>CM042052.1:75107500-76435625 GCA_023525745.1 Arctium lappa | reverse complement strand
TATATTTTCAGAACCAATAAAAAAAGTATATTTACTCGAATATCTGATTTAGGGTTGTTAGAATTTGAATTAAAGATAAAAGAAAACATCCCATATGTAAAGATAACCATAAATTCCCCTCATAGTTCATAAGGGGATGAAATGCCATTTAATTATAATGGTGGAATGTAGGACTAAAAGGGGTTGTTTGCTTATTGTTTATAATGTGGGAGTCTAAATGTGACTTGGCCATAAAGAGGGGTATAAGTGGGATTTACTCAATCTTAAGAACATGAAGTCTTGTGTGGCATAAATTAACTAAAGTTTTAGCACTAAATGTGAAGTCCCTACCCTATATGGTAAGGGTACTACTTTTAAGCATGTGGCACTCTTTAATACATGAGAGCAACTTGTAAACTACAAACTTTAACCACACCAATTTCAAATTAGTACACCTATTATTATTACCACAAGTACAATATCATCAATACCTATCTATGCATCCTTTATTGTGTGTAATTATGTATGACTTAAATCATTCCATAAAAGAGTAATGACAAGGGTCCTTTCATTTTTTTTTCTTTTTGTTATTTCTCAAAGACATTATTTTGTTTTCAAATAAATATTTAGGGGTGAACTCTTTTTTCTTCCTTTGATCAAGTAGGGTTTCACGGTTAGGATATGTAGGTTTTCTAGGATTAGTTTAGTTGGGAGATATAATTTACTATTGTTATGATGAGTTTTACAATGTAAATTGTTTTTTTTTCTTAATGAAATATATGAAACCTTGATAGAACAGATGTTTGTCATAAAAAAGATGTTTGTCAAGAAAAACCATGACAATCTTGTTCCAGGGTTGTTGTTGCTTTTAGAAACTTTAGAATTGCGATGATGTTGCATTCAGATGTATTATAGCCCTGATGAGTCATACAATGCAATTTATTGATACTTTCAAAAGCCTACAAGCTATACCCCTGTATTAATTGTATATAGCCAGTATTTGTTATATAACATGCTTTATGGCTGCTATTGAAATACCTAAGGACCATATTGCTCCAATATTCAAATGTATTGTGGTTGTGACGAGTCGTTAAGTTAACTTGTTGTGGTTCTCGAAAGAAGTAGGGACTTCAACGTCGTTGTATTCAAATGCATTTATAGGTATAACCAGTTGAATGATATAGATTATACTTACTTTCAAAAACCCTAGGGCCTATAGCACCCTATATTCAATTAAGCTTCAATGACTAACACTTAGATGTCTATATGCATTCCATTAAACCAATAACATCAATGGTCCCACACAAAATACACCTCTAATTCAAATGACTTTGCGTGATAATGGACCAAACAAAACTGTATTCACCTTCCTCTAGATGGTACATCTGATTTTACAATTGTATTTTCTTTGAAGAAACCATGTACCCATAATTGTTGACTTAAAAACACCATTAGCTACTTGCGTAACGTAAGTCGTATGAGATAATGGTTCATAATTCACAAGACCTTTTATCCAATGTAACTTTAATGAAAAGCAATAATATGTATAAAGAACTTACTATCTTCAATCCGTCTAAATTCATTTAACCAAAATAAAACTGCAAACTTTTGCCAGGTACGAGGAGTAGAGGCAACATGTCACAACCTCAATATTTTTTTCTTTGATTTCCATATCTTTGTATTCACTATTTTTATATTACTCTGAATGATGATGAAAATAAATAAAATAGTTTATGACAAAAAAATGATTCATAGCAAATTGAAAGTGACCAATGTACTACTAAATAAAATATGGTAGGGGCTTGGATCATTCACCCTTTTAGAATAGGGTGGTCTTTGCAATAGTTAAGTTAGGGCCAAGGGCCAATAAAGAGGTATATTAACATTGGGGCTTAAAGTGTAATTTGTGGGGTCTAGGGCTAAAATATTTCATGTGTCATACTTAGGTTTGTAAACGAACCGAACATTCAGCGAACCGTTCGGCGGAAAGTTCGTTTATGTTTGTTTATTTAATAAATGAACGAACATGAACACAATTTTTTGTTCGTTTAGTTAAATGAACGAACATGAACAATGGTCTCATTCGTTCATTTACGTTCGTGAACGTTCGTTCATTTATGTTCGTTAATATTTGTTTGTATATACAAATATATTTATATATATTATGACATTAATGTATCAAAGCATTAATTAAATTAATTTTTTTAAATTCCTTTTTTATACCTCCTAAGTTTATCCGTTTTTTTTAATTTTGTTATGTTATTTTTTACGAACGAAATGATGAGTAACGGTGGTTGTTTTTTATTCATTTATGTTCATTTATGTTCGTTCGTATATGTTCATTTATGTCCGTTCGTTTAGCTCTTAATGAACGAACATAAACGAACACGAACAAACATATTTTTTTAACGAACGAACATGAACACAAAAAAATTCGTTCGTTTACCGTTCGTGTTCGTTCGTTTGTTCGGTTAAGTTAAACGAACGAACACGAACAAGTCTCCGTTCGTGTTCGTTCGGTTCGTTTACAGCCCTAGCCATACTTGTCTAGAAGAGAAAAAATATTTTCATTATAAAATAATAATGGTTTTATCAAGTGGAAATGACCAAATTACCCTTGATTTGATACGTCGTAAAAAATAGGAAAGCAAATGATCGATATTCTCATGTGAGTTTCTTTTTTATGATAATCATTAAATTACTGTATAATAGTCATTTTAAATGAAAATCATGTGACTTACAATATAGTTGGCTATATTTCAAAACACGCATTCTGTCTCATAAAAAGCATAAGACCGGATTAAGTGTTTGACTAAAAAAAACGTGTCGTTTGTTTTTTAAGAGGTTTCAAGTCATATTTTACTTCTGATTAATAAAAGGTGGTGTTGAAGTCTAAAATCTGAATTAACAAGACTGCATGTTTCTGTAACGTTTGGAGGCGTCTTGAGAGAAAGAAGAGCATATGAACTGAGGTGGTGATAAGAGGTTTTAAGAAGTTAGGTTACCACTTTTTTATTTCAGACATAATTAAGGGTTAAGAGGTTATGAAAACTGGAAAAAAACAGTCTAAATGTAAAAAGATCTGAACGATTTAGAATTGAGAGTCATTAAGAGTTTTTTTTTTTGAAAAACAAATCAATGTTTTAAAAACCGGGTCGACCCGGTCGGTTGAACCGGTTGAACTAGGACCCGGGGAAGAGGGCGGGTCAATTGCGACCGGGTTTATGGCAATTTATGGCTCGGAGTGAACCGACCGGTTTTATCAAAAAACCGGTTCAACTGGGTGGTTGACCCGGTGGTTGAACCAGTTTTTTTAATGTACTTGGTTTTTTTTAATGTATTTGGTTGACTCGGTGGTTGAACCGTGACCCGATCACCAGTGGCGGATGTATAAGGTAAAGGGTGGAGGGAAGGGCCCCCATTAAAAAAAGAGAAAAGTCCAAAAAAATCCAACGGACTTTAGTGTTTGGAGTGGTTAAGTTCTTAGACAATTTTTTGAAACAAATAAGTCCCTAGACATTTCAAAACACACTAAATAAACCCTTAGACTTTTGAAAATCTGTTAAATACATCATTATTACTTAAAAATGTAACTTGTAACCTACATAACAGGTAAAACTACAAATTGGAAGAAAAAACAAAAAAAATGTCACCTACTTTATCACCCTACAAATAAGAAAAATAAGAAAATTAACTAAAATAGGCAATCTCATCAACAAAATTAAATTTTTAAGCACTTTTCAAAGTTTTTTCTTAAATAGTCGAAACATATTATTTTTTTTGCCTTAAAAACTGTTTTTGGCAAAAAAAAAAAAAACAATTAGAAAACATCTTTATAATTTGTTATTTAATTTACTTTCTATTTTCTACTTTTTTATTTTCATTTTAACTTTTTTATTATATTAACACGTATAATCGTATATTAACTAAAATACATAAAAAAACACGTTTTTTTTACAAATTACACCATTATAATTGTCTTGTCAATACGTTTAAAATGACCCTAATATTGATTTTTTGGATTTAATCTCATATTATTAAATATCATAAATACGTACTAATTATATTTAAATATTTCATATTTACACTTTCTATCCTTTAAGGTTATTTATTTAATAATATAAGATTAATCTGTAATTACAAAGGGTAAATATTAAAAATAATTCGTACGTATTTATGATATTGAATAATACAAGATAAGTTCAAAAACAATGTTGAGTTCATTTTGAACGTATTGACGAAACGACTATAATGGTGTCATTTGTAAAAAAAACTAAATTTTTTGATATATTTTAGTTAATATTCGATCATGTATTTTAATAAAATAAAAATGTAAATGAAAAAGTAATTGATATAAAATAAATTAAATAACTAATTATAACTTTATAAGAATGCAAAGTGTAAATTTTTTCTAAAACTATAAGCAGAAAGTAAATCTTTACACATAAAATTTTCTACGTGAGGATGTTTGTTATTTTTATTTTTTTGGAAAAAAAGCAATCGTTGCGTAGAAAAAAAAACATTATGTGCAAACTTTGACAATTTTATGAAAAAAAAAACTCTGAAAAATGGTAAAACAAAATGAATTTTGTTGATGAGATTGACTATTTTAGTTAATTTTCCTATTTTTAATTTGTAGGCGGATAAAGTAGGTGACTTTGTTTTTAATTTATAGTTTTACCTGCTATATGGGTTGCAAGTTACATTTTTAAGTAATAAGGATGTATTCAACAAGTTATCAAAAGTCCAAGAATTTAGTTAACAGGTTTTGACATGTCCAAGGATTTATTTGTTCCAAAAAATTGTCCAAGGACTTAATCACTCCAAACACTAAAGTCCATTGGGTTTTTTTTGGACTTTTCCCTTAAAAAAATATTTTTTCATTTTTATAAAAATAATTGTATTTTTACTTTCTACCATTCGTCCCCCAAGTAATTTTTTGTCGGTGCCCCCACGAACCAAAAAAATTACATGAAAATCAATAAAAAAACCAAAAAAGCCTCTCGAAATTGACTAAAAAACCTCGAAAAAGTCCCCCGAAATCGACAAAATACTTAAAAACTCTTCGAAATCAACCAAAAAACTTTAGAAATCCATCGAAATGTGGAATTAAGCTAAAAATACATCGTTCGACTTTGCGGGCCTTTAATATACCTCGAAGGTGCCCCCACCAGGTAAAAATCCTGGATCTACCACTGCCGATCACCACACCAAGTCAACAAAAAAACCGGGTAAGTTTCTAAAATAATGTGAATTGTTGTAAAATTGAAGTGATGAGTTGTTTAAATAGTAAGATAACAATTTATAATGAATAAATATTCAACCAATGAATATTATATTAATTTTTGAAGAGAGCATTTTTATTAGAAAAAAATAATAATTAAGTAATAATCAACTAAAATAAATTAAGTAATAATGAACTAAAATCCGATAACAAAATAAATTACCATATAAAATGTTACTCACAATTTGAGTATTTATTTTATATTTTTTTTTCATAAAAAATAAATATTAATTAACATCCAATAAAATCAAATCTAAGATACCAATTCGATATTCTTTTAAAAGAATAAATATAATGGATAAAAACAACTAAAATATAAAAGACAATAATAAAATAAAGAATGGTGAATAAGAAAATTTATGATTGATGCTAAAAGATACAAGTGAAGTGAAGTGAATGAAAGGTATAATATTTATTTATTTTGGATAATAAACAATAATATTATTATATTAGAAAAATAGAAAATCCAGAAAGAGGATGGAGCCAAGTTGGACGTGTTTCCACGTGACATCGCTTGTGTGGGCCAATAATCCCATCTTCCAACTGTAAAGGAGAGAGAAACCTTGTCGATACCATTCTTATTTAACCTGATTTTTTTTTATTTTTAACTTTTATACATCATCTATGTAACATAAATCGGTTTGGTTCGACTGGTTTAGGTCGTAAAATATCCGATAAACTCTATTTAACAATTTTACAAATAAAGATGGCTTAATAGACTCGATCTGATAAATCTAACCGACCAAAATTGGTTTGGAAAGAGTTTTGTTTTAGCTTTCATACACAAAAGGCACATCACTAATAGGCGTTGAAATCGGATTTTACTATATATGATTTAATCGAAATGACTTGTTTCACATGATATGCTATTAATTTGAACCAAATTACTCATGGAATGGAGGTTCGTTTGAAATGGACGATTTCTCACCGTTTTTTTTTTTTTTGTGAAACATCGTGAAAAGAAGTATTATAATTTTCATGGGAGGAAATTATTATTGATTAACAATCAAACTCATTATGCATACACATTGATTCTATAATTGGTACAATTTTTTCTCGAAATAATAATATGTTGTGTCAAGTCCGTTTATTCAAATTTAGCGATTCTATTTCTAGATATGGAAGAAATGACTCATGGTCGGAAACTATTGTAATCAAATCCGTCCATTTATATGTCTCATGGTCATTACTCATTGAACATAATTTACAATTGACTTAAGTACACCCGTTATATGGACAAATTAATAGTTGACAATAACTCAAAATTAGAGTTGTTCACGAGCAGTACGACTTGTTAGACCCGGTCCGCTCGGCCCGTTAGAAAAGCGGGTTGGACAACCATTTTCGAAAAAATGGGTGGGCTCAGGTTGAACCGCTAAAATTAGTGGGTGGGTTCGTGCAATAACAAAAAGAATTCGGACAAGCCCGTCCAGCCCGTTGTATCATTATAATTGATTAAATTTTATATATAATTAATAGTTTTTTGTTTTTTTATCAAAAAGCTTTAGAAGTCGCTTTGGGTTGGATTCCCACTACTGAGTACCAACCGTCACCCAGATAATATGTGCTATGTTATGTAGTACGTCTTCAATCTCGATCTTGAAGGTGGATAACTTTTTTTATTGAAAAAACTTGGACTTTGAAAGTTGATAAATCATTAGAGAGAAAATATCCATGCTCCATATATTGTGAAAATATTTTTTTTCATACTTATGTACATTGATATATATTACGTCTTTTTATGCTCGAAAGAACTTACGTAACTTAAATGATTTTACATAACTTATGATTTTATATAAGTTTTATTTTTTCAAATGTAAAAAAAAAGGTCTGCTACCCCGTGGGCAAGCCCGACCCGTTTATAAGGCGGGTATGGGCAAGTCTATAAGCCCATATAAACAGGCTTGGGTTTGCTATATTAAGCCCGTTAGACAAAAAGATTATGTTAGACCCGACCCGGCTCCGGCCCAAGCCCATAAATGATCACCTCTACTTAAAATTGACCGCTAAATGATGTGTTCAACTATTTGTTATTACTAGAAATGTACCCTCGCAATGCAGTGGGTTTCTAAAATCTAGAACTCGAACCCTCGATCATTATTCATACTTTTTGTTAGTCTTTTTTTATTTTATTTTACGATTTTGAGAAACCTATATTTAAAACAAAAATATATTTTAGTTTAGTTTAATTATGGGTTTTTATAAAAAAATAATAATAAAGTATTTTGTTACGGGTCAAAAAATGTTTAATTTAAATGATAATTATATTTAAGATATTTTATATTTAAAATTAAAAAGATAACATACTTCAATAAAAAATAAAAATAAGATGTTTTATCTCGAATTTTTTTATATTTATCGGTTAGTTATATCAATAGTTAAAATTTTTAGATATTTTAGAAAATAAAAATAAGTGCTTATCTACAGTTAGTTACACGAATTCAAACATTGAGCTTTTATAAGTTGTAATTATGTTTAATTAATTTGTACTTTTGGATTTTAAGTAATATGCATTAATAAGTGGTACCTAATGTATATAAAATAGTTTTTAAGAGTTTAGCTTAAATGTTTTATAATATAGTAAAGATATATTAGTTAAAATTCAAAATTACAAGTTAATGAAACATAATTATAATTAAAGTCACATGTTTTTATTTGTATAACTAATTGCAAATAAACATATTAAATACAGGATAAACACTATGAGATAAAGTGTCTGTTTTATTTTTTATTAAAATATATTTATTAGATCGATGCATGTTTTTATAATATAGTATAGATATATTAGTTATGATATGAGATTATAACTAATATAGATATAGATATATTAAGAGCAAATCATAAAATAAAAAATAAATATTGATAATAGTAATATTGATCAAATCGTCCAATAAATATAAAAAATAAATATTGATAATAGTAGATAATATTGATCAAATCGTCCATTAAATATAAAAAACAAATATTTATATTAATAAATGAGTATCCATTTCACAAATAAATGATGATGTGAGATATTGTATTTGGATAAGTTGTACCAAGGCATTATGAAATTGTAAATCAAGTAATTGACTTTAATTAATTGTATTTTGTGCTTAAAATATTGTAATTAAGAGTTTTTTATGTCTCTTTTATAATATAGTATAAATAATATTAATTTAGCGTTCTCTAGTGATAAAATATTGTTGATTATACCCGTCTAACATTCAATACAATGATTATACCCATCTAAAACTTCAGATTTTAGTTGTGTTTTTTTTTTGTAACCGTGGGTTTCCGGGCCAGCTTATGCGCACCGAGTCACCGACTAATCCCCGGACGACCATTCGACTAATCCCCAGGCGACCACGAATGGCCTGGAGTCATTGCAGGTGAACCTCCATGACCACAAGGGCTTTGACATCGCCTGGATTTGAACCCTGGATAGATGAGATTTTCCCCTACATCCCCCAAAGGGGTTAACAGTACGCCACAACCCAAGTAGCTGTTTTTTTAACTAACATATCTAGAATAAGATGAATAAACATGAATAACAGATGCATGTTCCGGTCATTGCTTAAAAAATAAGTAAAAACAAACACTGTTTAATAATTGAACAAATAAATCATTAATAAATAAAAAACAAAATGCCTTTAAAAGCATACCCATGTTAACATATAGACCATGGAACAACATATATGCATTTTCATGGTGCAATAACTTGCACATGTTTTGTTACATTAAAATAGTATCAATTCCACATCTCATAACAAAATGCACATATTGTTCATTAAAAAGGAAACATTTTTTCACAAGAACGTTGTAGATTGATGTAACATTTTGCACAATTACTGTAATATACAACCGTTGAAACAAATATATTTCGTTCTCACGATTGTTCAGAACTGTTTTTGCATCATCCTAAAAGGTTCTGCTTTTGACGATTAGTAACCCAAACACACCGGCAAGTTGAACAGGTTAACGACCTCAATTCAGGTGAAAAGCTAACCGCTCTTACAAGGTAGGCCTCAAATTGTTCTTTTTGAAGTATATAATATTTATATATGACAAATACTTATGCAGACTCCTCACCTTTGGTAAGGTTTAAACCCTCTACCTCCTGAAGGTTACACTCTACCCGTAACCCGGGTACTGTTAGGCCAACGAGCATTTGATCGAATTGTTGGCATGAAATATACCACTGTGAAAGCATGAAGAGAGAGAGAGACTTTGTCATACGTAACCGGTATATCCCACTCAAAGTAGGGTATGAAAAATGTATGATGTATGCATACTTTTTCTTTACCCGAAAGAAAGAGAGGTTTTAATGAAGACCATGTGCATTCTATAGTGTACACATGTTGGTTCCACACGTCTTCGCTATCTCGACCGCACAAAAACACAAACTTAAGGGCAATACACCCTCTACACACAATATGGAGTGAACATGTATTCACAACAGTGTCAGAAACATCTTGGGATCAAGAAAATGTTGCATTAATCTTACCCCCCCCCCCCCCCCCCCAACTCCCTGTGGGTTTTCCAGGTTCGTTTGATTTGATGTATTCACAACAAATGGGTCGAACCATAGGTGCTTGATACCTCTACCAGTACGCAAATGACAAAACGACCCCAACTATAGCATACAACGAACGAAATGGATAAATTCGTGTTTATTTCCTTCTAAAGTATGCAAATCTAACAAATGAAACATATATCATTGAGAAACGGCAGTATACTTTATATTTTTCATTGCTTTAGAAAACCGACAAAGGGTATCTAAACCCACGAGCGCTAAGCCAGATATCGTTCAAGCTAAACAAACAGTATCGCTAGCCATCTTTCATACACTTGTTGTTCTAACATACATAACTATTACTCCAATATAAAAGGTTAAAAACCAAATAAGGAACAAGAAGGAAAGCTTGCACATTTGATGCATACAAGGATTTCCCTATGAATAACTTACATAACATAACAAGATTGAATCTAGAGAAGTTTACCTATCGTGTCAATGGGACGATGAAGATAATGTCCAATGAGTTTTTGTAGCCACTAGGATGCGCTCCCTTCCTTGTGATTCGGGTTCCTTATCGTGTATGGTGGATTTCCATCTTACAGAACCAGCAATTCGATCTATTTTTGCAATCAATTCAGGGGAATCACGAACCACAACTGTTCCTTCGGGCCGCAATAATCGGTCCATCTCCACCATGACATCCACAAGATTACATCTGCAACAAAGCCATCATCCGGTTTACACACGTGTTCCTAGAAACATGGAATGTCATCCAATTCCTTTTCTAGGTGAATCAGTGCTAGAATGATCGAATCATCCTATAGTGACTTGGTAGTTGTACCTCATGCATAAGTCGATGGTACACTGGATTTGGTCCTTTCAGAGTCGGCAAACCAAAATTGACAAACTTTGTAACTTGCAAGAATGAGCAATTGAAGACAATTTTGGAAATTTAAATGCAAAAAAACACCGTATTTGGCACCTTTTATCCAAATCGTTCATTCTTGCAGGAATACTGTTTTAATTGCATTTTCACAATAGCTATTGGCTTTTTTGCAACCGAAATCCAAAGCCAAGTATGACGGTGCAAAAAGTCAATGGCACATTTTTATTTGGACCTTTGAGGATGACATTTCGTGGAACAAGCATCAAGGGAATCTATTTAAGGCCAGCACTAGCCAGTCGTTATGGTGAAAAATTTTCGTGATTTTAGTGTTTTCAAGTGATATGGCGGCTTTAGGTATTTCAGAAAGGACATGATCTCTGATGGGTGCTATTGAAGACGGAGTAGGGTAGGAGTAATTGGATATCTATAGCTAGCGTAGTCAGGAGAGGGACCGGTGAGGTGGAGGGTGGAAGATTTCTATTCTTCGGGGTAGAGGTCATGTCAGCGTACACCCCCCCCCCCCCGGGGGGACCCCACATCCAGATCCAGGTGGGATATATTGAGCTAGTTTGGCTTAGTGTTTTCAAATAATATTCCGGAGGTGGGGAAGGGGATCACCATGGTGGACAGATAAAAAAGGTTGTTTAAGGTGCTTAAAACCAAAATGAAATTTTGAAAAGAAGAGGTATAGCATGCTCGATGCTTTTTCAATATTGTCTGAAAAGTTACAATGTGAAAGGATTGCTATATTCCAAGAGACCATCTACAATGCTGAATGAGGCATTTCACTATGTGTTCAGTCAGGAGCACAAGTCCTCTAATCTAAGTTAGAAATCTAGTTCGTGTTTTTGTAAGATAAGAAACACTCTCCAAACTTAACAGTAACATTGTGAATGCATAGTAAGAAGTTCCATAAACTTCAAGAAATGCTGATGTTCTTTAATTGTAGTAAACAATAGTAAGTTACCTGTTCTTGCCAGTAAGTGGATCCTTTATGAGGGATTCAATTGCAACCACATGGATGAAGTCATAAGTTCGAGGGTAACTTGAGAAAGGTTCACACCTGGGGAGTCAGGACAAAATGATGTAAAGTTATGTTGAGATAAAAAAGGTGAATACAACAGTTTTGAATCACAATTGAACTATAACTATAAGAAGCATTTTTCCGAACTTTATCCCAAACTAGTTGGTATATTCTAAAAATAAAACCTGTCAAAAAATTAGAGAGAAAACAAAAACAAAGCTTTGAAAATTGAAACATGAATGAAATACTACTAAGCTCATATCTAAAGCCAATTCCTAATATATATTCCACTCTGTCACATCTCTCTCGACTCCTTCCTCCAAATTAGTAACATATGCAACACCTTCCAAATTCAATAAAATCAAGGTGGGAAGAAGTTATCGGTAGCCTACTATCTAAGGCTTATAATATGTATAGACAACAAATGTGCGATGGGGTTGTTACAAACTCCCTTACTTAAATTTCTGCTGAGCTCGTTATCCTACATAGAAACCCAAAGAGAAACCCATAACTGTTATCCCAAGAGTTGCATAAGCCAGACCCACTACATCTCAAGGGCCATTGCTCCTATATCATTTGTAATGCCTCAAATCCAAAATAGTAGACCCACCTAACAATCTTCCTACAATGGTTTACGTTGATTTTGTGAGTTACTAGGTCAGTCTACTACTTTGGGCTTGGGGTGTTATAGACCCCCCCCCCAACACACACACACACCAAATGTCCTCCGCAGCGGAAGTGGTGGTGGTGGCGATAGCGGTGACGGTAGTTGTGGCAGCGACAGTCGTGGTGGCGGTGGTGTGGTAGAGACAATGATGGTCTTAGTGGTGGTGGTGGTAGTAGTAGTGGCAGTGGTGGTAACGATGGTGGAATGCAATGGATAATGGATTAAAGTAGATAAAAGAGCAAAATAGTCTTTCTCAAAACATGGGATTAAAAGGAATTGAAATTCCTTACTAAAACCCAAGGAATTTAAATTCCGCCATAAGTGGAATTGGAATTCCATACTAAAACTCGGAGTAAAACAAGCGCATGAATGAAATTTGGTCAAAGGAATTGACCATTCCAATTCCTTCAGACTCCATAGGATTCCGACGAACCAAATGCCACCTTGAATACAAGCAATGTCAACTCTACACTTCCTTAGCAGTTAGCACATCAACTAGCTTGATGACTTCCACTCAAAGTTCCTACCTCCAAGCAATCTATTCGTACCCTAAGAGGGCGTGGGGGTGGGTGGTGGGAGTCATCGAGGTGGTGGTGGCAGTGTGATGGTGATAGTAGTAGCATGGTGATGGTGGTGGTGGTGGTGGCGGCAGCGTTGGGGTGGGGGGTGGGGTGGGGGTGGTTGTGGCAGTGAAGGTTGGTTGGGGGTGGGTAAGGTGGGGGTGGCGGTGGGAGGGTGGTGGAATGATGATACTAATTTTTTTTTGTAACCGTGGGTTTTCGGGCCAACTTACACGCACCGACTAATTCCTGGGCGACCACGAATGGCCTCGAGTCATCGCAGATGAACCTCCATGGCCACAAGGGCTTTGGCAGCGCCTGGATTTGAACCGTGGGTAGATGAGATTGTCCACTAAATCCCCCAAAGGCTTTACCAGTGCACCACAACGGTGGGGCGGTGGTGGTGGTGGCAACAGCGGTAAGAGGGCGTGGGGGTGGGTGGTGGGGGTCATCGAGGTGGTGGGTGGCAGTGTGATGGTGATAGTAGTAGCATGGTGATGGTGGTGATGGTGGCGGCAGCATTGGGGTGGGGGTGGGGGTGGGGTGGGTGTGGCAGTGAAGGTTGGTTGGGGGTGGGTAAGGTGAAGGTGGGGGTGGCGGTGGGAGGGTGGTGGAATGATGATACTAATTTTTTTTGTAACCGTAGGTTTCCGGGCCAACTTACGCGCACCGACTAATTCCCGGGCGACCACGAATGGCCTCGAGTCATCGCAGATGAACCTCCATGGCCACAAGGGCTTTGGCAGCGCCTGGATTTAAACCGTGGGTAGATGAGATTTTCCACTAAATCCCCCAAAGGCTTTACCACTGCACCACAACGGTGGGGCGGTGGTGGTGGTGGCAACAGCGGTGGGGCGGAGATATTAGCACATGGGTGGGGTGGGGTGGGGTGGGGGGGGTTGTGGTGATGTTGGTTAAATTGGATGGAAAAAATATTTTTGTTTTTTTAGAACCAAATTATAAAATTTGCCAAGAAATGGAATTCAAATCCTTGACTTATGTCAAGGAGGAATGATCAAATCCCTCAACCGTGGAATTCAGCAGAATCCAATCAATTCAATCCGCAAACCAAACATCATCAAGAAATTTGTCATTCCAATTCCATCAAATTCTTTCGAATTCGAGAACCAAACAGCTCATAAGATTTACCACTCTCCTCCCATCTTTGGCCCCACTCCTTCCTCGCCCCCTAACCGCACATGACCTCAATAAACCATGATCTCCACTACAACCTATTGCAACAACTCACGCAGGTCCAATCAAACCACCCATAACAACAACAAAACCTAACTCCTAACCCCTTGTACACCTACAGCACTAACCAAAGCACTACGACACAGAACACAGAAAGGACAAAGGTAACACAATTGCACCAAATAGTATAAATGTAGCAAATAATACTAAACCAAATGTACCCAGGAATGGCCTATCACGTAATTACGGAGCAGAACAATGAGACAAATGGTAACCCGCTATGGAGAAGATGTAAATACAGGAATGCACACAATATACATTCAATACATCCCAGCTAATAAGATTGACACAGATAAAATAAGCCAAACTTGATGAACACGCAATATAGAAACAATGAATATACAATATTACAATTTAACTATGACTAATACACCGCCCAAATATGCCTAAACCAAAAAGAAATTATTAAATGTTTTTTTTTAAATCACCACACACAGGATGTGCAAATCCTTTTTTAAGTACCATGTGTCTTCCTGTGAGTTGCCTAATCAAGATTATAGCCTCAATTATATATCTCCCAAAGCAAAAAAAATTGTTGAGAACATCTACTTAATCAGCACTTAAGCAAGAATTCGTTGACCACAGTTGATGATTCTAATGAAAGAGTATAAACAAATGAGAAATAACTTACCAATCATGATAAACACCAATAAGCCCTCTATCATAAATGACACCTAAGGTCGAAGGCTTGCGATTTGCAACAACATTCATCACCCACAAAGGATCGGATACCAATGCAGCAGCAAAGCCACCAAAAAACGCATTCATATCCAGGACATTTCGTACTGCAGGAGTCCCCAGCTTCAAGTTTAACAAGTTTTTATAGTAAGAAATCCTCCTTTCCCAACGCCGTGTGTCTGCTTCAAAGACATCAATTCCATTTTTTATCAATGTTGCTCTTGATGGAGCTTGTTTTAGTCTTTGTGGCCACTTTGGAATTGTGCCAACTGCAATTTCTCCTTTGATAACAGAAGTCTGGCTCACACATTTTTTCAGTTTCAGATACCTGCATCAACAAAATATTGTTCCAAGCTTCACATAAAAAGACCATGAATGAAGAATATCTTGAAGGACAAAGAACTTCAAGTTACAATAAGATCACCATGCGGAACTGGGGTCATCAGACTCATCACACAGTTGAAGCCCAAGTTCGTTTTGGTTCTGTAGACATGAATCACCAACAGGCTTTTTCCAGATGACAGTGTTCCCATCCACAACAATTAACTCATAGCACAGTGCTCTAGCCACTGCCTGGAGATCTGCCCATTCTTTATCTTGTTTAGGCCACTGTACTGGGGGACCAGAGATTGCTAGGTACCCACCAGGGCGAAGTAATCGATCAACTTCCATAAAATATGTCGCATCTGCAAAAAAGAAATGTTCCTACCATCAGAAAAGTATACGTGACATATAGTACAAGCAACAAGTTGAAGTACACCTACTATATGCAGTAAAAGGGATCAAACAACGAGAGCAGTGCATCAAGTCAAATGAGGATGCAGGAAAAGGAAGTCGGCGAGTGCCAAGCATCAAAACAAATGCTGGTATCCCTCTCTCCAGAGCAAACTGTATCTGTGATTTGTGTGAATCTCTTGGAGCAAACGAGAGCGTCAAAATGTCTTCATCTAGTAAGTGACCTCCAAAACTAGCTACCTACAAACATTTTAAAAAAAAATGAATTTCAAAACCTAAGAGTCCCGGTGAACAAAGGGAAAGAGATAATGCAACAACTCTTACCCCGCATCCCATATCAAGAGCTGTCCTCAGGACCCCACCAGAAATAGGAATATATTGTTTAAGTTTCGCAATATATTGTGTGGCTCCATCTGGAAACATAGTGCCACCCCCAGGAAATATGAAGTATGGACCATCTCTTTTCATCCATCCCTGATGACCTTTCCTGTCGGCGAGTTTATTGTATGGCATGTTTTCGTGCCATATCTGCGCACCAAAAGAAAAAGAAGATTTATATATTATAAGCAATGTATTTCTACACCCTTGAACTATACCAAAATGCTACCCATCAATCTAACAACATGAAAAACCATAGGCATTTGAGTGTAATGCTATTTTTAGGTTATGATACATGTCAAGAATTCAAAATTTTATTAAAGGATGAAACAAACAAAGTGCAAGTTTTCTATTAAAATTTCTTGAAGAATTGAGGACACCAACTCCAGGTATAGAACAAATTTAAAATTAGCAACTGCATCATAAGTTGTCAAGATACATTACACCAAGAGCTTCTAATCTTTTGGTGAATTAAGGTCATTTTCTTAGAGGAACAGCAAGCATACAACAAAACAGCTTAAACATGGACTATTTGTCATATAAACTTGATGACAAGCCTGACCTAGGCTATAAACGCAGGCTTCAAAATTTAAATTGATTGCTTTTACCACGAATGAGAAACAGAAAATTCAGAACAAAGTAATCTGCAACACTTTAATAAGTATTAACACAAAATTAGTTTACTTCATTGAAGACTAGGAGAGAAAAGAAAGTCCAGCGAAACAATGTGCTGCGAGAACTGCAATAAGATAGAATAACCTGAAATAGATCAACCGCGTAGATGATAAACATCTATTCTAAATAGGTGAAATGACAAGCTTCTGCTAGAGACATGATTAGCAGGACACAGAAGAGGCCAAACTACATGTCATAAACCCATAAAATCTTAGATCCAAGGCACGAATAAAGTTAACTGCTATGTGGCTCAGGCCAATACTATCATCCACCACTTGGAGCATATGACCCAAGGCACGAATAAAGTGAAATCATATGCCATGCAGCTCAAGCCAATGCTATCATATGCCATGCTATCATTCCAGAGTCATGGCAAGCCTCCTACTCCACAACAGGTACATGTGTTCTCTATCACAGCTAGGAACAAGAAATTTGTCAGAAGAAAACAGCAATTGGGACAAAGAAGCCAAACTTGGATTCGCAAGACAGAAGCCAAATCTTTACTGATTGCGACATTGGATCTATCCATTTTTGGAAGGGATAAGAAGTTTCAATCTAGCAAATTTAGTAATGGAGCACGGAGCACAAGAAAAGTACAACATCTTGCTACGAAAATTGGAATACTGCCAAATTGTTATCAGTGGCACCCACCTGAACAAAATGCAACTCAAATTCCTATTAATACAACATTTTGACCCTGTTTAATCTAGTGCACTCGGTTTATCTGTAGAGGAAGACCTTTCACTCAATGTGCAAGAATATAGTGTGTATGGTATTGCATTGCTGCTGTGTGTTACCCTATAATAACCTAGGTTCAAATGTAACAAACCCCCTAACATACCCCATTCAAATTCCTATCAATTCAGCTCCTCTTGTAAAAAGAGATAGATACACCAGCTTTGTTCAAATCAATCCAATTATCCACAAGAGCTCCTTCAGACAACAAGCATCTTTTAACATGATCAAAACCCCACCTTACCAATCTTCATAGACTATGTGTGACATCTTATAACTTCTGGCATACTTTTACTCAATAACAACAGCAAATGTAGCAACTCATGCAACAATTTAACAAAGTTAACTTGTTAAATTGCCAACTCTCAAGTTCAAATCTAAGATACAAGAAATTTCAAATATAATTCCACAATACAAACAATTAGAATCCAAATAAGCAGCAAGTAAATATCTGCAAAACTAAATTCACCTTGTGCAAGCTCTCAGGCCACTGAATCGGGACATGATACCCTTGAGGCGGAGGGATCAAGCACAAAGGCGTCTCATCTGGCGACGGACAATGCCTTTCCCGATAAAAATTCATCTCCCTACTAAGCTGACTGTTCCGGGTCGGATCCTCACAAGGCATGTAATCCACAGTGTCGGCAGAACATGATTCGATTTCCGGATGTTTACCGGCTTCAATTAGAGCAACAAGTTGTTGGCGTTGCTTGGGATCGGCGGTGGCTGAACGAATCAGAGCTTGGCTACCAGAGGCGGCAAGGGAATCACCAAGAGGGGTAAATATGAGGAGGAAGAAGAGGATGACGACGGCGAAGAACACCATGGATACGAAGTCGAGAAGTTGCCATTTTCGGGTCGGATTGTTGCGCTGCTTGGGTGAAGTCAGATTGATATGCCCCATTATATTGATCGATTGTTACAGAATTCCGAAATTTGAAAAGTATAAAGTGCAGATTGGGAAGTGTAGAATCAAGATCTGATCATATGAGTGTGTGGATGGATGGATTGAGTAGATTAGTGTGTGAAGTAAGTGTGAAAGAGGAAGAAGAAAAAGTATTTCTGAAGCAAATGTGCATTTTCTCTTTGATGTGAATGTGATCTATGGAAATAAATGTAATAATTTAATAACAAAAATACTAGATACTCTAATTAACTCAAAAAGTTATGAATTAATATCATAATATCTCATTAATTATTGTTAAAAAAACAAATACATAATTTTGAGGGCAAATCTTACAAAAAAAAAAAAAGTATTTTTAGAACAACCCAAGTTATAAAATATATTATTTTTGGGATGAGTTGGTGGATCATATGTCTATTTAACATATTTTCTCTTACATCATGAATCAATTTTGGTGAAGCATGGATGTAGATGACTCGTTTACTATCGTAGATTGTACAAGATGTGTTTAGTTCGTATAAACCGTATTTTGCTTTTATACCGATATTACGGTGCACTTTTGGTAGAGGGTAAGGTAATTGTTTGTCGAGTTTAAGAAATGAAGGAACGAGGGAGATAAGAAAATGAAAATTTGATCTAAGCTTTCTTGATCACTTTTTGTGATGTATAATAACACGATTACAGTTGACCAAACAATGTACTTGTACAATTATGAAGTAAAATCTATGTATATGATTCACATGACATTACTCATATATCTGATAACGTTGGTTGTCCAAGCCAATTTCTATGCACTTCAACTAATTTCATGGGATCTAAAGTTAATAATTAAAGAACCTTTCAAAGAAGACTCAAACCGATAACACCGGAAAACAAACTCAATATCTTAACAAACTCATTTTTTTAGCAAATGATCAAAACTTCATTCAAGTTCCATAAAAATGTTGAGAATTTTTTATATACCCAGTAAACAAGGTAAAGTAGACGGGTCGGGTAATGAATCAAATGGATTGAAGACCAAAACTGAGAATATTTTTGTGCGTGTCAAAACGGGTCGGGCCAGTCGACCCATAAAGACTGTAAATTCATTTTAATCATATAAACAGAACTCTTAACCTAAGATCATGCAATACACAAATCCATCCAAGAACCCTAAAATACCTCTCTTGGTTTTTTTTACAACATTAACATGATCAATAACAAGAACCCTAAAAACCAAACACCATAAATTTGCATTTTGCTTCATATTCGCGAAAAAACTTGAGAATGTTTGCAATTTATGGGATTTAAATCTTCCTTGATGCCTTGAGGTTATAATCATGTTTGATAAGATTTGCCCTCAGCAACATGGCCCTAACATCTCGATCGAACTCGACCCCAGTCTGCAGAACTCGCTGGAAAGTGGCTTTCCTTTGATCTGCATGCCGAGCATACAGTATTTTGTTGTGCGAGTCGATTCTGGCCTGCAAGAACAAGGTTTCGCGGATTAGTATGTAAGCTCAATATTTTGTTGTTATATATAAGAAGGCTAAATATCTTGAGAAAGTAAGAGGGAAGAGTAAAGGAAAGTTCATATGTGAAGCATTAAAAAAAACTGGAAAAGAAAAATCTATTTGAAGATGCATATATGAACCAATGTTACAAATTATTCATATGGTTTCACTTATTTATCTTCAAATGGATTTTTTTCAACGATTCACATTTAAATTTTCCCTCAACCTTCTCTTCTTGCCTTCTCACAATATTTATCCTTCTTATTTGGACCTCCCACTATATATAGATATATATAGTATATAAAGGGATGTTCGGGGGAAACGTTAAACAAAAGAAAAACTGAAAAACACTACATCAACTGTTAAAATAATTGACCCAATGGATGTGATCGAAGAGGCAGTTACAACTTTGTTTGTAAATTAAAAAATCTTCCACCTCCTATCTTTTAAATAGAAAAAAATACAATATATGATCAAAATTCGAACGAAACAAATTACATTAAAAAAAACAATCACATATTTCTCGTTAATTTGACATCCATGTTAATATATTTTTTCATCTGTTTATATGTGGTTTTTCATTTATTTAACATTTTCCCCAGAACCTCGCCAACTATATATGTGTGTGTGTGGGGGGGGGGGGGGGGGGGGGGGGGGGGGGATTCAAACGAAATCAGTAAACAAATATGAGAACACGAAAACTGCCAAATCACATGCAAACTCATGGTCAACGCAAGGGCGTGCACGCGACGTGGCCCACGACCTCGTATTGCAGCCAAAATCGCGTGAATCACGTGTGATTTTAGTATAAAATCACATATGATTCAATCGTTTTCTTATTCTCTTATTTGGTTATTGTTCTCGTATAAACATGACACATATTATATATACATTACGTGTGTGTGCACAACAAAACCAACACAAACAAGTCCGGTATATAACACAGAGGTAGGATATATATACCTTGGCACCATGCCAATATACGTGTGCAACAACAAATAACTTATTTCCTAGACTCTTTTGTTTCTACTAAGGGGGTGTTTGGGATTGCTTATTTATTTGGAAAAGTGCTTATCAGCTTATGTGGTGTCAAATCGGAGTTTTTTAAAAAGTGTTTGGATTAGCTTATTGTGGTACCAAAACGTAATAAGCTAATAAGTTGTTATTTAAAGGTGTTTGGGATTGCTTATACATATAAAAGAAACAAAAAAGTCATAAGCACTTTTGAAATAAGTCATAAGTTACAACAAAATGACTTATCAAAAATGGCTTTTCAGCGGTTTGGCACCGCTATAAGCTGTTTTCTTTTTGTTCCATCCAAACACTCAAAATAGCTTATCTGCGGTGCCAAATCGCAATAAGCTAAAAAACCCTTCAAATAAGCAATCCCAAACACCCCCTAAGAGCTTTCTTGAAGGTTAGTACATGTAAGTATTTTGTGGAGTGATTCACTTTTCTAACCATTACACTTGGTTTTTTCTCTACAAATAAGCGATTGTTTTTTAAGTACAAGAAAAAACACAACATGTTGCAAGAATAAACAATTTTGGACAAAATATTTTATCAAATACAATTATTTTATTTACATTTATATTTCCATAATTTACCAAAATGTCCATATTTGCAAACTGTAGTTCTACTTTTGGCATTTTCACAAGAATGTTGGTTACTTCTGTCCAAATTCTTACCATAAAAGGAACCATGCTGATTGTCTTTGAAATACTTACCAAATTCAAAAGATATAACAAGAATCCTACAGCAATTGTAAATATGAATCTGCAACTATTTTTGTGTGTGATTAATTGATTATCGTATTTTCCTAAAAGGGTAGAGGTAGTTGATGCCATCAGATCAAAGGCCTCTTAAAATATAGACATTTATTACCACTAATTGCGAGGATGCTTTGTTGAACAAGCTAGATTTGAATATGCTGCGAACAAAATTGGTTTGCTTTTAATTTAGGATGTTGTTTGGCATGCTCAGAAGAGTACCTGTATTTGATTGTCGGTGATCAAAGCCTCGAGTTCTTTTTGTAGACCTGCTACAGTGGTTTTGAAGGCGTTTGCCATCATGTTCAGATCAACAGAAACAAACGGATGAGTGTACTGGATGAGGGCTTTGTTACGGATTTGAGTATACAGCATCTCCACATGGTCATGCAAATGGATGTCCAGTAGCAGGTTCGCTTTAAGATTCCCAAGGTAGTCCAAACACGAAGCATAATGACTGCAGCAACAAGGAAAAATAATCCCTTCAATACAAAGAAAAAACCAAAAAAAATTGTGGAAGCACAGCAATCTTAAGTTGAGGTTTTCTACAGCATTTGGAAAAAAATATAAAAGATATATTAACCAATCCTTTAACAACTCTTCTATTGGTTTCCAAAATCTATGGCATTTATGGAAAAAACTACATATAGAGTATATACATCAGAGTATCAATAGCAACAGCATGTCTTTGGGATCTTTTTGTATATCTAATACATATGAAAAGTTGCCACTACCTAGAACCATGATCATCCCAAAGAAAAACAAATTAATATACCTTGAATAGAAATCATGGATTAGCTCTCTCACTTCAGGCACCAACTCTAAGAAATTACGGAAGTTGATATTGTCTATAACTTTTGCCTGCCAATTGAGAGTATTCAATTAGACTTGTATATCAGGTATATAACATTATGAAATAGACAAATGGTAGCATAATAAACTATAAAAGATAGAATTGCCTTTAGCTCTGCACGGTCAAAACTCGCGAGCGCACAAAGTCCACCATATGTTGCAACATCTTGAGCAGCAATAACTTCTGAGTAGTTGTTTCCCAATTCCGGAGCTGTTTCCAAGAACTGTGAAAACACCAATGACGTTGTATGTCAAATCTGTAATAATTAATGATAAATAGCACATATAATAACCAAATTACAAAACTAATAAAGAGCACATATAATGATTAATCAACTAAAGTGGTGGTCTCTTTTGCTCCAAAATGCAACTAAATCTTGCACTCCTTCAAACAAATGCTAGAATACCCGTTTTAAATGTCCCTACATTAAGAATATGGTAGCCTATTTGGAGCAAGGGTGAGAAAAGCACAGAGAGAGGAAGAGAGAAGACTAATTGACAACCACAGCACCTTGATTGCTCATTGGAATCCACCATAGGCATTAGGGATGTTCATTAACATTATCCTAAAGTAAAATAAGCATGAAAATTCATTGATCATCCATTCCCCTACAAAGGGAGAGAAAGATCCCGTTTGGTTTGACGAAATGTTTTTGAGGGATTTGGATTCTGTGGACGGATTTGGAAGTGGAGGGATTTGAAATTGGAAGGATTTGGAATCTTTAGTGTGTTTGATTTGTAGGATTTTGAATGGAATTGAATTCCATTCTTTTATAAATCTTGTTTGGTTTGTAGGATTCAGAAGGGAATTAATTTTTTTGTAAATATTTTTTTGTTTTATAAATAATTTGTCAGTTTGGAGGCAATGGAGAGATTAGGAAAGATTTGATCAAAGAGGCAGGGTAGAGATGCGACGGAAACAATTGAAATCCATGGGAGATGGATTTGAAATGACAGCCATCTCCAAGGGATTTCTAAATCCGTCGGTTGGGGGATTTCAAATACAAACTATACTTCAAACCAAACACAGGATTGGAATGAAATTCAATTCCAAATCCGTCCAAATCCCACAAACCAACCGGCCTCTAAGAGATTAGTTTTTATAGCCGATTATTTACTTACCAGAAAGAGAAGCCGGAGAAAGTAAATGAAGGCTCATATAAACTCGAAGGTGAACATTGATATTGGTCTAATCAGCATGTGATGTTACTGTTGTAAATTAAGTACATTTAGCTTCTCTTTAAATAATGGAACCATCGTCATCCAAGAAAGGGTCTATTCTAGTTCATGAATATTATAAACTACAGTTTATAGTGATCGCCTCCTCTGGTCATTTCATCCAGTGACCAAAAGGGTAAATGTGCAAGCAGCATAATAGTTATTGAAAATTTTGATTTTAATAGTAAATAAAAAACCTTCCGAGCAGCATGCTTGTACTTCTTTGCCTCCAAATGAGCCAGTCCAGCAGCACACTGCAACTTTGCAATTGTGATGGGATCCAGGTCATTTTTGTTTTGTTCTGCTTTACTGACATAACTTGTAACATGTGCAAACTGCCCCATCTCGATGCTGACCAAAATTGCATTCAAACACATATGTATGATGTGCTTTGCAGTTGTGCAATAGTCACGGGTGCGCACATAATTCTTAAATGCATCCCCAAGTGCACCATGAGTATAGTAGAATTCTCCGAAGTCATTGTATCCCATCCTTATGCTCTCTTTTATCAAATTTGTCTGTAGCAAAAGAAAAAGTTAGCCAATGGCATGTAGTAACACATGTTCACTGAAAATCCCAATTTCCAAAGACATCTTCAAGCATGTCAACCATCAAAAGACGTATATTTTGTTACTGGATAATCATAATCTACCACACAATCAAAGAAACCGCATTGAAATAATTGAGTTCTACCACTTAGCAGTTGGTGCAACTATGTTTACATGTAAAAGATCAAGTCACTGCGATAAATAACGGTGTGTACAGAAAATGATGTCACATGTGATGTGATACCCAACACTATGTGTTTATTTCTCTTATAGCAGATAAAAAACTTCGCCAATACACGGTATAACTGATAAAATAAGAGTTGAACCTATGATTTTAGGCTACTTTTTTTCCATCCTATCTAGGAGAATATCTTCAATCAAAATATAGTAAATAAAAGTTGCTTCAATAGCATTGTCTTGACTCTAGGGGTTAAAATCTTTATCAAACAACAAAATTACATCCTTTATTCAGTGGTCATTATTTCTATAATACAACGATTACATCCTCTATTTAGGCACAAGGGTTTCTATCAAACATGAAGCTGTTACAATCCCTATTTAGGGGCTACAATTCTTATCAATCAAAAGAACCTTCTTTACAAATACAAACCATCCATTAGGAACCGGTTTCCTCACCATCCAAACAATATTGTATTGTCTCCTGTCTTCTACAATCTTCAGATGGCTGGTTGCCCCAAAACAAATAGCTACTTTTGGTCGGTATAACAAAAAACTCCAATTTAGAGAGATACCCCAAACAAGAAAGGATCCCAGAAGCCCTTCAGCTCTCTAAATTGGAGTTTTCTGTTATACGGACCAAAATTGGCTATTTGAGCAACCAACCATCTGAAGATTGTAGAAGATAAACGACACTATACAATAATTTTTGAATGGTGAGGAAACCGGTACCACAAAAAAATTTGAGAACGGAAAGAACCTGTATATTCATTGATGCATATACACCGTCAAAATATGTATTCCTTCAATGAGTACATTCATCAATACATAACTACTATATATGCATCAATGTATACTTACTGAAATTCATTAACTGGTACCTTTTTCACAACTTCACTCGCACCTCAACTCCATGATTACTTATAACAATCAACATGAACCATCAACAGTTTCCAGTTCTATTATACGATGTACTAAAACCCTATAATCCTAAATTTAATTTTAACTTTTAAATTAAAAAGCCCAAAATCCCCTGGGAGGTAGAAGAAGTCCACACTTTGAATGTACTAAAAACCCAAGGTTTCTGATTCTTTTCCTTCAAAATAAGAACTAAGATAGAAACAAAACTCCTAAAAATGTTACCTGAAAAGTACCAAAATCCTACGATTGGCAAAACTCAAAGAAAAAACCTTCAGCAATATTGAATTGTTGATAACTAAACCACAGACGTTTACAAATAATAAACCATAAACTTTGATAGCGATAAACAATATCTTACCCTGTAAGCATTAAGCTCATTCTCGAGCTTCTCCTTCCTCTGCTCAGCCCTACGATCCACCGCATCCATCCAACCCGAATCCGGACCGTAATTCGGACCTAATCGTCCATCGATCTTCTGAACAACTTCCCTAAATAACTGTGTATTCTCTCCCTTCTTAATCTCGTCATACGCCATTCGAAGCGCCTCTAACTGCATCGAAACATTATCACATTTGTCGGCGATAAATATCAACCGCGAAATTTTAGTACGATCGGTGTATAAGGCGGCGTACGCCTCGATATCGAGTTGCTCGCCACTGATAATCGGTCTCCGTTGCTGCTGCTGCTGCTGCTGCTGCTGCTGCGACAACGCTTCACCGTCGCCGCCGTTCGCGTAGATCTCATCGGTCATCTGGCCAGATGCTTCCTCCTCTGTCTCCATAATCGCACAGTTTCGTAGGGTTTCCTTGCAAGAAAGGGTTTCGTTTCTAAGCTTTCTGTCGTCGGTTGCCCCGTCGAGAACTCTGTGTAGAGTAGACTGATCTCTACAGGACTTCAAACGACGCCATCCACTTGTTGGGCTAACTATAGTGTTAGATGGATTGATTGGCCCCATCAAATTTATGCTTTAAAGCCCATCACCATATCTATATCTATATCAGTACTCTATACTTGATCAAAACTCTCAAGTGCAACTCATAAAACACATAGTACTACTATTTCATGCATAAATTTCAAAAAAACTCTTAATGACAACTTCTAAAACATAATGTACAAGTTATTGTAGCATCAACTTTTAACACCATTTCTATTGCGACCAAATAGGTAAACAATAATGGTTTCTTTCTTTCTGCAATGTGTCCTTCCTATCCTATTTTCAGCTTTCTTTCTTCTGTGTCTTCCCATGCTCGAAGCATCTCCAAATTTGGTCGCTTCAAAATATTCTTTCTTATGAGTGCATTTTCTTCAACCTTGTTCAAGCTCTAACTTGCAATCGATTCACCAGGAACACGTTTATGTAACCAATTTCAAATTCAAATTTTGAATATCAGGGTTTATCTCTATAAAAGACGCGCCTGCTCCAATTTGGAATCACATGTAGATTCTATTCCCCACCTGGGTTTCTACTCGGAGTAGTACTTCTGCTTATCAAGTAATCTCTTTGTTTCTTCTACCATAATTTTACCCACTTTTCTCCATTCACACATGCCCATTTTTAGGTCAAAGGACCTTATCTTGAAGATGGCAAATCTCTTAGCAACTGGGATGTATTTTGCCATTCTAAAGGTCAGTGTCGTTTTCATTTTTGTTTCTATTCATTAATGATTAATTCGCGAGAAAACAGGGAGAATGGAGATATTGCAGATGATCATTATCATTTGTTCAAAGTATCAATCTTTACTTGTTTCCTCGTTGTTATAAATCAAGAACAATTTGTTTTGTTTTTCTCATTTGATTTTGGTTTTTGTATAGAAAGACATTGAAATTGATGCATTCTCTTGGGTTAAAATCATATAGATTCTCGTTTTCTTGGTCTAGAATTCTGCCAAGTAAACCTCCTAATGTAGTAAAAGTGTTCGATGAAATGTGTGAATGAGTCTATGTTTAATACAACTGAGTTTTATGATGAATTTTTGTTATGTTGAGAGTTGTTCTTGGTATTTGATTTAATATTTTTGATGAATTTTTGGAGTGAAGCAACCCAAAATCACATGGAAACTTGAGTTTGATGAATGTTGGGTTTTACAAGAAAAGTGCAGAGGGTAGTGATAAGAGTAGCATGTCGAAAGACCTTAAGCTAAAAGTCCGAGGACTCAGTCTTGCTGATACAATTTCTTATGTCCAAGTATATGTTTTAAACACCATGTTAGTTTTGATCCATATTCCAGAGCTACTTTTCATATCCCTTCCCATAGGGAAAACAATCTGAACTTTGAATATTGGGTTAAAAACGGTTACTTTTCAACTTTAGAGTTGATGTAGGTTTTAATTGGTTTTTTTTTTTTGAGAAAAAAAATCCGACAACTGCATTGTAGTTATAGCATATCAAATGTTTGTGTCAAATTGGTAACAGTATAACATTTAAAATCTGAAATTTAAAAGTAATTGGTTGACATATAGTTAGCAGCCTAGATGCCCTTGATCTTTTGTAGAAGGGAGAGCATAAGTCTTTGATAAATAAAGTTTATGACTTTATCTCCACTTTTGGTTTAAGCCTTTTGAATGTTGGTTTGCTAGTTTTGTATTCCTTACTACTGTAAAAATTTGTAATATAGGTGATGGCTTTTTTTTTCTTTTTTCTTTTGTAAGATATTTGCTTTTGTAGTTACATTGGTTGAGTCTTTGATTCTATGTTTTAATTTTTTTTAGAATATGACAACAATGTGCTAAATGAAATTTAACCTCAATTAAATTGTTAGTTTGTTAAACGATAATATTTGGAAAACGAAAGTGACCCCTCCATTTTTCTGCTTCCTTATCTTTACATAGATTATAAGATGAGAGCTAAGCTAGCCGTTTCTCCTCTCTGTGCTTCACTCTTTCACTAAGTTTTGCAAAACCCAACCTCGTAAGTTCACACTCTTTCCCTCTTCGCTTCTCTTTATCTATTAATGTGTTCTTCATTTTATGCAATGTTTGATTCACTTTGTTTGTATGCAACAATCTCTTTTCTTTTCATATTTTTTCTGTAATGTAGATTGTGGATTGTTTTGGGTGATGTTGCATGGGTGATCAAAGAATTTATTTATCTACAAGTATTATTTGGACAAAGTTAATCTTAATTGATAGAACTTCAAATGGATGTTTTTTCTCCTAGAAAATATGTTGTTAATTAAATACTCCCTTCGATTAAAGAAAGAGTTACATTTCAAATTTTGATACCGTATTAAACCTGACATTTTGTAGATGCGAAATTGGTAGGACGTGAGAACTGTTGTGACGTTTTAGACAAATATTGAGTGAGCAATAAAATGTATTCTTGGTTCATCTAGGAAATCTTTTCACACTTTTTGTTTGGGTAACATGACATAGTCCCAAAGATTTAGTGCTAACATCAAATGGTCATTGTTAAACTAATATTGTAACACATTATATAGAAAATATGATCCATAGACCAAGAGAGTGATGATGGATTCCTAGCAGCTTTTTGCTCCATAGTTTTAGCCACATTCACAGGTATTGTAGCTTGGATAGATCTGTGAACCACCCTGCCTTACCTTGGAAATTCAAGAAATCTCAAATGTTATGAATCGAAGACATTATTAGTAGATTCTTGCCTTTGTTCATCCCTTCACACCTTGTTTTTCTTGCTTATGGCTATAAGGAATGGTTTTTCAATGGCGATAAGATTTATTGTTCAAGAACGCGACATAATCTCTTTAAATCTTATTCAAATATGATTGTCTTTATACTTATTCCACTTAAAATATGTGTTTTTGTTAGACATATCTTGAAAGTATTTGAGATATCAAGTTTAAATAAATCTTGAAAAAAAAAATACATCCAGTCGCATTGTGTGGGTACACAACTAGTTTTCTAATAGAGATGGCCAACAATCGGTATCGGGCCAGGTGGGTCGGGTCCAAATTGGTCCTGGTCTTAAACAGTGTTTTAGTAATCAGTCCCAGTATAATTGGTCCTGGTCTTGGTCCCGACCAAAATATTTCAAACGCATGATTCACTGACTCCACTTCTTTTTCGCATCGTGGACACAACACCGAGTCTAAATCCAACCCCATATTTTCTAAGACCTCCCTACATGGTAGCCTTCCTAATTTTGCTTTCCAATAGAATATGCACACTTTCTTCGTTATCACCTTCGACCATTTAGTAAGTAGTAACTTCGAATTGTTCCCCTACCACGACCACTCTCTCAACTATTATAGCCTTAAAATCTTGAACCGAGAATATCCCCTCTCCCCCCCCCCTTCATCCACTTCATGTGATCCTTTACATCTACCTTCAGTTTCCAAGTTTGAAGTAATTCCTTCAAGTATTCTAGCTCCCCCGCCTCCCTACCTCTCGGTTCCCTTATCCAACTCCATATCCATGCCCAATTTCCGTCGACCCAAGATCCCTTATCGACTATAGAATCCTCCCTTCTAGTGTCAAGTTGGTAAAGCCTCTTGAATCTATCTCCTAACACCTCGTTTCCCACCCACCTATCCTTCCAAAACCTCATCTCATTCCCCCTCCCCACTTCTTTCCCGAAATGAGCTTCAAGATTAATTCCCATTTTCTCCACTTCCTTTCCTACTCTAATTATGTTCCCCCATACCGACCCCCCCCCCTAACCACCAATCCATCACTACCGATCCCCCTTCCCTCCCGTACAAACTCTTGATCACCTTTACCCAAAGAGTGTCCTTTTCCATAACAAACCTCCACCACCACACAACCCCCAATTTGATGTTTGTAAACTCCCTACATTTAGTCCACCTCTTTTGAAATTCCTCACCAACCTCTCCCATTTTACCCAATCCACCCCTCTTTGGGTTTGACCCTTCCCCCCTCCCCAAAAGAAACGACTTCTCACACTATCAAGCTCACGAATCACTCCACACGGGGCGCGAAAAAACGAGAAAAAGTACAATGGGAGACTACCTAGTACCGATTTAACCAAAGTTAACCGACTGTCGATCGAGATCAATTTAGCCTTCCATGCCGCCAATTTGTTCTCCACATTCTTTATACGTTTCGTCCAACTTTCTACTTTGTTTATTGCTCTTCCCACCAGGAGACGAAGGTAGATGAATGGTAACTCCCCATACCCACATCCTAAACTAGTCGCCCAGGATTTTATTTCTTCATTTTCGACTCCCACCCCGTAAAGTTTGCTCTTACTGATATTTATATTTAACTCGGATGCTGCTTGAAAGCAATGGAGAATTTTCAAAAGGTTTTTGGTGTTGTTGACACTCCAATTTCCGAAAAATATCACATCATCGACATATTGGAGATGTGTCAAGATTATACCTTCTTTGCCAATCGCCACACCTTTGAAAACTCCATTTAGGTACATTGATATTGTAATATCATAACCATGATATGGGTGCTTTCAATCCTATAAAAAAAAGAGTTCGATTTAACTTTAAGCTGTCAAACAAGCTATTTCGAACAACAAAAATTGATAAAAATTGTTTTTATGCACAAAAAAATTTAGGACTCCATAAGCATCAGAGTACACATTTTGGAGATAAAAACTAAAATAATATGTGTCAAATATGTAACACCCGTAGTTTTTGGGTAAGTATTATTTCAAGTTGGTGTAGAAATCGATCTTTTGAGAGAAATAGAGGAAATGAGATTTTGGGATTAAATGATAGATATATATAGTCTTGCTAGATGAGGAATTCAATTACGAGACCAACGGTTCTTTCCGGAGCTAAAACGAAGAAGTTGCTTCTCTTAATGGATGATTATTACTTGTTCAAGCTCACTAGACTTTTTGGCCTAACACTTGTTTGGTGTCGGTGTGTATCTCAGGTTTTAGCGGAGCCGATGTTAAGAAGATTTAGTCGGGGTTGAGCAAGCTTGGGGAAGAATCCTTTTTGGGCATACCGTAACATAGAAGACTTTATTTTTGGAAGTTATTGGGTGACACCCGTATTGTAATCTTATTTCATGTGAAACTAGATTAGTAGGTTGTCATTTCCAATACTTTGAATTGTAACTTGTTTTAAACAGGTGAATATTCTTTTCCCCATTTTTGGGAGGCTTGTTGCTTTGGTAATTTTATATACCATATTTCCATTTTCCTGAAATTTTTGTCATTCCCGTTTTTGGGGTGTTACATAAGAGGGGATATGTTTAGCAACCCTTCTTTTAACCAAAAAAAAAGTACATGTAACCATCAAGAAAATGTTTTAAAGTAAAAAACTTAAACCAATTTTTTCGTTCTCAAACCCTACACCATTCAGACCCCTTCACACACAACGACATTGGTCTCCCTCACCACTCCTCATTGCCCCTATCGTTGTCCATTCTCCATATCGCCAATCATTGTCGTTGGTCTCTACCATCGATCTCCCTCTTCTTAATCTTTTTTTTGTCTTTCGATTATCTCTCTTTTACAACAATTTAATGGAGCACACATAGACATATAAAAAATGGTGAATCGAAAAAAAAACTATCAAAAAGAGGGAAAACGATGGCAGTGGTCAACAACGGTGATGGAGAGCGGATAACGATGAGGCGACCAGAGGTGGTGAGGGGTTTGAATGACATAGGGTTTAGGAATGGTAAAACCGATTTAAGTTTTTTTACTTTAAACCTTTCTAAACGGTTTCAAGTAGCTTTTCCATTGAAAGAATGTATTTAAAGGTTCGATGATGTATTTTCGTTGATTTACAAAGTGTATCATATTGTATTTTGGTTAAATCAAGAAATGTACCACAATGTATCAGGTAGCGTTGCTTTACGAAGTGTATCACTGTATGTATTTTCATTATTTTTGTTGTTTTATGAAGCGTATCATAGCGTGCATCATGTGTTCATGTGGTATTCGCCGGAATAAGGTTCGCCGGAGGGAGGAGGGATGAAAGAGAAGATTTCTTATACCTAAAATGCCATTTAATTAAATTTTATGTCAAAATTTATTAATTTCCTAATTTATCCTGTGATTTGTGGTTGAGATTGGATCTCACGATTCTCACAATTTACTGAGTCATCCTTTGAATGACCCCCTATATATATATATATATATATATATATATATATATATATATATATATATATATATATTGAATCTTGAATCTTGAATGTCCCTACATAGTTATTATTTTAGTTGTGGATCTTGAATAGATTGTTGAGACTTGGGAGTTTGATGAAAGTTAAAATGTGGAGTTCGATAATTAGTTTGGGAGTTTTTTTTATTTGTTTACTGTTATATTTAAAAGTTTGATTTGAATTTGCTATGAATTTAAACTTCTTTATATTGCGTATTTCCATTTTGTATTGTAATGGGGTGTGAACTATATTTTTGTCTTATAAAAAGTATAAGTTTTGCACGCATAATATTTTTATATAAACCGGATAAACCACACCATACTGCATTTTACGGTGCACTATTTTGAGGTTTGAGGCATGCATGGTTTGATTTATGATTTGGAAAATGCTCAAACCATACTTGCAAGTTGGTTTAACGGTTTTAGTCTTAAAGCACATTGTACCGTGAACACCCCTAATAGAAAATGTATTTTTTTCCTTTCCTAAATTATAGTGTATTTTAAATTCTAAAAATCAATAAGACATCAAATGCAAAATAACAAAATTTAAGGAAATGTACAATAGATTAAAAAAAATACCGGTTGATTATTTTAACTGTGATTAATTATTTACGTTTTATAAATCTTATTAACATATGTAAAAATGATATAACTGTTAAAGGAAAATCCAAACAGAATAATAATATATGGAGAGAATGAATATGCAATTCTCATTAATCAAAAACCCTTTAAATAGGGATGAGTTACAAGTATATAGCTATGAGATATTTCAGTTCTAATCTAACTCCGATATACTTATCTTTATCGTCATATCCTTTAGACGATGACACACTTATCCTACAACACTCCCCCTTGTGTCGAGTTAAAGGAGTGATGATGCACAATTGTTGCCTCGTTAAAACCTTACGCCAAAATAAAAACCCAGTGGGAAAAAATAAAAGTCTGACGAAAGAAATAGTACAACACACCAACTTCTTTGCAATACATAGACTTATCCTTCAGTCTAGTTTTCTCTTAGATTCATACATTAATCATGAGTTAGGAAAACATGATGCTATATAAACCGTTGCCTCACTAAAACCTTACACCAAGGAACAAAACCCAATGGGAAAAATAAAACCTTGGTTGAAGGAAATAGCACAACATACCAATATCACAAATATAGTAGACTCCCCCTTTTGTCTACTACTCCCCCTGATTCGTGCATTAATCAAGGGAGTTTGGAAAACATTTGCATTTACTTTCTACATGTTTCCCAATAGATGGTTTTAGGTAATGACTTGGTAAAATATGTCACATTCTTTTGACACCTTACTTGATTCACTTGAATCTAAAGGAGAGTCTTTTATTGTTGATTGTATAGAAACTTAAGCAGAATATGCTTTGTGTTATCACCCTTGATGTATCTTATGTTCATTTCTTCGAAACATGATGCATTATTTCCATATATGCAAGTAGGATACTGGTTGAACCCAAAATTACTAGCTCCTCTAATATATGTAATGATAATCCTTAATTATATACATTCTTTAATTATCTCATGGAGAGTAATATTCTTGGAATAGTTCATGGAGGTAGTTACAAAGGTTTACTTAGCTTACTTTCAAGCAATCTGGTGTTCATTGTGGTAATTCCTTATCCAGTTTGAGAACAACCTTTCTATGAGTCAGACATATACCTAATATCAACAAACATATATCAAGACATTGTTTGGTGTTTTTCTATAAGAGCACACTTTTGCTGCTTATATTCTAAGTAGGTATTGAAGTTCCATTATCAATCCCATTTTTCTTTCTATAGGGAAAGTATAAGTCCATGTCAATGGTTCCAAAAGATTAATTTTGATATCATTCAAATGACTTTACGTTGGCGCTGAGCTAAATCTAGCTAACAAGTTCATTGAGAAATATAATATATGGTCAAGTATATTATGCTAAGTACGATAATGCATATATTGTACTTAGATAGAGAATTCTAGCTCCCAGCATTTTTCTTCATCATCCTTTAGACGAAATGGATCTTTCCTTATATCCGCCACTTCGACCGATCATGGGAGTGCTAACCGGATGCACTTTGTCCATATTAAATTGCCTGATTATTTTTTGGACATATGCGATCGGTGAATTAATATTTCACAAACTCGGTGTCCTAGCTCAAATATCTAGACAAAACCAAGTTTTCCCAAGATCTTTCCTCTCAAAATCAGATTTCAATTAGCTTGTGGTTTTTCTTATTTCATCAAGAGTGCCTATTATGTTCATAACATTGACATATAGAGCTACTTTGAAAATTCTGAAACTTGTTTTTCAAAATAAATACGCAAGGGAACAGTTCATCGTTCTTATATATCATTTCCCAATCAAGTATTCCATTAGGCGGGTATACCACATCCGCGTATATTGTTTTAATCTATAAAGTGGGTGTTTCAATTTTATTGCAAACGCATTTCGTGGTTTAGAGTTACTTGATTTTGGTAATGTAATGTCATCAAGAACTTTTATATATCTCTAAATCTAGATCCCCGTAGAGATATGTGGTAACCACATTCATGAGATGCATTTCCAGTCCTTCAGAAACTACTAGGCTAACAAATTATTCGGATGTCATAACATCCATCATGAGAGAGTAAGTCTCCTCGTGGTCAATCCAGGGTGTTGTGAGAAACCTTGCGCCAAAAGAGAGACTTACATATTAGGACTTCATTATTCTCGTTACGCTTTCTGACAAAGACTCAGTTATGTCCTACGGACTTTACACTTGGAAGGTTAGCACTACCAAACCAAATACCCGATCATTTGTCAAAGAATATAATTCTTTATAGATTGTTTATTTACATTTAGGTCAATATGCTCTTTGTTCATACTATTCAACTGAGCCTGGTTCGATGTCGGCGTGCTCGATCATCTTATGAGCCATCGTATATGCGAATAAATCATCAATGATTATATATGATCTGTCCATCGACTCATATGTACTCTCATAGTTCATTTGAGATTAATATTCATCTATAGAATCAATATTAACTTCGGAGCGTCCTCCAGTGATGATTCATGGACATAATTATAATTAGAGACAATCTCATGAGAGTTTTGTGCATTGATGATAAATGGATGTGCCTAACTATTCTCTTCCTTTATAATAGCATCCATCGAACCAAGTAGCTTCCACCACTTCCATTTGGTAGCTACGACCTCAATCACACCTCCACTATGTGTGATTGCAACGCACTTTCCAATGGCGTTGTGCCTCTATTGGGGACTTTTTAACCTTGCGAGTATATTTGCAACTCGTATATGTAATCTTGTCACTTTTGGAATAATATTAAACGTATCAGGTATCGAGTCTGATTCGTTTGACTTCAACATTATGTTGTAAAGTTTTGGGGATCAAAATGAGATAGAGTAGGAATATTCAATGACATTTCCTGTCATTCCCATGGAAAAACCTTTTTCCTATCTCCCCCTAACAACGGAAAGACTGTCTCATGAAAGTGACAACCCGCAAATATAGTGGTAAAGAGATTACTAGTCAAATATTCTAATTAGCGGATAATTGTTGGGGATCCATATCCAACATATACCAAGTCGTCTTTACAGACCCATTTTGATGCGTTGTGGGGGCGCAATTGGCACATATACTACAAAACCAAACATGCGTAAATGTAAACTATCAGGCTTATATCCAGTTACCAGCTGGTACACATGAGGATGGTTAGCAAGCAGTGGGTCTAAAAACGAAAAAAACTGCATATAATAATTGCATAACCCCAGGTAGATGTGGATAAATTGGTGCGCATTACTAATACCCTAGATGTCATCATATTCTTTTGATAACAACTTCTATGAGACCATTTTATATATACACATGGGGTATAGGAATCTCTACATTGATCCTAATACATATGCAATTAACATCAAATAATTATGATGTAAATTCTCCAACATTCCAGGTCATGTAGACTTGATGAAATAATTAGGGTGGTGAGCCCTTAAACGTATAGCTAGTGCTAAGAGTGCAGTATTTCATGTTGACAATAATACGACATGCGTTCATCGTGTAACACCCTCCGTTCTGGAAATAGCAACTTATTTAAAATTTTCTAAATACATCGATAAATGAATCATCTACAACCACAAATTCAGATTTAGCTACAATACACGTATACCATCTATATATATATATATATATATATATATATATATATATATATATATATATATATATATATACGGACTATAAGGGATGGGTGCTACTAATACCCATGCATAATCACTATCTCCATAATGCGGAAGACTTCACCGAATACTTACTTACGGATCTAGCTAAGGCTTTACTCTTCACTGGATTGCTAGAACCAACTCTCAACCTTGAAACATGATGCACATGCCGACAAATAAAAAGGTTAGGCTTAACGCCTAGTGAGCTCAAGAGTTTTAACATAAGTATATATCTTTAAAAGAAAAGAATTCAATTTAAAGCAAGGTCCTTCGAAATATTACGCTTAAAAATGGAAACGACGCATTTTCCCATATTATGCACTTTTAAGGCAAAGCTCCCAAAACACACATTTCTTATATAACGCGCAACGCATAACTCACCCAAACGGGATCATTGTTCGACACTTATTTGGTAAAAACATGAATAACCATTTATAACCCAAAGTACCCAAAATGCGGGCGGGACAGAATGCTCGACCCATGAATCGTTATCAAAACCACATATACCGTACGTCCGAAAACATGGACACTTGGTCCAATACTCACGCGACCGTAAGGAACCAATGATAATAACATAAGACGTTCTTATATTTAACATACCGATAGCCAACAACGGGGGAAACCCGTATCCGTTGAGGGTGGAGGGAACACAAACGTATACCACCCAAACAACGTTAATCACATGACACCTCCCGACATCCCAGCCCGGTGTCCCTACGACTTCTTTACAAGTGTCACCCCAAGTCAGTTGACCTTGATGGATCATTCCGAATAACTCCATCCCGAAGGCCCAACACACTTAAAGACTACCTCCCAGGCATTACTTCAAGCGGCGGAGGTCCTAGCGCCTACTATTCCGGTAGCACTAGCCGACTCAACCCTCCTAGCGATTACTTGTAAAGTTTCCGGTCATAAAACATAGGTACCGAAGTTCAACCCCGCAATACCCAATTGACCATCCAAGACAGACTGACTCACATGCCTATGGATCCATTACACACTGTCTAACATTACATGACTCCAATTGAATGACCAAAGCTCCCAAAACATGTAACTCACCAATGACACAAATAAAGTGTCATCATATCCAAAATCCACGACGGTTAAAAATCCGGACAAATGTCCACACGACTCGTTTAAGCCAAAACCGAACTAAAGAGCTCAAAATCCGTTTGACCAATAATTACCGGTCTTCAAAATAGTGAAATGTCTTTAATTAACGTTTATGAAGACACATACTTCAAAGACTAGATTTACCCAAAACTCCATACGAGATGGGACTCAAGGTTTCCAAAGTGTTTAAGAATGCAAATACACCAAATGCATATAACGTGAATTAGACTTTACTTGTACAAAATCGTCAAAGACGTATAACTCATAAAATAGACCTTACTTGTACAAAATCACCAAGAATACGTAATTCATATTATTTAGTTGTTGGAAACGTTCAAAACCTAATAGAAGCATTTTAAGAGGTTAACACAGCCTAAGTTTACTAAGTAAGAAAACTTATCAAAATACTCACACTTTGACAAATAACTAAGTAAAACATATCTTACTTCTAAATACTCAAAACTTATCAGCAGTTAACCATTTCATGTAAAACACTTTAAAATACACATTTTGGCATGTACACCGTTTTCACAAATCAACTTGAACTCACCTCGCTAGATTTAGGCTAAATCTAGATTTCACCCAACGAGCTCTTTTGAAGGCCACTTGAATCCTCAAGCCGAGAGCTTCCAAAACCCTTTTTGAGGATGAGACTTTTCAAGGACACCCAATCCAACTCTTCAACTCGAGCTCCCAAAACTTAGATCCACACATTTTCAACCGTAAATAACCACCTCCAACCATAAAGAAACATTCCCCAAACATAATACACCAAAACCCCCAACGAGATCAAAACCCTAGTTTCTCCCAAAACGAACAAGTCCGAGATTTGATAAACCAAATACTAGGGAAACATCGATGGAGCAATTATAACTTATTACAAGGTTTGGAAATGGAAAGAACATACTTACCACTTAGGTTTTGACGAAAACCTAGAAAACCCAAAATGGACTTGAGGTTGAAGGTGAAGATGAAGCTTCTTGACCATAGCTTCCAATCTTTGATGGGTGGAAAGAGGAACACTTGGAACATAATAGATTTGGTGTCTTGGGTGCATAAAACCGATTTTAGGGTTTGGGGTTCAGTTTCTAGAGAGAAAAGGGTGAAAGGGGGTTGCGATAAATGAAAAGGGGTTGCTCAAAGCTGCTTAAAAACGACCAGGGGCCGTCAGCGATAGTGCCACGCGACTATGCCCTTGGCATAGTCGCCGGGCATAGTCGCCCAAAGAGGGAGGGCCGCGGTACATCTCTCGCGATTATGCCCCGTGAGAGTGACATTCTGTCACAATCGCGAGCATAGTCGCCCAAGTCCCTCCGAAGGTCAAAATTCTGACTTTTCGACCCGGCGTGCTCTCGGTCCGAAATTCAAAACCCACAAACACCATTTGGATAAGATCTATAACCACGGCTTAACCGGATAAGGGTGAATTAAGGGTTAACCAAAATCACGGGTGTTACAATCCTCCCAACCTTAGAATGATTTCGTCCTCGAAATCTAGATTCCTGCGCAACCTTGTCTGCAGAGGGATTTCCCTCAACCTTTCCTCCGGCACTGTTATCATGCCCCTTGCACTGCTATGCACGCCAACTGCCCTTCGTGGGCACATCACACTCATGACTGAGCCGATACTTAACTCACCAGAGTAACCTTTACTCTCAAGGTTACGGTCGTCTCCCAACCTTGGATGACAATTACCACCTCCCGGTAATTTGTGACCCCAACTTCTCTCCGACTAATTCCCTTCGGATCTACACAGTTCCGAACTCCAAGTCGAAGATCGAATACAAACTCCCATGAATCCTCAAATTCCTACTGATCCACTCCTAATACTGAACAAGATGCCCTTCCAAGGTGCACCAATGCGTCCTTCAAGTAACTGGTTAGTCCGACTTCGGCTATTACTCAAATTCGCTCCAACCCCGACCTTACAACATTCCTTCCATAAAAAATTTATCACCACAGAAATGCTTTTACACGACGGTACATAATCATCAATACTTAATCCTGCTTCTAAATTTCATCACCGAAAGGTCAATCATCCCATGATCCAATCGGGATACTTCCAAAACATTCCGATATCCAATGACCTCAAGAAAACAAGTCGACACCTAGGGCTAAGTGATGACCTCGAAAACATGGACATCCCGTCCCAAAATCCCATTCCAGATGGGTAGCCGCACTAAGGTCGACACTTAACCGAATACTAAAATCACAATCTCACATTTCCAACAAATAAACTGCCAGGAATTTCTTTGATTGCGGAAACCACCAATACGATATACCAACAGCATATACCACAATGTCACACCGACGAGCAAACAACCAAGCCGAATCCAAATTAAAACACAGATTAACTCATAAAATCTCATCCCGCAGGATTTCCCAAGTATAAAATCATTCCTTAATTATTCGGGGAGGCTTAAATCTACTACTTCCATAAAACAAACGCGCACAGATTCAAAACTGAAACCCAAGATCCAAGGCTGACCGCGAGTCGGATCATCCGACGCTTCAAATCCCAAGGACTCCCTCAATCCTTAAATACTACTCCTTTCACGACGGGGTATAAATCTATAGGCCTAATGAGTTCAAGGTTTTTCAATCGGTATGCCCATTTGAAATATATAAAACTTTCAAATACATATGCTTTTTAACGATCAAACATGCGGTAAAAATACACTACCGATCATCCGATAGGTTTCAAAATTGATCATTACTACCGCGCATATAAAACCGTTTTCCCAAATTCATTTGTTTGATACTTACGTAAATAAAGACAATAATAGAACATGCGTAACAATTTACACTATAAACGTGAAAATAGGTTCATGCACCACGACATGTGCAATAAAAGTTGTACAACTCCCAAAAGAGATATTCACAAATTAACTTTAAAGTTCTGACTTCTCAACCCAAGAGTCATTGCGACATAAAATTATTAACAACTCCATATGCAACAGTTTATTCCCCAAAGCTCGGTGAAATGATAAGAATGCAAATAATTCTCAAATTAAGTTTAAACTTTAAGTCGCATCAATGAAACACATTTTACCAAGATGGTAACTACAACGATATGCAATTCGAAAATTCATTTCATGTATTACGGAAAATTTATAACAGCAAGGTCAACAAGCGAAGCACGCTTAGATTAAAAATTTAATACAAGACAACATAATATTTCGTATATTTGCTCACGCGAGTGAAAATCAGATTCAACCCAAAAGTATGCACGCATACTCGTGTGAAACTCAAGATGCAATCATGCGACATTCGGATTTTCAAGGTGCCTCTTACGGTTGCAAAAATGTAGATGCCAGATGTAACACCCTAAAAATAGGGATAACAAAAATCCGAAAAACGGACATGAGGTATACTAAAATTGCCATAGCAAGAGCCTCCCAAAAATGGGGAATATATAAATAACCTGTTTAATCACAATTTGTAATTTTAACGGACAATAAAATAACAACCAACTAATCTAATTTCTACATCTAGAAAGGAGATTACAAAAGGGTTGTCATCTATAAGCCCAACGGTTCAATCCCAAAAGAAGTAGCGTCCAAGTGCAAAATCCCCGAGCTCTCACCCAAAGCATCTAAACCTGCTTAAGAACGGCGCCGCTAGAACCTGAGATACACATCGACACCAAACAAGTGTTAGGCCAAAAAGCCTAGTGAGTTGAACAATAACAAGCATGCATGATCAGTTACAATTCTTATCAGCAGTTAACCAGAGTTCAACTAATATGGAATCAATAGGGGAGACCCATAGCACCAATCAAGTCCCACCCAAGAGTCGATATACCTTGATGCCCTTAACAAGGAACACCCCAAAGGCCTGGCCCACCCGAAGACTATCGCTCAGAAAATTCCCCGAGTGGCGGAGGTCTAGGCACATACCATCACAGTGGCACCCAAGACTATATCCTCCTAGTGTGCTGACTTGGTTCGTCCACATAACATTTATAAGGGGTCCTTTAGATATATTTCAACCCACATAATTCAATACCAACTACGGGTATAATATTACCACCTTATCCTCATGATGTCTAACAAAAGACCCAATGTAAATCATGCTCATTATGCATATAAACATATCACCAAAATAGTGTTCCAACTAGAATTATCACCATGCCCATATATGCATACATTTAACACATCAAGGTACCCACATTATGTATCTATGTGACAAATCCCAAATAATGATACATATAACAATAATCATGGCAAACCATCCATATATATACATCTTCCAACTATTTTCATGAAGAAATCCCCAAACATTTGAACATATAGAAATAAAGTAGCAAATAGGATATTATGATGTGTATCTAGTTTTAACAAAGGTTTAATAAACTCACAATCTAGGTTTTGAACCCAAAACCTAGAAAATATGGAAACCCTAGAAGTTGGAGAAGATGAGACTTGAAGGTGAGAAATGAGAATCTTGAAGAACACTTCAATGGGGACACTTGGATGAAGCTTGATGACCACTTAATGCTCCCAACAACCCAAAACCTTAGAATTGAATGAGGTAGGTGATGAAACCCTAAAAATCGCCTCCAAGAAGAGCTCTCCCGTTTTTGTAAAGTGTTAATGTGAGAAATAAGACTGCCAAAGCGTTTTTAAAACAACCAAACCACGCGGGCGATAATGCCCGAAGATAGTGCCATGGGCACTATCGCTTGTCACAATCGCAGGGTTCCCCACCCCTACGGTACAAACCCGGCGAGTATGCCTGGCGATAGTGACAATGTCACTATCGCGATGGCACTATCGCGAGACTCCTCCCACTCTCGGTACAATCCTGGCGATTGTGCCCAGCGATAGTGACAATGTCACTATCGCGATGGCACTATCCCGCCAAGCTCATCCCAGCCCGAAAACTTAGCAAATTTCGAAAATGAGCACGAGGTCTAAACACATGCAATTATTATATAAATCAGATAGCATCTTAGTCCCATAACAAATATCATATGCATATATAAAAACTCGTATTTTCAGATAAACACAATTAAAGTATTAGGGAACAATTACTTACCTTTTAAATTTACGGATGTTACACTAGACTCGCATGAAACAAAGTATTAAACAAAACCCGTAAATTAATGCACACAATAATGCAAGTCTACACGTTCCAAAATTTATTTTTATTACGTGGTTCGAATGGTCATAAAATAAAATGCCATAAACCCAATTAAACTTTCATAAACTCATTGACGGTAAAATCGAGCGGTGTCAAAATTTCCATTTGCCAACATGAAACATAAGACAACAATAAGTATGAGAATGTTAAAACTCCAAGACCATAACATACGATAAAGTGGCTCTTTTTAACAAAACTCTCATGAGACACAACGCCCAAAAAGCTCGTAAATCTACACACAATAAAGTTAAAACTCACACATCACAAAGTACACTCACGCGCCTCAAAATGTCGTAAAATAATTTTCCATAAAATTCAACGCGGCTCGCGTAGACTCAAAATTCCCAAGAAAGTTTAGGCTCAAGAACGTGGGAACAACTCTTCCTTTAAAACCTTAACATACGTGGAGGAGATCCAATGTCAAGGTTAAAAATTCTACAGTCATTGCTCAATACCACATGTGGTATTAAAACACGGATCTTAAGATGTCCAAAGATAGCGTTAAACACAAAACAGGGACAGAGAGGTTTTCAATATGAATTGTAACCACGTGCAACAAAACTATTTCACACAAGATTAAACTCACAGTTTAAAATTTGATGAGTGCTAAATGCTTTGCCAATGCTTCGTAACATAACTCACTTTATACTTTGAAAACGTGAGAAACACTTTATGCAAGCTTATTTAGAAATACATTTCATGCATGAATTTTTGGTCGGCACTCAGCATCTTAGGACTACACTTCTCAATTCATACTATTGTCATCCGGATGCTCGACATCTTAAAGCAACACTCGGATATCTCCTCGGTTCACCTTATAATCTTTCCTCGTACAACGTCAATTCCATAAGCTTAAGGTCCTACTCCCGCCAATTATTCTTACTCAAGACGATCAACTTAATGCATTCAACGCATTTAACTATCACTTCAACGTGACATTGCTATGGACATCAACATTTCCTTAGATTACTCGCTTAGAAACCTTCTCACTACCCTAACGGTCATCATACTAAGGTAGTTCAAGTATACACATGTGATATGTAGGTTCACCATAACACTAGCCAGGTGTCATTATGAACGTACCATACATGATCATCCTTGAGACCCTTGACAATTTCCCATTTATAGCAACTCGACCAACTCCAAGATATCTTATCTTAAGGTGCCTAATGTGCAACTTTACTTTCAATCACTTATAAGAACGCTAGTTTGAGTCTAGGCATCCAAAATCAATACCTAAATCTCTCAAACTTAAGCTCTGATACCAACTTGTAACACCCTCCGTTCTGGAAATAGCAACTTATTTAAAATTTTCTAAATACATCGATAAATGAATCATCTACAACCACGCATTCAGATTTAGCTACAATACACGTATACCAACTTATATATATATACATACTATAAGGGACGGGTGCTACTAATACCCATGCATAGTCACTATCTCCATAATATGGAAGACTTCACCGAATACTTACTTTCGGATCTGGCTAAGGCTTTACTCTTCACTGGATTGCTAGAACCAACTCTCAACCTTGAAACATGATGCACATGCCGACAAATAAAAAGGTTAGGCTTAACGCCTAGTGAGCTCAAGAGTTTTAACATAAGTATATATCTTTAAAAGAAAAGAATTCAATTTAAAGCAAGGTCCTTCGAAATATTACGCTTAAAAATGGAAACGACACATTTTCCCATATTATGCACTTTTAAGGCAAAGCTCCCAAAACACACATTTCTTATATAACGTGCAACGCATAACTCACCCAAACGGGATCATAGTTCGACACTTATTTGGTAAAAACATGAATAACCATTTATAACCCAAAGTACCCAAAACGCAGGCGGGACAGAATGCTCGACCCATGAATCGTTATCAAAACCACATATACCGTACGTCCGAAAACATGGACACTTGGTCCAATACTCACGCGACCGTAAGGAACCAATGATAATAACATAAGAAGTTCTTATATTTAACATACTGATAGCCAACAACGGGGGAAACCCGTATCCGTTGAGGGTGGAGGGAACACAAAGGTATACCACCCAAACAATGTTAATCGCATGACACCTCCCGACATCCCAGCCCGGTGTCCCTACGACTTCTTTACAAGTGTCGCCCCAAGTCAGTTGACCTTGATGGATCATTCCGAAGAACTCCATCCCGAAGGCTCGGCACACTTAAAGACTACCTCTCAGGCATTACTTCAAGCGGCGCAGGTCCTAGCGTCTACTATTCCGGTAGCACTAGCCGACTCAACCCTCCTAGCGATCACTTGTAAAGTTTCCGGTCATAAAACATAGGTACCGAAGTTCAACCCCGCAATACCCAATTGACCATCCAAGATAGACTGACTTACATGCCTATGGATCCATTACACACTATCTAACGTTACATGACTCCAATTGAAAGACCAAAGCTCCCAAAACATGTAACTCACCAATGACACAAATAAAGTGTCATCATATCCAAAACCCACGACGGTTAAAAATCCGGACAAATGTCCACACGACTCGTTTAAGCCAAAACCGAACTAAAGAGCTCAAAATCCGTTTGACCAATAATTACCGGTCTCCAAAATAGTGAAATGTCTTTAATTAACGTTTATGAAGACACATACTTCAAAGACTAGATTTACCCAAAACTCCATACGAGATGGGACTCAAGGTGTCCAAAGTGTTTATGAATGCAAATACACCAAATGCATATAACGTGAATTAGACTTTACTTGTACAAAATCGTCAAAGACGTATAACTCATAAAATAGACCTTACTTGTACAAAATCACCAAGAATACGTAATTCATGTTATTTAGTTGTTGGAAACGTTCAAAACCTAATAGAAGCATTTTAAGAGGCTAACACAACCCAAGTTTACTAAGTAAGAAAACTTATCAAAATACTCACACTTTGACAAATAACTAAGTAAAACGTATCTTACTTCTAAATACTCAAAACTTATCAGCAGTTAACCATTTCATGTAAAACACTTTAAAATACACATTTTGGCATGTACACCGTTTTCACAAATCAACTTGAACTCACCTCGCTAGATTTAGGCTAAATCTAGATTTCACCCAACGAGCTCTTTTGAAGGCCATTTGAATCCTCAAGCCGAGAGCTTCCAAAACCTTTTTTGATGATGAGACTTTCCGAGGACACCCAATCCAACTCTTCAACTCGAGCTCCCAAAACCTAGATCCACACATTTTCAACTGTAAATAACCACCTCCAACCATAAAGAAACATTCCCCAAACATAATACACCAAAATCCCCAACGAGATCAAAACCCTAGTTTCTCCCAAAACCAACAAGTCCAAGATTTGATAATCCAAATACTAGGGAAACATCGATGGAGCAATTATAACTTATTACAAGGTTTGGAAATGGAAAGAACATACTTACCACTTAGGTTTTGACGAAAACCTAGAAAACCCAAAATGGACTTGAGGTTGAAGGTGAAGATGAAGCTTCTTGACCATAGCTTCCAATCTTTGATGGGTGGAAAGAGGAACACTTGGAACATAATAGATTTGGTGTCTTTGATGCATAAAACCGATTTTAGGGTTTGGGGTTCGGTTTCTAGAGAGAAAAAGGGTAAAAGGGGGTTGAGATAAATGAAGAGGGGCTGCTTAAAGCTGCTTAAAAACGACCAGGGGCCGTCGGCGATAGTGCCACGCGACTATGCCCTTGGCATAGTCGTCGGGCATAGTCGCCCGAAGGGGGAGGCCACGGTACATCTCCCGCGATTATGCCTTGCGAGAGTAACATTCTGTCACAATCACGGGCATAGTCGCCCAAGTCCCTCCGAAGGTCAAAATTCTGACTTTTTGACCCGACGTGCTCTCGTTCCGAAATTCAAAACCCACAAACACCATTTGGATAAGATCTATAACCACGGCTTAACCGGATAAGGGTGAATTAAGGGTTAACCAAAATCACGGGTGTTACACATCGTGTCGAAACCAGAACCATAAAGTACTTTAATGGCCCACATTCTGGATGTTTATGTCCATAAATATCACCTTGTATTCGTTGTAACAATGGAATATTTTTGTATTATGTCCTTAGCTTTAGGATGATCTCATTCTGTCTTGGCTAAGGATTAGGGTATATACAAAAGTTTTAGGTATTCGAGAGGGCATATTATGATGGCAATGTTGTTTCTTATGTTGCAGAAGTCAACAGTTGCAATTTACCTCATTTTGCCTTTCACTCGAAAAAGAATGTGTTTGTGTATTTGACAATACACAGATCACTATGTCATAACCATGGTGTCCTACATGGTCATGTCGAAACATATATGTGTCATTTCCCCAAAGTTCTTTATTGGTGACAAAAAATGTTTCGATGACCCAATAATTTACTAGTTTGACACATTAGTTTCCATGATATATGTTTCCTTTCATATTCATTGGAATTTATGTATATATGCTCATTTCCATTTTATATGAATATCTTTACAAGGTTCCTATTAATCTTGTACCAACAAGAAAATGACAGTTCATCATCTAAGTATTTTGGTTGGATAAATTATAAAATAAGTATTTGTCTATCATTTTAGATTGTGTGGAATATGTCCTACAAAAAATCAAGTTCTCCTCGCTACATTCCTATACGGAACGGAGAATATTGAAAGTTTTGTATTTGTTTTGATGTATTTCTTTAAATCTATAATGGTTACATATTCGATTTTACTTAAGCAAAAGAAATTAATTAAAATACTATAAAATAAATTTCAAAGAAACCTATGCTTTATCATTCTTAAATTAATATGATATAGTTCATTTTTAACTTGTTACCTTTTCGACAAGAGCACTCTTTAGTGCATTTCTTATTTGACTGTCCATTATCACCTGGGGCAGTAGTTGTATTTTTACTCCAGATGTTGAAAAATCATTTCCGACTCCTACCAAGACCCTGACCCGTTCTAGGGTTTCGTCCACATAGTGCATAAATGTCACATGTGTGAATTTGTTTTTAACTCTCTGTTCTTTGGAGTTGTTTCCACCTTTAATGCTTTCATTATTGATCTCGATAATTTTCTTTGTCTCGACATATGTGGTGTTGTTATTCGAAAGAACCTTGTTATGTCTCTCAACCACTTGCAGTAGGTTGATGAGTTTGTCTAAAGGTTACATTCCAACTTATATTAGTTCATTAATATTTTTGATATATGAAAGGTGAAAATAATGTTAGGAATCATGTCATCTTCTGTGAGTTCCTTGCCACAGAGATTGAGACGCGTTTTGGATATAACATTTCTTTGTTGAAATCAGTTACCTTTTTGTAATCGAGTAAGTGAGTTTCATTCCACTGTACGAATAGTTCGGGAAGTACATATTCATGAGTACTCCCGATTATCCCTTTCGGGACATCCCACATCTCTTTGGGGTTTCTAGTAAAGGTATTCCTATGAAACTTAGGATTTATATGTCGTCTCAAAACATGAGGGTATTTGCTTGTACCTTCAAGAGGTTGGTTTTAGAGTCAATGGGGAGTTGATGGACTTTAGGTATTTTCTTGTACCTTTTCAAAAGGAGGTTTATATACTCATTTATGATACTCAGATTCTTTTGAGCTTACGACGTTGACTTTGGGATGAGTTGTTTCAACCATTTACATATATAAAGGATAATATATGATTTTCTTTTTGATAAGAAAATGGATTATGGTTATGAAATTTCATTATCATAACAATATTGGATTTTTGTATGCTTATATTTTATTGATAATACTTCATCAATATTTCAATTTGTGAAAAATAAATTACTCAATCTATTGGATTTCCAGGTAGTAGGGGAATCACATGGATTTCTTAAATCCCTAAAAACCTTAGGGTTATTTACACCTGTTTGACAAAATCTGATCGATATTTTGTGATTTATTTCATTTAAATATAATATTAATAATTATAGAGCATTTGACATGAGGCCAAAATGACTATGAGTTTGGCATATGAAACCAATTTTAATATTTTAATACCTTAATAGTATTTTTGGAACTTTTGGTAAAGATCAAAATATATGGGCTTGGAAGTGTAACTTCCAAAAATTAATTATATAGTTTAAAATTATGAGTAGGAACTCACAATCAAGATAAATGTTTGATTTTAACATTTTCATGCTATTTTTGGACCTTTTGGCAAAATAACAAAAGTTATGGGGGTTGGAATTGTAAATTCCAAAGATAATTTATAAGATTGAGATTAATGAGTAGGAACTCATTATTAAGATAAACATTTGAATTATAACAATTATTAATTGTGATAGACATTTGAATATGAACATAAACAAATAAATAATATTGTAAACTAATTGGATAACCATCTAAATATATGGATATTGTAATTTAATTTGATAAACATTAATAAATCATAATCTATACTATATTATAAAGCAGGGATAAAAAAACTATTCAATACAAATTATTAGGCACAAGGTACCATCATTTTATGCAAGATTTAAAAAATCTCTTAATTTATAAGTATCAAAGCATAAAATACATATTATTACTGCAGGCTTCTAACACCTTACCATTTTGGTATGTGCAGGGTCTTTTTTTATACAGACATTTCCATGTATCACTATTAATTAATATATTATATTACTATAAATTTGTTTTAATTATATTATTAAATATGTAATTGGTATTTTTTTTCTAGATATCATTAAAATATATAAGATAATCATTAAATGTTAACAAAAATTATTTAAAAAACATTATCACGTTCTCAAAATCATCCAAAATCGTACTGTAAATCGACAAAGAAACAAAAAATAAAATGAAACATTAAAATCGTGATTTATCTCGCTGCATTGCGCGAGTACGCTTCTAGTAATATTTTAAAACAACAAATATTATCATATACAGAATTAAACGATAATTGATCTAAATAAAATAATATTAACGTAATTAAATTAATCAACTAAACATGTCAAAATTGTAACTAATTAATTATGCATAAATACACAATGATATGTTAAAAATTATAACATAATTTAATATACAATATAAATAACAATATGCTAACATAAACTCATGTAAAATAAATCGTATTAGTCAACTTAAAAAAAAATGGTTCAATAGATAATGATAAGTTTTAAATCAATTATCTATACTATATTATAAAGATGGCATAAAAAACTCTTAATTACAACTCACTAAGCTTTATGGACTATCATTTAAAGCTATCTACTTAAAATCTCTTAAAAATAACTACTAAAGCCTAATGTACTACCTGTAAAGCTTTTAACCCTAATTAATATATTTCATCCTTATCTCCCAAAATCCTTATCTCTAATCCCCAAACCCTAAAATTATGAAATTTGAATTCTGATAAACATAATCAAAACAGGATAAACATCTCAATTTAAATATAAAAAATTTAAAATATATAAGATAATTAATGAATTTTAACAAACTACTTAATTTTTTTTATATAAAAAACATTATATTGTTAAGCCTAAATTAAACAAATTTATATATAAAAAACCATTATCACTCAATAAAAACCATCCAAAATCGTACCGTAAATCAATAAAAAACAAAAAATAAACAATAAACAATAAAATCGTGATGTATTAAGCATTATGTACTATTATTTAATGCTAATCTACTTAAAATCTCTTAAAAAACAATTAATTAAGCAATATGTACTACTTTTAAATGATTTTAACCCTAATTAATAAATTTCATCCTTATCCTCCAAAATCCTTATCTCTAATCCCCAAATCCTAAAATTATGAAATTTGAATTCTGATAAACATAATCAAAACAGGATAAACATCTCAATTTAAATATAAAAAATTTATAATATATAAGATAATTAATGAATTTTAACAAACTAATTAATTTTTTTTATATAAAAAACATTATATTGTTAAGCCTAAATTAAACAAATTTATATATAAAAAAACCATTATCACTTAATAAAAATCATTCAAAATCGTACTGTAAATCAATAAAAAACAAAAAATAAAAATAAACATTAAAATCGTGATGTATCTCGCTGCATTGCGCGAATACGCTTGTAGTTACTTTTAAATACAAATTAATATTAATAAGTCCAAGTGTAGAACGAATAATCTTAATAAACCCAAAGAAATTCTAAAAATAAATATAATTTTCTATTAATATGTAACGGAAAATTAGAACAACAACAAATGAATTCTTAGAGAATAAAATATAAACATGTACAATTAGATTTATAGTGATTCTATTAAAAAGAAATTAAATGCATAGTCAAGTAGATGCAAAATTAAATAAGGGTACATTGAATTATCGTGGCTAAAAGAGTTAATCACGATTAATGACAATTCATAGAGAAAAAAATTGTAACTTTTTGTAGAGATACTTACTTGAATTGCAATATTAGAAAAAAAATAGATTTTCTAATGGTAACAGATTGCGAACGATCGTTTAGTAGCAGCGGAAACGATCCGATTGAGCTATAGCGCAAATGAGCTACGTGCTGATAACGTGTTAAAGAAAAATCCAAACAAAATAATAATATATGGAGAGAATTAATCTGTAATTCTCATTAATCAAAAGCTCTTTAAATAGGGATGAGTTACAAGTAGATAGCTATGAGATATTTCAGTTCTAATCTAAATCTGATATACTTATCTCTATCATCATATTCTTTAGACGATTGCACATTTATCCTACAACAATAACTATGTTATTATAAAATTAAGATCAATCGCATTTTTTGTCCTTGTGTTTTGATGTTTTAAAAAACTTGAGTAAATTGTAATTTTGGTCTATGTGGTTTTTGTTTTTCTCACTTTTAATCCCTACAAGATTTTTATTGTAGGCAACCATGTGGTATGCAAAAGTGCTTGGATTTGATCCCTGAGAAGTAACACCGTTAGTTTGCCTCGTTAAAACCCCCAAAGGACCAAAATCGCAATTTATTCTTTTATGAGTAAACTATGATTTTCGTCCCTGTGGTTTGATGTTTATAACGATTTTCGTCCCTAGTCTTTTAAAACTGTTTTTTAGTTCATGTGGTTTTTATTTGCTTTCATTTTCGTCCCTCCATCCAATTTTATTAAAATTAAGTGTTAATTCATTTAAAAATTGAATAAGAAAATTACATATTTGGTCCTTGTAGTATATAAATTTTTACATTTTTATCCTAGTTTACATTTCTTTTACATTTTCTTTATTTATTGTATTTAATCAAAACATTTATTTTTCTATTAATTATATTGTATATTTTCATAATTATTATAACTTTAATTATAAAAATAATCAAATAAATTCATTAAAAATACTGATAAATACATGATATTTTTTTTTCAAAACTTTAAGTTTAAATCTTCTAAAATTAATATTTTTTATCTATTGATTTACTAAAGATTTTTATTTATTTTAAATTACCATTGGAAAAAGCTTAATAAAATTCGAGAAAAAAATAGTCTTATTTTATAACAACCGGTTGTTTATTGTTAAATTCAATTTACTCCCACTATTCCATATTTTCGTTTAAACTTTATTTTTATTAATTAATCAAATTTGTTTAATATTTAAAATAAACACACACACACACACACACACACACACATATATATATATATATATATATATATATATATATATATATATCAAGGTTATATAAATAACATGAGATATAAGGTTTGTGTTTGACGTCACGTTAATTTTGTGGCACGTCATGACCCGTTGCATCTTGCATGATTTTAGTAACACCATATTGAAATCTTTTTATCATTTTATTATCTTATTTTTTGTTTTTAATATATAACTTAATTTAAAATGGTGTGTGTGTGTTTATGTGTGTGTATGTTTTATTTAAATATTAAACAAATTTGATTAACTAATAAAAATAAAGATCTATACTATATTATAAATATGACATAAAAAACTCTTAATTACAATTCACTAAGTTTTATGGACTATCATTTAAAGCTATCTACTTAAAATATCTTAAAAATAACTACTAAAGTCTAATATACTATTTGTAAAGCTTTTAACCCTAATTAATATATTTCATATTTATCCCCCAAAATCCTTATCTCTAATCCCCAAACCCTAAAATTATGAAATTTGAATTCTGATAAACATAATCAAAACAGGATAAACATCTCAATTTAAATATAAAAAATTTAAAATATATAAGATAATTAATGAATTTTAACAAACTACTTAATTTTTTTTATATAAAAAACATTATATTGTTAAGCCTAAATTAAATAAATTTATATATAAAAAACCATTATCACTCAATAAAAACCATCCAAAATCGTACTGTAAATCAATAAAAAAACAAAAAATAAAAATAAACATTAAAATCGTGATGTATTAAGCATTATGTATTATTATTTAATGCTAATCTACTTAAAATCTCTTAAAAAACAATTAATGAAGCAATATGTACTACTTTTAAATGATTTTAACCCTAATTAAAAAATTTCATTCTTATCCTCCAAAATCCTTATCTCTAATCCCTAAATCCTAAAATTATGAATTTTGAATTATGATAAACATAATCAAAACAGAATAAACATCTCAATTTAAATATAAATTTTTTTAAATATATAAGATAAGTAATGAATTTTAACAAACTACTTAATTTTTTTATATAAAAAACATTATATTGTTAAGCCTAAATTAAACAAATTTATATATAAAAAAATCATTATCACTCAATAAAAACCATCCAAAATCGTACTGTAAATCAATAAAAAACAAAAAATAAAAACAAACATTAAAATCGTGATGTATCTCGCTGCATTGCGCGAGTACGCTTCTAGTTAAATGAAAATTTAGAATAATGGGAGTAAAGTGCATTTAACAAAAAACAACTGGTTGTTATAAAATAATACTATTTTTTTCTCGAATTTTATTAAACTTTTTCCAATGGAAATTTAAAATAAATAAAAACTTTAATAAATCAATAGATAAAAAATATTAATTTTAGAAGATTTAAACCTAAAGCTTTGAAAAAAATATCATGTATTTATCAGTATTTTTAATGAAATTATTTGATTATTTTTATAATTGAAGTTATCATAATTATGAAAATATACAATATAATTAATAGAAAAATAAATGTCTTGATGATATACAATAAATAAAGAAAAAGTAAAAAAAATATAAACTAGGATAAAAATGTAAATTTTTATATACGACAAGGACCAAATATGTAATTTTCTAATTCAATTTTTAAATGAATTAACATTTAATTTTAATAAAGTTGGATGTAGGGATGAAAATGGAAGCAAATAGAAACCACAGGGACTAAAAAGCAGTTTTGAAAGACCAATGACGAAAATCGTTACAAACATCAAACCACAGGGATGAAAATCGTAGTTTACTCTTCTTTTATTATTATTATATTATTTAGAGTAAATTACACTTTCGGTTCATATGGTTGCCATCCATTATCAACTTTAGTCGCTCTTTTAAACTAATTACAGTTTTTGTCACTGTGGTTGCCAATTTGTTTCAATTTTGGTCCCTTTCACTAACTCTGTTAGAAAGTCTGTTAACTTCAAGGGCATATTTGTCTTTTTATTATTTTCTTAATTATTAATAAAAGTAAATAATATGACATTATTTATATATATATATATATATATATATATATATATATATATATATATATAGTGTTTGGTTCATTTGAGAAATGGTAAATATATGAGAAATAGAGAAGTAATCCTAGCCATTCATATGGTCAAGATCGGATTTGACTAGTCAAATATTGCGGCTTTGACCGGTCAAAAGTTGCGGCTATCCCAAAAATAGAAGGACAATTTCGTAAATTTTACAAAACACACGGACTGTGTTCATATATGAACATGTATAATTCACATATGAACTATATGTTCATATATGAACCAGTGCAATTCACAACTGAACTCTTTTAACTGATTCATACATGAACCTTTGTGATTCATATATGAATCAGTTGAACTAACTAACAGATTCATATATGAACATTTGTGATTCATATATGAATCTGTATGAATCACAAAGATTCATATATGAATCAGTTGAACTAACTAATTCATTTATGAATCTTTGTGATTCATACAAATTCATATATGAACTCATCCCGTGTATTTTACGAAATTACCCCTCTACCTTTGATAGACCACACAAGGAATTATCCGGTGCTTCGCGGTCAAAGCCGCAAATGTTGACCAGATGAATGGCTAAGATTACTTCTCTATTTCTCATATATTTACCATTTCTCAAATGAACCTCTCCCTATATATATATATATATATATATATATATATATATATATATAATTAGAACCCTAAAATGCAAAACCCATCCCCTTCGTTGTCTCGCTTTAATTTCTCTCTCAAGTTATCAACCTCCGCCTCCTTGTTCTTCACCTCCATCTTCAACTTCTCTAGCGCAACCTCATACACGGTGGTGCCACCTCCTTCATCATCGACCCCGACACGCTCTTATTCCCTCCGCTCGCTCTCTCAACACTCCGGCGGAACCTCTCCCTCAAAACCCCTAATTTCCTGAGATCCGCTACCACCGCCACGTCATACAAACTCAGGAAACATTATCGGCATCCCATGGACAATGCGCCTCCTGCAGACCAACATGTGTCATCTTAATAGACGACACTATTGCAAACACTTCACCCATCTCATATATGCGTTTCGTTTTTTATTTAGAGTTTGATTTGATTTAGTATTTGATTAGGGTTTTGATTTGTTTTTTTATGTAGTTTTTGATTGAGGTGTCGATTTAGGGTTTGGATTTCGTTTTTGATTTGGATTTTTTATTTAGTTCTTTCATTTGGTTTTGACTTTGGATGTGTTTGTTTTGGAATCTGGGTGTTTTCTGAAATCAATTTTTTTTCCATCTTGGTTTGTTTCTGAATTCTGGTTTAGATTCGGGGTTGTCGGGGAAGATGACCGGAGGGTGGGGTTGGGTTGAGGGATCGTCGAAAACTTGGGAGGTGGGGATGGGGATGCACCAATTGTTTATAGACACATGGTTTAAGAATTTATTCATTGGCAAGAGAGGAAGAAATATGCTAAATGCTAACTAAAATGGTGGTGGCGTCTACCGACAACGATTGTAAATTGTTTTTCAAATCAAATCCAAATCGAACGATATCAACAAGCAAATCGAAATCCTAAAAACCACAAACAAAAACGTTGGTAGAGGGGAGGGTTCTTGTTGGTCATCGTTGCAGGGGGAGAACTGTGAACAACGAGGTGATAAGTTTTATCACCATTAACATTCCCCACGATTTGACAAATCCGACTGTAGGTCTCGATCGAGGGGTGTGTAAGGCATCAGAGGGGTAAACGGGAAGAGGCAGGTGGTGGTGGTGCAACCCATGGGTGGAGATGAAATCGATTTGGTCTGTTTGGTCGACAATCAGAGTGGGTTAAAATAAAAAAGGGTTATTTGATTATTTAATGGAAAAAAGGATATGACATTTTTACCCTTGGCTGTTACTAATATTTGACGGAGACAATGGATGGAAGGTGTCATAAGGACCATAATTGAAATAGAATGAATACCACAATGATCAAAATTGTAATTAGTTTGAAAGAGGGACTACTCTTGATAATGGGTGGAAACCATAGGGACCAAAATTATAATTTGCTCTATTATTTATTTAAAACATAATAATTATATTATATAATTAATAAATAGTTATCATTTGATTTAAAAATAACTTATCAATAAAATGAAAAATTTTAATTAATTAATAATTTACATTTACGCTTCATCGATAAAAATTATAACAATAAATAATTTATATTTTCGTTTTCACTGAGTTTTAATTTTAATAGAAAAATAAATTATTCAATGAAAATAAATTAAAGACATTGGTTTATGATTATTTATATAAAATATAATATATATATATATATATATAATATAAAAAATTCTAGCACATGTTAAAATGGTATATGAAATAATTTTTAAACAAAGTAAATTTATAACTAAATTTACCTCTTATTAAATTCGAAATTCTTTTAGATTTTTTAAATAAATTATCCTACGATTACTAAAATGATGTAACATGTTTGAGAGAGAAAAAAACGACCAAAAAAACATTTGAAGCAACTCCAACAGATTATTCACAAAAAATTAAAGTGAATAATCAAAATTCAAAATCTTTAAAAAATAAATTATCATAAAATTAAATTAAAGACATGAAGTTTTTTTTTATTATTTATATAAATTTCATTTTAATAAAAAGTAAGTTATCCAATACAAATAAATTAAAGACATGAAGTTTTTGATTATTTATATAAAATATAAAATATATATAGTTAAAAAAAACAACCGAAAATATAAATTATTCTATTATAATTTTTGATCGACAAAAAAACATAAATTATTAATTAATTAAAATTTAGTTATTTTATTAATAAGATATTTTTAAATCAAGTGATAATTATTTATTAATTATATAATATAATTATTATGTTTTAAATAAACGATATAACAATTAAAAAATTGCAATTTTGATCTTTTGGGGGTTTTAACTAGGGATGGTAACGGGGCGGGTTTGGGACGGGTATCCCTTTATCCGGCCCCGGCCCCGGCCCCGGTTTTGAAAACATGGCCCCGGCCCCGGTCCCCGGCAGGTACGGGGATCGAATACCCGGGCCCGGTCAAAACCTGGTCAACCCCCGCCCCTGGTACCCGCTTAGCTGACCCGATTTAGACCCGTTAAGGATTATGTAATGACAAAAGTCTCATTTGACAATTCCTACTTCATCATAAGATCTTGAAATACTTATAAAGGTCTATAAAGGCCATCCTTTATATAACTAGGGAACCATTCTATCTCAAATACTGCTTTAAAACTTACCAAAATCAAAAGAACAGTGGAAGTTGTCAAGGGCTGAGGTGGGAAGAAGGGACTCAAGGAAATTGAAATTGAAACTGTGGTTTAGAAAACCTAATTTGGGAAAAAAAGTTATTATGTATTAAGTTATTAATATTATATATATATATATAATATTTAAAAAAATAATAGTTATATTATATATTCCGGGTACCGGGAGGGTTGGGGGGTAGGCTACCCGGCCCCGGTTTGAGCTTACCGGGTATCCCCGTCCCCGGTCCCCAGACCCGTTTTTACGGGTATTCCCCGACCCCGTCCGATTTGGGTGAACCGGGTTCCCCAACGGGTCGGGGCTAATTCCCATGCCTAGTTTTAACGGAGCAAACTAACAGTGTTACTCCTCAAGGACCAAATCCAAACACTTTTACATACCACAAGGTTTTTCTTGTAATAAAAATTTTGCAGAGATCAAAGTGTGAAACACAATAAACCACAGGGACCAAAATTGTAGTTTACTCAAAAAATTAACAAGTTGAGTTTTCATGTTCCATTATTTTAATGAGTTGGGTCACTCATATAATAACATGGACCCAACTTGTTAAAAAAATTGGTAATCGTGGGTTTCCGGACTATACGCACCGGTTAATTCTTCGGACGATCATGAATGACCTGTAGTTATCGCAAGTTGAACCTCCATAGCTACAAGAACTTTGACAATGCCTAGATTTGAACCTAGGGTAGATGAAAATTTTCACTATATCCCATAAGGCTTTGCCAATACGTCACAACACAAGTAGTTAACTTGTTAATTTATTTAAAGATGCAGTTCGTTAAAAAAACTGTAACAATGCAACTTGCTCAAAAATTAATAGTATAAGTTCGAGTATTGTGTAATATATTATAAAAAATAAATTTTATTTCTCTTTTGGCAAAAAAAGGTTGATCATTATAAAGTAATCTTGTGATCATAATAACACGACTAGGTGACATGTGTGATCAAAAAGCACTTGTGGCTTAGGTGCTTTTTGATGACTCAGCTCCACGTCTGCAACCATTTATATTTATCCATTGCATACGTATCACCACTCTTAGTGGTCCTCATTTAAAAAAATTTGCCTTTTATTTTAGAGGTAAACACCCAAAAGTATTTTAATTTTTAATATTTTAAAGTTAAATTTCAAAACATGTATCATTGACAAAATTATGAGTTAGGGGTCTTTTATCAAAATGCTTACCCGATAAGTGTTTACCGGTAAGAATATTACCTTCACTTACCTTATTGTATCACATTTTGACTATCAAAATTGATTGTTGGTAAGAGTCTTAAACCCAGTAAACACTTATCGGGTAAGTGTAATGACCGTGCCTGTTTTTGGATTATGTAAGAAAGTTAGGTAGAGGTGGTTAAGATCTAAAGTGAAAGGGGGTCAAGAGGTAAATTAAGTGGAAAAAGGGGGTTTTACCCTAATTTTGTCCCATGTTTAATTGTTGGCGGCTGATAGCTCTTGGGAAGGAAGGAGAGCATTTCTTAGGGGTTTGAGAAGATCAAGGGAGGGAACTCCATTCTTCAAGTGGCAATCGGCTTCTCCTTGAGGTAATGTTATTTTTCTCCTCACTTTCTTGGTATGAGAGTTTTGTGGTTCATTAGTTGATTTTTTTGGGTAAGGATTTAGGAAACTTCTTACCGGTGGTTGAGACTTTCTGAGATAATAGTTTTTTTTAGGGATTTGGATTCATTATTGTTTAGTGTGAGTTACTTGCCTTGTTATAAGATTGGTACCTGTATCGAATCATTGTAAGGAAGCCGATAACCTCTGATTCGATTTACCCAATCGGTCTTGGTCGATTTTGCTCAGCGGCAGTCGTCGCTGTTGGTGTTGGGAGTAGATACCGATCGAAGAACAAGGTACCGGGCGACCACCATTGATCAGGCCCCCGTCGAAGAGCAAGGTATCGGGCGACTACTTTGGTCAGGCCCCGGTCGAGGATCTAGGTACCGGGCGACCACTTCCGGACTCCGGTCACGCCCCGGTCGTAGGGCCGAAAACCCGGGTGTTTTATGTTTGGGTCGTAGCCCATGGATTGGTCTCTCCTATCTATTTGTAGTGGGCTTCGGCAGTAAGGTGTAGGTCAATTAGCATTTCTTTGTTAGTCGGTAGTTAGTTTGTAGCGGATCAGATTTCTTATGGATTGTCGTTGACCATTGAGGTGAGCTTAGTATTAATTACCCTAAGAGCCGAGATTAGCGGTCATTAAATTATCCAACCGTTCGAGATCTATAGTATGTTAAGGCCCGTTCTGTATTAATTAGAAGGTATCGGGAATTTATGGGTCTATGTATTTTCTTATAGGATTCGTGTCGAACCGTAAAATCAGACGCAAAGACTTAATCAAGGGATATCAGGTGAGTTTTCTGAACTAAAACCCTGTAAGTTTATGAAGTTATTTATATACGTGAATTTTTCATTTAAAATGCTTGTGATGTTTAACTGTTTAAGAGATGTGGAAGTTATGTTAAAGCATATCTTTATTTACGCGAGCTTTTTATACGTGAGTTTCATTTTTAGATGTGGTGTATGTTTTTATTGATGGTTAAATGTATGCATACGTTGTTGTGAGCTAGATGGCCAAAGACGGGGGGTGGTGGCCCACCTGTACTCATACCGGGGGGGGGGGGGGGAGGGGGTGTCCCGTTTATGCCGATTGGGAGGTGTGACCCATCAAAGGCAGTGTGAGACATACACGCTGATACCTTCGGGTAACGGTAGTGTGTGCCGGAAGTTTTTGAATGTGAATTAAATTTCATAGCTGAATGGGTTGAGTTTATTATATCTTTTTCTATTGTATATATTTCGAACTGTTTTGGAGGGGACTCACTAGACAGTTGGTCTAATCCTCGCTTTTCAAAAACTAAAAACCCTTCTCAGGTCGTCGTGAATCAGGAAGTTCATCCAAGGGTAAGGAGAAGGTGTGACCGGAACCCGGAATAGAAGACCACCTTTTAGCTTAGTTAATTTCTTGAAAATCTCAGTTGTAATATGTTACTTTTCGTAAACCTTGAGGATTGTAATTATTGATTTGGGAGCCGTTTTGGCGTAAAGACTCTTATTATATTAGACTGTATTTAGTTTCTGTTTGGGTTGTTACAGTAAGAGGCATTTCTCTCACTTATCGGGTAAGACTCTAGATCCTTGTTATAGTTCTTGCAGGTAAAATTCTAGGTAGTTTTCATGCTCAATAGGTAAGAACCGTAAGGTAAGTGGTACCGGTAAACGCTTACCCGGGTAAGTAATTAGTAAATGGCCCCTTAGATGTATCAATAAGTTAATTTTAATAGAATCTTAGACGCTTCTCGATTAAGAGTAAAAGATTTGTAAAATATACAAGAAAAAAATGAATATGATATGATAAAAAGATTAATCATATAACAGAATTATAAACTTGTAACACATATTTATGATTAAAAATCCTCTGACTAACATCAAAGTTAATTTTTTTTGATTAAAATTTGCTCTCAATTCCTTTTTGTTTCAAAAAAAATAACAATGAGACTGATTGAAAGTTCGAATAAATTATTGATTAGAATTGAAAGTTAAAGTGTTTTTAAGCTTAAAATTTTTATTTAAAAAAAATATTTCAGTTACAAAGTACATTTGAATTCCTATTGGTCCAATAACAAGCATATGGTTGATATGAGGACCATTTTGTGCAAAACGGTTTGTAACAAACGACTTCCGAGTCACTCTACATCATTTTGTTTCAAAAGTATCATGTGAGAGACAAATCAAGTACACTATGTGATTGGCTTAAGAAATCCAATGCCGGGGAAATTTATATAGAAGCTAGTGGGGTCCGTGGGCCATTAAATCGTTTCTTTGTTGGATTTTTTTATAACCTTTAATGGTGTCATCATTGTGTCTCGTTGTGTGCTACCACATCACATTGTCATTATAAAAAGGTTAATAATAATTACTTACAATTGAGTTGGGCAATGCTAATGGCACCCTAATTAATGTCAAAAGCATGTCAATTCATGTATTGGAAATGTAAAAAACAGGTTTTGATATATATTTTTTTGAACGACACGATAACTCACACACACGTTCCCGAGGTATCCGGGCTCTCATTCGAGGCAACCCGACTAATCCTCGGCGGCCTGACCAACCCTAAGGCCGACTCAACTAGTTGCAGCCCAGAGGACCTCCACAACTAGCCCCGAACCCCACCCCAAAGGATGAAGCCCAAAGCCTGATGACATTGAGTGAGCTTCACAAGATTCGAACTTGAGACCAATGGATACCATCCACTAGCCCCAAGCCTCCTCCCGCTAGGCTACCAACTCGTTGTCAAACATGTTTTGATATTGATGTATGTGAAGAGAAAATTATTTATAAGGGTGTCATTAGCCTCCCCTTTGAGTTTGATAGTTAACAATAAGTGAGAAATCTAGAAATTTTGGTAACAGAGGTCAAAGTTTAGGAGGTAACATAATATAAAATATAATAAAAATTGGTTAAAATTATAAAAATTGAGTGACTAGCCGTAGCTTTTGGTACCTTTTCCAAAAACAATTCAATTTTCCTAGTGAAATGAAAATATATTAACAAATTATCCGCTAAAAAATTAATAATTAATAACCAACAAAAAGGCAACAATCACGCATTAACTAATAAAACATAAATATAATACTAATAGTAAATAAAAATTAATAATTATGCATCAACTAATTACAACCCTAACCCTAACAACTTAGGGGGTTTAACTGTTCAAGTGTTTAACGAGTTATTGAAGTTCGAGTTTATTTATCTCGAACTAGAGCTTAACATTGTCGAGTTTGAGTCGATCTTCAACACAAAATAAAGCTCATTTAAATAAACGAATCGAGCTCCGTGACATTATTGTTCCACTCATTTCATTTGAAAACTTTATTAAATTTTCGAGTCGAGCCAAGCAATTCGACCATACACTTTTTCGAGCAAGACATGCCATTATTTTCATAAATCATACATTCAAAATATAAAACTATCGAGCTTGAGTCAATAAACAAGTTAATTGATCTCGAGTTTGAAACCATAAACAAGTTTGCAAAGCTTTAATTTTTTGGTATGATGTATAACTCAAATTTGTTAAACAATCATCGAGCTCGAACATTGGAAAAATATGATAGCTCGAGCCTTACTTTGTATTAGTTAATTGAACTCACTCAACTCGACTAGACTCGTTAACAGTAACAATTAACAAAAACATTACAATTAGACATCATCTAACAAACCCTAACCCAAAAAATTATTGATTAACAATTAAAATTAAACAATAAAGAAAAGCTATTAAATAATGCAAAAAATTAACAACTAACCAAAAAAATTATTAAAAAAATAATTCTCTTAATGCGCTTAAAATTTGATTAAATCTTTTTTGGGGTTAAAACCTGTTTTTTTGGTCAAAATAGCATATATAATTTTCAAAACTAAAATTTATAACTAAAAACCAACAATTTTTGAAAGTTTATGGGGGCCATTTGACCCCCCGCCCCCCCCCCCTTTCTCATCAATATACATCCGCCCCTAACAATGGTAGAACACATAAATTTAATTTGTAATTCGTTAAAATTGGAACTGATTTATAATTGTTTATAAATCGTGTTTTTTTTTTAACTATAATTGGTTATTATCAACTTTTTTATTTATTTACATTACGTTAATTATTTTGTGACACCACTAAAAAATCTCTAGATATGTCTCTGCCAATGTATTTAAAAGAGCTAAATCTCTAAAGAAATTGTAACTTTCACATACTGGTTGTTGGACTCAAACTCTTTGTCTATTTGTACATGTATACCATTCAGAAACATGTACATACACTATGGGGCAATAGGAAGATCAGTTGTCTTCATGAAATATAAATAACAATGATAATGATGCAATTTAGCTACGTAATCGTTTTCAATTACTTGTAAACCATGTTTGAACCTTGACTCACAATATCAATAAACATGTTACTTGCTAGTCTGATCACAATGCAAATTCTAAAATCGAAAACATTACAAGACTTGTTAGGCATAAAATAGTTGTGGAAATAAGTTTTTGAAACACGATCCAGGTCGTTGAAAAGAGGCACAGTCGAAGAATCCACATTCATTCAAAAGAAACGTATATGCAAACCAAATAGATTGAAAGACAATAAGTGATGGTTGTGACTCGTGACAATTGTCGAAACTAATCGACCAAGAAAATACGAGATTTGTCAAATGCAATATGGAAAACACGAAAAACTTGAATCAGAACAACAAACAATTGTGAAACCTCAACTAATATTGTAATCAAATATTTTTATAATCATCTCTTGTGTAAAATACCATGCTTTGACTTTTATAAAGAAAAACAATTAGGGAATTTGATTCATTAAGTAACAAACATATCCTTGTTTGTAACAAGCAGTTCAGTATTCAAAAATTACAATATACAAACCAAAATTCAAAGTTAATGGGAAAAAAATGAAATTTATGAGCTACAATGCATAACATATACCTATTTATTATGTAATGGTTTTCGTATTCTATAAGTACGAAGTTTTTTATGGGATGATAGATAAAGAGAGAAAAAAAAATTATCAACATTTTTAAATATGTCATCAAATGATAAAACGTCAAATTAAACCATATAACTTTTAAACTGTTGTCATATACACCAATTATCGTTAAAAAAATGCCCTAAAATCATCAACAGATTGTTGCAAATTGATTGATGGTCGATATATAAAGGCCTTTCTATGATTAATATATTAAAAAACTATAAATTAGAAACTAAATGTAACATAAAACACCGATGGGGTTTTGCCGCTGGCTGGTGAGAAAGGGGGCAGTGGATTTTCACCATAGTCGTGAGGGATAGGGCGACGAGTTGCAAAGGGATGGGAAGGGGCCATGGTGGCATCATTGATCAAGGGTTATTTAGACTTGTACAGTACAAGTTTAAAACATATTAGTTAATATTAAAAGTTATAAATTAATTAGGGGTTTTCAAAAAGTTTTTTTTTATAGTATCTTGAGAGATTATAATTTTTTCAAAACAGATAGCTAAAACAAAAATCTCTCAAAGCATCTCCAACTCAAAATTAATTGGATTGAATGAGATGACATAATCAAACATCCAATTGATGCACATATCAGATTCACCTAAATCTATTGAATTTCAATTGATAAACCTTTACGAATTAATAATTGTGCTTGTAAATTAATGTTTTCTTAAAAAAGAAAAAAAAATGTTTTTTGTTTGAAAAATCACAAACTTGGTCAATATTTGTAAACGTAAAAGTAAATTAGTCAACAATATTATTAATTTTGACAAGGTTTTGATCGGATTTTGCACTGCATATATCAACATCAGTGTCCTAAACTTTGTCATCGTATTAATTTCTTGATCGATATATAAGACAACATATACGATAATTCAAAAAATATTATATATCTAATTAAAAGAATAACGACATTCTTAATCTATGTTATATTTAAATAACTATTAATTGGGTAACCTTTTAGTTGTTTAATTGTGTACCAAATAAGTGATTAAGACATATTGGGAAATAAAAATAAATATTGATTACTTATTTTTTTTTTTTATAAATAAATAGCACTTTTTTTTCATTGATTAAACGTGGAATATATATATTCAAAAGACTAAACATGTGGGGTCGATGATTAAGACATTAATCTATACTATATTATAAAGATGACATAAAAAATTCTTAATTACAACTCACTAAGCTTTATGTACTATCATTTAAAACTATCTACTTAAAATCTCTTAAAAATAGCTACTAAAGCCTAATGTACTACCTGTAAAGCTTTTAATTAATATATTTCATCCTTATCCCCCAAAATCCTTATCTCTAATCCCTAAACCTTAAAATTATGAAATTTGAATTATGATAAACATAATCAAAACAGGATAAACATCTCAATTTAAATATAAAAAATTTAAAATATATAAGATAATTAATGAATTTTAACAAACTACTTAATTTTTTTTATATAAAAACATTATATTATTAAGCCTAAATTAAACAAATTTATATATAAAAAACCATTATCACTCAACAAAAACCATCTAAAATCGTACTGTAAATCAATAAAAAACAAAAAATAAAAATAAACATTAAAATCGTGATGTATTAAGCATTATGTACTATTATTTAATGTTAATCTACTTAAAATCTCTTAAAAAACAATTAATGAAGCAATATGTACTACTTTTAAATGTTTTTAACCCTAATTAATAAATTTCATCCTTATCCCCTAAAATTCTTATCTCTAAACTCTAAATCCTAAAATTATGAAATTTGAATTATGATAAACATAATCAAAACAGGATAAACATCTCAATTTAAATATAAAAAAATTAAAATATATAAGATAATTAATGAATTTTAACAAACTACTTAATTTTTTTTATATAAAAAACATTATATTGTTAAGCCTAAATTAAACAAATTTATATATAAAAAATCATTATCACTCAATAAAAAGCATCCAAAATCGTACTGTAAATCAATAAAAAACAAAAAATAAAAATAAACATTAAAATCGTGATTTATCTCGCTGCATTGCGCGAGTACGCTTCTAGTAATTAAAAAAGAGAAAATAAATTGTCTCAAGCAATCGAAAAACTTTGTTGTGGATAAGGTTCGAAGATTATTATTAGGAAATTGCATCATCACTACTATTTTGAAAAATAAATTTAATAATTTCTAATTTAAAAATATTTATTTAAAAATCATGAGTAAATTACATTTTAATTCTCACAGTTATCAATCACTATCAAGTTTATTTAATTTTAAAATAATTACTGTTTTAGTCACTGTGGTTGCCATTTTGTTTCACTAGGCATGGAAATGGGGCGGGGACCTCAATTCCCATCCCCGTCCCCGTCGGGGAATATGATCACATCCCCAACCCCATCCCCAACGGGGAAACGGGGATTTTCTTTTTCCGTTTATGTAAGTTATTTAAATCAAATATATGAGACATCGCACATATTTAAATATCACATATTTCCAATAAACTTAAAATCGAAAGAAATTTAACTTAGTATAAAAATCACAACATCATATAATAATTAATAACTTAAAACCAAAAGAAATTCAACCGAATTTGGGAAAAAAATTAACTTCAAACGTACCAAAAGATATCGAGTAAGATTCAAAACCATATCGAGTAATTGTATTTTGATTGACATCCAAAATACGTACTAACATCCAAAAAATAACAATTTTATATTATAAACCTAGTTAGGAAATAAGAAATTATGAATTACCGATTTAATTTAAATAAATAATATATCAAATATTAATTATAATATAAAACGGGGATGGGGCGGGGCGGGGAGTGCGATCCCCGTCCCCGTCCCCATCCCCGGTTTGAGACAAACGGGGATCCCCGTCCCCATCCCCGGTTTAACGGGGAATCCCCATCCCCGATCGGGGCGGGTGGACCGGGTTCCTCGACGGGTCGGGGCCAATTTCCATGCCTATGTTTCACTTTTATTTCCTCTTATTAACTCTAGTTAAAAAATTAGTTAACTTAAAGGGAATTTAATTAAAATACCCTTTTTTGAAAAATCAGTACCCAAAATGCCCCAAATCTTGTAATTTTTGCCAAAATACCCCCTAGGTCCGCGTTTTGGCCGCGTTTTTTCAAAAAAACGCGGACTGGTACTGTTTGGGTCCGCGTGTGGGTCAAAACGCGGGGTGGGTCCGCGTTTACACTGTTGCACGCGTGGTTGGTCCGCGTTTCAGACCTGATGTCCGCGTTTCAGCCCTGATGTCCGCGTCTTGCCATATTAGAGGTGATTGAATTGTCAAATTTAATATATATTTACAGTTTATACCCCTATAATTATTTAGTTAGTTTACTTTATACCTTTTACTTTTCTATTATTCATTTTATACTTTTATCATATTAACACACATAATCGTATATTAACTAAAATACGTTAAAAAAATACGTTTTAATTTTAACAAGTTACACCATTATAATCGTCTCTTCGAAACCTTCGAAATGGACCCAATATTGAATATTTTTTGATTTAATTATTTTATTATATATCATATGTACTAACATAAAACGTATGAAACGTATGCATATATTATTATTTTTTTACCATAAAACATAAAACGTATTATATATCATATATACTACATATTTTTGGACAAATTATTCATAATTTATGTTATTCTTCTTTTTACCATTTTACTAATAACGATATTTTTAGTCCAATGGGTAGGATATCGTTATTTTTACTAAAATATCGTTATTTCTAGTCCAATGGTAGGATATCGTTATTTTTACTAAAATATCGTTATTTTTTTAGTCCAATGGTAGGATATCTTTATTTTTACTAAAATATCGTTATTTTTAGTCCAATGGTAGGATATCGTTATTTTTACTAAAATATCGTTATTTCTAGTCCAATCGTAGGATATCGTTATTTTTACTAAAATATCGTTATTTTTTTAGTCCAATGGTAGGATATCGTTATTTTTTTAGTCCAATGGTAAGATATCTTTATTTTTACTAAAATATCGTTATTTTTAGTCCAATGGTAGGATATCGTTATTTTTACTAAAATATCGTTATTTCTAGTCCAATCGTAGGATATCGTTATTTTTACTAAAATATCGTTATTTTTTTAGTCAAATGGTAGGATATCGTTATTTTTACTAAAATATCGTTATTTTTTTAGTCCAATGGTAGGATATCTTTATTTTTACTAAAATATCGTTATTTTTAGTCCAATGGTAGGATATCGTTATTTTTACTAAAATATCGTTATTTCTAGTCCAATGGTAGGATATCGTTATTTTTACTAAAATATCGTTATTTCTAGTCCAATCGTAGGATATCGTTATTTTTACTAAAATATCGTTATTTTTTTAGTCCAATGGTAGAATATCGTTATTTTTACTAAAATATCGTTATTTTTTTAGTCCAATGGTAGGATATCTTTATTTTTACTAAAATATCGTTATTTTTATTGGACTAAAAATAACGATATTTTAGTAAAAATAACGATATTCTTCCATTGGAATAGAAATAACGATATTTTAGTAAAAATAACGATATTTTAGTAAAAATAACGATATCCTACCATTGGACTAAAAATAACGACATTTTAGTAAAAATAACGATATTCTTCCATTGGACTAGAAATAACGATATTTTAGTAAAAATAACGATATCCTACCCATTGGACTAAAAATATCGTTATTAGTAAAATGGTAAAAAGAAGAATAACATAAATTATGAATAATTTGTCCAAAAATATGTAGTATATATGATATATAATACGTTTTATGTTTTATGGTAAAAAAAATAATAATATATGCATACGTTTCATACGTTTTATGTTAGTACATATGATATATAATAAAATAATTAAATCAAAAAATATTCAATATTGGGTCCATTTCGAAGGTTTCGAAGAGACGATTATAATGGTGTAACTTGTTAAAATTAAAACGTATTTTTTTAACGTATTTTAGTTAATATACGATTATGTGTGTTAATATGATAAAAGTATAAAATGAATAATAGAAAAGTAAAAGGTATAAAGTAAACTAACTAAATAATTATAGGGGTATAAACTGTAAATATATATTAAATTTGACAATTCAATCACCTCTAATATGGCAAGACGCGGACATCAGGGCTGAAACGCGGACATCAGGTCTGAAACGCGGACCAACCACGCGTGCAACAGTGTAAACGCGGACCCACCCCGCGTTTTGACCCACACGCGGACCCAAACAGTACCAGTCCGCGTTTTTTTGAAAAAACGCGGCCAAAACGCGGACCTAGGGGGTATTTTGGCAAAAATTACAAGATTTGGGGCATTTTGGGTACTGATTTTTCAAAAAAGGGTATTTTAATTAAATTCCCTAACTTAAAAGTATTTTGGTCGTTTTACTTTTCTGTCATTTTTCGGGGCTGTTTGGCAGTTGCTGAATGGTTCAGTACAGAATGATTAAGTGGTCTAAATGATTAAGAGATTTTTATGATATAGTGTAAAATGAAATATGGTTGTTTGCTAATTGTTCATAATGAAATCAGGGCTCTTAATGGTTAAGGGAGGGTCAGGATACAAAATCATTAAGACTATTATGGAACCCTTAAGAGACAACACTTTTTTTTTGTCAAACAAGATTTACCTCTTAACGATTCAGAAGTTGCCTTTTAATGGAACCATTAAGAGGTAAACAAACAACCCCTTCCTTTTTTTTTTTAATTAGATTATAGAGTAAATTAAGATCTTCGTTCTAAAATTACAACAATGACCCTTATGGAAATAGTTATATAACAAACAAACCTTTTTTGTATTATATTTTATAAAATTATCATCAAATTCTTGAAACTATTAGTCGATTTCAATTTCATTTTTGAATTTACAATTTATATCATGATAAATTCTCATTTATTTTATTTTAAATTCCTATATTATACCCTTATTGTATTAATTAATTAATATTAGTTTTAACTAAAATACAATATAATAATAATTTAATTTATAAAATACACCATTAGAAAAATCTTGGTTGTACATTTAAAATTAGTTAAGTATTGTTTTTTTTGTAATTTTTATTCAATTTATCTGATATATATTTACAAATGCGTCTAATTTTTGAGTTTTAGTTAATAATTAAACTAGATTTGAAATTAAAAACTGTATTGTTTTTTTAACAAAAAAACACACATAAACATTTTTAAGTATAAAACAATGAAATTGTGTGGTTCTTAATTGGTTATTTGTTTTTCATTACGATAAATTTAAGTTTATGTTTTGGAAAAAAATTAATAATTATATTATAAAAGTTTTTCATTTGATACACATTTAAAAAAATATTTAATTATATAAAATATCTTAAAAGGATACATTTTTTATGAATAAAAATAGATTAATTTTTTTAACGCAACTTAAAATATAAAAATGTTTTTTTATTAGTATAGACAAAATTGTAGATATATTTTAAATAAATTGCATAATAATTTAAAAATATTCAATAATGAACATATTTTAAAGGTACTGACAAAACTTTTTAATGGTGTAATTTACAAAATAATATAGAGAAATTAATTGTTTTAGCCATTTTTGGTTGATTGGTTAACCTCCTAACCACTTTCTCCCTATTCTTACTGAAATAGCCCACACCTCCCTAAAAAACCTTCACATTTACGAACTAATGCAAAAGATAAGAAATATTTTACAGTTTCATCCTCTCTTCATAGAAAACATAAAAAAACATAGTTTGCATTTACGAACTATATGTAAGTGGACTAAGTTACTGTAATAACCAAGTTCATTAGTAAATAAATATTACAAGTTTGGTGGGTGAAGTATAAAAAGTAGAAATTGAGGACCTTTGTGGAAAAATGGAGAGAAGTGTTAAAACCCCCAAAATCCTCAATGTTCACCTTGATGTGTGGTAGAGGTGGCTAGAGAAGGAGAGAGATTTTTGGTGACTTTTTGTTGAACCCTTGAAGAAATTGGAGCTAGGGAAGCAATTAGTGGTGTGAATTCTCACCTCCTTTAAGGTATGTATCATCTTCTTTGCCTTTTCTAAGCTTTTAAGAATTTTAGAAATTGTTAGTAGCGTTTTGGGGTGATCGATAACCTCGAATCTGTTGGATTTGTGGTTGGAGTGTGGAATTTCGGTTTATTGGTGTAAGATGGAATTAAGAGCGTGTTTGTATTTCAATTTAAAGGTTTAAATGCATCTGGGTTGGATTAGAACGAGTTGGGAAGGAACCTGTGGAAAATTCTTCGAACATATTGGTTTTACCCGGGAATCGCCCCGAACCCGGGTGGGAGGAAACTGGAAGGGAGCGAAACCCAGATGGGGTCAAAACCCAGACTCAGGAAGCCCCGGTTGCCAAACTCCTGAACGTGGAGAACCCCGGGTGTGAGAACCCCGGGTAATTCACTTCCCGGTCGTGAAACCCGGTAGTGTCGGGCGTGGGAGGACCCAGGTACGGAGAACCCGATAGTATCGGGCATGGGAGAATCCGGTAATGGGAAAACCCCGTTAAAGTTGGGTGTGGGAAATCCGGTAGCGCCGGTTCCCGGTTGAGGGAAAAACTCGTACACGAGCATCTGGGGGAGTGTGTTTGGATCTGGGCAGAAACCGGTTGGGTTGTTTGTGGAGTGAGTCTTAAGGGGATGTTGAATAGGGAGCCTCAGGATTTGAGATTCAACCTTTGAAGGCATTAGAGCGACTTATCACTCTCGTATATGGTTTGAAATGTAAGTGTGCTGTTAAAAGCCATTAGTTCAGGAGAGAAAGGAGCTTAGCGTGGACACCAGGTGAGTCCTTCTAAACATGATTTGTTGCCGCATAAACTTTATTTTTACGTAATGATGTTTGTAATGTATATTTTTCTCTGATTCAAATATGTGTGAAAGGTGCGTAGTTTTAAAAGTGGGTTTTGCGGGTTGCGAACATGCTATGGAATAGCTTATGCACATGGGGAGTGTGTCCCATGCCGTACATATGAATTCGTTTTCATATAATTACTTCAAGGGTGTGTGTGTGTCCTAATATGTAGTCACAAGTGTGTGCGTGTGACCATATTTTGGGCCATCAGAGTGTATCGCGTGTGTACTTATCTTGCTTAAAGTGTGGTTGTTTTTAAATGTTTATAAACTCTTTTGTTGTTAACTGTGGTGCGGTGTTGGAGGTAGAGGGATCTCACTAGACCTCATGGTCTAATCATCGTTTTTCAAAACTAAAACCCTTTTCAGGTAAGCAGGTAGTTGAGGGTCCGAGTAAGGGCAAAGGCAAGATGTGAGCATGGAGCTTGTGTTTAGACGTGGCTATATCTTGATAGAATTTGATAGACTTCCTAGTTAGTTCTATATTTACGAGTCTCAACTGTAATCCAGTTATTTCCGCAAACCTTGGCGTTGTAACTCGTTTGTGAGATTTTTTCACTTTTACATCCGTTCTGGCGCTTATCTATCATTATAGTAGTTTTGGTGTGTTTGAAATCATGGGTTGTTACAATTATGAACATAAGTTTTTTACGAACATAGGTTTGTTTTTGTGTCTTCAGATTTTGCTTGATCAATATCATAATCTCAATATCATATGTCTGTTACCCAATATCATAAAATATGTTTATGAATTATTTACCCAATGTCAAGATTCCAAAGGCTAGCTTTGGTCAATACTGAATTACGAACCTAGGTCTTTTAGAAACATAAGTTTTTTACGAAGTAACTAAATTAAAAAATGATTGGAATTTTAAAATTACGAACCTATGTTTTTTTTACGAAGAGGGGTTAAAAGTGTAAATATTTTTTATCTTTTGCATTAGTTCGTAAATGTGAAGATTTTTCACATAGGTGTGGGATATTTTAGTAATACTAGAGAGAAGGTGGCTATAAGGTTAAACCATCAACCAAAAATAGTTAAAACAATTAATTTCCCAATAATATATGCATTTTTAATGTATTTATAGTTAAAATTAGAGTGAATTACATAAATGGTCCCTCATGAATGCCTGGATTTCACTTTCTGTCCATCCAGTTCTGAAAGTACATTGGTGATCCCTAAAAGCGAGTTTTGGAGCCCAAATTCATCCCTGGCGCTAATGCCGTTTGAAAAGTTTCGTTAGAGCAGCCATGTGCCCCTCACGTGAGGGGCATTTTGGTCTTTTTTACCTTATTTATAATATTCTTTAATAATTAATAATTACTAATTAGTTTAGTCAATATAAATACCCCTCCTAAGATTATTTAGGTAAACCCTCTCATCTTCTCTCTTACGTCTCTCTCCCTCTCCCCTATGCATTTGTTCTTCCTTTCCCTTCAAGACTTCATCATCTCAGCAAAACCCATCAACCATTGCAGCAAAACCCAGCAACCAACCACCACCAACATAAATCCGCGACAACGACCACCACTAAATGATCGAATACCCGTTTGTTCATCCCTGGGAGAACGCCCGCCGCCGTGACCTGAGAAAACTCAACTACAGTTGCGTTACCCGAAGTTTCGTAAAGGTAGCTGTGTGAAAGGTGATTCGTGCGGATATGCACACGGGGTGTTTGAATCTTGGCTTCACCCAACTCAATACAGAACTCGTTTGTGTAAAGATGAAATTGGGTGTGCGAGAAAAACTTGTTTTTTCGCACACAAAGTGGAGGAGCTCCGACCGGTTTACACGTTAACTGGGTCGGCTATGCCGTCGCCAAAATCAGGGTCTGTGAGTTCGATGAGTCCATTGGCGTTTGGGTCTACTCCGACTATGTCTCCTCCGTCGTCTCCGATGTGGCAGCATAAAGTGAGTCATTTGTCACTGCCGGCGTTGCAACCCCTTCCTTTCCCGTTCAAGATGGTGCAGCGATGTAGTTCTGGTATAGGAAAGAGCAAAGAAAGACGCATATATGATTTTTAAAGCCCTAAATCCAATTCAAGTTTGGTTTTAGGATTTTTGGTTTGGGATTTTGATTTTAGGGTTGATTGTAGGGATTTTAGTTTAGGGTTTTTATTTTAGGGATTTCAGCTTACTGTTTTGATTTGGGTTATAAATTTGCCAGTTTTGTATCAGATAAAGTTTGATATAAATTTGTTTGGAAAAAAGTTGTTAACATATTTGATTGTATAAATTTGATCTTCGTATAAATTTCATTTGGATTGTTGATATTGTTTTCCAAATATGAGTTAGGGTTGTGTTGTCTTATGTTTATGTAAGATTTGTGTGTTCATGATGGCCGGAAAAGTTGGTCGGAGAAGATGATCAGAAAAGTTGGCCGGAAAAGTTACCGGAAGAATTGACTTGAGCAACAATGACATAGCAATTATAATTTATGTTTTTTTTATCTCTTTGGGTTTGTACTTGTATAAAATGCATTGAAACATGTACAATAAAAATGTCATTAAAGATCAGACATAAAAAGACCAAATTGCCCCTCACGTGAGGGGCACATGACCCACTTAACGGAGCATGCCTTAACGGCGTTAGCGCCAGGGATGAATTTGGACTCCAAAACTCGCTTTTAGGGACCACCAATGTACTTTAAGAACTAGAGGGACGAAAAGTGAAATCCAGGCATTCACGAGGGACCATTTATGTAATTCACTATTATATTATTATTAATTAATTAATATGATAAAGATATAAAATAAAAAATGGAGTAAATTACAAAATTTGACCCTGTGGTCTTATGAAAAATTGGATTGGATCCCTCAAATGAAATAATTACAAGGATGGTCATTGTGGTATCAGTTTTGTTATGGATTGGGTCCCTGCCTTTAACTTCATTAACTTGGATCCGTTAAGTCACTGATCTATTAGTCATTCTACATTTCAATTTAGAAAAGAAAAAAAATCATATGATATATATTTAAAAAAATAAAAACTATATAATATTATTATTATTTTTGGAAATGGTGACCAACTGACCATGCTTTTTACTGTACTTGTTGTACAACGTTTTTGAAAAACATAGATGAAGAAGAAAAAAACACCGGCGAGTTCATTGGAAGAAAAAGAACCCCCCAAACTCCTTTTTCTGATGTCGTCCCTTTCTCCGGCGCCACATTTCTCTCAACTCCGACAACCACTACATCCCCTCTCCGTTCAACCTCCGTCCTCCCTGCTCCATCGATCACCAAAACCTCGAACAAAATTGTCCCCATTATGGGACTCCATCTCTATCGAAGGCAATGGACACCAATGTGAGACTCCATCTCCATCGAACCCAAGTCTAAAAACCTGTAGAACGAAGATGAAATGACGAACATTAATAGGGTTTTTTCTGCCTGACATTCACTCGACTCCCTCTAGAAAAGATGAAGATGATATGTGTCGATGATACGATGTTTGCACACCTTAAGACATGTGATAAATTAAGCCAAAAAGCAAGTATACAAAATGGCTCAATATCGTCTTTCAAGTAATAAAGTGGTAAAATACCAAATATAGTCCACAAAGATTGTTGTAAAAGTGCAATAAAAGTATAATAAAAGAAAAGACTTCAAATGGCGAATTTGAAGACTTTGTTTGGTTTGAGTTGACAATTAATTAAGATAACAGAAAATAAAGAAAGCAAGGGTGTAAGACTTTTGGTGAACATTAAACACAAGTTTCTGTAGACCAATGTTGTATGGATGCTACAACATTATGTCTCTCAACAACTAGTTCCACCATCAACTTTGAGAGTGATCATTCCGAATTCTCACTGTAGCACTAGTGTTTAGCTTCTACCAGCACATTCCTGTGCAGTATCAGGACCAGTGATAGTGTGAAACGGTGTCCTAAAAGTATATGGATAAACAAATTGTTTTGTTAAAAATCACTCTTCCGAGTCGATTCCCATATCATCCAAGTTGACTTGTTCCAAGTGGCTCATTCCTGAGTCCACTACACTTTAACACTTTAATTAGTGATCAACCCGTCGAGAATATATCGATTAGAAAAAACATAAACACCAAATTTCTTGGTTAACAACTTTTACAAGTATACTTTCTATATCATTCAAATTAACGTGTATACATGTGGCTCATTCCTGAGTCCACTATACTTTACCACTTTCAAAGTGATCAATTTTTCAAGAAGTGCATTTGGATTTATAAAACTTAGAATGAAATGGTGGAACTGTTGAATTTTCCGTTATTAGCAAAATTCAATTAAACTAATCAACTTAAAAGTTTAAAAGATAACAACAATAAAATGAACGATTCTTATAAAACACTGTTGTAAAATAAAGACTGCAACATTATTTATAAAATTATCAATTACGATTTAAAATAAACGAACCTAAAAACAATCATATCCTTCTCGATAGGGTCGTTAGAAGAAAAGGGTAGAAGCATATTGTTCACTCTAGTGAACGAAGATAAAGTACAATGCAATAAACTTAAAACCAACATGTTTTAGATGATCGCGAATGAAAAGAAACTGCACGGTTAGAAAACATGTCCTTATAGGTTTTATACGGTCACTCTATTAAGCTGTGAGTATCAGACCTCAAAGCCTCATGATTAGATGCAGTTCAACGTTCTGTTTACCAATATCAATGGTAACGGAAATATGAAGCAAAGTTGATGGCAGAAAACCGTGAAGCGTAGTGATAACGTCATTTCTTGACGTTATTCGTAATCAAAAATTGGGAAAGTTTTGCCTAATCCCAGGTAGAATAGTGGTAAATCTAATCATTTTTTGAAAGGAAAGTACAGGAAGAGGATTGAGGATCAGGCTGAGCAATTCCGAGAAATTTGGCAAAGAATGGTAGCAAGTTCGGCTGAAAGAAAGAAATCAATCAAAGTGGAAGAGCAGTGCTCTACGCGGATGGAGGCACGGGCCAAGCCGCGCGGACCATCCAAATAGAAAGAATCCAGTGATGTGTGTGGGTCGCCGCGCAGGTCCAGACGCCCAATAAACCGCGCGGGCCTTCAATTTGATACCACTCCAGTGTTGTGCGTGGGTCCAAACGCGCAGTAAACCACACGGGCCTTCAATTTGATACCACTCCAGTGTTGCACGCGGGTCTCCGCGTGGGTCCAGCCGCGCGGTCGACTGTGCGGGCCTCCTGACAGTTACTTTTCGATTCATTGAACTAGGGATTCGTGTGGAGGCTAGGGTATCAGAGTTTGAGGCTACGAAATAGGGAGAGGAGAGTACTTTTCCTGGAAAAACAAAAGGAGACGGAAGGAGAAGAAAGGGAATCGACGATTAACACGCAAGAATCAACGTGCGACGGTTACGAGAGGCTATCGAAATCCTTCTTCAGGGAGTTCTAGTATTTCTATTTCGGCTACAATGATTTTATTTCCTATATTTGATATTATGCTTGTGATTGTTTCGAACCCCAACATGAGCTAAACTTCTCATGTTGGGGGTTAGATGAATATTTGGTGATGTTCTTGTTACACATATGATTTGAGTTTGGGAATTGATGAATGATTTATTCAATGAATGTTTATGATGAGTTTTTATGGAATCCTTTTGGTCTGATCAACTACTTGGATATTTCTTGATTATTTTGCATCTTCGAGAGAAGAGTTAAATGATTAGATGTGTTTATCATAAACTTATGGTGCGAATCAGATAGAGATATATCGATCCCTCCATAGATGTTTTAATCTTGTTTTTCATGAGTATTGTAACTCGATTTTGAGATCGAAAGATGAAAAGTCTCTGTTACATACTACTTTCATTATAGTTTGAGAAAGTGTAATGTTATCCTTCGTGATTAAATTCATTGAACCATTTGTTAAAACCCAATTCCATTCATGGTTTTGAAAAGAATTGAATTGAATATGACTCCAACCCCCAACTTTTCTCTTCAGCAGTTAACCAGTCTTTTTCCAGATCTAATTTTCTGTCTTAGTTTTCTTAAAACTCTGTCACCTAAATCCAACTTTCAGTTCATCTAGTTAATAGTTGATATAGTCTTGTGGTACTCAATACCAAGTTCTTACGGTTCGATACTCGTACTTCCGTATGCATTACTTGATACGACACCGTACACTTGCGGTCCGTGTGGGAAGGGTGTAAACCCGACCTATCATGTAGCAACGGCGATGAGCAATTCAAAGAGAAAAGAGATAGTAGAGAGCAACCAAACGATGTTTTTTGTGTCTTTCTAAAAGCCGGTTTAACCCAATATTTATACTGGTTAAAACCGTAACTCCCATGTTAATGATATTAAATAAAATTGATTTTTATTATTAATATCATTAATCTCATTAATAATTTTGGATAAAAACAAATTTGTCATTAATCAAGATTTTAAATAAAATCAAATTTTAAATAATTTGACATAAATGTTATTTTAAATAAAATCGATTTATCATAGAATTAAGAATTGTTTCTCAGCTTTCTTTATAATTTTCTATAAAAAGAAAGCTCGGTAGCTCAAGACGAGGTTGAGCGTTGCACCCCCACCATAAGCCCATTTCTACCTATGTGAGATGGAAGAAAATTTCCAATCTTCCACAATATTTCCAACAGGAACATCATTACTGAGAAACGATGTCCACTTTCTTTCGGTTTAAAAACTCACCGTTGTCTCACACCCAAGCTAATAAAATTAGCTACTCATAACGGTAAGTAAATTGCGAGAAATATAAAGAACGGAAATTAAATGCATAAAGTAATTGACATAATGTAAATGACAAGAATTAAATGACGGAATGTAAGTGCGATAAGCGTAAGAAAGTAAAGAACGTAAATACGAGAAAGAAATTAAGAGCAAGACGTAAAGTAATTGCAAGACTTGTATTAAAACATGTAAATACTTGAGAGGAAATGTAACAATTGGTTTAGGACCAATTGGATCTGCCCTAAACAAGGCTCTAAACACTTCTATTTATACTAAAAACTTAGGGTAATAACCAAAGGATAATAGGTTACTTAAGGCCAAAGTTTTGACCAAAGTCAACAAAACTATAGAAAGTAACTAGATTGTCCTTTTCTCAACATAAAATTAACTAGCAACAGATCTGGTTTCATTGTAACAAAAGGTTGGTTTTGGATTAATTTCGTTGGCCATCTTCATCAAATTCTTCCATGGCTCTTTCAACAAGCAGATCTGGATGCTATAACATTAACTGGCAGCAAAGAAATCAACATAAAACCTAAGTTAGCCTCCACAAGCAGTAAAAGACATGAAAATCATAAACTTAGCTCCATGAAATAAAAAAGAAAAATAAGATAATAAAGGGACTCAAAGGTTGGGATAAAAGGAGAATTATTTGCCTAAAAGATAAGAAAAAGTGATCTATGCATTGAATTCTCAATGCATATCAGTCGAATCCATTGTTTCTTCTGGGATGTACTTGATCGAAGAAATTTTAGGAAACATTTAAAATTTCGTACATTGTTGAAAATGCAAGGTTCTATATCAGCTCCATCTCTTCTTTACGATTTTCAGATACAAAATAATTTTTAGTGTTTTTGATTTAGATTTAGAAGTCTAGATGTTGAGTTCTAATGACTTCGTGACGGATTTCATATTATTGTTGATGAATTTGATGGTTTTTGTGTTCTTGAATTATTTATGGTTCTTCCTTTGGAAAGCTAATATCGAAAAACCCAGATTTGCACAAGTGAGGGTAAGATTGGGTTTTGTTATTGATTTGTGTTTTGCAAATGAGTTTAGGTTGTTGATTTGTTCTTCATAAATGAATTTTTTTATTCCTGTAAAAATGGGTTTAGGTTGTTGATTTTATGGTCAATGTGGGAGGTCCATTGTAAGACCATAATTTTGGATTGAAGTGAAGAAAGCAGTGAAAACAGTGCCCCTGCGCGGGTGGCTGCATGGGTGGAGCCGCGCCATAAACCTCGCAAAGCACTGTTCGTTAAGAAATTCCAGCGGCTAGCGCGAATGACCGCGTGGGTCAAACCGCGTCGCGACTCGCGCACGAACCCTGATGAATTAAAAGGGGATTTCAGCCCCATTTCTCATTTACTCTCCCATCTACTTTCTCTTAAAATTTTCTCCTCCCTTATTACTTCTCAAAGTCGATTCAAGAAGCATTCCAACCATCATCCGCTACATTTATTGCAAGAGGCAAGCTTCCCCAATCAAAGATTTCAACCAAGAATCTCAAGTCTAAAGATCATCTTCATCTTCCTCAATACCTCTAGGGTTTGGTACTTTTCTAGGTTTTTGACCTAACACCTAGATTGTGAGTTCCTAAACTTTGTTAAAACTAGATACACATCATATCTCCCTATCTATTCTTATCTTGCATCTTTATTTGAACTACTCATTCATAATACTTGGGTTTTTATGGATTTCATTATGTGTAAGTTTAAGTCTTCATTAATACATGGTGAAACTTCCCTAAGATGGCTTTGAGGCTCTTTGACTTTAAATAAATGGCAAAGGTACTTGTATGGAATAATCTTGGTTAAGGGTTTAACTTGGGTGGTTTGACCTAATTTTGGGAAGATGGGTTATTTAACATTTACATGATAATATATTGATTTTATTACATGACATAGGGTGTTCTATGGGAAAACAAGATGATGTGTTATTTGTGCCATCAAGAGATGGAAACATGATTCCATTAAAACAACTCATCCATGATAGCCTTATATTGGTCTATATGCAACATATATTTGGTATGGTCTAATTTTATACCCATGGTAGGTATTGCGTTAATTTTTGTGCTTTATGAGCCTTGAGAACTACAAATATCAATGTGGACGAATCAAGTCGGTAGACACTAGGAGGAACTTGATTGGTGCTATGGGTCTCCCCCTTCGACTCCAAATTTAAATGAACTTTGGATAACTGCTGATAAGAATTGTACTTTATTTAATATCTTGTACAAACTCACTAGGCTCTTAAGGCCTAACAATTGTTTGGTGTCGATGTGTATCTCAGGTTCTAGTGGTGCCGCTTCTAAGCAGGCTTAGTCGGTCCTTGGTGAGATTTTGGGAAAGGTGCATTGGGGCGCATTTTTGAGAAGGCATTGCTTGGATTCATAGACGACACCCTTTTTGTAATCTCTTTTATATTATAGAAATTAGATTAGTTGGTTGTTGTCTATTTCCGTTAAATTACATCTATAATTAAACAGGTTTACATATTTCCCCCTTTCTTGGGAGGCTTTTGCTATGGCAATTTTAGTATACCACATGTCCGTTTTTCGGATTTTTGTTATCCCTATTTTTAGGGTGTTACAAGTTGGTATCAGAGCGTTAGTTTAAGTGAACTAGGTATTGACTTAGCATATCTAGACTTAAGCTTTAAAGTGACCGTAGGTTGTCCACCTTGGGGTAAAAGTCATAGGTGGGGAAAGCGTTAGGATCTACGAAATTACATTGATTAAGGATTTGATGACAGTAACGATGGATCCTTGTGTATAACGCAATCATAATATCACGTAGCTAATGTTATTATGAATGTGCCTTACGTGAGCATGCTTGAAATTACTATTGTTATGATAATTGATAAGTGTATTGGTACGTACCATGAGTTTAACTCATTTAATATTTTCTTAACCTCCTTTCTTGTACGTGTGTGGCAGATAACCATGGTAAACACACAAAACAGAATGCAAAACCCGCCGGATGGTCATGTCGAAGACGAGTCTACAACCGATCAACCTGCTTTGGTCGTAGCTACTGAAGGGCCACCCGCAACCAATGTCCTGGGAGGGGCACCCGAACACGTACCACGACGCAATCTCGGATCTGCAAATCAAATCATGGAGGAAGTGACTATGGAAACAAGGATAAGAGATAGCATGATGCAAGACATGAATTCGGCCATGGCACAACAACAAGAGTTCTTTATGAAGTTATTAGAGGATTGAGACGCTAGTCACCGACAACCTGAGACTATAGCGGATAATATTGTGAATGGGTCGGGTGGTGGACCAGCCATTGTAGTAACTGAAGAACAGATGGTGACAAAGAGTAAGGAAAAGGTCAAGGGATGCACCTACAAAGCTTTTCTGGGGTGCAACCCAAAGGAGTTTTCAGGCTCCGCCAATCCAGTCACTTGCATGTATTGGCTCAAGGAGGTGGAAATGGCCTTCGAATCTAGTGAGTGTGATGACTAGCAACGAGTTAAGTTCACTTCCCAACTGCTTCGAGGTGAGGCCTTGATTAGGTGGAATCTCACCCGATCTGCCCTCACTCCCGAAGTTTTGGGTAAGTTAACTTGGCCGGTTTTCAAGAAGAAAATCATGGACAAGTATTATAGTGAGAGATCTTTGGACAACCTTGAAGAGGAGTTCAAGAATCTGAAGAAATGGGCTATGTCTATTACCGACTACTCCAAGCTCTTCTTGGAGAAGCTAAATTTGGTGGGACATCTGGTCCCCGATGAGCGATCAAAGATCAAAGCTTATCAACATGGGTTACCGGCCGAGATGAGGACGGCGGTGAGGAATGTCTAAGGGTCGACACTTCAAGAGGTGATTGTAGAGTCCTTGCTTGTGGAGGACGACATGGTTGCGGAGAAGGAAGAGAGAAGCCAAGTTGGGGAAAAACGGAAATGGGAAGGGCCATCTGGGCCCGTTCGTCAATATAAAACGTTTGCAAGTGGAAGAGTTGGAGACAACAGTTGCGATACGAGATGGTTCCACAAGTGTAAGACCAAACACTTCAGCCCATGTAATCCAAGACCTCACTCGGGGCTCGCCGAGTGTGCCAAGTGTGGGAAGAAAGGACATACTATCCGAGAATGCCCCATCCGGGGGCTAGTATGTTTTGAATGTCGGGAACCGGGTCATATGAAGAGGAATTGTCCGAAGCTAGTGTGTAGCAACTGTGGGAGTTCTTTTGGGTCGACGGAAAGAGGCGAGCAACCGTCGAGAGCGTCGAGTCGAACATTCTGGATGACTATAAAGGAGGCGAAGGATACCGCTGATGTTGTTTCGGGTACGTTCCTAGTAAACTCCTGGCCTGCTCGTGTGTTATTTGATTCGGGTGCTACGTGTTCTTTTGTGTCAGATACTTTCTGTAAGCAATTCGTCACCCCTAGTAGTATTCTCCCCAATGCCTTAGTAGTAGAGGTGGCTAATGGTGACCAAGTGATCATTCGAGAGTGTTTCGTTGGTTGTGCTTTAGAGATCAACGGGAACTCCTTCGGAGTAGACTTACTACCTATGTCTATAGGCGGTTTCAATATAGTCATAGGCATGGATTGGTTATCAAGACATAAGACTGACATACTCTGCTCCAAGAAGATGATCCAAGTGCCTATGGCGGGAAAGGGTGTAGTCACCATCTATGGGGAGAAAAGGAAGAGGTGTAATCATATCATCTCTTCTCTTAAGGCTCGCAAATTTCTAGCGAAGGGTTACCCTTCGTATATGGCTTATGTGGTGGATGCAAAGAAAGAAAAGAAATCGGTAGTGGACGTGAAGATCGTACAAGACTTCCCGAATGTCTTTCCGTAAGATTTACCCGGGTTACCGTCGGAATGTCAAGTGGAGTTTCAAATCGACCTTACTCCGGGAGCGGCTCCGATAGCCCGTGCACCCTACCGTTTGGATCCGACCGAGATGCAAGAGATGATGACGCAACTCCAAGAACTCCTAGAGAAAGGATTCATTCGACCGAGCTCGTCGCCTTGGGGAGCTCCGATTTTATTTGTAAAGAAGAAGGATGGATCTATGCGGATGTGCATCGACTACCGAGAGTTGAATAAAGTCACGGTAAAGAACTAATATCCCTTACCTCACATCGATGACCTCTTTGATCAGTTCCAAGGTGCAGGATGTTTTTCGAAAATCAACCTTCGGTCCGGATACCATCAAGTTAGATTAAAGAAGGAGGACATTCCGAAAATAGCTTTCCGAACGAGATACGGTCACTACTAGTTTTTAGTGATAACCTTTGGCTTGACCAACGCTACGGCCGTATTCATGGATTTGATGAATCGCGTGTGTCGCCCTTTCTTAGACAAATCTGTGATTGTGTTCATCGACGACATATTGATCTACTCAAAGGACAAGGCCAAGCATGAGAAACACTTGCGAGAGGTGTTGGACGTTCTCCGAAAAGAAAAGTTGTATGCAAATGTAACACCCCGAATTTTAGAACTTGGTATTTGAAATTATCATGTTATGAATTATCATGTTTTGGGATTTAAACGTATCGGGGGTCTCGATCAGTTTTGGTCCACGCGAGTTAAAAATCAGAACTGATAAATTTGGGTCAGTCGGGGCCTTCTCGGCGATAGTGCCAGCGATAGTGACGTGGTCACAATCGCGAGGGCACAATCGCCCAAACGGTACCGCGGGGTGGGGAGTCCTCGCGACTATGCCAGCGATAGTGACATAGGTCACAATCGCCGGGGCACAATCGCCCCATCTGTACCGCGGGGTAGAGAACCCTCGCGACATTGCCAGCGATAGTGACGGATGTCACAATCGCCGTGGCACAATCGCCGTCGGACAGTAGGGGTATAAATACCTCATTTACGGGATTTCTTCATTTAGGGTTGATTTTGGGAGCTGATAGAGGGTTTCTCTCCAGCGATTTTGGTAAGGTTTCTACCCCAACTTCAACCATATCAATTAATGATCTTATGGTGGTTTTAATGGTGGAATAAATGCTTCCTTAGGTGTGATTTTGGAAGGATTTTAGCTTGCAACCACTTCTCAAGTCTCCAACTTCCCACCTACCACTTTAGGGTTTGATTTCTTGTGAGAGATCACCAAGGTGAGTGTTTCTTGACCCTTCTATTCTCATACATGTCTGATAATGTGTTGGTAATTACGTGTATTCTAGTCATTGCTTACTTGCTCATGTGGAGTTAACCTCAAACCCTATTTGGGGGGTAAAATGCAAATGGAGAGTATTAAATGGGCTATTTGGCCAAGCTATGTAGTAATGACCAAGTAAGAGTATTGAGTTGTATGTTTGGTCATTAAATGGGAATTGATATTGATTTTAAGTCTCGACTTGAGCTACCATTTATGGATAGACTAAAGACTCGGTTTGAGTTGAGGTCAAGTATAGACTAAAGACTCGGTTTGAGTTGAGGTCAAGTATAGACTAAAGACTCGGTTTGAGTTGAGGTCAAGTATAGACTAAAGACTCGGTTTGAGTTGAGGTCAAGTATAGACTAAAGACTCGGTTTGAGTTGAGGTCAAGTATAGACTAAAGACTCGGTTTGAGTTGAGGTCAAGTATAGACTAAGGACTCGGTTTGAGTTGAGGTCATGAATAGACTAAATACTCGGTTTGAGTTGAGGTCAAGTATAGACTAAAGACTCGGTTTGAGTTGAGGTCGTGGATAGACTAAAGACTCGGTTTGAGTTGAGGTCATGGATAGACTAAAGACTCGGTTTGAGTTGAGGTCATGGATAGACTAAAGACTCGGTTTGAGTTGAGGTCATAAGTAGGCTAAAGATCCGGTTTGGATTGAGTGTCAAATAGCTAAAGATCTTGTTTGGGTTGATGCTAGTCAAGATCCAATGACTTGGGAAAACATTATAAATTGCGTTGATGATATTGATTTTGGCATATTGATTAATGTCAGGTGAAGCACATTGGTAGAGCGCCGTGAAATTATAATGATCTTGTATTGTGACCTCTTTTCATGATTTAATTTCCTTTATGTGTTCTCACTAGGCCTTAGCCTAACACTTGTTTCTCTGGTTGTCATGTATGACAGGAAACTCTAGTGGCGGGCATCTACGGGAATGAGTGGTCGATCGAGCGATCGAGAGCGGTCATTTTGAAAGATCTAGAGACCGGCATTTTTGGTGTATAGTCACTAGTTTGTGGAGGATAGCGACACCCGATTGTAATCTGATAGGGAAATCTAGATTATTTAGGTTGTCGTAACTTTATGCCTCGCATTAGTGAACTTGTATTTCTGATGTTTTATTCCCCTCTTTGGGTTGATACTTTGGGATGCCTTGACGGATCTTGTACTTCAGGTTTCACCAATTTACAGTCGTCATGTTGCCAAAATTTTAAGTTTTAAATCGCATCAATTTTTAGGGTGTTACAGCAAAGTTCTCGAAGTGTGAATTTTGGCTCCAAGAAGTGCAATTATTGGGCCACGTGGTGTCTAAAGACGGAGTGAAGGTAGACCCTGCAAAGATCGAGGCGATAATGAGTTGGCAACCGCCGACGAGTCCGACAGAAATCCGAAGTTTCTTGGGATTGGCGGGTTACTACAGGCGATTCATTCAAGACTTCTCCAAAATAGCTTCGCCACTCACCTCCCTCACGAGGAAGAATGTCAACTTCCTTTGGACCATCGCGCAAGATCAAGCCTTTCAAACTCTCAAGAAGAAGTTGTGTGAAGCTCCCATTCTATCCCTACCCGAGGGATCGGATGACTTCGTGGTATATAGCGATGCTTCTAAAATGGGTCTCGGGTGTGTGTTGATGCAACGGGGAAAGGTGATAGCCTATGCGTCACGGAAACTAAAGGACCATGAGAAGAACTATCAGACTCATGACTTGGAATTGGCGGCGGTGGTCTTTGCATTGAAGGTATGGCGACATTATTTGTATGGGACGAAGTGTACTCTTTTTACCGATCACAAAAGTCTTAAGTACATTTTCGATCAAAAAGAGCTCAACATGTGGCAAAGAAGGTGGCTTGAGCTACTAAAGGACTATGATTGTAAACTGCTCTACCATCCCGGTAAGGCCAACGTAGTGGCGGAAACGTTGAGTCGGAGAAGTTATGAAGGCGATGTCAAGTTATCCCTCACATGAATTGACGTGGTATCGAGTTTGTTGGAAAACGTCAAGAAGTGTCAAGAGGAAGCGCTTAAGGAAGAAAACCTCAAATCTGAAATTATAATGAAGTAAAGGGAAATTTTGACGGAAGACGTTTGAGGACTTCAACTTTTTCAAGGTCGAATTTGGGTGCCAAAGTTTGGTGGAAATCGGGAGTTACTGCTAGAAAAAGCGCATAAGTCGAAATACTCCATACATCCCGGTAGCATCAAGATGTATAGAGACTTAAAGTTGAACTATTGGTGGCCGGTGATGAAACTAGACGTGGCCAACTACGTAGAGAGGTGTGTCGCGTGTCTTCAAGTCAAGGGAGAAAAATCAAAAACCGTATGAAGTTTGCAACTATTGTCCATTCCCGAGTGGAAGTGGGATAACATCACCATGGACTTTGTAACGAAGCTACCGAAGATCTTGCGAGGTCATGATACTATATGGGTGATCGTAGATCGCTTGACCAAGAGCGCGTATTTCCTTGCAATGCAGGAGACCTTGCCAATGGAGAAATTGGCCAAGCTATATATTGATGAGGTGGTATCGAGACATGGAGTTCCGCAATCCATTGTGTCGGATAGGGACAGTCGGTTCACATCTAATTTTTGGGCTAGTTTGCAGAAGGAGTTGGGCACGAGACTGAATCTGAGCACGGCTTACCATCCTCAAACGGATGGCCAAAGGGAGAGAATAATTCAGACTCTCGAAGATATGTTGAGGTCATGTGTTATCGACATTGGAGGGAGTTGGGACTCACATCTACCCTTAGTAGAGTTCGCTTACAATAACATTGTTAGAGATTCGGGTGGAAAATGGCAATTGGTGCGTTGTGGAGCCGGAAGCCATTTTGGAGTCGAAGACGAAGCAATTGCGACATAAGGAAGTAACAATGGTAAAGGTTCAATGGAAACACCACTGGGGTACGAACGTGACGTGGGAGTCAGAGGAGGACATGGAGAGGCGATACCCTAATTTTGGATTAAAGTGAAGGAAGCAGTGAAAACAGTGCCCTGCGTGGGTGGAGCCATGCCATAAACTGCACAGAGCACTGTCAGTCAAGAAATTCCAGCGGCTGGCGCGGATGACCGCGCGGGTTAAACTGCAACACGACCCGCGCGCGAACCCTGATGAATTAAAAGGGGATTTCAGCCCCATTTCTCATTTACTCTCCCATCTACTTTCTCTCAAAATTCTCTACTCCCTTATTACTTCTCAAAGTCGATTCAAGAAGCATTCCAACCATCATCCGCTACATTTATTGCAAGTGGCAAGCTTCTCTAATCAAAGATTTCAACCAAGAATCTCAAGTCTAAAGATCATCTTCATCTTTCTCAACACCTCTAGGGTTTGGTACTTTTCTAGGTTTTTGACCTAAAACCTAGATTGTGAGTTCCTAAACTTTGTTAAAACTATATACACATCATATCTCCCTATCTATTCTTATCTTGCATCTTTATTTGAACTACTCATTCATAATACTTGGGTTTTTGTGGATTCCATTATGTGTAAGTTTAAGTCTTCATTAATACATGGTGAAACTTCCCTAAGATGGCTTTGGGGCTCTTTGACTTTAAATAAATGGCAAAGGTACTTGTATGGAATAATCTTGGTTAAGGGTTTAACTTGGGTGGTTTGACCTAATTTTGGGAAGATGGGTTATTTAACATTTACATGATAATATATTGATTTTATTACATGACATAGGGTGTTCTATGGGAAAAAAAATGATGTGTTATTTGTGCCATCAAGAGATGGAAACATGATTCCATTAAAACAACTCATCCATGATAGCCTTATATTGGTCTATATGCAACATATATTTGGTATGGTCTAATTTTATACCCATGGTTGGTATTGCGTTAATTCTTGTGCTTTATGAGCCTTGAGACCTACAAATATCAATGTGGACGAATCAAGTAGGTAGACACTAGGAGGATATAGTCTTGGGTGCCACCGTAAATGGTATGTGCCTAGACCTCCGCCATTCGGGGTAATGCCATGGTTCTAGTCCTCGGATGTGCCGGTCCTTTTGGATGTCACTCATGGTAGTTGGCATCAAGGTATATCGACTCTTTGGGTGGAACTTGATTGGTGCTATGGGTCTCCCCCTTCGACTCCAAATTTAAATGAACTTTGGTTAACTGCTGATAAGAATTGTACTTTATTTAATATGCTATATCTTGTACAAACTCACTAGGCTCTTTTGGCCTAACACTTGTTTGGTGTCGATGTGTATCTCAGGTTCTAGTGGTGCCGCTTCTAAGCAGGCTTAGTCGGTCCTTGGTGAGATTTTGGGAAAGGTGCATTGGGGCGCATTTTTGAGAAGGCATTGCTTGGATTCATAGACGACACCCTTTTTGTAATCTCTTATCTATTATAGAAATTAGATTAGTTGGTTGTTGTCTATTTTCGTTAAATTACAATTGTAATTAAACAGGTTTAAATATTTTCCCATTTCTTGGGAGGCTTTTGCTATGGCAATTTTAGTATACCACATGTCCGTTTTTCGGATTTTTGTTATCCCTATTTTTAGGGTGTTACATCCATGTTCTTGCTAGCCCAAGAAGATGATCGAAGGATGGCCATCGCCGATGAAGAGGAGGGTCTGCCGGAGATGAGGGATGGTTGTGCTTTACACTGCCTTTTTTTCCTTCAAAGCTTTACACTGCTTTGAAATCATTCAAGAAATAACTCAAATAACTAAAATACCCCTCATGTGAGAAGCACGTGAGGAGATAATTGGCAACATATTTAACAAAGTTATGGGAAACGGACCCAATCCATTAGGGGAGAGCATCGGACGGGTCGGGTCGAGGCCCAAAACCCAGAACCCGATCGGATATCGGGTGATGGGTAAGAGCCCCGAAATCCGACCGAATATGTTTCGGGTGTTTCGGATATTGGGTGGTTCCGAGCGCGGGTTGTTCGGGTCGGGGATTCGGGTTAGTTCAGGTATTTGTCCAATATCCAGGTTATCAAATTTTCCACCAAAATCAAAATTAAAATTCACAAATGAGGAATTGGGAGCAATTAGTTAAAACCTCAAACACCTACAAACACAGACACGGTAATTGTAACTATTTCCATAAATCTGAAGAACTCATCTTCCATAATATCCAGATCTAAAAGTAGAGAACTTACAATAAGAACTAAGAAGCCTGTGGGATTACAAAGAACTGTGGGAGTGGGACTGTCGACTCACGATTGTGGGAGGGCAACAGGGCATCGATGGCTGGAGTTGAGAGAGTGGTCGTTGGTGGCCCGTGACTGGAGACTGTCGATAGAGTGAGAGAGACAACAGAGAGGTGCAGCGGTGGCGCCGTGGGGTGGTGTGGCGGCAGTGGGCGGTCGGCGAGGATTATGGTGGTGGTCTTGTGTGGTCGGCGATGGAGTGAGGATTCTAGTCGATGGACTCACGAGGCTATGAGGTCTGCTCCAAAATTAGAATGAGAGAAGTGAGAACATATAAGTCAAATCAGATCTCATATATTTAGATTTTAGATAGGTGGGGTATTTCGGATATTCGGGTCGGGTCGGGTGGGGGGTTAGGATACCCAACCCGATCCTACTTATCCGAAATTATTATCGGATATCGGTCTTCGGGTGGTCGGGTTTTCGGGTGGAGATTTTTCGGGTGGTCGGGTCGGTCGGGTTTTGCTCACCCCTACAATCCATAACAAAATTGGAACCATGATGACCATGTTTGTAATTATTTCATTTGAGAGATCAAATCCAAATTTTCATAAAACCACAAGGACGAAATTTGTAATTTACTCTAAAAAATGAAAAAGGTAGAAAAGTAAAATAAAATATATGGGAATTTATCAGGGTATAAATAGTAAATCCAAATTAAAATTTAAATCATTAATAGTTTCAAGAATTTGATAGTCATTCTATATAATAATTAATACATTAAAAAAGGACTTGCTTGTTATAAAACCATTTCTATAAGGGTTATTGTTGTAATTCTAGTGATGCACAACGACTTAAATCGTAATTTACTCTATGATCAAATAAAATAATAACAAAAAAAAAAAAAAAAAAAGTAAAAGAACCAAAATACCCTTAAATTAACTAATATTTTTAACTGAGTTAGTCAGAAGGACCAAAAGTGAACAAAATGGCAAAACAGTGAGCAAAACTATAATTAGTTTAAAATATGAACCAAACTTGATAGTGGATAACAACTACAATTAGGGTTGTGCAAAACCCGAAGTAACCCAATGAACCCGTCTAATCTGAACCGAAATTTTTGGAAAAAACCGATACCCGATTGTTAATAAAACCCGAAAACCGAATTTTAAGTAGGATTGTAGGTTTCGAGTTGGGTTTGCATACCATCCACCCGAACCCGTCCGAAAATCCGAATTAACTCTAAGCCCATCTAAATCTAATTAAAAGTTAAAACATCATGTTACTTTTAAAACTTTATATACATGCAATGGTGCGGCAGTTCCTTAATCCTTCTTCACCCTAAGTATTTTTAACCTAAATCGAATTATATATCTCCGTTGCACTTCACTAATATATGATCTCTAATCTCATCTCATTAGCATGATAGGTGATAGCATCTATTGGTGATTATTGCACTATGTGAATTGGTGGTGAGTGGTGACTAACAGTAGGCCATATGATATGGCTAGGCCTCTGGTGTATGACATGATGGTATGTGATCCTATGAAATCTGTGACTTTCTCTCTATATATTTTATTTAATTATTTTACATACACATGGATGCAATATGCATCATCTATCAATATGCAATATGCAATTTATACATACATGCTACGTTGTAATTATATAAGCATAAATACAATATACACCTCTAACTCTCCTCATTAATTGCAAGCTTAATTTTAAACGTTTTATTGCTAAACTTTTTTCTTCCACAAACCACCGTTCCCCATATTTACAAGAAGATATTTGCACTTCATTTTCAATAAAATCCTTGGTTATTTTAGTACTAGCACTTTAGATTCAATGGAACACTAGTCATATGTAGCCACCTGAACCCGTCCCACGATTCTTACTCGAACCCGAAGAAATCCCACTCCGAAATCATAAAGGTTGGGTCTCTCTACCCAACCCCGAAACCCAATCGGGTTTTACCCCACTCCACCCGAACCCGCTCGATGCTCTCCCCTAACCACAATGGCAAAAAATGTAATTTACTCAAAATTTATTTTGAGTAAACTACAAATTTGGTCCCTGTGGTTTCTCAAAAGTAACATTTTTCATCCCTGCAATTTCGAAATTGCAATTTGACCATCGTGGTTTTTAAAAACGACCGAATTTGGTTCCTCCCTCTAATAGCCGTTAAAAAACTGCGTTAGATGAGGGGTATTTTAGACTTTTTAGACTTTTTATAATTTTTGTTTTATTTTATATTAAAATTTAAACCTCTTTTATATCCACCCACTAAAATAATAACACGTGTCCACCTCCTTCCTAAAAAACTTCAAGACCATGTGAGCAGCCCTTGAACTTCACCGGTAACCCTTCCCGGCAATTCTACGGTCATCTTTTCCGGCCAAACACTAACCTTAAAAGTTAAAACAAAACCCAAACACCGGCTGGATGAAAATAACTTTGCTTGATTGAAAGTCTGAAACGGAGTTTCTTCTACTTTTATACCAGAAAAACATGATCCCGATGATCTAAAGGAACCCGATCACACATTTGAAAAGAAGCATGAATCGAAGTAGCTCGTTTTTGTGATTCTTCTCGTATGATCTTATTATGGGAGTAACCATGGAAGCTGAGCACTAGAACCTTGCTCTTCGATTGTAGATAAACCGGTATCGTTTTGCTTCCCATGGAAGTAAACTGGGATCTGGCCAGAAAACTTAACCGTACTCGCTATTGGACCATTTTAATGAAGACAAATAATGCTATCACCATAGAAAGAGAACTTCTAGAAACCAAATGAGTAGTTCGTAGAACTTCTTGAAGAAATAAGTTGTGTAATTTTGGTTAAGGGTTGATCTCGAAGAAGGGTATACGTTGGATAATCGAAGTTTTTTCCAGAGAGGTTGTATTCATGGAGGACGAGGTTACCTGTGTTATGGAGCTACCAACATCCGTTAATGACAACTCTAAGTATTTTTCGTTCGTCGGCACATCTAGGTTGGCCATCCAGACGACCCCGGTGGGTTGGTAGGAGAACCAGACGAAGAAGCAGTAAACATTATCTCCGACGAGATGAAAACCGACGGTAAAAATACCACCATGCAACCACCATGCATCTGCTTCTCTATATCCAGCCTTCATATCTTCACTCCGATGAAGATACAAAATCGATGAACGATCTCCGAGGAAGGGTGAAGGAAGCGATTAGACACACACAGAGATATCGAAAACCCACAAGAACCACCAAAGACATTTCTGGCAACCTACACAGCCTTTCCCCCAAGTGATTACACACACATAAAACTGGCAACCGGCACAACTCCTTCCCCTTCTGAAACCATCTTCGGCCAACCCTTTCTGCCTCAGCATCTCCGACCATCAACAGATGAAAATCCACAGGAATCACCAAAGTCCCCCCTAATCAAAACCCACAGATAAACTACAAATCCAGACCTTGGCCCTCGTCGCCAACCTCTCATCATTGCCATTCCATCGACTCCTTTCCCAGATTCCATTGATTCCTCTTCGGCCAAACCCAGATCCCACCACTTGCTCTACTGTCGCTAAACCCATATGTAAGATCCCACATTGGTTGGGGAGGGGAACAAAGGTTGCCTTATAAGGGACTTGATACCTCCTCTATCAGACGCGTTTTAAAATCGTGAGTCCAGGTGTGTGGACAAAACGGACAATATCTGGTACGGTTAGTCTATGAGAAGTGTTAGAGGTGTTAAGAGACGAGAAACTCTATGCCAAATTCTCCAAGTGTGAATTTTGGCTAAGAGAGGTCCAGTTTTTGGGTCATGTGGTGTCAAGTGAGGGAGTAAAGGTGGACCCATCAAAGATTGAGGCTATGATGAATTGGGAACCGCCGAAAAGTCCCACGGAAATCCGGAGTTTCTTGGGTTTAGCCGGTTACTATAGAAGATTTATCCAAGATTTTTCCAAGATCGCCTCACCATTGACATCTCTGACAAAGAAGAACGTGAAGTTCCTTTGGACCGAGAAGCAAGAGCAAGCTTTTCGGGCCCTCCAAATGAAATTGTGTGAAGCGCCAATATTATCTCTACCCGAGGGGACAGAAGACTTTGTAGTCTACAACGATGCGTCTAAGATGGGTTTGGGGTGTGTCTTGATGCAAAGGGGAAAGGTAATAGCTTATGTATCCAGGTAATTGAAGGAGCATGAAAAGAACTACCCAACTCACGATCTTGAGCTAGCGGCAGTGGTGTTCGCCTTGAAGTTATGGCGACACTACCTTTACGGGACGAGGTGTACCCTTTTTACCGACCACAAAATCCTGAAGTACGTCTTCGATCAGAAAGAGTTGAATATGCGACAAAGGAGATGGCTCGAACTACTCAAGGATTATGACTGTGAACTTCAATACCATCCCGGAAAAGCAAATGTGGTCGCGGATGCCTTGAGCCGGAAGGAGTACAGTCATGGAGTTCAAACCACCTTTGCAAGGGTAGAGGTAGTCTCAAGCCTAATCGATAAAATCAAAGCATCACAATCAGAAGCCCTTCTTGAAATCAACCTCAAAAGTGAGATTATGGTGAAGCAACATCTCCAATTGACCGAGGATGGAAGTGGTTTAAAGTTATATCAAGGTCGAATTTGGGTACCAAAGATTGGAGGATGTCGGGAGCTACTATTGGAGGACGCGCAAAAGCCCAAGTACTCGATACATCCGGGAAGCACTAAGATGTATCGTGATTTAAAGCTCAATTATTGGTGGCCAGTGATGAAACTAGACGTGGCTAGTTATGTGGAGCAATGCATAACTTGTCTACAAGTGAAGGCGGAGCACCAACGACCATACGGTAGCCTCCAAACCTTGGAAATACCGGAGTGGAAATGGGAGCACATCACCATGGACTTTGTAACCAAGCTACCGAGGACTTTAAAGAACCACGATACCATTTGGGTAATAGTGGATCGTTTGACCAAGAACGCGCATTTCTTGCCCATGCGGGAGACCTTACCGATGGACAAGTTGGCCAAATTATACATAGATGAAGTGGTCTCGAGGCATGGAGTGCCACTCTCTATTGTGTCCGACCGAGATAGCCGTTTTACATCACACTTTTGGGATAGTTTACAGAAGGAGTTGGGCACAAGAGTTAAGTTGAGTACCACCTATCACCCACAGACAGACGGACAGAGCGAGAGGACCATCCAGACCCTCGAAGACATGTTGAGGTCGTGTGTTATCGATTTCGGGGGAAATTGGGATGCACACCTTCCACTAGTGGAATTCGCCTACAACAACAGTTATCATTCAAGTATTGGTATGGCGCCATTCGAGGCATTGTATGGAAGGAAGTGTAGGACACCCGTGTGTTGGTTGGAAGCGGGTGAGAAACAATTTTCCGGACCAGAGATCGTGCAAGAGACGACCGACAAAGTGAAAGTCATCAGAGAGCGCTTGAAAGCGGCACAGGATAGGCAGAAGAGCTACGCGGATAAGAAAAGAAGACCGGTCGAGTTCCAAGTGGGAGAGCGGGTAATGTTGAAAGTGTCACCGTGGAAAGGATTGATCAGGTTCGGAAAGCGTGGGAAGCTCAGTCCCCGTTTCCTTGGGCCTTTCACGATCCTTGAACGTATTGGTCTACAAGCTTACAAGTTGGATCTTCCGCCGGAGATGGACGGAATTCACCCCACCTTTCATGTGTGCTACTTGCGGAAATGCCTAGCCGAAGAAGAGAGTGTCATCCCACTTTCGGAAATCAGAGTGGACAACAATCTATGTATAAAGGAACCCGAATCTATCCTCGAAAGGAAGATGAAGAGGCTACGACACAAAGAAGTGGTCATGGTGAAGATTCAGTGGAAGCACCATCGCGGAACCAACGTAACTTGGGAATCGGAAGAAGATATGAGAAGGCGATGCCCTCATTTGTTTGGTTAGTTGGGATTTCGAGGACGAAATCCATTTTAGGGGTGGAGGATTGTAACACCCCGAATTTTGGACTATTGGTAATTTTATATTGTAATATATATATATATATATATATATATATATATATATCTGGTTTTGTTCAGCTTTTATCGTCAAAGTTTGCTCGTGAGTGCGTTATGGAAAAACGTCGAATTTGGAGGGAAGAGCAGTCTGGCGAGAGTGCCTGGCGAGAGTGCCATGGTCACTCTCGCGGAGGGCACAATCGCAGGGGTTCGATAGCCCGCGGTACACCTTCGGCGAGAGTGCCCGACGATAGTGCCAGGGTCACTCTCGCGTGTCACAATCGCGGGAGTCGTGGGAGCCGCGGTACATCCTCGGCAATAGTGACTGGCGATAGTGCCCTGTCACTATCGCGATGTCACTATCATCAGTCACTATCGCGATGTCACAATCGCCGACGGGGGATTTAGCCTTAAATGTCCGATTTCAAGTGTGGGGTTCATTTATTTCATTTAGGGTTTTGAAGGCAGCCGATTTCTCTCTGCTAGGTAAGATATCTTCACCTCAAAACTCAATCTCTTCAACATTTAATCCTCTCTAGAATCTTGTTGGGTGTATTAAATGCTAACCTAGGGTTTCTCTCCTTTGGTAGTCAAGTTCTAGCCATTTGGTGAACCAAGGTTTCTCCTCACCTACTTCTCATCTCCTTAAACCATCTAGGGTTTGGGATATTGGAGCAATCTAAGTAAGTTTTCTTAACTTATGAACATGCATACTTGCACCATTACTTGCTTATATGAAATATATGAAATGCATGATGTTGTCCTAAAAACTAGGGTTTTGCTTATCTTCAATAAATGAGGTTTTGGGGGTTGGTGGAAGTGTTTAAATATGTGGAAGAGTGTTATTTACAAGTCTTATAGAAAAGGGGTAAATTATGGAGACGGTCTACGTCTATACATAAGGAAATGTCAAATGACTAAATTCTTATCAGCAGTTAGGGTCACTATACTAGTTGGGGTTTTGTATGTGATTAAATGAGTTGTAGTTTCTTATGGTGAATATGTATCAAGCATGATCACACAATTTGGGCCAATAATATGTTTGCATGAAGATTGTCATCTATAATTGTTCATAACTCTTGTTGGGAGTCTTATATCTATTTCCTTGTGCACGAGGATTTAGATGGTATGCATGGTTATTGCCGTTGGGCATTTTGAGTAGACAATAGGGGGCGCAAGTCCCTTAGTTGTACACTCGGCTAGATTGGATAGGCACCCTTGCCTGTAAGACCTTGAGGTGTAACCCGACGGGGTAAGCACTAGAGACAGAGAGGGTTTGAGGATTGTGATGTCCGGCGTGGCATGGGAACTAGAACCGGGCTGGACGGTGAAATCCAATCTAGATCGCGGGTCACCCGCTTTATATGGAAGATATTTGTGTATTATTTTGTACAGGAAATTACATTGTCCCTATTGGGAGGTTTGGCTTTGACCTCCATGCATTGGGAGCCGATAACATCTAATTATTGTACTTGTTTGCATATTAATGGGTATCGGTATATCAACCAATAGACTTCGTTCTAACACTTGTGTTCATGTTTAAATGGTTCACAGGTTTCGTTAGCGGTGCGAGTAGGATGTCTTGATCGGTCGGGATCGCACCTAGGATTCCTCCATGGACCGGGCATAATCTTGGGAAAAGAGAAAGAGTGTTTTGAAGTCGTAGTGACACCCACTTTAATCTAGTTGTTAATTATTCTAGATTGAATAGGTTGTCATGCATATGTCTTATGTATTCCGCTACTTCATTTTTGAATTACCCCGACTCTGTTGGGTTTTAGTCAGTTCAATTACAGGTTTTGGATTCGTCTTATTTTAGGCGTTATATTGCAGAAATTTTAAATTTTATTTTACCCAAATTTTAGCGTGTTACACAAAAGTTGCTTTATAAGGGACTTGATACCTCCTCTATCAGACACATTTTAAAATCGTGAGTCCAGGTGTATGAACAAAGCGGACAATATATGGTACGGTTAGCCTGAGATATTACACCAGATCCAACCACCTTTTCCACTGTTGCCAAACTGAGAGCTCAATTTCAGCACGTAGGCTTAGGAGAGACGTTGGGGAAGGGGGAGAAAGGGAGATGAAGAAACAAAGGGAAATAGAGAGAATTGAGAGGAAGGGGTTGATTTGAGAGAATGTCGATGTTGGATTTCGAGATGGTCGCCGGTTTAGGGGAGGGGGTTTGTCTGCGAGTATACGTCAGAGAAGGGGCGGGTGTAAGGGGTGGGAGGTTACGTGTATATATATAATTAAGTTACAATTTTCGTCCCTCTAATTAACATATTTATCTGTTTTTTAAAGAAAAATGTGAGAAAAGTGAAAAAGTCTAAAAAGCCCCTTATTTAATGATATTTTTTAACGGCTGTTAGAGGGAGGGGTCGAATCCGGTCGTTTTTGCATACCATGATGGCCAAACTATAATTTCGAAACTGCAGAGACAAAAAGTGTTACTTTCAAGAAACCATAGGGACCAAATTTATAGTTTACTTATTTATTTTCAAAATAACATACTTTATAAGAGCAACTCCAACCTTGACACAAAATAAAACACAAAAAACACCAATTTTGGTAGGTTCATCAACACAAAAAAAACTCAACTCCAACCATCCTCTAAAAAAAATCAAATTTGTAGACCTCACATTAAAATAACATATTTTCTATTAATATACATTATTTTTAGACATATTTACTAATAAATTTGTATTAAATATCAATAAAAAGTACACATAGTGGTGGAGCCCTTTGGAAATTTGTGGCCGGCAAAAATATTTTGGACGGCAAATATGCCGTATGAAGTAAGCAGCCGACAATTGTTTTTGGAAATAGCGATCGATTGGAATGCAATTTATCAAAAAAAAATGAGAATTGAAGGTCGATTGAAGATGCTCTAATTACTTCAAATTTTATTTACGTGATGTTGATATAAATACTAAAGTAAATAATGTTTAAACTACAATCCTTTATATGAGGTTTTTAAGAGAGAATTTCTTAGATAAAACCAAATAAAAGTAGCTTTCATTTCATTTCATGTATTTTGTATTTTTTTTTAAATAGATCAATAATAGATAATATAATAATAATTTGTTGATTTAGATTTCTTTATAATTTAAGTAAATATTTTAGGGGGGAAAAGAAGATTGCTAAAAACAACATAGATTAGATAATATACACAAAGAATAAGCGATCGAACACAAAATTAATGTTTGAGTTAAGAGCATCCACAATGTGTTTTTTAAGATGTTTTTGAAAAGCAAAAACCACTTTTTGAGGTTTTTCATAGTGGAGAGGTTTTGTACATGAGGTTTTTGGTGATTTTTTTTGTCATAGGTCGTAACTGTACGACCTGTTTTTTTAAAGATTTTTCGTATTTAATCAATTTTAACTTTATACAATTTTAATCTTTTTTTAAGGGTATCATGGGCCTATGACTCAGACTAATCCCTGACAAAGCAATCGACTACGAAATCATGCAGCCCTGAGATTAAACCCAGTGGCCACAAGGCGAATGCAGGGAATCGAACCCGGGTTGAGCGCTATGAACTCCCCAGGTGATTACCACTACACCACAAACCTTGTGGTTAATTTTTTTTAATCTTTATTGGATATACTTTTATACAATTTTTATAGATTTTTTAATAACCCGGTTTGTATTTCTGATTGTATATACTTTTAAATCTAACCTTTTTTAATTTCATTGTATGTATTGTGATACCATTTTTATAGATTTATTGATGACCCAATTTTTATTTTTTTATTGTACATGCTTTTAAATTAACTTTTAAAATTTTTTATTATTTAAATGTTGTATAACTTAATTCAAGTATTGTAATATAAAGTATTATTTAATATATTGTTTAATATTTTTTTCGATATAAATAAATATGTATTTGTATAATTTTATAGTAAGTTACATTTTTGGTCCTTGTGGTTTCCATTCACTATCAAGTCTCATCCCTCTTTTAAACTAATTCCAGTTTTGGTCCCTGTGGTTTTCATTCACTATCAAGTCTCGTCCATCTTTTAAACTAATTACAGTTTTGGTCACTGTGGTTGCCATTTTGTTTCATCTTTGGTCCCTCATACTAACTTCTGTTAAATAAGTCTGTTAACTTGATGTGCATTTTCGTCTTTTTAGTATTTCTTTAATTTTCAATTAGAAAAATAAGAAAAAATATATTATTATATTGAATATTAATTATTATACATTTATAAAATTTTAATCTCTTTTCTTTAGACAAACAGGGACCTCCCCTTACCTCTTCGTTGCCTCAACCCACTTCACTAGTTCATCGGTTACTATTCACCGATCACCGTCCTCTCACAACCACCTTATCCCCTCCGAATACCTCCGTTTGTGAACACCATCTATGGCCTTTAAACCCAACGACCCCCACCTGTTTCCTTGCTCCCCAAGTTTACATCAAGAACTGAAGAAACATTATCCAAATAAGTTTGAATCAGACCTATTCGCCGGTGGTTATTCGTTATAGAGAGCATCAACCTTAGCAGGCTTCGATCTAGGCTTCAATTTAGAGCAGGTTGCGCTTCAAGCTTGGCCTCGATGTGGAGTTGCAAGACGAAGCTTCGAAGAGGGAAACAATTTAGAGGGGTGTTGGCGACAGTGACCTTCGAAACAGAGAGCATCTCGACCTCATTTATGATTTTTGTTTAGAGGGTGTTGAAGACAGTAGCCATTCAGGTAGATCACCAGATCTGCATTGATGACCCTGGTTCGAGGATCTGCATCGAAGGTAAATCACTAGATCTGCATTGACTATTGACGACCTCAGATTTGAGATCCATCTCCATTTCTTTCTTTCTAGTACATGACCCCCTGCCCCCACTCCTTCCCTTTCCATTAACTCTAGTTCCCTTTATGTTCATCTCCCGTTTTTTTTGAGTATGTGATTGTAATAAAGAACAAGATTTTATTGGGGTTCATTTTGATTATTTTTGTGAATTTTTTTATTTTGATTTAATTGTGTTTGATATGGATTTGATTTTGTTGGATTGGACTGTGAGTTATATTTTTTTATTTTGTTGGGATGAAGTTGTTGGTCGGATAAGCTATAATTTTAGCCGGAAGGAAGATGGTGGTTTCTATGGAAAGTTGGCTAATGTGGAGGAATTTATGGTGAAATTAGGCAAGTTTTCTTGAAATTAAGATTTGAAACATGTTGGCAAATGTAGAAGAATCCATGATGAAATAAGGCAAGTTTCCTGAAATTAAGGTTTGAAACATGATATTTTTCTTGAAGAAAGGAAGGCACAAGTTGGAAACCATAACTTGGTAACTCTTTATTGAAGCCTTTCTTGAGGATTTGTGGAACCCTTTCAAATCTTTTTATATACTGGTTTGATGATACATGTCTAGCTGATGTGGAACCCCTCGAATCTTTTTATATACTGGTTTGACGGTCTGTTTAGTTGACGTGGAACCCTCGAATCTTTTTATATACCCGGTTATTGGGTCTGTGTTTAGTTGATGTGGAACCCCTCGAATCTTTTTGTATACTGGTTATTGAGTCTGTGTTTAGTTGTTGGGTTTAGTTCATAACAGGGGTTTGATTTGGGATCTGATTTTGGATTGTTTTGTCGGGGGTTGTTTTGCTTGAGGGATGACCGGAGGGGGAGGGGTGGTCAGATGTTGTGTGGTCGGTAATGAAGGAAGAAGATGGGTGAGGGTGAGGGTATTATTGACATGAAAGACAAAAGGCTTTAATGAAACAAAAAAGAAAAAAGTAAAAATGAAAAGACCAAAATACCCTTAAGTTAACAGATTATTTTAACAGAAGTTAGTATGAGGGACCAAAAGTGAAGCAAAATGGCAACCACAGTGGCCAAAACTATAATTAGTTTAAAAGAGAGACTAAAGTTGATAGTGAGTGACAACCATAGGTACCAAAATTGTAATATACTCTAAATTTTAATATATTTATTTTTTATAAATAGAGTAAATTACGTTTTTAGTCCCTGTGGTTTGTTGAGAGTTTCTATTTTCGTCTTTATAGTTTTGAAATTATGATTTTCATCCTTATGGTTTATAATTTATTACCTTTTTCATCCTTATGGTTTAATTTTTTTTTCATCCCTATGGTTTACAATTTATTTATAGAGTAAACTACAAATTTGGTCCCTGAGGTTTACAAAAAACTATGAAAGTGGTCCCTGAACTTCAATAAGTGCATATTTCATTCCTGAGGTTTCGATTTTGCTATGAAGTAGTCCCTCGTGGCGTTAGTCCGTTAAAGTGTCTGTTAAGTCAAGGGTAATTTCGTCATTTTACACATTTTTTGTCTTTACTTCTTTTTGTCTTATTCTCTCTCTCTCTCTCTTATATAATTAACACACACACACAAACACACACACACACACACACACACACACACATATATATATATATATATATATATATATATATCACATATATAGTCATACACACACACACACATATATATATATACACACTTCGGTCACCATCTCCGGCAACCTCACTCACACACATATAAATACATATATATATATATATACATATATATATATATATATACATATATATATACATATATATATATATATATATATATCCGGTCACCATCTCCGGCGACCTCATTCACACACATATAAATATATATATATATATACACACACAGTACATAATCACACACACACACACATATAATCACGAGATCGACGCAAGAAAAGGGAAGAGGGTGGGTGACGCCGACGAAGAAAAGGGGAAAGGTTGGGGTCGCCGGTCACCATCTCCGGTCACCATCTCCGACGAACTCACCTATATAATTAACACACACACACACACACACATATATATATATATATACACACAGTACATAATCACACACACACACACACACACATATATATATATATATATAATCACAACGTAAGAAAAGGGCAGAAGGTGGGTGACGCCGACGAAGAAAAAGGGAGAGGTTGGGGGTCGCCGGTCACCTTCTCCGGTCACCATCTCCGACGACCTCACTTGTTACACACACAATCACACACATATATACACAGTCACATATATATACACACAGTCACATATATACACACAGTTACATATATATATATATATATACACACACACAGTCACATATATGGAGGTGGTCGCCGGATATGTGAGAGTTGGTCGTGTGGTCGCCGGGTCGCCGGAGTTGGTCGTGTGTTCGCCTGTATGTGTTCGTGTATATATATATATATATATATATATATATATATAATGTATATATATATATATATATATATATACATATATAAATATAATATATAATATTTATATAATTAGACTAAATTACAATTTGATCCCTCAAGTTCAAGCAAAATTGAAAAACTTATCCTTGTGTAATAAAAAGACGAAAATACCCTTCACTTAACGGAGAAATCTAACGGACTAACGCCACGAGGGACTACTCTCATAGCAAAATCGAAACCTCAGGGATGAAATCTGCACTTATTGAAGTTCAGGGACCACTTTCATAGTTTTTTATAAACCTCAGGGACGAAATTTGTAGTTTACTCTTATTTATATTTTAGTCATTCATACTTAAAAGTAATGTTTTGGCATCAGGGACGAAAATAGAAATGAATTGCAAACCATAGGGATGAAAACTGAAATTTCAAAATCACAAGGACGAAATTTGCAAATTTTTAACAAACCACAGGGACAAAAACGTCATTTACTCTTATAAATAATAATATAAATGATATAAAGTTAAATTGGTGGGACTCTGAAAAGTTTGAAAAAGTAATAAAAAGTTGGGTGAGGTTTTTTTATATAATGGTGGTATGTAGAGGGTTTTAATTTGTTGATGTGATAATAACATGTAAGGAAAAAACTGTGAAAAAGCTTAGTTAAAAACTTCGACATTATGGATGCTCTAATTATGAAATAAATAGTAGTCAAAGTGGTTGGTGAGAATGTTTATATAAATTACTTTATACATTTTAAAAATTGATAATGTTTAAGTTGATGTTAAATTTTGATTTGTATACTATGATTTTCGTCATTGTGGTTGTTGAGAGTTCACGCACACACACTCAAAAATTAAATATGATACAATAAAAAATAACCTTAAGAAATTTTGTATTAGGATGATTATAAGTGACATATTTTAAAAAAACCCTGTTAATATCTCTTAAGTCTAAATCATTCAGACATTTTTACACACCACCTCTTATTAATCATAACTAAAATAAGACTTCAGACTTTAGACCTCTTAAAAAACAAACGACACCTTAGTTAGTGTTCACAATATGTTTACAAGCTATATTAGATCTTGTAGATATAGAGTGTTTACAATGTGTTTACAAATTAGAATAGTATTTCTGAAAAAATATTCACAATGAGTTCACAAATTATAATAATATTTCTATTATTTAAAATTAAAGATTACAAGTTATGATGCATGAGTACAAATTTCTAAAGTTATATGTTTGAATTCATAACTAACCGATAAACATATTCAAAACAGGATAAACATTTTAATTTAAATATAAAGAATTTAAAATATATAAGATAATAATACTGTAAATTGACAAAAAAACTGTAAACAAATGAAAAACTGAAAAACACGTTATCAACCGTTCGATTAATTTGATCCAATTACAATTTTATTGTTTTTGTTACTCGAACAACAGCTAGATAAAAGTAAGAATGCCGCAAGGGAACATACTTCTTACTGCTGTTAAAAAAGACTTTTTTAAATTAAAAATCCTCCACCCCCTATTTTTTAAGTAGAAAAAAATAAAAAATATTTTCATAATTCAAACGAAACGAATTACACAAATAGAAGAATTTGGACATGCCACAAATAGTCAAAGAATTTTCTCTATAATTTTTACGTTCATGTACTTTTGGCCTTATTAGTTCTAGCTAATAGTCAAACAAATTTCTTTATAATTCATAATGATTTGTTTTATTTTTTTGATTGAATGTTTGATATGATTATTGTTCTTTTTTTTTCAGTCTTGCTTCTTTGACAGGCGTGATTATTCAGGCTATGAAATGTCTACCAACAACGGCAAGGTAAACCCTTCTTCATGCTTTATGTCTAAACTAATGCGAGTCATAGTAGATACTAATCAATTTTGAGAACCAATATCAATTTCGCAGTTTGTTCAATAAATGACTTGTTTACATAACGTACACAAAAAAGTTGCATTGTTGTCCACTATAAGCGACCAACAATATGTTTTATCTTTGTTTTCACATCAGAAACCAATAACTAACATTACAAAATATCCAAATTTGAACTGAAAAGTGGTAACCAATTTAAGTCTAGCTACAGTCAACGAACAACAGCAGGCTTATATCTATTTCTATAATCTATATCTATACTATATTATAGAGCATTTGACCCGAACTCTTAAAAACAGGGTTTGTTCTAATTTTTCTCAGGTTTGGTTTTGTTTCTGTTGTGTACCAATTATTTCTTTTTTTACAGAAGAAATTTTTCATAGTATGTTAGATAGAAACATGTGTTTATACGAGATGCTCAAGTATGTGGTAGACCATCGATTTCTATTATTTTTCTAAGCTTGAATTTGTTTACAATTGGTTTTGTTCATCTACATTTTCACTAACTTATTAACGATTCATACTCTCTCAAGTTTTCTGTTTGATTTTTCTTAGGGCTTCTTCTTTCTGGTTATCGGGTCTCGAATCAGGTAGAATGAAACAGTATTATTACATTTCTTAATATTATCTAATTTTGATCTGCTTTCAAGCTACATTGTTGCTTGTTGAGCTTTTATAGACTGGATATAGAACTAGAATTTTCATGCTATTCATTGAGTACAGTGAGTGACCACCAAAATCTAAACCTTGTCTCATTTGGGAACAAACCTAATGCAAATAAGAACACTTAAAAGAATTCCCAGATAATACGAAGACAGTGTTGTATGGGACATCGTGAGATACATGATACTTAAAGTATCAATCAACCATAGATGTCCATAAATATTAAGCTTATTTGTTGGATACTGTATCCAAGTCCAAGTGGAAACTATACTTGAAATCCCTCTTTTAGCAATTTTGTGTTTTGTTGCATTTAATTGCAACTTGTAACCAGTAAGTTGACAGACTGCTAGAAGGCATATTGTTTGTGTTTTTTTTTCATAATTATTTGGCTGCTGGTAAGACTGTAAAAAAGTTAATTAATGGCCCTCTGGTATGATCATTGTTCGTAGGTTTTTTATATGATATGTTTCATTGCATTTTCTTCACTCACTTGTGTATCTGTTGTTTCTCTTTCTGATGATCAAATAGAATGGTGAAATTTTTTAGTCAAGGCCTCAAGGGTGAACCTTAGCTCATTGATTGATTGAAAGTCGATATAATTTGATTTGTATGTTTTCCATCCTTCTTCTCACCCATGTTTTGTTGTTTGATTGAAATTTGATAAATCTTCTTTTGCAGTTCGTGTTTTCATTAATATCGTTTTATCATGTTGATTGTTTGTTTATGTAAAAAAGTTGGGTTAGATCTTTGTGAAGGAGTCATTACTCATCACGAATCTGGTTATTTGCTGACTTCTCCACAATTTCAATTTTAGTTACTGGATTATGTTGGTTTTTTGATTTCTTTATAGATTTTAGGAAATAGAGCTTGACAGTCCAGTCTCACCAAGTGGCATGGAATGAATTGTTTTGTTGCATCCTAAACCCTTCAAAAGCAATTGAAATAGAGTTTGATTTTTGTTTGCTCTCATTCAATTTTTGATGTTGTGTATACATACCTGTTTTCTTCACCTCAATCAAACTTGTTTTTTGTTTACTTTGATGTTATTTTTTCAGTTTCTACAACATTAGGTCAAGATTTTGGTTTACATACGCATATCCAGTTGTCGATGTGTTTCTTGATTATATTTGTTGTTAATAGTTTAGGATGATGAGAGCCCGAGTAGATGGAATGAACAACTACTTGGAGCATTTGGATATTCAACATGGATAGTTGTTTAGCAAAACGGCCAAAGAGGAGGTTATGTGGCCTGGAGCATTTGGAAATTGTGTATAGGTAAAGTTTTTCTTGTAAAATTTTACTTTTGGATTTGTAGAACATTTCTTATCCTAAACGACATGTAAGAAGGATTTTTTTTGGTATATATTTGATTATCATTTAATCAGATGCTTCTATGGATTAGATCACAACATTTCAATATAGGTTTTGGAGTTGTATGGAAGTTGGTCCAATTCAAAGTTTTGGTTTTATATCTTTGTGCCATTCTAATCCAAAACTCTGGTTATATTGACTTATTGGAACTGGTTATATATATGGAGGATGGTCCTGTTCAGAGTTTTGGTTTTATATATGGAGCTGGTTTATTTTGGGTTTCATAGTTTGTGTCTATTACTTCAGATTCTGCTGCTGTGCATTTTGATTTCTCTTTTAGTTCTAGAATCATATTTGCCTTTATGTTTGGGTTTAGAGTTGTTGGGGTTTGGTCTGCCATACTGTGTACTTTTCACCTTAGGGTATGTATTTGTATTTTTCCCCTCTTTGGTTTATTCATGGGCCTACAAGGTGGTGGTTGATCATTGATTAACCAATGTGTTCATCTTTTTTTGAGACTTTCTTTTTTGTCTTCTAGTGCACTAAGATAGGGACTATGTTCCTTGCTTGATATAATGGATGTATGGATAGTTCCTATTCCTTAGAATGTGATTAGACCAAATGGGGATCTATGTTGGGAATTATTGATTTGGTGATTGCTTTTTGGTCTTTAATGGTTTAAATGATATAGCTTTATCATGGGGCTGCTGTTTATGAAAAATCAAATTTGATTCTCATTCTGATTTTTTGCTACAAATTGTGGGGGCTGCCAGTCAATATTTGATGTACAAATTGTGTTTCTTATAACAAGTTATTACCATTTTTTAACAAATGGTTGACATTTGTTATTGTGGTATAAAAACATTTTCTTGATTGGTAGATATGACTTATGGAATTCGATTTGAACCAATGTTTGCTACATGATTAGTGTTTCGAATCGGAGTTTATTGTTTCATGCATACTAAAAATAAAATGTTTTTACACTCAATTTTATAAAGTACAATATACCCTAATAAAAATGTTTTTTTTTGCATTTAGTTATTGAAAGTATTGATTCAACACTTTGAGAAGATAAAAAGATTAATGACAATGCCTTTTGGGTTCTTTTTTAAAAAAAAATACTTAAGACAACATATATTGGTTCATCGTCTACAACCATGCCATATAAACAACTTCTTCAATGAATTCTCCAAATTTTGTGGTTTTTTTGCATATATTTGTACATGAGTTTAAGATTGCTCATTATTCTATCCAGCTTTCTTGGTGGTAAATATTCATTTATCACTTAAAAAGGATGTACCTAATAACTCTTCCTAGAAGGAGATGAAATTAAAGAGAATAAGAGGCCATTTACTTAATGCTTATCGAGTAGGCGTTTACTAATGTCAATTATCTTATTGATTGAGCATGAGAAAGACCGGAAAGCTTAATTGGTAAGAGGCAAGACAATGACTAAGAGTCTTATCCGGTAAGTGTGAGAAATTACTATTACTCAATTAGCGCTTAACGAGTTTAAGATGCTTACCAACAATCTATATTTCATAGCCGAGAATGTTACACGATTAGGTAAATGAGAGTGATATCTCTTGCTCATAAGCGCTTACTAGGTAAAATTTTGGTAAACGACCCTAAGACTTTTAAGAAGGTTGTTAAACTTTATGACATCTTAAAAGAACTTGATATTTCGAAAATGAGTGAATCATAATGAACGTTTTATCTCCTATTGCGTGGGTACATAACTAGTAATTATAAATATCTATATAGGGGCAGGTTCAAACGAAAACTTAAACATTTTGCGTGAAGATGAGAAGTGTGAAATCAAATATGATACACAAGATTAATCATATATGATTAAACACATATTACATTGACAATACATAGACATTTAATCATATAAGATTAAACACACCTACAATTTGTGTAATCATATATGATATCACACTTCTGGCCTTCTCTCAAAATGTTTAAATTATCACATGATTCTTCCCCCCCCTCTCTCTCTCTCTCTCTCTCTCTCTATATATATATATATATATATATATATATAATATTCTTCCCTACCCCTCTCTTTTTCTCTCTCTCTCTCTCTCTCTCTCTCTATATATATATATATATATATATATATATCAAAGTTGCAGATGGCAAACATAGGAGAAGATTTGACACCAACATCATAATTTGTCACCAACCATGTACAATATTATGATAACTAACATTTATGTTAATTTTAACTTACGGGTACAAGTAGAGTACAATATTAGGAAATGTTTGTATCTGCTTGGGTTGATAGATTTTTAAATTTTGGAAATTATACAACAAATAGAGTTGAAAGCCAACTTTCAAAATTAAAAAAATATTTGGAGACTTCACAAGCAGATTTAAAAAGAATTTTATCTCATATTCATGTTGTAATTCAGTCACAAAACACATCGATCAAAACAAGTTTTGAAATGAGTAAAAATATTATGAGACATCGATTTCAAAACCCACATTTTCAAAATTTGTGGGGCTTTGTTTCATTTTATGCACTTGATATGATTTCCAGTGAATATGTGCGGTCTTTCAAGACTAGCGTATTTTCTGAAAATTGTGGTTGTAAACTGCGTACAAGTCATGGGTTGCCATGTGCGCATGAACAAGCAATGTATACATGTCAAGGCGTACCCATTCCACTTGATGCGATCGACGTATTTTGGAAAACACTTGATTTTTCGCCATGTGTGTCCGCACAAGATGACAATATTCAATGTGACGATGAAGTTTAGATGTTTATAGAAAATTTCAATAAACAATCAGTTCCTGACTGCAAAATCTTGTTAAAAAAAATTAAAGGATATAATAATGCCAGAAAAAACGTTGTTTCATGAACCCTCAGCTCATAGAACCACTCGTGGACGTCATTCTCTAAATAATCAAGCTCCAAAGAAAAAGATTATTGAAGACCCTCGTAGACGCAGTTGATCTAATGCGCCAACATTTATCAACTCCGAAGATTTTGGTCATCAAGAATTAGCGAGGCATAACTCCTACTTCCAACGACCCCCCCCCCCCCCAAATCCATATCTTGATCAAATCTCGATTTTATTGCATCCATACATCACACAAATACAAGATGTATTGGGCGATGAAAATTATGGATTTCGAGCCATATCTAATTGTTTGGGTCGTCATGAAGATGCATGGGACACTATCCGCACAGAGTTAATGGGTGAACTAACTGGGTATTTTGCTTATTACCTTGATGTGATTGGCAACGAGTGCCATAGAATTTACGAAGCGTTGAATTTTTTCCAGAAGGGAGTCTTTGCACCACCTAGGCATTGGATCGCTATGCCTGAAATGGAAATTCTTACTGCTTCAAGGTTCAATGTCATACTACATGTTCTCAGTATGGAAGGCAGTGCGACATACTTACCATTCAGGACACAACCGCCGTTATCATCCCAAGACGAGTCAATTGCAATAGTGCATGTTAATAGTAATCATTATATAAAGGTGGTATTTAAAGGAGATTACCCAATGCCCACACTCATACACCATTGGACACGTCATGCACTTCCAGATGCAATGTCATGGATTATCCCATACAAACGTAGATTAGATGTGTATGAAGAATATATAGAGTGTATTCGTACTCGTGAATATGTTGATTTAAATGAATAATCAAAGTTGGAATCTGTTGGAATAAAAAAATACGCAATATAGTTATTATGTTTATTATCTTTATGCTAAAAACTTACGTTCGATGTGATGCATTTTCTCTTTTTAAAAAAAAAATCGATTAACCAAAGTACAATATATGACATATAATAATATAATTAAATCAAAAAATATTCAATATTGGGCTCATTTCGAAGGTATTGACGAGACGATTATAATGGTGTAACTTGTTAAAATTAAAAATTACCTTTTAACGTATTTTAGTTAATATATGCTTATATGTGTTAATATAAAAAAAATATAAAAACAAAAGGTATAAAGTAAATCAATCAAAAGAGTTCAACGATCAAAATTGTAACTATGAATAAAAAAAAACAAAAAGAACGATTTTTAGGGGGAAGGAGTATGTTTTTCTAAAAATTTTGCAGGGGGTATACTTAGACTATCTCCAACCATAACACCAATTTTAACACCAAAAACACTAATTTTAGTGAGTCCATCAACACCAAATTTGTGGACCCCACATTAAAATAACATATTTTATTTATTATTAGCTATTTTTAATAACAATAAATAATAAAATTACATTAAACTCGTGGACCCAATAAATTTTGAGGGTGTACAGTACCCCTCTAAATTTGGAGGCCATGCCTCTTTCTCTCCTTCAACACCAAATTTATTTGGTGTTTGAATGTTGATTGGAGATGAAAATTGGTGTTTTTGGGTTTTTTAGAGGTCCATTGGAGATGCTCTTAGAAAAACCCTATATATATATATAGTGTTTGGTTCATTTGAGAAATAGTAAATATATGAGAAATAGAGAAGTAATCCTAGCCATTCATATGGTCAAGATCGGATTTGACTAGTCAAATATTGCGGCGTTGACCGGTCAAAAGTTGCGGCTATCCCAAAAATAGAAGGACAATTTCGTAAATTTTACAAAACACACGGGCTGTGTTCATATATGAACATGTATAATTCACATATGAATTATATGTTCATATATGAACCAGTGTAATTCACAACTGAACTCTTTTAACTGATTCATATATGAACCTTTATGATTCATATATGAATCTGTATGAATCACAAAGATTCATATATGAATCAGTTGAACTAATTAACAGATTCATATATGAATCTTTGTGATTCATACAGATTCATATATGAACTCATCACGTGTATTTTACAAAATTACCCCTCTACCTTCTATAGACCACACAAGGAATTATTCGGTGCTTTGCAGTCAAAGCCGCAAATGTTGACCAGATGAATGGCTAAGATTACTTCTCTATTTCTTATATATTTACCATTTCTCAAATGAAACTCTTCCTATATATATATATATATGAAGAGAGAGAGAGAGAGTAAATTATGTTTTTCGTCTATGTTGTTTGTTAAAATTTATGGATTTCATCCCTATGGTTTTGAAATTTTGATTTTCGTCTCTATAGCTTGTAATTCAATTCATTTATTTTTTCGTCTCTAAGGCCAAAACACTACTTTTAATCATGAAGGACTAAAATAGAAATGAATTATAAACCATAGTGATGAAAAAAGAAATAAAATTTAAATCAAGAAAAAAAATAATTATTATAAACCATGGAAAAAAATCGTAATTTCAAAACCACAAAATACAAAATTTCAACAAATCACATGGACTAAAAACATAATTTACTCTATGATATAATTATTTGGAAAATCCATGTCATTACTTAGTAGTATAGTGATATAAAAATGGATAAAGCACACTCATGACTCACCCGCCCTTTTCATCCACCTCAAACCCACATAGTCATCTCTCTCTCTCTCTTTCTCTCTCTTTCTCTAACACACACACACACACACACACACACGCCCTCCACCTTTTTTTCCGGTAAAATCTTCCGATTTCCACCGTACAACCGCCATCAACCACCACACTGTAACCCTAAAGCTCACCTACTTTTCCTCTATACAACAAAAACATGGGTGCTAATACGTCATTACTCACCTCCAACACCACAAACGGATCGGAGCATCCACCAAACCCTAACCTCGGCGATTTACCGGAATCCTGTGTAGCTCTCGTTTTATCCTACATGGAACCGCCTCAGATCGGCAAATTGGCTCGAATCAACCGCACATTTCGAGCAGCTTCCTCCGCGGATTTCATCTGGATCTCCAAATTGCCCTCTAATTATCGTCACCTCGTTGGAAAATCGTTGATTCATGATGACAAAAAATTGGGGAAAATGGAGATTTTCGCAAGGTTGACTCGACCTGTGTCCTTCGATTCCGGCAATAAGGTTTCGATCTCTCTCCATTTTTAATTTCGATAGACTCGTGATTCGATGTAAATTAGGGTTTGGAGGTGAGATTTTAACGTTTTTTAATTTATTTCAGGAATTTTGGGTGGACAAGGTGACGGGAGGCGTGTGTGTATCAATTTCTTCAAAGGCATTAACAATCACCGGAATCGATGATCGGAGATACTGGAATCGTATTCCTTCCGATGAATCAAGGTAATCAAAACTCCTTCCACTTTTTTGTACGTTTATTAATTTCTCCATGAAGATCGGTTAGTTCATTATTTTCATGTTTTTCAAATCATTTATCTGCCAGATTCCGTACAGTTGCATACCTTAGACAAATCTGGTGGCTGGAAGTAGACGGCGACGTCGAGTTCCAGTTTCCGGCGGGGAGTTACTCATTGTCATTCAAACTCCGGCTAGGGAAGGTCATAAAACGACATGGACGGCAGGTGTGTACGACGGCGGACGTCCATGGATGGGATGTGAAACCCGTGGAGTTCAAGCTGACGACGGCCACCGGTCAGAAAACTGTTTCGAAGAGGTTTTTGGAGATAACCGGAAAGTGGGAATACCACCGTGTCGGAGACTTTATCGTCGATGAGTCAAACACACCGACGAAGGTGAAGTTTTGTTTGACACAGATCGATTGCACTCACACGAAAGGTGGTCTTTCTATAGAATCGGTTTTTATATGTCCAAGTAAACCCTCGCAAGATTTGGTAGAATTGTGAGAATTAAGTGATCGAACTTTTTGTTGTAAATTAATATTTATGATTATATTTATTAAAATATAAGAAGTAATATAATATGTTTGGATGACGGATTTTATGCCAAATTAAGGTAGAGGGAGAATCAATGTCAAAATAAGACAATTTGAGAACAAAATTATATGTGATTTTATACGAAAAGGTAGTGTAAAATCATATATGATTTGACTGTTTTTCTGTTCGCTTATTTTATTACTGTTCTAGTTCGAATTGATTCATATGAGATATTTACCATATGTTTCCAACGTGTGTTATATAATGTTTAGAATAGTTTGTTTTTATATGTATTACATGACAATATGTTTGCATCAATTTATACGTCAAATTATAAATAAAAAAAAACTTAGAGAAAAATACAGGCGAATGATTTTAGAAAGTATATATTAATTAAAATAGATTTTAATGAATATACGTAAAACATCGTTAAAAAAGTGTCATATATAAATTATATGGTTTTGGTCGGTTTATTGATTCTTGTCCTAAACTTTGTTTATTGTAAATAAACTCTTTTTGTATGGTATTTATAGACGGCTATAAATTTTTACATTGCTTTTCATATGTGAGATATTGTATTTAAATCTTTTATGTCAATTTTTTTTTTCTAAAAACATAATAACTCTGAAATTAAAAGTTAAAATTATGAAAATTAAACTAACTGTTCTTATTTGGATGCAAAAAGCGGAATTTCAGGAAACGATTTTCTTTTGACATCCAACCAAAAACATGTGAACATATTAACTTCGAATCATAAGTAATAAGCATTGTACCTTAGATGCGAGATTGCAAATTGTTTTGGAGAAAGAATCTCAAGTGTGATTCCTCTACTTGGTCCACACGAGAATGAACGAAGATCGCCTTGCTACGTTTGCTAGAACAGGACAGAAAGATGAACTTCTTGTCTAGCTAGGGTGGACGACAACTATATGGTGGGAATTAGGGTTCTTTCTTCTTAACAATGAAAAAGAATTGGTTGTTTAATTCTTTTGGTAATCATGTGTATTTATACCCATTATAGTACACTAGTTACCTAAATTAAATAAACCCTAAAAGCCCCACCTCAAGCCCGCTATGGGCCTGTGTCATTTGATTTCTTCATTACTCTATTGTGTGTGACCTTATAGGGCCCGATTATATTAGTAATGATCCAATATAAATTGACCCATATATCATAATTGGTTTCTAACAAAACATTATGAACATCTAACTTAACCGGATTATTTAATCTCCATTATTAATCCCATTCTATATTTAGTGATTGTCATCTTGATTAAGGACATATTCCTTCACTAACAGTTATCGAACTCAGGTATGGGATGGAAGAAAAGCTTTGCAAACCAACTCTACCAAGGGAAAATTGTGTTCTCATTGTAGTTTTAAAAGATATATGATGGCATACAACAAATTTACACTACGATGGAGGAAAGAAACTATGTCACGTGCCACCACTGGCACCACCTGGGTCCGTCCCTACTCTCACTTACAAATTTGTTATGTTTTTATGTTAATCCCACTCACATGAGGGGTAATTCATACATTTTCCTTCTTGAAATGACGTGGGATGTTATAAAAAGAAACCACACCACTCCCCCTCACTTCCTTCCATCTCTGATATACACCCGCTTCTTCCACCTCTAATAAACACTACACCTCCCTTCTTCTTCCATCTCCAACAAACACCTCCACCCTACGATAGTGTTATCTAGCCACCTCCACCCCGTCCATGTCTTTAGAATGACAACAATAACTGTGATGGAGTTTTTCTATGAGTTTCATTATTATTGACAAAGGCAACATGTACATCAAAGAAAATCTTGTAGTTAACAATTATCAGCAAACTGCAAATACCATAATTCGATTAGGGTTGCAAAGTTCAAACCCAAACTTGAACTTTTACTAAGAAACACAAGTTCAACAAATTAAATAAAGTTAGAACACACACAAGTCAACATCAATAAATGGGTCTTTCAAGATTCTCTTGCTCCTCCTTCTTGAATGGATGAATTAGAGATTAAGAAGAAGTTGGGTTGAGCAAATTGTTGTTTACCCTTCGCTCACTTGAATAAATTGATTAATTAGACTTAAATTCTCTTTTTAGAGTAAAATATCTGTAACACCCCAAAAATTGGGACAAACAAAAATTTCCGAAAATGGAAATATAGTATATAAAAATATGCCGTAGCACAAGCTCATCCCATAAAGGGAAACAATATACGCCTGTTAAGATTACAAGTTTGTAATAAATAACAATGAGGGAAAACAACCCTTTAATCTAAATCCTAACTAGGAACAAGATTAATTCAAGTTGTTATCCAAACTCCAAAATGTGTCTTCTATAGTTGGCGTCCCAAAATGTTCCCAAGCTCGCATCTAAGGTCAACTAAATCTCCTTGGCGGTCGCGCCGCTAGAACTTGAGATACACATCAAGGCAATCAAGTGTTAGGCCAAACGAACCTAGTGCGTTCAACAATAATATAACATGATCAGTTAAATAGTTATAGACAACAATAGTCATAAAGGAATCAATGGGGGAGACCCATCACACCAAAGAATTTCACCGCAAGTCAATGTACCTTGATGTTCACTCTCTTAAGCAACATCCCGAAGGCCCGTCACATCTAAAGACTACTTCCCAGGCATTACTTCAAATGGCGGAGGTCTAGGTGCATACCGTCATGGTGGCACCCTAAGACTACATCCTCCTAGTGCTTACTCATGGTTCATCCAATATACATCCAATATCCATCTTTATACATATTCCATATCAACAAGATACATGTATAAAACCTCACATAGTTCAAATCCCATTTTAGATCTAAAATCCTAAAATATGCAAGTTGACCAATAATATCCATCAAACCACTTAATGACATAACACCATAACCAATATGTTACCAATAATGGCCTCATCAAGACCCACATGAAGAACATTAACCAAAACCCAACAAAAACCAAAAGTAAGAGTTAGGTTAAACTTATCAGGTGATCAGATAAAAACATAAATATGAAACGATGACAAGTAGTACTTCTAGATATGTATTTCATTTGAAAAAGGTTTAATAAAAACTCACTATCTAGGGTTTTAGAAGAAACCCTAGAAACTTGGTTGAGATGGTGAGAAGGTAGGGGCTTGACTTGTGCCTTAAATATTCCACTTAAATGCTCCTCTTACTTCCTTGATCACCAATAAATGCTCTTAACTTACACTAGGGATTTAGTAAACGTGGGAAGGTTTTTAGATGAAGAAAAATCGCCCAAACACTCCCCAAATCGGGTCTAAAATGATGGTAGTGAGAAAACGAGGTCAAGATAGTCAAAGTCAGCCTTTTATAGTTCCAGCCCCCGCCGACGACAGTGCCCGACGACTATGCCCATGGTACTGTCGTAGGGGCACAATCGCGCCTGCTCACACCCTCTCGATACACCGCCCATGATTGTGACAGGGTGATAGTGCCCTTGTCACTCTCGCGTGGTCACTATCGTCGGGGATGTACCGAGACCATCCCCCAGTCTGCGACCTTGCCACGCGACTATGACCATTGTCATAGTTGCTGGTCACTATCGCGCCCAACCCCAAACCTGTTGTTTTTTTCGACGTTTTCGATACGTTGCACGCATAAGAAATCTCAAGGTTTAAATCATAGATTGACGTACCAACAATTCTTTATCTACATGAAAAAAATCCAATAATCTTAGAGCAAAAGGGTAATTTAAAACTAATAAGCACTTACCTTAAATTCTCGGGTGTTACAATCCTCCCCACCTAATGAGGATTTCGTCCCCGAAATCTTATTCACTAAACAAATGAGGATATCTTTTCTTCATGTCCTCCTCCGTCTCCCACGTCACATTGGCACCCCGGTGGTGCCTCCATTGTACCTTGACCATAGTTACTTCTTTGTGTCGCAATTGCTTCGTCTTCGACTCTAAGATGGCCTTCGGCTCTTCCACACATCGGTTCTCGTTGTCCACTCGAATCTCCGTCAAAGGTATGACACTTTCCTCTCCGGCTAGACACTTGCGAAGGTAACACACATGAAATGTAGGGTGAATCCCGTCTATTTCCGGTGGTAAGTCCAATCAATAAGCTTGAAGTCCAATCTTCTCCAATATGGTGAAGGGTCCAAAGAAACGGGGACTAAGCTTCCCGCGCTTCCCGAAACGAATGATTCCCTTCCATGGTGACACCTTCAACATAACCCGTTCTCCCACTTGGAACTCGACCGATCTTTGATTTTTGTCCGCATAGCTCTTTTGTCGGTCTTGAGCCGCCTTTAAACGCTCCCGAATGCTTTTCACTTTGTCTGTCGTTTCTTGCATGATTTTCGGTCCCGTAAATTGCTTTTCTCCCGCCTCGAGCCAACACACCGATGTCCTACATTTCCGTCCGTATAGCGCTTCAAATGGTGCCATTCCGATGCTTGAATGATAACTGTTATTATACGCGAATTCCACTAACGACAAGTGTGAATCCCAATTTCCTCCAAAATATTATAAAAATAATTAAATTACGTTTTATTTAATTGATTATTAGAAAACAAATGTTTTTAACATATTTTTAAACACTATTATATACAAATGCTACGAAATCCCTTGAAATCCTAGCTACCCCCTTGGTAGTTCAAAATCCTATGTTTGTGGGATTTCAAAAAAATCATTGGATTTCAAATTCGAACAATCTTACAAACCAAACCGGATTGGAAAGGATTTGAAATCCAAATCCCCCTAAATCCATTTCATTCCTACAAACCAAATGGACCCTAAGGGGTTGAAAACCCACGATAGCTAAAGATGCAGATCTAGTCCCGCTGGTACATGCAAGGAGGCAATACAAAAGGTCACCAGGGGTTGACTAATAGAAATGGAATAAGTGTGGGTGGTTTTTTTTTTCTTTTTTCTTTTTTTTTTACATTTTACATAATCTTAATAAGGAAAATGTCTAAATTGTAACGTCCCAATTTTTTTTTTTTTTTTTATAAAACATCCATACATATAAATAAAGCCATAATGTCTACATAATTCAACACAGCGGAATATTTCAAGATTATAAAACTTAAAGGAAAAAGTGTCTAAAACATAATCTCTTAAAATCTCGAACGACATCCTTCATCATGCCTTTATTCAAATGATAATCCGACTCTAGACCTTCTCCTTCCCTTTGCTACTACCTCCGATTAGGTGACGACCTGGTTGCATAATATTTTGAAAAGGAGTTGGGTGAGCCTAGGGCCCAGTGATTACACGGTTTTTATGCATAAACAATTTCAATAATGAATTTCACAAAGCATCAAAATCTTGCATGCGATAAAACAATTTTAATCACAAAGCTATTGGCATTTTGAGAGGTATTTAATTCACACAGCATTACCTGGCGAACTCACACAACATGTTCGCACTTACGGTTTAGACAAGCTCACACAGCATGCTCGTCTTACGGACTTACACCGTAATCCACCCCCATTGCCACACAAATTTCGAAACACATAACATGGAAATATTTCACATTTGATGCAATAAACGACATTTAAAATATCAATAAACTTGTAAATAACTTTCAATAAAACATGCAACCATTTTAATAAAATACACGTATAACTCACCGTGCAATTCGTTGTCCAATTCGTTCCTTGAAGTTTCTCACGCCTTACCTACAATTTACGATCACGTTTAACTCTAAGGTACAATATCCAAACTAAACACTTCGAGTTACCCACTTTCGTTTCTAGGCTACTATTTTCCTAAACGTTCCAAGATACCCTCACCAAATTCTTAAATTTGAATATATATATATATATATATATATATATATATATATATATATTGTCTCCCTACTTTAAATATTGATGCCACTGACCAGATCATCCCATGAGACTATATTTATGTTTTGAATCAAGACCAAAAATATGGATATATATATATATATATATATATATATATATATATATATATATTTGCTTGCATGCGTTTAATATGTATATGCAGTATGAGAAAGGAACACCCACATATACATATATATATATATATATATATATATATATATATATATATATATATATACGCATATGCCAACAGATTCCCTACCATGAAGGAGCTCATGGTAAGCAATTGTTGTTGACTTTCCATTCCTATTTTAAATACATAAAATATATATATGCCCACCTTTATTAAGCATGCAAGAAGTATATGTTAATATATATATAGATCGTGTTATGCATGCATATATATATATATATATATATATATATATATATGTCTATCCTCTTCCTTTTTCCTTGCACAACTTTAAGCATGGATGATTTATATATACCTATTCCTCCTAAGCTCATCACAAGATTTGTATATATCTTTTTTATGGAGTTTAGTTAAATCGGTTTAACTGGAGCTACGCTCCGACTTCACAAATTCCAGAAAAAAAAATCAATACAGTGACTTGTAAAATTCTCATTAAAACGAGTTCCGACACCTTACATTTATCCCATCGACGAAACATCGGTCATCCGTTGTGATCATGTACTAACGACACCCTCACACAACATAAGTTATATCGTTTCGAATCGAAACGGGGTCGCAGTTGACAACCCGGTGTCGCGGGCAGTACCGTTGTGACGAACGGTGAAGGTGCTAGCGGTGACCGTTGGCCACCGATACCATACGGGAACCCACCGAAACAATCGAACAACCAAAGTATTATCTAACAACCAAAATTTAGAGATGCCGGTTATGAAATGCTTACTGATCGGCGCCAAACAAGTTGCTACGTACAACACTGTCGAATTTCGTTTCGGTCTCCACCTCTGCCTTCGCTCACTGCAAACCTGATCCCTTTCAATCTTGTTTTTTTTTTCTTCTTAAACTCTTTACACCAGTTATAGTATGATATCGTCGGTTCATGAAAGAAATGAAGAGATAAAGGTTGTAGTTGATTGCCGACGGTTAGGAACGATTTGGTTTCATATTTTAATCTCATTGAATTGCATTTATTGTAAACTTTAGGTCTACACCCTTCACTTTTGTTGTAATACCTAATAAGCCCTTGTAGTTTTACAATTTTTTTTTTCATTACATAAATTGCCCTTTATGTTTCTGGAGTTAACAACAAAACTTAATAATAGTTAGTAGGAGGGACAAATCCAAAACAAAATGCATAGCACAAACATGATTTTTTCTTTTTGTAATAAATTAAGTTTTGTGTCGAAAACCATTATTTTCACTATGTCATAGGGACCAAGTTAGTTATTTAGGTGGCGTTTGTTTTCTAAGAGGTTTTAAGTCTTATTTCATTTTTGATTAATAAGAGGTGGTACTGAAGTCTGAAATCTGAATCAATAAGACTGTTTGTTTTTGTAACGTATGGAGGCGTCTTGAGAGAAAGGATAGCATATGAAATGAGACGGCGATAAGAAATTTTAAGAAGTTAGGTCATCACTTTTCTTATTTCAAATGTATTTAAGAGTTAAGAGGTTCTGAAAATTGGAAAAAAAACAAATAGTTTGAATGTCAAAAGGTCTGAACGATTCAGACTTAAGAGTCATTAAGAGGTATTTTAAAAAAACGACCCTTTCTCTCTCTCTCTCTATATATATATATATATACACACACACACACACACATCATATATAAAAAACAAAAAATTAGTTTTTTTTTCTAATTTTTAAGACATGAACATATTTGGAAGAATCATAGAACATGATAGCCAAAAGATTGTGTGATAAGAGTTAAGGTAAGAAGGTAAGAAATGATTTGGACTATTGATCACTTTTAATCTCAAACTCACCCATGAATCGTGGTTGATAAGAGATTGATCTGGTGCATCTCATCTATAACACCCAGAATTTTGGTAAGTGTCCATGTCCACCTTTTTCAATATTGTACCCTTAAGAAATTGAGAATTCGAGTCGGGAACACTTCGTTTTAACCTTGGACCGTCCCCGAGCAGTTTAGTCAAGAAAACCCCAAAAGATTAGGCTCGGTACACCTTAGGCGACTATGCCCGACGATAGTGCCAAGGGCATAGTCCCGTGGCCTAATCGCAACCCGAGTACCACCCGCGGTACGAGTGTGGCGGAAGTGCCGATGATTGTGACATATGTCACTCTCGCCTGGCACTCTCGTGGGATTGGTACCGAGACTCTCCCAACCCGGGCGACTATGTCGGCGATTGTGACATATGTCACTCTCGCCGGGAAAGGTTGCGATCGAGTCCCCGTGCTTTAAATAGTTGGCATACGCGTTTTCCTCACTTTTATTTGATTTTGGAACCCCATAACTCGTTTCTCTCTTATGATTTCTGGTGAGTTCCTCTTCCCTACCCTCTCCCTTCATTTACACCTCAAGCTAGCATTAATGTGCTCCTTTATTACTTCCTCCTAGGTGTAGATTCTAAGTGTGAAGATCCATAGTCTCAAGGAATATTCTTAAGTAATCATCTTGTAGGGTTTGAGTTTTCTATAAACCAGTAAACCACCAAGGTGAGTTCATTCACATTTCCAAACTTCATACATGTTATAAATCTTTGTATTTTTAATCTTTACATATATCCTAACTCATGTGTTGTTGATTTGATAAATTTTAACCTAAAACCTAATTTTTGGGGTTTTAGGGTTTGGTCTTGACAAATGTGTTTTAAAGGGAGTGAAATGGGATTGATTGAATATTTATGTTTTCCACAACTATTATTGTTATTATCTTTGTATTTATGGGGTTTGATGAATCCAACTAAATTAGGGTTTTGGAGAAGCCTGATATTTTAGGGCCAAATGTATGGGCCTTGATTTCTAGTATTATAAACAAGAATTAGAAATGGTGTTCAACAAATTTTGGTGCTAGAAGAATTCTCCACCAAGATGTTGGAAATCAAAGTATCAATATTTTGAGTTGATTATGGGTGTAACTTGATGGCAAGCTTGTTATACATAATTAAATGTGGTGTTTTTGATTTAGTTTGAGTGCAATGGATTCACTAATGTGGCAAGCTTGAGTGCAATGGATTCATAGGCATGGTGGTCCTAATGTCTTGATTGATGGACATTGAGTTCACTAATTTGGCATGGAATAGGCATTGAGTCACCATGATAAGTAAGGTGTGGGCCTATATGGTCGGGCAACGTCCCATGGGCAGTAAGATGTAATTCCATTGTGCATGAGTTCTCGTTTTGGAACATTACAAGAATATACCTAGAGGGGTTGACTTGGAGACTTCTTGAGCAATAGACTTAGAGGAGTTGAGCTCACAAAGGCAATTGGTGCTTAAATTATAATGTGTCATGATTATTAATGGTTTTCTATTATTGATTAAGCTTTCGGTTACCTCAAGTTATATTCCAAATTGTTTCGTTTATTCCGCTAACAAATGTTTGTTCTCACTAGGCTTTAACCTAACACTTTTTCTTAAAATGACATGTATGACAGGTCATCTTAGCGGCAGGGCTTTTCGGGATTGAGTGGACGACCAAGTAGTCGAGAGTTAGCATTTTTGGAGAAGTATAGACCGACGTACTTTGTTTTGTTGGGGATTATTTCGAAAGATAACAACACCCGACTATAATCTGAATTAGTTGATTTATGTAACACCCTAAATTTTGAATCGATTTCTTATTTTACGACTTAGACTCACCTCGATAATTTCACCTTTAAATCTTCGTCATGTATCGATTTTCGTGTCATCAATTTTTGGAAGGAGGAAACCACCCGGCGAGAGTGCCCGACGAGATTGCCAATGGCACTATCGCGTGTCATAATCTCCCCTGCTAAGCCACAACTCTCGGTATCATTTCGGCGAGAGTGCCCGACGAGATTGCCAGTGACACTCTCGCATGTCACAATCGCGAGCGGCTGAAGTTGAGGACTTTCGGTACACTTTCAGCGAGATTGAACGGCGATAGTGCCCATGTCACTCTCGCGTGGCATAATCGCTGTCGGGCGCAGAGGCTTTAAATGCCTGATTTTATTAGGTGAGCTAATTTATAACACTTAAGGTTTCTTTGGGCAACCGATTTTCTATCAATTTCTGGTAAGGTTCTCTCATTTACTCATCCTCTCCCCTCATTTATGGTGAATCAAACCTCCTTTAGTGTCATTAATGATTCCTTTTCGGTTCTAGTCTTCAAGAGGATCATCTAGTCTCATTTGGAAGTCAAGACCCAACCTCTACTCCTAGGGCTTTGTGACTTTAAAGGTTTTTACATCATAAACCTAGTTGGTGAGTCTCCTAACCTTTATTTCACCATACATTTATTATTATTTGCTTAAGTGAAGAATTCAAAATTAACCTAAAACTAAGGTTTTGTATATTTTACTTGTATATGGTTATTTGCTCTTGTAGAAGACATTGTATGCCATGAGGACCCCTATGTGCATATAAATCTCGTAAAATGAGTTACACATTGACAAAGAACTATCTTTCACAAATATGGGTTTTAGTTATAAATGCTTATATTGTAACTAGATTTATCACATAAATATGATGGTGGTTTCGGTTGACAAATGAATTGTATGGCTTAGATATGAATATAAAAGGTGCATTATCATGTTTTAGAATGGAATGAGTTATGCATGTGGTATACTATCTTTACTTTGTCATGACCTAAATGTGAAGTTAATGTCTATTTCCTTGTGCATGAGGATTTAGATGTCATGTATATGTGTGGTTGTAATTGTTGATTATTTGGTCACTAGCGAGTAGGCAATAGGGGACGTAAGTCCTTGAGGTGCAACTCGTCTAGATTGGATAGGCACCCATATCCGTAAGTCCTTGAGGTATAACTCGTAGGCAATAAAGGCATAAACGGTTTGAGGATTGTGATGTCTTTTATGGCATGGGAACTAGAACTAGGATATGAGGTGAAATCCAATAACATCAAGGGTGATCCCATTCACGTGTTCTCGTCACCCAAGATGGAAACGGGTCTCCCCCTGTATTTCAAGAGATATCTCTTGTGTATTTGTACAGGCTTGGAACATCTTTTGCAAATTGAATGTTGTCATTGGTCCAACCTTCGGGTACTTCGGTAGCAATTAATTACATTGTATTTGTTTACATTATAAACTGTTAAATTCTTGCAATATCTCCAAACTTTGGTCTAGCACTTGTTTTGGTGTAATCGGCTCACAAGTCATCCTAGTGGTGTGCATAGGGAACCTTGATTTGTCAGGCGCGCACTTAGGAATCTTAAAGGGCCGAGCATTTTTGGGGACCTTGTGAGAAGAGCGTTTTGAAGTCATAGTGACACCCACCTTAATGTAGTTAATTTAATGTTATAGATTAAATAGGTTGTCGTGTATTATGTCTTATTCTTCAACTACTTTATTGATGCAACTATCCCAACTTTATTGGGTTTTAGTCATTCATATTTACATGTCTTATAAACCCTTATATTTTAGACGTCATATTGCCGAAATTTTAAGTTTTAAATTTTCCCAATTTTTAGGGTGTTACAATTTAGATTAATAGGTAGTCGATTTATATCCTTTAATTTATCTTGGGTTTGTAAACGCCTTATTATTTTCCCTCTTTAGGGTGATTTACTTTATTTATAAGATGTCATTTCCACATTTATTCAGATTTAAATTGACCCATATTTTTAGGGTGTTACATCATCCTAATGTGCATCCAAGGGTTGAGATCCCTTCTCATCATAACTTTTAGTCTTACTGGAATCCAACCCAAACATGATATTAGTCATAAATAAACGAATCTCGCACTTATAATATATGCTATATGTAACACCCCGATTTTTAGGAAGATATAATTTTAAGTTAATACAAATGGGTACTTTATGGGAAAAAGAAGAAATAATATTTTTGGACTTGAATCCCATATTTTATAGCCTTGTTTGATTAAGGGTTCAATTACGAGTCCAATGGTTCTTTCCGGAGCAAAATCGGAGTTAAAACGAAGAAGTTATGACCAAAACAGTAGTCGGGCAAGAAAATTAAAGAAAATCGGGCGGCAGTGCTCTGTGCGGATCTCCGTGCGGATGGATCAGCACCACCATCAGCGCGGGACTCTGTCCCAGTGCTCTGTGCGGATCGATCAGTATCGCCATCCACGCAGAGCCTCTGCACGCACAAAAAGGGGAAAATCGGCCTAGAACCCCATTTTCTCACCCAAAACTCAAATCTCTTCCCATTTCTCTCCCAAACTGACCCCAAACCCAAAAATCGAACCCTAACTCATTTTGGGAGTTTTCCTTCTAAAATCAATGATTCTTCTTCACTTAGCAAGTTTTGGAAGCTAGAGCTATAAACCTTTCATCTTCATCTTCTTCACCAAAGTTTCTAGGGTTTCATCCAACCCTTTTCACCATATTGAAGATTAGAAGTTTGTGGTTTATTTTGGAGATCTAGAAGAGTATTGTTGATGGGTTCAAGTTTTGGTAAATGTAATATTCTCTTCTCTTCAATTGTGGAAATTAAGGTTTTGGTATAAATTGAGATCTTCATGTATAATGTTTGGGGAATAACCCTATATGGTTGAATATGGGTATTTATGGTTGGAAATGTATGGATCTAGGTTTTTGGAAGTTTTTGGCTCCAAGTGTTCTTCAAAGGAGCTCAAGTTGGGGTAAAATCTAGATTTAACCTAAATCTAACAATGTGAGTTCAAGTTGATTTGTGAAAATGTTGTACATGCCAAAAATGTCCATTTTAAAGTGTTTATGTGTTTACATGAATTTTATTTAAATGTTGGGATATTTGAAGAGTTTTACTCATTTGGATTATTTGGTTTTATAAATTTTGTGAACCACCCACATTTGGGATTTTTGAACATTTTGGTAAATAAATCATGTTGATATGTTTCCTTGATGATTATATATATAAATGGGATTCATTTGATGTAAAGGTCATTTTTGTGTGTTTGATCTTATGAACCGTTTGGAAAATGCATATATTGTGTTATGAGACATTTTGGAAAAATAAGGGTATGAGTTCATTTGGAAAATGGTTTGCCTCAACCATGAGTTAATCATACTTTTGGTCGTTGTGTTTGCATATCCGTTGGTCAAACGTGTTTTAATGTTTACACTGGCTTTCATTGGAGATTTAAGTAAATTGTTAAACCTTTGGCTCGATTTTGACTAAGACGAGTCTTGAGGACATTTGTCCGGTTTAATAGCCCGTTGTGGAGTTTTGAGTATGATGGCGTTTATAGACTGTAATGTAATGGATCCATATGCATATGAGTCGGTCTTTAATATTTTAAAAAGGGTTATTGTTTCCATGATGGGACCAGGATTAGTCATGGGGTCATCGAGAGGGCCTTATGGTGCGGATTCGTGGAGTCAAGCATCTGCCATTGGCCCCGTGATGTAATTGTTAAGTCTGTTTTTATGGGATAGGTACTTCCTATTTGTAGCTAGTTGAGACATTGGACCCTAGGATGACAACTTAGTATGGTTATGTGTGACCGGATACTAGCCCTGGGTCGTAAATGTAATCCTAGTGTTGGGAACTGAAGAAATGCTAAGTATGGTTAATGCTGCTAGCTCAACAATTAGTACTTCTGAGGTAATGCTGCTAGTTGAAGTTAATGCTGCTAGAAAATGATTAATGCTGCTCTTCAAGATTAGTACTGCTGGAGTTACTACTGCTAAGAGATTAATACTGCTGATCTTGACTAGTGCTGCTTATGAGATGGAGATCTGAATTACAAGAATGACAGCTGGATAGACTGAAGATATTCATGGAAGATATTCTGAAGATATTTTATTAATTGTAATTATCTTTTGTTCAGTATATATATAGAATTGATAGAATAGTTTCATGATTATTAGTTCTGAGTTTTTGTTTTAGAGAGAATCAACCTCAAGGCATAGTTCCTAATTCTAGAGAAGTAGAATTCGTCTTGAAAGAGCTTGTTCTTCAAGATTGAGGTTGTGTGTGTAATCTTGTAACTTCAACCATTCAATACAAGTTTACAAGTTGTTCATCATATTTACTGTTTGTTTACTGTGTCATTGAATATCAAAGTGTTATTCCGCAAACTTCTTTGAAGCAGAAACTGATTTTGCTCAAGCAACAGAAATAGTTAATGCTGTTGAGGCAAAGGAAGCAGTAGAAACAGAGGAAACAGTAACATGACTTTCTGTAGAAGAACTAGAAATTGCAGAAACACTGGTTAAAGCCAAGAATGACACTCCCAATGCAAAGGGAGTGGTCATAAATGAATAGGGAGTAAAGAAGACAGAAAAGAAAGATAAGGCTGCAGATACAAAGGAAAAAGGAAAGGAGAAGATTATTGAATCTAAAATGCCTTCAAAGAGAAAGGCTCAGATTGAATTGGATGAGGCAATTGCAAAGAAGCTTCAAGAACATATAGAAAAGGAGGAACAACTCCAAACTGAAACTGATAGAGAACTTGCAAAGATTACGGCCAGAAAGCTAAATGCAGAGTATCAGAAGAGTATACAAGAAGCAGCTCAGGCCAAGAAACTTCAAGTCAAAAGAATGGCAAGTCAAAGGCAGAAAAGACAACCTTCCAAGACCTTTTTGGCCAATCAGGAAAGGAGAAAAATGATAAATTTTCTGAAAGGTGCAATTGGGGTCAAGGGAGAGATGTTTACCAATATGGCATACAGCAAGGTTGAGGAGCTGTACAAGAAGGAAATGGCCAAACTTCAAGGGGACTTATCTCAAAGGGAAGAAGCTGAAAGAAGAATGAAGGAGAGGTATGACCTCAATATTCAACAACCATTCCCTGAGGAGACCACACCCTCAAAAGACAAAGCTGAAGAAAAGAAGGAAGAATCTGAAAATGTTGGTGTAGAAGTTAAGTCTGCAAAAAGGGTAAAATCCATTGCTGCAAAAAGGGTTTTCAAAAGGCTAAGAGTGGAAGAAAAAGCAGAAACTGAAGTAGAATCAGTGCATAATCCAGAACAGTCCCATAAGCAAACTGATGAGAATATGGATGTCTACATGACTATAGTAGAACCTATAAAGGCTGTTCCAATCTCCATGAAAGCTCCTGAGATCACCTTTTGGGACATTCTAAGAGATAATGGAAAGGATTTCTTCAGAATCAAAAGAGCTGATGGTACATTTGAAGCATTTTCAACCTGGGGGAGAGTGATCAGAAGTTGCTCAAGAGCAGACATAGAAGAAATGTACAAAGTGGGAATGAAACTCTATGAACCTGTGTTGACAAGTAATGAAGAAAATATTCTCAAAGTAGCCATGGAATACTTGTGTATGATGTTTGATCCAGAGAGGGTAGCATACAGAATTAAAGATCTTCATCATGAGTATGGATTCAAGAAGATTACTCACTGGATGTTATTTGAAAACTGTGGTGTATACATGATTACTATTGACAAATGTTATCATGAATACTACCTAGTGGACAAAATTTATAATCACAACAAGGAGAAGTTAACAGGGATGCTCAAAGCTAAGCTAGTATGCACAAAGGATTCAGAAATGGCTAGAATTGTGGTGAGAAGAACTATCAATCAAAGTCTGGGCCTAGATCCAAACTTGGGCAACTGAACCTGAGGTGTTGAAAGCATCTTGAAGATCAGATCTGAAGAACTTGACTTCTCTTCCTAAAAGTCAAGTTAGGGGGAGATTGTTGGGAACTGAAGAAATGCTAAGTATGGTTAATGCTGCTAGCTCAACAATTAGTACTTCTGAGGTAATGCTGCTAGTTGAAGTTAATGCTGCTAGAACATGATTAATGTTGCTCTTCAAGATTAGTATTGCTGGAGTTACTACTGCTAAGAGATTAATATTGCTGCTGATCTTGACTAGTGCTGCTTATGAGATGGAGATCTGAATTACAAGAATGACAGCTGGATAGACTGAAGATATTCATGGAAGATATTCTGAAGATATTTTATTAATTGTAATTATCTTTTGTTCAGTATATATATAGAATTGATAGAATAGTTTCATGATTATTAGTTCTGAGTTTTTGTTTTAGAGAGAATCAACCTCAAGGCATAGTTCCTAATTCTAGAGAAGTAGAATTCGTCTTGAAAGAGCTTGTTCTTCAAGATTGAGGTTGTGTGTGTAATCTTGTAACTTCAACCATTTAATACAAGTTTACAAGTTGTTCATCATATTTACTGTTTGTTTACTGTGTCATTGAATATCAAAGTGTTATTCTGCAAACTTCTTTGATATTGTTTCTGAGTATTTATAATTCTTGTTGATAATTCGATCCTGACAAGTGGTATCAGAGCCTGTTCTCTCAGAAACATTCATTCATTCATCATGGAAAACTTTGCAGATTCAAACAGTACTCTTGTCTCTAAGGTTCCAATGCTCAAACCCAATGAGTTTGACATGTGGAAGATCAGAATCAGGTAATACATTCTCCTCATTGACTACTCAATGTGGGATGTCATTGAGAATGGCCCCTCTACTGAAGGTCAGATTGGACCAGATGGTAAAAGATCTCCACCAAAGACAGATGGTGAGAGGAAGATTAGACAGACAGAGATGAAGGCCTTGAGCACTCTGCTCTTGGACATCCCCAATGAATATCAGCATCAATTCTGCAACTACACAGATGCTCAGATTCTCTGGAATGCTCTAGAGAAAAGATTTGCTGGAACTAAAAGCACCAAAAGAAATCAAAGGGATGTTCTGAAGCAGCAGTATGAGAACTTCACTTCTTCAAAGAATGAGTCCATGACTCAAACTTTTGATAGGTTCAACAAGCTTATTGGTGAACTGACTACTGTGGGAGTGAAGATGGAGCAAGATGATATCAACAGGAAATTCCTCAGATCTCTTGGGGAAGAATGGACTATGTACACTGTCTCATATAGACAGAGTGACAATCTGGAAGAGAAGGAACTAGATGATCTCTATAATGATCTAAGAGTTTTTGAATCAGAGGAAGAAGCTAAGAAGAAGCCCACTGGGTATATTCATAATGCAACACTTCTATCAGCATCTGCTGATACTACTGCCAACCCTGAAGCAGTTAGTGCTGCTAGTGGTGTGAATTCAGAAAAAGGCACTGAAACAGTTTTTGAAGCCTTTTTATCAAGTCATAGCAACAACTCTTTGATTAATGATGATCTGGAACAAATTCACCCTGATGACTTGGAGGAGATGGACATTAAATGGCAGATGGCCATGTTATCTATGAGGGTGAAGAAGTTTATTAAAAGAACTGGGAGGAACAACTTCTCTCAAAGAAGAGAAGATGGTGTTGGTTTTGACAAGACAAAGGTGGAATGCTATAAGTGCCACATGAAGGGACACTTTGCTAGAGAGTGCAGAAGTGGTATGCCAAATAACAACCACCAACAAGCACAGAATGGTGGCTTCAATCAAAACAAGAACTCTGCTCAAGCCCTTGTTTCTCAACAAGGAATGGGGTTTGACTGGAGTGACCAAGCTGAGGAAGCCATTCAGAATCAAGCTCTTATGGCAGAGGTGTCTAATCTCCCCTCTGAGGTAAGTTCTAATTTTTGTACTCAATCTTGCATAGACACTGTCAAAAAGTACAGGGATCACAACCAAAACATGTGTGATGACCTTAAAAGATTAGAGAAGGACAGAAGAGATTATGTGTTGATAGTGGAAAGGTTTGAAGAACAAATCAAAGGCTTTCAAGCCAATGAACTTCAACACTCTTATGACACAAATTACTGGAAGTGGGAAAAGAATGAGTTAGAGACCAAACTGTCTAAGTCCAAAGAAGAGAATGATAAGTTGAAAGAAGAATTAGCTAAGGTTAAACTTGATATAGAAAAGTTTTCATATGCTTCAAAAGCAATGGATTCTCTTCTAAAGGCTCAGATTCATGATAAGATGAAGCCTGGTGTTGGATACAACAACACACCCCCTCCTTACAACAACAATTATATCCCTCCTACATCAGATCTGTTAGAGACCAAGGAGAAAAAGGACTTGTCTGAGAAAGCATTTAAGATAGATCCTTTGGATGAGGTGGTGGTTAGGGATTTGACTGAGAAAGAAGCCAGTGAGAATAGGAATAATGCTGTGAGTAAAGAGATACCCTTAGAAAACAACATTATCACCAATGAGAAAGAAGACAGAGATGAAGGCCTTGAGCACTCTGCTCTTGGCCATCCCCAATGAATATTAGCATCAATTCTGCAACTGCACAGATGCTCAGATTCTCGTGGCCTTGATTAGACAGACAGCGTGTTCGTGGCCTTGATCCTAGTATGGTGAGCTCAATAACTTAGAACGTGGCCTACTTTTGTGTTCCGCCACTAGCCATGGAATTCAGGTCTCCCCCGTCACCGAAAGGTGTTGTTTTGGGTATTTAGTTTTATCCTTGTTTTTCGGTGATGTTTTGAGTTTGGGTTATTCCCCATACGTTATAACTTTGCAAGCTTGAGTTTAATCTTATTTCAGTCGTTTGGTTTATAAAGTTTTATTCAAATTTCAACATTTGAGCATTTACCATTATTCACGTTTTGAGTAAGTGTTGGGTAGCATTACTTCATGAAATAATGTTTTGGCGTTGAGGCGTTCATCTATAAAATGAGTATTATTGGAAAACGGGTCGTTCTCTTATTTAAATTAATTCATTTTGAAGGATCATGATTTAAGTTGCATTATTTTCATTTAACGATTTTTATAATCATGATAAAAACTTTTGAACTCACTAGGCATTAGCCTAACCTTTTTATTTGTCGGCATGTGCAACAGGTTCCGGTTGGGAATAGTTCTAGTGACACCGTGAAGAGAAGAGTGCCACTTGTGTGCTCGAGAAGTGAATACCTTAGTGTAGTCTTCAGCATTTGTTTCAGGAAGAGCAACTTGTATTTGGGTTAAGTAACACCCGACTTCGTTTTAGTCCTTCTATAATTGTTGAGGTTAATTATAGAATTTTAAATTTGAGGAATGTTGAGTTTTGATTTGTAGGAGGAAGTTTTGTCCTCTAATTGATGAAATATTGAGAATTTTAATTAGTTGCTCTTACCAAATTTGAGGGTGTTACAAGTTGGTATCAAAGCTTAAGTTTGAGAGAATTAGGTGTTGATTTGGAACGCCTAGACTCAAGCTAATGTTCTTTTAAGTGATTGAGAGAGAGAATTTCTCCAATAGGCACTTTAAGATAAGATGTTTTGAGACTAATGGAGCCACTAGGTGAAAATGTATGATTCCCAGATTCAAGCACAATTCAAGATGCAAGATTTGACAATTAAAGTTCTAGAGAGAGAGAGTAGAGAGAGAATCACAAGTCGTATGTATATTGATGTGAAAAATACAATGCTTGACTATGTCACAAACACCCAAGACACTTAACACTATTTGTATGAAACAAGAACTCTCACAAACTTACAAGCTTTACAAACACTCATAAAGCTAAACACTTATACCATTAAGGTTGACTTTGTTGACTTTACTGACTTTGACTTTTCTTCACATTAAATCTTGGATACAATTTATACACTAACATTCTCCCCCTTTGTATTCAAGATTTAACAAAAATTTGACAGTCGTCTTCATCGTTTGATTCTTTGAAGCTTTGACAATCTTCAATCTCTGAAGCTTTGAAGAATCTTGAAGAGTCTTATACTTGTCTTTCACAAAGTCATCAAGTCTTGAACAAAACTTTAAATTCTTGAAACTTTTGAACTTTGCAATTTTGAACTTTAAGACAACTTTGAGAAATCTTTGAAAAACTTGTATCTTCATCTCTTTGATCTCTGGACTGTCTTTGGAAAAACAAACTTTCTCGAGTCATCTTGATTCGTCTTTGAATCATTTCTGAATAATTTCTTTTCATCAGACTTGACTGAATTGAACATTCAGAATTTCTCCCCAAGTCTTTTTCACTTTAACATCTCTCTATGGCTTTGAAATTATGACTTTGAAATTGAACTTTTAGAATATCTCCCCCTTTTTTATGAACTTTGAGAATCCGAATCATCAAAACTTATTTCAAAGTCAGCTCGGTCTTTGAAACTTCTCTCCCAATTAATCAATGTAGAACAGTCTTCATGATCTCTTTTGGTAAAGTATGAACATTCTCCCCCAACTGATCTTGATAATGAGCCATCAATTCATGAATGTATTTATCCGAATCTTTTCAAATTCAGACAAATTATGAGTTGTAACCCTGAATCAACAGATGAAACAGTTGGGAATGCCTGTCAGTAACACAAAGTTACTGTATACAACGAATGTACAATGTAAGGAGCTTGAGATGACGTTCACTCCCCAAGACTTCCATTCAATCATTGAAAAACACAAGGTATTTTCTATGAATGTTCTGACAGAAAAACAATTTTTCTGTGTGCTCGTGCTTGTGTTATGAAAGAATTAGTAAAATGATTGCTGTTTAGGCTCAAAATTATGTAAACCAATGAGACAACAGAGGTTATACATAGACTCAATGTGTATAAAAAATGGTTGAAGGTGGGGCAACTTTCCTTCTTTTTCAATATTAGTATCTTCCAAGTGAAGAACCAATAGAATATGTGTTGCTTCCCCAGAAAATGTGAAACATTCTCTTTTTAAGAAAAGAATGAGTAGCTGGTGGGGTTGTATGCAAGAGATGACATGGTCTAGGTGCCTTTTTCAATGAAGATCACGAAGAAATGTGAACCAACAGTTTATGTGTCTGACCGACTCAGAAAGATTTGGTGCAGAGTTTGATATTCTTTTACTCTTTTCTCACACCCTCTTTCTTTTAATCTTTTAAGCTTACTTCAAACAAATCTCTCTTTTCCATTTTACCTCATCACACACCAACACTCAATCTTTTGACCCCTCTCCCTTCAATCACTCAAAGGATTACTTCCGGGGTAGGAAACACTGGTTTACGTGAATCCATGGAAGTCTGTAGATCCCAGTACAGTGAAATCACAACAAACAATATCAAAGATGAACAGTATTTGAGTCACAACTACTAGTCATATGATTAATAAGCAATCAAAGGGTTACAGGTTTACAAAAAGAACTTTTGATCAGAGAGAGTAAACCTATTGACTAGTAATCTGAATTATGAGACTTAAACTTAACAAATGAAACTAAAACAACCTTTATATACTCAGGCTTTACAAAGATGGGCTTATGGGCTTTTAGGCCCAACAAGTTATTAAACGATCAAAGAATTACAAAATATACCATGAACTTCTATTTAACATATAAATTGGCCTAACAATCTCCCCCTTTAAATAGAAGTTGATAATCGCGCCAGTTTGGAACAAAAATCTTTCGGAAACCAAAACTGATCTCAAAGTATCTTATATGTGTTTTGTACTCCAGTCGCTCTTCAATAACCCCCAGTGCTTCAAGAACAAGTGGCTTGTATTTAGGATCCAAAGGCTGAACCCCTTTTTCATCTTGATCAAGAACACGCTTCAACTTGTCTTTCAACAACATCAATGTACCGTCGCAGAATCTGGCAATCTGACTAAAACGAATGAACCGAATAATACCTTTGTTGTTCAAGTAGGTCATGTCGAATTCTGGAATCTTTATCACAGTAAATGCAGGTACACTCTGGACATCAGACGGAATCTTCAAAACAGGCTTGAGCAGGTTTATCTTCGGTTGGTCGCTTTCTAACCCGATATGAAAATCTTCCACCGAGGCAAGTTTCATCGCACACTTCATATACCTCTTTACAGTCTCGAGTGCATCAATGACTTCCCCGGGTCTGATGGTTCTGGTCTTTAAGTCTCGAAGAATGAACAACAGATCTTGAGGTTCAAGACACGGAAAGTCAGCTTCAGAAAAACAATACTTCTGACCATCTTCGCTCGTTACCATGAAGTCTGAATACTTTACTTTCATAAAAAAGGCAGATTGAATCCGGTCAACTGATGTAATCCTGAGCTTTGTCTTGGAGTGCTTGCCTTGAAACTTCTTATACACGAATACAAGCTCACGCTGCTTTTCCTTGTTTTTCACAGACTGTAGACCATGAAGCACAACTTCATCATATGAACGAATCCAGTGGGCAAAGATCTTCTTTTGGCTTTCTTCCAGAAATGGCACTTTTATTCTGACTCTTTCCCACTTGGATGGACGAACTGGTAGAGTACTTTTTGTTTCCCTAACTGGTGAAGCAGGAGGAGATCGGACGGGAATATCTGTTTCAGGAAGATCAGGGTGATCAACAGATTAAGTCAAAAGTGGAACCGCGACAGAAGTCTGATTGTCTAGCTGATAATCCGGATGAAGAATCTCATCTATTTCGGCTTGCATGACTACCAACGCTCTTTCAGCGTTGTTCTGTTCTTCTGTCGGGTCAGAAACTTCATAAGGATCAAGAATTAACGCCCAATATTCAGGAACTATCGTAGAACCTTCATCAAATTCCTCAGGCTTTTCAACCCTTGGAATATCATACAACACTAAATCCATACACTGTTCCCGTTCCTGTCCCTGCCCTTCTGGTCGAGTACCAAAACCCGAACCCTGTTTTGTTCCCACTTGAACTGTTTCCATAGACTGTGTCTCCGGCTCTATTAGGCGTTGGCGCTTCTCCCCTCATGGTGATCAGGATCATCCTGATCATCATGTCGGCGCTTGAGCCTGTCTGCCTGGCTACGGCAGGTGTCCTCCACGGCTGATAGGCGTTTAGTCAATACAACTACGGTTTGCTACAAAGACTGAAGCATGGCTTGCTTTACCTGGAAGGCTTCGGGAGAGATAATGGGTTGGGGGGTGGTGGGATAGGTGTGGATGCTTGATCATGTAGTAGCGATAGAAGATCGGCATCCCGGGAGGGTTCTGTTTGAGATTGGGAAAGAAGCTTGGCAAGTAGTATGGATTTCAGGTCCTCAATTGACATATCAGTAGCAGGAATGAAGGGTGGTGGTGTAGGAGGTAGTGGTTCAGGCTCAGTTGCTGGACCTTTGCCTTTGATCATACACTTCAGTGAATCTACCTCCTCCCTCATCATGGTTTGGACATCCTTTAGGGCGCCGTCCATATATTCCCTTGAGACGAACTCAGTTTGGGTAACTCCTAGGTCACTTAGACTTCCAGTTGTAGCTACGACTGTAGAAGTCGATCCGCCTACGTTCACAGTTGGCGTGATGATAGCTGTGGTAGGACTTCCACCCAATCCTCGTAAACCAACCGAAGTTGGAATTACTATAAGTGTTCTGGCTGGGCCACGAAGACCTTCAGTAGTAGCCGAGAATGGGATTTGTGTCCTAGGAATGGGAGATATTACATCAAAGGGCTCGAGACACTGTGCGACGAAAGAAGTCGAGAACGGGGGATGCTGTTCTCTTGTTTCAATACCAGAACTCTCCAAGTGAGAGACTGGTAGCTTATGTGCTATATCCCCGTGTGAACTTGAAACCACCATCTGTTGAGAGATGGCGGAGTGGCTGGGTGTGGTTTGCAGTTGCGCCGCTAGGTCCACGGCGTCTTCTTCAATACCCTGTCTCAACACATGAGACTAGGTAGCAGATGTGGCTACCTGGCTAGATGCGGCTTGGGGGTCGACAACCAGAGGTGGTTGCGACGTCACTCGTGTACGCTCGGTTTCATATTTTATCTTTCTTTCCCTCTCTCGGCTCACTTGACTATCATCTTCGTCTATAACTCCCTCCACTCTCCTTATCTCTCCAGAAGAGGGCTCATCATCATCACCATCAGAGTCAGAAGACTCATCTGATGCCGATGCTGCGGTGGCGGTTTCCTCAGAGTCGGTATGTTTTGATGTTTCCTCAGATGCTGCGATAGAAGAGGACTGAACGTGAACGGTTTCAGTAGTTGTGGCCTCTCCTGCCATCTGAGAGACTGGTGTCGTCAGTGAAGGCGATTGTCATGAAGTACTGGCTTGGCTCGGTCCAACGGAACTTCCCACTCCAGTTCCCCTCACTGTATGTTCTCTCGTCACACCCCGTCCGGAAGCCCCAGCTATCCGGACGCTACCACCTCTCGTTGGGTGCGTTGAACGGCGCGGTATCTCGGGATACAGATTCATGTAGCTTCGGATGATCAGCTGTAGAAACCTCGTAAACGGAATAAAGTGATGTCTTTTTGTCGCGTTAGATCGAACTTTCTGAACTAGGTCGTACCATAGGAAATCGGCGAAGTCGGCGTGGCGATGGAATGCCACTGAGTGGAACAGGCGGATAATGGGGGTACTCGTCTGATCGATGCCTTTCGTTATCGCCGAAAGGCACCTATTGAGGTATGTAAACAACGTGTACCATATAGTGGAGAGGTGTTTGCGGTTGAAACCAGATGGAAGACGTAGATTTGCGCCGTATCCGAGGGACAAGATGTCAGCGCATAGAGTGGCGTCCGATACGAGCGGGTCAAAGTTATTTCGCCCCTGGACTGAACCGGCGGTTGGCAGATGAAGAAATTTTCGGAAAAGATCACAAGTGAGGAGCATTGATGTGTGATCAATCCGACCTTCCAGTTGGAATCCACCGTCGGCCTCCAAGGCCTGTAGAGATTTCCAGAACTGTTGCAAATATAGTAGAGGTACTTCGGCTGTCTCCGTGAGAGCATAGGATATGGGATGCCCACGGAGGATCTCGATGATGACCTGATATTGGATGGCAGGTTGGGTTACATCGAGATGGTAATTGTTGGGTGTGAGTTGTATGAACTGATCCTCGGGAATCAGTTCGGCATCGACGATTGGATCAATCGCTGGAGGCGGGTTTTGCGCCATTGTACCTGTTGAGAATAAACTGGTTAGATCTTAGGAACATAGAAAACAAGATGTCGTTGGAGTTACATGGCCACGGTTTAAACCAAAACCTATACTAACTCCAGTTTATTGGAAAAACAAACCCAATTCGTGAATTAGGGTCTGTAACCAATTCGCGCAACACCACATATAAAATTGACTCAGAGTTTCACCGCACAATCTCACATCTTTGAGATATAGTAATTAAGCACAAATAGCACAACACCAAAACACAGTATGCATTTAAGAACACCAAAAGGACCTTCGACCGAAAGAGTGTTTGGCTGGTATGAATATTCGACCGAAAGGGTCTTAGACCGGTATATAAATCGACCGAAGCTAAACAAACGACCGGGAAAGGTCTTAGATCGATATGGTGTTCGACTGATATGGTCATTCGACCGGTTAAGGTCTTAGACCGGGAAAGGATTCGACCGGTAAAGAAATTAAATGACCGGGGTAAAACATTCGACAGGTGGGTCATTCGACCGATACTGGTCTTCGACCGGTAAAGGTCTTCGACCGGTACTGGTCTTCGACCGGTAAAGGTCTTCGACCGGTATGGACATTTGACCGATAAGGATATTTGACCGGTAAAATTTAGGTCGAAAAAATATCAAAGGCTATCGACCGGAAACCCTAACGGGGACGTCGACCGGAAGACGAATCAACCGGAAGACGAATCGATCGGAGTTGATTTTGACAGTCGATCGATCGGGGTCTATGAACGAAATAGAAAACGAGGGGGATTCGAGATCCTTACCTGTCGATCGACGATTGAGTAAGAGAGAGAGAAGACCGGAGAGACCTATCAATAGGGTTTGAGAGAGAGATAGAGAGCGATAGGAATAGGTCGAATGAGGACGATGGATGAAGATAGGGGTTTTAAATACCCCGGTCGAGAGCTTCGGGTCACCCGGGATTAGTTTATGGGCCGAGGATGGGATTTGGGCCGGGCCGAATAGAAACAAACCAACCAAACAAAATATTTTTGGGATTTTCTTTTTATAACAAAAATGAAGGAAAAAAATATTTTTGAATTTTTATTTTTATAAGGAAAAACAGATTAAAAAAATCTAACTAAAAAAAATTTGAAAGAAGAAAAAAAAACGAAAGGACAAAACACAGTAAAAAAAACTAAGAGAGAAAAAAAAATTAAACCTAAAAAAACCGACTCCTAATGAGGAAAAAAATGAAACTAAGGCAAAGGAATTGCTCCCCTTCGAACATTGAATCACTTACGAGAAATAGCTCCCCCTCGACGGGATACACGATAAACTTACCTGCTCCCCCTGGAACGGAGGACTAGAAAATCTTACCGAACATCGTACGATAGTGCTCCCCCTGAATACACGAATATCTTCGAAAACCACCACAATCGACTTACTATTTCAGTGAACAACCGAATGAACTGCAAAATAAACACGAAAACACCACGAAGAAAAGAAAACACACGAGAAAAAATAGAAACAAACGAAATCTACTTTATTGATACAGAAGTTTGAAATTGACACAGAACTTAACGAGTAAAATGCAATAACCAAAGAGTGTGGATCGAAGCAACCAGAGACAAGTCACTGGGGCATTAGACACAGTCATTCGTTATTGAATGAAACTCGATTAGGTCTGTGAAAGGATCAAACTTTCAGATTTAGCATACCTAGATTGGACACAAGATAATTAAAACGTTTTTCGTCCAAGGCTTTGGTGAACAGGTCGGCTAACTGATGCTCTGTATTAACAAAGTAGAGTTCGATGGTACCTCTTTCCACGTGGTCTTTTATGAAGTGATAACGAACATTAATGTGCTTCGTCTTCGTGTGTTGGACTGGATTGCTAGATATTGCAATGGCGCTCTTGGAGTCACAGTAGATGGGGATCCTCGAGTAATTAAAACCATAGTCTTTCAGCTGGGTGCGCATCCATATAACTTGCGAGAAGCAACTGGCGGCTGCTACATATTCGGCCTCAGCGGTCGAGGTGGACACGCAGTTTTTCTTCTTCGAAGCCCAGTTGACAAGACGATCACCCAAGAACTGGACATGACCCGATGTGCTTTTCCGGTCCAGCATGTTCCCAGCATGATCAGCGTCCGAGTAGGCTGTCAATTCAAAACCTGTCTCTTTTGGGTACCACAAACCAAGATTAGCAGTACCTTTTAAATATCGAAAAATACGCTTAACCGCAGCTAAGTGAGACTCTTTAGGTTTCGACTGAAATCGTGCACATAAAAATGTCGAGAACATAATGTCAGGCCGGCTAGCCGTCAAGTACATCAGAGCCTATCATACCTCTATAAGTAGTAGCATCCACATCCTTTCCATCAGGATCGGAGTGTAGCTTTATGCTGGTGGGCATGGAGGTTTTCATAGGTGAGGATTTTTCCATCTGGTATTTCCGAAGAATATCCGAGATGTACTTAGATTGATTTATGAAAATTCCTGTTGCTAATTGTTTTACTTGAAGACCCAGGAAAAAATTCATTTGCCCCATCATGCTCATTTAAAAATGTTTACTCATCAAGGCTGAAAAGTTCTGACAGTACTTGGGGTTTGTGGAGCCAAAAATTATGTCATCAACATAAATCTGTACAAGAATGATATATTTCTTTTCTCTTTTAATAAATAAAGTAGTGTCAATCTTACCTTTAGAGAAACCAAATTTAACTAAGAAGGATGAGAAAGCATCATACCAGGCTCGTGGCGCTTGCTTAAGACCGTATAAGGCCTTGTCAAGAAAATAAACGTGATTCGGAGATTCAGAACTCACGAAGCCTTCGGGTTGCGAGACATACACTTCCTCTTTGAGAACACCGTTCAAAAACGCGGATTTCACATCCATTTGAAAGACGATGAAATTCTTATGTGTGGCGTAGGCGAGGAACATGCGTATCGCTTCAATGCGGGCAACTGGTGCAAACGTCTCCTCGTAATCTATCCCTTCTTGCTGGAGATATCCTTTAGCCACTAGACGCGCTTTGTTCCGGACAATGATACCATTTTCGTCCTTCTTGTTCTTGAAAATCCATTTCGTCCCTATCACCGTCTTATTCTTTGGCCGGGGAACAAGGCGCCACACTTTGAGGCTCTCAAATTGGTTGAGTTCCTCTTGCATAGCGATCACCCAGTCTGGATCATTCAATGCTTCGGAGACGGTGGAAGGTTCGATACGGCTGAGGAACGAAGAAAATAAGCAGTCGTTTGCAGTAGTAGATCGAGTCTGAACAGGTGTCTTGGGATCACCAATGATCTGATGAAGGGGGTGAGCTCGAGTCCACTTGGTGGCGTAAGGAAGAGGTTGATATGTCTGTTGAGAAGTATCGGGGTCCACATAACCACCCGGGGGTAAATCCTGAACTGCTTCGAGTGATGATGGCCTGTTAGGTGGAAGTTCCTTAGTTGGAGTCGAGAGTGCAACAGAGGACGACTCAGTAGGAGATACATTTAGAGCAGAATCCGGGATTGCCGGAATGGGAACTTCAGGAGTGCCTTCCACAGGTGTCGGTTCAGGAGGGCCTACTATTGCCGGTGCGACAGTAGGATCTTGAATAGGGGGAGGATCACTCGAGCTCGAGAATGCAGATTCATTGACAGTAGATGATGGAGCACCAGGCGAGGAAGGGCCACCTGAGTCGGTTGGACCAGTGACATGTGTTTCTTCTGGTGCTTGAGCAGTATTCCTGTTACAAGACATAGTATTAGACTTAATATTAAATAAGTCATCATAGAAATACTCAAAAAGTAAATCCAAATCAGAAAGATGTGCTCTTGACGTAGACGCATGATTTGGATCTACTGGAGATTGTGTAGCTTTTGAACGAAATTGTCCAGAAGCTAACACACCAGTTAAAGCGGGTTCTAAACCGAGGTGTTCAGAAGCCATATCAGCGGCCTCGTCAAAAGTCACGTTCACACTCTCAACGACTGTCTTTGTCCGTTTGTTGTAGACACGGTAAGCTTTGGCTTGCTGGGAATATCCAATGAATACTCCTTCGTCCGCTTTGGGGCTGAATTTGCCGAGATCATCCTTGTCATTCAGTACGAAGCATGTGCACCCGAATGCATGAAAATAGTTGATGTTCGGGATGCGTTTGTTGATGATCTCATACGGTGTCTTGTTGAACTGCTTGTTGATGATAGTGCGGTTTTGAGTGTAGCAAGCGGTAGCAACTGCTTCTGCCCATAAAAATAGCGGTAGCTTGGACTGAGATAACATCGTGCGAGCTGCTTCGACAAGAGTTCGGTTCCGGCGCTCTACTACCCCGTTTTGCTGAGGAGTACGAGCAGCTGAGAAGGTATGCGTGATGCCCACTGAAGTCAAGTAACCGGTGAGCACTTGATTCTTGAACTCTGTGCCGTTATCCGTCCTTATGGTCTGGACTGATAGGTTGAAACTAACTTGAATACTCATTAGGAGAGAGATGATCAATTCGGGAGTTTCATCCTTTGAACGGAGGAATCTGACCTACGTGTAGCGAGAAAAATCGTCAACCATCACCAGGACATACTTCTTGTGATTGATGCTTTGAACGCGCATTGGTCCACATAAATCCATGTGAATGAGTTCAAGGGACCGTGATGTACTAGGAGTGACTTTAGGCTTGTGAGAAGCCTTCTTCATCTTGCCCATTTCGCAGGCAACACATAAATGATCTTTTTCGAACTTCAGATCAGGCATTCCCTTGACGTGTCCACCGAGCACCAACTTGTTGATAGTCTTGAAGTTCAGTTGCGAGAGTCTACAATGCCATAACCAGCTTTGTTCGGTAGATGCTTTAGACATCAAACAAACTTCCTTGTCAACTTTCAAAGACGATAGGTCAATCGTGTAGAGGTTGGTGCGACGCGTTCCAGCAAGGATCTCTTTCCCGTCTTCAGTTCGAACGCTGCACCTTTTTGCTTTGAATGTGACCTATAGATCCTTGTCACAAAATTGACCGATGCTGAACAAGTTGTGACCAAGACCTTCGACGTAGGACACTTTCTTGATCGTCAGATTATCCTTAACAGTATCACCGTAACCCCTGATGGGAGAGTAGTGATCATTTCCAAAACGTACATTCCCACAAAACTTCTCGGTGAAGTTTGTGAGAAGCTCCCTACTCCCGGTCATGTGCTTGGAGCAGCCTGAATCTAGATACCACACATGACCGTCCTGCAAAACAAGTTATTTCTTTTTAGGTACCCATTCGTAAATGGGTCCTTTGGGGTTAGAGATAACACCCGATTTGGATGCCCGTTTAGACTTGGGTCTTTTTCTATGACGGGTAATATCAAACTGAGAATGATAATTAGCAACATGATATGAGCCAAACCAATCAAATTCATAACGACGATCAACAAAATTATTCGATCCACAAAAAGTGCAACAAAGACAATCATGAGACAGTTGAAGTAATTGAGGAATTGAATAAACTTTTAAAGGTAAAGTTCCATTACATTCAACTAAAGATTTAGAATTAAAAACATCATGATTGTTATTGTTTTTCCTAGACTTTAAAATTGGATCAACTAATTCTGGTGTCGCCGAGCTGTCCTTGGACTTCTTAGCTACCCAAGCATATTTAACTTCTTTTCGCCGACCAAAAGTATCTGAAATACCGTTAAACCCATAGTCAGAAAATTTGAAACTTGAAGATTGTTGCTTTCTAGAGTGACCAGTCTTTTTCTTCTTCTGTGAACGCATTTTAGATTTAGACTTTGAAGAATTGTTCACAGAAGGTTTTTGTGGGGCAGATGTGGAACATTTACCATTATAAAGTTTTACCAGAGGCTCATAAGAATTATTTAGAAACTCAACGTGACTTGGAAGTAAAGGATCAAAATCAAATTAGTTCAAATCACTATCTAGACACACCTCAGAATTCAAGAATGCAGAAAATTCTAGTTCCTCATTATAAAGGACCTCATCATTTGAGGAATTCAGGACATCGGAAGGATTTGTTTGAAGCGGATCATAGGCGGAAGCATTTTTAAAATCAGAACATTGATCCGATTCGAAAACTTGAGGCTCTTTTCCTTTATTTGAAAGAATTGGTGACGAGTCACCCATAAAGGCTTTGCAGGAAGATGTGTCGGAGGCAGGATAAGAATTTTCAGACAGAAGAGTTTTCTCACTTAAGAGAGTTGTAGGCTGAGCTTGAGGCTTAGCCTTGTGAAGTTGCTCTTTCAGACGATCTGCTGCCAAAGCAGCCAGTTGTGAGTTTAACTTCTGTATTTCTGTCTGAATGTATTCTTTCTCCTTAACCGATACAGTTTCCTCTTTATTAGAATTGAGGCACTCAATTTGTGATAGAAGCTCTTATTTTTCCTTTTGAAAACTATCCCTTTCCTGTGTAAGTGATTCTTCTAACTGAACAATTTTCTTTTCTAAAATCAGAGGGGGAACATAAACCTTATGGTCTAGAGATTCCTCCTCAGTTTTCACAGTTTTAACATCTAGTTCAGCTTGAGAGTAACTTCGAAAATAATCGTTTGACAGGAAACAGGGTTTGTCATCATTGTAAGTAGCATTCAAAAAATCATAGACAAAAGGAAGTTTCATTTTAGTAGAGTTCTCCCTTCTCAACTTATCTTCTTCCCAGTCCTCATCCTCAACTGGTTTGGTCCAAAAAATATTGTACTCTGGATAGATTTTGTCTATACCAAAGAATTCGGATGCATATAAAGTAGGAACTTTGGATAAAGCCTTTTTCAAATAATGGGGGTTATCGTAACCGATACCCGAATTCGCATACTTGGGTTCTTTTGGTGTAATTAGATTCAGCGTTTGTTTAGATTGACCAATTTTATAGAGTTTTTGTTCAAGCCTCTCTAATTGAGTAGATAATCTTTTATTATTATTTTTGTAAGCCACATTTTGAGTTACAAGATCAATTTTCTCGTTTTCTGACATACGAAGCTCATGGGTAAGATCATCTACTTTGGTCTTTAGCTCTTGAGATTCTTTTGAACAACTCTCACATTCTTCTTTTAAATTAGAAATTGTGCACAGATTGCTAGAAATTTCTAAACTTTGATTTTCAATACATTTAGACTGTGCAAAAACTCGTTTTTCTAGAGATGAGATGAGTTGTTCTTTTTCTTTTATGAGAAGCTTGAAAGAGTCTAGTTTATTCATAGCAAGTTGCATCTGATCAATTAAAGCTTCGTGATAAGGAGCACATACCTGACATGGAGAGTTTCGATCTTCATCATCAGTGTCAGAAGGTGATGAATGCTTGCCCATGAAACACAAGTGTGCTTCGGCATCTTCAGGTTCTTCATCAGATACTTGTAGCCAGTAGTCATCTTCAGCCATAAGAGTCTTACCTGCTTCCTTTTCTTTGGCCAGTAGAATCTTGGCTCTGTAATAATCGGAGTTGCGCACAACAGGCTTGCGACAATCCTTGGCAAAATGACCCAACCGACCACAGTTGTAGCATTTGATCGGCTCCTCTTTTGGCTTTTCTTCCTGTCTCTTTTCGGATTTCTTTCCTTCTTCAACACGTCTTTTCCCTTCAGACTTCTCTTGATGATCACGGCGAGTAGAGAATTTTTGCTTATTGGAAGACTTGTTAAAGAACTTCCTCTTCTAGAAAGCTTGATTCAGGTACACCATAGCTTCTTTCATCTCAGTGTATTCTGGATCCGAATCACTGTCAGGATCTTCGGGTTCAGAATCACTTTGCACTGGCTTCTTTTCAGACGAACGACTGACAGACTTACCTCTTTTCTCATATACGAGTGCTAACGGATCAACTACCGGTTTTTCCTCTGCTTTTTGATTCCCCATTAGCTCCATAACTTCCTCTTCATCCTGAAGCAGCATTTCGTAAAGTTCATGTAGATAAAGCTTCTCCAGAGTCTGAGTATGACGAATATGAGAGACGAACGACTTCCATTCAGGCTGGAGGTTATTCATGAACTTGATGTTGTTCTCGGTGTTCATCTTTGTGATCTTATTCTTCTAGAGATCATTCAAAAGCATGTTGAACCTTTCATAGGTTTCTGTCAGTGTCTCGCCTGTTCTTGCTTTGAAGCCATCATATATGGTGATGTAGTTTATCACCTTCAGTTGATTGTTGATGTGGCTCCCCATCATCATTTTCTCAATCTGGTCCCACATTTTCTTCGCAGACTTCTTATAACTGTCGATGCAAGCATAGATGTCATTGGGTAGACTTTGTAGAAGATATGTCTTTGCTTGCTTCTCAGCCTCATACATAGCCTTTTCTGGATTTGTAAAGTAACCGATAGTTTTTGGAACTGAACGATCTAGTCGACCTTCAGCTGGGTTTCCAGGTACAACTTTCATTGGCCAGTCTTGCGGCCCCTCTATCAGACACTTGTATATGGCTTCATAGTTTGATTTTGCTTCAATGAAGTTCATGAAGCGATCGTGCCACTGAGGATATTCCCCCCGATAGAGAACCGGGGGCTTCTGATCAGAACCAATAGCTAACACGTCTCTTGAATTCATCTTAAATCTCTTAACTTAAAAGCACTGTAACGATCGTGAGACAAGCAGGATGATCCAAACACAATAATAATAAAAAAAATAAGCAGAATAGGACAAGGACCCGGTCGAACAAGGGTCCGGTAAAGCTGGGTACCGGTCAAGAAACAGACCGGTAAAGACAATGTACCGGTCAAGTAAAGGACCGATATTAACAAAGTACCCGTCAAGGACACTAAGGTATCGGTCGAATAATGCTTATCGGCTCCAAACCCTCAACAACCAAGAAATCCCACGTAGTTGGAATGTAACACACCTCAAAAGGTATTTTTTCTAAGTCCCTTGACTATTTTTATAATTACATAATACAACCAATACTGACTTAATCATCGGAGGGTCGTTGGTTAGCCAAGGACCAACCTCTGACATTATTCTCTCGCAGGATCGCACGAAATATAACCACAAGTCTTTTATATAACTTGGACATGTAAATCCAAGAACTGCGATCTGAGTTTTTGACTTGAAAAGATTGGTTGAATGCCTCAGTTGCAAGAATCTTTGATTATTTGAGTTGCCTTAGTCGCAAGAATCTTTGATTATTTGAATTGCCTTAGTCGCAAGTATCTTTACATTGTTTATTGTGCTAAATCGCAAGTAGCTTTGGATTGAAATGATTGTTTGGTCGTACGACTCTTAGATATGAAAAGGTCAAAGTACTTTATTGTCCTGTGTTTTTATCATGTGATATCGTGTATGTTAATCGTATGGAATGAAAGAACGTTCAACATAGCATAAAAACCGTTTGTATTATAAAGGTCGATGGTTACAAGTGAAAGGTTCGACCACCAACGGTCGATCACAGAAAGTACAAAGAAGATAACCAAAAAGATAGAAAGTTGTTAATGCCAAAAATTACTCAATGAATAACTTAAGGTCGACGCGGAGCTTTATCCAACTAAAGAAAGTAGCCGATAAACAATATTCGCGATAAACAGTAAAATAAAGAGACAATGGATTTGGTGACGCGGAAAAACCTCAACGAGGAAAAAACCACGGACGACAGGTATATGTCGTTGTGCACTATGATCACCAATCAGGGGTGATATCCTTCGATGTTACAATGTATTACACGATCTATACAGGAAACAGATGTATGATTGCAAAATAAGTGTGCTTCGTGTGTGAAAACACTATTGTCGTGTGTAAATTGATGCTGTCGTGTGAATGTAAGATTGCAGATATTCTTTGGAGAGCTTGTAAACGTATACTTGGAGTATTATGCCTCCGTTGTCCAAATGAAGTGTTGATCTTGAGTACTTATAATCTTGATTCTCCATAAATGTGTCTTTTGTAACTGTCGTGCTTCATAAATGATCTTGATGGTGTTGAGCCGTTATGACCATTGGTGTTTATGAGCATTGAACCTGCCTTAAATGATCAAGAAAGAAACGTTGGGTTATACGTTAGTATGGTCGAGATCGAGTGTAAATATTGACGACGGTCGTAGGACGCTCCACCGACCTTCGAGTAAGTCTCGACGGAGGTCAGAGTTATGTTCGGTCGACAAAACCTTATCTTAATACAAGATAGGTCGTGTGAGATATGCATTAAATGTTTTTTTGTCATGATCGTGTGCTTTTTTACCCAAACAGTTTGCCTCCAAAATTTAAAAATTTTCTTCGCGGGAATTTTAAATTTTGTCGAGTGCCACGTGTTGCTTGGGGAAAGGTATTCGTAGCTTCAGCACCGAAATGGTTCATTTCTAACTGGATTCCCTGACATGCGTGACGTCACAAAGGCATAGGGAACACGCATGACAGCTAAGAGTGGCATGTGTCGATCATCCAGGCATGCTCCTGAAGGGTCGATCGACATGTTGTCGACCATCGAACGAACCTGCTCGATTCGATCCTTGCGTATAAATAGGAGATTTCGGAGATAACTTCCTTTTACGCCTTCAAGTTATTTTTAGTGAGAGATTTCCTTAAGTTTTTCGTACGATCCTAAGTTCAGACGATCTTCGTTTGATTTAGATTTCCTTCGAGGTTTAGAGCGTCCATTTAAGGTACGATCTCTTTCATCTTTTCACACGTTTTAGTGCAACATTTTTAGATAAACTAGGTTTTTAGCTCGCTTTAAGAGATGTCGAGCGAGACGGTTAGTACGATCCAGAGTCAAGCCGCCCTGGACAATCTTAGGCGCTTAGCGCAAATTCCGGCAAAAATCGCCATTGATGCTCCTGATCAGGACAGGCCTGACATGTGTCTGGAGGGATATTTTGTCATCTACGAGTATCCCTTCAAAATAGATTTTAAGTGGCCTTATTCACCTCTATCGAGATCGTTCATGCTCACTTTTAACCTTGCGTCGAGGCAACTTATGTCCCAATTCTGGCGAGTCGTTCTTGCCATTGACCGATTGACGAAGGATTGGGGAGGTCCGTTTAACGTAAATGACCTCCCTACGTACCTTGGTTCTCAACACCGCGGTTAATGACCGCGGGTGTAAGTCAAGATACGCTTTCGTGCATATGGCCACACTGGATCCAGACAGTGACTGGCTTGAACTTAATTGGAATAAGTCGAGTGAGTCTATTTTTGTTTTCATCATTTGTCGTATGTTTCTTCGTCGTTTATGTTCTAATGTCTTGTTATTTTGTCAGCCATCAGGTTCGACGACGTGAAGCCGGATAGTGATTCGGTGTACAAGATAACCCGATTCTTGGGTTATAGCGCGGATGGCTGGTCGTATTCTCTGCTACCGTCGACAGGCAACGAAAACGAAGTAACCATCCTTGAGCCTCCTAAGGTCGAGGTCGAGGAGTTCAAAGAAGAGAGAGGAAGAAAGAGAAGAAGAAAGAGAAGTAGAGATGACAGGTAACTCTCGCGACTCTACGTTGCATCTTTATGTTTCTCTTTTCCTGTTTTCTTTTGTATTAACGTGTCGTGTGATTTCAGATGGTTCGAACGACCGGAGAAAGGCTCATCTCGATCTTTCCCGAAAGGGCAAAGAAAAGAGACAAGCGGCCTCAGCTGCTGTAGGATCAGGCTTGCCGAAGAGGCCGATGACGATGATCCCTAGAGAACCGTCATTGAGGGGCGGTTGTGCGTCGAGCGTTGCTAGCCCCGAGAAGGTGAAGATAGATGACCCTATTCCAGCGGTCCCCATTAACTTTGCGCCTCTAGTAACGGAGTCTCCGAGGGAGGAGGTTCAGGCGACTGAGGCCTCTAGGTCTATCCCTCCATCGAGCGACAAAGGGAAGGGACCCGCAGATGTTCAGACGGTTAACTTTACGTTACCGTCCGACTTCATGGCGGACGATGTCCTTGATCGTCCAAGGATATTTTCGCACTTGTCAAAATATTTGCTCCCGCATTTCAAGGACAAGTTCAAGACGATGAGAATTGATGACGTCGGATCTCATGTCTCTGGACTAGCCTTCATGGTAAGGGTCGATACTTACCTCTCTGTTTTTTCCTTATTTTGTTTGTTGTATTAATTTTGTACATCATTGTTTTACAGACGTTCTAAGCTTCCCTTGGACTCTACGGGGACATGGAGTGACTTCGCCAGGCTGTGTCGTGTGCTCTCGACAGAGAAAAGGCGGCTCTCGACAGGGAACAAGTTGCGCTTTCCCGATAGAAGGAAGCCAAGTTTGAAGTGGAGTCTCTTGATACGAAGCTTGCGGAGGACGATAGGGTAGCAGTGGTTGCCAATGACCAAGTAGAGGACCTGCAGTCGCGCCTTCACATATCATGTATGGTCCTGGAGGGGACTCGGGAGGAGCTGGACCAAGCTCGTGTGTCCCTGATCGCGAATGAAAAATAGATTAGGGATGCAAAGGAGATGGAGGCCAAGCAAAAGGCCAGGATCGAGGAGTTGGAGGAGGAAGTGAGGGCGATAGAGGCCTTCACCCATTAGACGACCAAGGCGGCGATCATGAGACGCCACCTAGCGAGGAAAAATCCTCTGGATAATGCTTCTGAAGACCTGAAGACCTGCCTTGCGCACGTCGGGAATGAGGACGATCTCAATTCTGAAGATGAGAAGGATATGGAGGAGGTTGAGGTCGATGCGGAGGAGGCCATGACGGATGAGACCCCTACTGGTGATGCCTCTGTTTCAATGCCGATAGAAGATGTTCCTCCATCCTGAGTCTTTTAGCTTTTTATCTCTATTTGCTTTTATTTAGGCTGACTGTTGGTGGTCGAGCCTTCCACTTGTAACCACCGACTTTCGGATATAAATGGATTTTTTGCTATATTGGCGATTGCTACGATATTCATGTCATGGAACATAGATACTTGCGACTGAGGCAATTCAAGCGGTTTAGAACTTTTTCTAACTTTAAAGATCACACGACCAAACAAGTAATATGCAAAACATCCACAAAACGCGAATAATTCTAAAGATACTTGCGACTGAGGCATGTCATAATATTTCAATCACAAAGATACGTGCGTCTGAGGCAATTTATTCACAACGAGAATGTTTCTAAGTTTAAGAACTTAGATTATACACCCTTTGGTGTTCTGTAAGGTTAAGTCGTGCGAAAGACTTATAGTCTCATGTCGTATGGTCGTCTTATAGTCTTATGTCGTGCGATCCTGCAAAAAACCAACGTCAGAGGTTGGTCGTTGGCAAACCAACGACCCTTCGATGCTTAAGTTAGTACTTGGTCGAGATAGATAATCGTACAGAAATAATTCATGGCTTTTAGAAGAAATGCCTCTTTAGATGTATTGCGTTCCAACTACGTGGGATTCCCTGGCCGTCGAGAGTTTGGAGCCTATAGGCACCTTTTCCCACGACCTGAGATATACAATAAGGACCTTCCCATTTGATGGAAAGTTTTCCTGCATTTGGTTCTTGAGTGTTCTGAAACACTCATTGCAAGACGTGGTTGCCCACTTAAAAGACCTTAGTCTTTACATTTTTGTTGAAGCGTCGTTCGACTGTCTGTTTATGGGATGCCATTCGAATCAACACTGATTCCCTTAGTTCTTCGAGAGCATCGAGATCGTAGCTCATGTCGACCAAGTTATGGTCGACAGACGTATGTCTCGACGTAGGTAGTTGTACCTCAACAAGCAAAACTGCTTCACAACCATAGACTAAGGAAAAGGAAGTTTGTCCAGTGGACGTAAATGGAGTCGTACGATTTGCCCACAGGAACGAATGAAGTTCTTCGACCCATATTCCTTTTGCTGCTTTCAGACGTTTCTTGATCAAGTTTATGATTGTCTTGTTACTCGACTCAGCAAGTCCGTTCAACTGAGGGTATCGTGGTGTCGATGTCGTGAGTTTTATGTTATAATCCTCACAAAACTTTTGAGTCCTTTCGCTGATGAATTGTGACCCGTTGTCACAGACGATCTCAGATGGTTTCCAAACCTTCTTATAATGTTAGTCTGGATAAAGAATATCACCTCTTTGTCCCAAACTTGGGAAAAAGCGGCTGCCTCTACCCACTTGGAAAAGTAATCTGTAAAGACGAGTAGAAATACATTTTTCCCAGGGGCATGTGGTAACTTACAGACGATGTTTATTCCCCATTTCCTGAAGGGTCATGGAACTAATGTCGAATGTAAGGGTTTAGAAGGTTTGTGCGTCGAACCTGAGTGTCGCTGATAGTGCGTGGAATACACCTATAGACGTGTGCTAATTAAACCTCAAAGCAAGTATACAATGAGATCTAATATCGTCTTTCAAGTAATAAAACGGTAAAGTACCGGATATCGTCCCACAAAGATTGTCGTAAAAGTATAATAAAAGTGTCAGAAAAGAAATGATTTCAGATGGCGAACTTGAAGACTTTAATTTGGTTTGGTTGGTTAACAGTCGATAACGATACAGAATAATAAAGGTATCAAGGGTGTAAGACTTTTAGGTGAGACTCAAACACAAATTCCAGCAGACTATGCTGCAGGTATGCTGCAACATGAGTTCCGCATAACCAGATCCACCATCTATTTTGAGGGTATTCCTCTCGGACTTCAATACTCCCGCTACTGTTTAGATCCAACTGAACATATCTCTATGCAGTTTCAACTATTGATAGCAAGGGGTAGAGTCCTCAAAATATACGGATTTACAAATCTCTTTGTATAAAACTACTCTCTCGAGTTAATTCCCATATCATTCAAGTTGGAGTGTTCGAAGGGGTTCATCTCTGAATCCTCTACACTTTAACACTTTTAACAAGCGACCAACCCGTCAAGAATAAATCAAGATGAAAAATAGAGGCGATAAATCTCTTTATCAGTCACTCTCTCAAGTCGGCTTCTCATATCATCCAAGTTGACGTGCATATTATGGCTTATCTCTAGGCCATAGCACTTTCACACTTTCAAAGTGATCAACTCGTCAAGAAGTGTCATTGGCTTTATAAAACTTGAATGAAATGATGGAACATTGTTATTGCGAAACAATGTCCACCTTCTTTTGGTTTGAAATCTCACCCTTTTATCTTACACCCAAGCTAATGGATTTAGCTACTCATACTAAAATGTAAATACATAAAGCAATAAATTACATAAATTAAAGACATGAATGTAAATGACGGAAATATAAATTACAATAAATATAAATGACTTGAATATAACTTGCAAGGAAAGTAAAGAACTAAATTAAGAACACCAGAAGTAATAAAGCATAAGTAAAAAGACAAGGGATGGTAACTTCAAAGGTTCACTTGGAATTCAAAAGTACATTAAAATCAAAGGTTATTGGTGCCAACCTTTGATTTTTCACTTAGATGAGATACACTTAGGTATGAACTAGATAGTAAACTAAACCCCAACCTCCCTTTATATACAAAAAGGGAGTGGCAAAAGAGTAATAAACCATACACAAAGTACTTAAGGTACAATTAGTACAAAAAGGGGGGTCCAATGCCCAATGTTTAATTAACAAGGGTTACAAGCTATCAAAAAGGTGATGTCAATTCTCCAAATACTGCAGTGGAGGCTTCTTTTGTCAGCCCAAAACCAGCCCATGGTTTTCTACTTTCCAGCTTCCACACGTTCTCCCAAAAAAGTACTGACAGCTGCATATGCTACAGAAATGTTGCAGCACTAGATCTGTTCTATTCAAAATCTTTCAAAACACACAAAATTAGCCATTCAAAACAATAAAACAGGTTATCCACTAACTCTAGCTCCAAGAAATAAATAAATGAAAAATAAGTAATAAAAGGACTCAAATGTTGGGATTAGAAAGTAAAAACTATTCTAAAAGGCAAAATAAAAGAGCCTAATGGCACTAAATAATTAGTGCCATCAGTCGCTGACAAGCGTCACAGTTCTGTACATACTTGATTGTGTCTTGTTGTAGCGTCGACCAATAGTAGCCTTGTAGAGACACTCGATTGGCTAAGCTACGACCACCTAAATGATTACCACACTCGCCGTCGTTCATTTCTTGTAAGATATTTTGGACTTGCTTGTTTTATACTGGATTAACTTTTCTTGATATTGCAAAAATAGTTATTTACAACCTTCACCCCCCCTAAGGTTGTCCTACAAAGGGAATTCCAACTGTCAAGGGGAAGAATGGAGGTGGCGGCAACGTCAGCATAGGCTGACTAGCAAAACCAGAGAAAATGGGTCGAGGATAATCGGGAAGTGGAGGTCCCGTCCAGGGCATGCTGAATCCACCTTGACTATGCGATGGCCCTGCTGCATTGCTTGCGTTTTGATTCCTTAAGGATTCAATCTCCTCTATTGCTTGTCTATGCTGATTTGTCAAAGCATCAATTCGGACACGAGCCGCATTCAACTCCAAGCTCATTTGAGCCATGATTTGTTCCTGAGTTTCTTGAGCTGCCATTATCCTGTGAAACACAAAAACACTTCAAGGAAATTGTTAGTTCAATGCACTATCGTCTAGGATTTTCTTTAGATGGAGCCCTACGGTGGGCACCAAACTGTTAATGCCAAAAATTACTCAATGAATAACTTAAGGTCCACGTGGAGCTTTATCCAACTAAAGAAAGTAGTTGATAAACAATATGCGCGATACACGGTAAAATAAAGAGACAAGGGATTTGGTGACGTGGAAAAACCTCAACGAGGAAAAAACCGCGGAGGACAAGGAGACGTCGTCGTGCACTATGATCACCAATCAAGGGTGATATCCTTCGATGTTACAATGTATTACACGATCTATACAGGAAACAGATGTATGATTGTAAAATAAGTGTGCTTCGTGTGTGAAAACACTATTGTCGTGTGTAAACTAATGTTGTCGTGTGAATTTAAGATTGCAGATATTCTTCGGAGAGCTTGTAAACGTATACTTGGAGTATTATGCCTCCATTGCCCAAATGAAGTGCTTATCTTGAGTATTTATAGTCTTGATTCTCCATAAATGTATCTTTTGTAACTGTCGCATTTCATAAATGATCTTGATGGTGTTGAGTCGTTATGACCGTTGGTATTTATGAGCATTGAACCTACATTAAATAATCAAGAAAGAAACGTTGAGTTATACATTAGTATGGTCGAGGTCGAGTATAAATATTAACGACGGTCGTACGATGCTCGACCGACCTTCGAGTAAGTCTAAACGGAGGTCAGGGTTATGTTCGGTCAACAGGACCTTATCTTAATACAAGATAGGTCGTGTGAGATATGCATTAAATGTTCATTTTTCGTGATCGTGTGTTTTTTACCCAAACAAAAGTAGAAGACTCAATACGGAGGAGCGTCTTCTGCGGGCTGCAAGACATCACCTGCTGGAGCTTCATCGACCTTGGCCTTCTCATCGACCTCGACCGCCTCGACGTCCTTCTCATCCTCGGAGTCCAGGTCCCTTTCGTTCCCGATCTTCGCAAGATAGAGCTTCAGGTCTTCTTCGACGTTGGTAAGAAGGTTCTTCCCGGCCAAGTAACGCCTCATAATGTCCGCCTTCGTCGTCTACCGAGTGAAAGCCTTGACGACCTTCAACTCCTCCTCTAGCTCCTCGACCCTGGCCTTCTGCTCGACCTCCTTTGCCTTCATGCTCGTGATGTCTTTTTCATTCTCGACCACGGACACTCGGGCCCACTCCAACTCCTCCCAGGTCGCCTTTAGGATCTCGTAAGACATGTGAAGACGTGTCTACAGATCAGTCGTCTAGCGAACAGAGACCTCTAAGACCTTATGAGCCTCCTTGAGACTTAGGGTCAAAGATTCCACCTAGGTTGTGGCCTCCCTCTCTCTGGCCAGAGTTGCACGCTCCCTCTCCAAAGATGCCTGCTCCCTTTCTACAGCCTTCGACATTAGACGACGTATCCTGTCCATCTCAGCGTAGAGGCTGAGAGAAGCCTGGAACTTCTGCGAATACAAAAATACACGACATTAGTACAAAGGGTAATAAGAAAACAAAAAAGGGTAAGTCCTCGATGATTACCATGAATGAATGTCCAGCGATGTTGGACCCAACATCATCGACCGACATCCTTTGGAAACGTTCCTTAAAGGACGGAAGATGGTATTTCCCCAGATGAGGAAATATCCTCGCCCGATCGAGGACGTCATCTGCCATGAAGTCCGACGGCAATGTAAAATTGTCCGTCTGGACTTCTGCAGGCCCCTTCCCCTTGTCAGACGTAGGGGCAGACACAGAGGCCTCAGTCGCCTGAACACCCTCTGGAGGAGGTCGCTCGACACCTGGTTCCTCTAGAGATTCCATCATTGGAGGCGCCATGTTTATGAGGACCGCAGGAATCGGGTCACCCATATTCGCCTTCTCAGGGCTAGAAATGCTCGACGCGTTGCCACCTCTCGATGACAGTTCCCTCAGGATCGTCATCCTTGTTCACTTAGGCAGACCTGACCCAGCAGTCGCAGCCGCCTTCCTCTTTTCCTTGCCCTTTCGGTCAAGCTCCAGTTGGGCCTTCCTCCGGTCGGTCGTAGCAGACGTCTTCGCCGGAGAACCACCTGAAAACATAGAAAAAGCAAGACAAAGTTAGTATAAAATAAATCAAAGAAAGACAAAGGAAAGGATCACAAGGGATCGTGCGCATTACCTGCCATCTCTCCTTCCTCCTCCTCTTCTTCTTTCTCCTCCTCGACCTCCTCTACCTCAACCTCTGAAGGCTCGACGATGGTCACTCCTTCGTCGACGTCGGCGCCTGTCGAAGAAAGTGGAGAGTATGATCGGTCAATGACACTATAACCCAAGAATCGGGTTATCTTATACACCGAATCACTGTTCGGTTTCACCTCGTCGAACTTGATTGTTGAAATCAACGACAGAAAAATATTAATAATCAAAATATTAAAATACAAACGACTAAAGACAAAAACTATAGTAAACTCACTCAACGTGTCCCAATAGGGCTCGAGCCAGTCACTGTTTGGACCCAGTGAGGCCATACGCACAAAGGCGTATCTCGATTTCCACCAACGGTCGTTAACCGCGTTGTTAAGAACCAGGGTGCGATCACCCTGATAATTAGAGTGAAGGCTATAACGGTGAAAACCGTTAATCTTCATGGTGTAAGCTATATGGAGGTCATTCAGGTCGAACGGCGATCCCCATTCCGCAGTTAGTCGCTCGATAATCAAGACGACTCTCCAAAATTGAGGCATAAGCTGCCCCAGTGCGAGGTTGAACGTCAACATGAACAACCTCGATAGAGCTTAATAGGGCCACTTAAACCCTAGCTTGAAAGGGTACTCGTATATCACGAAGTACCCCTCCGGATACATGTCAGGACGAACCTGACTCGGAGAGTTAATATCAACCTCAACAGGGATCTGCGCTAGACGCCTAAGATCGTCTAGGCCATCCTGACTCTGGATCGAACTAGCTGGTTCGCTCGACATAGCTAAACCAGTAAGGTTGATTTTCAATTCACTCAAACCTAATATATCCCAGTTACGTCTACGCTTCCTAGCCTATGTCTTAAAACGCATATAAAAGTTTGAAGAAACGGTCGTAGCTTATATAGTCGCTCTAAACCTCGAAGCTAAATCAAACTAAGATACTCGCAAGACTTGGAAAGGATTTGCATAGGAAATCAAGGAATTTGTCTCTAAAATATAACGAAAGTGAAAAGGGTAACGATCGCTGAAGATCCCTATTTATACGCGAAATCCATATTAAGCTCAATCGCTCGATGGTCGACATGTGTCGACCGACTCTTCATGAGTATCGCCAGATCTTCGACACATGTCCTGCCAACTGTCACGCGTATAGATCCATGCCATCATGGCATTACGTGTGTCAGTTAAACCATCATGGGTATAGTTGGAAACGAACTGATTCAGTTTCACCGCGACGAGAGCCTTTCCCCCAAGTGACACGTGGCGATTGCCAAATATCTCAACAAAATTTATAAATTAAAATTCAAAATCCCCGCGTAATTTCAAATTTTTGGGGCAAACTGTTTGGGTAAAAATCCACGACCTCGACAAACAACATTATTTCGTACGACTGATCTTGTATTAAGATAAGGTCCTATCGACCAAACATATTTGTAACACCCATCGACACTATCTCGAAGGTTGTTCGAGCGTCTCACGACTATCGCAAAGATTTACTCTCGACCACGATCATACTAACGTTCGACCCAACGTTCTTTTCTTGTTTATTTAATGCAAGTTTAATACTCATAAAGACCAACAACTATAACTGATCAAGGCCATCAAAGCCATTATGAGGGTTCAAACGTTACAAAGACACATTTATTAAGATCCAAGACTATAAATACTGAAGATACACACTTCATTCGAACATCTGATAGCTTAATTCCAGAACTCACAAGTGATACGGAGAACAATCACAATCTTTTCCCTCGGAATATACGACAACGATACTATACACACGACCGAAGTGTTCTACACGCGACCTACACTAGTTTATAGTTTACACAGTTGTTTCTAGTGTTCATCGTGTAATACATTGTAATACATAAGGATATCGCCCCTGTTTGGTGATCATAGTGCTCGACGACCTCCATCAATCGTCTGCGGTTTTTTCCTCGTTGAGGTTTTTCCGCGTCACCAAATCGCTTATCTCTTTATTTTGATTATCATTTTTCATAGTGTCATCTGGTTACTTACTTTTGTTGGATTAAGCTCCACATCAACCTTAAATTATCCTTTGCGTGATTTTTGGCATCAACAGTTTTTCTAACAATCTTGATTTCTAAATTGGATTTCCAGCAGTTGCGTCGACTAGTGCATCAATATGTGGTAAAGGAAACAGATCATTTGGACACGTCTTATTCAGATCTGTGAAGTCTATGCACACCCTCCATTTGTCGTTTTTCTTCTTCACAACCACGACACACCTTATCAAAATTTGTAGAAATCAAAATTGTTATGAAAAAGGAAACAAATCATTTGGACACACCTTATTCAGATATGTGAAGTCTATGCACACCCTCCATTTTGTCGTTTTTCTTCTTCACGACCACGACACGCCTTATCAAAATTTGTAGAAATCAAAATTGTTATGAAAAATTGAAACAACTAATTTTGGAAATAGAAAATGAAAATGAATTATTAAAATTTGTGAGATAAAAGTGGAAAATGAATTTGCATATGTTCGGAAATCCAATTTACAAATCAAAATTGTTATGAAAAATATTTGAGTAAACTACGATTTTAGTCCCTGTGGTTTGATGCTTATAACGATTTTCGTCCCTGGTCTTTCAAAACTGTTTTTTTAGTCTTTGTGGTTTTTATTTGCTTCTATTTTCATCCCTCCCTTCAATTTTATTAATATTAAATGTTAATTAATTTAAAAATTAAATAAACAAATTACATATTTGGTCCTTGTGGTATATAAACTTTTACATTTTTATCCTAATTTATATTTTTTTTACTTTTTCTTTATTTATTGTATTTCATCAAGATATTTATTTTTCTATTAATTATATTATATATTTTCATAATTATTATAATTTTAATTATAAAAATAATCAAATAATTTCATTAAAAATATTGATAAATATATGATATTTTTTTTCAAAGTTTTAGGTTTAAATCTCCTAAAATTAATACTTTTTATCTATTGATTTATTAAAGCTATTTCTTATTTTAAATTATTATTGAAAAAAAGTTTAATAAAATTCGAGAAAAAATAGTATTACTTTATAATAACCGGTTGTTTTTTGTTAAATGCATTTTACTACACTATTCTAAATTCTCATTTAATCTTTATTTTTTATTAATTAATCAAATTTGTTTAATATTTAAATAAGACATACACACATAAACACACACACCCCATTTTAAATTAGGTTATATATTAAAAACAAAAAATAAGAAAATAAAATGATAAGAAGATTTCAATATGTTGTTATAAAAATCATGCAATGGGTCATGACGTGCCTCAAAATTAACGTGACGTCAGACACAAGCATTATTTAAAACCTTGATATATATATATATATATATATATATAGAGAGAGAGAGAGAGAGAGATAGATAGATAGATAGATAGATAGATAGATAGATAGATAGATAGATAGATAGATAGATAGATAGATAGATAGATAGAGAGAGAGAGAGAGAGAGAGAGAGAGGGGGGGGGGAGGATCAAACGAGAACGGTACCTATTTAAAATGAACACAACAACGGCAAATCACATACAACATATAAGTGATTTTACATGTGATTCCCACGACCTTAAGTCACCGCAAAAATCGTCCGCATACTGTGATTTTGTACGGCTTCCCCGCTAATGTAAAATCACTTATGATTTTGTATGTGCATGATTTGTCGTTCTCGTGTTCTTTTAAATATGTATCGTTCTCGTTTGAACCTCATTCTCTTTCTCTCTCTCTCTCTCTATCTCTCTCTCTCTCTATATATATATATATGTGTGTGTGTGTGTGTGTGTGTATGTGTGTGTTTATTTTAAATATTAACAAATTTGATTAATTAATAAAAATAAAGTTTAAATGAAAATATGAAATAATGGGAGTAAAGTGAATTTACCAATAACCAATCGGTTGTTATAAAATAAGATTTTTTTCTCGAAATTTATTAAACTTTTTTCAATGGTAATTTAAAATAAATAAAAAGCTTTAATAAATCAACAGAAAAAAATATTAATTTTAAGAGATCTAAACCTAAAGCTATGAAAAAAAATTCATGTATTTATTATTATTTTTAATAAAAGTATTTGATTATTTTTATAATTAAAGTAATAATATTTATGAAAATATACAATATAATTAATAGAAAAATAAATGTAATGATGAAATACAATATATAAAGAAAAAGTAAAAAAAAATGTAAATTAAGATAAAAATGTAAAATTTTATATACCACAAGGACCAAATATGTAATTTGTTAATTTAATTTTTCAATGAATTAACATTTAATATTAATAAAATTGGAGTGAGGGATGAAAATAGAAGCAAATAGAAACCACAAGGACTAAAAAAGCAGTTTTAAAAGACTATAGACGAAAATCGTTATAAACATCAAACCATAGGGACTAAAATCGTAGTTTACTCAAAATTGAAACAACTAATTTTGGAAATACAAATTGTAAATCAATTATTAAAATTTGTGAGATAAAAGTTGAAAATGAATTTGCATATGTTCGGAAATCCAATTAGAAATCAAAATTGTTATGAATATCTTTTATTGAATTAAAATATATTATACTTTCTAAAAAAATATATCTATCTATACTATACTAGGTTCGAACCTGTGTATTACATGGGGTAATTTTAAAAAAATCATACCAGAATACTTAACTTACAGATATGAATGATTATCGAAAGTACGATGCTACTTTTCCAAGTTTTTTTTCCTTCGGAACTGTTTTTTTTTTTTTTGCCGCTGGTTACAAAATGTCCTTGTTTTAGGCAGTTTTCACAATTCACAAATGATGTTTTGCAAAAATGTAATAAAAAATATGAATAAATATTAAGAATTTATAAAACAAAATTTATAATAAAATGTAAATTAAATTATGGAAAAGTACATAGTAAAAATATTAATAAAATAAGAACCACGTATCATAAATTTGCAAATACTTCTTTATATACAACATTCTTTGTTCTATTACTAATTATACCTTCATCATCTATAATTAATATTTTTAAACATTGCCTACTTTTTACTCTAAATAAAGCAACATACAACTGACCATGGATGAAGACTGTTTGTCTCAGAAACAAACCAACCTTCGATAATGACTGTCCCTGACATTTATTTATGGTCATGGCAAAACATAGGCAATTGAAAATTGTCTTATTTGAAACTTGAATGGAATCCTTTTGTCTGTAGGTGTCAAAGACATTCTTGGAATAAATGTTCGGCTTCCACTATTGCTTCCAAATATGAAATCTGATTCTATAACCCGATTTCCCAAAAATAACACCCGTAGTCTAGTTCAATTACATAACCCAAATTTCTGATCAATATTCCTTAGAACCATAACTGGAACGCCGACTTTTAGTATTATATTATGGTTTGGCAAACCCGATAATTTAAGACCATTTAAGACATCAGGTGAGTACAAAGTTTCATCAAACTATTCGTGAAGATGCTTTGATTCACACGACTAGCTTTAAATGATAGTACATCAAGCTTAAAAACTTGTTTTTAAGAGAGAGGGTGTTATATGTATTATAAAGTAGTATAGATATGCATTATTTATATTTATATGATAAGAGTCTAAAATGTAAAAATAAAAAAGTAAGGGATTAAAAATAAACTACATACCTAATTATAAGGGTAGTAAATGTAACGTATAAACTAAAAAATTGAACTAAGGAGAGATTTAAGGAGGAGTGAATGTGGGTGTGCTAATTGAACTTATAATGTAAACTATGTCCGAATACATGTTTAGGCGGAAAAATACTGAAGTCGGCTCACCAGAAGACGACACGTGGCATGCTAGTTACTTATTTATTATATGTATAGATTTATGTTTATATGATAAGAGTCTAAATTGAAAAAAGAAAAAAAGTAAGGGATTAAAAGTAAAGTACATACATAATTATAAATGTAGTAAATGTAACGTATAAATTAAAAAAATTGAATTAAGGAAAGATTTAAGGAGAAGTGAATGTGAAGTGCTAAATGAACTTATGATGTAAAATACGTCCAGATACATGTTTAGGCGGAAAAATGAAAAAATAGGTTAACCAGAAAACGACACATGTCCTTCTAATTACTTATTTATTATAGAGTAAACTCCAACTTTGGTCCCTGAGGTTTATTGATTTCTTTGAAAGAGGTCCCTATGGTTTCATAATTCAAGTTTACATCCCCAGGGTTTGCATTTTGCTCTGAAAATGGTCCCTGGCCCCTAACGACGTCAAAATGGTCCGTTAGTGCCAGGGGTATTTTCGTCAAACCATGTCTTTGTCCTCTTTTTGCTATTTTTTTTGTTTTCCTTAAATTTGTAAAAACAATCAAAACAAAGGGCCTATAATATAACTATAAAACAAAGCCTAAAATTAAAATACAAAACAAAATATAATATAATATCAAATTAAAATTTTCAAAAGATCTGCTCCATGTTTACCAAAACGTCCATGAAACCACAGTTCACAACAATGGCTACTCTCTTGAACGAAGCCCTTGCCCTGTTTACGCAAATTGCAGCACCACACTTGCAGATCTCTCAAAAACTCTCGAGGCGTGGGAGCTGAAATGTTGAAGAAGAAACGACGGTCGTCCAGGTTTCAGGCGAAATCGCCGGCGAAGATGAAGTCGTCGTAGAAGACGAAGTCGCCGGCCAACTCATTTCCTCCTTGCCGTCCTTGTGCTTCCTCCATCACTGTCCCTCGTCTGCTCCAAAACACTAAGACGAGATCTGGTCCCTAACACATATCGGATTCTTTAAAGACGAAATCTGGTCCCATCACCCACCACCGTGCACGACGAAGATCTTTTGAGACCCACCATTAATCTTACTGCAGATAATCATCTTACTCTTTTGGCGCATTAACCATCTTAGCTCTAAGCCACGACAACACGGTTAACACCAACAAGATTTGTTTAGCACCGTTGATGATTTCTCCAATGAACACGACTCCTCCAGCGATGTTTTCCAGCGAACAAAACCCTCGATGCCATCAAACATAACTTCTCTTCAAAGATATCAAATATGGGTTCGAAAGTTTTGGTTCAAAGGTACCAAATCTGGATTCAAGGGGTTTCTCTTTAAAGATTTTAGATTTGGTTTTGAATGTAACCATTCAGATATTTCGATTTCAAGATTTGGGTTTAAGGGATTTTGATTCTAGGTTCAAGTTGTTGTTGTTGCTGTTTGTTTGTTTATTATTTTTTTTTTTGTAGTTTGTATGAAGAACCAAAACAAGAACATATTCAGAGATTTTGTTGGTGTTTTTATGTAATTTGTTCTTCTTGTGTATATAAATATGACGATGTTGCTTGTTGGAATCGTTTATGTTTGTTGGTTTTTTTTGTGTAATTGTTTATGTTTCTACTGATCTTACTTGTTGGAATCATCCAAATCATACCCCTTTATGCTTATTTGCATATCTTTTTTTTTTCTTCTCAACTTCTTTCGTCTACAACTTTGTTACCACAATTAGATAAATTATTTGGGGGTTTTATATAAATTGTCACTACTATTTACAAATATGAAGTTTGGTTGAAATGTTATCTTCTTTTGTGTGATTAAAGATTTTGGGTTAGAATCTGATTTGGTATTTGGGTATGAATCGTAATGGTGGTGAATATTCAAAGGAATAAGATTTCTTAAGATCATGTTCTTGACTTGGGTATGAATAATTTTGGGTATGAATATGAGGTTGAAGGAAAAAAAGATTAAAGCAAAGCTCTCACGTGATGGTGAATATGATGGATTTAATGAAGCTTCATAACAGGTCCCTCGAGTTTTATGTTTTTGTAAAAATAAGAAAAAACAAAAAAAGTGCAAAAAGAGGACAAATACATGGTTTGACGAAAATACCCCTGGCACTAACGGACCATTTTGACGTCGTTAGGGGTCAGGGACCATTTTCAGAGCAAAATGCAAACCCTGGGGATGTAAACTTGAATTATGAAACCATAGGGACCTCTTTCAAAGAAATCAATAAACCTCAAGGACCAAAGTTGGAGTTTACTCTTTATTATATGTATTTATTCTATATTATAAAGCACGGATAAATAACTCTTAAAAACAGTTGTTAAAGTTTAATGAATCGTAATGGTGGTGAATATTCAAAGGAATAAGATTTCTTAAGATCATGTTCTTGACTTGGGTATGAATAATTTTGGGTATGAATATGAGGTTGAAGGAAAAAAAGATTAAAGCAAAGCTCTCACGTGATGGTGAATATGATGGATTTAATGAAGCTTCATAACAGGTCCCTCGAGTTTTATGTTTTTGTAAAAATAAGAAAAAACAAAAAAAGTGCAAAAAGAGGACAAATACATGGTTTGACGAAAATACCCCTGGCACTAACGGACCATTTTGACGTCGTTAGGGGTCAGAGACCATTTTCAGAGCAAAATGCAAACCCTGGGATGTAAACTTGAATTATGAAACCATAGGGACCTCTTTCAAAGAAATCAATAAACCTCAAGGACCAAAGTTGGAGTTTACTCTTTATTATATGTATTTATACTATATTATAAAGCACGGATAAATAACTCTTAAAAACAGCTGTTAAAGTTTAATGTATCACTATTTAATGTTAATTACTTAAAACTTAAATAAATAATGAAAACTTAAAATCTTTTCCTACTTAATTCTTATCTCTAACAAGTTTACTTTCTAAAATCACTTCTTACTTCAACTACCCTAAAATCACTCCCTGTATAATTAAATACATGATAAAAATCAAATTTTAAATATAAAATATAATTAAAAAATCTAACAGAATATTTAATATTTATTTTATATAAAAAACATTATATTATTAAGCCTAAATTAAACAAGTTTATAAAAAAAACATTATCACTTTCTCAAAACCATCCAATTTCATATTGTAAATCGACAAAAAATAAAAATAAAAGGAAACATTAAAATCATGATGTATCTCGCTGCATTGCGCGAGTACGATTCTAGTAGATTATAAAGCATGCATAAAAAACTCTTAAAAACAAGTTTTAAAGTTTAATGTACTGCTATTTAATGCTAATTACTTAAAATCTCTTAAAAACAACCAATAAAGTTGTATGTAATACATTTAATGATATTTATTAACTTTAAATCATTATCTCTAACCACTTTAACTCCCAAAAATCACTCCTCACTTCAACTCCCTAAAATCACTCTCGCATAACTAAATACAAGATAAAAATCAAATTTTAAATATAAAAAATATAAAATATAATTAAGAAAATCTAACAGAATATTTAATGTTTATTTTATAAAAAAATATTATATTATTAAACCTAAAATAAATTACATTATTATTAAACTATCATGTAACGCCCTAAAAAAACAGAGTAAATTAAAACCTGGAAAACCTGGCAACATGACATTCGTATTGATATAAACCTCCCATGAAGGGGATCAGTCCTTAAAACTTTACAAAACCTGTACAAATAAAGGGTTTATCAACAAACAAATCTAGACACCTACATCAAGATTACATCCGTTGACAATCCATATTTCACCAAAAGAATGGGACTTAACAAATGCCCAGACACAATACTAGTCATCTCAAAATGCCTCGAGACCAAACCCGTCTCTCAAAACCCCAGCAACCCACCGCTAAGGGAAACCTGTTATACACATCATTTGAGAAAAAATGTTAGACTTAAAGCCTAGTGAGAACATACAATTCATAAATCTCAAGAGATATAATCATATGCATCAAAGTAAATCTTTTCAAAGGTTTAGTTGTGCAAAATACAGTTCTTTGATAATAAACAGACAACCGGTCCAAAACACATCTTCCGATGACGGGGATTACCCGATTTACCAAGGTTTATAGTGGAACACAAAGTAAGTCACAAATCCGAGTTATGAGCTAAATACATGGAACCATGGCCACGAACGCTTCGGTCCATACTACGATGTGAGGGAGGGCCCCCGAGGAACCATGTCATACTCGTTCGTTAGGCTACATTTAACCCATAGCTAGTAACCGGTCTCACATAACTGTACCAAGTGCCCCCGAGGATTAAATGTATCTAACTACAACAGAAGGGGCATATCCTTCTCAGCCAGAAGCCGACTCGATACCTAGGGATCCACTAGTATAGTCATGACTTGTCACAATATTTCATGTGACCAACAAAGCTAGATAAATAGCTTTCAACACATTTATATTTCAAAATGCCGTTTTCCAGACCAACTGCTGGTAAGAAAGATAATCATAGAACCAATTTATATACATTCTTTTACTTCAACAAGATGGAATCCATCATTTTAGTCAAAAGCGTTTCGGGAACCCTAAAATATCTCAAAACCCCAAGTTACATCAAAATGTAATAAACGGACAATCCGAAAAAGTAGAGATATGTAGGAGTTAAAAACACAATCTTTGACATATATAACAGTTTAGAAAAGTTAGTGGGAACTCACCTCAGTTTCCTTCTTCCTAACGAATGCTACCTATGACAACAACGAAAGAATCGGTAAGTCGAAACACAGATAACTCTCCCAATACCTGAATAAAAACACCGACAACAGAAGCTAACAGATGGCGCAAAGAAGACTTTTGCGCGAACAAAAGGATGCGCAAACGAGCTTTGCGCAACCAACGGGGTACGCAAACCACACTTTGCGCAACCAACGGTCTTCCCTTGCCACGCCTTGCGCAACCAACGGTCTTCCCTTGACCGGTCGAACACCACTCCCGGTCAAACGCATACCAGTCGAATGCAACCTCCCGGTCTAATGCACACTATCGATCGAAGGCCTACTGGTCGAATGCAACCTCCCGGTCGTCTTGTTCACCAAGAACACTCGGAGATACAGAACCCAGATCCAAAAATGAAAACACTCAAATCTCGAAATGAAACGGTTAAAAACCTTCACAACGAGATTCTACACGGCTAAAAACATTCAGATCAAAGTATTAAGCTAGATTCGTACCTTGATTTGTCCGAATCGATCAAACACTTTTTCACCTACTTTTCTCTCTCTCTGACTTCAAAAACCAAGAAATCTGATCTGATATATTATACAAAATATCTAAACTTGATTTGTATATATAATCCAAGTTACAATTAACCCCCCCTAAACTTTGGGTAACGGTCAACTTTTCACCCAACCCCAAAATTCAGGGTGTTACATATCAAAAAACTATTAAAAACAAAATTTTATGCATTAAGTACTGTTTACTAATAGACATTACTTTACTTGAAATTCAATTTACAAGTTATGATGCATGAGTATAAATTTCTAAAGTTATATGTTTGAATTCATAACTAACAGATAAACATAATTAAAACATGATAAACATCTCAATTTAAATATAAATAATTTAAAATATATAAGATAGTCATTGAATTCAAACAAAATACTTAATTTTTTTATATTAAAAACATTATATTATTAAGCCTAAATTAAACAAATTTATAAAAAAAATCCATTATCATTCCATCAAAATCATCCAAAATCGTACTGTAAATCGATAAAAAAACATAAAATAAAAGAAAACATTAAAATCGTGATGTATCTCGCTGCATTGCACGAATACGCTTCTAGTTTATTGTAATACAAGAATTGGCCTACATTGAGGGGGTATATTTGAGTATCTTTTATTGAATTAAAATATATTATACTTTCAAAACACTTGCAATTTGCTATAAATTCAATGTAAATCCGTGTAAAATGGAGTTGGTTTCGTTTTTGATTCATCTCTTCTCTCCCCTACTCTAAGTTTCAAATCAAGTCTAGGAAGAAATCGAGAAATATCTTGAATCTCGCAAATATCTAATCGAGTTTTAAAGGTATATTCAAATACCCCTACATTATTAAATATTGTATTTATGTGTTTTGTGGTCCTACGTCTTGCATTTTATGTATATTGCATGTTTATTGCTTTTCAGAGTTGTGTGTAATATTATTAAAATAATATAATAATCGTTTGATCATGCGATATGGATTTAGGAAAATTGACCCAAATGGCCATAATAGGGGGAGGGATTGGCCTCCTAGCCATCTCTCTCCATTTTTTACAGAAATGTCACTACCTGGACAAAAAAGGGGGTACGCAAAAAGGGGGTACGCAAAAAAGGGCGGGAGCACAATCCTCTTTTTTTATGCACCTGCTACGTGTCGCGTGTATATTAAACCCTAATTTTGGTAGAATACATTTGTACCTTTATAGAAAATACATTTGTACTTTTATAGAAAATACATTTGCACCTTTTTTGCACAAAAAAAGGGGTGCACAAAAAAGGGGGTGTGCAATTGCGTACCCCTCCTTTTTGCGTTGGTAGTGACATTTCTATAAATAAAAAAAAAAAAGAGAGAGAGGGATGGCTAGGAGGCCAATCTCTTACGTCAATTTCCTTATGGATTTATCTAAATTTTTTATTTTTAAAAATAATATATGTTTTACCAATGTAATGATGAGACGCTCTTTTCAATACCTAATAATCCCAATTCATCTTCTTCCTTCCTTCCTTGCTTTACAGTGTTTTTTTTTCTTTTCTGTTAACCATGAACAAATTTCATTGATTAAATATGTTCAAATATTCATTCGAAGAACTCGGTTTCGGCTGTTGATCAACTCATTGTGTGGTTTTGATTGGTTTGTAGGGTTGTTAGTTTTAAGGGGTTTGTAAAATAAACCACCAAAATATATATATATATATATATATATATATATATATATATATATATATATATATATATATATATATATATATATATATATATATAGGGTCCCCTTCATTTGCTAACCAAACTATTGGTGTTAACCGTGCTAACTAATTTTCGACCAATCAGAAGCTTTCTAGAGTTTATGTAATTTGATTAATGCTATTAAAACGTCAAGGGTATTATGGGAATTTTCTAATTTTCGGTCATTTAATCTCATTCCATATTTTGAGGACATTTAATCTCATTCCATATTTTGAGGAGTTTGTTATGGTAATTATCTATTCTTTAAATATAATATTTTTAAATTAAAATTTGATGTCTATCAAGTTAATATGAAAGTTATCTTCTACCTAATTTTAAGCATCCAATAACTTTCAAACTGCATGAACATATGCTCATATGCACAACTCCTAATGATAACTTCTTACCATATTCCCATATGCACAATTACCAAACAATGCACATATACATATACAAAATTATAAAAGTAGTTATCTATGTGCAAAAATCCACAACAATGCATACATGCACTTTCAAAATTCCAAAAAATATGCTTATACGCACATATTCCAAACATAGTTCTATTTTCCATGCCTATATGCAGAAATCCATAACAATGCATACATGCACTTTCAATTTTCAATAAAACATTCTCATATGCAGAGACCATCCGCAAATACATAACAATGCATATATGCACCATAATAATTACTATTTGAATCCATAGGTTGCATTATTTAACATTCAAAATTCCAGAAGAATGGGACTCCAAACAAAAAAACCATAAGATTGTACAATTTATCGAAATAAAATCGTTTTGATGGGTTTTGAAATTTGTTGGGTTTTGAAATACTTCGATGTCTTCGACATTGACATCTTGTGCGATCACCTTTCGTTTGCTGGTGGCGGTATCTTCGACGGTACCGACGGCCATGGCGGCCGAGTTGTGTTCTTCCGTTTGGACAGCCGTCGGCGGTGGTGTTCTTCCGTTTGTTGGGTGATTTTCCGGCGGGCGAAGTGGTAGGTTTTGGGTGAGGTGGTGGTGGGGAGGGTGGGGAGTGAAGTGGATTCGCCATTGGAGATGAAATTGGTGGTTTTTATCGATTGTTTTCAATAATTTTCAGAGAGAATTTGTGGAGAAGATGAAACTATTCATCATTCAATAATTTTAAACCATAGGTCGAGAACTGCAGACTCCAACCTATTCATCATTCAAATCAATGGTTCAATTTTAAACCATAATACCACAAGTGTTGACTTTTATTGTAATTGCCCCATACAAACACCTATTACATACAGATGCAAGAGGCAACAAATGTTGAAATAACCCCAGTCTAACGTCACAAGCTCTTCCCATCATGCATATATAACCGGAGATGTGACAGGAGGTGTAAAGGACTAAGATAAACAAATAGTTCCTGTAAATAGATAAACAATACATTTATCAACAAAATTTGTTAAACAAAACAAACCCCCCAAAAAAATAAATGAACATATATTATCTAAAAAAAATTAGGAACACATATATCATTCAATTGAAACAGAAGGTTAGAGATAAATCAAATGGAACTTAATCAATAAATCGAACCATACTATAAATCTAACTGTAACAAAAACAAGAAAATGGAAGCATAAGTCAAAACATCAAAGGAACTCAAAGAAACAAAGAAAAGGAACTGAGATGAGATGGAAACATAAAAAAAAAACATACCAATAATCATAGGTCAGTAGTTTCCCAGCTTTGGTAGATCTACCCATCAACATCCGTAAAGAAAGAAACATCCGTGTGATATTTATTTATGAGAATCCAAACGTAAATGTGGATGATGAGGGAATCAATGGTTTGAAATTTGAATATGGGAGTTGGAATCGATGTGATATTTATTTATGAGAATCCATACGAATGCAAGTACGTTATAAGTTAATTATATTTAATCTTTTTTTACACCATGATTTCAAATACATTATTTTAATATTTATAAAATTTATAAAATTTCAGTGAATATTTTGATTTCTACGGAGTTAACAAAGATTAAGTTCGAACCTAAGATACCGGAAGTGGATAACATTAGACTTATGAAGCGCTAAAAGTATGTGGCAATCCAACACCGTTATCATGTTTCATTTTTATTTGTTATGACATTTGGTTAATATCTTTTCGTGATGACTTTTATTTTATATTTAGTGTGATACATTTAGTGATTATATTTGGTATTTGATGCTTTTAAACATATTTGATTGATTGCATTTCGCAATAATATTTGATATTTGATGTGATTGCATTTGTTGATGATAGTTGGTAAGTCGTTGTCATTATCAAAATGACTTGATTATATAATTCTTAACCTATAAATAACCAATAATGATAAATGAAAATTCATTACAAATAGAGATCGAATTCAAATACAATGTAACATAAAACTTCGAAATTATATATTATTTTTTTATGTATTTTTGCAGTACTAAATGAGGATTGTAAATGAGGATGTATACAAAGAAAGTGATGATGGTGTTGTTACACAAGTTGATGTAGATATGAAAAAAATGTATGTTTAAAATATTTTATTAAACATGTTTACTTATATATTACTAAACCTTATGCATATTATGCATAACAAAATGCTAGCAATAATTGAAAATAGTGATTTCTCTCAAATTGTTTTAGATATACAAAAAGTTAATTGTAATATATGGAACTCATTTATACTCTACATTTCATTAAAATACATTTGTTACAAAAAAAAGAAACAATACAATCGAGATACTATGCACGGCAAAAGGAGCTTAAAAGGTGAAAAATAGCTAACTGAGAGAGAAGTAGTCAATCTACAACACTTGTCATCAATTCCGCTGCAGCGAATACAACCCAAATAGATGTCGAACGATCAGAAGAGCTACGAATTGGATTATCCCAAGAACATATTACACCGTCCGTAACACAAGTTCATAATGATTTGGTTACTAACGAAACACCGGTTAGTGCATTACATCTTGCTGAGAGGAGGAGAATTTATAATAGAAATTACCATCCACGAAGAAAGGAAAAAAAACATTGCGAGAATAGGCGTTAATGCGCAAGGAAACATTGTAGGAGGTTCTACTGAGGTCATTGTCAGTTCATCGAACCAAAATGACATCCTCCAGGACGATCCATACGATCATATTTACGAGGGTATGTCTAGGGAACATCGCCTTTTGAATGAATAACTTGCATGTATTGTGGAGCATAACTATTCGAATTTGAATTCCCTTCTTTCTGTTACATGAGTGGGAAAACAAAGTTAGCGTACTCTCCCATTCCCGAAGAACTATACAATATCTTCACATCGCAATCTGAATTGGGTGAAATGTTCATGCACAACATACGTGCACATAACACGAACTTTTCTTTCACATTAATGGGTGTGTGTAACTGTGGATGAGACAATGAACAATATGACATTCGGAGTGTAAATGTATTTGTTTAGATCAACATTATTATCTTTTGTATTTGACTTTGACTTTTATAGTCTTTGAGAGTTTAGCTTTATGAGTGGTTTTGTCTTACATATAAGTATTCTTGTGTCTTGAGAGAAGTTGTAACTTTGAGAGCACCTAAGCATTGTGAGAGTTTGTAACCATTTGACTATCAAGAGATATACGACTTCCACTTTCTCTCTCTAGATTCTCTCTCCATAATTCTTAATTTGTTTGTGTGAATTGATAATCATGGCTTGAATGCTGGACATACATTTGGTCTCAGAGCCTACCCAATCATTCAGAGAGGATTAATACACTTGATTTGATCGATTTTCTTGATTTTTTCAAGAACACGCACGAACGTTTTTCAGAACTGCACTGTTGATCGAATTCTCTTTGATTAATTGTTTTTTGGATTTAAAAATGGTTAAATAGTGATCGTTTTGTGTAATTGAATCTTTCTTGTTCACATCTTATCACGAAATTTTCACTAGATCGATCTCAATTTGAGATTTTTTGGATTTTTTTGAAAAGTAGTCGATCACTGTATTTTGTCGAATTGCACTGTAATTTTGTGTTTCTAGTTGATAAAATGTATTAGAAACTTGTTTGAAATCATATTTCGATCGTATTGGTGCAATCTTGGAAGCTAATTGCAGATCTACATGATTTTGGATCGAATCCGTGAAGTTAAGGGAAGAACGCACTAGATCTGAAATTCGTGCTAAGGAAGAACACGCAAGCCTTGAAGAACACGGACGATGAAAAGATTTGTCATTCTGCGAGTTTTTTTATGATTCGCGCAGAGAGTGTGTTGCGAGAAGTGAAAACGCGCTAGACAAAGGGTGCGAGTTCCTTGGTTCAAGCTGCGAGTTCTTGGGTTTTGCGAGTTCTAAATATCTTCAAATTTGTCTAAGTATGGAACATGCATAGTGCTCTGCGAGTTTCCTTGATCTGCGAGTTCTAAATATCTTGAAATTTGTTTAAATATGGAACACGCAAAGGGCCTTGCGAGTTTTGATTGATCTGTGAATTTGTGTTTGTTTGCGAGAACCTTTGTTGATAAAAAATTTCTAAGTACAAAACTCGCACGTAGTGTCCTGCGAGAAGTTACTTCACGCACATTGAAGCCTGCGAGTTTTGCAAACGCACACGTAGTAGTCTACGAGAACTAGCTACGCGCACAAAGCTATATGTGAGAAGCTCAGTGAACAGTGTTTTGCGTGTTTCTGTGGTCTGCGAGTTCTGAAGTTAGAATTCTTTTCTGATCTGTTTCAAATGGTGATCCAAGTTTGACTTTTCAAGTCAACTTTTTCTGAATATTTTGGGGCGATCATTCATTTCAAGCCTACTATCAGTACTCTTTCTCAGTCTGTAAAGATGTCTCGTGATCTTCTCAGCATGGGTTCCAAGTCAAAGCCTCTGGTTCTTCAAGCGGACGAATATCCTCAATGGCGAAAAAGGATGATTAATTTCTTGAACAATCAAGACAAGAAGTTAATGAATTCTATCATTGATGGACCTCACTTTCCTCACGTCACAGTTTCCAGGATTCCCGCAACAGATACAAATCCTGAAATTCCTGAAAGAATAGTGGCTAGAGATCCCATTCAGTACAGCAAATTGGACAGTGAATTGGTGGCAAGAGATGCTCAGGCCTTAACTTTATGATTATGGCCATTCCAAATGATATCTTCAACATAGTTGATAGTAGAGAATCAGCTAAAGACATTTGGGATGATCTAGAAAAGCAATTTCAAGGTTCAGCAAAGTCCATCAAGACACAAAGAAATCAAAGCATAAACGCGTATGACGGTTTAAAGGCTAAAGATGGGGAATCTCTGAGGGAAGCATATGACAGATATAACATCATCCTGAATGACTTGAGGAGGAAAGGAGTGCAGAAATAAGATTCAGATATTAACTACAAATTCATTAAGAACCTCCAACCCGAATGGGACATCTACACTATATAGATGAAGATCAACAAAGATATGGACGAGGAGAATCTTAATGATTTGTTATGTGCCCTGAATCAACACGAAGATAAGGTTAAAGAACAAGCAACCATTAACAAAGAACTGAATCAACTGAAAGATAAGCAGAAAAAGGTTGAAGATTCTTTAGCTCTTCTAGCACAAGGAAAGGGCAAGTTGATCAAAGGAAGATCAGTCTCTTCAAAGGCATCCAAGAGAAAGCCTTGATGTCTAGTTTGATTGAGTCTTCAAAAAGTTCTGATGAGGAGATACAAGATGAATATGAAGATGATGAGTTAACCGAATTTGCAGAGAAACTTGCTCTTCTGAATTCAAGATTCAACAAAAGGTTTGGCATAAAGAAGTTTTATAACAAGCCAAAGTATGATTCGTACAAGTCAGGCAAGTACAGAGGAAAGTTTGAGAAAGAGAAAAAGAAGAAAGAAGAAAAGAAAGATGAGAAGAAAGAAGAAAAGAGAGAAGAGAAATATAAAGAGAAATCAGATAAGTGTTTCAACTGTGGCAAGACAGGTCACTTCATCAGAGACTGCCCAGTTAAGAGGGCCAAGAACTATGAATACTACGCTAAGAAAGCCCAGCTTGCTAAAGCTATGGAAAAAGGCAAAACACTGAAAGTTGAGGAAGAAATCTGGTTCAAGTACTCTGATGATGAGGAAGAAGAGGTCAAAGTGAATCTGACTCAAGTGAATTACAACTTGATGGCACATTTAAATGAAGAGTCTGATTCCGAGGTAAACTTTATTTATGATAACTCTGACTGTTTATCTGAAAGTGAAGAAGTGTTGAACTTGATGTCTCAATTGAACTTAATGAACTCTGAGTTTTTAAAACTAAAACAAAATTTCAAACAACAAAAGAGTACAATTCAGGGACATCAAGATCAAGCACTAATCTATAAGACATTGGTTGCGGAAAGAGAAGAAGAGAAAATGTTTTAAAGCTGGATAAATCAAACCTTCAAGCTAAAATATCTGAATTACAAAAGGAAGTAGTTACATTAAAGGATAAAAATCTTGAATTAACACTTCAGTATGACATTGTGTTGAAAGACAGGACTGAAGCTTATACAAAGATCAAAGAGTTGGAAGATTTAAATTTCAAGAGAGGTCAGATAGAACAGACACTAAAGATTTTGACTAACAACCAAAAAGATACTAGGTTTTACAAAGCAAAACCTGGCTTGGGTTTGCCTGATGTGGATGTTCTAAAGAAAGCACCCGAAAACCTTTACAATTTAAAAAAGTCGGGTGATGCTCCTGTGATTTTGATACCACACATCCTTGAGACCTTTGTCAAGCCAGAGACTTCTTTACCTGAGTATCCCAAGATGAAGAAGGAAGAATCTGTGGAAGTTAAATTAGAAATAAAAACTGACTCACAAACTCATGGTTTTAATTCTGTAAAATTTTCATATGATGAATTGAATTCTTCTTATGAAAGTAAAAAGGACTCATTTGTCGAATATGAAAACCTTTTCTCAAAACAACCCGAGTCTTCTTAATTTAGTTCATGTTCTGATACAATTGAAACAATTCTTACTTGTTCCATCAAAGAAGACAAAGATGAAGAAGTGACTTCACAAAACGCGCCTATTTCTGAAAATTCTTCTAAATTCACTAACCTTGAACATCAAACAACCTTAAATAAAATTTCTAATTTAGAAAGGCAGATATCACATCTCAACAATCTCATTGTTGAACTGGAAGAAGCCAATAAAAATTTTGGGATGGAACTAGACTCCAACTTAATTCAAAATGAATCTTTAGAAAAGGAGATCAGAAATCTAGAATCCCAAATTTTCAAACTTTCAAAAGGAAAAGAGGCTTATATTGATAATGGACCTCCAATCTCTAAAAATCAAAGTGTTGAGGTTCAGTCTGCGTCTTCCACACTAGATACTACACCTCCTGTTATGAAATCAGAATTGAAAGTTTTAAAATATTTAGAAAAGGAGGTAAGTGTTAATCAGATAGGTGAATGTTCAAAATCTTCTTTCTTTAATGTTTTTAACTCTGATTGTTTTACAGATGAAAAAGTGAAGAAGGAAAGTTTGAAGAAGACAAAGAGGACTAAAGTTGACAAGAGAGTGAAAGTTTCTGATAGTACTGAATGTAATAGAGTAGTTCATGCTTGTACTGTTAGTTGTCAACACAGTTTCGTGTGTTTTGAAGCATGGGTTGCATTATTTCAGGCTGTGTACGTTTGATTTCATTTTATGATTTTCAACGTTGGGTCTTTGGATTTGTTGAGCTTATGACTTGGTTTGGATTTTGTTGGGTCTTGGGGACACTTGTCCGGTTTTAATAGCTCAATGTAGAGCGCTTGGTTATGATTTGCAATTACTGCATCTTATTTGGGAATTACATGTTTTGAATGCGTAGTTCATTCGTTTTGAGTCATGTAATGTTTTAGCCCGTCTTCTATGGATCCATGAGCACTTTTATCACTTTGTCCGATGATGGAACGACTTGGTTTCCACATCGCGGCATGTTAGGCATCAGATTGGGTTGTAAGTCCTTCGTGCGGCACATTAGGCATCATATTGGGTTATAAGTCCTTCGTGCAAGTATCTATGGGTGTATGTTGAAAGATGCTGAGCTCGATGCTTTTATTATTTGTCCAATGGTGGAATGCTAGTTTTCCCCATTGCGGTGCGGTTAGGCATCTTCGGTATGGTGTAAGTCCTCCGTGCAAGTATCTATGGGTGTATACTGAAAGATGTAGAGCCCGATACTTAATACCAATTTAACGTAATGTGTGGCTTACTTTGTGTACGTCACATTATACGGAATCGGGTCTCCCCCATCACCGAAAGGTGTTGTCTTCGGGCTGAGTCTGTTATATATTTGTTTTCGATGACATTTTGCATACATGAATTTACTCCATGTTTTATGGGTTGAGTATTAAATCCCCGCCCGTGTTTTGGGGTGTTTTGGGATATGAGGTGTTATTTAGATTATCATAAATTGGGAGTCGATTTATATTCTCATATTGCGCTAGTTTTGGGTTAAATCTAAGTTTACGAAAGAACGATTTATATTGTGATCTTAGTCTTTAAAACAGTTTGGTTTGGTTAACGATTAAATCGGTGTCTCTTTCGTTTAAAATGCATAATTATTAATAAACGAGTCGTTTTCATAAGTGAAACATATCATTTTGAAAGATTATGATTTTAATTGCATTCTTTCTTTTTAAACAATTAATTTATATATGTTGAAAACTCTTGAGCTCACTAGGCGTTAAGCCTAACCTTTTTATTTTGTCGGCATGTACATCAGGTTCCAGTTGGGAGGTTTGGTTCTAGCAGTACCTTGAAGTGATGTGCTTTAGTTTTTCGCAAGTGTAAGTATTTGGTGAAGTCTTCCGCAGTTTGGAGATAGTTACTATTATTGGGTTTTAGTAGCACCCGACCTTGTTATTGACTTTATGTAGAGAATGAATTGTGTGTGTTGAGGTTAAACCTTGAAATTGTGATTGTATATGAAACATTTATTGATGTATTTAGGAAATTTTAATTTAGTTGCTATTTTCAGATTTGAGGGTGTTACAAGTTGGTATCAGAGCTTAAGTTTGAGAGAATTAGGTATTGATTTTTTGGATGCCTAGACTCAAACTAGCATTCTTATAAGTGATTGTAAGTGAAGTTGCACATTAGGTACCTTAAGATAAGATATTTTAGGGTTGATCGAGTCGCTATAAACGGGAAACTTGTCGAGGGTCGCAAAGATGATCATGTACGGTACGTTCATAATGGCACCTGGCCAGTGTTATGGTGAACCTACATGCTACATGTGTATACTTGAACTACCTTGGTATGATGACCGTTGGGGTAGTGAGAAAGTCTCTAAGCGAGTGATCTAAAGAAGAATTGATGTTTATAGCATTGTCATATTGGAGTGATGGTTAAACATGCCAGATGCAATTAGTTGACCATTTTGGGTCGAAGTCATTGGGTGAATTAGAAACATAAGCTTATTGAATTGACTCTATTTCGAGGAGAAATCGTAAGTTGACCAAAGTAGGGCGATTGCTGTTTTAAGATGTTTGATGCTTCCGGATGACAATAGTATGACGGCAAATTGAGAAGCGTAATCTTAAGATGTGAGTGCCGACCAAATTCATGTACGAAATTTTTTTCTAAATAAGTTTGCATAAATTGTTTCTCATGTTTTCAAAGTATAAAAGTGAGTTATGTTACGAAGTTTTGGTAAAGCATTTAGCACTCATCAGATTTTAAACCGTGAGCTTAAACATGCATGATTGTTGCACGTGGTTGCAAATATTTTATTAAAAATCTCTTTATCCCCGTTTCGTGTCTAACACTATTTTCGGATCTAGTAATATCAGTGTTTTAATATTTTGGGGTATTGGGCAAGTAACTGTAGAATTTTTAACCTTGACATTGGATCTCTTTCACGTATGTTAAGGTTTTAAAGGAAGAGTTGTTCCCATGTTCTTGAGTCGGAATTTTCTGGAGAATTTTGGTCTGTATGAGTCGTGTTTAATTTTATGAAGTGTAGTTTTGCAACGTTTTGGGCGCGTGAGTGTACTTTGAGATGCGTGGGTTTTAATTTTAGTGCGTGTAAATTTACGAGTTTTTTTGGGCGTCGTGTCTCATGAAAGTTTTGTTGAAAAGGGTCACTTTATCGTACGTTATGGTTTTATAATTTTAACATTTTTAGACTTATTGTCGTTGTATGCTTTTTATGTTGGGAAATGAAAATTTTGACACCTCTTGATTTTAGCTTTAATGAGTTTTATGAAAATTTAGTTGGGTTTTATGGTGTCTTATCGTACGAATTTTGCGTCGCGTAGATAAATTTTGGAACGCGTGTACATGCATTATTGTGTGCGTTAATTTATGTGTTTTGTTAACAGATGTCACCCCATATGTTATTTTGGAGAAGTTTCAATATCATGCGATTTGCCTTTGGGCTTTATACAAGTGTAATCGTTGTACACTTTTCGTATTTAGATTAAATTCTACTGTTAGTGTGAGTAAACGTATAAAAGATTTATGTTGTCTCAGATAGAACTTTTGCCCAGAACATGTTTCAGTTGCTGATTTTACCGGTAGAAATTTTCCGTAATGCATTAAATGAGTTATCGGTTTCCATGTCGTTGTAGCTACTATTTTGGTCAACTGTGTTTTATCTGTGCGGCTCAAGGTTTTAAACTCGATTTGAAATTTATTTACGTTTCCATTGTTTTCCCGAGTTTTGGGTAATAAACTGATGCATATGGGACTTGTTGAAATTTTATGCCACGACGTCCTGCGGTTAAAAAGAAAGAATTTTAAGATGTAAAATTGTGAAGTTCTCTTTTGGAATTGTACAAAAATTTATTGCACGTGATGGGGTGCAGGAAATTATTTTCATGTATATAGTGTAAATTGTTGCGCATCTTTTGTTATTGTCCTTATTAACGTAAGTACTGATCAAACGAATTTTAGAAATGGTTTTATATGCATAGCGTCGGTGATCAATTTTAAAACCTATCGAGTGAACGATAGTGGATTCTTACCGCACGATTAATTGTTATAAAACTTGCGTATTTAAAAGTTTTATAAAAGTTTAAATTGGCATATTAGTTGAAAACCTTGAACTCATTAGGTTCATAGATTTAAACTCCTGTCGTGAAAGGAGATGTAATTAAGGAACTAAGGAGTCCTTGAGAATTGAAGCGTCGGATGATCCGACTCGTGATTAGCTTTGGAAATTTTAGATTTTGGTTTATGAATCAGTTCACGCATGATTAGTGGAGGTAATAGATTCATGCCTTCCTAGTTAACTAAGGTGTGATCTTTATACTTTGGCAAAACCTGCGGGATAAGGTCTTGTATGATTCTGGGTATGGTTAGATTAGATTTGACGGGTCGATGGTCCGTTAGATATCATGTTATACGTTGCTAGCGTATCGTCTTGATGGGCTTGCGTGAGCAAGGGAAATATTGTGGTCCGTCGGTTAGAAATGTAAGATTGGGAATCTTAGTACCCTGTTAGGTGTCAACCTCAATACGGCAATGCATCTGAGATGAAATATTGGGCGGGATGTCCACATTTTCGATATCGCCATTTTGGTTTTAGGCGTCAACTTGTCTTCTGGAAGTCATTGAATCTTGGAATGTTCGGATGTATCCCTGTTAGGTCATGAGAATGTTGACCCCTTTGAGGTGGAATTTAAAAGAAGGTTAGATGTTGATGATTAAGTATTGATGGGTATAAGTGTTTCTTGTGGAGGTAAATATTTTATTAAGGGAATGTTTTGAGGTTGGGAGTTAGGTGTCAATCGTTGGTTTTGGGTTCGGAAGTATATAGAATCGGAGGTAAACTGGCCGGTGAGAAGATGAGTGTAACACCTCAAAAATCAGAGTAAATTAAAACCTGGAAATCTGACAATATAACGAATGTAAAACCATAACTTTTCATAAATGGGATCAGTCCTCCAGACTATACAATCCTATACAAGGATTTCATCAAAAGAATGAGACTTAACAATGCCCAGCAATAATACTAATCAATCCCAAAAACCTCGAGACTCAAAACTCGTCTCTCCAAAAACCCCGGCAACCCACCGCTAATGGAAACCTGATACACATACCATTTGAGAAAAAGTATCAGACTTAAAGCCTGGTGAGAACATACAGTTTATGAAGCTCAAAAGATAAAACATTTGCATCAAGATAACATTTCCAAAGAGATTAAGTTAACAATTTAGGTCCTCGCCACAATCGGGCTTTTTCGTTATAAACATACCACAAAAGGACCGAAAACAAATATTTTACCAAGGATCGTGGCGTAACACAAAGTTAGGCCAACAATCCGAGTTACGAGCTAAACCAATTGGAGTCCGCGGATACGAATCACAAAGTCCGTTCTTCAACGTGAGATCAAGCCCCAAGCGCAAAACCAAGGTATACTCCTTCACTAGGATCACTATGAACCATGGCTAGTATCCGGCCTCACATAACCGTACCAAGTTGCCCCCGAGGAACAAGTGATCCATAGCTACAATTCTGGGGAATGTAACATCCCAACAATACAGTCTACTCCAAAACCTAGGGATCCACTAGTAATGGTAAGGACTCGTCACAACAACATATGTGACCAACCATAAATAAACATATGGTATAAATACATTTTATAAACAAAATGTTATTTCCAGTTCAACTTCTGGTAAGAATGAAAATCATTAAAAAGGGCTTTTAATCATTCTTTTTGCATAATCACATAACGTACAAGTAAAACATCATTTTACTTTAATAAGATAAGATCCAAAAGGTAACTTTTGATATGTATATAGTTTAAAATGATAGTAAGAACTCATCTCTGTTTCCTTCTTCTTAACGAGCGCTACCTATGATAACACCGAAGGAATCGGTAAGTCGAAATACAGATAAACCTCTCGTTACTTGAATAGGACTCAAAGACACAGAAGCTAACAACTTAACAGAACCTAATCCGGTTAAAGGCAACAACCGGTCGAACACCACCCCGGGTCGAACACCTCCCCGGTCCAACACTACCCCGGGTCGAACAGACAACACCGGTCGAGGGACCATCCGGTCGAACAACCCCTCGGTCGAATCAACCATCCGGTCGAATCAACCCTTCGGTCGAACGCCAGTCCGGTCGAATCAACCCTTCGGTCGATTGACCAATCCGGTCGAATCAACCCTTCGGTCGATTGACCATCGCCTTGTTCATCAAGAACAGCGATGCAGAACCCAGATTCAACCCAGATCCAAATGAGAAAATACTCAGATCTCAAAATGGAACGGTTCAAAACCTACACAACGAGATTCTACACGGCTAAAAGCATTCAGATCAAAGCATTAAGCTAGATTCGTACCTCGATTTGCCCGAAATGATCGACCCAAAACAAAGCTTCTTCTCCTGCCTTCCTTTCTCTCTGACTTCAAAGATCTCAAGAACTCAAATCTGATATTTTACAAAATATCTAGATTTAACTTTGTATATATATTAGCCAAGTTACACTTTGCCCCTTTGAACTTTGGGTAATGGTCAACTTCTCACCCAATCCCAAAATTCAGGGTGTTACAATGAGATCACCAAACTGCCCTTGAGGTAGTATGTGTCACCCAAGGTTGGGAGACAACCGCAGCCTCACGGTTAAAGGCTAAGATTAGTAAGATAAGTGTTCATTCGGATATAAGTGTGTTGTGCCCAAGAGGACATTTATCGTGAGGACAACATGAGGATATGATGACAGTTCTAGCATGTGGAGTAGAGGCAACCACTTGCAGGCAACGATTCGTGGGAACCTAGATTTCGAGGACGAAATCTCTTTTAAGGTTGGGAGGATTGTAACACCCGTAATTTTCGGTAAGTAAAGGTCACCTGGACATTTTTGGATCTATTAACGACGGGACTTTTGTTGGAAAATCATTATCTAAAGTCCCTTGGAGTATCGGGAGGGTTGGCATTAAAAAAAGTTGAGTTTCGGGGCTCCGAAAAGGTCCCGCTACAATGCCCGACGACTATGACAGTGTCATAGTCGCACTGTCACAGTCGCAGAGAATGAACAGTGGCCTAGGGGGACCTGGTCATAGTCGCTGGTAATTGTCGCACCAGAGGCCCAGGGTGTTGTTAAGTGCGAGTTTTCAGCCTTTTTCTCATTTTCTCATATCCAAACTTCCTCCATTCTCTCCCAAATCGTTTTCCTTCTTCCCCCTTTAAACCCTAACTAATTTTTTGCTCAAATCCTTGGATTTTATGAAAGTAAAACACCATCAAGTGGTAAGATTGGAAGCTTTGGTCAAGGATTCACCACCTTCATCTTCATCTTCAATCTCAAGCTAAATTTTAGGGTTTTCTAGGTTTTCACCAAAACCTAAGTGGTAAGTTTATCCCCTCCTTTTCTAAACCTTAATAGGTGATGTAAATGCTTCATTGATGATCTTCTAGTGTTTGACTCCTTCAATTTCGGTTTGTAAGATTTTGGAAGGATTGGAGTCAAAATTAGGGTTTTGACCAAAATGGAGATTTTGATGTTATGTGTTTGGGGATTGATTCTACTTGGTTGATTGTGATTATTTATGGGTGAAATTTGTGTATTTAAGCTTATGGAGGTTTCGACTTTGAAGATTCAAGTTTCTTCAAAGGAGCTCAAAGTGGGTAAAATCTAGATTTTAGCCTAAATCTAGCAAGGTAAGTTCAAGTTGATTTGTGAAAATGGTGTACATGCCAAAAGGTTTATTTTAAAAGTGTTTTGTGTTTTAAATGAAATTGTTAACTGCTGATAAGTCTTGGTTATTGGGAAGTGTTAAACTTTATAAATTAATAGGACACCACATTTGGGATTTTGGGCATGTTGATAAATAAATCGTATATTTTGGGGTATCTTAATGATTTATTCCATGGAGCATATTTTTGAGTATAAATGCATTTTATTGGGTGTTATGTGATGATTTGAAAGGATAAAAAGGTATAAACCCACTTGAAAAATGTTTTGCACCAATCTAAATTATGTTGGAGTTAACTGTGTGTTTTGAAGCATGGGTTGCATTATTTTGGGCCGTGTACGTTTGATTTCATTTTATGATTTTCAACGTTGAGTCTTTGGATTTGTTGAGCTTATGACTTGGTTTGGATTTTGTTGGGTCTTGGGGACACTTGTCCGGTTTTAATAGCTCAATGTAGAGCGCTTGGTTATGATTTGCAATTACTGCATCTTATTTGGGAATTACATGTTTTGAATGCGTAGTTCATTCGTTTTGGGTCATGTAATGTTTTAGCCCGTCTGCTATGGATCCATGAGCACTTTTATCACTTTGTCCGATGATGGAACGACTTGGTTTCCACATCGCGACACGTTAGGCATCAGATTGGGTTGTAAGTCCTTCGTGCGACACGTTAGGCATCATATTGGGTTATAAGTCCTTCGTACAAGTATCTATGGGTGTATGCTGAAAGATGCTGAGCTCGATGCTTTTATTATTTGTCCAATGGTGGAACACTAGTTTTCCCCATTATGGCGCGGTTAGGCATCTTCAGTATGGTGTAAGTCCTCCATGCAAGTATCTATGGGTGTATACTGAAAGACTTAGAGCCCGATACTTAATACTATTTATGCCAAAAATTTCCCAAGGAAAATTTAAGGTAATCGTGAAACTTAATCCAACCAAAGAAAGTAACGACAATAATCGTACGACTATAATAGAAATAAAGTAAATAAGACGAGAGAATTGGTGACGCGGAAAACCCCTAAAGTGGGTAAAAACCGCGGATGAGTGTAAGTCGTCGTGCACTATGGACGTCAATCAGGAACGTCGTCCTTGTTAACAAGTGTTACAAATGAAATGTAATGTAAAATAATACAATAAAATAAAGTCGGTCGTGCGTCGGATGTATTCAGACTTCAGTCGTGCGTTGTACGACAAACAGCGGAAGGCTTTATGAACTTCAAGAGAGATTGAGCAAGCTTGAGAGTATAATTTGTGAGCTTCTAAGGTATGAGAATCAGATGTCCAAATGTGCAGTTTCAACCCCATATTTATACTCCATCTTTCCGTTTTCCAAGTCTTTGAATGCATATGACCGTTTCTGATATTGATGATGGCGTACGTTATGCTTTTTGTTATTGATGATGTCTACCGTTACAATCTTTAGTCATAAATATCCTTGAATCCTGCATTAAAACATGGCATAATGTATATTGTAGGTTAGTAACTGAAATTATGTCGTACGACAGAGACTGCGGATAGGTTCTGATAATTTAATTGAGGTCACTTGAAGAAAGGGCGTCTATTATCTATTTGGTCGTGCGACATAGTAGGTTCTGACTGTTGGAATTCCTTACATGTTGTCCAGCGTTAATCGTACGACAATGTACTATTGAAATTTTTACCCAAACAGTTTGCCCCAAATTTAAAGTTCAAGCGGCAACTTTTTGAATTTTAAATTAAGACACGTGTCGTAAAAGAGAAATCGGGAAATTTGCATAGAACTGAATCGGTTCATCTTCGACCAGATAATGACGTCATATCCTGCAAAATTAGCAATTTTACAGCTAATAAAGGACATGTGTCACGCATTGGAAGGATGCACTCAAGTGATTTGCCTGATAAGAACGACACGTGTCACTTGGCGATAGGCAATTTGGTTTCCTGGCGATTCAGTTTCCAAATTATAGTATAAATAAGAATTTTCTTCAATCTCATCCTTTTTCTACACTTACCTTTTCGAAGAATTCATATCTCCGGCGAGATTCAATTTTCGATTGATCAGAATCCTTTCCATTTCTAGATTTGAGGTTTAGAACACTATTTAAGGTACGATTTCTAAGTTTTTTCTGTGTCGATTTATGTATAAGAAATCCTTAGCTAAGAAACCTAGAAAAGCTTGGGATTATCTTAGTTACTGGAAAGCCACTGTAAGTGTCTCTGATTTCAAAATGTCGAGTGAACCTGTTAGTGTCTACAAAGAAGAAGAAAATCTAGAGTATCTTAAGAAATTAGCTAAGATTCCCGAGGGTGTTAATCTAGTGACGCCGGAGGATTTACGACCAGATGAAGTTTCGAAGGGGTATGGCGTTTTATACGAATATCCCTTCAAAATAGGTTTTTCTTGGCCATTTATTCCCTTAGTCAGGGAGTTTTTAGATGCATTCGACATATCGCCTGGACAGTTAATGCCTCAATTCTGGCGAATTGTCCAGGTGGTCGATCGTCTTACGGCCGACTGGGGGGCTCCGTTCAATTTGAATGACCTTCTAGCAGCTTACAGCGTTAAAGCAGATAACTATCATAGATATAGTTTATTCCCTCGAACGAAGGGAGATACCGTACTGGTGCATAACACTGCGGTGAACGACCGTGGTTGGAAATGCCACTATGTTTTCCTCCAAGTGGCATCCTTGAACGATGAGGATAACCAATGGTTTTCATCCGGATGGAATGAGTCGGGTAGGTTTTTTTATTTTGTCGGGTGTTTTTGTCGTGTGTTTTATAATGTATACTAATGGTGTCTTTCTTTTTGTTTGGCAGTGATTGACTTCACTAAAGTGAAGCCAAACAGAGATTCTTTAAACAAGGTTCAAAGGATCTTGGAAAAGAGTATCGTTGACCGTTCTTTTTCTGTTCGGTCGAACGACGAAGAAGACGAAGTCGTCTTTGTTACGGAGGTTCCATCCGTCGAAGGTTCTCATCAAGGAGAGGAGAGAGGAGAAAGAAGAGAAGAAAAGAGAGAAGAAGAGATGACTGGTACGTCATTTAATGTCTTTTTCGTAATTCGCATTTTATGTCTTTTCTAACTCTTTCGTTTTGTCCAGAAGATTCATCTACGAAGTCAGCTGCTCAGAGACGGGCCGAACAACTGGAGCTTGCCCGTCAAGGCAGGGAGAAATCGAAGAAGCGATCTGCTCCTTCCGCGGGGTTGGATCCAAAGCGTCTTCGAGGCAAACCCCGGACTTCACCAAAGAAGACGGGCGATGCCACTCTGTCGTCCCTTTCAGGGGCGACATTAGCGAATGACACCGTTGCTGGGGTCGAACTTGGAGGTTCGACCAAGGCGACGAAGGATGCTCCCATGTCGGGGGTGTCGGGCGTTGAGAAGCCTTCTTCCTCCTCTAAAGGTGAGGGAAAGAATAAGGAAAAGGTGGGAGAGATGACTTTCAAAGCCACTCTCCCAGCTGATTTTATGGTAAATGACGTTCTCGAAAGAGACGTTATTTTTCCACACTTGGCGAAGTTCCTCCTCCCAACCTTTTACGATCGTTACAAGGATTCTAGGGTGGAAGATACGGGAGCCCATGCCGCTGGTCTCTCCTTCATGGTAATCATGTCTTAATTATTTTCCTTGTTACTTACTGTTCCGACCTGTTAACCCTTTCTTGGTTATCATGCAGGCTTTTCAAGCCTGTCTGAGCTTTTACGCTCAGACAGAAGGTCTTAGGGCGTCTTTTCCTGACGTCAAGAAAAGGGTTGACGAGGCTATTGAAAAGGAGAAGGTCGCTTTAGAGGCGCTCGAGGCCGAGAAAATGAAGGTCGAGAGCCTTAAGGCTAAACTCGTTGAAGCTCAAAATGAGAAGATTGAGTTTAGGGATCGCGTCCTTGAGCTTGAGGCGTTAACGACCAAGCTGGAGATCGAGAAAATAAAAGCCACCACCGACGCTACTTCTTATGCTGGTGAAGTTGCGTCTCTTCAAAAGAAAGTCGAGGGTTTGGAAGGCGACGTCAAAGATTTGGAGGAGGAAAATCAACAACTTGAAGCCTTTTCCCGTCTCACAGCCAGGGCTGCTTTGATGAGACGTCATCTGAGCGGGAAGAATCCCATGGTGTCGGCCGCCGAAGAGCTCAAGACTTATCTTGAGAAGGTGGGGACTGAAAGGGATCTCGACGAGGACGACGATCTAGATGGGAGCGAAGGAGGAGAAGAAGAGGTAGTAGCAAGGACGGACGTCATGCAGGAACAATCTGACGCTCCTCCTACTTAGTTTCTTTTGAACTTTTCACCTGAAGGTCGACCGTATGTGGTCGTCCTTTATATTTGTATTTTTGACATCCTATGAAACGAAACTCTTTTTGCTTGTCAATGCTTATAACTTACCTTTATAAATTGTCGTTCGTCGAATAAGTAAATAAACAGTTACATTAGTCATACAACCATATCATTATCAACTGAAACTTTCGATCGACCTTAGGCAATTCATAATAATGCATTCATTGATATTGAATGTATATGCGTGATCACATGAGATTCAAATAAGTCGTGCGTCCCTGCGAAAATCAACATTAGTGGGGTGGTCGTTGGTTTGACCAACGACCCTCCGATGCTTAAGTCAGTAATCTTTCTCAAAAAAAAAAATGAAAATGATCAAAGAAATTAATTTTCACAAAATTAAAAGTAATACCTTTTTAGATGAATTGCATTCCAACTTCGTGGGATATTTTGACTATCGAGGGTTTGGATTCTATAAGCTCCTTTACCCACGATACTAGAGATTTGATAAGGACCTTCCCATTTAGTAGAAAGTTTACCTGCATTAGGTTCTTGAGTGTTTTGAAACACTCGTCGTAGGACGTAGTCACATTCTTGAAAAACTTTGACCTGGACATTTTTGTTGAAATGTCGTTCGACAGTTTGTTTTTGTGACGCCATGCGAATGTGAGCAGCTTCTCGAAGTTCCTCTAAGGCGTCGAGGTCATAACTTAGATCGACTAAATTATGCTCAACGGACGTATGTCTTGAAGTTGGTAGTCGTACCTCAATAGGTAACACAGCTTCACATCCATAGACTAAGGAAAAGGGAGTCTGTCCTGTGGACGTACGAGGTGTCGTACGATTAGCCCATAGAACGGAAGGCAATTCTTCCACCCATTTTCCTTTGGCAGCTTTAAGTCGTTTCTTGAGTGAATTAATGATAGTTTTATTGCTCGACTCAGCTAAACCATTCGACTGTAGATATCGAGGCGTCGATGTTACTAACTTGATATTTCTTTCTTCACAAAATCTTCGCGTTCGGTCACTGATGAATTGTGTCCCGTTGTCGCACGTTATTTCAGATGGAACTCCAAACCTACAAATGATGTTAGTTTGGATAAAAGAAACGACTTCTTTATCCCGGACTTAGGAAAAAGCCGCTGCTTCGACCCATTTAGAAAAATAATCTGTTAAAACTAAAAGGAATACCTTTTGCCCGGGGGAAGGTGGTAATTTCCCAACAATATCCATTCCCCATTTCATAATGGGCCATGGAATCAAAGTCGAGTGCAAAGGTTCAGAAGGTTTATGTGACATACCTGTGTGTCTTTGACATGCGTCGCATAACTGCACATACCTGGTCGCATCTTGTCTTAACGTTGGCCAATAGTAGCCTTGTCTTGATATCCGGTTGGCTAAACTACGGCTTCCAGAGTGATTTCCACATTCTCCATCGTGCATATCCTGTAAAATTTTGTGTACTTGCGCCTTGTTGGTAATACATCGTAGATTCAATCCAGTCGAAGACCTTCGATACAATTGTCCTCTAATCATAACGTATCTTGATGCTTTAAATCTAACTTTTCTCGCTTCCATTCTATCATCGGGTAATTGATTGTTTTCTAAGTAATTTCGAATGTCGTCCGACCAAGAATTTTCTTCTTCAATTGGTGCAACTGAAATATTATCATCCTCCTTGATGGACGGGGTTGTAAGATGAACTACTGGGATATTATCGAATGTCATTCGACTAAGTGCTGACCCCAAATTGGCTAGTGCATCAGCTTGAGTGTTCTGATCTCTTGGTATTTGCTCGATTACAAAGTGACTGAACTTCTTTGCTTCTTCTTTGACTATTTTATAATAGGCAATCATCCTTGAATCTTTTGCTGCGAACTCTCCATTGATTTGGTTAACTACTAGGGACGAGTCACTTCGAACGTGCAGACGTGTTGCCCCCAAGTCATGAGCAATTTTGATTCCTGCAATTAGTGCTTCATACTCTGCCTCATTATTTGTTGCTTTGAAATCGCATCGTATGGAATATACCATTTTGCCCCCTTGTGGGGACTGTAGGACGACACCCAAGCCTGTGCCACGTATATTTGCCGAACCATCAACGTCGAGCGTCCATGTAGTGTCGTGCAAAGTCGCAACAATTAATTTGTCGGACGTCATTGTACTTTCCAGTTCTGGACTGAAATCTGAGACGAAATCTGCTAATACCTGTGACTTGATCGCCGTTTTGGGCTTGAAATCCAGATCAAAATTGCTGAGGTAAATACTCCACTTAGCTAATCGTCCTGTTAATTCGGGTTTTCTTAACACAGACTTTAAAGGAAAATTAGTTACCACAATTATAGGATGTGATTCAAAATAATGTCGTAGTTTTTTAGCAGCCATGATTAATGAAAGTAAAAGTTTTCTATAGACGAATACCTGGTTTCAGCATCTAGTAGAGTCTTACTTACATAGTAAATTGGCAGTTGTCGTCCGTCGGTTTCTCGTATAAGAACTGCACTTACCGAATTAATGCTGACGGCTAGGTAAAGTATAAGGACTTCACCTTTCTCAGGTTTAGAGAGAAAAGGAGGCGACATCATGTATTTTTTGAGTTGTTGCAACGCTTCTTCATGCTTTTCATTCCACTCGAACCCTTTATTTTTGCGTAGGACATTATAGAATAAATGACATCTATCGGATGATCGGGAGATAAATCGATTCAGTGTTGCTATACGTCCTGTAATACGTTGAACCTCTTTAAAATTTCTGGGTGATTTTAGCTCGACAATTGCTTTAATCTGATCTGGATTAGCTTCAATTCCTCGTCGCGTAACCATATACCCGAGAAATTTGCCAGCTCGAACTTCAAAAGAACATTTCGTCGGATTCAGCTTCATTTTTTATTCATGCAAGATGTCGAACGACTGCTTCAAATGTCCGATATGATCGTCCGCATGTTTCGACTTGACAAGCATGTCGTCGATATATACTTCCATAGTTTTGCCCAAATGTTCTTTGAACATCATATTCACCAATCGTTGATATGTCGAACCTGCATTTTTAAGACCAAAAGGCATTACTTTATAACAATAAATACCTTTATCCGTCATGAAGGCTGTTTTCTCCTGGTCGTCAGAATGCATTAATATCTGGTTATACCCAGAATATGCATCCATGAACGTGAGTAACTCATGTCCTGCTGTAGCGTCGACCATAGAGTCGATATGTGGCAATGGAAATGGATCCTTCGGGCAAGCTTTGTTAAGGTCCGTGAAATCAATGCAGACTCGCCATTTGCCATTTTTCTTTTGGACGACTACAACATTAGCGAGCCAATCTGGATACTTGACTTCTCGTATTTTTCCTGTTTTAAGTAAATTATCAACTTCGTCGTTGATAACCTTATTCCTCTCAGGAGCAAACTTTCGTCTTTTCTGTTGAACGGGTTTAAATGATAGATCGATGTTGAGTTTATGAGAAATAATACTCGGATCGATACCCACCATGTCTTCGTGCGTCCAGGCAAAACAATCATAGTGGTCCTGCAAAAAAGCAATTAGTTGCTTTTTGAAGGAAGGGTCGAGCGTCGAACCTATATAAACCATCTGGTCAGGCTTATCCTGGTTTAGGACGACAGCTTCCAAGCGATAGTCGTCGTCAGTCCCAGGAACATCCTAGTTCTGTAATTGCTATACTGTTTGCTTCGGGGGCTTCAAGGAAATTTTGTAACATTCTCTAGCGACCTTTCTTTCACCTTTAATTTCCTGTACTCCCCATTGCGTGGGAAATTTTAGGGTTTGATGGTACGTCGAAGGCACAACTTTCATGTCATGAATCCAAGGTCGCCCAAGGATAACATTATAAGTTGATGAGCAATCAACAACGTTAAACTTCGTCTGTCTGTTGATCCCTTTAGCATATACTGGGAGTGTGATTTCCCCCTTGGTGTTTGTCGCTCCACCATTAAATCCAACGAGTGTGGTCGAACGTCGTGTAATCTCTGATTTGTCGATACCCATCGCTTTCACTGCATCAAAAAAAATAATGTTAGCTGAACTACCTCCGTCGACGAGTATCCTTTTGGTCAGACAATTCCCAATGGTCAATTGGATAATTAGTCCGTCATGATGCTTCTGATGTACATCATTAAGATCCGCCTGGTCGAACGTTAAAGGCATAGCCTCCAATTCTGCATCCTCTTTGAGTCGTGACTCCTTTGGAATTGGTCGGTCGTCGGGACCGCGACTAGCATGTCTTTTAGCAGCGGAATATGTAGTTCCACAAATGTCAGAACCTCCAGTGATACAATTAATCACCTTAGCATGCTCTGGAGATGTAGGGCGTGCGTCTTTCTTTTCCATCAATTCTTGCAAGTAACCCTTTGAATTGAGCCAGGACAACTCTTTCTTTAAGGCGATGCAATCGTCCGTTATATGACCAAAGTCATTATGAAAGTCACACCATTTGGTTTTGTCCTTCTTGTCGTTGTCTTTATCATTTTTCTTTGGCCATCGTACGTTTTGCTGAAGTTGCTTCAAGGACACGACGAAGTCTTTAGCTGATCCAGGGAAACCATAAGATGATACCTTAGGATACTGGACAGATTTAGAAGTCGTCGGTCCTTTTTTTTCAAATCTAACGTTTGAAATCTACCGAGTAGGCTCCGATCGATTAGTTGACTTTGGTTTGAAGTCTGGCTTTTTAACACCTAAGCTTTTCCGGTCGCCCGAGTGTTTATTTCTGAAAGCAAGGTCATCCTCAACCCTCATATGAGCAAGCGTCCGTGCTCGTACGTCTTCAAAGGTTTCCGGAGGATACTTTGTAAGATCGAGATACAACCCAGAGCTATCGTCCAGACCTCGTTTGTATGCTTCGATTGCTGTTTTTACGTCGCAATTACGGATACTAATCATCTCCGCATTGAACCGATTAAAGTAACCCCGGATGGACTCTCCACTCTTCTGCACGATGTAATAGAGGTCGCTCGTTTGCTTCTCCATTTTTCGGCTGCTAGCGAATTGCTGAGTGAATTGATTCACCAATTCTGCAAAAGACCCAATAGTTTTAGGTTTGAGATTAATCAACCACTGTAAAGCTGCCCCAGTCAAGGTCGCCCCAAAACTTTTGCACATGTAAACTTCTTGGAATTGGTACGGTATTGAGACAGTCCACATAAGTTGCTTGTATTGGGCGACGTGTTCCGTTGGATCAGTGACGCCTGAGTACTTTGGATTGAAGTTTGGAATGTTGTATTTCTTTGGAACATCTACTAATGCGATCTCATCAATGAACGGTGACGCTTGAAACCCTGCACGTGGCTCGACATCGACTGGAACTGCTGCTCCCGGTAATTTGGCCAACATTGATAGGACACGTTCATTCTGCTCTTCCAGAAGCTTTAATCTTTGTGCAACGGGATCTAAAGGAACACCATTTGAAGTACCCAATGGAATATGGCCAGACCTATTGAAGCTAGTTTGCTGCAAGGCATCAGAGGCATATCCATTGAATGGAATAGAGGTCATAGGCATAGTTGGAATCACAAAAGTCGCAGGGTTAATTGATGGTGGACGAGGATAATTTGGTAATGGAGGGGGCACATTCCAAGTACCAACATAAGCATTTGTAGTCCCCATCATATTATTTCCATTTTGATTTCTCAGATTCTCGATGGTTTCAGCCGCTTGTCGAGCTTGAGTTGTTAGGGCGTCAATACGAGCACGAGCAGCTGTTAGCTCCATGTTCATTTGAGCGACGATATGATCTTGAGTTCCTTGGAATGCCATTATCCTGAATAACTGAACAAGAAAACACTAAGAGAAAACGTTAGTCTGTCGTGAGATTATTGAAGATTTCCTTTGGATGGTGCCCCACGGTGGGCGCCAAACTGTTTATGCCAAAAATCTCCCAAGAAAAATTTAAGGTAATCGTGAAGCTTAATCCAACCAAAGAAAGTAACGACAATAATCGTACGACTATAATAGAAATAAAGTAAATAAGACGAGAGAATTGGTGACGCGGAAAACCCCTAAAGTGGGTAAAAACCGCGGATGAGTGTAAGTCGTCGTGCACTATGGACGTCAATCAGGGACGTCGTCCTTGTTAACAAGTGTTACAAATGAAATGTAATGTAAAATAATACAATAAAATAAAGTCAGTCGTGCGTCGGATGTATTCAGACCTCAGTCGTGCGTTGTACAACAAACAGCGGAAGGCTTTATGAACTTCAAGAGAGATTGAGCAAGCTTGAGAGTATAATTTGTGAGCTTCTAAGGTATGAGAATCAGATGTCCAAATGTGCAGTTTCAACCCCATATTTATACTCCATCTTTCCGTTTTCCAAGTCTTTGAATGCATATGACCGTTTCTGATATTGATGATGGCGTCCGTTATGCTTTTTGTTATTGATGATGTCTACCGTTACACTCTTTAGTCATAAATATCCTTGAATCCTGCATTAAAACATGGCATAATGTATATTGTAGGTTAGTAACTGAAATTATGTCGTACGACAGAGACTGCGGATAGGTTCTGATAATTTAATTGAGGTCACTTGAAGAAAGGGCGTCTATTATCTATTTGGTCGTGCGACATAGTAGGTTCTGACTGTTGGAATTCCTTACCTGTTGTCCAGCGTTAATCGTACGACAATGTACTATTGAAATTTTTACCCAAACAAATACCAATTTAACGTAATGTGTGGCTTACTTTGTGTACGTCACATTATACGGAATCGGGTCTCCCCCATCACCAAAAGGTGTTGTCTTCGGGCTGAGTCTGTTATATATTTGTTTTCGATGACATTTTGCATACATGAATTTACTCCATGTTTTATAGGTTGAGTATTAAATCACCGCCCGTATTTTGGGGTGTTTTGGGATATGAGGTGTTATTTACATTATCATAAATTGGGAGTCGATTTATATTCTCATACTGCGCTAGTTTTGGGTTAAATCTAAGTTTACGAAAGAACGATTTATATTGGGATCTTAGTCTTTAAAACAGTTTGGTTTGGTTAACGATTAAATCGGTGTCTCTTTCGTTTAAAATGCATAATTATTGATAAACGAGTCATTTTCATAAGTGAAACATATCATTTGAAAGATTATGATTTTAATTGCATTCTTTCTTTTTAAACAATTAATTTATATATGTTGAAAACTCTTGAGCTCACTAGGCGTTAATCCTAACCTTTTTATTTTGTCGGCATGTGAATCAGGTTCCAGTTGGGAGGTTTGGTTCTAGCAGTACCTTGAAGTGATGTGCTTTAGTTTTTCGCAAGTGTAAGTATTTGGTGAAGTTTTCCGCAGTTTGAAGATAGTTACTATTATTGGGTTTTAGTAGCACCCGACCTTGTTATTGACTTTATGTAGAGAATGAATTGTGTGTGTTGAGGTTAAACCTTGAAATTGTGATTGTATATGAAACATTTATTGATGTATTTAGGAAATTTTAATTTAGTTACTATTTCCAGATTTGAGGGTGTTACAAGTTGGTATCAGAGCTTAAGTTTGAGAGAATTAGGTATTGATTTTTTGGATGCCTAGACTCAAACTAGCATTCTTATAAGTGATTGTAAGTGAAGTTGCACATTAGGTACCTTAAGATAAGATATTTTAGGGTTGATTGAGTCGCTATAAACGGGAAACTTGTCGAGGGTCGCAAAGATGATCATGTACGGTACGTTCATAATGGCACCTGGCCAGTGTTATGGTGAACCTACATGCTACATGTGTATACTTGAACTACCTTGGTATGACGACCGTTGGGGTAGTGAGAAAGTCTCTAAGAGAGTGATCTAAAGAAAAGTTGATGTTTATAGCATTGTCATATTGGAGTGATGGTTAAACATGCCAGATGCAATTAGTTGACCATTTTGGGTCTAGTGGAATACCAAATCTGTCAAAACATCTAGTCACAACAACAAATGAACTAATCTGTCAAAATTACCTCTAGTGGAATATCAAATCTGTCAAAATTGCCTCCAGTGTAAACAAAACCAAGTAGATTCATAGCAAATAAGAGAAATTAAGAAATTAGAAACATAAACAAATAGATTCATAGCAGAACCCTTCTCGATTAAGAGCAACTAAAGAAAATTTTCGATTTAACATCAAATAAATCCACACATCATCCTACAATTCAAAACTCATTACACTCCAATTATGAAGTTCGATAAATAACCTCAACAAATACAAACTCCAATAATACACAAAGACTAAACCACAGTCGGGTGCTACTTCACCCCCAAACACAAGTTGCTCTAAATGCGGAAGACTTCACTAAGATATCCACTCCTCGAGCACACAACTAGCACTCTTCTCTTTACAGTGTCACTAAGACTATTCCCAACGAAGTCTGTTGCACATGCCGACAAATAAAAAGGTTAGGCTAACGCCTAGTGAGTTCAAGAGTTTTCAACATTAATAAATATATCGTTAAAAAGGAAGAATGCAATTGAAATCATAGTCTTTCAAATGATATGCTTCAAATATGAAAACGACTTGTTTTCCCATAATATGCATTTTAGGCAAGGAAACACCAATATAAACGTTTTCCAATCCAAACTACTTCAAGGATGAAGATCCCATTATAAAACGTTATTTCGTAAATTAAATTCAACCCAAAGCTCACTCAAAACGTGAATAGAAATTGAACTCCCAATTTATGAAATGCGGATAAAACTTTATATCCCGAAACACCCAAAAACACGGGTGGAGCATAATACTCAACCCAGAAATCATGGATAAGATCCATATATACAAATCGTCACCGAAAACTTGGATAATAAAATTCAATACCCAAAACAACACCTTTCGTTGACGGGGGAGACCCGAATTCCATCGAATGTGGCGGGCACACAAAGTTAGGCCATTTATCAATGTTCTCGAGCTTCACATAGAGCCATGGATCCCCGTATACGACTCCCAACCGAGCAACCACCGCAAGATACCCAAATGCCTCTAGTGTCTACTCGACCTCTAGATGAGTGTCACCACAAAAGCCACAAGTCCCCGTATCCGGCTCACCATGGGCACCATCACAAGACTTAGCTCCGTATACAGCTCTGCAGAGCACCACCGCAAGCTTACATAAAAACATGACTTGGGGACCACTCACTAGACTTCAAACGTGGATACTAAATTCCACGATGAGTAACCAGACTGGATTACAAACGGGCATCGAGTTCAACCACCCACGATATATACCTCGAGCACTTCAATAAAGGTTACACGGTTATCGAGTTCAACCACCCACAATCTATACCCCGCGATCCCGCTAGCCATAAACAATATCCAGTCCCAAAACGGAGTAAAGTCCCCAAGTAAACCAACTGACTGACTCATATGCCTATGGATCCAATGCATTACAGTCTAAACGTTACATGACTCATACGAATGAACTAACACATTCAAAACATGTAACTCCCCAATAAGATGCAACTAAGTACACTATACGTCCAAGGCTCCTTAATGAGCTACCAAAACTGAACAAATGTTCCAAAGACTCAACCGAGTACAAATCAAGCCCCAAAAGGCTTAATATACGTTTGGCTAAAACACAAGAGCTAATATGGTTACATAAAAACCGAATTATATCTTTCCCCAAAATCTTTGTTTCTCAAATCACCATTGGCCTTCGGCCCAAAACCCAAGAAGGCTTATTATTTTCTAAAATGTTCCCAAGGTCGGGGTTGACCCAACCCAAAGGACTCACACACTCTTACTTTCCTGCGGCCTTGGCCGCGACCACTGACTGGCATACTTACAGAGACTTACGCGGTCTTAGCCGCGGCTTGAGGCCGCGAGCCAAGCCGCGCGTGCTGCAGGTTACGCCTCTCGCGTCTTGTGCTGAGCCATTCCCCGACCGTTCCTTGACTGATCGTTGACTGTTCCTTTAGAATTTACGGGTGTTAAAACATAACAGGTTAGAAACAAAAAAAAAAACCTAGGTCCATAGCATGAATCATAGCAGGTTGAGGGTTCAATAAACTTATATTTTAGTTGGTAATAAAAAAATCTTGAGCTGAAGGTCCAATCGGTAGAGAAAACTTGCACAAAACTTGTAGGTCCAATCAAAATGTTTGGAGAAGTCGAGAGTCACCTTCGTCCGTCAAAACTTGCAGGTCCAATCGGTGGAGAAGTTGAGAGTCAGAAAAAAACGCAGGTCCAATCGGTGGAGAAGTCGGGAGAAGTCGAGAGTCAAATACCTGTGGAGAAGTCGATCTGGTTCGAATTCGAAGTTGATCTGGTGAGAAGTCGTCAATTTAGCGACGCCGACGACCTGAGCTATAATAACCCCATTTTCGTTAATCCGGATATATGTTTCTAACCGAAGCTTTCTTGACTTGTGTATAGTGTATCTAGGCTTGTAGAGATAAAGATTTAAAGAAAAGAATTATAAGGTTTAAAATGTAATAGATATGAAACTAGAAGGGTTAATTGTTAAATACTCTATATTCTTATCTTTTATACCCAAGATTAATCAGACATCTCATTTTCTTTTCCTCCTTCACCTATAACCGTATAGAGAGTGAGAGAGAGAGAGAGAGAGAGAGAGAGAGAGAGAGCTTAGTGTGAGAAACCAAAAATTGGTGAAGAGATTGAAGAAATTAAGCTTGGTTTTGGAAGATTAAGGTAATATTGTTCAAGGTAACTCTCTATTTCCCTTTAATGTTTGTTTTGGTGGATTCAATATATGTTAAAGTGTATGCATTTGGTGTTTAGAGGTTGATTATAATCAAGGAAAAGTTGAAGATATCAAAGCTAAAGCATTTTGAGGTAATAATCTTCAAAAGAAGTTCAATTATGTTGAAAATTGTGAATTTTAACTTATAAGATGTATAATTGGTGATGCATGTATTTGGTATTGTTAAATTGTGGTTAGAATACTCTAAGAAGATCATGGATTAAGGAATGAAATCATTAAAAACAAAATTGAGCTTCAAAGTTGTAACACCCTAAAAATCAGAGTAAAATAAAACATGGAAAACCTGACAAAAGACGAAAGTAAATCCATTAACTTCCATAAATGGGATCAGTCCTTTAGACTATACAACCCTATACAAGGATTTCATCAAAAGAATGGGACTTACCAATGCCCAACATCAATACTAAAATATCTCCAAAAACCTCGAGACTCAAAACTCGTCTCTCCAAAAACCCCGGCACCCACCGCTAATGGAAACCTGTTATACACATCATTTGAGAAAAAGTGTCAGACTTTAAAGTCTGGTGAGAACATACAGTTTATAAAGCTCGAAAGATATAAACATCAGTATCATAAAGAAATCTTTTCATAAAGGTTTAGTTCGTAAAGATAACATTTTTCCACAACCGGGCCTCTTCGGTCCAAAACTCTTAAACGGTGATAAAAGGACCATTTTACCAAGGATAGTGGTGTAACACAAAGTAGACCACAAATCCGAGTTATGAGCTAAACACTTGGAGTCCTCAGCAATGAACCCAGAGTCCGTGCTACGAGGTGAGATCGCGCTTCCAAGGGAAACCAATGTATACTCCTTCACTAGGATCACCATGAACCATGGCTAGTATCCGGCCTCACATAACCGTACCAAGTTGCCCCCGAGGAACATGTGATCCATAGTTACAAAATGGGGAATATTACCTCCCAACAAAACAGTCTACTCCAAAACCTAGGGATCCACTAGTAATGGTAAGGACTTGTCACAACAACATATGTGACCAACCATAAATAAATATATGGTATAAGTACATTTTATAAACAAAATGCTACTCCCAGTTCAACTTCTGGTAAGAATGAAAATCATCAAAATGAGTTCATAAACATTCTTTTCACGTAACCACATAATGTACAAGTAAAACATCATTTTACTTTTAATAAGGCGGAACCAGTCATTTTAGTCAAATCTGACCGGGAACCCCGAGAATCACCAAAAACTTCATTTATGACAAAATGTAGAGAGCATAAGATCATACCGTAGAAATACTTTAGATTTCGCAAATAAGAGTTTTGACATGTATAAAGTTTGTAAAATGGTAGTAGGAACTCACCGGTAGGTTTTCAGAATAAAACCCGGAAAACCATATAACGATCACGACGTAGAGGTGAAGCTTAAAACACCGACCCCTCGCTAGAAACACCGAAAACTAGCAACCAAACGAACCTTTGAAGATCGAAGGAGAAAAGAGATAAAAGGAGGAGAGAGAGAGATTATCTGAGATCTTTTGATTAAATCAAAAGATATCAGCCAAATGAGATATTTCAGCCAAGCTTTGCACGAATCCCAACACAGCGCACGACCCGTGCGTTTTTCAAAGGGGAGGGCGCACGGCCCGTGCGTTTTCCACTGCCTCGCACCCAGATCCTTGCGCACGACCCGTGCGTTTTTCCTGAAGGAGGGCGCACTGCCCGTGCGCCCTGTAGACAGAAACCTCAACTTCATTTCTTCTTAACAACCCTTGCAAAACCAAACGAAAATTCGGGGTGTTACAATCCTCCCCGACTTGGGAATGATTTCGTCCCCGAAATCCCAATTACACAAAAAGGTGAGGATATCTTCGCTTCATATCCTCCTCGGCTTCCCACGTCACATTTGCTCCCCGGTGATGCTTCCACTGTACCTTGACCAAAGTGACCTCTTTGTGACGCAACTTCTTAGACTTTCTCTCTAAGATGGTGTCGGGTTCTTCCACACAATGGTTTCCTTCGTCTACCCTCAATTCTGAAAGGGGAATGACGTTGTTTTCTACCGCCAAACATTTTCGGAGGTAGCAAACATGAAACGTGTTGTGTATTCTGCTCAACTCTGGTGGTAGTTCCAACTGGTAGGCTTGCAAACCCACCCGTTTAAGTACTTTGAAAGGTCCGAGGAAACGGGGACTCAACTTCCCACGTTTTTCGAACCGTATAATGCCTTTCCACGGCGACACCTTAAGCATAACGCGGTCGCCCACTTGGAATTCCATCGGTCGCCTCTTCTTATCGGCATAGCTCTTCTGACGATCTTGAGCCGCTTTCATTCTTTCTTGAATGCACTTGACCTTATCGGCAGTCTCTTGCACGATTTCAGGTCCGGCAAACTGCTTTTCTCCCGCTTCGAGCCAGCACACGGGAGTCCGACACTTTCGCCCATACAATGCCTCAAAAGGTGTCATTCCGATACTCGAGTGGTAGCTATTGTTGTAAGCAAACTCTACCAAAGGCAGGTGAGAGTCCCAGTTACCCCCGAAATCAATGACACAAGACCTTAACATGTCTTCCAATGTTTGGATCGTTCGTTCGCTCTGCCCGTCGGTTTGCGGATGGTAAGTCGTACTCAACTTCACTCGAGTACCAAGCTCTTTCTGAAACCCATCCCAAAAGTTCGAAGTGAACCGACTGTCGCGATCCGACACGATCGACAATGGTATGCCGTGCCTCAAGACCACCTCATCGATATAAAGCTTCGCTAACTTATCCATCGGTAGTGTCTCGCGCATAGCCAAGAAGTGAACGCTCTTTGTCAATCTATCAACTATCACCCAAATGGTATCGTGACCTCGAAGAGTTTTAGGCAACTTCGTCATGAAGTCTAAGGACTAGAGACTCCCGTACGGTCGTTGATGTTCGACCTTGACTTGCGAACACGTCACACAACGCTCAACGTAACGTGCCACGTCAAGTTTCATCACCGGCCACCAATAGTGCAACTTCAAGTCCCTGTACATCTTTGTACTTCCTGGATGAATGGAATACTTGGACTTGTGTGCATCTTCCAGCAACAGCTCCCGGTTTCCCCCAACCTTGGGTACCCACACACGACCGCTGAACAGTTTCACTCCACGGCTATCTTCCGTCAAGAGCAATCGTTGTTTTGTCATGACTTCCTCTTTGAGATTCTCTTCCAACAATGCTTCCATCTGAGATGTCTTGATCTTCTCAACAAGACTAGACACAAGCTCGATTCTTGAATGGGTAGCCCGAATACTCCCGCTATAGTCCTTCCGACTTAGCGCATCGGCCACCACGTTCGCCTTACCTGGATGGTAAAGCAATTCACAGTCGTAATCTTTCAGCAACTCGAGCCACCTTCTTTGCCTCATATTCAGCTCTTTCTGATCAAAGACATACTTTAGGCTCTTGTGATCCGTGTAAAGAGTGCACTTCGTGCCGTAGAGGTAATGTCGCCAAAGCGAGCACCACCGCTGCTAACTCCAGATCATGGGTTGGATAATTCTGCTCGTGTATCTTAAGCTGCCTCGAGGCATAAGCGATCACCTTGCCTCGTTGAATCAACACACAACCCAATCCCATCTTTGAAGCGTCGCTGTAAACCACAAAATCTCCCGACCCTTCAGGTAATGTCAAGATCGGAGCTTCACACAACTTCTTTTGAAGGATCCGGAACGCCTTCTCTTGGGTTTCGGTCCATTCAAACTTCACATTCTTCCGAGTCAGAACTGTCAAAGAAGAAGCGATCTTGGAAAAGTCTTGAATGAATCTCCTGTAGTATCCCGCCAGACCCAAGAAACTTCGGATCTCGGATGGATTTTTAGGAGGCTCCCAATTCATCATTGCTTCAATCTTGGAGGGGTCTACTCTCACTCCGTCCCGAGTGACTACGTGCCCCAGAAATTGTACTTCTTTAAGCCAAAAGTCGCACTTGGAAAACTTGGCGTACAATCTTTCTCTTCTCAATACTTCCAGAACTTCACGTAGATGTTGTTCGTGCTCTGTCTCACTCCTGGAGTACACGAGTATGTCATCAATGAATACAATGACCGACTTGTCAAGGAAAGGTCGGCACACTCTATTCATCAAGTCCATAAACATTGCTGGTGCGTTCGTCAGGCCAAAAGGCATTACAAGGAACTCGTAATGGCCGTAACGCGTTCTAAAAGCCGTTTTCGGAACATCTTCTTCCCTTACCTTCACTTGGTGATAACCTGAACGTAAGTCGATCTTGGAAAAACAACCCGCTCCTTGAAGTTGATCGAACAAGTCGTCTATTCTCGGAAGCGGATACCTGTTCTTCATTGTAGCTTTGTTCAACTCACGGTAGTCAATGCACATTCTCATTGTGTCATCCTTCTTCTTGACAAATAAGACCGGAGCTCCCCAAGGTGACGAACTCGGTCTTATAAAGCCTTTCTCCAATAGCTCTTGGAGTTGTGCTACCATCTCTTGCATCTCCGATGGCGCTAAACGATAAGGTGCTTTAGCGATCGGTGCAGCGCCAGGCACAAGATCAATCCGAAACTCTACCTGACGATCGGACGGCAACCCGGGCAAGTCGTCCGGAAAGGCATCTGGATACTTACGTACGATCTTCACATCTTCCAGCTTTGACTTCTCTAACTTGGCATCGATCACATAGGCTAGGAAAGACGAACATCCTTTCACTAAACACTTGCGTGCTCTTGCCATTGTGATTATTGCCACTTCACCCTTCCTCTTTTCACCATAGATGACCACGACCTCTCCCGAGGGGTTGGGAAGTCGAATCATCTTCTTAGAACACACGAACTCGGCCTGATTGTTTGACAACCAATCCATACCGATTACCACATCAAAACCCCCGATTGACATTGGTAGTAGATCGATCGGGAATTCTCTCCCTTCGATACTAAGAGTACACTGCTTCAGAACCTCGCGGATCAGAACTCGTCTACCATCAGCTATTTCTACTACTAACGCATCCTCAAGACTAGTAGTGGGCATAACAATTTTCTGACGGAACAAACCAGATACGAAAGAGAAACTAGCACCCGTATCGAATAAAATACGGGCAGGTACAGAGTTTATAAGAAAAGTACCCGATACCACATCAGCGGATGCTCTGGCCTCTTCGGCCGTCATCTGAAATGCTCGACCCAGAACCTTCGGAGGGTTCTCCTTCCTTGCTGGCACGCTACCTGACACAAGCTTCGGGCAATCTCTCCTCGTGTGCCGGTGCCTTGCACTCAAAACAGATGATCCCCCTGACCGGGCAATCTCTGACAGTATGACCAGGCTTCCCACACTTATAACAAGTTTGAGAATTGTTGTAACAGTTACCGTGATGCTTGGTTCGACACTTCGGGCACCACTTTGCTTCCTGATAACTGCCGAAGTTGCGGTTTCCAACAAAAGGTCGGGTCCGCTTGGGAGGTACTAAACTGCTCTCCCACTTTCTTTTATCAGACACCACCACAGAATTCTCAGATTTGCTCTTCGCGAACATCTCTTCCATGAATTGAGCTTCCTCCACCATCTCTCGGAGGTTAGAAGCCTTGAAATTATGGACCATCGATTGCATGTCCGCTGGCAAGCCGTTGAGATAGGCTTTCATTTTGTCTTTCTCTGTTGGGGCAGCATGCCCCACCAGACCAAGCTTTTCCATAAACTGACGGGTGTACTCCCTCACCGTCAGGCTTCCCTTCACCAAAGACCGGAATTCTTTCTCAATTCGGTCCATTGTCCTTTCATTGCAAAACTCTTCTAGCAGCTTCTTCTTAAACTCGGCCCAAGACAACTGAGCCAACACTTCAGGAGATAGAGTGGATTGGATGATATTCCACCAGATGAGTGCAGTGTCCCTCAGCAGTTGGGTACCGAACCGCACCCTTTGATCATCACCACATTCGGAAGAGCCAAAAGCTTGCTCAACCGCTCGGATCCACTTTACACACACCGCCGGGTCATCAGAACCAAAGAATTCTGGCGGTCCGCAACTCAGAAAGGACTTATAGGAACAACTCTTCCTATTCCCCGGAGCACCAGAAATCCCTCGCTCTACCGCTGTAACCCTTATACCATCGCCTCCAGAACCTGCTACGACGTTCTCCACAACCGTCTCACTTCTCCGATTGTTTACGTCGCGGTCCTCCATTGTTTTCAGCAGAAACTCCTGCTGCTTCGCCATCTCTTCCCTCATTGCCAACATCACGCTGGCCAACAACTCGGACTGGGGATTAGCATCCCCGATGACTGGGTGAGACGAAGCCAGGTCTACTCGCGAAATGACCTCTGGCCCCCCACCTAGTACCTGCTGAACTGGCGGACGCACTACAACCTTAACTCCTTCCGTCCAATCAGCGGTGGAGGTTGTCGCTTCCAGACCATCAACACGAGTACGCGGTCTACCATGCGTATTCACCATTCTGAACTGCTACACAGAGCAGAGGAAGAGATAAGAAAGAGATAGGAAAACACGAAAGGAAAACGTACTACCACATTACCAATTGTCATATTAACAGTAAATCAAGCACTCTTACGTACAATATCCTCATAATAATATTAGCTAAGTGAAATTATGAACATACAACACATAACGGTTCTTGTCACCACTACTACAACGCCTGATAAACGTACTTTCCGTCGACTCCAAGACTAACCCAACTTAGGAGCTCTACCCCATTCTCGTGGATCAATTCTTAATATACTCAGTCTAAGTCTAGACATCTTACATTCATACCTAGTTCGCTTAAACTAGAGCTCTGATACCAACCTGTAACACCCTAAAAATCAGAGTAAAATAAAACATGGAAAACCTGACAAAAGACGAAAGTAAATCCATTAACATCCATAAATGGGATTAGTCCTTTAGACTATACAACCCTATACAAGGATTTCATCAAAAGAATGGGACTTAACAATGCCCAGCATCAATACTAAAATATCTCCAAAAACCTCGAGACTCAAAACTCGTCTCTCCAAAAACCCCGACACCCACCGCTAATGGAAACATGTTATACACATCATTTGAGAAAAAGTGTCAGACTTTAAAGCCTGGTGAGAACATACAGTTTATAAAGCTCGAAAGATATAAACATCATTATCATAAAGAAATCTTTTCATAAAGGTTTAGTTCGTAAAGATAACATTTTGCCACAACCGGGCCTCTTCAGTCCAAAACTCTTAAACGGTGATAAAAGGACCATTTTACCAAGGATAGTGGTGTAACACAAAGTAGACCACAAATCCGAGTTATGAGCTAAACACTTGGAGTCCTCAGCAATGAACCCAGAGTCCGTGCTACGAGGTGAGATCGCGCTTCCAAGGGAAACCAATGTATACTCCTTCACTAGGATCACCATGAACCATGGCTAGTATCCGGCCTCACATAACCGTACCAAGTTGCCCCCGAGGAACATGTGATCCATAGTTACAAAATGGGGAATATTACCTCCCAACAAAACAGTCTACTCCAAAACCTAGGGATCCACTAGTAATGGTAAGGACTCGTCACAACAACATATGTGACCAACCATAAATAAATATATGGTATAAGTACATTTTATAAACAAAATGCTACTCCCAGTTCAACTTCTGGTAAGAATGAAAATCATCAAAATGAGTTCATAAACATTCTTTTCACGTAACCACATAATGTACAAGTAAAACATCATTTTACTTTTAATAAGGCGGAACCAGTCATTTTAGTCAAATCTGACCGGGAACCCCGAGAATCACCAAAAACTTCATTTATGACAAAATGTAGAGAGCATAAGATCATACCGTAGAAATACTTTAGATTTCGCAAATAAGAGTTTTGACATGTATAAAGTTTGTAAAATGGTAGTAGGAACTCACCGGTAGGTTTTCAGAATAAAACCCGGAAAACCAGATAACGATCACGACGTAGAGGTGAAGCTTAAAACACCGACCCCTCGCTAGAAACACCGAAAACTAGCAACCAAACGAACCTTTGAAGATCGAAGGAGAAAAGAGAGAAAAGGAGGAGAGAGAGAGATTATCTGAGATCTTTTGATTAAATCAAAAGATATCAGCCAAATGAGATATTTCAGCCAAGCTTTGCACGAATCCCAACACAGCGCACGACCCGTGCGTTTTTCAAAGGGGAGGGCGCACGGCCCGTGCGTTTTCCACTGCCTCGCACCCAGATCCTTGCGCACGACCCGTGCGTTTTTCCTGAAGGAGGGCGCACTGCCCGTGCGCCCTGTAGACAGAAACCTCAACTTCATTTCTTCTTAACAACCCTTGCAAAACCAAACAAAAATTCGGGGTGTTACAAAAGTCAGGTTGCACATCAAGTGTTTGATAAAATGTTTGTGAGACTTTTGAAATTTTAGAGTTGTTGTCCTGTTACTAGAAAATTCGTATAAAATCAACCGTTGGTCCAAATGAGGTGTACGATATACCGTTGGAAACCTTAGAATGTCCTTAACAACTGTTATGAAGAGTGCAAGTCCTAATGTGTCAAAATTCTGAGTTTATGAATCAGCTCACAGTGTGACAAAACCTACGCACTGTTTTTGTAAAGGCTGTATCGTCCTGCTCGTAGCTCCGAATTGCACAAATCCAGTTGATATAGAATCCTAAGATATCAAGGTACAACTTTCATTTAGATGATAGTGTCCATATTGGCTTCTAAACGGGATAAATGTATCGAAACTTATGGCAAACAGAAGCTGTCAATTTCTGTTTTTAAGTCAAAATTGGGATTTTTGGAAAATATTGTCTAAGATCTTAATGATTGTGTTTAGCTTAGTTGAGTGTTTTATTAAATGATTGTAGGTAATCGGAAGTAAAGAAACAGATAACTAAGGTACGAATATCCTATTTCTTTGAATCGAGGGTAACCGGATACATTCCGGAAATCCCATCCATCTTGATATATGTGACTCTGAACCTTATGGTTTCGAGTATTCGTATAGGAAACATTTATTTTGTTTCAAAGTTGAGTTTATGCTATAATCTTTTGAATACGTTTCATGATTCGAACATTTTAGTGAAAGAGTTTGATTTTATGATATTTGAAACATTGATTTTAAGAACATGAGTTTTCTTGAATTTGAATTAGACTCAACACTTGGGTCACGGGTGTTGAGATGCCTACGTGGTGGCTATTAATGACCATGGCGTTCTCGTAAAGGCTAAGGCCAAGCTAATTAGGGGACGTAGGATGCATCCAAGAGCCGAACACCAGAAAATGTCTGGTTACCGGATAGAACCGATTATCGGATAGAGCCGAATACTAGAATTGAACTGGTTACCGGGGAATGTGTGGTGTTGTGCCCGACATTAACATTCCAAGTCTGATTGGACTGATCATCCGATTAGACAACGTATTATTGAAATACGGGTGACTCGTTGATTTTTAAAATAAATAAACAAATGATTTCTATATTCTTTATTAATGTTCAGAACGATTGTTTTATATTAACTTTTATTTGATCTTAAATTATGTTCGAACCATTATGCACATTATCCGCCCACTGAGCGATTTTGCTCAGCCGAGGTGTTTTCTGTTTCCTCGGCAGGTTTAGGTTCTACCGCAGGGATGGGTTGAATGATCGAGATAGACCTGAGAGTAAAAAAAAAGACTTAAGATTAACTTTTATATATCGGGCTTGTATAATCTTTTGGAATTAGTTCAGATGATAATATTTTGGGTTTGTAATTATGTTTAAGTTTTGTTTTAAGTTAACTGTTATCTTGGGGAGCTTAGTACAACTCTGAATTATGGTATTTTAGAGTTTTGATCCGGTTATCGGATTGTACTCCTCCCGTCTCAGGCTGCGCGGGACGGGGGTATTACATGAGCAGTACACAAATCGACGATAGGTTGTGAGCGTCTTCTATCTGATAGATGGGAGACGTGTTTAGGTTAACTATTTTTCAAGGGTATTTTTGTAAAAAGTAAGCTTGTTCCATCTTGTTCTAGAGGTAAAGAAGAACACGTGTGTTCCATGGTTGTTCTAGTTAGTTCCACTTTGTTCCACATATGGTCATACCAAACATGGGACAGGTGTGTTATGTTCTGTCCTGTCCCATCTCATCCTATCCACCGTACCAAACGCACCATTCGGGTTTTTATTTAATAATATACTATTAATATGTAACTATAAATGTATAAAGGGTAAGCATTAAAAATAATTCCTACGTAATTATAATATTGAATAATATAAGATTAAGTTCAAAAATAATATTGAGTTCATTTCGAATGTATTGACGAAACGATTATAATGGTGTAATTTGTAAAAAAAAGAAACTATTTTTTTATATATTTTAGTTAATATACGATTATGTGTGTTAATAAAATAAAAATGTAAATGAAAAAGTAATTGATATAAAAGAAATTAAATAACTAATTATATCTTTATAAGGATGCAAATTGTAATTTTTTTTCTAAAACTATAAGCAGAAAGTGAATCTTTACACATAAAATTTTCTACGTATAGATGTTTTTTAATTTTTATTTTTGGAAAAAAATAATCATTACACAGAAAAAAAAAAATTATGCACAAACTTTGACTATTTTAGGAAAAAACTTTGAAATGTCGTAAAAAATTGAATTTGGTTGATGATTGACTATTTTAGTTAATTTCACCATTTTTAATTTGTAGGCGGATAAAGTAAGTAACATTTTTTTAATTTGTAGTTTTACTTGCTTTGTAGGTTGTAAGTTACATTTTTAAGTAATAAGAATGTATTCAACAAGTTATCAAAAGTCTAAGGATTTATTTAACATGTTTTAAAATATCCAAGAACTTATTTGTTCGAAAAAATTGTCCAAAAACTTGATCATTCCAAACACTAAAGTCTATTTTGCTTGTTTACACTTTTCCCTTCTACCTATGAGCATGTATGTTAATTGGTACGACCGCTAATGTTTTTTTGAACTTGCAATATATAAAATAAAAAATAATATAATACTACTTTTTCTTTTGTTAATTTTCACTCACACTTGAGAACATGATCACACTTTATTAATTTATTTAACATAAAAATAAATAAATTATTACTATACTTAAAAAAAAAAACTTTACCAAATTCTTTAAATTTATGTGTAATTACTAAATAGATATGTGAAAACTGTTCAATATATACTATTTTATAAATTATTTAGGTCAAATTTCATATTTGGAGAATATAAAATTTATAAAATATCAAAAATATTTCATATTTGGAGAATATAAATTTTATAAAATGTCAAAATTAAATAAAAATATAAAAACTTAGGTGTCGTTTGTTTTTAAGAGGTCTAAAGTCTGAAGTCTTATTTTAGTTATGATTAATAAGAGGTGTTGTGTAAAAATGTCTGAACGATTCAGACTTAAGAGTCATTAAGAGTTTTTTTTTTAAAACAAACAACCCCTTAGTGTTATATAAATAGAGTCGAGTGACCTTTTATGTTTATAAGCTGGTTTCTAGTAAGAATAATCATTTTTATGAGAAGGATAAGAAATAATCTTTATTTTTGGATCAATTTTAAATAAAGAAAAATTGAAGATTTCAAACTAATTCATGGATTAGTTTATGATTTAATCTGAACCATTAGATTAATACTAATTAAAAGTGATTAAGGTCCAAATCTCTTTTTATATTTCTCATCTTAATTCTTATTCTCACACGATTTTTAATTTTATGTTTATAAAAATGCAAAATAAATTTTATATTTATAAAATAAGTTAAAAGACTTTGGTTTATGGAAAAACTTTTTTGGATGAGCTTTAAAAAAAGGAAAATTAATTGTTTTAGTCATTTTTACGGTGGCTTAACCTCTTAGCCATATTGTCCTTAAAATCGTCAAAATAGCACCAGGTCTGCAAAAAATAAGTCTGTAATTGTGGACCTATCACGAACCTGATCGATTTTCCAATTTTTCTTTACATATTGCGGACGTGGGTAAAAAAAAAATTATTATAGGAAAATCGATCAAATTTGTTTTTTTTGGTATTTTTGTAGACCTAGAATTACCATTTCAATGAAAATAAGGAGAAAGTGACTAGGAGATGATAAAAAAAATGGCTAAAACAATCAATTTCCCTTTATATAAAAAAAAGGCAACAATATAAACATATTTTTTTTAAACATAGATTTAAGATATTTTAATGAAAATTATGGGGGTGTTTGGGATTACTTATTTAAAACAACTTATGCTTATTTTGAAAAATGTTTATTAACTTATATGGTGTTAAATCGGAGTTTTCTTAAAAGTGTTTGGATTAGCTTATTGTGGTACCAAAACGTAATAAACTAATAAGTTGTTATTTAAAGGTGTTTGAGATTGTTTATACATATAAAAAAACCAAAAAAGTCATAAACACTTTTGAAATAAGTTGATAAGTTAGAACAAAATGACTTATCAAAAATGGATTTTCAGCGGTTTGACACCGCTATAAGCTCTTTTCTTTTCTTTCCTTTTCATCCAAACACTCAAAATGACTTATCTCCGATGTCAAATCACACTAAGCTAAAAAAAAAAAAAAAAACCCCTCAAATAAGCATTCCCAAACACCCCCTATATCCCCTCTAAAAGAAGAACTATATATTGATAATTATATATTTACAATATGAAATGCCTTCAGTCGTCTTTCTGAAATAATCACCAGATGTTTCCAAGCCTCCCAGCCATTTCCACCGCCACACCCTCTCCCTCTTTACCTTCAATCGCCTATCTTCTTTCTCTAGGCTAGGGTTTCTTTTCAAGCGATTCCTTCCAATTCTCATCAAATTACGGAAAAGGTAAAAAAAAAAATCATCTCTACATCACCTGTATCTATCTATCTATCTGACATGGATGTGTCGTGATTTCTGCAATTTCGTTGTAATATTCTCGATCCTTGATGAGTTTTGAAGCTTTTACGAATTTGATATCGTACCGTAGTAGCTTTGGATGCAAAATTGATATGCCAAGATTGATACGGAGTTTTGTGTGAATTAACCAACCTAATTTTATTGACAGCTGTTATAAGTATAACGGCAATCAGCCGATCTTTAGACTGATTTGCATCAATTTAGAAGTTGAAAGATAACGTGTTTGGCATTCGATTTAGGACAACCAACATCTGGTTCTTGTTCTGGAACCTCGTGGGCTGGGAAAGGAGCTTCTGTTACGTTCTTGCAATTTTGGGTTTTTTAAACTTAAACCGACATTCGAAATTCTTAATTATATTATAGCAATTTTATTGAATGTAAATTTTGGCTGTGGATGGATTGCATATGAAATTATTGACTACAAGAGTTTGCTATGTTTAGTTTTGATGAAATTAACCCATTTTTTCAGTGATTGCATCAACAACCACGATGTGAAAGTGTGAAACATTTGAGACAGGCCTTGCGAGCTAGGGTAAAAACCTGATGTTGATATGATAATGAACCCCAAGATTATCCTCAAGTGTTTGATCTGAAAGTCTTTTAGAGGAATACATTTATTTGCATAATTGATGCCTAACATTGTATAGACTGCAGATTAATGGGTAATTTTCTGAATAAATGAGTTAGCAATGAAGGGCCATTTACCAAACTTTTACCGTGTAAGCGCTTACAGGGTATCACTTACTTTACCGGGTGAGCATGGCAAAGGACTAAGACTCTTACCAGGTAAGCACTTACCTGGTAAGAAACGCTTTCAAACAACCATTTTGATGGCCGAGAATGTTACCTGAGAAGGTAAGTGAGCGCTTACTGTAAGCGGCTAAGCGTTTTGGTAAACAGCCCCTAATACTTGTGTAGTTGTTGTTGTTACCTCAAGTCTCCCTCTTTAGTTCTCTAGTGGCAGAGGTAGCTTGGGTTGCACCATTTTTTTCTTTTTCTTTTTATCTCCTATACGACTCTGATAAAACAACTCTGTTCACTGAAGGTCATTTGGGTTGGATGGTTAGCTTAATTGCGAATCTTGTCAACAGCAGGGATGCATTTATTTTCTTTTTACCTGTTCATTCCGTTTGCTGTTGCTGCTTTATTGTCAGATCTACCCAGTTTCCTGCAACTCATTGACATTTGATCGCGTTTGGACTTGTATTACCCTGATGGTCATAGATAGTTATATACATCAACCTTGCTTGGAGCAAATAATAAGTTCAAGAAGAAGCATTTTGAGTCTCCTCTAATTTGTTTTCTGTTTGTTTATCTCAATCAGCTTTGGTACTTAATCTAGCATGAGTATATATTCATATCCCACTTACACGTGGACTTGTGTAATTATGATAAAAAAAGGTTATGGGGAAATATTTGCTTGTCCCTTGTATTATCCAGTACAACAAGTTTATCTGGCCACAGCGTCCCATGTTCCAACCACCTTTATAGAAGTGACTTGACCATTTCGTCCTTGTTGAAAGGATGTCTTTGTTAGAATTATGAATGGCATGTGTCTCCAAAAACATCATTCTTTTGGCATTGGTGATAAAAGGTGATTGAGACATAAGGTACATAAGTCATAAATAATTTTCGTTGTAGAATGGCCAAAAGTTATTTAGCCCAATAGTATTGCACCAAAAAATTATCATTTTTGCACCGAGGATGTAGTAAAGTTTATATGTTGAACTTGAGTGGGTCTTCTGTAAAATTACCAACAAAAAGTAGCTTTGCGTATGGGGTGGGATAATGTTTGCCTCCCCAGCGCCTTGTAAGAAGTGTGATAAGTTCAAAGAAATTGTTTTAACTGGTGATAATATTATCTTTCATGTCTGATTTAGTGTTTTGTGCATGTGTCCTTTCCAGGTTTGTCACAGAAAATGGAGACTCAAATCGACTTCTTGCAATTGCTTCAACACGACATGGCACTTAAAATACTTGTCTGTCTGGATGATTTAGCCGACCTCATTCGTGTGTCTGCCGTATCTCGTTACTGGAAGAACTTCGGTGAGTGTCATCTTTAATAATCTATACTTGGAAGTTACAGATCCATTATTTTTCGTCATTCATCATGTTTTAATTAGTTAGTTTCACGTTTTGATCTTCGTTTAACATTGTGATATTTTAGTGCTCAAGTCTATTCTAAAACATGGTTTTCAAGTGGTCACACTTTCTCATACGCATGGTCTTTAGGTTGCACCCGGCAGCCATATTTAGGAGTTCAGGAAATTAATTTATATGGATAAAATTAAAAAAAAAATTCTATGAACATAGTTTCAGCTTTCATGAATGTAGTTTATGGGAATAGTCTGTTTTGACTTTTGACCTTGTGAGATAATCATCATTCAAGTCTTTTTAGGTCTCAACGAAATTCCTCAACATTTTCTCTAAGGAGGGATAAGCTCTCTGCTTGAAGTACTTTTGAAGTAAACAAAAGTTGCAACTTCAGACAGCTAGTTTAATTTTGAGTGATTGACTATTTCTCAAATACCGAAGATAACCTTCAATAGGAACACATATAATGGATTTTGTGGACCAATTTAATTGATAAATAGGTAATTTTACTTCAAATCCTTCCAAGAAAAGGAAATGTTGCAATCCTATGCAACGTCATAAAAAAGAAAGTGTGGTTGTTTTCATGGATCGGAGGGAGTATGTGTGTTATTTTCCACCGGTCCTAGATTACCAAAATCATGAAAAAAGTCAAAATTTTAGATTCATGTTTATTGATATATTTGCTCTTTCCTACGAGGCCGACATTACCTTAGACTAGTGTCTGAAAGCAAATTTGTCACACCGACCTGCATGAAGGGCCAAGGGCCACCTTTTTGGATATGTATCAAACCGAAAAATTCCTTGACCATCCTGGGGTTGATGGTAATCACACTTTACCATAAAACTATGAAATATTGAAACTTGATTTATCTCAAAGAGCAAGTAATTCTAGGAAATCTTTATATAATTCAAAAAGGCAAAGCACTATCCCAAGTGAATCGATCTGTAAATTCATCTGCATACACACAACTCACACGTTTGCATATATATATATGTGTGTGTGTGTGTGTGTTGTAGTTTTTTGCACCTTGGAAAGTCCTAGGGGAGAAAGGCAGTTTTTGTATGTTTTACGACAGATGGTCCGTGTTAATCATTGTCAGCTTTTCCTCATCTCTCCTATTCTTTGAAGTTCCTTTATTGTTATACTTTTAATGTTTATTGCTATCCATGAGTCTTTCACATGAAATCCAGTTGATATTGTTATCTTTCGGTGCAACTTATAGAGTTATAGTGTAGAACTATATGAACTCCTGAAAATATTTGTTGTTTGCAGTGATCTCTAATGGACTTAGTAGGCAGCTCTGTATGAGAAGGTTTCCTCAGCTTGCTAGCATTGACCGTATAGTCGAATCGAGTCACAACTCGGACACCGATTCATCCAGTGATGTTGTTGGGCATGAAGTGGCTGAGAGAGAGCACAAAGCATATGCTTCTCTTTTTCGAGCTCTCACAGCATTTCCACAAGCTTACTGCATTGCTGATCCGGTGAGTGCCTCGAGCACTGACAACTACCCTATAGAAAGCATCATGAATACTCTAGACCCGAGAGACAAAGTTTTACATAGGGATTCATACTGGTCAAGTAAAGGAAGTGACGATCCGGAAGTGCCTGAGAAATTGATATACAACTTGACAGCTACTTTCTGTGCTATAACAGAAATCTACTTGCATCCATTCCAAGGTTTGTTTTCACCAAATCACCCCCTACTTGCACATTCACATACAACCAAGTTACCAGTAGGGTTTTTTTCAGCCGTGCCAAGCGGAGACTGAGATTGGTTTGTCAAGTAATCGTTAGTCTTGGGCGCATCTGGGCATGTTGATCTTGGAACTCAGCATTCCAAAAGTCCAAGTCTAATTCTATTCTATTGGAATAGGTTCAGTTTCTATGGGGGTGCATAAATGCTAGTTTTTGCTAAACTTGTCTTAGCTCGCCTTGTATAGGTTGCCACAAACTTGTGTAAATTTATAACAGGCCCTTAAAATCAAATATAGTTAAACCCCTCTTTGAAAAAGGCACAGTTAATTGAAAATATATAACTCACACCAAGTAGAATTGGTAGGGTCGATTCGTTAAAGTTTAAACCTGGTTCATTTTGGGCCATCGAGCCAAGCCATATTGGACTTGCCAAGCTTTTTGACGAGCCACCTAGTGAGCTGGCTCATCTTGACTTTGCACCCCTACTCATCAGTTACCACACATCTGTTATAGACTTATAGCTTTGTTGTTTATCTTTGTCATCTTCTGGTTCTATTTTTTCTTTCATTTTAGCACCATCTAACCCTTTGATGGATGGCATTCATGTACACAGCTTTGTTTCAGTCGGATCACCCAATATACTCATCAAAATTTGTGCAGTTCCGTATGGGCCATCCGAAGTCTTGGAATGAGATAGAACATGATTTCATGGAGTCGCAAGAATGTGCAGATGACAAGTTTATTTGGACATACACCTCACAAATGTTCCCAGTGGCTCAGGTGAGGCGGTGTCTTCATGTGTATGCCTAGTGTTTGATAAACATTCAATTATTATTACTGCCAAAGAAATAAAATGCCGAAGGTAAATCGTTTTCTGAGCGTTGGAATGGCTAAATTAGTGGGCATTCAATCACTGAATCCATCGATAGCTGCACACAAATTTCTTTATCGATTGAAGTGGGGTGATACTATGGTTGAATGCAATTTACAACTGTCACCTGCTTCTATTTGTTAATATTTTCGCATCTCTGCTTTTCCTGCTTTTTACACACTTTTGAGCAGAGGTCAGGTCAGCACCCCACCTCCAGGGGGGACATATTAGGTTTGTTTAGTTTGGTTTAGTCATTCAAGCTCTAGAAAAATGAGTTTTCCTTTATTTATTCTACTTTGTAGTCTATCCGAATATGGAAAGATAAGACTTGCTACCAAATCCCAATCCACTCGTGTATCTTTCGAGAAGCTATTTCATTAACAACTTCTTGGCAACAGGAGAATTGCTTACAAAAGTTCAAGTTGCCGGAGCCTGTAGTCTGCATAGGTGGTTTTTTGCAAATTGAGTTGTTAGGCCGGGTTCAGAAACAAGAAGCGGATGGCAAATATTATATATGGTCAGTAATCTATTACCTGATATTGTGATGAATAATTCTAATGTAATTTCTTGGGGGCAAGACCATAGTTGTTAAAAGCGCGCCTGAGGCGTGCCTAGGCTCTGAGGTTCATAAGGCTCAAGGTCTTGGGCTTTTTCAAAGTCGAGGCTCATCATAATTACGAGGCTCACTAAGGCCCTGCGCCTTGGCTGTGGCGCCTTGTGGGCCTAGGCACGCCTCATAAATAGTTATTAAATACATAGCCAAACCCTAATATTAAATAAGTTTTCTCATCTCCTAACTTCTTAAAAAAGATTTATTAAATAGATGACATAAGTAACCATAATATACCCAGACCTTAAAACTTCTCCCTCACAGCTCACGCCTTAAACCCTTCTCCCATTTGCCTTTATCGAAGTATTGTTGGTTGCTGCATTGTAGGCTTCTACTTGCTGCATAATTGAGTTGTGTAACTCTGTGTGTGTGTGTTTATATGTATATAACTATATATACACACATTTTGGTAATATGCGCCTTGCATTTCTGAGGCCCGCGCTTCATGCTTGCGCCTCGTTCCTAGCCCCGAGACCCCTTTGCGCCTAAGTGCGCTTTGAGCCTTTAACAACTTTGGGCAAGACTTAGAGCAGCCTGTAAAGCTTCTCCTACAGTAAGCGAAAGCTGCATGTAGAGACTTGCCTCCACAACCCTCGTAAAGCCAAGGAGCTATGGTGCACCAGATCTTGTTGTTCAAAGTGGATCTTATTATGACTAAGGGGCCGTTTACTTAAACACTTACCCGGTAAGCATTTACCGGTTAAATTCGACCCTACCACTTACCTTATTGGGTAAGATTTTAGTCCATTAAAACGGTATCGTAGGAAAAAATTTACCCGGTAAGCGCTAACCGGGTAAGACTCTCGACCATTGCTGTTGCTCTTACCGGGTAAGATTATTGGTCATTGCCATATTCGTCGGTCAATGTAATATAACTTGGTAAGCTTGGTAAGCGCTTACCCGGGTAAGCACTTGGTAAACGGCCCCAAATCTTGATTTAGTTTTGATTATTCTTTGTTTTTGTGCAAAATTTCATTACCGTTTGTTCACAAAATGAATGGAAATTTTAAATGGAAAATGTCGGGACTGAGAACTTATGGACTTCATATTCAAAAGTAACATTTTGAACCATCATACTTGCCATTTAGTGCAAATTAACCATTGTTTCTACGAAAATGCGAAGAAAAGGAAAACATTATACTTTTTGAGAATGAGCGAAGTAAGTCCACCGATTGACAATTTTTGTCCAGAATTACTCGTTGTTATAAGTTTGGTGTTCTTTTTCACATTCTAATAAGGAGAATTGTTTGTTTGCAAAACATTCAACTCCTTTGAAAGCCCGAGTGATGCCAGATAAACTTTAGAAACATAAATGCAAAAAACATTTAGGGGTTGTTTACTACCTGCTTACCGCCTCTTACCGTGACTGGATAGGCCCCTTTTACTGGTCTATGATGCTGATTGAAAGTATGTACGAGTTTGGTTCATGTGTATAAGCTATGGAAACAGTTTTGTTGCAGAACTCTGCAAAAATAAACTTGCTTGAAAGTATGAACGAGTCGGGTTATGTAGATTTTAGAACTTTTCTCCACATGCGTGCATGAACTATGAGTAACTCTCTTACGATATATCCACTCACTCTTGTTACAGTGTGGCTCATGTTCAAGCGATAGGACGCCATTTACCACCTGCTTTCTGTGTGGAGTTTTCTGGACCATCCAACACGGTATCTCTCAAGTACAACGCTGAGCAATTCAAAGTTGTTATGCAAAGTGTTTCGAATGGACAGAATGGTTCTCTTAGTACCAGTCTACTTCCAGTACAACCTCCTCGGCAACTAGCGTGGGGAAATTTGGAAGATTTAATTCAGATGGTACAAGCACATGAAAATGGCGTCGAATATGAATGGATGGAGGACGACTTTGATATGGAGATGTTGAGATAGATCCCGTCGTCATAACCTAGGTAAACATGGTACATATGTGTTATTTTACCTGTATTATACATCATATGTAGCTTCTGGTACTAGAAGCTTCTTTGATGTCGATGTTTGTCGTTTTCTTTCCCGAGCTGTTATCCAAGCAAAATGTCTGTTGTTTGTTACTAGGGTTCGTAACATGTGTTTTTGAACTAATTTTCTAAGTTTTGGCACATGATTTGAAACTCCTCATAAATAAGAAGTTCTGATAAGATCTGGTTTGAGTAGTTTTCTCTCTAGAAATTTATCTAATTGTGATTAGTTTGACTTTGTTTATATGATAGAAAACTTAGGGGTCATTTACCAAACGCTTACCGGGTTAAGGGTGTAAGATTCTTGGTCCTTTCTATGCTTCTTACCGTGTAAGATTCTCGATCTCGATCGATAAGGTAAGTGACATCTAGTAAGTACTTACTCCATAAACTGCTCTTAACCTCATAATTTCTAAGCCCCAATAATTTGGTATGTCCAAATAAATCACTAGAAATGCAATTAGGATAAAACCCTTGCTAATTAAACTGAATTATTTTACAAGAATTAATAATTGAAGAAAGTGTTAGATGACAATATTTGTATATAAATATATGAACATGAAGTTACTAATTAAAGAAAGTACTTGCTAATGAATGAATGGGAATGCACTTACAATATGAATGGTGATGCACAATAGAAACCAAGCATATGCTTCATGAGGTCTTCCATGCACCAAATTATTTTTAATCATTAAACCGTTTATCTTTTTTCTTTTAAATTATATATTTCAATAAAATTTATTAATTATATATCTTTTTTCTTTTAAATTATATACTTCAGATTATAAAACAATCGAGATAATTACAAAGTCAAGTATGTATTAGGTTAGATAGACGGTTAATATTGATTTGTATAGCTTGTAACATTACTCTCTTTAAAAAAAGGTATTAACTTTGAATTCATCGAATAAAAATTACAATTATTTAAAGAATTTGTTAATTGATTTGAAGGGATTTGGAGTTGAATTCTATTCTAATCTTATGATTAGTTTGGAGGATTTCCTAGATTTCAAATCAAATGGGGATGATTGGTATTTCATAGGATTTATACATAATATTGTTTTAATATATGCTAAAAACATTTATTTTTTAACAATCAAGTTTATAGAAAAAAACAATTTAATTATTTTTATTGTTATTTAAAATTTATTTTGTAAATTATTTATAAAGAATGAAATTTAATTTCATTCCAAATCAAACATACTAAAGAGTCTAAATATTTCTAAATCCAAATCCGTCTAATTTCAAATCCTTCTGACAAAATTTAAATTACTCAGAAGTATTCCATCTAACCAAACGTCCACATAATGTTTTCAATAAGCTAGAAAATTTATTATATTTCTTTTAATTAATATAAGTTTCAAATATAAAGTATAAAAAGGTTGATTTAAGTAGTTGAGTTATTTAAACCTTTGGTTATCAAAAATAAGTTATATTTAATTATTGTTTTATAAAATTTTGATATGTAGTTTAGTATTAATATTGAAAACCAATAATCAGAAAAAAAACTTATGAATTAATTAATAACAACACTCATATATTTAGACACAGAGTTAAATGTAAATTTGTCTACTTTCGATTTAATAGCAGATATAATTATATGATTGACATATATCTATTAATTTATCTTTTAACTACAATCAGTTTTAATGTATATCAAGTAGTTTAAGTAAATTAGTTAATTTATATTTTTATATCTATTTTAACTATAATAACTTTTTGTGTATATTAATTAAAGTGAGGGGCCAAATTTGTTACAAAGCTGAAAGTAGAGGGGTGGACCAAATTTGTTATTAAAATGAAAGTAGATGAAGGGAACAAATGTGTTTTAAACATAAAAATAGTTAAATAGATGGAGAGGAATGTTTAGGCTATGTTTGGCAAAAAAAAAAAAACTAGCTTATAAGCTTATTAGTTAGTTTTTTTTTCCTGGTACATGTTTGGATGACTATAAGCTAGGTTATAAGTTAGCTTATTGAAAAACTACTCATAGTAGCGTTTTGAAAATCTAACTTATCAGCTACCAGCTAGCTTATAAGCTAGTTTGCCAAACAATGCCTTAATGGACGAATGTACCTCTCGTTAACAACACTCTAATTGACAACGTTTTAGGAGAGACCCATATTCATCATAAAAATGTTGCTTGTTAAAAATTCTTTTCAAGGATCTTACTACTTAATTTATGTAAACCACAAATTCCAAATTTGCATTTAACTCTTAGATATAAGAAAATTTGTGCTTTTGAGATTTTTTATACGTTTGAAATAAATATTGTTTACAACCAAATGACCGGCCTAGAGGTATCTGGGCTTTGCCTTCTAAGGCTATGTTCGGCAAAAAAAGCTAGCTTATAAGCTAGCTTTTTTTCCTGGTACACGTTTGGATGACCATAAACTATGTTTGGCAAACTAGCTGAAAAGCTAGCTTATGACTGATAAGCTAGCTGATGAAAAAGTCACGTTTGGTAAAAACTAGCTTATAAGCATTTAAATTACCAAAAAAGACATTAATTATTTATTTATAATTAAAAGTTAATATATAATTATGAATATGAATATTAATAAGGGGCATAATTGGAATAATCACAAAAAGCTCCTCATAAGGCATAAGCTACTCCAAGTAGCTTATCAAAAAACTAGCTTATGGTCATCCAAACATGTACCAAGAAAATAAGCTAGCTGCTTATAAGCTAGCTTATTTTTGCCAAACAATGCCAAAGTAGCGTTTTGAAAAGCTAGTTTATCAGCTACAAGCTAGCTTATAAACTAGTTTGCCGAACATAGCCTAAGAAGTCAAGAATTCAAACTTCATCAAAAATAAAGGAGGAGAAGTTGGGATTATAGCTTATTAAAAAAAGTCTCATTTAGTTATCTATAAGCTAGTTTTTCTAAAAATTGTTTCAAATAATTTTTCAATTCTAGGTTTTTCTTTCCTACCTTCTTCAAATGGTGTTGTTATCCCTACCACCTCCTCACTCACAAAATCCCTCATATCTCACTCATATACCCCCTCCTACCTCACTCTTATAGGAGAAGGTATGGATAGAATTCACTTTTTCAAATAATGCCTCTTATAGTTTTAATTAAATTTTCAACAGGTCGTTTTAAATCAATGTAGATGGACATCAATTCATCAACTAATTTTTATATATCATAATTAATTTATCATCTAACAATTAAGCTTATTAACTAGTAATATTTATTGAATTTTTTTAAACAAACATCTTAGTTAGACAAATATAACCTGAATGAAAAAATAATTAAATGGTGGCGAATCAAGAAAAGGCATTTCCATCAATCACACATATAATAAATTCCTCTGCTTTTGTCACCTCAAACACCATGTCACCCATTCATGAAGATCACACTTTACCCTTACATTACATCAAAAGACAAATTCTCTCTCTCTCTCTCTCTCTCTCTCTCTCTCTATATATATATATATATATATACACTTATTACAATATATTATTTTTTGTATTTTACAGAGATAATTATATGAAAAATTACAAGGTGATTTTGAATCATCATATATTAATCATCTTTCTTGTGAAAATACCATATAATTCGTAGTCTATGATGTGTTTTATTTAAAACCGGTCATTGTTATGTAAATGTCACGTTTCTCCGACGTTACAATTCAACAGACAAACCATTTACCATTGTGAAGTATAATATTCTTTTTTTTTTTTTTTTTTTTTTTATAAAAAAAGATAGATAGTCTGTGAAAAGGTAATAACACAGAATAGTTATCAAAGATGCTTTATGAACACATGACATCAACGTTTTAGTTATTTTTTTATTTTTATTTTTAAATATGGTTTTGAAGGTGTTAAAACAAATTTGATCATATGCAACAAGCAAAATGGGCACCAACAAATTTTGTGCAACTTTATATGTTGTCATTAGCATATCCTATGGAAGATGCTAACTATGCTTTTCTTCCTACTTTTCTTCACATTCATAAACACAATTCACTATTTATACTTCACCATCTCAATGCTCATATCACATCAACTTTGCCCTAATTCACATTTTATCAAGATGTAAATCCGATATCAAAACACCTATGGTCGAAACATCTGTTGTCACCCCTTGCAAGCAACAAGGGGTGGCGGAACATGTGGAATCATGGGTATGCGATGGTGGTCTTCTTATCATGAAACGTTCATGAGAAGGAAATTCCTTTTTTATTCGTATCAAGGTTGATTTCAGTAATAGGGCAACCTCAATCTTTGGCATAATTGTTTGGTTTTCGTTAAAGAGTTGTGTTTTACGAAGAAAACAACAAATACAATCGTTGTATCATGTTATATTATTAATGTGATACAATAAATTGGTCAAACTTGTTGGTTTTCTTCGTATCAAGAAGGAAATTCCCTTGTTTTGTATCAAAGGTGGTTTCAATAATCAGTAGCAGCAGGGCAACCTCGATCCTTTGGCATAGTTGTTGGGTTTTTGTTCAAGAGTTCATTGCTATGGAGAAAACAATGAATAAAAGCATTGTATCATGTTATCTTACTGATATATTATAATAAATTACTTAATTTGTTGTGAATAATATAACGACATTGTCTTTCACATAGCATGAGTGTGATGAAGTTGTGTTACTTTTTGCAATAAATTTGATTGGTTTTACAACATGATGTTAGTGAAACTACGTAGATATTCAAAAACAAGATTATTTATCAAGTGTTTACTTATGTTTTCATAATCATATCAGTCACATGATTTTTTACATAATTCAATTTACATAACATAATCATTAATATCATTTCCGATGTTAAGAGTCTCTCCATCAAATTATTCTTCTTGTCTTTCCTTGTATCCAAAGGTGACCAATCATGATAGTTGATTTGATTCAAAAAGAAGCAAATTTAAAATGAAACATACGAAAAACATTTTTAAATTAAGAGGTATGGTAAATTCGTTTATAATTTGTACATTTTATAACCAATAGCTGAATTATTGAATCGTTTCTGAATCATAAGATTTTACTCAATTTTAAGTGCATTTTCATAAATTACGAACCAAAATGCATTAAACTTTAAGGGTGCGTTTGGTTTGTGGGAATGAATTGGATTTCATATAAGGATTTGGATTTGGGGGATTTGGAATTCCATAATGTGTTTGGTTTGTAGGAATGGATTGGAGGAGGTGGTGGTAGTGGTGGAGGGGTGGCGTTTGCCGGGTTTTAGAAGCAACCATCAGGCTTGGATTTGAAATCCTGGCCCTTTGCAAAGGAATTCCAAATCCATCAACTACCGGATTTTAAATCCAGTCAATACATTCCATTCCTGCAAACCAAACACATGATTGGAGTGGATTTTATAATGGTATTGAAGACATTGAATTTGTACATTTCACAATGAATCTTTACAGTGACTTTATAGCCATAATACATACAAGGAAGGGAGAGAATTAAGGGCCTAATATAAGAAGGCATTAACAATGATATAACAACCTTTAATTACACAAATATTTTAAATATAAACATTATTTAGATATATCTGTAATACGCCCCCGCAAAAGGGAGGATCCATCGGAGACTCCCATCTTGGAACGGAGATAGAAGAAGACCACGCGGCCCAGTAGCTTGGTGAGGGCATCAACTAGCTGATCAGAGGAGTTGATATGTAGAACACACAAGGAGCCATCCTAGACTCGTTCATGCACAAAATGGTAGTCTAAAGCAACATGTTTCATCCGGGAGTGATAGAATGGGTTAGCACATAAGTACGTGGCACCCATATTGTCACAAAATAAGGTAGGTGGCTTAGAGGATGCCAAACCGAGATCACACAACAGGTGTTGTACCAAAGTGACTTCAACTGCTGCATTAGCTAATGCCTTGTACTCTACTTCTGTTGAGGATCGGGAAACGGATTTTTGGTTGGCTGAGTGCCATGAGATGATATTAGACCCAAGATATAAAATGTATGTTGTTGTAGACCTACCGTTAGATACCCCGCCCCAATCTGAATCTGAGAAGGCTTTGACATCAAGAGAGGATCCTTTGTTTAGAAATAAGTCATGATGTATTGTGCCCTTTAAGTAGCGAAGAACTCTTTTTAAGGCTTGCCAGTGAGTCTGTGTTGGTGAATGCATAAATTGAGAGAGCCGATTTACAACAAATGATACATCGGGTCTAGTAAATGAAAGATATTGTAATAAGCCCACAAGTTTCCGGTAGGGTGTTGGATCAACAGTCGGGGAGCCATCCATGAGAGTTAGAACAACTGACGAGTTCAAAGGGGTAGCTACTTCTTTGGCACCATCCATTCGGAATTGAGTCAAGAGATCTTGTATATACCGATGTTGGGAGAGAAAGAGGCCGGTGGAAGTAGGTAGGACCTCAATGCCAAGAAAATGATGAAGGGGGCCAAGGTTCTTTGATTGAGAACCAGGTGGCAAGGGTGTTAATGAAATGGGTGAAAAAGGTGGAATTATTGCCGATGAGGGCAATGTCATCCACATAGACCATGAAGTAGCATGTGACACTGTCATGAGTGTAGATGAAAAGGGAGGCATCAACCATCGACTTACGAAAGCTGAAGGTAAGTAGAAACTGTGTAAGCTCCATGTACCACGCTCGAGGAGCTTGTTTGAGGACATATAGTGATTTTCGGAGCTTACAAATGTGGTTTGGGAACTGAGGATGCACAAAGTCGGGTGGTTGAGACATGAAAACTTCTTCATGCAGTGTGTCATGCAGAAAGGCATTGTTTACATCCAACTGACGGAGTGGCCAGTTTTGGGAAATAGCAATGGATAGGATGGTATGAATGGTGACAGGTAACCGGACTGAAGGTGTCAAAATAGTCTTTACCGAATTGTTGAAGGAAGCCTTTTGCTACTAGGCAGGCTTTATATTTGGCAATGGTACCATCCGGATTTCTTTTGACACGAAAGACCCATTTATAGCCGATGGGTTTTTGAGAAGTTTGAGGGACAAGTTCCCACATGTTGTTTTGCATTAGAGCATTAAATTCATGATCCATGGCTTCACGCCACTTGGGATATTTCATGGCTTGGTTGTGAGTGGTGGGTTCAAGAGTTGCAGGTATAGGGTGAAGAGTAGTGGTGTTGACAAAGTTGGAGTTGAAGTATTTGGAGTTTGGTTTGTGGGGCCTTTTGGGAGGGGGATGGGGAGGTGGTGGAATATGGGAGGTAGTAGGGGTGTCCGAGGGAGATGAAGAAGTAAGTGAGGATGGGTGGGAAGAAGGTTGTCTTGGCCGGCGAGAGTAGGTGATTGGGTATGAGGGTGGAGGAGGGGGTGAGAGTGATGATTAGGGAAGTTGGGAGTGGCGGGTGAGTTGAGGTCGGTTTCAGGTATGTGATTGTGTTATGTTTTTCATACTTATAGTCTTGACAATTTTCTTTTGGCTATTTTTCATACTTACAGTTTAACAATTTTCTTTTGGTTGTTTAAGATCTCATATATGAATATTTTCTTGTAAGTATGAAAAACATTAACACAAATATAAAATCCTAGATCATAGATGTTGGAAATGCTATGCTAAAAAACACAAACACAGGAGATGCTTAAAAAGGTATATCCAACTTTTCACATAATCTATCTATGTATACCCATCCGAGGATGACCAAGGGAACATGACCAAGATGAATATTAACATTAGTCTCATAGTATATAGTTATCCCCTCCTAAAATGCTTTTATTATTGCATTCTATCTATAAATGGCTACTCCAAGTAAAGAATATAAATCCTTGTAATGGATATTAACTCCTTGTAATGTAATATTAACATCAGCTAGTGATGAAAAAGTCATGTTTGGCAAAAACTAGCTTATAAGTATTTAAATGACCAAAAAGGACATCTTAAAAAATAGTTAATAAATAATAATTTATATTAATGAGGGTATAATTGGAATATTTACAAAAAGCTACTTATAAGCTACTCCAAGTAGATTTTCAAAAAGCTAGCTTATCAGCTAGCTTTTTTTTTTGCCAAACAATGCCTTAGTATTCCTTGATGGGTATACATAGATAGATTATGTGTTTTGATTATGTGAAAACTTTGACTTTTTATGTGTTTTGCTTATTTGAAAACTTGGATATACCCTTCTCACATGTTGTAAAAATACCAAGACCCAAGTAGCTAAAAGCTCAAATACATCTTTTTTTTCTTTTTGAAAAGCAACATGGGAAGGAGACACTTCATCTGCCAGCTCGTCTGTGTGATGCTTGGAACTTATTTCTTCTAACCTGGGCAACATGCGGTTTTCTTTTGCTGTTAATATTCTAACAGCATGATCGTATCTCTCTTCCTCTAAGCGCCACTGCACTATTGTTGTTTTTGGGGTTCTAAAACTAAAGAAATAGAATAACAAGAAATTCTACTACTTGTTGCTTTCAAGGCGAGTGATCTCTCTATCCTTAAAGCAATTTCGCCCCCACCGTAGGTGCTTTGGGATTTGGCGAATTACTTCTCAAGATACAATGAAGCAACGTATGTAGATTGATTATCAACACCGCACAAGTGGTGATAATCCCGGTTGAATTATTGAGTTTCAAGGATTTCTAGAAACTAGAAATTTGTGTTTCTATAGCAACACAAATTCTAGCAATCTGGTGTATTGAAAAAGATGTCCCATTTTCGGGAGGAAAAATTGAAAAGGTGCAACCATTCATGAAGAGGTGCAACCTTTCATGAAGAGGTGCAATGATTCAACTTCCCTCCAAAAATAACCGAATTAACTAACTAACGGAGTTAACGAAAAAATTAACGAACCGTTAATTATAAGGACAAAAAATTCATTCTTCCTAAGACTTAACCCAAAATATTTTAGACTCTAACTTATTTTGAAATTTTCCCCAACAAACCCCCACCATTTTCAAAATAAACTCGAATTTGAAAAGACTGACTCGACATGACCTAACCAGATTCCGAAATCCTTGGGGGTGTTATGCATAAGTGAAGGTGGAGTCTTGCACCTTGAACCTTTACATAGTGAAAGTGCTCAAATCTAACTAGGGTAAGAATGGTTGAACCAAAGTCATTGAACCATCTTCCTTTATATGTTAGACGAAAACACCTCACGCATATCCTTCCTCTCATTCATTCAACCACTATAAGCCGACTCGTTAATTGGCCATGGGTCTATATCTTGATTTCTCATAATGCTCTAGAGCCAAGCCCTTTAGCTCATAGGAAACGGCCCCACTTCCACATTCAGATAGGTGGACCTTGTCAAGAGTGTTCCCGTAACTTGAACACTCCAACACATACTGTGTTACAAGTCCATTAAGAACTAGATTCAACCTTTCTTCACATTATGGTTCTAAGTTTTGCTGACCTTTGGGATGGTTTTTAAACATTGCAGAGCTTTCAGTCACATTCAAATGATGTACTTTAACTTAATCTTGAGACTTGGTGAAATACCAAGTGTCAAGACAAGGTTCCATCATGGGTGACTATTTACAGGTGGGCTTGAGACCCATCTCTTTTAAAGTGCTTTCAATCAATTTTCTTGGTAATCCTTTTGTGAAAGGATCTGCTAAGTTCTTACTTGATCGTAAGAAACTAATGGTGATCACCCCATCATTTATTAATTGATTTACTTGCCTATGTCTAAGTCCAATATGTCTGGACTTACCATTATACACTTGATTGTATGCCCTTGATAGTGTAGCCGCACTATCACAGTGTATAGAAATTGGCGGCATTGGCTTTGGCCATAAGGGTATGTTAATCAACAAGTCCCTTAACCATTCTGCTTCTTTACAACAAGAAGCTAAAGCAACAAATTCCGATGCCATGGTAGAATCTGTTATGCAACTTTGTTTCTTTGATCCCTAAGATACTGCACCTCCGCCAAGTGTGAAAATCCATCCACTTGTAGATGCATAGTCTTCTTGATCATTTATCCAACTTGCATCGGTGTATCCTTCCAATACTGAAGGATATCCACTATACTCCAAACCATAATCCATGGTTTTCTTCAAATACTTGAGTACCCGATTTACAACATCCCAATGTGCTTTTCTAGGCTTACTAGTATATCTACTTAATCTTCCTACAGCATAGGCGATATCAGGTCTAGTACAAGTCATAGCATACATTAAACTACCAATAACTTTAGCATATTCATTTTGACCTAATACCCTACCGGTATTAGTCGTCAATCTAGAACCTACTTCGAACGGAGTGCTTACAGGTAAACAGTCAAATTTATTAAAACGTTTTAATATCTTTTCAATATAGTGAGACTGGGATAGCATTAGTTTATTGTCATTTCTAAGAATCTTTATTCCTAGAATAACATCAGCTTCTCCCAGATCCTTCATATCAAAATTTTCAGATAAGAGTTTCTTAGTCATTTGCACTTGTTCTAAGTCGGTTCCAAAGATCAACATATCATCCACGTACAAGCAGATGATAACCCCTTGACCATTAACAAATCGACTATAAACACATTTGTCTGATTCATTAATTTTGAAACCATTCGATAGAATGATTTGGTCGAATTTTTGATGCCACTGTTTGGGAGCCTGTTTCAAGCCATACAAGGACTTAATAAGTTTACAAACTTTCTTTTCTTGTCCTTGAACTATGAAACCTTCTGGTTGTTCCATATATACTTCCTCTTCTAATTCACCATTCAAGAATGCGGTTTTGACATCCATTTGGTGAATTACGAGTTTATAAATGGAAGCCAAGGCAATCAAAATTCTAATGGTTGATGTTCGTGCTACAGGGGCATATGTGTCAAAATAGTCTAGTCCTTCTTTCTGTGTAAAACCCTTAGCTACTAATCAGGCTTTAAACTTTTCAATACTGCCATCAACTCTTAATTTTCTTTTGAAAATCCATTTATTCTTGATGGCCTTTGAACCAGGGGGTAGGTCGACTAAGATCCAAGTATTATTACCTTTGATGGAATCCATTTCATCGTTGATTGCTTCTTTCCAAAAAGATGCATCATGAGATTTCATAGCTTCCACATATGTACGTGGTTCTTCATCCAAGTTGTAAATTATTGGATATTCTTTCACTGAACCATGTTGATCACCTTCAACTAGGTACATTTCAAAATCAGGCCCAAAGTTTCTTGCTCTTCTTTGACGTTTGCTTCTTCTAGGTTCAATCACTTGATGATTCGGGGAATCATCATCTTCCCTTTCATTATCTATGGGAATCTTGGTAGACACGGTTTCCTTAGAAACCTCATGTGCCTTTGGAATGCTTTTGAACCTTTGTTCGTCAAAATGAGCATCTCTAGATTCTATGATGGTGTTAATAGAAATGTGATCATTTGATTCAACCACCATGAATCTATAAGCTTTGCTATTTTGGGCATATCCCAAAAATATGCATTCAATACCTTTGTCTCCTAACTTTCTCTTCTTGGATTCGGGAAGTCTCACAATTGCTCGACATCCCCAAATCCGAAGGTAATCTAGTTTAGGTGTCCGTTGATTCCATAACTCATAAAGGGTCTTTTGACTTCTCTTGCTTGGTACTCTATTGAGTATGTAGCAAGATGTAAATAATGCTTCTCCCCAAAATCCAGAACTTAATCCGGAATATGACATCATGGAATTTACCATTTCCATCAAGGTACGGTTTTTTCTTTCCGCAATACCATTTTGTTGTGGTGTATACGGAGCTGTCACTTGGTGAATAATTCCCGTAGATTCAAAATATCTAGGGTTATAATATTCACCACCTCTATCCGTTCTTAAACATTTTATCTTTGTGTCACATTTAAGTTCTACTTCATTTTTGTAGATCTTAAACTTTTCAAGGACTTCATCTTTTGAATGTAAAAGATATACATAGCAATATCGAGAGTAATCATCGATAAAAGTGGCAAAGTACTTTTTGCCACCAAAAGAGGGTGTAGCATGTAAGTTGCATATGTCACTATGCACTAAGTCTAAGATTTTAGATGATATTTGGACTTGAGGGAACGGTTGTCTAGTAATTTTAGTATGCATACAAGTAAGACACTTATGATTTTTATCATCTAACTTTGGAATTAAATCACTTTTTGCCATATTTTTCAAACGTTTAAAGTGTACGTGACCTAATCGACCATGCCACAATAGTAAGGAAGAATCAAAGTAAGCAGAACTAGTAGTAGTATTATTAGCATCAATCATATGTACATCGGGAGCAAACACATTCTTTGTGTTGCTTATGTCAATCATATTTACATCATTCACACTATTATTCACAACATCATTTATGTTTAGTTTAAACATTCCTCCGGTGAGATAGCCTTTGCCGACGAATCTTTCGCCTTTAGAGAGTATAACCTTGTCAGATTCGAAGACGAGTTTGAAGGCATGTTTGTTGAGGATTGATCCGGAAACCAAGTTCTTTCGGACATCGGGAACATGGAGAACATCATTTAGGGTCAAAGTGTTCCCGAATGTGAATTCCAAAGTAACCTTCCCTTTTCCCTTTACTTGAGCGGTAGAGTGATTTCCCATGTAAAGTACGGAGTTAGAAGCTTCGTACGTTTTGAACATGTCCATGTTGTTGCACACATGTCGGGTAGCCCCCGAATCCACCCACCAACATTCGTCTTCCTCAAGTGAGAATACTTCGGAAATCATAGCAACAAAGTTGTTGCTTTTGAAGTTTCCATCCTTGGTGTTGTCACTACCATTTCCTCTTCTTCTTTTGAGAAGTCGACAATTATGTTTGTAATGTCCGGGCTTGATGCAATTGAAACAAACCACGTGCTTCATATTCCTTTTCTTTTTACCATTTTCCTCGTAGTGTTTCCTTTTCTTACCACCGGCTTTGGAAGTCTCTCCCTTTTCCTCGACCACATGAACTTTGGAAGCATCGTCGTTGGATTTATTTTCCAATCAATATTGTTCTTCAATGAGAAGATGTTTTCCAAGTTCTTTTAAGGAAATATCGCCCTTACGATGTTTAAGATATTTCTTAACATCTTTCCAAGAGGGAGGGAGTTTGTCGATGATCGATGCCACTTGGATCGATTCATCCATTCTCATGTCGTGTTGTGTGAACATACTAAGAATGTGCTCAATTTCATACATTTGATCCATAATAGGACGTGAGTCTATCATTTTGTAAGAATTAAATTTGGAAACAATAAATTTCTTACTTGTTGCGTCTTCCGTGAAGTACTTTTGTTCGAGAGCGTTCCAAAGTTCCTTCGCCGTTTCGATGTTTTGATAAATATCGAATATAGGGTCAGACATAGCGTTGAGGATGTGACCGCGACATATGAAATCGTCGTTCTCAAACTTGAGCCTTTCTCGTGCCGAAGCAAGTGTCTCGACATCGTGTTGTTCCGGGTATGGTTTGGTGAGGACATAGGAGACGTTTAGAGTGGCCAATAAGAATTGCATTTTCTTTTGCCACCTTTTGAAGCTTCCACCGTCAAAGCATTCCAACTTGACGATGTCACAAGACATCTGTTGAAGATTCTTGGTTGCCATCTTTCTTCGGAAATTGCTTTAAGATTGTTGTTTTTGGGGTTCTAAAACTAAAGAAATAGAATAACAAGAAATTCTACTACTTGTTGCTTTCAAGGCGAGTGATCTCTCTATCCTTAAAGCAATTTCGCCCCCATCGTAGGTGCTTTGGGATTTGGCGAATTACTTCTCAAGATACAATGAAGCAACGTATGTAGATTGATTATCAACACCGCACAAGTGGTGATAAGCCCGGTTGAATTATTGAGTTTCAAGGATTTCTAGAAACTAGAAATTTGTGTTTCTATAGCAACACAAATTTTAGCAATATGGTGTATTGAAAAAGATGTCCCATTTTCGGTGTCTAGAGGAGGATATATATAGAGGAAAAATTGAAAAGGTGCAACCATTCATGAAGAGGTGCAACCTTTCATGAAAGAGGTGCAATGATTCAACTTCCCTCAAAAAATAACCGAATTAACTAACTAACGGAGTTAACGAAAAAATTAACGAACCGTTAATTATAAGGAAAAATTCATTCTTCCTAAGACTTAACCCAAAATATTTTAGACTCTAACTTATTTTGAAAAATTCCCCAACAAATATCAAATAGACATGTTATAATTAGTATCCAATTTCAATGTATGTTAATTCTACAACCCTTATTAATTCATATCAATGTATGTGAATTCTACAACCCTTATTAACCAACCGTAAATACATATACTATATAGCAATACTTTTTATGCAACAGAAACTTAATAGCCAAATATCAATCTATGGTGTTGACCTAACCTCATATGCCTTGTTAAAGACTTGATCCGGATACTCCATGAAATGGCAAACAAAAACTCCACAAAAATTGATGAAAAGAAAACTAGGAGGGGATAACTATATACTATGAGACTAATGTTAATATTCATCTTGGTCATGTTCTTCATGTATTGGTCTGGATTACAATAATGTTGTTCTTACAGAAACCTTGTCGGGTTGATATTGGTTTGGAATAAACTAATATGTTGCTTTTCAAAAAGAAAAAAGATGTATTTGAGCTTTTAGCTACTTGGGTCTTGGTATTTTTACAACATGTGAAAAGGGTATCCAAGTTTTCAAATAAGCAAAACACATAAAAAGTCAAAGTTTTCACATAATCAAAACACATAATCTATCTATGTATACGCATCAAGGAAGACTAAGGCATCGTTTGGCAAAAAAAAGCTAGTTGATAAGCTAGCTTTTTGAAAAGCTACTGAGTAGGTTTTTGTAAATATTCCAATTATACCCTCATTAATATAAATTATTATTTATTAACTATTTTTTAAGATGTCCTTTTTGGTCAATTAAATACTTATAAGCTAGTTTTTGCCAAACGTGACTTTTTCATCCGCTAGCTTATTAGTCAACAGCTAGCTTATAAGCTAGTTTGCCAAACATATCAGATTGGTATTAACTCCTTGTAATGAAAACTGAATCCGTGTAATGAATATTAACTCCTTGTAATGTAATATCAACATCTTGTTAATGTTACATTACAAGGAGTTAATATCCATTACAAGGATTTATATATTCTTTACTTGGAGTAGCTTTTTATAGATAGAATGCAATAATAAAAGTATTTTAGGAGGGGATAACTATATACTATGAGACAAGTCCATAACATTGATATTAGTCAAGTCCATAACATTGATTTGTCTCATAATGCAAAAATGGTTGATAATGGAAACTGGAAATGACCTATTGAATGGGTAACAAAATATTCCTGATCCTATTTTAAAAGATGCACACGATTCCTTATTTTGGTTAGTAATTGACATGGCATCACCGATTTGGTTACATACAGAACCTTAGGGGAGAGAGTATAAGCGATTAAAATATACCTATCCAGGTCTTTACCTTGGATTCTCACCATTTTTCATTCTTTAAGGTATGACACTTTATCATGGTGCCCTTGGAAATTGAAACCAACATAATCATAACTTTAAACATCATATCATCATATATAGTTCAACCATTAAAATATACCATCCCGTTCATCTAAGTTATATTTACCCAAAAGGTGTGACATAATTTCCATAGTGTCATATAAACAATGTTATCCATAACATATAACCAATATCACCACCCATTTTGGTTTCCACATTTCTTAATATTTTTAGGAGGTTTTATGTAGATAAACATTCACCTACATCACACAACATAACTCCACATGTTCATACAAATATCAAACCCGAAATTTTAACCCAATAGCTCCAAGGGTGTAAAAATGGAGAATAATGTTAGTATTTCAGGTAAGGTAAAGGAAAAAGGTTTTCATAGCATTTAAGAACATGTATTATGAAGGAAGGACTCACAAAGTGGGTTTAGATGAAAACCCCAAAACCCTAGCTTCTCTTCTTGGAGAAAAGATAAAGAAGATGAAAGAAAGTTCCTAGTTTGATTCCTTGGTTGAAAAATCCTAGCTTCTTGCAATAAATGTTGGATGGAAGCCTTGAGTAACCCTAGGTTCGTATTTAATGAAGGGAGGTTTTCTTGAGAGAGATATATGAGAGTTGGTGAGAGTGGTAAATGAGAAATGGTTCAAAATCGGTCATTTAATCTCTCAGACCTCGACCGCGAGAGTGACTCGCGGTTATGCCCATGGCATAATCTATTGGGCATAATCGCCCGCTAGCATGGGCTCTCGATATGAATCCCGCGAGAGTGCCACGCGATAGTAACCCGGGCACTATCGCCACGTTTGTACCACGGGTCGTGAAAGGGCCGCGATTGTGACACTGCAAGAGTGCCAATGGCACTCTCGCCGGGCATTCTCGCCCAAGGCCCCGCTCACCTGGATTTCTTCTGTTTTCGACCCAGTTCAACTTTAAAGGTTAAACTCAAAAATAAAAGTACTAACATGAAAAGACGAGTGCAAGAAAGCGGAAATCTAACAATCAACTCAACCTATACCAATATGGAAAGTTAAAAATTAACGAATGGTCAAACTAGAAAATTTACAAAATTGGGGTGTTACAATCCTCCCCAACTTAGAAATGATTTCGTCCTTGAAATTAAGTCCGAGTAAAAAGGTGGGGGTATCTTCTCTTCATATCCTCCTCCGCCTCCCAAGTCACGTTGGCACCCCGGTGGTGCTTCCATTGGACTTTAACCATTGTGACTTCTTTATGACGGAGTTTCTTGAACTTCCTTTCTAGGATAGCATCGGGTTCCTCAACGCAACGATTCCCCTCATCCGCTCTGATCTCCGATAGAGGAATAACGCTTTCCTCTTCCGCCAAGCATTTCCGAAGATAGCACACGTGGAACGTGTTGTGGATTCCCTTCATCTCGGGTGGGAGCTCCAATTGGTAAGCTTGAAGTCCAACCCATTTGGTTATAGTGAAAGGTCCAAGGAATCGAGGACTCAACTTTTCTCGCTTCCCAAACCGGATGATCCCCTTCCACGGTGATAACTTGAGAAAAACTCGATCGCCCACTTGGAAATCTACCGGTCGCCTCTTCTTATCCGCATAACTCTTTTGCCGGTCTTGGGCCGCCTTCAGGAGTTCCCGAATACCCTTGACCTTGTCCGCGGTTTCCTGTACGATTTTGGGCCCAGCAAATTGCTTCTCACCCGCCTCTAACCAACAGACCGGAGTTCGGCATTTCCGGTCATACAAGGCTTCGAAAGGAAATGGGCGCTCTTGGTTAGGCGGTCCACCACCACCCATATGGTGTCGTGCCCTCTAAGAGTCTTTGGTATCTTGGTCATAAAATCCATGGTGATGTGTTCCCACTTCCACTCCGGAATTTCCAAAGATTGGAGATTTCCCTAAGGTCGTTGGTGTTCAGCTTTTACTTGAAGGCAGGTCACACATCGTTCCACGTAATTCACCACGTCTAACTTCATGACGGGACACCAATAATTGAGTTTTAAATCCCAGTACATCTTTGTACTCCCCGGGTGGATAGAATACTTGGACTTATGGGCATCTTCGAGTAGCAATTATCGATTGCCCCCGACTTTGGGCACCCAAACTCGCCCCTTGAAGAGTTTCACCCTGCGACTATCTTCGGTCAATAGAAGGCGTTGCTTTAACATTACTTCACCTTTAAGTTTCTCTTCACGAAGAGCCTCGGTTTGAGACTCCTTGATTTTCTCGATCAAGCTTGATACCAGTTCGATTCGAGATAGGGAATCTTGCAAACCTCCGCTGTACTCTTTTCGACTTAAAGCGTCCGCCACCACGTTTGCTTTACAGGGGTGATAAAGAAGTTCACAGTCGTAGTCTTTTAGAAGTTCAAGCCATCTCCTTTGCCTCATATTCAGGGTAAGGCATGACCAAAAAGGACATCTTAAAAAAATAGTTAATAGATAAATTGGTGATGCCCAGATGAAATAGTACATCATCACTAAGGTTCTGTATGTAACCAAATCGGTGATGCCCATCTCAATGGTAAATCATCACTAAGGTTCTCTTTCTAACCAAATTGGTGTTGCCCAGATAAAATAGTACATCATCACTAAGGTTTTATTACTAACCAAATTGGTGATGCCCACATAAAATAGTACATCCTCCCTAAGGTTCTGTATGTAACCAAATCGGTGATGCCCATGTCAATTACTAACCAAAATAGGGAATCATGTGCATCTTTTAAAATAGGATCAGGAATACTTTGTTACCCATTCAATAGGTCATTTCCAGTTTCCATTATCAACCATTTTTGCATTATGAGACAAATCAATGTTATGGACTTGACTAATATTAATGTTTGTGTTTAGGTTTTGAAAAGTTAGGTGATTTTCTGATAAAATCACTAGTGACAGAGGAGCTTTCCAGCAAGACAAACCAGAAGTTTGCCAAAGAAAATCGCATGTTGCCCGAGTTAGAAGAAATGAGTTCCAAGCATCACACAGAAGAGCTAGCAGATGAAGGGTCTCCTTCCCACGTTGATATTGAAAACACTAAGATGATAATACACTCTTTTTTCTGTGAATAATTACCAAAAGGAAGAACAAATGTTCATGATAATCTTTGTAAGCTAGTGCATTTCATATGGAGTGCCAGTCATCATTAATGTCTTGGTATGTTTTGAGAAAACATACCAAACACTTCTAAAGTTATATTTACTACTATCCCATGTCAACTGTAAATCATCACTAAGGTTCTCTTGCTAACCAAATTGGTGATGCCCATATGAAATAGTACATCATCACTAAGGTTCTGTATGTAACCAAATCGGTGATGCCCATGTCAATGGTAAATCATCACTAAGGTTCTCTTTCTAACCAAATTGGTGTTGCCCAGATAAAATAGTACATCATCACTAAGGTTCTATTACTAACCAAATTGGTGATGCCCACATAAAATAGTACATCCTCCCTAAGGTTCTGTATGTAACCAAATCGGTGATGCCCATGTTAATTACTAACCAAAATAGGGAATCATGTGCATCTTTTAAAATAGGATCAGAAATATTTTGTTACCCATTCAATAGGTCATTTCCAGTTTCCATTATCAACCATTTTTGCATTATGAGACAAATCAATGTTATGGACTTGACTAATATTAATGTTTATGTTTAGGTTTTGACAAGTCAGGCTAGTGACAGAGGAGCTTTCTAGCAAGATAAACCAGAAGTTTGCCAAAGAAAATCGCATGTTGCCCGAGTTAGAAGAAATGAGTTCCAAGCATCACACAGAAGAGCTAGCAGATGAAGGGTCTCCTTCCCACGTTGATATTGAAAACACTAAGATGATAATACACTCTTTTTTCTGTGAATAATTACCAAAAGGAAGAACAAATGTTCATGATAATCTTTGTAAGCTAGTGCATTTCATATGGAGTGCCAGTCATCATTAATGTCTTGGTATGTTTTGAGAAAACATACCAAACACTTCTAAAGTTATATTTACTACTATCCCATGTCAACTGTAAATCATCACTAAGGTTCTCTTGCTAACCAAATTGGTGATGCCCATATGAAATAGTACATCATCACTAAGGTTCTGTATGTAACCAAATCGGTGATGCCCATGTCAATGGTAAATCATCACTAAGGTTCTCTTCCTAACCAAATTGGTGTTGCCCAGATAAAATAGTACATCATCACTAAGGTTCTATTACTAACCAAATTGGTGATGCCTAGATAAAATAGTACATCCTCCCTAAGGTTTTGTATGTAACTGATAAGTGGATAATTTATCACATTTTCCATAACTTTTTATTAGGATTTTCGGTTATTTTATTTTCCCAATCACCATATTTGAGTCTTTTATTCTACTTTTCACTATTTATTGAGTTGGGAGCTAAGTTTGAGAAATTGACCTTACTTATGTGCTTTTATGTTAACTTACTGATGAATGATGTTGCAGCAAGAGTCACAGTAGGAGGACTGCAGTCATGGACTAAACTTCATAATCTATTTGGTTAGTGTAACTAAGCTCTTTGAAGATAAATTGGATATATTCGGTTGGAGAAGACAAGGAGCAGAGCATATATGCTCTTTTGACATTTTCTTGTGTCCTTAAAAGATGTTAATGTACCTTAATTGACATTTGATTCCTTGTTAGTGGTGGGGACCATGTACTTTGTACTTTGATTCTCTTTTTGATGCTTTCTTAATTGTTAAGCTTTAGGAGCTCATCTAGTATAAATAGAGGGCTCATCTTCAGTAGTTAAGTGTCTCTCATTGTATTGGGTACCACCAGCAAGATAGCTCACATAGCTATCTTAGCCTTTTTAATATTAAGTCTTTAATTCCAGTAAGCTACTGCTCAGTGTCACAACACCGTTCACAGCACCTTTACATTTCCTTGTCATTTACAATTCGGCTTTACATTTCTGCTTTACATTTCTGTTCTTTACAATTACGCTGTCCAATTCCAGTCATTTACTTTCATGCATTTGCTCTTTATCTTTCCAATAATGTCGCACACCATGTGTCAAGCGATGATGGGGTAAGTCCCTAGCTTGGGTGTAAGTGATGGTTGGGAGATAAAAGCCTATGTAGTATGGATTAATGTTTTGCTACTAGCTTTCAATTTCACTATTCACTCCTTGTTTCTGAGTTTCGACCAAGTGCTTCTTGATGAGGTGACGTACATTGTTTCACTTGGGTGAGCGGCTTGTTTGCAAGCTAGCATATTCTTTAGAACACTGAATTGTTATATGGGTTGTAACAAACCCTCTCAATCTTTATTGATTGTAAACTATACGAGGATCATAATAATATATGTGCGGAACCAGTTGGGTCGCCTAATTAGTCGTTGCCGGTAAACCTATTCTAATATGAACCTTGCAAAAGGGTTTTGTGAACCGATAGTGAAGTTGAGAACCTAGTGATGCAGCATCTGCTGCAGCATCAGTCCTATTATTTAGTTGCTTACAACTCCAGTCGAATCTTGCACCCTTGCTTTCTTTTAATCTGTTTAAAGCACTTTAATTTATTGTCAACAACACTCAAAGATCATTCCTTCGAATTCACCATATGAAATCTTACTTTAACTTTGACTTGTTAGAAATCCTTACTTTCCTGTCCCTGTGGATCGATATCCGGTACTTTGTACCACTTTATTACTTGTTTCAAACGATAGTGGTTTAACATGTATACTTGTGTGTTATTCCATTTGTAATTTTCGGGTTACAGATTCAGTTTTCATTAGAAGGAGTTAATACCCATCTGATATGTTTGGCAAATTAGCTGATAAGCTAGCTGATGAATTATAAGCTAGTTGGTTTGTTGACTAATAAGTTAGCTGCTAGCTGATGAAAAAGTCACGTTTGGCAAAAACTAGCTTATAATTATTTAAATGACCAAGAAGACTACCGTTGCTGGCAAGGCGGGTGGAGAGGCTTGAGGCCTGCACTTTGTCTTTTGCAGTAAGACATTATATTGTCTAATGATTTTCTTTTGCCATAAATTTAGTTTGTTGATGGTGCGTTTTTAACTTTGACTTCAAATACTTTCTTCCTTTAACTGTATAAATGATGGGGCAAGGTCTGATCAATCAGAAAGAGCATAATGGTGGGCAAGGACTACACCACTACAATAAACATAAATAATATTTTGTCCATTATGGATGAAAAATGTGAGAATTAGAAACATCAAAGAATGATGTAATTTTGTGTCTACCATAGTATCTCACAGAAAATTCTTTGCAGGCTCAAATTAAAAAGATAATGCAAGATGATGAGGATGTTAGGAAGATTGCCATGGCCATGCCGATTGTCAGGATCGAATTCTTAACAAGAATTAATTCTCAGAAACAATATCAAAGAAGTTTGCGGAATAACACTTTGATATTCAATGAAACAGTAAATCAACACAATAAATATGAAGAACAAACAGTAAACTTGTATTGAATATTTGAAATCACAAGATTACACACACAACCTCAATATTGATGAACAGGCTCACCAATACGAATTCTACTTCTCTAGAATTAGGATCTATGCCTTGAGGTTGTTTTCTCTCTTAAACTTAGAATGAAATTAATCAAAAAGTTGTCTATCTATTCTATACATTCTATACATATACTAATCAAAAGATAATTACAAGAAATAAAAATATCTTCAGTATATCTTCCATGTATATCTCTAAGCTTCCATGTATATCTTCAGATTATCCAGCTGTTATCCTTTCATGCGAATCTTCATCATATAAGCAGTATTAATCTTCAGCAGCATTAATCTCTTCTAGCAGCATTAACTACTAAGCAGCACTAACTACTAGCAGTACTAACTAGCTAAGCAGTACTAACTTTGTTCAAGCAGCACTAACTTTGACTAGCAGTATTAATTCTACTAGCAGTAGTAATACTCAGCAGTATTAACCTTGAAGTCTTCTAGCAGTAGTAACTTTGAACCAGCAGCATTAACCATACTTGATAAATTCTTCAGTTCCCAACAATCTCCCCCTAACTTGACTTTTAGGAACAGAAGTCAAGTTCTTCAGAATTAATCTTCAAGATGCTTTCAACACCTCAGGTTCAATTTCCCAAATTTGGATCTAGGCCCAAACTTTGATTTACAGTTCTTCTCACCACAATCTTTGTCATCTCTGAATCCTTTGTACATACCAGTGTAGCTTTAAGCATCCCTTCTAGCTTCTCCTTGCTATGCTCATAGATTTTGTCCACCAGGTAGTATTCATGATAACAATTGTCAATAGTAATCATGTATACTCCACAGTTTTCAAACAGTATCCATTTATCAATCTTCTTGAAGATGAACTCATGCTTATGATCTTTAATCCTATAGTGCACTCTTTCTGGATCAAACATCATGCATAAGTATTCCAATGTCACTTTGAGAAGATTCTCTTCAGTACCTTTCAACACAGGTTCATAAAGTTTCATCCCCACTTTGTATAATTCTTCCATATCAGCTCTTGAACAACTTCTGATAACTTTCCCCCATGTTGAATAAGCTTCAAATGAACCATCAGCTCTCTTGATTCTGAAGAAATTCTTTCCACTGTCTCTTAGAATATCCCAGAAGATGATCTCTGGAGCTTGCATAGAGATTGGAACAACTTTCAAAGGTTCCACTATTGTCATGTAAGGATCCATACTCTCATCTGTTGGCTTATTAGACTGTTCTGGAAGTTGTACTGATTTTGTTTGAGATGTGACTGAAGGTTCTATTTTCTTTTCAGTTTCTTCCACCCTTGGCTTTTTCAACTGCCTTTTTGAAGCAATTGACTTCACTCTCTTTCCAGACTTGGCTTCTATACCCACACTTTCAGGTTCTTCCTTCTTCTCTTCTGCTTCTTCTTTTGAGGGTGTGGTCTCCTCAGGGAATGGTTGTTGGATGTTGAGATCATGTCTCTCTTTCATCCTTCTTTCTGCTTCTTCCCTTTGAGAGGAATCCCCTTGGAGTTTTGCCATTTCCTTCCTGTAGAGCTCCTCAACTTGACTGTATGCCATGTTGGTGAACATCTCCCCCTTGACTCCAATTGCACCTTTCAGGAAGTTTATCATCTTTCTTCTTTCCTGATTGGCCAAAAAGGTCTTGGAGGGTTGTCTTTTCTGCTTCATCACTGGCATCTTTTTAACTTGAAATTTCTTGGTCTGAGCTGCTTCTTTTAAGCTTTTCTGATATTCTGCTTTCAACTTTCTGGCCATGATTTTTGCAAGTTCTCTGTCTGTTTCTGTTTGCAACATTTCCTCCTTTTCCATTTGGTCTTGAAGCTGTTTTGCTATTGCCTCATCCAGTTCAATCTGAGACTTCTTCTTTGTAGGCAGTTCAGCTTCTTCAACCATCTTTTCTTTTCCTTTTCCCTTTATATCCTTCAAGACTTCCTTCTCTTTATGCTTCTTTGAGATCCCTTCTTCATTAATGACTACTCCCTTGGCCTTTTGAGTAGCCTTAGGAGTATCATTCTTGGCTTTAACCAAAGTTTCAGCTATCTCCATTTCCTCTATAGAAAGCCCTGTTTCTTCTGCTTCTGTTTCTGCTGCTTCTTGTATTTTAGCAGCATTAACAGTTTCTGCTGTTGTTCCATGTTCTGTCTCCCCCTCAACTTCAACTTCCTTTACAGTTGAGCTTTCTTTCTCTTTTTCTCCCTCTGGCTTCTCCCCCTTGTTGAAAGGATCTTGAACATTTGATCTCTTCTTTAAGACAAACTGCTTCCTCTTCTTCCTCTGTAATAGCCTGGTCACCATCTTCTTCAGCTTAGCAATCTGTACTTGTTGTGACAGAATTACCAGCTTCATTTCTTCTATCTCTTTGCCTTGTTTGATGACATCTTGGTTGATGTTTCCCATTGTATCCATCAATTCATGGTAGTTATATCTGTCCTCACCTTCTCTAGAAGTGTTACCCTCCTTTGAAGGATCATTGGATCTTTTATTAGTGGAAGTCTTCTGCCTAGCAGAAGCACTGTCCACCCCCGTGGTTTCTTGGCACCAGGGACCTTTGAATGATTGCTCATTCAAAGTTGCCATGGGGGAGGTCTTATTGATGTTACCACTTTCCTCCTCTGTGCTAGCAGGAGTAGTGGCAGCCTCATCACCCATATGTTCTTCCTCCTCCTCAGAGAGCTCCTCCTTGGGGTTGGGAGACACCCCTTTGGTTTCCCTATGGATATTCCCTAAAGGAGAATTCTCCCTTAGAGGGCTTAAAGGCTTGGGGGATGATGGTACAAGAAGGGAAGGAGCCTTCTTTACCTGTTTCCTCTTGTATGTTTGGGTGATAGGAGAGGTTGGTTTTTCAAGAAGGGACTGGGGGATAGATTTAGAGTGGGAAGGTTGGGATTGGCTAGCAGTAGGATGGTCTAATGGGGGCCTTGACCCTGTTGCCATACCTTCATTGGTTTGGGACACCACCATCATTGTAGAGAACAATGGGGTGTCAACTCCTTCCGAGTCCCCAGCAGATCTTCTCATATTTGAGAAAACCTTGCCTTTGGGGGTTTAGGTACATATACCCCAACAGGTTGAGGTATATCCGTCAATTCATGAGTAATAACTTCTTGGACAAACCTGGGGTACATAAAGAAGCTCTTTTTGTTTCCCATGTTTGAGACAAGATCACTGAAAATCATTTTAGAAAAGTTATACTTTCTGGCAGTGGCCAAGCACACCAAAGCATAAGCAATGGTGATGCTGAACTCACTCCATCCAGTAGTCTTTTTGGAGATACAGTGCATAAGAGTATGGACAAAGAAACGCCATTGGGGTGAAAATTTGGCTTTAGAGAATTTGAATACACCCAATGGGCCTCCATACCCCATTCTTGTAAGAGAAGAGAACAATTCATCATTTGAGATAGAAGTTATACCAGAGGCATCGTCTAGACGTAGACTGATGCGAATAACCTCTTCAGTAACTGTTAGTTGTTTTTCACAGATCCTTGTCTTGATCATTTGCACACCATTCTCAGCAACAATGGTGACATTAGCCCAGAACTGCCTTTGATGCTCGATATAGATTGTAGGTGATACAGTAAGAGCATGAGCAATATGGCTTGACTTGAGGAAATCCACAATCTGATGAAATCCTGCAGCTTGCTTTGGCTTTTGTAGCATCGCGATCTCATTGTGTTCATCGATGAATGCCATGGATGCCATTGATCTTAGTGAAAAACTTGCCTGAAAACTTCGAACTTGAGAGAGAAAGGGTTTAGAGCGCAAGTGAACAGTATGCAAAGAGTCGTTATGAACGTTTAGGCGGGCAAAGGGTATTTATAGTATTCGGGACATAAGCAGTATTAACCTAGAGCAGTATTAACGGACAAGCAGTATTAACCGCGAGCAGTATTAACTACTAGCAGTATTAATTAACTAGCAGTATTAACTGCGAGCAGTATTAACTACTAGCAGTATTAACTAACTGATAATGTCAATTCTTGACATTATTTATACACTAAATTGGGTCGAAATTGCATGACTTCGAGTGAGATAGTGGTATTTTTAATGGAATCTTGAGTTATTTACAGGAAAAGGACGATTTTAATAGAAGAGAAGTAAAGAAAAAAGAAAGCAACCTAAAGGGGTCAATTATGACAACTCAACTAAGTTGCTGGTGGAAAACAGTGGGTTTCGCGAGTTAGAGCCCCGACTTACCCATTACTGCGCGAGTTATGAAGACACGGGCGACTTATGCCGCGACTCTAACCCGCGGTATAAGTCGCGTAAGCACCTGGCCACGTCTTATCACCTGTTTCTGTCAGATTTAGGTATTATCGAAAAAGGGAGAACTGGCGGCTGCGCAAGGAGGCGATTTTGGAAGAGAAAACGGAGGCACGAACGTGACAAAAAGGTGGGAAAACTCAGTGGAAACGGATCCTGGATCTTGTTCCAACCTTGCTGCAAGATTAAAGATCTCAGGGAGTATTAACTTTTGAAGATTTTTGTCTTTCTTAAAGAACAATGTTTAGATCTGAGTATTTTTCTAATTTCTTTATCATTTTCTTAGACCCCAACATGAGCTAATCTTCTCATGTTGGGGGTTGGTGGATTAATGGGTGATGTTCTTTAACTTTTTGGTTTGAGTTGTAGACGATGACTTTTATTTTAATTTCAATGAAGCATATGACTAATTTTGAATAGAATCTGTATAGTCTGATCAGCTATGTGGATATTTCTTGATTGCTTAATTGTTCGAGAGGAGAGTAAAGTAATTAGATGTGTTTGTTGTATGTCTATGGAGCAAATAAGATAGAAATATACATTTTCTCCATAGATCTTAACTCTTGTTCTTATGAGTAACCCAACTTGATATTTGAGTTTGAGAAAAGAATTGTCATTGTTGGTTGCTAGTATTGTTATTGCTTGAAAAAGAGTAACAGTCACTTCATTAATTTTCATTGAACTATTTCTACATCTTATTCAATTCAAACCAGGTTTTTAGTACAAGTCCTTTATGAAACCAACCCTCACTTCTTTTTCCATAATTGTTATCTCGTTGTTCATTGCTCTTTCTTTATTATTCTTTTAAAAGAAAATCCCTTTTAGAAACAAATTGCCAACAACCCTTTTCATGTCAAGTCTAGTTAATAATTAATATAGATTTGTGGTAATTAATACCAAGTTCCCAAGGTTCGATACTCGTACTTACGTACACATTACTTGAGTCGACACCGTACACTTGCGGTTCGTGTGGGAAGGGTGTAAACCCGACCTATCACTAACCAGCAATATTAACTGCTAGCAGTATTAACTGCAAGCAGTATTAACCACTAGCAGTATTAACTAACTAGCAGTATTAACCACTAGCAGTATTAACTAACTAGCAGTATTAACTAACTAGCAGCATTAACCACTAGCAGTATTAACTAACTAGCAGTATTAACTAACTAGCAGCATTAACTAACTAGCAGTATTAACTAACTAGTAGCAGTAACTAACTAGCAGTATTAACTAACTAGCAGCATTAACTAACTAGCAGTATTAACCATACTTACTCTTTGAAGTTTAGGCTGAATTGAGTACTGCTATGTATGCCCTGCAAAGGAAGATTAGTAACACCAAGAATCTATAATATTCAGATATTTAACCACTTTTTGAGAGGATGCTTATTCAGAGTTGATCATTCCCACACTTGTTACCAAGAAAGTGAATCTACCCACATCAAAAGATTTGGTGAATAGGTCAGCAAACTGGTTGTTAGTATGAACTTTTACAACTTGAATAAGTTTCTTTTCATTACAGTCTCTTATGAAGTGATACCTGATCTCAATGTGCTTTGTCTTAGAGTGCTTGACAGGATTATTCACAATGCTGATAGCACTGCTATTATCAATAAAAATGGGAGTGTGTAGAAAGGTTACCCCATAGTCCAGCATTTGATTCTGAATCCATAAGACTTGAGAACAGCAACTTGCAGCTGCTATGTACTCTGCCTCTGTTGTAGATGTGGACATTGTGGTTTGTTTCTTGCACTGCCATGAAACTAGTCTAGCACCCAAAAACTGACATCCTCCAGAAGTAGATTTTCTGTCCAAGTTTGCCCCACCTAGATCACTGTCTGAGTATGCTATTAGGTCAAAGGGTGAGTCATGAGGATACCAAAGTCCCAATCTGGGTTGCCCTTTGAGATATCTGAATATCCTCTTAACAGCTTGAAAGTGAGATTGCTTTGGCCTAACTTGGAATCTTGCACATTTACAGACTGGAAACATTATATCTGGCCTTGATGCTGTGAGATACATGAGAGAGCCAATCATGGATCTATAATGATACACATCCATATCCTCCCCCTCAAGATCTGCTGTTATCTGTTTGTGTGTCTCCATAGGTGTGCTGGCAGGTTTTGAATCTGAGAAACCAAACTTGGTTAGAATGTCCTGCACATACTTGGATTGACATATGAAGATGCTATCTGACTTCTGTTGAACTTGGAGTCCAAGGAAGAAAGTAAGTTCCCCCATGGAACTCATTTTGCACCTTTGATGCATTAGTTCCTCAAACTCCTTGCACATGTTGTCTCTTGTAGATCCAAAGATAATGTCATCAACATAGATTTGGACCAGCAAGATATCCTTCTTCTTTCTCTTTATAAATAGAGTCTTATCAATGACTCCTCTTTCAAAGCCATTTTCCAAGAGATAGGATGACAGAGTGTCATACCATGCTCTTGGAGCTTGATGCAGTCCATAAAGAGCTTTCTTCAATTTGTATACCCTGTCTGGATAGCTTGGGTTTTCAAACCCTGGTGGTTGACAGACATATACCTCTTCTTCAATTGAGCCATAGAGAAAAGCACTTTTTACATCCATTTGATAGACTTTGAAGTTCATGTAAGAAGCATAGGATAGGAATAATCTGATTGCTTCTATCCTAGCCACAGGTGCAAAGACTTCTTCATAATCTATACCCTCTTCTTGAGTATACCCTTGAGCCACCAGCCTTGCTTTGTTCCTTATGACAATTCCTCTTTCATCTCTCTTGTTTCTGAAAATCCACTTTGTGCCAATTGCTCTGTGACCTTTAGGAAGGTCTACTAGATCCCATACATCTTGTAGCTTGAACTGTAACAGTTCTTCTTGCATTGCTTCTATCCAGCTAGATTCTTTCATAGCATCATGTGCCTTTTTAGGCTCAAGCTGAGATAGAAAACAAGAAAGCACTGTATGTTGTTGATCTTGCATTTCTTGAAGCCTGCTTTGATGTCTAGTCATCATAGGAGAAGATATATCTCCTATTACCAGCTGTGGAGGATGATTCTTTTGAACTCTGGTGTTATGACTAGGTTCTTCATTAAGTCCAGCCTCTATATTAGAGTCATGCAACTCAACTGAAGTGTTTTCAGCTGCTACTTCTGATTCTTTATTTTCTTGAGTCTCCTCATCTCTAGTTTCTTCTTCACTCTGACTTGGTCCAGTAGATGATTCTTTTTCACATTCATCAAAAGAATTCACTGTAGGTATTGGAAAGATCACAGATTTAGATATACTTTCTTGAACTTGTGTAGTCCCTGATCCTCCACATCCTGAACCTGCAAAATCACTACTGAAACCAAAAGAGTTAGTTAGTGAATCAATGTCAAATAGCCACTGAGGACCAGACCCAATAGGATTTGGTGTGTTCTCATTGCATTTGACATTGTCACTTTCTTCAATTATTCTAGAAGATGAGTTAAAAACTCTGTAGGCCTTACTCTGAGATGAATACCCAACAAGAAATCCATCATCTGCTTTGCTATCAAACTTACCTAAGTGAGATTTGGTATTGAGAATTGTACAAGGACACCCAAAAGGTTTGAAGAAACCAATGAAAGGTTTTCTTTTATTTAAAAGCTCATATGGTGTCTTGTTCTTTGGCTTAACTACTAGAACTCTGTTTTGGACATAGCAGGTAGTATTAACTGCTTCAGCCCAGAAGGTAATTGGCAGTTTTGAATCAGCCAACAGAGATCTAGCAGCCTCTATTAGTGTCCTATTTCTCCTTTCAGCAACACCATTCTGTTGAGGAGTCCTAGGAGCACTATATTGTCTCTCAATGCCTTTTTCTTCACAAAAGGTGTTTAGATCAAGATTTTTGAATTCAGTCCCATTATCTGATCTAATGACTTTTACTTTTTGATTAGTTTGGTTTTCAATTCTTAGGATAAAGGATTTGATCAGTCCACTTGTCTCATCCTTAGTCCTTAGAAAATATACCCAGGTAAATCTAGAGTAATCATCAACAATAACCAAGCAGTAAGATTTCTTGCCTATACTCATAACATTTGTAGGACCAAACAGATCCATATGTAATAACTGGAGACAAGAAGAAATTGAGTTTATCTCTTTGGTCTTATGAGAAGTTTTATGTTGTTTGCCTTTAAGGCAAGCAACACAATGATCATCACATGAAAAGACTTTAGATGGTAAACCTCTTACAAGGTTGTTTTTAACAAGTTTGTTCATAGTCTTAAAATTCATGTGACACATCCTTCTGTGCCAAAGAGAGGATTCATCTACAGAAGCTTTTGAAACAAGACAATTTAGAGATGAATCACTATCCACATTGTCCATATCTAGACAGTAAACATTGTCCTTTCTTGGAGTTCTAACTAGTATCATGCTTTCATCAACTACCTTGAACCCTGGAGCAAGGATCATACACTCAGTATTTGTAAATAATATACTATGTTGTTTGTCACAAACCTGTGATACACTTAACAGGTTGTACTTCAATTGATCAACATAGTAGACATCCTCAAATGTCATCTTACCTTTGGTGACATTACCTTTTCCACTTATTTTTCCACCAGTAAGATTATCTCCAAATGCAACATGTCCTCCATTGATATGCTTGAAATCCTGAAGGCATGACATGTTGTCTGTCATGTGCCTAGAGCAACCACTATCAACATGCCATATGCTCTTTCCCTTGAGTTGTTGGTTGCCCTGCACATATAATAGATCAGTTAGTATGAATTAGGAACCCAAGCCAAAGTGGTCTTGGGTACCCCTTTCTCATCAAAATATTTGCATTCTTTCTTGACAAGATTTTTGAACTTTAACTCCTCATTCTTGGAGTACTTTGTCACAATAATTGGCTTGGAAACATTTTTGCTAGAAGCAGTACTGGTTTTAGAAGTACTAACTGCCTTAGCAGCACTTGCATGCTTAGCAGTACTAACCTTGTTAGCAGTAGTAACTGTGTTAGCAGCAGTAACTGTGTTGGCAGTATTACCCTTTAAAGAGATACTAACTGTATTAGCAGCATTAATATTTTCAGCAGTACTAACACAGGTAGCAGCAGTAATACTTCCAGGAGCACTAACCCTGTCAGCAGTACTAACAGTTTTAGTGCTTCTAGGCACCCACATTTTAATACTTTCTTTTAAAATCTTTTTCTTCATAGGGCCTTTACTTTCATCATGTTTCTTTATCACATGTTTCTTTTCAGCCTTCCTATAACCAACAGGTTTTTGCACAAATCTTTGAAAGGTCATCTGTTGATTAATAGGGTTAAAGAAGCAATATTTAGCCAAATGATTTAACTTGCCACATATGAAACAAGGTTTTGGTCTATTGATTTTACTCAGATCAACTCCTTGCTTCTGAGCCCATTGATTATTCCAGTTTCTTTGATTTCCTCTTTTTAAACCAGAATTTAGGCTCTTGGCTTTACTGCAATCACACTGTTTACAAGATCCAGGATTCACAACCGTGGTTTGTTTGTAATGGACCTTGTTATCCTTTCCTTTGGTCTTCTCTATTTCCTTGGACTTGACCCACATTTTCCCACATCCCTCATTGGTGATAATGTTGTTTTCTAATGGGATCTCTTTACTCACATCATTATCCCTATATTCACTGGCTTCTTTCTCAGTTAAATCCTTAATTACTACTTCATCCAAAGGATCTATCTTAAAAGCTTTCTCAGATAAGTCCTTTTTCTCCTTGGTTTCTAACAAGTCTGAAGTAGGAGAGATATAATTGTTGTTGTAAGGAGGAGGTGTATTGTTGTATCCAATACCAGGCTTCATCTTATCATGAATCTGAGCCTTTAGAAGAGAATCCATTGCTTTTGAAGCATATGAAAACTTTTCTATGTCAAGTTTTACTTTAGACAGTTCCTCTTTCAGCCTATCACTCTCTTCTAAGGATTTAGACAGTTTGGTCTCTAACTCATTCTTTTCCCACTTCCAATAGTTTGTGTCATAAGAGTGTTGAAGTTCATTAGCTTGAAAGCCTTTGATTTGCTCTTCAAATCTCTCTACTATCAACACATAGTCTCTTCTGCCCTTTTCTAATCTTTTGAGGTCATCACACATACTTTGATTGTGATCCCTGTATCTTTTGACAGTGTCAATGCAAGATTTAGTGCAAAGATTAGAAATTACCTCAGAGGGGAGATCAGACACTTCTGCCATAAGAGCTTGATTCTGAATGGCTTCCTCAGCTTGATCACTCCAGTCAAATCCCATTCCTTGCTGAGAAACAAGGGCTTGAGCAGGATTCTTGTTCTGATTGTAGCCTCCATTCTGAGCTTGTTGGTGGTTGTTGTTTGGAACAACACTCCTGCATTCTCTAGCAAAGTGTCCTTTCATGTGACACTTATAACATTCCACCTTGGTCTTGTCAAAACCAGCTCCATCTTCTCTTCTTTGAGAGAAGTTATTCCTTCCTGTTCTTTTAATGAACTTCTTCACCCTCATGGATAACATGGCCATCTGCCATTTAATATCCATCTCCTCCAGGTCATCAGGGTGAAGTTGATCCAGATCATCATTAATCAATGAATTGTTGCTATGACTGGACAAAAAGGCTTCAAAGATAGTTTCAGTGCCTTTTTCTGAACTTACTCCACTGGCAGTACTAACTGCTTCAGGGTTGGCAGTAGTATCAGTGGATGCTGAAAGAAGTGCAGCATTGTGGACATAACCAGTGGGCTTCTTCTTGATCTCTACCTCAGTTTCAAAAACTCTTAGATCATTGTATAGATCATCAAGTTCTTTCTCTTCCAGATTGTCACTCTGTCTATATGAGACAGTGTATATAGTCCATTCATCCCCAAGAGATCTGAGGAACTTTCTGTTGACATCATCTTGTTCCATCTTCACTCCTACAGTAGCCAGTTCACCAATGAGTTTGTTGAACCTATCAAAAGTTTGAGCCATAGACTCATTCTTTGAGGAAGTGAAGTTCTCATACTGCTGCTTTAGAACATCTCTTTGATTTCTTTTGATGCTCTTAGTTCCAGCAAATCTTTTCTCTAGAGCATTCCAGAGAATCTGAGCATCAGTGCAGTTGCAAAATTGATGCTGATATTCATTGGGGATGGCCAAGAGCAAAGTGCTCAAGGCCTTCATCTCTGTCTGTCTGATCTTCCTCTCACCATCTGTCTTCGGTGGAGGTCTTTTCCCATCTGGTCCTATCCTTCCAGCTTCAGAAGGACCATTCTCAATGATATCCCACATTGAGTAGTCAGTGAGAAGAATATATTGTCTGATTCTGATCTTCCACATGTCAAACTCACTGGGTTTGAGCATTGGAACCTTAGAGACCAAAGTACTGCTTGATTCTGTAAGATTTTCCATGATGAATAGATGTTTCTGAGAGAGTTTGGCTCTGATACCACTTGTCAGGATCGAATTCTTAACGAGAATTAATTCTCAGAAACAATATCAAAGAAGTTTGCGGAATAACACTTTGATATTCAATGAAACAGTAAATCAACACAATAAATATGAAGAACAAACAGTAAACTTGTATTGAATATTTGAAATCACAAGATTACACACACAACCTCAATATTGATGAACAGGCTCACCAATACGAATTCTACTTCTCTAGAATTAGGATCTATGCCTTGAGGTTGTTTTCTCTCTTAAACTTAGAATGAAATTAATCAAAAAGTTGTCTATCTATTCTATACATTCTATACATATACTAATCAAAAGATAATTACAAGAAATAAAAATATCTTCAGTATATCTTCCATGTATATCTCTAAGCTTCCATGTATATCTTCAGATTATCCAGCTGTTATCCTTTCATGCGAATCTTCATCATATAAGCAGTATTAATCTTCAGCAGCATTAATCTCTTCTAGCAGCATTAACTACTAAGCAGCACTAACTACTAGCAGTACTAACTAGCTAAGCAGTACTAACTTTGTTCAAGCAACACTAACTTTGACTAGCAGTATTAATTCTACTAGCAGTAGTAATACTCAGCAGTATTAACCTTGAAGTCTTCTAGCAGTAGTAACTTTGAACCAGCAGCATTAACCATACTTGATAAATTCTTCAGTTCCCAACACCGATATTAGTTTGTAGTTATTCTTTTTTAGAATTGGTCCTCGATGAGACTTTATATGTTTCTTACTCTTTTCTAATATTTATGCAGTTAAAGCATTGGAGTTGTTCTAGCAAGATCTTTGTGACCTTACATATGCTATCAGTCTCCGTACAGGAGCTAATACTGTTAATTCACTCTCCGTACATTTGTAAGTGAATCTTTAAATATTAACTCAATTTCCTGAAATGGAAGATTGTATTAGGGTGTTAATTAAAGTACCTTTGTTATTGACCTGTTACATTCCTTATATTGAGATACATTTGTTCATATTTATCTTGCAAATGAGCACGTACTTGGATTATTTGAAGTAAAGCGGAGTTGCTATGATGCTGAAAATGAAGTGTCTTGATTCAGCTTGACCAGTGATTAGACGTAATTTCTATGTACAGGTAATGTCTTCTTTTTCTTTGTAGTAGTAGTGGTAATATTATCACACAGTGCATACAGAACGTGTTAAAGTGAACGTTCGGTAAAACAACTGTTTTCAGTTAGCACTTACACATATCATACTTTTACCCGGTTAACGCTCACAGCTCCTAAGTGAGCCTTTTGGTTTCATCTTAGAGCCATATTTACGTCCTTCGTTGAGGTTTTAACTTTAAGCGAATATAACAGTTTAAGTCGGCAAACGATAAAACAACAATATTAATAATGAGATTTTAATTTAATCAAATTGACCGATCATAATAGTCATCTAACACTGTCATCTAGGAAGCAAATATACATTGAAGATCAAAATTCTCATCCAAAACAAACTTATCAAAAACACATTGTTTGGGTTTGGGTGGTAGCCTGTATTTATCAAACATGAGAACTTTTTTCAAGGTCCACCACGCCTTCCGCGGAATTTGCAAAATCCATATAAGTGAGTTCCGGAGAGCTTTCGGGAGAGTCTTCAAAAAGGGAACGTCTTAACGGAGAAGGTTCAGAGATGGGATTAGCCAACCCCCGACTCTCAGAACGGGGAGAAGCGTTCGACGCTTCAAGATCTGGGATAGGAGAAGAAAGTCGTCGGAATAAAAACTCCATAAGCTTCAATGTTACGAACATCAAATACGTGGCTGCTATAGTCCGAACTATACAAAAAAATGTTTAATAAGAATCACATTTTTAATTTTAAATGAAAAATAATATCAATGATGCAATAGACTATTTAATATCAAATTTCGGACATTTATTTAATATTATGGCGATCATTTTTTAAAATTTTTAATGATTAAAAAAAAGTTAAATTTGCTACTAATTTGTTTATTTTATTACATTTAAATGAAAGGTGGAGGATTTTGGAGGTTATATACAGTCAAATCGTATCTTTTCTCCTCCTTTCCGATGCATAATCAATGCAGACCCCTTTCTCTGCTAAACCCTAACCCTCTAGCCTGTCACTCTCTCTTAGACTCTATGAATTGTTGCAGTCGGCTCTTAACCTCCATCAATCCGACGACGCTCCGGTCTAACTTCTTCCTTCTCCCGTTTTCGGTTTCTAACCCTATCGCTTGGACGCTCTTCGTCAAGTTTGGAATAAATTTTTTTGGTAAATTCTGTGTGAAAGAGTGGCGGGGCTCGATCCGGTTTAGTATCAAGGTGATTCTTTTTCTGTTCCTTTAATTTGCAATAAGATGTAAATGATTCCACTCAGAGAAATGAGGCAATTTTAAAGGGAATAAAGATGGTTGCTAAGGGTTGTTGCCCCCCTCTGATCTTATCAAAGTCTGATTTTGACTTTATTTGGTCAAACATCTTTCTTTGTGGCCGATGATTTTCTCCATAAATCAACAACCCTTGCAAAATCACTCAGATTAGTAGTTTTTTTGCTGTTAGCTGGTGACTTTGTTACGTTTATTCGAGTAAATTACATATCTCCAACAGAGTTATCCCCAACAACTTCTAAGAGGTTGTGGTGATGAATGTGAATGTATCTGAGTGGATTCGATCAAAGTTAGAGATTACCTGCATCTTGGCAAGGCAACCTGGATGGTAATGTGAAAGAAACAAGATATGATAAAGTTATTTGTTCTTTAACATTGCAACCTGGAAGTTGCAGCCATGGCGGTTTATCCTCTTTGTTCGATTGTTTACAGATCTGAGCCTCATTTTTTTTCAACCAAATCCCATTTTATACATCTTTTATAATCTTTTTTGTTCTTGATTTAGGGTTCTGGAACCTCATAGCTTCATTTGTTTTTTTTTTGTTTAAGATGTGACTGTTGCAGTCAAATGCATAATTAGTTGTATTAGCTTTCTTTCTTGATTAAGCAGCCTCCTTTTTTACAGTTAGATGTGACTTGCAGTATTAGTCATTGTGTAGTCAAATTGCATCTTCATTTATCTTTTTTTTTTCTTTAGTTAAGTTGTGACTGTTTTTAGTCAAATTGCATCTTCATAATTAGTTGTATTTATTGATCCAGTTAGATGTGCCTTGTAGTCCTGCTTTCTGTCAAATACATTTAATTCATTTGGCTCTATAAATTAGCCGGCATTTGTTTCATTTTGAGTTTCTCCACTTCGACTTGTGAAGCATCTTTCTCTGGTTTTGAAGGTTCTGAGGTAATTTATGTTTCATTACATGTTGATGTACTCACTCACACACATGTTTAGTAGTTATTTCGTTTACATAGCTTAGTGGCTCTCTCGTTAAGACTTGGTTTGGTCCATGAGAGTCCAAGCTTCTAGTTATTTTAAATATTTAAAATTAACAATAATTTAATTTTTAGCTCCTAAGTCAATTATAAAATAACATTTTAAACACATGTTCTATTTATTTATTTACAAAGTAATTTCAAGTTTAAATATGTTGTGAAAAAACCAAGACCCAAATGGCAAAAAAAAAAGTTGGTTCTCGATAAAACATAAGTTACCCAAGAACAAGTGAACTAAAGTTCTATATCAAGATTCAAAGCGAAAAACGATTAACAATGCAAGATAATCAATCACTAAGAAAAATGTAAACAATGATCAAACCCAAGTAAAAGCAAAATAAAGCATAAGTAAGAGAGACGCCGAGATTTTTACGTGGAAACCCAGAAAGGGAAAAACCACGAGCGGAGGACGCCGAGAACTGATCCACTATCACTTTGATGATGATACACTTGAGAAATTTCAGCTTACAACTTATATCAATGGAGAAAATAATCTAGGGTTCTTGAGGTTGAGAGAAACTTGAGGCCGAAGTTTAGAGAGAGTGAGTATGAGTAAAATAGATTCAAAATCTGATTTCTATTTTGGGTCTCTTGCACATTTAAGAGGAAATGAGTTGGCCACCAAAAACCATCACACGCACCACACAGTGGAAACGGGCGACTTAGGGCGCGGGTACACCCGCGTGGTAACTCGCGTGAGCCACTGTGGTTGCCAACCAAACAATGGCTGGCGCGGCTAAGGTCGCGGTGTAACCCGCGACAGTCTGTTGGAGGCAAACAAAACTTCACAAATCTCTACCTTTTACTCCAAATCAAATCCCATACAAGAGAGCAAAACTCATCCTCATCTTCAAACCAAATAAAGTACATCAAGAACACAATCTCCACCAATCTTCATCTCAAGCCAAAAACATCACCCATAAACAAAGCAATACCAAAGTAATCAAAGTTCTCGAAAAGCAATATCCTCCGCCAATTCGCCTCTAAGGGCATCAACCCCGTCTTGCAACACCAACCAAGTCCAAACACAAATCGAACTTGGATACCGGAAGCGGCTTAGTCAACATATCTGATGCGTTGTCGTGAGTGCTAATCTTGACCACTCTAACATCACTTTTAGCTACTACCCCATGGACATAGTGATGACGAATATCGATGTGCTTCGTCCTAGCGTGAAACATCCGATCTTTGGTCAAGAGAACCGCACCTCGATTATCACAGAAAACCTCCTCAACCTTCAGATGATCACTTAATTCACCAAAATATCCCTTGAGTCCCTTTCACAGCTTCGTTAACTGTCATGTATTCCGCTTCCGTTGTGGACAAAGCGACGGTAGGTTGCAAATGTGCCTTCCAACTAATGGCACACCCATCAAGAGTAAAAACATATCCGGAAGTTGTCTTCTCCAGTTTCTGAAAAGAGAAGATGGTGTAGATCTGCCACACCCTGTGATGGAAATACTGCTCAAGAAATATGATCCCGAACTCAATGTGTTCAAGATAAAGGTTCAGCGGTTGAATGTCACTTTACAAGACATTCTGTACATTACAGGTCTACCCATTCAGGGCAAAGCGCTCATCACTAGCCGAACCCGGAACAAAACAACCTTTAGAGAGACGATGGGGTTTGATGAGGACAAACCCAATATTAGCATGACCGACCTCCAAAACATTGCGATGGATGTTCACAAAACTACAAATCAGAGGATGAGAACAATCTTTCTATTAATCATCGATTGCGTAATCATCCCCTCCGCAGATGTGAAGATGGTCACAAGCACGTATGTCGAGTTTGTGAGAGATCTGACCATAGTAAACTCATACGCATGGGGAGCGGCTCTTCTAGCCTATCTCTATGATGGGTTGAAGACATGGAAAGAGGATGAGAAGAGAAAATCAGTCAAAGGAAATTTGTGGGTTGTTCTTGTAAGATACATTTTTTCCTAACTCAATTATGTTTGTTAATACTATATATTTGGTTGTTCTGAAAAGAACATTTCTGTTTTGAAAAGGTTTATCTTTTCCATAACTCAATTTTGTTTTTGATATTATTTCTTGGTGGTGCTTTTTTCTTGTTAGAATCCCAAAATTGGCTAAAGCGATGCAGGTCAATCTTGAGAATGTGACAAAGCATACACCAATGTTTTACAATATTATCGCTGAAGTGCGTCCTAGCACACATGATCACCATTATCGTAGCCTTCAGCAAATAAAAAATGTTATTAAGAATCTATCTTCGGTAAGTCTTTCACTTATTTTTATTGTCTCTTTTAATTTTATTCAAACTAATCTAATATTATTCATTGTGTTAACAGGATTTTACATGGTCGCCATATCAACAAACGTTGTTGCCTCCGGCCCTCAATGAGCATAAACGGCGTGTGGTGTACTTAGGCCCAATCATTTGTTTAAACTATGTGGCAAACCATACACCAAACAATGTCCACAAACAATTTGTTTTGGAGTTTGGTGGGTTTGAAGTTGAGAAAGTAACGTATACGCATAAACTCAAGAAAAAGGAAAACAAGGGGTCTCACAACATCGATTTCACGAAAATTTTCAAGAGGGAAGTTGATAAATGGAACGAGGGGAAGACTGTGGAGGAATATCCCAAGAAAGGAAAAAAGAAGAGGCGCCATAGTAATGTTGATAATGGTGGTGCTGTGGTGATGATGGTGATGGTAGAGATGGTGATGACAGCAATGCAGACAACATGTCCATCAATGATGAAGTTCTGCATGATGACAACACCCATTCTTTTGAACACGATTGTATGCCGCAAGACTCTTCTGTAGGGGTGAGCATGGGACCAGTACCGTACCGAACCGGTACCGTACCTAAAATTCCCGATACCGAAAATGTGGAAAACTCGATACCGAATACCGTACCGATTAGATCGGTATGGTACCGGTTCGGTACCGGTACCGGTAATAATAACGATATTTCGGTACTAGTACCCCATCAGTACCGAACCGATTACCGATTATAGGGAAAATATGGAACCGATTACCGTACCGAAATACATGGGACGGTCCGGGATCGGTACCGGTACCGGTTCGGTATCGGGATTTGGGACTCCTTGCTCACCCCTACTCTTCTGTTATACAAGAATGTGAGATTCAAGATGAAGAGCAAGTTGCTGCTAATGAAGAAGTTGTTGTTGCTTCTAATGCTGTCGATTCAGATGAAGAGCATGTTGTTGCTTCTAATGTTGTCGATCCTTCCGAATTTGTTGTTGCTTCAAATATTGTCGGTCCATATGAAGAGCATGTTGTTGGTTCTAGTGTTGCCGATCCTTCCGTTCTAACCCCGTTATTGGGTAGGGGAAGAGGCCAAAAAAACCTAAAGAGATATTCACATTTCCAACTTGTCACCTTAAGAAAAAAAAAATAAGAAAACTAAGAGGTAAGAATAATCTTTGAATAAAAAGTTTTTATGTGTTTGTACAATGTGTTGTAACTGGGTTTGTTGAATTGAATGTAGATCAAGATGAAACTTTGGAGATATAGAGGAAAAATATGAGATTTTGTGAGTGCAGTCGAGGAAGAAGATGAGATGGTGGTTCAACGTAGACAAATGAATTCTTCGGGGGTACTTGGCTATGCGGATTCTGATCATGCCAATGATCTTGATAATAGAAGATCTATTACTGGATATGTTTTTACTCTTGATGGGTGTGTCATTAGTTGGAAGGCACATTTGCAACCTACCGTCGCTTTGTCCATAACGGAAGCGGAATACATGGCAGTTAACGAAGCTGTGAAAGAACTTGTCTGGCTCAAGGGATATTTTGGTGAATTAAGTGATCATCTGAAGGTCGAGGAGGTTTTCTGTGATAATCGAGGTACGGTTCTCTTGACCAAAGATCGGATGTTTTACGATAGGACGAAGCACATCGATATTCATCATCACTATGACCGTGGAGTAGTAGCTAAAGGTGATGTTAAAGTGATCAAGATTAGCACTCACGACAACGCATCGGATATGTTGACTAAGCCGCTTCCAGTATCCAAGTTCGATTTGTGTTTGGACTTGGTTGGTGTTGCAAGACGGGTTATGCCCTTAGAGGCGAATTGGCGGAGGATGTTGCTTTTCGAGAACTTTGATTACTTTGGTATTGCTTTGTTTATGGGTGGTGTTTTTGGCTTGAGATGAAGATTGGTGGAGATTGTGTTCTTGATGTACTTTATTTGGTTTGAAGATGAGGAGGAGTTTTGCTCTCTTGTATGGGATTTGATTTGGAGTCAAAGGTGGATATTTATGAAGTTTTGTTTGCCTCCAGAATGTTGCGGGTTACACCGCGACCTTAGCCGCGCCCTTAGTCGTGTCAGCCACTGTTGGTTGGCAACCACAATGGCTCACGCGAGTTACCACGCGGGTGTACCCGCGCCCTAAGTCGCGGGTTACCACGCGGATGTACCCGCGCCGTAATTCGCTCGTTTCCACTATGTGGTGCGTGTGATGGTTTTTGGTGTCCAGCTCATTTCCCTCTTAAATGTGCAAGAGACCCAAAATAGAAATCAGATTTTGAATCTATTTTACTCATACCCTCACTCTCTCTAAACTTGGCCTCCAAGTTTCTCTCAACCTCAAGAACCCTAGATTATTTTCTCCATTGATATAAGTTGTAAGCTGAAATTTCTCAAGTGTATCATCATCAAAGTGATAGTGGATCAGTTCTCGGCATCCTCCGCCCGTGGTTTTTCCCTTTCTGGGTTTCCACGTAAAAATCTCGGTCTCTCTCTTGTTTATGCTTTATTTTGCTTTTACTTGGGTTTGATCATTGTTTACATTTTTCTTAGTGGTTGATTATCTTGCATTGTTAATCGTTTTTCGCTTTGAATCTTGATATAGAACTTTAGTTTCTTGGGTAACTTGTGTTTTATCAAGAACCAACCTTTTTTTTTTTTGCCATTTGGGTCTTGGTATTTTCACACCATATTTAAACTTGAAATTACTTTGTAAATAAACAAATAAAACAGGTGTTTAAAATGTTATTTTATAATTGACTTAGGAGCTAAAAATTAAATTATTGTTAATTTTAAATATTTAAAATAACTAGATGTTTGGACTCTCATGGAGCCAAACCAAGTCTTAACGAGAGAGCCACTAAGCTATGTAAACGAAATAACCACTAAACATGTGTGTGAGTGAGTACATCAACATGTAATGAAACATAAATTACCTCAGAACCTTCAAAACCAGAGAAAGATGCTTTCACAAGTCGAAGTGGAGAAGCTCAAAATGAAAACAAATGTCAGCTAATTTATAGAGCCAAATGAATTAAATGTATTTGACAGAAAGCATGACTGCAAGGCACATCTAACTGGATCAATAAATACAACTAATTATGAATGCAATTTGACTAGAAACAGTCACATCTTAACTGCAGAAAAAAAGAAAAAAAAAGATAAATGAAGATGCAATTTGACTACACAATGACTAATACTGCAAGTCACATCTAACTGTAAAAAAGGAGGCTGCTTAATCAAGAAAAAAAAGCTAATACAGCTAATTATGCATTTGACTGCAACAGTCACATCTTAAACAAAAAAAAACAAATGAAGCTATGAGGTTCCAGAACCCTAAATCAAGAACAAAAAAGATTATAAAAGATGTATAAAATGGGATTTGGTTGAAAAAAAAATGAGGCTCAGATCTGTAAACAATCGAACAAAGAAAATAAACCGTCATGGCTGCAAACTTCCAGGTTGCAATGTTAAAGAACAAATAACTTTATCATATCTTGTTTCTTTCACATTACCATCCAGGTTGCCTTGCCAAGATGCAGGTAATCTCTAACTTTGATCGAATCCACTCAGATACATTCACATTCATCATCACAGCCTCTTAGAAGCTGTTGGGGATAACTCTGTTGGAGATATGTAATTTACTCGAATAAACGTAACAAAATCACCAACTAACAGAAAAAAAAAACTACTAATCTGAGTGATTTTGCAAGGGTTGTTGATTTATGGAGAAAATCATCGGCCCCAAAGAAAGATGTTTGACCAAATAAAGTCAAAATCAGACTTTGATAAGATCAGAGGGGGGCAACAACCCTTAGCAACCATCTTTATTCCCTTTAAAATTACCTCATTTCTCTGAGTGGAATCGTTTACATCTTATTGCAAATTAAAGGAACAGAAAAAGAATCACCTTGATACTAAACCGGATCGAGCCCCGCCACTCTTTCACACAGAATTTACCAAAAAAATTTATTCCAAACTTGACGAAGAGCGTCCAAGCGATAGGGTTAGAAACCGAAAACGGGAGAAGGAAGAAGTTAGACCGGAGCGTCGTCGGATTGATGGAGGTCAAGAGCCGACTGCAACAGTCCATAGAGTCTAAGAGAGAGTGACAGGCTTGAGGGTTAGGGTTTAGCAGAGAAAGGGGACTGCATTGATTATGCATCGGAAAGGAGGAGAAAAGATACGATTTGACTGTATATAACCTCCAAAATCCTCCACCTTTCATTTAAATGTAATAAAATAAACAAATTAGTAGCAAATTTAACTTTTTTTAATCATTAAAATTTTTAAAAAATGTTCGCCATAATATTAAATAAATGTCCGAAATTTGATATTAAATAGTCTATTGCATCATTGATATTATTTTATGTACATATTTTTCATTTAAAATTAAAAATGTGATTCCTATTAAACATTTTTTTGTATAGTTCGGACTATAGCAGCCACGTATTTGATGTTCGTAACATTGAAGCTTATGGAGTTTTTATTTCGACGACTTTCTTCTCCTATCCCAGATCTTGAAGCATCGAACGCTTCTTCCCGTTCTGAGAGTCGGGGGTTGGCTAATCCCATCTTTGAACCTTCTCCGTTAAGACGTTCCCTTTTTGAAGACTCTCCCGAAAGCTCTCCGGAACTCACTTATATGGATTTTGCAAATTCCGCGGAAGGCGTGGTGGACCTTGAAAAAAGTTCTCGTGTTTGATAAGTACAGGCCGCCACCCAAACCCAAACAATGTGTTTTTGATAAGTTTGTTTTGGATGAGAATTTTGATCTTCAATGTATATTTGCTTCCTAGATGACAGTGTTAGATGACTATTTTGATCGGTCAATTTGATTAAATTGAAATCTCATTATTGATATTGTTGTTTTATTGTTTGCCGACTTAATACTGTTATATTCGCTTATAGTTAAAACCTCAACAAAGGACGTAAATATGGCTCAAAGATGAAACCAAAAGGCTAACTTAGGAGCCGTGAGCGCTAACCGGATAAAAGTATGATATGTGTAAGTGCTAACTGAAAACAGTTGTATTAGCGAGCGTTCACTTTAACACGTTCTGTATGCACTGTGTGATAATATTACCACTACTACTACAAAGAAAAAGAAGACATTACCTGTACAGAGAAATTACGTCTGCAAATCACTGGTCAAGCTGAATCAAGGCACTTCATTTTCAGCATCATAGCAACTCCACTTTACTTGGAGTAGCTTTTTAAAGATAGAATGCAATAATAAAAGTATTTTAGGAGGGGATAACTATATGATATGAGACTAATGTTAATATTCATCTTGGTCATGGTTAATATTCATCTTGGTCATGTTCCCTTGGTTCATGTATTGGTATGGATTACTGTAATGTTGTTCTTACAGAAACCTTGTGGGTTGATATTGGTTTGGAATAAACTAATATGTTGCTTTTCAAAAAGAAAAAAGATGTATTTGAGCTTTTAGCTACTTGGGTCTTGGTATTTTTACAACATGTGAAAAGGGTATATCCAAGTTTTCAAATAAGCAAAACACATATAAAAAGTCAAAGTTTTCACATAATCAAAACACATAATCTATCTATGTATACCCCATCAAGGAAGACTAAGGCATCGTTTGGCAAAAAAAAAAAGCTAACTGATAAGCTAGCTACTTATAAGCTAGCTTTTTGAAAATCTACTTGGGGTAGCTTATGGTAGCTTTTTGTAAATATTCCAATTATACCCTCATTAATATAAATTATTATTTATTAATTATTTTTTTAAGATGTCCTTTTTGACCTTCATATGAAAAAAATTTATAACGAAAAAGCTATATTACTTTATCTTAAATAAAGTAAAATATTTGAGATCAACTAAGATTGCATGTTACCATCTCTACAATTTCAATGTTTGAAAACAGATGCAAGCTTGGAACAGCCATTGACCTGCAAATGAGAAAAATCAAACTATCAGACCCTTCAATAAAAATTCGACAACTTTGAAAGCAAAAAATTATGTCATTTAAATACAAACTCTCTAGAACTCATGTTGCCTACATACTCTTGTTGCTATCCTCTAATTGTATTTAGCCAACCAATCTAGAGGGGGAAAACCTGGACAATATATTTAGAACTTATAAGGTCATGAATATGGAGAACTTTTTTGAAAGATCGCCTTAAATTGTGGTATATACTATCATGATACTAAAGAGTACCTGATAACTTGAGCACCAAATCTGCATTGTTGTTTAAAGATCAATAACTCATTGTTTTTCCTCAAGTTTCTAACAAAAAGTTTCCCACTATATTGGGCAGCTATGCGTCTATCTTTGATAAAGATCATATTTTTCGTTTTGATTTTCCAACCATGACTAACACGAAATTCCTTCAGATAGAACGTCTCAACATATTATGTGGTAATTTTGTGAGTAAATATTGAGGGGAGTTCACTAAAACCTTATTCATGTTAAAAATAGAAAGAAAAGAATAAGGTACATAAACATGTTAGTGTCCACTCATGTAACTTATAACTCAAGCCACAATTACCATTTTTGTCTTTTAAGCTCAATGACATCTCTACCAGAATCTAGCAGACTAAAAGGGGCTCAATGCTTGATAAATTCCATCATATAGAGAGCAAAGATTGTCTAAATTCCATCATGGAAAGACTCCTATCATCATGCATTTTTGGCTCCATCCTCAATCTTCCTAGTGCAACTCAAGTTCCTTTCTCAATCCACCGGTCTCCTATGTAGACCACAAGCTTCCATAAGAATAACATCAGTGAGAAACCTGTTACAACAAAAGTCTAAAAAGATTACATAACCATAGACAGTTAGAAGTAGCAGATTTATCAACAAAAAAAAAGATTACTTTAAACAATGAAACAATATAGATTCAGGAAAAAGGGTCATTATTTTTCCATTCTGCAACCAGAAATTAGATGAAAGGTAAACATTAATATCGATAAAAAAAAACTAACATCTCTCATGTTTTAACATAAGGCAACAGAATGAACATAAAGAAACCATTTTCCATTTGAAAAACCTATTTCAATCTCTCGCCTTCTGAAAACACGTGGTACTCGCGGAACCATGAAGGGCGATATTATAAGGATCTCTATTGTATGGGAACTACATAAAGCAATTGGAAACAAAATACAGATCTCTACAATCTATTTTATTTATACAATAATTCAAATCTCATACATAATACCAATCCACGATAAAAACTTAGAGGTTGATTACCGGACCATGATAACCAATTTATGTAAACATTCAGTAATAACAAAAGAAATTCCATAAAAGGGTATAGAAATGAAACTCAAAATTACCTTGATTTCCAAATTGGGGTTCGGCCAGAACAATAACTTTTTGATTCTTTTGTGGGTTCTGTGGGTGCTGTGATGACGTGATCAGTAGAGACTCGCAATTCTTCTCATTTCCCTGGAAAAGATTATTCACCCATAAATATAGAATTTCTGAAGAAAAAAAAACACAAAAGACAAAATTGTGATTATGTACCTGATATAGGGAAGGAAAAGAAACCTTCTCCAACTTCTCCTTTAGTCCCTGTAAACATGAATCAAACAGTTTGTTTGTTCCCAGAAAACTTGTTGTCAATATGAACTTAAATAAAGAAGAAACCAGTGAATGGATAACAAACAACAAAAAAGGATACAAGAGAACAGCAACTCGGCCTCCTTGCAATTCCACACTCTCCCATGCTGTTGTATACAACCACATACAACATCAGATGCATAGAGACATGCCAACCTAAACAACAAATATCCAGAATCATATATATGCATCTCTGACTTGTACTCTAGCTACTAAATAGGAGGTGGAGTGCATAGACCCACAAAATTCTACACTATAAAATCAATCTTAACAAGAATCACTTCAATCAAGTATTCAAGCATTGGATGAGCTTAGATACTCCATCTGATCCACCAGTTCTTGCAAATCCTCGTCCCAATCAAGATTTTGACCATCAAGAAACTCTTCAGGGTCGCTTTCTAACGGAAGATTTACATTCAAGAGTTCCTCCCAAAAATTCCCACTTGAATCATCCTCCACAAAGCTTGAAACATCTCCTCGATTACCCACATTGTTACTTGATTCATCTTCAACGGGAGTAGGTGCCGCAAGAAACGAATCCACATTCGATTGGATGCTTTTCATACCAGCAGCGGCAGCCACTTGTTCTAGATTTTCCACACTTGGTGTTGGTGTCATCATTAACCGACTTTTCCGACCAATTTCAATATGATCTTGCCCCTTTTGTGAATACTTATCCATGTATCTCTGCAGGAGTTCGGGATTACTAAACGCTTTCGCAAGAAAACCCATCATGTTGTGTTGCTTTCTTTCAGTGGTTCTTAACCTGTTTTCCATGGCTATGAGCTGGTCTTTAGAATGCTGCTGTAGTTGCCTCAGCCTTACAATCTCTGCCATTAACAAACTCCTGTCTCTTTTCAGTGCTTCAAGCTCCTCCGCCATCCCGTATTGCTCGTATTTCGCTATATTTCTTCTTCTTCTGATCATTTTCAAGAGATGCCTCTGACCTCCAAGAAACCCTTCATTTGAAAAATCCCATCTGTCTTGATCCACTTTTCTGAAACCCTGCGAACATTTTACATCAATTTCGTTATTCAGTATCAAATTATAGCGAGAATAACCGAAAACCATTAACAAGAGAAATCAATAAAGAAAGAAATCCCAATTAGTGATCTTTCAAAAAAACTAACACAGAGGCACAATCTAAGAACACAAAAGCATAGCATTCTGAAAGCTATAAGTCTAGAAAGATCCAGAAAACAATTAGAAAAAACCGAATTGAATAATTGATAAACTCCCACACGCATAAAACTACTACTAAACCAAAATATAGATTTGAAAACCAAACCAAACCAAAATATCGATGAAATTTCCCAAACAGAAGCAACCATTTCGAACAATGAATACAAAGCAACTATTCCATTTGCTGCAACAATGAATCTGTAGAGTTTCGTTACAATTATTTCTAATTTTTCTTTTTTTCAATCTGATGTATTCAAGCTATTGAATCGAAAAGGGGGATAATCGAGAAGTTTACCGGAAAGCACCAAAGTCGTACCAGCGAGGGGAATCGGACTTAGTGGCGAGCATGAACACGGCGGCGGAAAGAGCAAAGCAGAAGGCGGCGAGCCGGAAAATGAAAATCAACGTGTTGAAACGGCGGAGTTTGCGTTCGGAGAGAGTGGAGCGGAAGTGAGGGGTATCGTGTGGATGAGTCTGGTGGATCCAAGGTCGAGGATACGGACTCTCGACACCGGCGTTCCGAGTCATTTTACTCTGGTTCACCATTGACGGCGGTCGGCGATGGGAATGATTTCAAGTTCTACTGCCATCGCCTCTTCATAACATATTCATTATCCGTCACGATCCATCGAAAACGCTTGAGAAAACCGACTAAGGAGAGGAGAGAAATCAGGATCATGGGGATGGGAGAGGAGAGAATTGAGCGGCTTTCAAAACAACCGTTTCACTTTCAAAGAAACCGTTTTTTAGGGGCGTTTGGGATTGCTTGTTTAAAACAATTATGTTTATTTTGAAAATTGCTTATTAACTTATGTTTATTTGTAAAATACCTATTAACTTATAGGAAGAATGGGTAAATATATAATTTGGTTAAATAAATTAATAAGAAGTTTTAAATAAGTCAGAATGATTTAACTTATCAAAAACTCCTTATTACCAGTGTGGAAAAATCAATAAGCATTTTTTCATTTTTCCAATCCAAACACTCAAAATAGCTTATTTGTTTTGTAAAAACGCAATAAGTTAATAAGGAGTTTTAATAAGCAATCCCAAACACTTAAAATAGTTTATTTGCTTTGTGAAAACGCAATAAATTAATAAGGAGTTTTACAAGAAAGGGTATTAGAATTTTTATAAGATAGTAGAGATAGTATTTAATTGTATAATTAAAATAAATTTATAGTAAAACATGAAATTTAAAGATCATGTATCTTTTGTAGATGTTATGATTTGAATAAAGCAATTATTTTTCTCACCTACCATCAAATTTTATAAAATTCTCTAAATTTAAAAAAAAATAAAGTTTTCTCTATTATAGCAAACAATATAATAGCAAAGCTGTTGGAGACATTTAAGAGACATAGTTAGAGTAAACAAACTACAAATTTTAACAAAGTTATTGAAGATGCTCTATCTCAAATTTTTTATTAACAAAATTCAAAACCTTAAAAGAACAAAGTTAGAGTAAACAAACTACAAATTTGGTCTAAGTAGTTTGTAGAAAATAACATTTTTCAGTTTTTTTGGAAATTACAAAATAACCAAACCATGGTTTATAAAAACATTATTTGATCTTTTACAAAGATCGTTAAAATATCCTATTAAATGATGGACATTTTAGATTACAAAGATCGTTAAAATATCATATTAAATGAGGGACATTTTAGATTTTTTGCTACTTGGTAAGCTCTCTTCTAAATTATCAAGCCGCTTTCAAATGGTTAAGCAAATAAGTTGTCGAAGGGTTCATTAAGTCCATTAAATTGTTTTCAAAGTGTTAACCATGTTAGGTTGTCGATCATCATCATATTTATTTAATAAGTGTTTATCGATTGACATTATGTAAAAAAACAATGTATATATATATATATAGGGGTTGTTTAATTTGCAACCCTAAAAAAGGTTGCAACTCTTGCAACCCACATCTTAACCGTCGGATTCATGATCGACGGTTACAATAGATATGGGGTCCAATATTTTTAATTAAAAAAAACGAAAACAAAAATAAAATAACCGTCGATTATGAATCCAACGGTTAAGATGTGGGTTGCAAGGGTTGCAACCTTTTTAAGGGTTGCAAAATATCCTTCCACTATATATATATATATATATATATATATATATAGGGTTAGGTTCTTTTGTTAACCTTACTTTTCTTGTTAACTATATGAACCAATCTAGACCATCAATCTTTGTAATGGATGGTTAAGATTAAAACTAGATTTTTAAACAATTAAATAGGATTTATTTATTAAATAGATATATGAACATTTGTGGTCAAGGGTATTTTGGGATTAAATCATTTACTCTTTTGGGGACCACATTAAAATGACTCGTTAATTTTTCTCAAAGCCATAAACGTAACATTAAAATGGCTCATTATTTGTCATTTTAATGGTCATTCCACAATTTAATAAAATGGCAATGAAAACCCCTTTTACACAATTTAATTTCATGACTTTTCCCAATGCATATAAGTTCACTTCTGTTCACCTTTTAGTAGTTGATGATTGTTCACCTTTATATGAAATTAAAATATGTTTTAACAGCAACGTTCATGTGCAAATATGTTAACATATTTGTTCATGATATGCATATATGTTCATATCTTTTAACACCAAGCATATAAGTTCACCTCTGTTCGTGTTATGCATATAAGTCCACCTTTGTTCACCTTTTCAAGAAGAATGAGTATACGACATACGGTTTTATCCAATCATGAACCAAAAATATTATAATAATATTGAAATGATTCAAAAAAGTAATATGAAAAAGGACGATCTTCAAAAATCGTAACCTACAAAGTAATTTTGGAATCTTTATTTTTTGTAACTTCCATGAAATTAATGACAAAAGATTACTACTGTTATGACGTGTATGCCCTTTTGGATTAAATAAATAAATTAAACATCAAATAACTTTGTATTTCTATTGGTTGAGCAATGTTCACATAGTTAACAAATGATATTTGCTCTCTCTCTCTCTCTCTCTCTCTCTCTCTCTATATATATATATATATATATAGTCGGGTTCAAACGAGAACAATACTTATTTAAAAGAACACGAGAACTAACAAAATCATTAGTGATTTTACATCAACACACGAAAAAAGGATTTTGGCTGCGGCTTCAGGTTCGCGTGGTCTTTTTGCACGTTAATGTAAGATCACTAATGATTTTGTTAGTTCTCATGTTCTTTTAAATATTTATTGTTCTCGTTTGATCCTCCCTATATATATATATATATATATATATAGAGAGAGAGAGAGAGAGAGAGAGAGATGGTCTCATTTGCAAACCACCTTTATGTCGAAACTATGAAACCCATTTTTTCACCATAGATTGAAATCATCAACGGTTAAGATGTATTTGTTATAATTATAGTAATAATTAAATTATTTTGACTTTTTAATAGAAAAGAAATTAATGAAAGGGTAAACTTGTCAATTGACATCCTATCTCAATTTAGGAATTTTTTTATTTAAGGTACTTTTTTTCATTTTTTGGATAACTACTAAATCATAACCATTTACATATAATTTTTTTTTGTTTTTTTCAATGATAAACAATGATTTTATTATTTATCATGGTAAAAAAAAATTATTTTTGGGTATATATACTAAATCTTAACTCTTTTTACATGGATGGTCAATTTTCAAAAAAAAAATCAGAATTAAAGGACGTTTTTCATTGTTCTCGATCGAGTAAAAATTCATAACGATTGACACAAAACAAGTCACAAACGAAATGAAAGGTCGATGAAAACGGAGATGAAATCCGATGAAAACGGAGATGAAACAGAGATGAACGGCGATGAAAACGAAGATGAATCGCGATGAACGTAGAAGAAAACGGAGATGAACGACGATGAACGGAGATGAATGATGATGAGCGACGATGAAAATGGAGATGAACGATGATGAAAGAAGATGATGAACGAAGATAAATGAAGATGAAAACGGAGATAAACTACGATGAACGAAGATGCCACGGAGATGAACGACTACCCTTCGGAAGCTTTTTCCTCCAACTTTGTCCTCATTGAATTCAAATGATAACTTGTATTTTTTTTAATGTATTCCAAATCTCAAAATCCATTAAACCCACAAAATTGTTTAAAAAAAAATAGAAAAACTGCATTTTCTTAAAAATATATTCAAAATATAAAATCCATTAAATCCGACAAAATTTTTAAATCGCATAAAAACTGCATGTTTTTAAAAATATTCCAAAAAATTCATTTATAATAAAAATTGTAATACCATATTTAAAAAAGAAGTGAAATCTTACATATAAAAAAAACGGTGACTATAACCAAATTTTTCAAGAATTTGGTTTCCAAAAATTCTTAATAAAACAAATATATTTCATTTATAATATAATTATCTTGCATTAAATGCTTCATTGAAAACGGTTTATGTTTAATGTAAATATAAATTCCATAAATAACTCTGTCATATCAAAATGTCAAAAATACCCTTGCTGATAATTAAAAATAAAAAAGGCACAAAATTTTCTGATTGGTTGATATGAGTTTGTATAGTTTGAAATACATGGAGGGTTTTCATATGATCTCTCCCCTATATATATATATATATATATATATATATATATATATATATATATATATATATATAGGGTCAGGTTCAGGGGAAAACCCTAAATAAATAGAAAACCGAAAAATCACGAAAAAATGGATGAAAAGGTATATCAATATGGATGTCAAATTAACGAGAAAAATATGATTGTTTTTTTGGTGTAATTTATTTCGCTCGAATTTTGTTTATTTTTTCTCTTTTTTCGAATAAAAAAATAGGGGGCTAGAGTTTTTTAATTCAAAAAATATTGTTGTAACCGCCCATTTAATCACATCCATCAGATCATCTAATCTAACGGTTGATAAGATGTTTTTTAGTTTTTCATTTATTTGAGGTTTTCCCTTGAACCTCTGTCTATATATATATATATATAGGGGTGAGTTCAAATGAAAACTCATCTTTTATTGTGCATATGATGATAAATCTTAACCATTGACCAAAATTTAGAAAACTAATCAATGGTTAATAATAATAAGTTTAATTGGAAAGTGATTAAGAACAAAATTCTAATTTTGAATCAACGCCTACTTTCTTTGACTTTTTATTTTTAATTTTAATTAAAAAAAATTACCCTCTTAAACTTTAAAATAATTTATCTTAAAAATTACTAATATTTTAATCAAACAAATTACATCAAAAAAACGAGAATTTCGTACTCTTCGATATGACATCCATCTCGATATAGTTTTTTTCGTTTTAACCGTTTTTTACGTGAAATTCTATATATGTGTTATATTCATTATGAATATATATATGCACGTCTTCGGGTGTCCACATTCAGTATGAATAACAAAGATGAACGTTCGTTTACTATTCATGATGAATAATATCGTATGCATGATGAATAATACAATATTCAGGATTTTTTTTGTTTTAACCATTTTTTACGTGAAATTCTATATATGTGTTATATTCATTATGAATCATGCACGTCCTCGGGTGTCCACATTCAATATGAATAACAAATGTGAACGTTCATTCACTATTCATGATGAATAATACAGTATTCATGATAAATAATACAATATTCATGATGAATAATACACGAATCCATGATTCATGTATTATTTATCATGAATCGTGTATTATTCACCCTGAATGATACATTATTCATGATGAATAATATATGAATGACCCGTGAAGGTGTAGACACATGGCGCATTCTATTTTGTTTCCCAATTCACAACTGAAATTTGATTTAATTCATTATGAATATGTATGTGCATCCCCGGATGTCCCACATTCAGTATGAATAACAAATGTGAATGTAATTCATTATTCATGATGAATAATATAATATTCAGGATGAATTACACAACATTCATGACGAATAATACACGAACTCATGAATCGTGAATTATTCACTCTGAATGTTGTATTATTAATCCTAAATGATACATTATTCATGATGAATAACACATGAATGACCTGTGAAGATGTGGAGACGTGACGCGCTCTCTTTTGTTCCCCGATTCACAACATAATTACTCGATAGGTTCTCGATTCGTTTTGATGAGTGTTGGGTTACGGTGCTGAAGAAACGTGATGTCTTACGACGTTGAAGAAAGTGTTGAAGAAGGTGATGTCGAGTTACATACTTACGATGTCAAAGCGTTGTACAAACTTGAACGTACATAAATATTCATAATGAATATAACACATATATAGCATTTCACGTAAAAAACGGTTAAAACGACAAAAAAAAAACTATATCGAGATGGATGTCATCTCGAAAAGCACGAAATTCTCGTTTTTTGATGTAATTTGTTTGATTAAAATATTAGTAATTTTTAAGATAATTTATTTTAAACTTTAATTGGGTAAAATTTTTTTAATTAAAAATCAAATATGGTAGGCGTGTGTTTAATTTTTTTTTTCATTTTTACTCTTAAGCATTTTAAAATTAAAAACTCTATTTAATATGAGTTGTTGGATCAAAAGAGATCGAGTGACTGAGATTTATTTTCACGTGCACAATGAAAAATGAGTTTTCATTTGAACTTTCTTCTCTCTCTCTCTCTCTCTCTATATATATATATATATATTATATAGAGTAAACTACGATTTTCATCCTTGTGGTTTGATACTTATAACGATTTTTGTCCTTGATCTTTAAAAACTACTTTTTTTTTGTCTATGTGGTTTTCATTTTGCTTCCATTTTGGTTCCTCCATCCAACTTTGTTAAAATAAAGTGTTAATTCATCCAAAAAAAATTACATATTTGGTCTTTGTGGTATATCAATCCTTGCATTTTCATCTTTTATTTACATAATTTACACTTTTTACATTTATTTGTTCTTTCTTTATTATATTCTATCAAAAAAATTTATTTTTCAGTTAATTATATTATATGATTTCAAAATTATTATAGCTTTAATTATAAAAATAATCAAACAATTAAAACTATTGATAAGTGCATGATATTTTTTTCAAAATTTTAGGTTAAATCTTTTGCAATTAATATTTTTTTATTTATTGATTTATTAAAGCTTTTTATTTATTTTAACTTACCATCGGAAGAAGTGTAACACCCCCACTATACAGAACGAGAGGTTACTTCTAAACATAATAAATGATATAAAATGTCTTAAAAAATATTACGCCTCTAAATAAGAATTAAACTCCAATCAAAAGATTCAAGTATATCCCAACAAATAAGCAAAACCAAACATAAATAGTTACCAAAAGAGCTAGTCTAATAACAAATGAAATAAATTATATAATGCCTAAAATTGTAGTAATTCTCTCGAAACCTTCTCCTGGTCGAAACCTTATCTACCCTTCTCACGAAACCTTAGCAACCCCCTTGTTACATTACAGGCTTGCAGGATCGCACGAACGCCAGTCTTACGCCTTACGTCGTAAAGTCTGTAATGACTACCGACTTACGACTAACATATGACTCATACGTCATGAAATGAATCTCATGATTCGCTACTTAGATTTCATAATTTCAAACAAGTGTATGATCGACTCATATCGTCAGGGACAAAGATATCGGTCTTACACCTAGTATCGCAAGAAACAGAGTTTTTTACGACTCAAATTTTCAAAATCTTACGATTTATGTCGAAAGATATGAAACATTAAGTCTGACGATGACTTAAAACACAGGAAAACAAGAGTACATGAGACTTATGTATCATGAAAAGAATCTCACGATTTGTGGTACAGGTCTTATGACCATCACAGGTGCTCCAGAATCTATGATTTGGAAGCAAAAGTCTTACAACTTAAACTTTACATTTTCGGCCTCAGACGCCCGGATTTGGAAGCGAGCACATTTCTCAATATAAACAGTTGATGTGGACAGTGTCGATTCCATATCAGTATCAGGAGGTATACATGTGCAAAAGCTTTGGGGTGACGCTTACATGTCTTGCAGTCCGATGGTTGATCAATTTAAAGCCCAAGAGTACCTGAGACTTACGTATCATGAAAAGAATCTCACGATTTGTCGTACAGGTCTTACGACCATCACAGGTGCTCCAGAATCTATGATTTGGAAACAAAAGTCTTACGAATTAAACTTTACATTTTCGGCCTTAGACGCCCAGATTTGGAAGCGAGCACATTGCTCAATATAAACAGTTGATGTGGACAATGTCGATTCCATATCAGTATCAAGAGGTATGCATGTGCAAGAGCTTTGGGGCAACGCTTACATGTTCTGCACTCCAATGGTTGATCAATTTAAAGCCCAAGTCCATTAGCAACTTCACAGAGTTGGTCAACCAATTCTCCCAGCAATTCGCTAGCAGTCGCAAGATGGAGGTGACCTGTACTACGTCGTCCAAAAGCCTGAAATAATTAGCATCCATAATTGCTAATCATATTTGGTAGCGGGGTTGAAGTTTGGAGTTAGTGTACGGTTTGAGCCATGGATAGCAAAGGCACCCAAATGGTTTGAGTTTAGAGTAAGTTGGTGGTTGATGAAAGAGAATTTGAAAAAGGCTTTTATTTGCAAGAATGGTGGTGGGTAGACGGTTTATAAGATAGACCGCAGTTTGAAAGGCATGGGACCAATATTGCAACAGAAGTTTGGCATAATGGAGAAGGGATAGACAGGTTTCAACCACGTGCCTATAACGGCGTTCCGCTACTCCATTTTGTTCGGGAGTATGTGGTGGGTGGTATAATCATTAGATTGTAGGAAAGGAAGTAAGTCGAGGTACTCTCCCCCATTGTCCGTAAAGAGAGACACAATCGGGTGGTTAAAGATTTTTTCAACAAACATCTTGAATTGTGGGAATAATTTAGCAAGATCAGATTTGTAGCGCATTGGGTATAGCCAAACATATTTGGAGTAGAAGTCAACAAATATCACATAGTAAGTAAAGTGATCAATGAATTCTTTAACAGGACCCATACATCTGAGTAAATTAATTGAAAAGGTTTGGTAGCAACAAAAGAATTTGACCAAAAGGCAATTTGTGACTTTTATTAACCGCACAAGAGGGACAGTGAACATTTGAGTTTGACATAATTTTAGAATTAAGACCTAGACTAGAAGCAATAGTCTTGAAGACTTTGACGGACGGATGACCTAGTTTGTGGTGCCAATCGAGAGACTTTTTGGTGGTGGTGAAGTTTAGCTGATGTAAGGATGAGATGGTGGCATGATAAACATCGTCAGTGTTCTCCCCCCGCATTAGACACGCCCCCGTGCGAAGATCCTTCACAAGAAAATGAGAGGGAAAAAATTCAACAGAAACATTGTTAGTCTTTGCATAGTTTAGCAACCGAAATAAGGTTTCGTTTCAAGTTTGGAACACACAATATGTCAGGTAAAGATAAAGGTTTTAGTGGTGTGGTGTGGTGATGTGTGTTGAGCCAATGTGAGAAATTGGTAAATGTGTACCATTGCCAAGTATTATTTCATCCGGATCCCCATATTCAGAGACATTTTGGAGACTGGATGGATCAAATGTGACATGATTTGATGCTCCGGTGTCAAATAACCAGTTGGGTTGCATATGAGTGGAACCGGCAGTGGTGACATTTGCAACAGGATTCAGGGCTGGAGTAGTAGCAATTGAGATGTTTTCACGAAGAAACCTGGATAGTTTGCGACATTCCTTTGTAGGATGTCCCGGAATGTTACAATAATGGCAGTAAGTGATACTGCGGTTCGGATTTTGTCGATTGCCTCCGGTTTGGGAGTTGGCCCATTGAGGGCGATTGGTTCTTCTCTGTTGGACATTTGGTGAAATTTTTTGGTTTCTTTGAGAGAAATCATGTGAAAGTTGGCGACCTTGTTGACGGGAGGTATAATTGGCGGTGAGCAAGGGAGATGTCGAGGCTTGAATAGTTTCTTTGAGTCCCCTTTCAAAATCAAGCAATTTATCAAATAATTATGGATAGGAGAGGGCAGTCTCACGTACCTTGATGGCTGCAACGATATTGCCATATTCATCCCCTAGTTGAGAGAGAATATGCACCATGAGATCTTCAGATATTGGGCTTTAAGCAAGTGTCAGGTCATCAGCAATTGATCGCATATCTTGGAGATAGTCAGTGATGGATCGACTACCCTTAGGGTTTTTCACTAGCTTAGATTTCAAAGAGATGACACGAGATCTTGAGGTGCTGGCATAACTTGAGTTCAGTCGTACCCAGGCTTCTCGGGCAGTACTTGCAGACGAGATGAAGGGCTGAATTGATTCCGAGCAACTGCCAAGGATTGCGCTGATGAGGATTTGGTCTTGTCAATACCAAGATAGGTATTCTGGATTTTCTTTCTTTCCATCCTTTTCTTCGATTAATTTCTTTGGCGGTTCATGGCTGCCATTGATGAAGGCTTCGAGCTCTAACCCGATTAGGGTGGATTCCACTTGTTTGCGCCAAACAGGGAAATTGACATAAGTGAGTTTAATGGGGAAGTGGGTAGCGGCACTTAGTTGAATGGTTGGAATCTGGGTAGCCATTGATGGGTGCTTGAAGATGATTTAGGGTTTCTATGAGAGGGATCGAGAATTGCTCAGAGGAGCCTTATGAGCTCTGATACCATATAATGGTATTGAGGAGAATTGAATTTGTACATTTCACAATGAATCTTTACAGTGGCTTTATAGCCATAATACATACAAGGAAGGGACTAATATAGGAAGGCATTAACAATGATATAACAACCTTTATTACACAAATATTTTAAATATAGACATTATTTAGATATATCCGTAATAGATTTGAAATCCAAATCCCTCCAAATCCAATCCATTCCGACAAACCAAACGCGCCCTAATTTTTGTCTAACTTTGTAGGGTTCATCCTTTTTCTAGCTTGATTTCATTCGTATCATAGGTAGAAACCGAGTATATCAATTTACACCATTTATCTTCATATAATCATTTTAAGGCCATATCTAAATTCTTCTTAAAGATAAAACAACTTTTTAGGTCCGTTAGCCCATAAACAAGCCCGGCCTGTTTGCAGGACGGGTAAAGGCAAGTAGGCAACCTATCAAGCCCACAAATAAAAAAGTCGGATTTGCTATATTGGACTTGTTAGACAAAAAAAATTAGGTTAAGTATCCGACCTGAATGATCACTTTGGTTGTACCAAATGTTCAAATAACAAACATATGTAAATTCCATGTTTGATATATACATTGAGGTCACAAAAAGTAACCAATTATTTGTAACAAAAATGAAGGAAATAGACCATTCCACACCACAAATTCATGATCACAACTCAAGATTTGGGTTTCAAACCCCTAATTAATCTACCAAAAACTCAAAAATGTAAAAGAGAAAAAAGACTCATCAAATAGTCAAATTCTCTTGAATTCCAAGAAATGAGCCGGTAATTTGACCACCGACGTCCGGGAACTCTTCACTTCCCTCGAGAGGGCGTACCTTACCCGTTCGATCAACCTGAACAGGGTACTTCAAGAGATGACCCGTCATCTCGGATATCTCATTCGAAGCAAACTGGGTCCAGTTTGCTTCGGCCATTCGTCTAACCTGTCTTACGCACTCAAGAGACTCTGGATGCGTGAAGGTATCCTCGATAGTGCTAAGATGCTCGGCCCACAGAGACATTCGATATCCATATATCTAGAAAAAGCATCGCAAGTTAAACGAAAGAACGATTTTTCTATGCATATACGTACTAAATAGGAAAGATTTATGCCTCAAACTTGTGAAGATACCCTTATATTGTCCCAAGGTTACAAACTTCACACAATGTAAGTAGTTATCGTGAGAAGGGTAAGAAAGGATCTCATCTCCACCCTTAGATCAATCCTAATTGAAGATCAATTGAAAATTCCCTTCTAAGCTAATTCATGGGTTATTTTGGGACTTAATCTAAACCATTAGAGCAACATTAATTAAAAGTGATCAAGGTTCCAAATCCCTTCTTACACTTCTCACATTAACTCTTATTCTCACACAATCCTTCGTCATATAATGTAACCTTCCAATACATAGTTTCAAGTCACACAATATAAAGGTACCTTTACCTCACCTTCTCACGAAAATGAAAATTTCTCACATGACTCTAATTCATAAACCCTATTGTATCAATGGTAATGTTCGATCCAAGTTTAAGAACCATTTACTTGAACTAAAGTTGTTTTTAACTTTGAGTCAAATGAACCGGTCTTTTAACTTCAAAATCGATAAGAATTGTTCTGGTCATAAAGAAAGAATCAAATAACTACTTGATCTATAAGAATAGTTTTACTAACATGAAAGATTTGAGCTAAAAACATCAAGGTAAATCTTGAATTTGTAAAGTAAAATGTTTTAATCTTTAATATCAAAAGTTGACTCTAAATGATTACCTGGCCTCGTGGATCCATGAGTTTTCTTGCCCATGTATTATGCGGTTGGTAAGCTCCCATTGCAATCTCTGTGTCTCTGGTTCCCTCCATAGACCGTTGATTAATGTTTGCAGATCCTATAATCACATACTCATCGTCTACTATCATGCCTTTTGAATGGACATAGATCATGAATCTCCGGCTCTTACGTGCGAGTGCCTGAAATAAATAAAAGATAAGTACGAAAAAGCTACAGAAAGGAGATTACTATAGTCCCTCCCTTCGTGTTACAGAAAGGGGTTGACTTTGGAGGTCAATCAAACTACTCTTCAAATTCAAGACTGATATGAATTTTTTGAGTTATAGGGAAATAATCGGTTACCCACTAAACACAAATGCTACAATTAGAAAGATGTTGAAGGTAATTTGCAAGAAATTTCTTCTCAAACTTTGAAACTGAAAAGTCATAAGGTTGACCTATAAGTACAAATGTTTAAATGTATCTATAGCTTCTCAAGAAGGAAGTTGTACTTGTTTATCAAAGCAAAATAGCTGATATATAGTCACAGAAACCACACCAGCAGAATTTAGGAGTATTATTAGATGAAGGAAATTTAGATTTCAGATTTGAAACCGACATAAAATTCAATAAAGCTTTAGAGAAATTATCAAATTACCCACTCCACTAAATCTTACAATACGACAAAGAAAAAAGATTCAAGAATTTAATTTGCAAGATATCTTTTCTCAAAACTTTAAACTGAAAAGTTATAGATTTGACATCTGTGATTCTTTATATCGAAGCAAAACAACTAACACATATTCACGTAAACAACAAGAGATAACCTCCGGAGTATTGTCATTGGGCAAATCATCCTTGTTGGTCGTGTCTTCACGGTTCCCAAGACAGAAAAAATTCAAATAGTCTTGTGGTGAATATGCTTCCTCCAGCCCAACTTCTACCAAAGCCTTGTAGATAATCTCGTACATCATTTCCATTGTTTTATTCTGTAAAATGGAAAGGTGATGTTTAGTCCACAACAGTAAACTAGGGATTCGAGCCATAGCACATGGTTTCATAAAACCACACGGGTTTGCCAATAAAAATCAAACAGGTTTTACATGAAGAAGATTTGGTTCAGCATTTTCTACTCAGTAGAGTCACTGCATTCCAATACTCGGAACATGCAAATTAACTTATTTAGTCAAACAGGCTAGTTTTCAACATCCACAACGATATGGTTTCTTTGCATTTTTCCTGAAAAGATTTATACTAACATATATGGTAACTTGGTGTCAATTTTTGTAACAGAACCGTTAGAAGTATGCAAACATTTGGTGCACCCATGGCTCCCATATCTCCACCAAGGCAGTGGCTTGGTCTGGGTGAAAGAAAGAATCAAGTTCTATGATGGATCAAGATAAGATGTACTTCCTCCATCATAAATAAATTGCTGCATTAAATCGAACACATAATTTAAAGGAAGTATTTCATGGTAAATTCTTATTTGCTATTCAGGAATAACAAAAAGTGTACTCTTATGAAGTCAAATGAGCAGCATCTATAGTTCTATACGTTATAATGATTATAATGGTAAATAGATCATATTATATATTGCATAATTGCGTTTTTAAGTAGCTTACTATACACTTCTAACTGCTTTGATTCATTTAAATATCACAAATAATCACCTCCACTTGTCACAATATAAATGCAATAATTTCCTTTTCGGGATGTCCCAAAAAAATGCACACACTTTTTTGTGGAAAAATGAAATCTTTCCCTGTGGACAAAATAATTGAAAACAACAATGTTGGTCAACAAGATTTCTCTATTTTGTCGTGATTTGAATGCCATATATAATCACCGCATCCAATAAATGCAATAATTTTGTTTTGGGGATATCTCAAAGTAAATGCAATAGTTCTTTTTTGGCAAAATTACATGTTTGCCTGAAGAAAATTAACAGAAAATGATTGAAATCATTGATTCTTATATGCAAGAATCTTTTTCTACTTTGTCATTACTGGAGGGTATTTTAGATTTTTTACTAATAATGAGACAATTCTATAAAACCACTTACCCCTCTAGAGAGCATATCCATCTTTCTAAAATACAGGGTGAAACCTATGTATGTGAATACCTGCCAAAATAGAATTCTTTGTGTAGCAGAACCTGTCGGAACACCCTCTGGCCACATAGGGATGATGATATACACAGCAAATCTTTCGTGTGCTCTGATCTTATCAGCAACTTTAAGGGCAATTTCCATTGGAATCAAATTGTTGGCACCTGAGAATAATAGCAGAAGATGTTAAAATACTGAAGCTGATAGAGAATTCATTCGGGCTATCTGCATTGCTGCTTGTTATAAGTAATCTTCCTTACCCAAATCTTTATAAGCACTCCAGTTGTATGATGATCCGATAAAGTACTGGTTCTCAATATAGATGAAATGTTGCGCAGACCGAATAGCCGTTACATATGCAGCATGTATGCTCATATCAATAAGCACATTCTTCCCACAAACCAAATTCTGTTGATATAAATTTATCAATAAAGAAGTCCTCCTACGAAAAAAACACTAGGGGAGCGTTTGGTTTGCGGGATTGGAATGGATTTGGAGGGATTTGGATTTCAAATCCATTCCAATCCTGCGTTTGGTTTGCAGGAAAGGATTTCGTTGACCGGATTTCAAATTTGTTGACCATTTTAAAATCCCTAATATGATGGATTTGGAAATCCTTGGGATTAGGCCTGGATTTGAAATCCAAACCCGGAAGGATTCTAAAGCGCAATGTTTTAAAAACCGTTTTTTTTGGTTGACCCGGTGTGGTGACCGGTCACGGTTCAATCCGGTTTCAAGAATTTTTTGTATTTTTAATATATATATATATAACCAAAACTTTGATGAAACAAGTTATAATATTAAAAATACACATAACAACAAGTTTCACATCAATCCAAAAACATCAAAACGAAACATAACGATTAAACCAAATCATGGATCTTGAGACATTGGAGTGTTGGTTTTTAATGCTAATACGTATTGCCTATTGGACTATTGGTTTTTAACTTTTGTTACCGGGTCAACCGGTTCGATACCGGTTCGTTATGACCGGTTCAAGCGGTTTTTTAATAGAACCGGCCGGTTCAATCCGGGTCATAAAATGACATCAACCCGATCGCAATTGACCCGGTCTCTTCACCGGTTCCCGGTTCAACCGGTTCGACCCGGTTTTTAAAACATTGCTAAAGCATGATCCAGACTTCAAATTGATGATTAAATATATAATTTTAGAAAAATCGATAAAAAAATTTAATTTACCAATAAAAATGAATTCTTTATAAAACAAACAAATTAATAAATAAAAAAAAACTCAATCCAAATCCAAATCCTACAAACCAAACACATGAAGAGATTTCAAATCCCCCCAAATCCAAATCCCTCCTTGAAATCCAATCCATTCCATTCCAATCCCGCAAACCAAACGCCCCCTAGGAGAAAACAGATGCAACCTTAGAGCCTACAAGTTTAGAAGAAGAAATGGAGATGTGATGTTGGTCCTATCTATATGGTGTTAAAAGAAATAAGGATATGTACGTAGGTTTCATTTACTTAGTTGGGCTGTTAAAATCGCGATATATCGCCGATATATCGTGTATCGTTCCTTCTTAAAATATCGGTGTTGAAATATCGGTATTTATATTGGCCGGCGATATATCGGCGATATGGACCGATATATCGCCGATATTTTGACCAAAATATCGGCCGATAATACCGATATTTTTGTATCCTGGTTTTGGGCCTTTTTATTGTATCCTAGGCTGGGCTTTTTTAATTTTTTTGTTAGTTATATATTTTTGTTAGTTATATGGGGCCTATGTTTTTGTTAGTTATATGGGGCCTATGTTTTTGTTATTTTAATCTAAGTTAGGTTTTTATATTACCAATTTAGCATATACGACTACTTCTTCTTTCTTTCATCACATCAGACTTCGACTGAGAGTCTGAGACAAGTAATAAAGTGTCGACTTCTTCTTCTCTTCTTCAACACAGTGGTCGACTTCTTCTCTCATCAGTTTATAGATTGCATATTGAATTATTGATATAAATATATATATATATATATATATATATATATATATATTATATAATTCTGAGAAATATTATATGAACCGATATTTTTGACCGATATATCACCGATATTTCTGATATATCGTGTATCGGTCCCTGACCGATACACCACCGATATACGATATTAACAGCATAGTTACTTAGTGTGAGATGAAAAGGAGATGGCACCCATCTAATGGAAAATGAATAACGGAAGACAATGATATAAACTAATTGAACCTAAAAATTTTCAGCAAAGTAAAACAGGCACTTAGAGTCCTAATAGAATAGAGCGAGCAACTTTGGACAAAATGTGTCATGTACAATGTTCTCTTTACTTACGCGTTTCCATAATTTATCCAAAATCTCATTCTTACAAAGCTTAAGTATATGTTTTGCATTTTCATGAGAATGATGATTTGATTAGAACAAAAAGTCAAGTACAATGGTTCAAACACTTGATTTAAATGGTAGGTTTGGTAGGTTGTTATGAAGGTGGGGATGGAATGAAATGAAAAAAAGCTTGTTTAACAGCTGTGAATGTAATGAGCCACTCCTCAAGGAATGTGATTCCTTCAAGTACCTTATTTTTTTTTCCATATGGAAGGGGTGTTCTTACCTCTTATTTCTTTAATTTTTGATGACAACAATCTCTCTTCTTTCCCTCTCTATAATTTTCTAGACTTTTTAGTCAAATGGTCTTTTAAAAGTTACCAAAAATGACAATTTCTTTAATTCAAACCAATTACAAATTTCATCATTACCTTTTATTTTCTACTCACAATTTTAGGTTGTGTTTGGCAAACTAGCCGATAAGCTGGCTGTTGGCGAATAAGTTGGTCACATTTGGTGAAAACTAGCTTATAAGTTGAATGAACAATGCAAAACGGCCTAAAATGGTATGTTTGATTAGGTTTATGGTCATTTATATAAAATATAAGAGATATAATCAGAAAAAGAAGTGAAAATAGCCCATGAAGCTTATTGAAACGCTATGTGATATGACTTTTTAAAAAACTAGCTTATAAGCCAGTCTATGACTTACCAAACGAAACTTTTTGAATAAGCACAATAGATTAGAAAACTTATGGTTGTCAAACACAGCCTTAATCATTTCAGTGAATATGGTGCCAAATAGAAGTATAATAATTACCTACATCTGCATATAATTTTCATGAAAGCTAGAAAAACAACAAAAATAATTATCTAACATGCAAGGGAAAGTGATGTAAATGAGATTATCATACTAAGAAATACCTTTATAAGCATTTATATGATTATAAAAATCAATCTGGGAACTAAGGACTTAAAAGTGGTGGAATATTTTATGAACCAAGCTCACAACGGGATCAAAGGAAAGAAGTAATCGGATGTATGATTAAATGGAAAGTAAACTGGGTACATCTAGGCTCTAGCATTCGAGAGGCTAGTCTCTCCTAAACAAAACAATGGACAATTTTCTGGATACTTTACTCCTCCCTCTTAACCCTATTTATAATACCAATTTATTTAGACTTACCCAATTACCCCTTCTATCCTCCTACAATATAGAGCATAATATTGGGCTTGGGCCAGTAGAATGATGCATGATAGAACAAATATTCATGTGAACATTTGTTATCTACAAATATATTACCAATGAGCACGCAATTTTCCAAATATTATTTATTGGGTGGTATTCCCTTTTGAGTTAGAATTTGTTTTTTAATAAATAATATTTTGGTCATTATTTATCAATTTAATACTGTTTAGAAGTTTATTTATGCATACGAAACAACATATCTGAATGGTTCAATCTCTTCCGTCAAACCAACCTAACATGGTAACGGAATGGATATGACCTACACCATTAATCTGCTCATAACGTTTCCTTCTCATTGCATTCTATCCAACCAAACATGGTGTAAATTAATATAATTATATCTCATCACCTTGTTTATAGCTTCCCGGGGATCTTTCGGAAAGCCTTTACACGAGTTTGAATCAATTGAACGAAATATCTGCAGGAAACGAAATAGAATCCTGTCACATAAGGTTTCAATGAGAAAAATCCATTTTTGACAAAAGGGACAACCCCACTGCGCGAAGACTTCTTGGCTTGGTGAGTGTTTGACATTTCATGTATTACCGAGTCCCATGATCTTCCGGTCCCAATGGAGTAAAGTTTGCTAGTTACTATAAATCTATTTACCTGTACATGCCACCCTTCAGGGTCTTGGTCACTAAGGCAAGGTTCGTCGTTCACAGTCAAAAAATCTGGCATCGTTTCTATTTTCAGTAAAGCATCATCATATGCAAGCCTCAGTTTTTTTATGCCACTAGCCTTTGAAGCCTTTCGCCACCGCTCCTCAAAGTTCTTCATAACATCATATGCAGCTGGTCCATCAATTTTACTATGCATGTCGTGCCATGGTTCTCTTGGACAACCAACAAGATTACCCTGTTTAAATTAAACCATCGCTGATCTTAGATCAGGAAATCTTTAGATAGCCAGAAAACTGGATGAATATCGTTGCAGATAGCCAAAAAAAACGATGAGAATTCACACATGTAGAACACAAAGTTTGAGGTGGTTCACCCAATAGAGCTACGTCAATGGGTGTATTGGTATATAGCATACAGAAATATGGGATAAAGACTACAAAACCGAATACAAATGTACTCATCCCTTTAAAATGGAGAGCCTCTATTATACAGCTCAAGAACTGAACAGGGATTTCGCATTTGAGTTAAATTCAACGTATTGAGTTAATAAATATATCCTACCTACCCACAACAATATTCTTCAATAATTTACAACCATCCAACTAAATGTTAGAGATTTAACTAGAAAGAAAGAAGATCTGAGACATCACCGTGAAAGTAGGATTATGAAAGTCATTTGCATGTATTGTCTCTAGAGTTCTGAATATAGGATGCTCTGGATTATCATATCGACCATTACATAGGTCAAGTCCTCCAACAAAAGATACAATTTTTCTCTTACCATTTCCAGCATCAGCATCTACTATCACAGTTTTCTGGTGGTGCGTATAGATAGTTCCAACTTCCTAAAGCGTAAAAATAAAAGAAAAAACAACTTGTAAGAATAGCAAGTTATTTAGACATGATATTACTATTACTCCTTCAGTTCCAAAAGAAGGTCTAATTTACATTTGATAAAGAATATCATACGTATTTTAACTATTTTAACTTGATTAAATGGGTATTGACAGAATGACATGATCCAGCCTTTAGAAAGCAAAGTAAGTTAAGAAGATCAAATTTGCCTTGGAAGGCGTTTCTCTGACAAAGAAAACGTGTAAATCTGACTTCTTTTCTTTTAAAGATGGAGTATTAGTTTTTTATATGTTGAACGTGAAAGGAACAACCCGCTATTCATGTAGTCCTTCCAAGTTCGAACACATTAAGGTTAGAAAACTAACAAACATAACAAGAACGTAAAAAGAACAATCTCCTAACTTAGAGCAACACTGATGACTGAAATTTTTAAGGCCTATTTTACAAATTTGATCATGTTTGGTACAATCCAATTTATTTGGTGAAAATGTTTATAGTAAAATTGTTAATATCGATCATAGCATACCTGCTTCTTCACCCAGCTATGTTTCTTCCCAGCCATACGCAGACAAAGCATCACTTGTACTGAAGAGTGCTTAAAAAAACTCTTAGTCTCTTCATCATGGGTAGCCATGAGTCCGTCCTAAAGATATTTAGCATTAGCAGTGGTTGATGCCTAAAAGAAATCACATTAAATGATACCCAAAACAAATCATGTTGCTGAAAGTCATAGTGCAAATCCAATAACAGCCAAAAGAAAAAGCCAGTGGCCTTTGGCCCAATAGATCAATGGATCTCTACAACAGATTGCCAATTCTAGTTTTTTCAGAGACATCACATCAATTTGTTGACCGTTTAAAGAAAAATTAATAGCAAAAGGAAGACTATAAAATACAAGTGGCTGGGATTCTCTTAAGATAATCTAAACATCCCAGGTTCAAGTCTCAGAATTCGAAATTGCCGAGTGGATCACCAAGGGGGCGTCAACGGGCAAGCCGCAAAAGTTTTTAACCCCTTGTGTGTGGTTTCACTGGTCTTTCAAAAAAATAACCTAAAAGGTTTACAATAGTCTTCCACACCCAGAAAAACCCATTTTGCAACGCTAAAGGGAATCTTTGAACCTTGAAATCACGTTGCTACTATCAGCTTGCAACACATCCTCAGAAATAAATAGTTCAAAAAATTAGTAGGCTGGATTGGCAAAATTAGCCAACCCCTTTAGCCATGTTCGTCATAAAAGTTGGTAATTCATTCATATTTGTGATGCTTCTTGCTTCACCAACTGCCCCCATTGCTAAGTACTATAATTTGTGACGTTTATAGAGTTGCAAAAAGACCGTTTTTCCAGGTAGTGTTCATAGGCAAGTACCCTAGAAATCCCAGAGGAAGCAAACAGATTATATGCAGCACACTATGCTTAATGATTGAGACTTTAACAAGAACAAATGCACTTTTTAAACTTTATTGTAGCATCTATATAACAAAACCTATAGCCTCATCAACTGGTTAAAGAACTTACCACTTTGTAGCCCATGATGTTCCTTGAAGTAGGATCATCCCAAACAAGAAGCAAAACTTTAAGGCCTTCCTGTGATTTGGTTTTCAGAAGATCTCCAAGTGTGTATGTTGGTGCATCCACTGTCTCACGGATCAGTTGCACTTCGTGCCATACCGACCATCCAGTGATATAAACAAGACGCTGGGCATTTTTAATTGCATCAAATATGTCAATCCAACATGTACCGTGAACATAGCGCATGTCACCATCAATCTCAGTAATTGGAAGGCTATTATGAGGGACATGTGCATCTTGATACAGAGTAACCTGCCCACCTCTTCTCAGTGGAAAGTAAGTGCCAGGAATCCCGGAATATTGAGGACCAGCTCCAACTCCATTGTGATATATGCTCAATTTTTCAATCGGAATGTATTGCACTGAAAGCCCCAAACATGCTCCATTCTTGTAAGGTTTCCCATTTGGGTTCAACAAGGGAAAGGATCCTTCGATTTTAGATCCATCATATATCTGTTCAACTGGGATTCCCACAACTCCTATAAGTTGAGATCCCACCGTGTCACTGTCTTTAACGAGGAAATGAATTTCAGAAGCATGATGTGCAACATGAACATTAAATAGTTGATTCCAAACGGGGTTTTCACAGTCGTTAATCACATATGTCCTTCCAATCACTGCACTTGCTAAAGCAATAGAGACATATGGATCACTAGTGTTCTGATTCTTGTAAAAAACTTCACCCATCGTTGTAGGGAACATATCCATGTTTGGAAGGTCTTTTGCCTCGTAAATCCAAATACTTAGATTCCCATGTAGTAGAACTCTTGAGGACTTTTTTTGAGAACCAAGTGTCAGGGCACGCGTTTGAATGTCCAATGAATCGACAGGCGAGTCCAAGTCATGAAGAGAAGAACTCTGATCTGAATCAAGTGAGCTGGTAGAACGGTAATCTCCACTTCTCGATAGAGCAGCAGTAGGTCGTTTCCTTTCCAACTCATATTGTCCGGTGGAACTCGGTGCTGTCGATGCAGTATCCGAGGCCTCATCCCCAGGCACATACAAACGACGTAGCTGATGATCTATAGGCGGTGGTGGGTATGGTTGATTATTATCCATTAAAAAACACAGATATTTCTAGTTATACATACAGGCAGACACCCACAAAATAGGGTTCTTCACTTAACAATTTATGCTATAATTGTATCTACATACATGCATTTAGGGCCACATTCTTTACAATACAAAGAATTACAAAGCTGTTTCTTCATATCCAATCTCCAAAACAACCCCAAATTTGAAGACATCAGATGCATTTTTTTGAACCGATCGAATAAAACCCTAAGCTATACAAACACATACATTAAATTGTTTGGGGAAAAATTAAAAAGCAATTGGAACACACCTTTGATCCCTGGAAATGGAAGATCTTGATGAGTGGAAAGTAAGAGATGGAGATTGGTGAAACCAAATGAGGTTGCGATTAGAACGCACAAACTTCACATTTTGTAACCGATTTTACTGCAATATATCACCAATAGAAATTATTAGAAAATTTTGGTTTCGCTGGTCCACTGGATTGTCGAACATCTGGCTTAACCTCTACAAATTGTAGGTAATTTTGAGCAAGGATTAGATTTTGGGGAAGATTCCAATTCTAATCTATCAATAAACCGCCAACTAGATTTCAAAATCTCAACTGAACTTTTTGGGATTTCTTAATCACAAATTTAGTCCCTATGGTTATATACAAATTATGGATTGGGTCCTCAAACGAAATAATTACAACTATAGTCATTGTAGTTTCACTTTTGTTATAAATTGGGTCCTTTATACTAACGACATTAACCTTAGCTCCGTTAAGTGAAGGGTATTTTGGCCTTTCTACTTTTTTTAAATAACATTATTTATATATTTTTGTATATTAATATAATATCTATTATGGCATGGGATCATGTGAGAAGTGTCATTTTTTGTGAGAAATGTGAGAAGTGTTTTTAAGCCGTTGATCACTTTTAATCAAATACCCTCCCATAAATTGCGGCTTTAAAGGAAATTGATCTGGTGCATCTCGGTGCATCTTATCTCAGTACATCTCATCCTGATCTTCGTTCATTTCTCATCCAACGGTTGATAACCACTTCTCACGCTTCTTACCAAATTTGGCACTTCTCACCGGAACCCAACTCTATCTATTATAGGGTTGGGTTCCGCTGAGAAGTTGAGTTAACATGATAAGTTGCTATCAACTGTTAGATGCACATTAGGATGAGATGCACCAAGATGCATCAAATCATTCCTCATATCACGTGTGATTCTTGGGTGAGCTTGAGATTAAAAGTGATCAAGGGTTCAAATCCACTTCTCATGCTTATCATGTTAACTCAGTTCTCACACGATCTTTCGTCATCTATTATATACATAAAATATATGTGTACAATGTCACGATGCCCCTCCTCGAAGAAAAGTTTTCCCGCCGGCGATGCTCCCCCATTCACAAGTGCCATCCATCTTCTCCGGCTCCCTCCTTCATCTCCAGATACAACACCCTTCACCACGGTATAAACCCCTTAATCTCCATTTTGGCCGCCATAAAAACTCTATACATCGATATGCTCCTCCCTCTCCCTCTCCATCCTACTGCCACCCCAACGCCTGTATACAAGTTGAGTGGAACAAAATTTCAACCTAATCCATATCCATATCCAACCGGTACAAAACACAAAAATTCAATCAATCCATATCCAATCGGTATAGAACACAAAATTTCAATCGATCCAAATCCAACCGGTACATAACACATTCATTCAATTAAAGATATATGTAGATTAAATTACACATAATTAAGAAGTATCTCCCATGCTACTCTATATATGTAGATTAAATTACATATTTGAGTTAGATTTTGATGAGTCTTTTATTTTGACTACATCCACACTATAACTTGTTTTCATTGAAGAATATGAAAGACTATAGTGCGTTTGCTATGATTAGACTCACATAGATATGATTTTTGTTGTTTTTTGTTCGATTAACACCCACGCATATCTAGTTTTTGTTGAAGACCAAACTGTGCTCTTCATTTTGGGAATGGCGATGGAAGCTAGGGAGGGGTAGCAAGTTGTTTGGGATGGAGGGAATGAAGAAGGGGCACATGCTGAAGATGGGGAAGGGTGGTCGAAGAAGGGGGTCTAATCGGAGATTGATGAAGTGTGGCCAAAGCTTAAAGATATAACGAAAACGTAAATTAGACTAATGATTTAGCATAACTAAGTTAATGGAGTTAGAGGCATGAACCTAATCCATAACAAAATCGAAAACCACAATGATCTACATGTAATTATTTCATCTAGGGGCTCAATCCAAATTTGCGTATAACCACATGGACGAAGTCTGTAACTTGCTCTTAATATTTTAGTAAATAACATTTTGTCTATGTAGTTTGCAAATCTTATGGGTTTAGTCCTTGTACATTGAAAATTACAAAAACGTCCTTGTAGTTTACATATTGTTTTGTATTTGGTCTTCTGCGCCCACCTCCTCCACAAGGACCACAACCACCACTTTTACCTCCATCTCCACTACCGTCGACCACCACCATAACCACCACTTCTACCTTATTCTCCATAATATTGTATTTTATTTATGTCATTTCGATTTTACTTGTATATTAAAAAATACTAGATATATATTTTATTTATTTTTAATTTATATTTTAAAATAAAGACAGAGGTAATTGAGAGAGTTTATGATATTATACTACTTTATAAGATAAATAGATTTTTAAAATGCTTACTTAAACCATAGAAAAATAATATAAAGGTTTATAAAACAAAGTAATATTTGGTAGAGGTGCCATTTTTATACCAATCAAATCAATCAACTAATGTATAAGCATACTAACTATGCTAATTAAATTGGTATAAATTTAAGTCAGTTGTATCAAGTATACAAATTTGGTTGATATACTATACTAGATATTGTATGTCATGGTATTACCGTATTGTATCGACTTTATTTTTACTAGAAGCGTATTTGCGTAATGCAGCGAGATACATCACGATTTTAATGTTTTTTTTTATTTTTTGTTTTTTATCGATTTATAGTATGATTTTGGATAGTTTTTAGAGAGTGATAATGTTTTTTTTAATAAATTTGTTTAATTTAGGCTTAATAATATAATGTTTTTTATATAAAAAAAATTAAGTAGTTTGTTAAAATTCATTAATTATCTTATATATTTTAAATTTTTTATATTTAAATTGAGATGTTTATCCTGTTTTGATTATGTTTATCTGAATTCAAATTTCATAATTTTAGCGTTTGGGGATTAGAGATAAGGATTTTGGGGGATAAGGATAGGATTTATTAATTATGGTTAAAAGAATTTAAAAGTAGTACATATTGCTTCATTAGTTGTTTTTAAGAGATTTTAAGTAGATTAACATTAAATAATAGTACGTAATGCTTAATGAGTTATTTTTAAAAGTTTTTTATGTCTCTTTTATAATATTGTATAGATTAATTAACTTTAAAATTTTTAATTATATATTTCTTAGTCATTAATTAATACTTAATCTATAGATATCTATCAACTAAACAACCCTAAATTGAATTTCATTTTTTTTTCTTTACATAGTTACACTCTCCGTTGATTCTTAAGTATCTTCAAAACATCTTGAAAAGACGTAATGTTGATTCTTAAACATCTTAAGTCTTGACAATAACTTGAATACACAATAGCATTTATTTGTACTTATTATATTTATGACTGAACACTAATGGTATCAATCTTTACACAAATATCTTATGTTGGCCTCTTGGGGATCTGAAATTGGAAACATTATTTTGGTTGATGTTGTTTGTATATTATTATTCATGTGCTATAAAATAAAGCTTACATCACTGATTCGATTCATGTTACTTGTATGTTATGATTCATAAGCTAAAAAACAAAGTTTACATCACTGGTTTAATCCATGTTGCTTGTATGTTATTATTCATAGGCTAAAAATACAAAGTTCTCATCATAGTGAAAACCAATGGTTTCAGTATTTTCTACTTATTGTTTTTTCCCTTTTGCGGTATTAGTATAAAACCACTATCCACCAAAAAAAGTTGGTACAAACTAAATCGATAGATGTCGCATAAATATCAAAATTTTTAAATCAATTATGATTAATTAGTACAAGATATAAAAATTTTCATATCAGTTATAACAGGTTCCGGTGAGAAGTTGAGGTTAGCGTAAGAGTGGTTATTAACCGTTGGATGAGAAATAGATGTACCGGATCAATTCTCTTTATGAGACACAATTTATGGGAGGGAATTTGATTAAAATTGATCAACGATTCAGATCCACTTCTGACGCTTCCAACATAACCTCGGCTTCTCACACTATCCTTGACCCCATACAATAATGATTCATAATATTTTCATACGAGATTGTTTCGTGCTAATGTCGAACGACAAATCGTCTCAAATCAATTGCACTTTGTATGATAGCCACGCAATCTGTTTTTACATGGACTAGATTGCTCGGCCTATAATTGAATTCCAACAAATGTCATTTAATTCTCAACTCAATTGTATAAAAGATCCCCAAAAAGATGGATTGAAAACATCCAACACACCCCAAAAGCTAAAACCCTTAAAATCCAATTGCTCTCATTTTTTGCAATAACTTTTTTGACTGCAAAAACCCAATTGTTCATTCGAAAAAATGGCAGCAGCGCCCAAAGATCTCAAAACCCCTTTACTCTCTTCTTCACATCCACCATCCGATGCTGATCATCAACTTCATGTCCCTCAATTGATCCTAAACATCAGTGATCAGGAAACACACACAAACCAGTGTTCAATTTCGATCAATACCCAATTGGATTTTGATGAAAACCCATATGGGTTTATTGGGTCAAACGGGTTTGAAGTTCCCGGGTCGACAACGGTGGATCCGTTTAGGAACCATACACCCACGATTGAAGGGGTTTATGAGTGGGTCAAGGTGTTGTTGTGTGTGCCTATAGCATTGGTCCGCCTTGTTCTATTCGGATTGTGTTTGTCGATTGGATATCTTGCTACAAAATTTGCTTTGCATGGCTGGAAAGATAAGCAAAATCCAATGCCCAAATGGAGGTGTAGGGTTATGTGGATCACCCGGTTGTGTACTAGGGGGATTCTGTTTGCATTTGGGTAAGTTCAATTGAACTTTTCTGTGATTATTATGCATCCATGAGTAAGATTTTCAAGAATTTATATTGTTGTTCAATTGCATATGTCATGATTTGAATGAATGATATCATGAATTGCTGTCCATTTTGATCTTTTCTGTGGATTTGAGTATGAACTTGTAGATTTTTTTGAAAAAAAAACTCATTGACAACTTTTGAATTGAAAGCTAGTTGGGAAGGTGGATGTGAAATTTGGTGCCAAAACGATTGACGGGTTAAGATTATAAAAAGCGATCAACTTGGCATATAATTAGTGATCTCCAAGGTTTAAAAAAACGGAAATGAGCCTTGAGGCGTTTTTTCAACCACCGCCTCATGGTTACAAGGCGTACGTCTCGAACCTGGAAAGAGAGGTGGCGCCTCGGCACGTTTTTTGGCTGCCTCGCCTCGAGGCGTGCCTCGAGGCGTCCGCCTCAACCGTTTTTTTAAACAATGGTGATCTCAACAATTGGTATTGCGGAGGCAAGATGCCCAATTTTTTAGCTATTCTCAAATACTAGCCAGTTTAACCACTTGGGTTGTGGGGCACTAGTTAAGTCTCAGAGGAATGTAGTGGAAATCTCTGTCTTTCGTTGGTTCAAATCTAGGCGTTGCCAAAGCCTTAGTGGCCATGAAGGTTTACCCACGATGACTCTAGACCATACATGGTTGTCAGGGGATTAGTCGGTGCGCGTAAGCCGGCCCGGATACCCATGGTCATCCAAAAGAAAATACTAGCCAGATTATGATTGATGTTAGCGTGTGTCACCCTTCCTTATTGAGGCTTAACGCCATGTATAAGAGAGAGTAAATTTTTTATGTAGGGAGATATGTTATTTGCACCCTCCATAGTTCATTCCATGAAATTATCAGCAATAGAGATTTCCATGAAAATTGCAATATTTCCATTTTGTGTAAACTTTTCATCGTTACAAAAAACGATGATATTATTTCAGTACATAAGATTCTCCTATTTTATTACTATTTAACGGTATCTTAATATATTTGACTAATAGTTAGGCAAGTTAAACCATGTGTTTGATCAAAAGTTGCAATTTTTATGGCATGGAACTTCAATTTCTTGTAATATTCGAGATATCACATCTGTTTGCATTTGCAGCTACCATTGGATAAAGCGAAAGGGAAAACCAGCTCCAAGGGAAATTGCTCCTATCCTTGTATCCAATCATGTATCTTACATCGATCCAATCTTCTTTTTCTATGAATTATTTCCAACAATTGTTGCATCCGAGTCCCATGATTCCATGCCCTTTGTTGGTACCATTATTAGAGCTATGCAGGTAAACTAAATTTATCTGGAGTTGTTTTCTGTCGGATGTGTACCTTTGTTAAAATCTTGAATTTTCATGCAAATTTGTTCTTTCATTTTTTTTAATATATAGGTGATATATGTGAATCGATTTTCACATCAATCACGGAAGCATGCCGTAAATGAGATAAAGGTAAAGAGCCCTCGTTACTCACTTGTTTTGTTTCCTATATTTGTCATTCTTTATAGGACTGATACCATGTCTTCCATAGCTTCAAGCTTTTGCCTTTAAGTTACTAATTTACTATGAAGTACCATCGTCTCTTATGTCTTCATTTTATAAATCGACCGTATGAGTCATAGGATAAGATTCCTCTATTATGTAAGAACTGAAGGGTATTTAAGAGAATCGGTTATTACTCGAACATTTCCCCTAAGCTATGCGCCCAGTTACATGTGCAATGATACTCATTTGAAGGGTATTATTGTAAAATTATGTATTTTTTCCTTGAAGTACTTTGAAAAATATAAAATTCTTGTATTCGATATATATAAGCAATTTGATACAGAAATGTGCTTTTAAGGATTTCAATGCAGAGAAAGGCCTCTAGCAACAGATTTCCTCGACTACTTTTATTTCCCGAGGGAACAACAACTAATGGAAAGCTGCTTATTTCATTCCAACATGGTGCTTTTATACCTGGTTACCCTATCCAGCCAGTGGTGGTTCGCTATCCTCATGTACATTTTGATCAATCATGGTAAGATCATCAATCAGTCGAAAATTCTGTTGACCTTTTCGTGTAATTTTTCATCTTTAACGGGTGCTTGACGTGCTTTGTAGGGGTCATATTGCTTTGGCGACCCTCATGTTTAGAATGTTCACACAATTTCACAATTTCATGGAGGTATGCTTTCTTAGGCCATGTTTGGCTACCATAGCTTATTTTTGAGCTTATTGAAATCCCCCAAATACTACTTCAAGTAGCGTTTCAATAAGCTGCGGGGATTTTTTCTACTTTTTCTTTTTCCAATTATGCCCCTTATATTTTTGCAATTAAGTCTTAGCATGTCCTCTTAGGTCATTTTACATTGTCATCTAGCTTATCAGTTAGTTTTTACCAAAGTTCTAAATGGCGTGAGGCGTGGCGTGGTGGTGAGGTCAAGCCTCAAGCCTTACACGCCACGGCAAGGACGTGACTTATTTCAAGGTGTGACATAAGACGGCAAATTTGTATGTCATATATAGTATTATATATACACATATGCTTTCTATATATTATTCAAGTCGAAGGATCATGTGAGAAGTTGAGTTAACAGTGAGAAACATGAGAAGTGGATCTGAACCGTTAATCTCTTTTAATCTCAAGAGTCCCATGAATTGCGGCTTAGAAGGGAATTGATCTGGTGTATCTCGGTGCATCTTATCTTGGTGCATCTCATCCTAATGTGCGTCCATTTCTCATCCAACGGTTGATAACCACTTCTCACCATTAACTCAACTTCTCACCGGAACCCAACCCTATTATTCAATGTGATAATGATATTAAAAAGTTTACATTCATATTAGAAGAAGCAAATTTATATAGATTAGTATTATATAAATAGTTTTTGATTAAATATTCAAAATAGAAGTTGGAAGGGTAATTTTACAACTTAGTTTTAATCGTGACTCCATGACGTGTGTAAATTCGTGAAACTGTGAGTGATGTGATTTGGTAAATCTTTAGAAGTGTAAAATCTAAAGTGAAAAGTGTAAAAACACGGAAGCTAAAAAAAAAAATTTTTTTTTTTTTTAGAAAAAAGTTACACCTTGTAAAAACGCATGCTGCAGCGCGCCTCAAGGCGCAATGGCCTTATCGTAACGGCGAAGACACGTCTTGCCCATATCCCGCCATGACGTGCCTTTTAGAACCCATGTTTTTTTTACCAAACATGACTAGTTTATCAGTTAGCTTTTACCAAACTTGGCTAATTTATCGGCTAGCTTATCAACCAACAAGTAGTTTGCCAAACTTTGGTCTTAGTAGCCTATTTAGTATTTATACTTATTTTGTTGATCAGTAATGCTTTTTTGGTTGTTTAATAGGTGTTGTTTTGAAGGTTACATGATTTTCTATGCCATGTTAGAAGAGTCTGTAGTTTGTAACTCGTCTGCTTGTGTACTGGTTTTTGGAAAAGTTACAATAACATTTTTTAAAATACTTATCAGGTTGAATATCTTCCTATTGTTTCACCCTCGGAACATCATAAAGAAAGTGCTGCTCGTTTCGCCGAGAAAGTGAGTTTACCTTTTCCGTTATAACTACACACTTACAGATCTCTTAGAAATACTTGTTATAAACTTATAATTTTGTGATAGAAGTTGTTTCATCATTCCATTTACTTTGAATATAAAATCAGTCTTTTGTTATCTTGAATTCATGTTCCAAGGCTCGATTTATATTCCGTTCTGAAAGAATTTGTTGCGACCCGAATGGATGTAACTGTGAGGTTTAGGGTTAGTAGCATAAAACAGTTCAATTTTGTGGCACATCTGCTGTACCTTCATATGTTTGCATCAATTCTAGGATCTCAACATTTGTTCAATTTATCAATCTTTAAGCTATTTTCAGAGTATTCGCGATGCTAGGGTTCGATTGAATTTCTACGCATCTTTGTAAATTCTACATTTCTCATAGTGAAATTTTCTCCTCTCCCCCTGAAATGGGAGTGTCTCTATTCGAGTGATTATGTTTACCAACCATGAGTGATTTTGGATAATTGTGGATGCATAAATGCAAAAGAAAAAACCCACCATCCTTGGCATTTGTTGTAAAAAATATTTCATTTTATTCATGTATTATCATTTGCTATAAAATATTCATGTATTGTCACCTATGTTTGAGGGATCTCAAAGAAATCCTAGGATTTCAAATCCGGACAATACTGCAAACCAAACACAGGATTGGAATGGATTTGAAATCCAACCCCCCCCCTCCACACACACACAAATCCATTCCATTCCTGCAAACCAAACTTAAACTTAGGGGATGTTTGGTTCATGGAATTTGAAGGAATTGGAATGGCCAATTCCATTGACCAAATTCCAAGCGTATATTTGGTTCACGGAATGAAAGCGATGGAATTCTTCCAATTCCATTGAATTCCACATCTTAAGGAATTCATCATTCCATGGCTTAAGTGAAGGAATTGAATTCCTACCAATCAAACGCGTGGTCAAATTCCATTCCAATTCCTTCAAAGTCAAATTCCTTCGATGAATTCCAATTCCATCAAATTCCATTCTGTGAACCAAACGACCCCTAGTGCCCGTTCGGTTTGCAGGATTTGGAATTGGATTCAGTTCCAATCCTGCGTTTGGTTTAAAGGAAAGTTCGGAATTGAAATCCCACAAACATGGGATTTAGAAATCACATGGGGGTAGATGGTAATTCTGAGGATCTCATAGGATTTGTTTGTAATAATGTTTTAAAATATGTTAAAAACACTTGATCAAGTTTTATTGAGTCTGACTTATAGTGATCATTTATCAAAGAATGGCTCTGGTTATCAAATGATTGAACAACTATAACCTTCCCAACCACTATTTTTAAATTTTTTTTTATAATTTTTTTTATAAATTTGATCCAAGTAATTTTAACATTCCAAATCCTACAAACCAAACACATCAAAGATTCCAAATCCTACCAATTCCAAATCCTTCCACGAAATCCAAATCCCTCAAAACATTCCGTCAATCCAAGCGGTCCCTTATATATGCAAAAATAATGGCTCATATGTATTCATGTATTGTCATATACTCATATGTTTTCTCTTATCAAATTTGAGCTCGTGGGACTTTTTTTTTTCCAATATTCATGCTTCATTTTCTATGCAGACGGGTAGAGCCATGGCTCGTGCTCTCAATGTTGTACAAACATCACATTCCTTTGTCGATTACATGCTTCTTTCAAAGGCGGCTGATTCCGGACAGGTATATCTACTTTTGTTGCAAATACTGTATCAACAACGAGTGGACCCACATGTAGTGGTGCATTTGTGCCTAGCCTATTTTTGCTTAGTTTGAAGCTTGTTGTGAAAAATATTGGTAGCCTCGGCTTGTAGCTTGCTGAGCTCCGAAGACTCAAGCTTGGGCCAGCTTTCCCAAAATCTCGAGCATTGTGTTGGCATGTAGTTCCTATGGGCACATATAAGCAAGCCTTGGCTTCACTCATATAGGCCGGTTCTTATTTGCTCATATGTAACTAAAATAAAAGCCCTTTAAATAAAACAAAAAATGAACCTTTATAGAAAGAGTTACAATCATAGAAGTCTTTTGGGCTGTCTAGTTTATTTCAAGAAAACTTAAGTTTTCTCCATGCTTAAACATGAATGTTCCATCCTTTTTACAGGAAAATCCATCACTCTTTGTGGTTGAAATGGCAAATATCCAACAAGTGAGTTTACATCTTCAACTTTTTTATGTCTTGAATTGCTAAGTCCATCTAACATTTTATTGCAATCAACTAATACTTTCACGTGTAGAGCCTTTAGTAGTATCTCGTTTTACCTTGTGATCACAAAATATCATTAGTTCATTATAATTAATGTGTGTAATCTATTTTTCTGATTAAAGTGCGAATCTTCAGCTACAATTAAGGTTGACTCATTTAGGGCCCATTTGGTAGACTAGATAGGACCGAATAAAAACCTTGTCTCACATTTTGCGCGACAATTAGACCGGATAGGATTGAATGGGACAAAAATGCAGTTTTTTGTCCCACCAAAATTAGGTGGAACAAGAATCAGGGAGATGGGCCAAGATATGTGATTTACTAAACTACCCATGTCAAATTAGAACTTGAAAACCTTCCACAATTCTTGACTCTTGCCAATCCAGCCCCATCCAGTATTCCAGTCCAAACACACCCTAATATGAATGAAAGTTCATGGGTTCCACACACAAAGATTGCCTTTTTTGCAAACTGCAAGGGGAACTTTGCATACAATGATTCCGTCCCTAACCCTCACAAAGCACAAGAGAGCCTCTTAGGGCCTGTTTGGTTTGACATTGTCAAAATATACAGGTTGCAGATTAGTAGGAATCCTTCCTATAATTACGAGATATAGTTGCCTTCTTAGTTGTTATCTTTTCCTTTGTATCCTTGATCTGGTTTCCTTTTATCTGTTATAAATACCCTATATATAGAGGTCTTGTATATTCAAGCAATACAACACAACCAATTATACGGTTTATCTTTCTTGTCATGGTATCAGAGCATTAGGTTTCTCCTAGAAATCTACAACTCCTGTTCTATTTTTTCCAGCCTTAATTTCTCTTCTTCCAGCCTTTATTGCTCTTCATAGTGAGCAACCTTCATTGTTGCAACTGCTTGTGATCAAACAGTCGTAATCGCTTTATCCACTTTGATTGAACTCCCTGTTGTTCTCTCTTGAAATTCCCTTTCCTTCGTCATGACAAAACCCTCAAACATTGAATCCACCATTGACAAAACCTCCGATGAGTCCAATTCTGTCCAGAAAATTGGAGATCTGCAGAATATCCGGGCACCCTATAGACTCAACGACAAAAACTATCTCAAGTGGTCTCAATTTGTTCGAACATACCTGAAGGGCAAAGGGAGACTCAAACACATCACTGAAGCAGGCCCCTCTGTAGATGATCCAACATTTGGAACTTGGGACGAGGAAGATTCCATGATAATGTCATGGTTATGGGAATCTATGGACCCCATAACCATGTTCCTCTCTACTGCAAAAGAAATATGGGAGTTCGTTCACCGCACTTGTTTAAAGGCTCGTGATGCGGCTCAAGTATACCAGATCAAGGTTAAACCTTAGCCACAAAGCAAGGAAATAAATCTGTCACTAAATATGCAAATATATTGCAAAATTTGTGGCAGGAACTCGATCATTATCGAGTTTTCGAGATGAAATGCCTTACAGATGCAACTATCTTAAAAAGTTTCGTTGAAAAAGACCGAGTATATGATTTTTTGGCAGGTGTAAATCCAGAATTTGATCAAGTCAGGATTCAAATTCTTGGCAAAGAAGACACACCATCACTAGAAAAAGTATCTCTTTGATCAGAATACAAGAAAGCATGAGGAATGTCATGCTTGAACTACAAGCTATGGACGGATCAGCCCTAGCAACAAGGACCAATCAACAAGAGGAGAGGAGATCTGTCCAAGTTCGGGGGTAGAGAAACTCAAGAGAACAGAGACAACCTTTGGTGCACTTACTGCAATATACCGAGACACTCAAAAGAACAATGCTGGAAACTAAATGGGAAACCACCTAGCAGAGAATGGGAAACCGTGGTGGACAACAAAGTCATGAATGGGGAAATAATGGGGGGCAATAAAAGCCTCAATGGGGGCAGCAGAGATCTCGAGCACACATTGTTGAGCAATCCTAACCAGAGGAGACTTCAACAAAAGGAGGATTCAACGATGAAGAAATTGAGAAGCTAAAGAATTTTTTGGGATCTCTCGAAACGTCATCAGGAGCTTGCTCTTTAACTCTTTCAGATAAACCACAATTTCCTTTTTGTCTAAATGCCTCAAGTAGTCTCGTCAACTCATGGATAATAGACTCTGGTGCTACTGATCATATGACACCTTCTTCCCATTTTTTCCATAATTATACTCCATGCCCTAGTAACCGAAAGATTACAGTAGCCAATGGCTCATTAGCAACGGCTTTGGAGACATACATATCACACCCACTCTTGTCTTAGAAAATGTCTTGCATGGGCCAAAACTGTCAGCCAGTCTTGTCTCAATCCAAAAGCTTACCCATGATGTTAGATGTTGTGCTATTTTTCCCCCTTCATAATGCAGGACTCAAGGAAGAGGATTGGACTTGCTAAGGAAAGGGATGGCCTTTATCATCTAGAGTCTTCCCAGAAAAGCAACATTCCACCTTCATATTTTTTCAATTCATCTAATAAAGATACAATCTGGTTGTATCACATGCGTCTAGGTCACCCATCCTTTAGGGTTCTAAATGTCACGTTTCCTCATTTATTTCACGGTTTAGAAATTTCTGAGTTCCATTGTGATATTTGCGAATTGGCCAATCATACTCGTGTTTCTTTTTCTGTGAGTAATAAAAGGAGCTCTCTTCCATTCCAGTTAATACATAGTGACATATGGGGACCTTCTAACATACCTAATGTGTCTGGGGCCCGTTGGTTTGTCTCCCTAATTGATGATTGCACTCGGGTTACATGGCTCTTCCTTCTTAAACAAAAATATGAAGTTAGCACCGTTATACCTAACTTCCACTCAATGATTCAAAACCAATTTGGGGTCAAAATAAAGAGTTTCAGGACTGATAATGCCAAAGACTATTTCAACCAAATTTTATCACTCTACTTTCAATCACAAGGTATTATCCATGATTCCTCATGTGTTAATACACCCCAACAAAATGGGGTAGCCGAAAGGAAAAATGGTCATTTACTTAACACTACCCGCGCATTGCTTTTTCAAGGAAATGTTCCTAAATCCTATTGGGGGAACCGTCCTTACTGCCACACACATGATAAATAGGCCTCCTTCACGTACATTGGGAAATCAAAATCCCATGGAACTCCTTAATAACTTCTACCCTCACTTCAGAACATCAAATGGTCTCACACCGAGAATTTTTTGGTGCACTGCCTTTGTTCACAACCATAACCAACACAGAAGCAAGCTAGATCCTCGAGCCATTAAGTGTGTCTTCCTTGGTTACTCATCAACTCAAAAGGGGTACAAATGCTACGATCCCTTATCCCACAGATTCTACATCTCTGCTGATGTCTCTTTCACAGAAAACAAACCTTTTTTCTCCACGTCCTGTCTTCTTCAGGGGGAGAATTCAATGATGGAAGACGGTCCTTGAGAAACTTTTGAACCACTAAAAAATCTAGACCTTCTAACTTGTAGTGTTGACTCCACATCAGAGTTCGTGGAACAAGTCACATCCGAGTCTTCGACCTCTCTCAATGAACCTGAACCATCCAATGATCTCGAACAACTAGAGCCAAACCCTAGCAGAGTCGCTCCCGAACAACCAGAGTCAAACTCTAGCGTTGTCGGGGTCTCCAATAATTTCCCAAAGTCTCCCCAAGTGTATACAAGGAGAAAGGTCATTCCTACGCCAACGCAAGTCCAGAACTACGACTCAGGCCCTCAGAATGAGAACACGGTAAGATCTGACCCACCTTTACACACACAACATACTTCCACTAATACTGAAGATGATCTACCCATTGCCAAGAGAAAAGGGACTAGAGAATGCTCTAAACAACCATTGTATCTATTATCTCACTATGTCTCCCTTGAACGCTTGTCACCAACCCACAAAAAGTTCATTATGAGTCTAAATACCATTTCTATCCCTACCAACGTTTCTAAGGCATTATCAAAAAGGGAATGGAGGGATGCCATGAAAGAGGAAATGAGTGCGCTAGAAAAGAATGACACATGGGAGATTGTTGATAAGCCGAAAGGAAAAAATATTGTTGATTGCAAGTGGATCTTTACAACGAAATACAATGCTGATGGATCCCTTGAGAGGTACAAAGCCAGGTTAGTGGCCAAAGGATACACTCAAAACTTACGGGGTTGACTATCTAGAGACATTTGCCCCTGTTGCCAAGATGAACATCGTAAGGATTCTATTATCACTAGCTCTTAATCTAGGCGCCGGAAACTTTTGTAGTATGATGTAAATAATGCGTTTCTTCATGATGACTTAAATGAAGAAATATATATGAGCATTCCCCCTGGTTTCAATTCAATGGTGACACAGGTAACAAGGTGTGCAAGCTAAAATAGGCGCTCTACGGATTGAGACAATCTCCTAGGGGGTGGTTCGGGAAATTTGTAAAAGTTATGGAGTCTGGGTATAAACAAAGTCAAGGGGATCATACTCTCTTCATTAAACACTCGTCTACAGGGGAGTAACTGCTCTTCTCGTCTATGTGGATGACATCATAGTAACAGGCAATGATGAGAGGGAAAAGATGGAATTAAAAGAAAGGTTGAAGACAGAGTTTGAGATAAAGGAACTAGGAAGACTTAAATGCTTCCTAGGAATTGAGGTGGCATACTCCAAGCAAGGGATCTTCATATCTCAACGGAAGTATGTGACTGATTTATTGGCAGAAACAAGAAAGAGTGCGTGTAAGCCAGTATGTACACCAATTGACCAGAACCATAAGTTGGGTGAAGCTAAAGAAGCACCAATTGTCAACAAGGGAATGTATCAGAGGGTAGACTGATATATCTTGCTCACACTCGACTGGACATAGCCTATTCCGTGAGTGTAATTAGTCAGTTCATGCACGATCCAAGAGAACCTCATTTTCAAGCAGCCAACAGGGTACTACATTACTTGAAAGGTAATCCAGGGAAGGGTATTTTGTTTAAGAAGAATGAAACTCTTACTCTCGAAGCCTACACCGATGCTGATTATGCTGGTTCTAAATTGGATTATAGATCAACCTCTGGATATTGCATGTTCCTTGGAGGGAATTTGGTGACATGGAGGAGCAAGAAGGAAAATGTGGTAGCAAGGTTGTCTGCAAAATCAGAGTTTAGGGCTATTGCTTACGGATTATGCGAGTTATTATGGTTAAAGATTATTATGAATGATTTACATATTGAATGGGAAGGTCCTATGAAGCTCTACTCTGATAACAAGTCTGCTATCAATATTGCTCATAATCCCGTTCAACATGACAGGACAAAGCATATTGAAATCGACCGGCATTTCATTAAAGAGAAACCGGAAGAAGGATTAGTGTGCATGTGCTTTGTGCCATCCAAGTGTCAACTAGCTGACGTTCTAACAAAATGCCTAACCAATTCGAGTGTCCATAATCTCATTTTCAAGCTGGGAATGGAAGACATCTATTCCTCAGCTTGAGGGGGAGTGTCAAAATATACAGGTTGCAGATTAGTAAGAATCCTTCCTATAATTATGAGATATAGTTGCCTTCTTAGTTGTTATCTTTTCTGTATCTTTTCCTTTGTATCATTGATCTGGTTTCCTTTTATCTATTGTAAATACCCTATACACAGGGGTCTTGTATATTCAAGCAATACAACACAACCAATTATTCGGTTTATCTTTCTTGTCAGACATAATGTTTTTGAGGGATTTAGGTTTCGTGGAAGGATTTGAAATATTTGGTGTGTTTGGTTTGTAGGGTTTTGAATGGAATTGAATTCTATTCTTTATAATTAATTTTAAAAAACAAATTATAAAAAAAATAAAAAATCAATTAAATTACTTTTTATTAATTGATTATTACAATACAAGTGTTTTTAGCATATTTTAAAACATTATTACAAATAAATCCTACAAAATCTTGCGAAATACCAACTCCCCCCATGGGATTTCTAAATCCCATGTTTGTAGTTGTAGGATTTCATTCGAATCATGGGATTTCAAATCTGAGCATTCCTTCAAAACAAACATAGGCATGGAAAGGAATTCAATTCCCAATCCCTCCAAATCCTAACCAATCCTACAAACGAAATGGAACCTAATTATTCTCTTTATGTTGACAATATTGATCTTCATATGGTTGCTTAATTGAGATGATTTTTTTTCTTTCTTTTTTTGTGCTCAGTCATTCCATTTGAGCTCTTCGGATGCTTTAGACTTCTTGGATAGATTTCTTTCCATGAATCCAGATCCCAGGTATGTTATCATTATATCTTCTTTGTATTCATGTTCTTTTGTGCTTGTTGCACGTTGGTGGCATTTAGGGGCTGTTTACCAACACAAATTGTGTAAGCGCTGACCGTGTAAGAGTGCAGTATGGGTAAGAGGTTCGGTCCGGCTTAGCGCCGACTGAAAATGGTTGTTTACCAAGTGTCTGGGTAAGCGCTGACCGAGTCAGACAACAACCTCTTCCTTTTATTTAATTCTCTGTCTGAAAATTGCAACAATTGACTTTAAATTCAGTTTAATAAAAATGTTTTACGGTACCTAAATATCTATAATACCCTTAATATCGACAAAATTAGAGAATTGTTATGGACCCAAACCGGGCTAAATGCATCAATAATCATGATATTATTATCAGTCTTTTGCATGAACAGTTATCAGTGAACCACAAGGGTTGTGGTGTACTGGTTAAGATCCTGGGGATGCGGTGGAATATCCCATTTGTTCAGGGTTCGAATCCAGGTGTACACAACAATTGTGGCCACTGAGGTTTAATCAGGGCTGATGTCTTACAATCATAATTTGCCAAGGGATTAGTCTAGGCATAACCTATGACACCCTTCCTAAAAAAACCCGGTTATCAGTGAGCTTATTTACAGTGCCGTCCTTGGGGGAGGGCGAGTCGGGCGCATGCCCAGGGCTCAAAGGAAATAGGGACCCAACTTTTTTAGTATATACTATATATTAGTAGTTAAAGAAAATTGTAAATAAAAAAGACAAAAAATTTTGTATATAATAATAGGACCTAAAGAGAATTAAACATTATATTAAGGGCCCAAACATGTATTAATTAATAACATTGGACAAGAAATTTTGTAAAAGGTTATTTTGTCTTTCATTTTATAGTATTGCTTATTGTTTCTCTAAGTTTTTTTTATCTAGTACTTAGGGCCGTCCCTGGGGAGGGCATGCCCTGGGGGAGGGCGGGCCGGGCGCATGCCCAGGGCCCAAAGGAAATAGGGGCTCAATTTTTTTAGTATATAATATATATTAGTAGTTAAAAAATTGTACATAAAAAAGACAAAAAAAATTAGTATATAATAGGACTCCAAAAGAATTTAACATTATATTAAGGGCCCAAACATGTATTAATTAATAACATTGGACAAGAAAATTTGTAAAAAGTTATTTAGCCTTTCATTTTATAGTATTGCTAATTGTTTCTCTAAGTTTTTTATTTTTATTTTTTATCTAGTACTAATATCTAAGAACTAATTTCGCCTATAATCCTTGAATTTTATTATTCCTTCCGCATGAATTTTACATACTCTTTTCATTATTCATCTTCTACATACTCTTTGCCTATAATCCTTAGTATTACTCATCTTCTACATACTCTTTTCATTATTCCATCCACATGAATTATATTATTGTGTTAGAATATAGTAGATTATTTGTTATTAACTAAGAAAACTCCTACATTTTGAAAACAATTACAAACTATATTAGATGACCCAACATATGTCTATATTTAGGATTTCAAAGATACTTCTTTTTTCATATATTATTGACTCTTTATCATCTAATATTAGATGCATGAAATCTTAAGTACTCTCCTATCTCTAAAACAAGAATAAGATTTCAAACTAAAACCAACATGGACTTTTGATTATAAGATTGATGTTCTTAAAAAGTTTGTTTCATCCATAAAAGTTTAAAATGATGATGAAAAACATTAGCATCAGGTAGCATGTGGAATATCAACTGATTTATGTTGATTTACCTTAAAGTGTTACTCTGAATGGTCAACATAGTGACATCAAATGATTTCAATCTATATATTAAAGGTATATCATAAGATGACTTTGATGGTGGAACTGATTGACGATGTTATGTACTATTGATATGGTAGATAATATTAATTTATAAATGATTATTGATTGATCCTGCACTAGGAATACCGGGGAAAAACGGTTTTATATGAATTATTATTTCTTGAATTCAATGTTATTTTTGATGATATAAACAGTATATTGAAAATAATTTTGTAGTTATCGAGGACCCATTTTTACATCTCTCCCAGGGCCTAAAAAGTGTCAGGAACGGACCTGCTTATTTAAGATATAACACCCTGCATGAACAATCATTTAATTTGGACAATATTATTGTATTTTTGGGGGTTTAACAACCAACGAAATGAGCAAGTACTAGAAAAACTCAAGGATATTTTTTTGTACTAAACCGAACTTCAGGGTATTAAGATTTAATCAATAGAAAGCAAAATACCCTTATTTTTTCTTATTTTAGCAGGTTTGTCCTCAAAATACACTGAAAGTGATTCAAAACAAGTATAAGTGACTGTTTGTGTGAATTTTAAAAGTTGAGTGTCATATTCATAAAATAATTAAATCATGGTTTTTCGCACAAATGGCAAATAGAGTAGTGATATAGGTTGAAATCTTCTAGGGGAGGAAATTTTGCAATTTTATGTGACATTAAGATATCATGGAACTCAAGAAATATAAATCTTGTTGAGTTCTTGGATGCAAAGATGAAGTTAAACTCCCACTTTCTAGAACTAGAGTCCATTTGCAAAGATCAACTTATGTGTGTAATTGGGAGGGGTCGGCTTGGGGGCATTTGTGTCATTCTACACCACGGGACTCCTATTATATAGTGGTCGGCTCGGGGGACATTTGTGTCATTCTACACCATGGGACTTCGAATTATAGAAGTTATTCTTGATGTCAAGATATGGATGCTATAATTGAACGGAACCGAACCAATTTCTTTTTTTTTTAATTTTTATTTTTTAAATTAGAAAACTCCAAGTTTGTATTCAGTTCACTGTCTGGTTTGGGACCGGACCGAACCGATACTGAAATGGTTTAGACTGGTCGTTTTTTTTTTGTTCTATTATGGTTCCGTTCAGTCCAATTCTAACGCGATGAACATCCCTTAAAAACACTGCTATACAGGAGAAATTTTAACAATTCTATTTCTAGATTCGTAACAGTAACAGAACAGGGGTAGTTAGGGAATTTCAATGGTCTTCTTTAACGATTATCTTGTTTGCAGTGGAAACGTCAAAATTCAAGATTTCTTGAGGGTTTTAAGATTAAAGCCTTGTGGTCTCTCCGAAAAGGTCAGTTAGAAAATTGCTTCTAATTTTGTACTCCTCATCGCTCCCAAAATAAATGCTACATTTCACTATTTAGCATCATTCTAAGCTAAAATTACTTATATTTGCCGTTCTCATAATCATGGATTTGTTGATGCGATTGATCTTGATTCTATTGATTTGGAGGGCATTTTCGTAAATTTGTATACGGTCCCTTGCATTTCCATCATCATACATAGTTTTATTAGTAGCTTTGTCTCTTTTCACAGATTTTCGAATTCATTGATGTGGGAAAGAACAGGAGAATTACCTTCAAAGAGGTAACTTTGTGTGCTAATTCATGTATCGTTAATGGGTATTTTCGTAATTTACACCAAGATCCATCGATCTTTCGAGGCTTATAGGTTTTAAATCATGCAGTTCTTGGTAGGATCAGCGCATATACTCAAACAGCCATTATTCAGGCAAGCTTGTGAAGCAGCCTTCACTGAAACCGATATGGATCAAGATCATTACATTTCCCAGCAAGAAGTAATATTTTTTCCCTAATTTCTTGTTTTTTTTAATATCATGCAACACGGTCTGTCTAAGGCTATGGCTAGTCATGTTTGGTAAAAACTAGCCGATAAGTTAGATGACAATGTAAAAATTACCTAAAATGACATGTTGAAAAACAAATTGAAAACATACAAGGGGCAAAATTGGAAAAAAATGCTACTTTAATAAGTTAGCTTATGGCCAATCAAACAGGGTTTTCCAATAAGCTCAAAAAATTAAGCTGGTTTATGGTTTCCAAACATGGCCCAACTTTTCGAATAATTGGTTTCTTGAATTTGCCACAGCTTGGTGCTTCATTGATGCCCGCCATCGGAAGTTTGAGCACGGATGAGGTGAGTTGTTGCCCCTGATCTTTTCAAAACCGAACTTATGCTGTAACAAGCTCACTAGGTGAAAATTACGATATTGCAGATACGTAGACTGTTCGATCTCTTTGATGAGGATGGCGACGGTCGGATCAGCAAGGACGATTTCGTAACTTGCTTAAGAAGGAATCCATTGCTCATAGGACTTTTTTCTCCCCATTTCATGCATAAAGACTTGGTTTCTAATGCAGCAGCTGGTTTGTTAGAGGAAATGGTGTGATGGAAGGTTTTTCTCATGGAGCTTCTGCCCTTTTATAGATGGGCAATTATGTAATTTACGCAAAAACTATTATTTATTAATCACATACTTTTACATATTTATTATTAATTATATATATTTTTTATCTAATTTATCTCAAATAGGTTATTGATAATGGTTGAGACGCATTTATCTAACAAGTATAGCGGGCCATCCAAGCCCAATGTTGGGCCTTGGCCTATTATAGTATTTAGTAAATGGACCAAAACCCAATTAATGTCCATGTTCTCATCTAAAATAAATAGAAAAAATTGTGAAAAAGTTATTTGAAGTATTGATTTCGTTTTATTTATGTAATAAGAATTCACGATATCGACCCGAAATCGATTGTTACTTTTATTTTAACGCGTCGCTTTTCAATATGCATCACCAATCCTAGATCGAAATCTTATTGAAAACAATAAATTATCAGTTTATTAGTTGTAAAAGACATAACTGCATCACTAATTTGAGCAAAAGGTTGATTATTGGCAACCCTGAGTTCTTGACTGGCCCCATACTTCCGGCCCCTAGGAATTACAAGTGAAAAGACATTTTAGAGCCGACTTAGCGACTGAGGCTAACGGAAGGATTCAAACTTAAATCTGTTGTATGTATGAACTACACGTCCGATAGCATAACTGCATCCCTAATACTTGAAATACTCGATACATCGGACTTTTCCTCAATTTTATGGTACTTGAATCCAATATTGATTTTAGTTTCTTTTAAAAGAAATTATGAATGGGATTTTTTTTGGGGTACAAACTAATTATAAAGAAACAAAAAGGAAACATAAAAATTACATTATTGGAGGGTTTTTTTGGAATCGAATATCTAGAAAAAATTGGGTGAATAAAATAAAAAAAATATTTAAAAAATCAAGAAACTAAATTCAAAATTTCCACTCCATTCAATGATCCAAGGACCACATCTTAATCAAATTACAAGATCTAATCCTAATTATTTATGGAATAATTGGCATTGCACGCCTAATGGTCCCCCTTAAATCCCTCTTTCCCTTTTTCTCTTTTGAATTTTACATTATCTTGTTTACATCCAATTTTTTTTATCTGATATGATAAATATATGTTTCTTTTACTGCTATCTTTTATAATTTACTTGACCAAATCCCCAGTGCTTGATTTTTGAATTAAAGCCTATGAGTTGTTTGACAAAATCTCAATCAAATATATCAGTCTATTTTTGGTGCTTTTGATAATAGCCTTTTATACGTGATTACAGCTGGATTAAAGGTATTTTATAAGAAAAGGTGGAATCAGTTGCAACTTGCAACTTTATGTGTGTTTCAAATAAAATATTTGATCTACTTATGATATATATATACACACACACACATATATACATACACATATTGGGGCATTCTTTTGAGAATTCACAAAATTATGAGAACTCTAAGAACCGGTGCACCCATGTGCCATTTCATATTATTTTTTCATCTAAGACTATGATTTAGGATATCGATTAACATATATTTGTTTCACATGTATTTGGTTCACAATGTGAACGTTTCTACGTTTGTGAAACAAAAAAATACACATAAAAAAGTATCCCAATGTGAACCGAATACATATGAAGCAAACACATTGTGAAACAAACATATGTTAATCAATACATTAAATACTAGTCTTAGATGTAAACAATAATGTGTATTAACACTTTAATTAAGGTAAAAGTTCTCACGATTATCATAATATACGATGTTTTCATGTGATTAAGCGTGGGCGTGAACACACACACACACACACACACACACACACATATATATATATATATATATATAGAGAGAGAGAGAGAGAGAGAGAGAAGTTCCATTAGGAATTCAAAATTAATTAGGAACCCGAGAGCCATAACGCACCACGTGTCCCTCTTCAGGATGAATATTCAACATGAATAGCATAATCATGATGAATATGGAAGTGTTATTCATCATGAATCACACATTCATGATGAATAATACGGTCTTTATTCTTGATAAATATGCCACGTGTCGAGCTATGGACGGTTTCCGGGTTCCTAATCAATTATAGGTTCCTAATATATATATATATATATATATATATATATATATATATATATGTAAAGTAAGATTCAAATGAGAATGCTAACTATTTAAGAAAACAAGAAAACAACAAATCATGTACAAAATCATATGTGATTTTACATTAAGCGACAAAAACTGGGCGTGGACAACTTTGGCCGCGAGGCAAAGTCGCGTAAATCATATATGATTTTGTATGTACTCGGTTGTTCTCGTATTTTCTTAAATAAATATTGTTCCCATATGAACCACCTCTATATATGTATGTATATGTATGTATAGGCACGAGTTCAATTGAAAACCTAAGAACAATCTCAAATAGACCAAGATCCAATTTCGGGCAAAGCTTCATAGACAACTTCGTTTCCTTGTCGCTTCTTTCTAGCGACCAGCTGAGATCCGATGCGAACAATCAGTCGAAGGAGCGGAGCTTAGAGGCTTGACTTTGCTGCGAACGACTCCTCAGTGGAAGAGTAGAAGCGCTGGTCCCCTTGAAGCATGAGTTCAGAGTTAGCATCAAAGGATGAAAAAAGACCCCATGGGTGTGCTTCTTCCCGTCATCTCGGCTCTCACCATTGAGCCTTCTGTGTGCCTGGGGAGACAACAAGGACTCCAAAAAAAGTCTCAACAAAGGAACGAAGCCAAGGGGAGAAGCGCTAGTGAAAGGGTAACCCTTGGGGATGTGGTAATACATCTAAGAAATTATTCCATCAAATGTACTCCCTTCTAAATTTTTTAGGAGCCTATTGCTTTAAGTTTTGTTGTGAACAATGGGACAAATGAGAGTTTGCCACATGTCCAATACATTCACGGGTTATTTATCATGGATCATGAACGATGTATTATTCAACATGAATGGTGTATGATTAATCATGAATAGTTCACGTTCATTATTCATGATGAATGTGGACAACCGGGGACACGTGACGTGCTCTGCTTTGTCCCCATGGTTCACAATGGAAAAATGGTTTACAATTGAACATGAACTTGACTTGTGGTTGAGGAATATAGTTGCTATGTGAAATTACAAAAATATCAAAAGGTAAAACTTTGCTTAGTGAGCGGCCCCATGCACTTTATGGGACAATGTCCAAGTTTGGGATTCAAACTCGAAATGTATTTATATGAAAATGTTATAATTTATTTTGTTATTTTGTTTGGGGTTGTTTGTTTTTAAAAAAAAACCTTTTAGTGACTCTTAAGTCTGAATCGTTCAGACTTTTTTATACACCACCTCTTATTAATCATAACTAAATTAAGACTTCAGACTTTAGACCTCTTAAAAAACAAACGACACCTTTATGTTGAAATGAGAACAATGTTTAATGTAGTTATGATATATATACTTGTATACACACATACCCTATCTTATATGTTCTAATAACATTTTTTATATATTATTACAACCGGATACATTATTACAACTATATTAAATAGATATTATACATATAAAAAGCTTTCTTAATAAAATATATTTGATTTTTTTATTGGACACAAACACAGCAATTCATACTACATATAATATAGTTTATTCGTCTAAAATAAATACAACAATTAATAATTACATATAGTATTATTTTTAAGCAATGTTTAAGTTTAAAATTACTTTTTATAATCAATAATCATCATAAAATATTTTAATACTGAGAGTATTAATCTTGGTTTATAATGCTTATTGATTGCATAATTAATTATAGAATATAAATTCTTAATAATGCCAAATCAGATCTTAAAGGTCCTTAAACCATACCCATTGGTTAAAATTAAATATTTGTAAATCCCATGACATAATTCCACCCAAATAAGTTGCTATAAAAGGAATGCCTAGTGGGATTGTACAATTAAAGGGAACAATTGAGATGGTGTGTCCCAAACCACACCATATGAGAATATTTATATTTATTTATTATTTTATTTTGAGTGAATTATAGATTTGGTCCTTAGGGTTTTGGTGGGAATCATGAAATTGGTTCTTGAATTTCAATTATTGCAAAAGAACCCTTAAAACTTGCATTTTATTTTGTATTTGATTTCTTATCCTAACTTCCGTCCAAAACTCCGTTAAATGAGAAGGAAAATGACCATTTTACCCCTTTATCTATTTTAACATTTTCTCTTATTTACTTATATTTTTTTTGTAATCTTTATCTTTTACAAAAAACGATCCTAAACCCTCTCTCTCTCAATCCCTCATTCCTTTAACATCATCTGAGATCTCTCCTCCTCTTCTCTGCACTTTGATGAACACCCTATACTGTTATCTTCTTCCACCCTGATGAACGACCCTTGCTTGATCAACCTTGATTTCTCATCGTCATCACATCCAATCACCCCTGATTTAATTTATGCCTTGCCCTTGATTTCTCTATTGTGATCGCATCAAACACCATCGGTTTTTGCATCTCCAATCATCATTGTTGCACCTCTCGGATTCTACATCTCAAGCTTTAAGAAGACAAATCGAGATCCATGTTATATTTAGGGTTTTAGTTTATACAAATTTTTTAATGATAGGATCTATGTATTTAATTTATGATTTGATTTAAGTTTTTAATTTAAGGTTTGTTTAGGTTTTAAATAAGGTTTGTATCACAAACTTTTTGGAATGAAGTTGTAATAAATTGTTGTAAATAATTATTTTTTTTTAAAAATTTTACACTACTTCGTTGTTGATGTTTTTGAATGGTCTTGATTTAGGTTTTTCAATTAGGGCTCTTGATTTGTTCATGTTCTAGATGGTTGGAGGTTGCAAAGATGAAGATTGAAGAAAAAGAAATAATTGAAAAACAATTAAGTAAAATGGAGGAACACTACAACCAAATTGGTTTTATAGGACGCCTAAAATGTCTAAACATCCTAATAGTTATAGAACTTGAGTTTATAAGACCAAAATATAAAACGTCTTATCTAAAAGTGTTACAATAGATTTAAAGGACACTTTTGAACGTTTTAACAAGTTTTTTTAGAATGCTTTAAAATAAAGGGTCCTAATAGCTATTTCAAAAGTGTCCTACAACCCCATATTTTTTATAGGGTACATGTGTTAATTTATAGGACATTTTTTTTCTTCAAATAGTGTCGTATAAAATAACTAATATGATACTTTTATTTAAAAACGTCCTAAAAGCTTGATTGTAACACCTGAAATTTCAGTAAGTAAGAGTCAACCCACCTTTGAGGTTTCTAATTTGGGGACTGAGTGTTGGGAAAATGTTACTTTTAACTCTCAAGAGGATGGTGAGATTTTCGGGTGAGAAAAGTGAAGTGTTGGGGGTCGGTACGTCTGGGGCGACATTGCCCCAGCGAAAGTGACAAGATGTCACAATCCCTGGCAAAGTCGCGGGCTGGGGGATGCCCACGGTACCAACTCAACGATTATGCCAGATTTGTGACACCTTGTCACTCTCGTCGGGCATAATCGCGGTCGACCTGCAGGGTGCTTAAAATCCGTTTTTCTCCTCTTTTCTCAATATACATTCATCCATATCCTTCATAAACTCTCTCAACCTAACCCCCCCCCCCCCACCCACCTAATTCGGTCTATGGAGCATCCAAAGCATTCCCCCCCCCCCTTATTTATTTCAAGATTTGGGCTTCATCTTCTAGATTTGGAAGCTAGGAGCTAAGGGATCTTCATCCCCACCTTCATCTTCTTTAAAGGAGATTTGTAGGGTTTTGTTGGTATCAAAACCTAACATTGTAAGTTTATTCCTCCTCTCCTCTCAACACCCTATATGAGTTGTAAACCTCAATTTGTGACCATTTTTGGATGTGATGATTTTGGAGATTGTAGGTCAAAAATTAGGGTATTGGGCCAAATTTGGGGATTTTGATGTAAATGTTTGGGGATCGATTCTTATTGGTTGAATGAGTATCTTCATGGTTGGAAATTTGTGGATCTAGGTTTTGGAAGGATTTTGCTTGTGGATTCGGATCTCTTCAAGGAAACTCAAGATGGGGTAAAATCTAGATTTAGCCTAAATCTAACAAGGTGAGTTCAAGTTGATTTGTAAAAACGGTGTATGTAACACTCTGAATTTCAGTTTAAGGGGAAAACTGCAGGAAACAGTGCCCCGCGCGGGTAGCCGCGCGGGTTAGGCCGCGCCGTGAGCCGCGCGGAGCACTGTCCATGTGAGTATCCAGTGGGCGGTGCGGATGACCACGCGGGTCAACCCGCGCCACAACCCGCGCACGCGCCATGACGAGGTAAAAAGGGGAAAGTCAGCCTCTTTTCATTTATTCTACCATCTACCTCTTTCAAAAACTCTCTTTTCCCTATTTATTACTCCTCAAGATCGATACAAGGAACATCCAAACCATCATCCACCACATTTATTGCATGAATCAAGCCTTTCCAAGCAAAGATTTCATCCAAGGATCTCAAGACTCAAAGATCATCTTCTTCCTCCATCCATTTCTAGGGTTCATCTCAAGTTTCTAGGGTTTAGCTATAAAACCTAGATTGTGAGTTCTTCCAACCATTTCAACTGAGATACATGTCTTGTATGTTATTTGTTATTTGTTATTTCTTAATCTTCATGAATATATCTGATCACCTGATAAGTTTGACTTAACTGTTAGATTTGTGAATATTGGGGTTTTTTTGACTAATATGCATCATATGGACTTGGATGGGTTTATGTTAGCATTATGTTGTCAAGATTGTGTGATGTCATAAGTCCTATGAAGATTGTTGTTAAACTTACATGTCTCCATGTCTTGGGCTTAACATGGGATTGGAATAATGAGTAGTCTTATACATGTATCTTTTGATATGGGGTATGTATAGAGATGGTTAGTATATATATATATATATATGTATATGTATGTATATATATATATATGTATATAATGTGGAGGAACCGTGGGTATGTGCCAGGAGGATGTAGTTTGAGGTGCCACCTGAAGGGTATGCGCCTAGACCTCCGCCATTTGGAGTAATGCTTGAGAGGTAGTCTCCAAGTGTGCCGGGCCTTGGGATGTTGCTCATGCGAGTGAACATCAAGGTACATTGACTTGAGGTAAAACTCATTGGTGTGATGGGTCTCCCCCATTGATTCCCATATGGCCCATGTCGACTAAATCGTTCTATAATTGTTCATACCATGTTCTTTAAATGTATGCCATGCTTTGTACAACTCACTAGGCTCGTTTGGCCTAACACTTGTTTGGTTTGGCGTGTATCTCAGGTTCTAGCGGTGTGATCGCCAAGAAGGTATAGTTGATTTAGGTGCGAGCTTGGGGACATTTTTGGGATGCCAAGTATAGAAAGCTTATTTTTGGATTGGAAGACAACTTGTATTAATCTTGTTCCTAGATAGGATTTAGATTAAAGGGTTGTTTTCCCTCACATTGTTATTTATTACAAACTTGTAATCTTAACAGGCGTTTATTGTCTCCCTTTTTGGGAGGAGCTCATGCTATGGCATCTTTTGTTACCATGTTTCCCTTTTATGGAAATTTTTGTTTATCTTAATTTTTGGGGTGTTACAAGTTGGTATCAGAGCTCTAGTTTAAGTGAACTAGGTGTCGACTCTAGCATACCTAGACTTAAGCTGGTTGAGAACATAGTATCACTGTCCATACGGGTAGAGCACTTCTAGGTGGGGAGAGTATTAGGATTACGGAATTGCATTGATTAAAACTTATAATAATGACAACGAGAATTCTTATGTAAAGTACGTTCACAATCTCACTTGGCCAGTGTTGTTCTGAATTTATGATTACGTAAGCATGTTTGAAATTGTTATTATGATGATTAATCGTTGTAGTAGTACGTATTGAACCGCTTATCTTTTAAAGAATTAACCGGTGTGCTCCTTGTCATGTATGACAAAGCATCATGGTAAACACTCGAAATATGCTCCAGAATCCGCGGGATGGTCCCATTGAAGACGAGTCTACCTCCGACCAACCTCCTTTGGTAACAATTGCTGAAAGGCCACCCGTAACTGATGTCTTGGGTGGGGGACCAGAACAGGTACCAAGGGTGAATCTCGAGACCGGGCAACCGATTGTAGAAGAGGTGACCATGGAGACAAGGATCCAAGACAATGTGATGCAAGCCATGAATTCGGCCATGGCACAACAACAAGAATTCTTCCTGAAACTTTTGGAAGATCGTGATGCCAGCCACCGACGAACCGAGGCAATGGCGGAGAATGCTGTGAATGGATTGGGTGGTGGATCGGCCGTCGTGGGGACCGAGGAGCACACTATCAGGACTGAAAAGAAGAGGGATGGGGGTTGCTCTTTCAAGACTTTCCATTGCAGCCGGGCTCCGGAATTCTCAGGGATGACCGACCTGCTTACATGCATGAAATGGATTCAGGATGTTGAGATGGCGTTCGAGTCGAGCGAATGCGCGGATTCTCAGAGAGTCAGATTTGCATCCCAACTGTTTAGAGGGGATGCGTTGAGTTGGTGGAACATTACTCGGAGGACGCTTGCACCCGAGGTTTTGGCCAAGCTCACTTGGACAACCTTCAAAAAGAAACTTATGGAAAAGTATTGCAACGAGAGAGCACTCGACAAGATAGAAGAGGAGTTTCGAAATCTGAAGAAGGGCAATCTGTCCATTGTCGACTGCGCCAAGCAATTCTTGGATAAGCTTAGTCTAGTTGAGCATTTGGCAATTGATGAGGGGGCGAAGATAAAGGCGTTTGTGAGGGGTTTGCCGGTGGATATGAAGACAGACGTGAGGAATGCTCACAAGAGCACTTTACAAGAGGTGATCGAGGCATCTCAGCTGGTAGAGGACGATATGCTACAAGATAAGGAAGAAAAGAAGCAACTAGGAGAAAAGAGAAAGTGGGAAGGGCCGACCGGGCCCGTGAGATCATCCAAACCCTTCAACGGGGGAGGAACATGGAACTAAGGCGCGAGACGCAGTGGTGCCCCAAATGCAGGAGTAAACATCTCGAGCCTTGCAACCCGAAACCTTTCTCCGGCGCTACCGAATGTATTTGATTGTTAAAGTATCATTTATGTTTTAAGTGGGATTTGGGTTTTGGATTTATATTCGAAGGAACGTGTTGTTTTATGGTTTTAATCACGAAGAGGGTGAATGTTGAAACGAGACTATTTTTAGATTTAATGTATTTCATTTTGGTTGCTTCCAGATTGAATGCATTTCATTTTGGAAATCACTATTTAAATAATGTTTTTAAAGATTATTATTTTATGTATATTTAATGAAAACTCTTGAGCTCACTAGGCGTTCAGCCTAACCTTTTTATTTGTCAACATGTGCATCAGGTTCCAGTTAGGGTTTGGTTCTAGCAGTGCTATGAAGAGAGGAGCTTTAAATTTACACAAGGGTAAGTAGTTTGATGAAGTCTTTCGCAGCTGGAGAGAGTGACTGTGTAACACCCTAAAAATTCAGGTAATTTTGAAAATTGAAAATTTGGCAATATAACATTTATAAATGGGGCAAACCACCCATAAAGGGTAAAAGCGTGAGCATTTACAAAACATGTAATGATGTATGGGGAAACGACAACAAACTAATCTAAACCACATCTAGCTAGATTACATAGGTTGTCAACCCAATACCAAAATGAATAATTGTTCAAATGCTAAAGCTTCCAAAATATCTATCCTCTAAAAATGCCCTCAAGAGACCACACACTTCTCTCAACCCCTTGACGACCCGCCACTAAGGGAACCTGTTATACACATCATTTGAGAAAAAAGTGTTAGGCTTAAAGCCTAGTGAGAACATACAGTTTATATGCAAGACGGTAAGAAGAATTAAATGCCACAAGAATAAATTGTTTGCGACAATCATCTTTGTAAATGGTTTGATAAGCACATAGTGGCCTTCCGGCCCAGACTTCATCTTGCGATGACGGGAAGAACCCGAATTCCAAGGATTGTGGCGAAACACAAAGTAAGCCACTTTCCAAGTTTTGAGCTCACCATACTTGGATCAAGGCCACGAACACGTCGGCTCGTACTAAGATGTGGGGGAGGGCACCTAATGATCCCTAGTCATGCTCATTCACTAGGATTTAGATTTACGACTCACGGCTAGTATCCGGTCCCACATAACCATACCAAGTTGCCCTCTAGGATCCAATGTCTCAACTAGCTACATACGGGAATTACCCCCAAATAATAAGTCAACTCTATACCTATGGATTCACTAGTAATAGTCTAGACTTGTCACAATAACACTTGTAACCAACTATAATCAAACATATAGTTCATAGTACCACTTAGTTCCCAAATCACATTTTTATGGTTAACTGCTGATAAGAAAATACAAAGCTCAAACATGGAGCATAAAGCTATTTTCTCATTTCCAAATATATGTAAAACCATCTTAATGTAAACATGGACTTCCTCAATATAAACCATTTATTCCTTTTTTCCGAAATACCACTTTCAACCAAAATACTCATAATATGCTTTAAACATAATCATGGCTAAAATGCCACAGGTTGAACATTTACTCATCAAAATATGAAAACATCCATATTTATAGTTTCAATACATAGGTTGTATCTTTATTTCACAAAAGGGTAAGGAACCCTAAAAATCTCCAAAACCCCAAGTTAGGTCAAAATCTCATAAATGATGAAGATGTAACAAAGAGATACTTAGAAGTTAAAATATGCATTTTGATGTGTATAAAGTTTAAGAAAAGGTAGATGAACTCACAATGGGTTAAATATAGAAACCCTAGAATTTCTAGTTGGAGAGAACTAGCACTTGAGAACCTCGAGCTTTTCACAATGATCACTTGACAACCTAGAAGATGAGTAAATGATCTTAGGACACAACAACTAGGAGTAAATGAAGAGAGAGGTGAGGAGGAACTCACCTAGGGCACAAAATCGCACCACCCAAGCTCCACACTTGTAAAAATGAGAAAGGAATCAATTTGAGTCGTTTTTATACCCAAACGCCCCGATCGCGACCTTGCCCCACGACTATGACATGGGCATTCTCGCCGGTCATAGTCGCCCGCGTAAGTGACCCTACGGTACCACCTAAGCGACATTGACACACGACAGTGACCTGGGCATAGTCGCCAGACACTGTCGCTCAACGTGTATCGTAGCCCACTCATTGGCAGCGACTTTGACATCGCGACTATGCCCAGGGCATAGTCGCCAGGCATTCTCGCCCTGGAGATCCAAAACCCGAAAAACCCGCGATTTCGAACTCGCCGACTCACGAGACGACAAAAGGAAACAATACAATGAATAGGAGTGAAACACAACGAATAAAGTTCGCAAAAACAGACAAGTTGGGAATCTAGACTTACACAAATTTACGGGTGTTACAGACTGTTATTGGGTGTTAGTAACATTTGTACCAATTATAGATCGTGTATAATGATTGAATTGTGTCTATTGAAGTTAAACCTTAAATTATTGTTGTAGTTGATTCAGTTATCGGTGTATTTAGAAAATTTAAATTAGTTGTTATTTCCAGATTTAAGGGTGTTACAGTTAAAACGCCCAAAAGCGTCTTAAAAACTGTTTAAAACGCTCAAAAACGTTCTATAAACCCATTGTAACATTTTTAGATAAGACGTTTTTTGGTCCAATAAACTTAAGTTATATAAAGTATTTTATTAAGACGCTTATACATTTTAAGCGCCTATAAACCCAATTTTGCTGTAGTGAAAAAATAATAAAGTAGCCATTTTGCCAAATTTAACGGATATATTAATGACCGTTAATATAAAGAACCAATTCCAAAACAAAATGCAAACGTTGAGGCGTCTTCTGCAATAAATGAAGTTCAGGGACCAATTTAAATTCTAACCAAAATGTAGAGACCAAATCCATAATTCACTCTTTTGTTTTTACATCTAAAATATAAATAAATTATTTTTAATTATTATAAATATATTAAGGGAAAAAATAATACTTACCACAAAATATACAAGTATGCTAATTACAAGTACGATTAATGAGTGTTATTACTTTTAGACATACATAATTATTACATTTTTTTTTGTAACTAAATGACATTTATCCTTATTTAATTTCTCTACCTTCACAACCCTTAAATATTTATGTATTAATCAAAGATATATTTGAGAATTTAGTAATCTATTTTTGAAAGTGGATACTTATTTTATGTGACGGAGAAAGAATATTTTTATATGACCAAACAAAAAGTAACTTTGAATTATTGTCTTACAAATATTTTATAATAATTGTTAATTTATATGTATATAATTTGAGATAATTGTTTAAAAAAGGAAATTGTAAATCTTTTTATGATATTTAAACTAAAAAGTTTTATTTATTTTAAAACTACTGTAATAACACATGTCCAAGCTCAATAGTTTCTATATTAAAAACATGTTTTTATAATTAGCTTATTTGATTTTTTTTACTAATAACAAAAATAAGAAAAAACCGCATTTTAATTACTATACATGTTCAGTTAACCCTCTTTTTTTGTCCATAAAAGAATGTATGTTTTTATTATTCATATGCAAATTACTTATTTACCCATTATTTAGATTTTCAATATTCTTGTATTTCTCTTTGTGTAAGCTTGTTATAGGTATCAAACAAATTTGTGTTTTGTGTATTAAATAATATCCTAGTTGTTCGCAACCCAAAATAAATAAAACATGAGTAAATGAGTGAAATTGTTACAAAAAAAAAACATTAATAGAAATATCTTTGGTTAAATATTACTGATAATTATATATCAAATTAAGTACATATATTAATAGATGATGCACAATATTTCTTAAACATTACAATCAATGTTTAAGACAAAAGCCAACTCTTCTAATGGAACATGTTGGCCTATTAAAGAATATAATTTTAAATTTTTTCTTAAAACCAATAATTAATAATCCATCATCTAATCATGTAGTGGTGTTCAGAAGAATTTAACACACCATCCAAAAATAATAAAATGTAAAAGTTATAAAAATAATTAATGTTAATTTATTGTAAATTATAATCCTATTTATGATGTTAAAAATAAGAACATTAAAAAAAAAACAATAAATTTAGAAAAAATAAAATTAATAAAATGTTATTTAAAAAATAAAAAAGGTGAAATAGATGATGGTGGGACCGAGGGTAGGAGTGACTTTAGAGTATGAAAATCATAACTCAAAATGTGTTTTCGGCTTGTGATTGGTTGTTCCCCTTTTTCCAGATTCTCCCGTTTATTTTCTTGTACGGATCACACCATATTTAAACACCTCAGCGAACCCCATTTTTTCCTTTTTTGCCCTTTACATTTATTCCACATATTATACCTACCTTTTTCTTATTTTTTCCCCTTAAATAAACAAGAAGTTAAGTTGTTTATAAACCCTTCATTTTTTTAATATTGATGCAATTAAAAAAAGGAATTTAATTAAAATACCCGTATTTTAAAATTAACTTACCAAAATGCCCAAAATCTCTTAAAGTTTGTCGAAATACCCATTTCCCCCGAGATTTTGGGCCGGGATTTCACATTTCGCAGGTTTATAAAAAAAAAAATAGAATCGGAGGGTTACCCCGCAATTTATGGAATTTTCGTAGGGTTAGGCCGTGATTTTGGGGTTATCACGGGCTTGGGCCGTGAATTGGTTTAAGAAAATCACGGGGTTATTGATTTTAATATATATTTACATTTTATACCCTTATAATTATTTAGTTAGTTTACTTTATATCTTTTAATTTTTATATTTTTCATTTTACACTTTCATCATATTAACACATATAATCATAATTAACTAAAATACATTAAATCCAAAAATATTCAATATTGGACTAATTTCGAAGGTATCGACGAGACGATTATAATAGTGTAACTTGTTAAAATTAAAACATGTTTTTTAATTTATTTTAGTTAATTATGATTATATGTGTTAATATGATGAAAGTGTAAAATAAAAAATATAAAAGTAAAAGACATAAAGTAAACTAACTAAATAATTATAAGTGTATAAAATGTATATATATATATATATATATATATATATATATATATATATATATATATTAAAATCAATAACCCATGATTTTCTCAAACCAATTCACGGCCCAACCCCGTGATAACCCCAAAATCACGGCCTAACCCTGCGAAAATTCCATAAATCGCGGGGTAACCCCCCGATTCTATTTTTTTTAATAACCCCGCGAAATGTGAAATCCCGACCCAAAATCCCGGGGAAAATGGGTATTTCGGTAAACTTTGAGAGATTTTGGTCATTTTGATAAGTTCATTTTGAAATACGGGTATTTTAATTATAAGTCTATAAACGAAACATTATTTTTACTTTTGTTTAAATTTGAAATGTATTATCTTAAACACCAAAATAGTTTTTTTTTTCAAATAAAAATATAATAAAAGTACATTTTATTTTTATGCAGTTTTTCCATATATATATTCATGCTTCTTTTTATCCCTTCTAAATGAACATTTTTTGGTAAATTTTTTGTTTAATTATGGATTATCTAAAAAAAAATCAATTTATTGTCATGTATTAGATCATTGCTCATATAAATAAAATAAGAACGTTCCATGAATTATAGTAAATAAAATTTCATATAAATCTTATAGTAATTTTAATTGACTTATACATCATCTAAAATGTAATTACGATGAAAATTTTATGAATTTATTTTATAAAAAATAAAAAATGTTGCATTTATTACTAAGACAGATAGATTTCCCCCTACGTTTTCTTCGTAATTTTATGGAAAATGTTGTGTAAAATGTTTATAAGAAGTTTTTTATTTTATTTTAATTGAATGATATTTCAAATATCTTAATTCATTTTCTCATAACATGCTTGAAGTCAAACACTATATTCATTGAGACAGAAGTACTATGACAATATATAATTTAGAGTTAAATATAAATCTTATATTTATGGTGGCTGAAATTAGCAAATACCATTCTAACAAAAATATTAATAAAACATGGCCCTCTATTTTAATTTGTACAATGAATTGGATCCTTCTCGAGCCGGTGCTTGACTCAATTCATTGTAAAAATGAAATTAGAAGGTCATGTTTCGTTAAAAAAATATTTATTGGGAGTCGTCATTAACTTTAGTAAAACAGATAGATGAAGTTTGCAATTAACTCTATAATTAACTAAATGTTTGATTTTTTTTATTCAAGCATATAAATTGAAATATATTTCAATAATGGCCAGTGTTCTAAAAAATGTGTCATAACATAAGAAGTGTCATCGGCCACCACATTAAACCTCATATCGTATGTGTAAAGCATGGCACACGACATGTCTTGCGTTTTTGGCAAGGCATGACTGCTTTTATTAGTTTCTAACTTTTTTTTTTTACATTCTATGTTTTACTTTTGTAGATACTAGATACATGTAAAAGATTACATGCAAAGATAACTTCTTTAACTTATTATTTAATTTAATCTAATTCAATACCTTTTGTAATGCATGAGAACGCACTTAATTTTTTGTTGCTCTAAACCTCACAAGATTATTTACTCCCCTCAAACCCTAACCCTACCCCCACCCCCACCCCTACCCCCTTCACATAAAATAAAAAAAATCAAAATCGAACGTATTAGCTCTTTATATGATATCAATATATATCGTTTTTCATGTTCTAAAATGAATTAAACTTTTTAATGTCATTGTCTTATTGAATAATTAATAATAGAAAACATGTGTGTGTATATATACACACGCAAATAAGAAATGGTTCAAACGAGAATACATGTGATTTACGCAAATGCAAGAATACTTGTAATCCCATCACATTATGCTTTAAGTCATAGTTTTAGAAGGATTGAGAGAGCAGTAAAATATTAAATAAATATTTACCATTTTTAGGAATATCGAAAGCATGCAATACTAAAATGAGAACAAAAAAATATCTGCAAATGACATAATGATCAGATAAAGACAATGATCGTGGATGTGATCATCACTTATTTTCGATTTATAACAACATCATCACATCATTATCATAGCAAAATCACATCATCATCATCACAATAAAATCACATCATAAGAAGTCTTTGATTTATCAAAACAATATCACAACATTATCACAGCAAAATCACATCCTTATCAACAACGAAGGTTTCGGCATACATGTCTTCGATGATTCTAGCAATATTTAAGGGATAAAGATAAATCATTTATATAACAGAAACTTATTGATAAATACACAATTAAATATTACTACCCTTAATGATTTATTTTCATTTATTCCAATTTTATAATGGGTTAAATAATTTGGAGGCTCAAAAGTGATCTCACATTTTCGTAAAACATGAGCATTCTCGTTTAAACACACGCCTACATACATAATACTATATATACGATGTACATATTTATTGCCTTAAATCATGTCTTGAAAAATATCACGTCTTCCTTGTGATGTGTAAGGTTTAAGGCTTAACCTTGCCATCAAACTATGTCTCACGTCATTTAGAACCTTGACAATCACAAATAATTCCTTTTTACCCAACTTACTTTGGTTGATTTATTTATAATGAATAAACCAATATTTATAATTTCATATAATTTCAAAATAACAAATAAGTTAAATAAAAGTATGTATTTATTGTAAAACTTTAGTCAAACTTAATCTAATTTGCAATTATTTACAAATACATGTATATAGAGTCAGGTTCAAACGAGAACAATACCTATTTAAAAGAACACGAGAACTAACAAAATCATTAGTGATTTTAAATTAACACACGAAAAAAGGACTTCGGCCACGGTTTTTGGTCCGCGTGGCTTTTTTGTGCGATAATGTAAAATCACTAATGATTTTGTTCGTTCTCGTGTTCTTTTAAATAGTTATTGTTCTCGTTTGATCATCCATATATATATATATATATATATATATATATATATATATATATAGTAAAATTAGCAGAAATGGCCAAATCTAGGAGAGGGATTGACCTCTTAGCCATCCCTCTCCCTGACTTGCAAAAATGTCCAAAAGGACGCAAATGGAGTCCCAAGGGCGCAAATGGAGCCCAAGGGCGCAAATTGCGTCCAAGATTCCAAGGGGAGTCTTGGACGCAATTTGCGCCCTTGGGACTCTATTTGCGTCCTTTGGGACTCCATTTGCGTCCCTTTGGACATTTTTGCAAATCAGGGAGAGGGATGGCTAAGAGGCCAATCCCTCTCCGTGATTTGGCCATTTATGCCAAATATTATGTTTTTCTTTTCATAATTCCTCTACGGTGAATGACACATTAATTGGTACCCTATATATGCTTTAATGAAAAGCAAGATGGAAGAGTTATGTTGAAAAATGAGTTGAACATTGCTTGAGTTAGCGCTTACTAAATGTTTATCCGGTAAATGTTTACTGGATCATTTACCTTACCTGATAAACATGACAATGACCAAGAATCTTACTCAGTAAGAGTGATGATAAGGATAAAAAGTCATATTCAGTAAGTGAGGGTGACGACTCTTACCCGGTAACTGTTTATCGGGTAAATTGTTGCATACAATATCATTTTGATGGACTACAATCTTACCCCTAAGTAGATTAGAGTGTTGATTCTTACCGGTAAGCGTTTGGATAAACGGCACCTTAGTAATCCCAATTCCCAAATAACAAGAGAGTAAAGTGAAATTATTCGATGTTTGTGCCGACATGATAAAATGCGGATTACTGTCTTTGTCCATATTTTATGATATTGTACGTGCCCATAAAATGTTTATTATATTTGCACTTTATAAGAAATATTAGGTGTCATTTTCTTGCCGTTCCTACAGTTATTTTTTTGGGCATCTATACTATATCTACAATTTAAAGTGATTTTTACTGATACCATCCATAGGACTCAAGTTGTGGAACTGAAAACGCAACCTACCTTTTTAGGACAGTTATGCCTTATGTATGGAATGGGAATAAAGAGTTTTATAGTGACCAGAAGTTGACATAAAAAGTTATCTCAACAATGTATGATAAATATTGGACGATAATCACTATAAAGAAACTCGCATGTTAGGATGTCCATAACCATTCTAATAGAATACCTAATATGAATTTTAAGTATATGATCAACAAATGTGCACTTTATACAAGGACGTTACATTAATAAATTGTTACGAAAAAACTGAACAACCTTATAAGTTCTATTCTTATTAATTAAACAATAAGTTGTTAGAACATGTTTAAGTACACAAATAAAGTGAAATTATATGGCAAACGGGTGGTGCAACTTTGCTCAAAATACAAAACAAATTAAAGTTTGAGTCATGTGTGAGATGGGCTTAAACCCCTCCGCTAGCCTCAACTCTGAAATACCTCATTACATGTGGTTCTTGGGGGGGTCCCGTGTGGGGACCGTCGGGATTACTAGTAATAAACATTTTGCTCAAATAAGTCACTAGAACAAAGTTGGAGAACATAATGTAACACCCGTAATTTTGGAAATTTCGTTGCCTTAGTATTCTGCTTGCTATTTTAACCTTAAAATATACCCCTTTTACAAGATTACATCTTTGGGAAATGATATGGAGTGTATTTTATGCTAAATCTTAAGAAAGAGGCATTTGGGAGTCAAACAGTGGTCAATACGGGTTTACCCGCATGAAAACCCGCATTAGAGTCAGTTTGCAGGGATTTTTGGATAAGAGCGACTTTCCATGCGAGTTTACCCGCACGAAAACCCGCATTCGTGCCAATATCAACTTTTAAGCCCGTATTTCTAGGGTTTTCTCATTTCACTCCCCCCCCCCCCCCTCTTCCCCTCTTGGTGATTTTGGCTTCTTGGGGGTAAATCTTCGAAGGTTTTTAAAGCTAATGCAAGATTACCTTGGAGATTGAAGGTTTATGGTTGTTGATCCAAGTTTGGAATAGGTAAGCATTTTTGGGTATTTTGAGTTTTGGTTGGGTTTGTTCTGGATCTGATCTTGTGGTTGCATTTAGTGTCTTTCTAGGCTTGGGTTGATAGTCTTGAGAAGTTTCTTTGGTGAGATTTGATTGTGGACCTCAGATCTTCATCTTTTGGAAGCTAAAGTTTTGGGTTTGGAACCTAGGTTTAACTGAACCTAACAAAGTGAGTTCAAGTTGCTTTATGAAAACTTTGTACATATAAAAAATGTCCATTTAAATTTATAAATCTGGTAAAATGCCCATATTTGGGATTTTTAGACATTTTGATGAATAAATCATAAAAGTGTGTTCTTTTCAAGGTTTATTATATAAATGGAAATGATTTGACGTTAAATCATTTTTGGTGTACTTGTTTTTATAAACCGTTTGGAAAATACAAATTATTGTGCTATAAGACATTTTGGAAATATAAGTAGTATGATTTCATTTGAAAAATGATTTGTCTCCGTCAACAATGGGTTTTTGAGTTGGTCATACTTTTGGAGCATGTGTTGCCTAAACGTAGGTTACATACATAATATTGCTTGTGATGACTTTTATTGAATAGTTAATTGAGTTGTTGAGATATTGGCTCGGTTTTAACTCCGATAAGTTTGGGGACATTTCTCCGGTTTAATTTGCTCTATGTTGAGCTTTTGGAGTTATGTAACACCCCTAAAAATAGAGGTAAATTTAAACCTGTAACACCCTCAAATTTGGTAAGAGCAACTAATTTAAAATTTCGATATAACATCAAGTGAGGAGCAAAACTTTCTCCTACAAATCAAAACTCAAATTACCTCAAGGTAAAATGCTATAATTAACCTCAACAATTATAAACTCCATTAACATACAAGGACTAAACCGGAGTCGGGTGTTACTTAACCCAAATACAAATTGCTCTTCCCAATACAAAAACGAAAGACTTCACCAAGCTATTCACTCCTCGAATACACATCTAGCACTTCTTTCTTCATAGTGTCGCTAGTACTAATCCCCAGCCAGAACTTGATGCACATGCCGACAAATAAAAAGGTTAGGCTAGTGAGTACAAGAGTTTCCATCACAAGTATATAAATCGTTAACTGAATTTAAATCATGATTTCTAAAGTGGTAAATATAGAAGTATAAAGTCAACATGTTTCTTAAAGCCCGACATTTTCGTGATGAAAATACCAATACCAAACATTCTTTCAAAGATGCCTTTAAAAACCCAATACTCACCCAAAACACAAATAAGAATCTATATTCAATACTGAAAACCTGGACAAACTCTATTATCCAAAATATCCAAAAACATGATAAAGTTTAATAGTTAAAACCACAATTCATGGGTAACAATCCCTATACAAAATGTCACCAAAGCATGATGATGCTCAATACCCAGGACAACGTCTTTCGGTGACGGGGGAGACCCGTCTCCATTGAACGTCGCGGACACACCAAGCTAAGCCACGTATCTATGTTATGAACATGTCTCGAGGATGGAAAATCCTATGACATCAACCCAATCTAGATCTTTAGTCATTATCAACATCGACTCAAACCGAGTATTTAATCATATCGGACATCAACTCAAACCGAGCTTTAGTCATATCGGACATCAAGTCAAACCGAGTCTTTAGTCATTGCGGACATCAACTCAAACCGAGTCTTTAGTCATTGCGGACATCAACCCTATCCAGGTCTTTAGTCATTGCGAACATCAACTCAAACCGAGTCTTTAGTCATTGCGGGCATCAACCCTATCCAGGTCTTTAGTCATTACAGACATCAACTCAAACCGAGTCTTTAGTCATTGCGAACATCAACCCTATCCAGGTCTTTAGTCATTACGGACATCAACTCAAACCGAGCCTTTAGTCATTGCGGACATCGACCCTATCCAGATCTTTAGTCAATACGATCTCATCATCCACGACAAGTTTGTTCATTTAGAAATTATATCATGTAACCAATGCCTATTCCAAATTACAACTTGGGAATTCTATCCCACATTTACACAATAAGGCCGACTTCTATGCTTATGGATCCATTGCATTGTAATCTAGATCACATGACTCCAAATTGAATGACCTACGCATTCAAAACATATAATTCTTAAATAGAAAACAATAAATGTAAATTATACTCAAAGCTCCACATCGAGCTATCAAAACCGGACAAATGCCCCCAAGACCCAACAGGGTTTAAACCGAGCCAAAGAACTCAACAACTCAAGTAATATTCAATAAAAGTCATCATAAGCGATAAAACGTATTTAACTAACGTTCATACAAAACACATGCTCTAAAACATGATTAACTCAAAATCCTTCATTGGTTGGGACAAACCATTTTCTAATAGAAATCGTATCATTTACATTTCCAAAATATCCCAATCATAACAATATGCATTTTCAAATCCAAATACGCCAAAATGCATTACTACCAAAATAATCCCCATTTATAAGAGAAATCGTCCAAAGAATCCGTAAATATGATTTAGTTATCAAAATGTCTAAAACTCCAAGTATGGGCATTTCTCAAGATTGATAAACCCACGGTACCAAATGTAACCCTCAACAAATAATAATCACATTTTGATAAATGGTAAGAAAACATTTCAATGCATCAAAATAAACGTTTTTGGCATGTACATAGTTTTCATAAAGCAACTTGAACTCACCTTGCTAGAATTAGGCTAAATCTAGATTTTATCCCCAAATGTTGAGCTTCCTTTGATGAAGACTAGAGATTTTCAAGGGACCTCTCTAGTTGATAGATCTAACATTCCCACAACGTTTCCTTTACCACAAAGCTACCAACATACACCGATGTCGATCCAACGACTTAGGCGGTTTATGTCGTGACTTCCAAGCCACTTACCAAACCGCAGGAATCCATTTCCCCCCGATTTCCTTCCGTTTTCGCATCCGATTCGAAACTCGATGACTCTACTACAAAAAGGGAAGTAAAACCTTACTAAACCTCCATCATAATGGTCATACGGTTACGATAGTATGGGTTAAGGGTCTCCAAAAATCATGGGTGTTACAAAACCTGAAAATAAAGAAATATTTAGCAACTATATAAACGGGATCACCCAAAAAGGGAAAGTAGTAAAAGCGTTTACACAACAAATGAAACAATATATAACATCCTACTAATCTAAGCTATGCTAAGCCTAGATTATAGATGGGTGTCACTATCAACTTCCAAAAGATTTCTTCCAATATAAATTGTACGCCAATGCTAGCCATAGTCGTCTACCACAAAAGAGCCACTACCGGCGACCAACTCTCTACTCAAGACCTTGGAGCCCCGCCGTTAAAAGAACATGTTATACATGCCATTTGAGAAAAAGTGTTAGGTTTTACGCCTAGTGATAACAAACATTTATAAAATCAAATAAACGTTAGACGACATATTTATTTTCACAAGAGATTTAAATAAGATTCTTTCCATCAAAACATATAAGGAACATAAGATTCAAGTAATTATCTTGCGATGACGGGGGAGACCCGATTTCCATGTAAGGTAGCGGAACACACTTCCGAGTTAGTGAGCTTATACTAGGATCAATGTCCATGAGCTCATTGACTCGCACTTATGATATGGATATGGGCCCCCTATGATCCTAATCATACTCATTCACTAGAATTACATTCATGGTCAATGGCTAGTAACCGACTCTACATAACCGTACCAAGTTGTCTTCAATGACCCAATGTCTTAACTAGTTATAACGGGAATTATCCCAAATAATTAAGCCGACTCTTATACCTATGGATCCATTTGTAATAGTCTAAGACTCGTCACATTCACATAGTGACCAAACTATAATCAAACATCAGCCTTAACATCAACATGGATATAAAATATATTTCTTGCATAAACAACACTTTGTTTTACCATTTTCATATGGAAGACTACCAATGACCATTTCCAAAACCAATGTACATGTTCTCAAGTAAGTAGGTTCCCAAGAGTTTATCAACTTAGTCAAGTCTTAACTCTTGAAAGCCAATCACCCATACTTGTCTTTCCAAAACCCACATTTATTAAATAAGTTCCTCAAAGAAGTGAGATTGTGAATATACCTAAAATGGGTTAAACCAAGTTTCCAAATATAAGAGCAAGTAAAACTATCTTTTATAACATATATCCGAAAACCCTTTTTCATTTCATTCAAAGATGGTTAAACCCTAAAAACTTCTCTAAATACTCAAGTTAGGTCAAATTTATCAAATGAGAAAATGAAGATAGGAGAAGTCCAAAAGATTAAAATAGCAATTTGTTGACAAGTATAAAGTTTTAAAGACATAGAATGAAACTCACAATGCTTGGTTCAGGAGAAACCCTAGAAACCAAGAAATCTTCCAAAATGGTGGTTACTCTAGACCTTGAGCTCTAGGTCAATAAATCCTTGATGTAGATGATGGAGGAAGGGATGAGAGAAAGGTAGGTGAAAGTGGTAAATGAGAAAAAGGTTGTAAATCTAACATTTATGGCACTGGAACCCGCATGCGACAGTGCCATGCGATTGTGCCAAGGACACTCTTGCATGGCATAGTCGCCCGAGATGTACCAGCAGCACCCCCCATTCCGTGATTGTGACATGGAGATAGTGTCATTGTCACTCTCGCGGGTCACTCTCACGTGAGGTGTACCGAGAGTGCCTTGAGCCCCGCAACTATGCCTCGACGATTGTGACCATGTCACTGTCACCGAACACCCTTTCCCCAGACCTCCTGGACTCTGAAATTTGACTTTTCTTGCGCGATAAATTTTAGACTTTAACTAAAACCTCTAGGCCAAAATTAACTTAATTAGATCTACCAAATACGAACGGTTTACAGATATACGGGGATATTTAGCTTACCCAAAATTCCCGGTGTTACAAGTTATATGCAGTTATGACATTTTTTATTTGAAAGCTACATGCTTTGAGTGCGTTGGTCATTCAATTGGGGTCATGTAATTTAGAATGTAATGCAATGAATTCATAGGCATAGGAGTCAGTCTGTTGGTTTGGAAATAAGATCATTATCCCTGTTTTGTATTTTGGCGCCCATATGAGCTATAGACATAGAATGGTTGAGCTTGGCACCTATATCAGCGATAGACCTGGAGTGGTTGAGCTTGGTTCTGTCAGTATTGTGGAGAGGGACATGTGTGGGGTTGGACTCTGGGACCGTGGGTATTGCAGAGAAAGGTTCATATAGAGTCAGACTCCGGAACTTATGACTTGTCGATGTTTATTGTAATAACTCATGTTCCATTTTAGTCTTATAAATTAAACTTAAAGGGGGTAATGAGAGGCTTTGACCTTTTCAAGGTCCAGTGTATAAAATATTGGGGCAAGAGGCTTAGGCCTCAAATCTTTCCTCTTATTTTAGGAATCGGTTGAAAACTCTAGTGTGAGAAGATGTGTGTGCGATTTTGGAGCTAGAAGGGAATAGAGAAGAAGAAACTTGAAAAGATTGAAGGAAACTTGCAAGAAAAGATCATCTCCTCTAAGGTAACTTATTATTCTCAAGCGTTGAACCTCCATGGTTGATGATTGAGGTTTTGGTTAGAGACTTATCTCTTTCATTGAATCTTTGTTGATAAATTCGATGGGTTAAGGTTTAGATTGATTATAGTTGGTTTTTCCAATTGTTTACTTGAGCAAATCACCATTGTTGATGATATCTTCAAGGGTTTACATTTACAAGTTTTTGGTGGATAAAACCTTCATATATGAATGGATTTTGATGGATTAAATGATGTTTTGATGTTGGGTAAATGGTTAAAATGGTTTAAGGCTTTGATTCCCTCAATTTAGAAGCATAAAATCGATATGGGAAGGATTGGACATGAGTGACTATTGGGATTTTTGCTAAAAAACTCGTGTAGGCAGAATAGTGCTGAATGCAACCCCCATGCGGGTTTGGTCGCATGGAAGTCGCCAAACCCACTGTTTGGTCGTTTTCCGTTTTTGCTTCGTTTCTCGTTTTGGGCTAGGTTTGAGGCACCGATTAGGGGATTGTATTAGGGATTGTCTTGAATGGTTTTGAGAGAATTTAGGTGGTTTAACACTATCCCTATGTCATGTAATTCAGGTGTTCGACTTGGAAATCCTTAGCATGCAAGTGTGTGATTTTAAGTTTGGACAACAGGTGAGTTTTTCTTACCTATTCATGTTATTAAATGAGCTTTGATTATGCATAATGGGTTATTAAAATGCTTGTTATATTATAAAACATGTCATGGTTGGATCTTGATTAATATTTGTAAAATGTGCATTCATTAGGATGAGCGCGTGATGGCTTATTATTGGGAGGTGTGACTCAAATGGAATGCATGAATCCATTTCATGTCATTCGTCAAAGGACAGGTGTGGGCCCAAACACGTTTTCATAGGTGTGTGTGACCGAAAGCATGTGCCATCTATATGTGTTGAGGGCGTGAATAATTGTTTTATCGTGTGATTCATTACCACTTCTTTTATGATGGATGATGGTGGTATTTCGTGTTAACTTGATAATCAGAGGAATGATAAGGACTGGAATAAATAATCTTTTGTATTTCTCTAATGAAAAAGAGGACCAATGTACAGGAAATAAATAGCCTACACAATGTTGCTAAACAAGGAAATAGAATAAAAGACATTGAAAAAGATGGCTGTCAATTAGCCAAGCCTAGAAATCAGCCTCCTTGATTGTAGCGTGTCAATGGACTATTTCGGGAAATGATGGAAACAGATCCCAAAGAATATTTCAACATTCCCCCTCAAGTTGAGTAGTGGGGTTTCCAATATTCAACTTGCTAAGACAGTGCATAAAAATTTTCCCATTGACAGCCTTTGTTAATATATCCGCGAGCTGGTCTTCTGATCGGACAAATGGAAGCTCAATGATCCCGTTTTCTAGTTTCTCTTTGATGAAGTGTCGGTCCACCTCAACATGTTTTGTGCGATCATGTTGAACTGGATTTTCAGAAATTTGAATGGTCGCTTCATTATCGCACATGATTTTGCTGGTTTGAGTTGAGTGGTATCCAATTTCACTCAAGAGCTTTCGTATCCACAACGCCTCTGCTAGGCCTCGTGCTATTCCTCGAAATTCTGCTTCAACACTTGAGAGGGCTACCACTTTCTGTTTCTTGCTTCTCCAGGTAACAAGGTTTCCACCAACGAGAGTAAAGTAACCGGATGTTGATCTTCTATTTCCTTTGTCTCCTGCCCAGTCTGCATCAGTATACACTTGGGTTTCTAAGTGTCCATTAGCCTTGAACAAAACTCCATGACCGGGTGTTCCTTTAAGGTATCTGATGATTCTCAATACGGCTTCCATGTGGGAAATTTGAGGTTGATGCATGAATTGGCTCACAACTCCTACTGCATAAGCAATGTCTAGACGAGTATGTGACAGGTAGATGAGCTTCCCTACTATCCGCTGATACCTTCCCTTGTCAGCCAACTCCGCCTCTTCCTCCATATAGAGTTTTTGGTTCACCATCATAGGAGTGTCCACAGGTTTGCAATCAATCATTCCTGTTTCTGCCAGCAAGTCAAGGACATATTTCTTTTGGCAAATAAAAATTCCATGTTTGGACCTCAGGACTTCAATTCCAAGGAAGTATTTAAGTCTCCCCATATCTTTCATTTCGAATTCTTTGAACAGACTTGTTCTCAACCTCGTCATCTCTTCCTCATCATTACCTGTGATTATCATATCATCAACATAAATAATTAGGCAGGTTACGAGTTTTCCCTTCCGTTTAAGGAATAGAGTATGGTCCGAATTGCTCTGTTTAAATCCATATTTTTTCATGGCTAAAGTGAACCTGCCAAACCAGGCTCGAGGAGACTGCTTCAGTCCATATAAAGATTTCTTCAAACGACACACTTCTCTTGGATTAGAACTTTCCACAAATCCCGGAGGGGGGTCCATATAGGCTTCCTCCTTAAGTTCTCCGTGTAGGAAGGCATTTGTCACGTCAAATTGATGGAGAGGCCATCCTTTATTTGCAGCTATAGAGAAGAGAACTCTGATTGTGTCAATCTTGGCTACAGGAGAAAACGTCTCGAAATAATCGATCCCGTACGTTTGAGTGTATCCCTTTGCAACTAGTCGGGCTTTGTATCTTTCGATAGTTCCGTCTGGCTTGTGTTTTATAGTAAAGACCCAACGACATCCCACTGTTTTTTTTCCATGGGGAAGAATACATCTTTCCCATGTGTCGTTTTTGCTCAATGCATCCATTTCTGTTTTCATTGCCTCTCTCCAATCTTTGGACTCTAAAGCTTGTTCGACGGAAGTTGGAATTTCTTCGGAGTATAGAGAGGTGGTAAAGATCTGGGCTTCTGGTGATAAGTTCCCTTTAGCTATGTTTGCCATCGGATATCTGGATCTTCGAGCTTCTTTTTCAGGAGTGTATCTTTTTGGGGGTACACCCCTGTTAGTTCTTGGAGGGAGTTCATATCTAACCGGTTCTTCTTCAATTTGATTATCTTGATCAACCTGTGAAGAATGCTGTTATGTCTCATTGTTAGATGATTCAGGAGATTCACTATTATCGTATGTTTCACAATCAATGTTTGCATCAGAGAGAGTAGGCGAAACAGTAGGGGAATCAGTAGGAGAATCAACACGCTCTTGAGTTTGAGGATTACTTACCTTAGACATTAGGATGGAGAGATCATCGTTAGTGGTACTGTTTCCTTGGTCTGTGGATTGTGGTAGTGACGTGTGAATAATTTCTTCTGATGACGACATCCATTTCAACCAACTCAATGCGTCATTGTACTCCTTTTCCCCGTGACCAGTGTGTTGGGTGTTGTAGAAGTATTCAGTTTCAAGAAAGTCACAGTTCATTGTGGTGAATATGTGACGTTTGCTCGGGCTGTAGCACCGGTACCCGTGTTGGTTAATTCCATATCCCACGAACACACATTTTTCAGCACATGGATCGATTTTGGAACGTTCCATTTTTGGTATATGAACAAAAACCGAACATCCAAAGACACGAGGTTCGAGGGTAAGTGTGGATGGAAGTTTATGGAATTTGGACAGGGCTTGGAGGGGGGTTTTCAAATCAAGGGGTCTTGTTGGGAGACGATTCACAAGGTAGGTTGCGGTAACAAGAGCTTCGGGCCAAAAAGATTTTGGGACATGGGATTCAATCTTGAGGGCACGAGTTATTTCTAAAAGAAAACGGTTTTTCCTTTCGGAAACCCCGTTTTGTTCGGGTGTATGAGCACAAGAGGTTTGATGAATTATTCCCCCTTTTTGACAGAACTCTTTCATGGAGGTATTTACAAATTCCCCTCCATTATCAGATCTGAGGATTTTTATGTCACTTTTAAATTGGGTTTTAACCATGGCACAAAAACTTGTGAATTTTGTAAATACTTCAGACTTATTTTTCAAAAGGTAAGTCCAAGTCATGCGTGTGCAATCGTCAATAAATAGCAAAAAATATCGGAAATTTTGTCCCCCTCCCCCAACTTTTGCTGGACCCCACACATCCGAATGAATTAATGAAAAAGGAAAATCTACCTTAGTATCATTTGATTTGAAAGTATGTCTATGACTCTTGGCCAAAACACATGTCTCACAATTTAAGACTTTATTTGTAGGAAATAACTTGGGAAATAAACGATGTAAGTAACTAGTGGATGGGTGCCCCAATCTTCGGTGCCACAACCAAGCCTCCCTATCCGAAGATCCATGAGCTAGCATCACAGTTCCTTGTTGAGTCACTACTTCATCCACATAGTATAACCCTTGGCGTTCAGTACCACGCCCAATGATCTTCCCCGTCCGGATGTCCTGTAAAATACAAAATGTAGGGTGCATTATAACCATACAGTTTAGTTCTTTCGTAACATGACTGATCGATAACAGTTTATGAGATAAGGAGGGGACATAGAGACAGTGTGATAATTTCATGTCTTGCGACACTTGAATCGTCCCTCCTCCTTCTACTTGAAGAGTCTCTCCATTTGCGGTATGAATACGAGATTTTCGAGGTTTTGACATTGCACATATGTCGGAAATCTCATAGGTCATTGTATCAGTGGCACCGCAATCAAATATCCAAGAGTCATTTTTTTTACCACTAGTTGCCATGTTAACTTCCCCACTAGTGGAAGGTGTTTTTAATTCTTCCTTAGAAACATAAGGAGTGTTTTCTGTTACTTCTTCATCTTGAGATAAAAGTCAAGTATTTCATTGTTAAAATACCGTGGATTTAGATCTGGAATACCAAAAAATAAAGTGGAGTTTTGAGAAGAAGGGTTTGAGAGATGCTTCTCAAACCTTATACCTGTTACGATTTCCTCCTCCTCTTCATCTCCTTTCACGGCTGTCATGAAGCAGGTTCCTCTGCTCTCGTTTCCGGTACCTTTCTGATGGGTGTTACTGCCACTGCCGCTGCTGGTGGTCTCTTGACTGCCCACGGTGGTCGCCGCCTTGCCACTTTTCCCTTTTTTGTTGCCAACCCACCAGTCGGGATATCCAACAACTTCGAAGCATTGTTCTTTAGTATGTTTTGTCATGCCACAATACTCGCATTTTAACTTAGTTTTATCGATTCGGGATGATGATGAATTAAACTTTTGGTCTGACCGGCGGCCCTTTGAAACGAGCCCTATACCATCTAAGTCATCAGTCAATTTCACCCCTGATGTCACCCCTTGCTGTGTACCCCCAAGAATATTCTGATGGGCTGTTTCTTTCCGAACAGCTGCGTAGGCGGCTTCGGCTGTTGGTAAGGGGTCCCACCGGAGTATCTCCCTTTTTATGGGATCATATTTCCGATCAAGGGCATTGAGAAATTGAAACAATTTATTTTCTGACCTGATTTTGTTGTACGCAGCAATGTCGGTAGGGCACGTCATTGGGTTGGGATCTCTTCGTTCAATCTCTCCCCAGATGCCCTGCATCACGATCCAGAATTCCTCTAACGGTACGCCATTTTGCTTCAACCCATTTGCTTTGACATGGAGATCGAAAGTTTGAAGTTTGTCCTTGCCGCTGCTATACGTAACCGTAAGAGCATCCCACAACGTTTTTGCTGTCGGGAACTCTGTTAAGTTACTAGCAATGGTCGGCTCAATATTTTGAATGAGCCATGAAAAAATGACCAGATCATACTGCTCCCACTGTTCATATTTTTCATCAGTGGATTCCGGTGGGTCTTTAGTGAGATGGTTTAGAAAGGCTTTCGATTTCCCCCCTATGGCGACTCGTATCATCCGAGCCCATAGAGGATAGTTTTGGCTTGTGAGTTTGAGGTTAATTTTAAGGCTATCGAACTGATTTGGTTTGGTATTCTGGATTTGGGTTTGATTTTGAACTCCATTTTTAAGGAGGTTGGCAATCTGGATGGCCAGACTGTTGGTATCTTCTTCGGACATGTTTTTGATTTTCGGTAGATGATGAGCACAACCGGGTTTTTAGATCACAAACACTGCTTTGATACCATGTTAACTTGATAATCAGAGGAATGATAAGGACTGGAATAAATAATCTTTTGTATTTCTCTAATGAAAAAGAGGACCAATGTACAGGAAATAAATAGCCTACACAATGTTGCTAAACAAGGAAATAGAATAAAAGACATTGAAAAAGATGGCTGTCAATTAGCCAAGCCTAGAAATCAGCCTCCTTGATTGTAGCGTGTCAATGGACTATTTCGGGAAATGATGGAAACAGATCCCAAAGAATATTTCAACATTTCGCATCTTGAATTTATTTTCTAGAGGGAATTCACTAGACCTTCGGTTTAACCCTCTCTTTTAGTAACACGAGGTCTTAACCTAGACTTTATGTAAATTTTAGTTTATCTTTTGTTAACATTAAATATAGATTTGCTATTCAAGGAAGTCAATTACTGAATTATTGGGAGATATTTATCATTTATTTGATTTTTTATTGAAATATTAAATTAGTCGTTTTTTTCTACTTTTAAGGATGTTACACATAATAAAATTCAATAAGTAGACCTTCATCAGTCATATATTTTATATAGCAATTCTTGAAAAATATCATATAATTTTTTTTCAAAAAACAGTTTTTCTTATAATGATTTTTTTTAAATGGAAAATGAAATATACAATCTTACTTTAGACAAATCATTTTATAAGATAATATATAGATTTAGAGTTTTGAGAGATATAACATTTTTTATTAAACTAGTTGTATATCTGTAAGATGTAACATGATGTACACTTTATTGTAAATTGATGATGAAATTTAAAGACAATTTCTCATAATCTCCAAAAAGATCTTGTATGTCGAATATTGTAATAATAAGATAGATCACTCTATCAACCCATCTCTCAATTATATCCACACTTCTCAAAGAACTAGCTCTTTTTTACACTATAACAAAAAAACAAGAAATAAAAGAATAAATATTTTAAATGCATTTCATATAGGCAGCTTGAAATCACATTCTTGTACTTCTTTTACAGGGACGTTCCAATCTCCTAAAACTTTTGATTACACTGCAAAATGAGACGACAAAGATACATGCATACAAATTACAGAGGCGATTATACGACGTATTACTTTTGTTTTATGATAGAAATTAGAGTAACATTGAGGGAGACCTATATTTTTTTTTTCATTCGTTGATGAAAAACCCTAAAAATGTAAAAGTAGGCCCCTAATTTTTGAGGGGCCCTGTTCAAAATCACACATTTAACATGCTAAAGAACGACCCTGTTCTTTTATAAGCATGAAACTCGGTCTCCATACATATTTGGTTTTCCACCTATGTAATAAATGTTTTTAACCAAAAATTCTCAATAAACTATAACATTAATGTTTCTTAGATACTGAATTTTTGAAATTTAAATTTTGCTAAATTTCCCCCTAAATACTTTAAAAGATGGTATAAAGTATATGAATTTAAGAGGGGCTGAGTTTTGATTTTCCACAAATATTAAAATTTCAAGCAATGTTCATTATATGCTTGTATTTGTGATTTTTTTTACTTAGATATAGCTTCTTGATAAATTTCAAGGTTCAAAATGGTGTGAGGTGTGACTTGACAATGATATTAAGCCTCAAACCTTATAACGACGAGTACATAATGTTTTTCAAGGCACGACTTATGATGACAAATTTGTATATCATATATATAATTATGTACATATTTTTTTTACTGTTACTCAATAAATTAGTCAAGAATACTACAGAATTTAACTTATTTTATATATTAAAAACTAAATAGTAAGACACTAAAAAGTAAGAAAAATCAAGTATTGTGTAACAAAAATCAAGTATTAGGGTCATTGCATGCCACAATCTTTACACGATGTAAGATACAAGTCTTGAACCACGACATACCATAGTAGTTGTTGTGAGTAGCATTTTACAACACTTCAATTTATACAACTTTGCCATACTTATGTATAGGATTGCAAATTTTAGTTAGTAAAAAGTAGGAATATGTCATTATTGAAAAGTTAGGGGATCAAAATGTAAGGTTTCCAACATATTTTATATGGGCCACCCAAACCTTAATGTTCTTAGCAAGTTCCTTTGGTTAGCATCTCTTTCTAATATTAAATAGTGGCATCTCTCTCTCTCTCCCCCCCCCCATCTCTCTCATCTCTCCCATATCTATTTCTCTCTTTCTCATATATCTTTCTTCTCCACACATATATATACGAAGGATCAAACGAGAACAATAATTATTTAAAAGAATACGAGAATTAACAAAATTATTAATGATTTTACATTAACGTGCAAAAAAGTCACGCGGACCTAAAGCCGCGGCCAAAGTCCTTTTTTCGTGTTTTAATGTAAAATCACTAATGATTTTGTTAGTTCTCATGTTCTTTTAAATCGGTACGGTTCTCGTTTGAACCCGTCTCTCTCTCTCTCTATATATCATCTCTCCCTCTATCTTGATTCTCTCTCATATCTCTCTGTGTATCTTTGGCTTTAATTATTTAGGTAAATATAAAATGTGGGATATGACGCATTTTTCTTCTTTCGGGGTGTGACTTCTGTGCCATTACCAACACAAGCAAAAAGAACGAGGCGAGGTTCTCCTCACCGAATATAAATTATTATAATTATCATTTAATTAGCTTTTTTTAAGTAATTTATTTTCTTGGGTGGGGTTCATTGCATCATAATCATAGTTTTCGGAATCGAGTATATATGCACACTAGACACTAGACATATATGTGTATGTATGCCTGCCTGCCTGCCTATATATAGAATATATTATTTATTTATATATTTTTAAGACAAAGTTTGTATCAACGTGTATCTTGTGAAGTTTCATCATGTGGTTAGTGGCCTAACTTATATTTACTAATGCTTTTGCTTCATATAATATTTACAAAATTCATAATAACTAACTAATATATATACCCAAGTCTGCTACAATAAATTGACTTCATATAGCGTGTAAAAATGTTTCAATCTTTTGATAGATTTTTTTTGAAAGGCAAAGCAATATTATTATCAACCAAAGTTAACAAGACAACAAGACACAACGGATCGGAGTGTCCGAAAACATAAGCAACGTGACTCGAACAAGACAACCGTAAAAGCGGTTTGCAAGAAACGAACCACCGCACACGACCAAAAGAAAAATCAGATCCAACCAAATTTTATACAACAATCAGCACACCCATAGTAAAAAACTCAAACTATTTCACTTCGATCGAAGACGGGTCCGACAACCACTTGCACGAATCGAACTTCCTCCCTCTTCCCCGAAATGCTATCCACTCAAAACACTTGCGCTGAAATTCGAACAAGAGATCCTCCATCTTTCTTTTGTCTCCTTTGAAAACGATTTGGTTCCGATGAGCCCAAATGAGATAGCCGAAACTCCAAACCGTCTCCTTCCAAAAATTAGGCCGCGAGGAATTACTTGTCAAAGAAGGAGGAATATCCAAAAGGTCTTTAAGAGAATTGAAATTGTCTTTTCTAATTTTCCACCACCGAAGCACCGAACACCACAATTGATGAACTTCTTGACACTTTATCAAAGCATGATCCACCGTTTCCACTTCCATAATGCATTTTGGACATAACACCGAATCTAAGTCCAACCCCATCTTATCTAAAACCGCTCTACAAGGAAGTCTTCCAATATTGGCCTTCCAAAAGAAAATGCAAATCTTCTTTGCCCATAATTGGACCTCCTCTATCTCCACACCCAAACCGTATAACTTACTTTTTGCAATATTGATCTTTAACCTGGGCGCCACTTCAAAACACTTAAGGATTTTCATTAGATTTTTTAAGTTGGTGATGCTCCATTTGCCAAAGAATATCGCATCATCGGCGTATTGCAGATGAGTCAATGTAATATCTTCTTTACCGATCTTTATACCTTCGAATAACCTTTTTTCTTTTGCTTTCGACATTAAGATGTTTAAACCTTCCGCTACCACAAGAAATAGGAATGGGGAAAGCGGATCACCTTGTGACCTTTCTTCATAAGGAATTCTTTGGTAGGAGACCCGTTGACCAACACCGACACCGACGATGATTCCAAGCAAGTTTTGACCCACTTACACCACTTACTCCCGAATCCCATTTCTTTTAACAACTCTAAAAGGAAGTACCAATCCACACTGTCGTAAGCCTTTTCAAAGTCCACTTTGAACACCAATCCTTTCCTTTTCGATTTCCGAATAAAGTCCACCGCTTCATTTGCAATAAACACTCCATCCAGAATTTAGATTGTTTTATAAGATCTACGTTAATGGAAATCAATTTTAAATTTTATTTAGACATCATGATGACAATTAACGAGTTCTTTTTGAAATAAAATGTTTTATAACTTTTTTATAGAATATTTTTTAGAAGTTTTATAAGACACATCTATTAATTTCTATAGATCATTTGTTTTTATAAGATATTTTTTCAAGTAATATAGTATAAAAAAAAGATGTTTTATCGTAAATTTATAATAAAAACTTGTTAAAAACTGTTAAAAAACATACTATTAACTTATTGTACATGTATATGTATAAACGAACAAGTCTGATACTATAAACTTGAGTTCTATTAAACTCTCTCTCTCTCTCTCTCTATATATATATATATTAAACTCTCTCTCTCTCTCTCTCTCTCTTCTCTCTCTCTCTCTCTCTATATATATATATATATATATGTTAATGCCAAAAATCGTCCAAAGGAAGATCTGAGGTCGATGTGGAGCTTTAACAACTAAAATAGGCCATCACTCGACAAATCACACGACAAGGATAAAAAGTAAGATGAACACAAAGATTTGGTGACGCGAAAAACCCCGTCGAGGGTAAAAACCGCAGACGATAGTGAGGATCGTCAAGTGCACTATGGACGTCAAACAGGGACGTCGTCCTTTAGAATGAGTGATAACAAGTACAATTGACAATATTGCAGTAAAGAAATAATGTAATCGTGCGATTGAGCTAAACGTCGTGCAATGTAACACTTCAGTCGAAAGATTATGCTTGAAGCAATGCTTGAAAATTATATCTTTGTAGTTGCTCTTTAGATGATGAGTTTGTATATATAGCTTATTTTGCCATAAATGAGTATTGATGGTCCAACGGTCTAGATATTAATTGATCTTGATGGCGGTCGTCCATTATATTTGTTGGTCATTATGTGCATTAAACCTGTAATAAGAGACCCACAAAGGAAAACGGTTATATGCAATAAATGATCAATGATTGTTAGTACCGTTACATAGGTCGAAAGATATAAGCCTGTCAAGAGATCCTGTTAGTCGTGGACGTGGGAAATTCACGACGAACGTCATCGAGGACGACGATGTTTTCTGTCATACGATGTCATCATGACCTTATCTTAATACAAGAATGGTCCATAGACTGGAGACGTTCGATTATCTTCCGTCGGTCGTAAATTGTGGAAATTTACCCAAACAGTTTGCCCCCAAAATTCGTAAATTAGGCGGCAAGCCGTTTTTTTCGAATTTTGCAATCAAGTGGAACACGTGTTGATTTCTTGTAACTAAATCATTTCCTCGAGAACCAAAGAGATTCTGAGGGGAAGCATGCAACCATTTTTACTGGTGTGATGTCATGTTGACGTGGGGCGCGTTGTGGCAGGTGTAGGGACAGATGTCGTCCATCTATAGAAGAGGGCGAAGAGTCGATACATGTGTCATCCATCTGATGGTTCATCCTGACATCGGATTGTATATAAACACTGGCTATGCTTGAATCCTTTCCTTTTACGCGATCAAAGATTTTCGGAGAGTATTCTTGCAAAAACCCTGAATTCCGTAGCGAATTGTTGCCAAATTTTGTTCGAGGTCTTAGTGATTTTTAAGGTACGATTTCTTTTCGGTTTTATGCGTTTAAAGACTCAAGCCCGAAAGCCTAGGAAGAATTGGGATGCTTTTGGCTTTTACGTAGCGACCATATACGATCTTGATTTTTCAATGTCGCTAGATCCCATTAGCATTTTTACTGAAGAAAAGGATATCGATTTCTTTAGACAGTTGGCTAAGATTCCAGGGGAAATAACCCTTAGTCCACCGGTGTTGCTCCATCCGGAGCAATGTCCTGAGGGATATTTCTTGATATACGAATATCCATTCAAGATAGGGTTCATATTGCCCTATTCACCATTGTCGAGATCGTTCCTCACGATCTTTGACTTGTCTCCGGAGCAGATGATGCCCTAATTTTGGAGAATCGTTCATGTGATCGAACGATTGACGGATATATGGGAGTCGCCATTTACCGTTTGTGATCTCCTTTCGACGTATACGGTCAAGGCGGAGGCGAACCACAGGTACAACCTATTTTCTAAGTATAGAGGGTCTCGTACCTTGGTTCAAGCGACTGCGGTTAACGACCGCAACTGGAAGACAAGATATGTCTTTGGTCGCTTATCATCGGTCACCGGTGATATCCAGTGGCTCACACGGGATGGAATACCGAAGGTAAGATGTTGAATCTTTTTAAGTCATTAGTTTATTCGAGAGTTTTTTTTACTAACGTTTGTTTTGCTTTCTTGTCAGTGATTGATTTTACAGTAGCTGAACCTTCTGACGATTCAACTGCCAAGATCGATCGGTTCCTCGAATTCAGCATCGAGGAACGTTCATTATTTACGATTCACCCTACCGTTGACTGGGACGAAGGGACGACGACGTTCAATACGTCGGGACTTCTGTCGCCTCTTTCGTAGAGAAGAGACAAGAGAAAGAGAAGGAGGAAGAACCCACCGAGGAATCTCCGAAGGTGGAGATGGCAGGTATGTCTATTCTTCATGTAGATTCTAGTCGTAGGACGTCATCTACGGGTGAGTTTAGTCGAATGGACGTTACTTGCTAATCGTACGATCTTTCACTGTGTCAATCATTCACAGATCGTAAGATTTTTATGGGGTCTAGTCGAGTAAACGTCACCCATGAGTTTTATAAAGTCAGTGGGTCTAATTGTCTGGACGTCACCACTGGTCATAAGATCTTTTTTAGGTTTAGTCGTACAACGTTCCTTTGTAGATTGTGCAAGGTCAAGTCTTTGCTTAAGACGTCACTCACTTAGTAATTTTTTGTTGTTTGTTTGATGTTTCAGGAGGATCGACCCCCACCAAACCATCGACTGGGCTCTCGAAGAGAGAGGCCCTCACACAGCTTGCCCGCAAAGGGCGAGATATCAAGAGAAAAGCCCCCCGACATCTGGGTCGGGAGTTAAGAAGACGAAGGTGGTTCCGAGGGAACCGTCTTCAAAGGACAATGGTCTTGAGGCCACTGTTTCGAAGAAGACTAAGGCGTCTTCGGCGATCGACGCAGAGCCAATTTCACAAGCCCCTCCGGCGGGGACGACAGGGCCATTCTCCTCTTCCCAAGACAAGGGGAAGAGTCCACATACTAAGGAGATTTCGGCCCCGATCGACATAAGTTTTACCCTCCCAGGTGATTTCATGTCGATGGACAATATGGGGAGGAAGACTTTATTTGCTCATCTGGGGAAATTCCTTCTGCCAACCTTCTCCGATCGATACAAGGATGTATCGATCGACGACTTGGCTGCCCATGCCTCGGGGCTTTCTTTCATGGTAAGAATCTTTCGATTCTTTTTTAGGTTTATGGTCTTCTATCGTTTTAGTTGACATCATGTCTTTGTGCAGGCCTTTGAAGCTGGATTGATCTTGAATACCCGTATGGACTAGATTCGGGGTATTGTCCCGAGTGCTCTAGCTAGAGAGCAGGCGACACTTGCCAGGGCTTTAGAGACGGAGACTAGGGCCAAGGCAGTGGAGTCCAAGAAAGAGGAGTACTCCATCCGACTTGACGACGCCTTCAATCAATCTGAGGTCGATGATCATGTAAAGGAGGAGCTCCGGGGGCAGCTGAGTGAGGCCCTTGGTCGAGTGTCTGCGGCGGAGGCGGAGCTGGAGGCGACTAGGAAGGTCTCGACCGTGAGTTTAAAAGGTCGAGGCCCTTAGATCGGAGTTGGGGGCAGCAAAGGAGCAAATCGCCGGACTTAAGGAGGATGTAAAGTCCATCGAGACTTTTACCTGTCTCAAAGTTCGAGTGACGTTAATTCGATGTCACCTGAGGGGCCAAGATCCCCTGGCGTCGGTTGAAGATGAGCTCAACTTCTTCTTGAAGTCAGTCGGGGTTGAGAAAGACCTCGACTCAGAAGATGAGCAAGAAGTCGAGTCGGGGGATGACGTTTCTAAGGTAAGGGTGGAGATGTTGCGTTCGACCCCCAGAAGCAGGAGCAACCAACTCCTTAGTTTGGGTTGATTTTTCTTTTTGTACTTTTGATCGGGAGACTGTTGGTGGTCGTGCCAAGCAATGTAATACCTTTTTTAGGTATTTAATGAAAATATTTTTGAACAGATTGCACTGTTGTTACATCTTATACTTCGTTAAACAGATAACAAAGTAATTACGTAAGTAACTTACGACAGACGTATGGATAGTAATCGAAGGACAAATGATACTTTAATGAAAGTTAAAACAATCTACGATAAGTATAAACAATCGATCGTAAACAAATATTAGATAAAAATTCAAGTAAGTCGCGACAATCACAGATGGCTTAGAAGTATAAAGTACTTAGAACATAATCCAGTGCTAGTCGAGCTTACGACTGAGCTAGCATATAAAGAACCTGTGTTTCGACGTAAGTCACAAGTATATCGATTGGTAACATGTTAATGAGGTTTAGACCTTAAGACCCTTTATATTTACTCGACATGGTCGTGGGACAATCGTAGGGCGTAAATACAGTGGAATGTTTAACTGATTCTGTAGTAAAATTGTTGAAACAAGGGGGGTCGTTGGTTTGACCAACGACACTCCGATGCTTAAGTCAGTAAGGTTTGTAGAGATATAATCGGAAGAGAAGAGGAAATTGGGTTTAAAAGAAATACCTTTTTAGGTGTACCGCATTCCAACTTCGAGGAATGTCTTGACCGTCGAGGGTTTGCAGCCGGTATGCTCCCTTTCCAACAACCTCAGTTATTTGATACGGTCTTTCCCACTTGGTTGATAATTTACTTGAGTCGGGCTCTTGTGTGTTTTGAAACACTCGTCGCAAGACATGATTACCTGTTTGGAAGATTTTGGCCTTAACATTCTTGTTGAAATGTCGTTCGACCAATTGTTTCTGTGAAGTCATTCTGATCAAGGATGATTCTCGCAATTCTTCTAGTACATCGAGGTTGTAACTTAGATCGACTAAGTTGTGTTCGACTTTCGAGTGTCGTGAGGTTGGAATTTGGGTCTCGACAGGCAAGACCGCTTCGCAACCGTAGACAAGAGAGAAAGGAGTTTGTCCTGTGGATGTACGAGGTGTCATACAATTAGCCCAAAGAACTGTCGGAAGTTCTTTGACCCATTTGCCTTTGGCAGCCTTAAGTCTTTTCTTGATTGAGTTAACGATTGTCTTGTTTCTTGACTCAGCGAGTCCATGGGACTGGGGATATCGGGGTGTTAAAGTCGTAAGTTTGATGTTACGATCTTCGCAGAACTGCTGGGTTCTGTCATTTATGAATTGTGACTCGTTATCACATACGATTTCAGATGAAATTCCAAATCTGAAGATGATGTTAGTTTGGATAAAGGAAATGACTTCCTTGTCCCAGACCTGGGAGTAAGCAGCCACTTCTATCCATTTTTAGAAATAATTTGTAAGAACTAGGAGGTATACCTTTTGCCCGGGGGCTGGAGGTAATTTGCCGACAATATCCATCACCCATCGCATGAAGGGCCATGGAGTTAAAGTCGAATGCAAGGGTTCGGAGGGTTTTTGAGACATACCTGAATGTCGCTGACATGCGTCGCAACTTTGGACGTACCTTATTGCGTCTTGTCGCAAAGTTGGCCAGTAGTATCGTTATCGAGAAACACGATTTGCCAAGCTGCGACCTCCCGAGTGATTGCCACACTCACCGTCATGCATTTCTTTCAAAATGCTTTGGACTTGATTTTTATTGATGACACACCACAAGTTTAGTCCTGTCGACGATCGTCTGTAGAGCTGATTTCTAAGCACAATGTATTTGGATGCCTTACATCGAATTTTTCTGGCTTCCAATTTATCTTCAGGAAGTTGGTCGTTTATTATAAATTTCTTGACGTCAATCGACCAATTGTCTTCCTCTTCGATCATCTGTATGTCTCTTTCTTTGTCGATAGATGATGTTTCCAGATGAATTATGGGAATGGTATCGAATGGATGATTCCCAAGTGTCGACCCAAGGTTGGCTAATGCGACAGCTTGAGTATTCTGATCTCTGGGGATCTGAGAAATAGAAAATTCTTTGAATTCCTCGGATTTGTCTTTGGCTATCTTGAGATATGCTGTCATTCTAGAGTCTTTAGCAGCAAAGTCTCCATTCATTTAATTCACGACTAAGAGTGAGTCGCTCTTAACATGAAGCTTCATTGCCCCCAAGTCGTGGGCCTTATTCAATCATGCGATCAAAGCTTCATATTCAGCTTCATTGTTAGTAGCTTTGAAATCGCATCTATGGAGTACACCATCTTGCCCCTTGTGGCGACTTGAGAACGACACCTAGTCCTGCCCCCTGGGCATTGGATGTTCCGTCAGCGTATAGAGTCCATGTTAGGTCGTCGAGAGTTGCCACAATATCTGTCGATGCTTCCAGTTCTGGACTAAAATCTGCGACGAAGTCAACTAATGCCTGTGATTTGATCGCAACCCTTGGTTTATATAAATATCGTAACTACTAAGGTAGATAATCTATTTTTCTAACCGACCTGTTAATTTCGGTTTTCTCAAGATAGACTTAAGAGGAAAGTTAGTCACGACAGTAATAGGGTGCGATTCGAACTGCAGTTATCAAAGCTAACAAGAGTTTTTCCATAGAAGAATACCTGGTTTCTGCGTCGAGAAATGACTTAGTTACGTAATATATCGGTCGTTGTTGTTTATCATCTTCTCAGACGTGGACGACACTTACAACGTTCGGACTAACTGCCAAATATAGTTGGAGGATCTCGTGATCCTCAAGTTTCGATAGTAAAGGTGGGGACACCATGTATTTTTTAAGCTCTTGGAGTGCATTTTCGTGATCGTCCGTGCATTCGAAACCCATGTTCTTTCGCAAAACATTGTATAATAAAAAACATTTATCCGAAGATCGAGAAATAAACCTGTTTAATGCTGCTATACGACCTGTAAGTCGTTGGACCTCTTTGATTTTGCGTGGAGACTTGATATCTAGAATAGCTTTTATTTGATCAGGATTGACCTCAATCCCTCATCGGGTGACCATATATCCTAAGAACTTACCCGCGCTTACTCCAAATGAGCATTTTGTTGGGTTAAGCTTCATATGATATTGTTTAAGTATATCAAACAATTGTCTTAGGTCATCGATATGATCGATCGCCTGTTTTGATTTGAGGAGCATGTCGTCAATATATACTTCCATCGTGTTTCCGAGACGTACTTGGAACATCTTGTTGACTAGTCGTTGGTGTGTCGATCCTGCGTTTTTAAGACCAAAAGGCATGACTTTGTAACAGTAGATCCCTTTGTCTGTCATGAACACTGTTTTCTCTTGGTCTTCACGATGCATTAGGATTTGGTTATATCCCGAGTATGCATCTATAAATGTGAGCAGCTCGTGTCCAGCAGTTGCGTCGACCATGGCGTCGATGTATGGTAAGGGGAAACGATCCTTTGGACAAGCCTTGTTGAGATCCGTGAATTCGATGCACACTCTCCATTTCCCATTCTTCTTTTATACGACTACGACGTTGGTTAGCCAGTCGGGATATTTAACTTTCTGAATTTTTCCTGTTTTGAGTAAGTTATCAACTTCGTCGTTGATTACTTTGTTGCGTTCCGGGGTGAACTTACGACGCTTCTGCTTAATAGGCTTAAACAAAGGATCGACACTGAATCGATGTGTGATGACCTCTGGGTCGATGCCGACCATGTCTTCGTGCGTCCAGGCAAAACAATCGGCATATTCAATTCCTGCAGAAAAGAAATCAATGAATCTTTTAAAGTAGGGTCGAGCGACATACCAATGTAGACCACTCTGTCAGGTCTTTCCTGATCCAGGACGACTTTTTCCAGTTGATATTCGTCGGCAGTTTCAGGTTCGACCTGGCTCTGTAATTGCTAGATGTTCTGCTTTCTAGGCTTCATAGAAATTTTGTAGCACTCGCGTGCGATCTTCCGTTCGATTTTGATTTCTTGGACACCCCAAGTTGTTGGAAACTTGATCGTCTGATGGTACGTTGAGGGTAAGACTTTCATATCATGTATCCAGTGTCGTCCCAGGATGACGTTATATGCTGATGAACAATCGATGACGCTGAACTTGGTCTGTTTGTTGAATCCTTTGGCAAATACTGGGAGAATGATTTCCCTAATGGTGTTAGCCATGTCGCCATTGAAGCCTACAAGGACCGTCGAGCGTCGCACGATCTCTGATTTATCGATTCCCATTGCTTTGATTATGGCGAGTAAAATAATATTGGTTGAGCTTCCTCCGTCGACAAGGATCATTTTTGTCGAGCAAATACCGATCGTGAGTTGGATTACCAATCCATAATGATGCTTCTTCCATTGATCGCCAATGTCTTCTTGATCGAAGGTAATGGGCATGGCCTCCAAGTCAAGGTCTTGCTTCGGTCGTGACATCCGCGACACAGGAAGTTCTCCGGACCTTTGGCTAGCATGTCGTTTTGCTGCTGAATAAGTTAAGCCACAGACATCGGATCCTCCAGTTATGCAATTAACGACTTTTGTATGCTCGGGTGAGGCGGGTCGTGCGTTTGTTCCCAATAAATCTTGCAGATGTCCCTTGGGGACGAGCCATGAAAATTCTCGTCTCAGAGCAATACAGTCGTCTGTCTCATGACCATGATCGTTGTGAAAGTCTCACCATTTAGATTTATCTTTCCTGGCATCGTCTCTTTCGCTTTTTGATAGCCAATTGACGTTTGTCTGCACATTTTTAAGAGCTTCGACGATATCTTTGGATGTCCCTTTATACCCGTAATAAGAGATCTTTGGATGCTAGGGGAACTTAGTAACCAGAGCAGTTTTCTTCTTGTCGAATCTCATGTTTGAGACTTGTTTGGAAGTCTCAACACTAGCAGTCGATCTTGCTTTGAAGTCTGGCTTTTTGACACCATGTGCTTTCTTATCACCCGAATGCTTTCGACGGAAAGCTGCATCATCTTCAACTCGCATGTAGGCTAACGTGCGAGCTCGTACGTCTTCAAAGTTTTCTAGGGGATATTTCGTCAAATCCATATAGAGATCAGAGCTGTCGTCGAGACCTCGCTTGTATGCCTCGATTGCAGTTCGAACGTCACAGTTTCATATGCCAATCATCTCAGAGTTAAAATGGTTGAAATAGCTTCGAACTGATTCACCTGTCATTTGTGTGGTGTAGTAAAGATAACTGGTTTGTTTATCCATTTTACGACTGTTGGCAAATTGATGAAAGAATTGGTTGACCAACTCTGCAAAACTGCCGATAGACTTGGGTCGTAAATTTATCAACCACTAGAGAGCAGCTCCAGTAAGGGTCACACCGAAACTTTTGCACATGCAGACTTCTTGATACTGGTAAGGTATTGATACAGTCCACATTAGCTGCTTGTATTGTGCAATATGCTCCGTTGGATCGCTAATTTCTGAATATTTTGGTGTGAACGTCGGGATGTTGTATTTCTTTGGCACGTCGACCAGGGCAATCTCATCGACGAAAGGTGATGCTTGAAATCCTGTCTTTGGTTCAACGTCTACTTGTACAGTGACTCCAAGTATCTTAGCGAGCAGTAGTAACATCTTTTCGTTTTGCTCTTCCAACTATTTTAGGCGTCGTGCAACAGGGTCATCTGGATTAGCACCGCTACTAGGCATGAATCCAGAGTCTTGAGACATAGGACCTGCATTAGGAATAAAGCCATTGTTCTGCGACGTGCCCCCATTATACACATTCAATGGTACATGCATGTAAGGCATGGTCACTGATGGAAGAGATGTCACAGGAGGTGGCATTGATGGGACCGTCGGGATGGAGAAAGTAGCGACTCCAGTATTCACTCCCATACCTTGCGTTGGCCTAGGGTATGGAGATGGTGGAGGTGGAACACCTGCAAAAGACATGTTAAAGGGTGGCCTTGGACCGAAGGGAGGTCCAAATTAGTTGCCTATATTTGGATTCCTCATCGCTAGATTCCTCATGGCGGAGAGTTCTTCATTAGCCCTAAGATTTTGCACGTCCAGGGTATGAATTTGGTTTCGAGCGGCATCAAGCTCCATGCGCATTTGAGCGATGATATCGGCTTGAGTTCCTTGTGTTTCCATAATCCTGTCAAACAAGAATCCTGCACTAAAACTGTTTGTAGATCGCGCTCTCTGTCGAGGATGTTACTCTAGATGGGGCCCCACGGTGGGCGCCAAACTGTTAATGCCAAAAATCGTCCAAAGGAAGATCTTAGGTCAATGTGGAGATTTAACAACTAAAGTAGGCCATCACTCGACAAATCACACCACAAGGATAAAAAGTAAGATGAACACAGAGATTCAGTGACGCGGAAAACCCCGTCGAGGGTAAAAACCGTGGACGATAGTGAGGATCGTCAAGTGCACTATGGACGTCAAACAGGGACGTCGTCCTTTAGAAGGAGTGATTACAAGTACAATTGACAATATTTCAGTAAAGAAATAATGTAATCGTGCGATTGAGCTAAATGTCGTGCAATGTAACACTTTAGTCGAAATATTATACTTGAAGCAATGCTTGAAAATAATATCTTCATAGTTGATCTTTAGATGATGATGTGTATATCTCTATCTGTCCTTTGTGTAGCTCTTTGAGTTTGTATATATACCTTATTTTGCCATAAATGAGTATTGATGGTATAACGGTCTAAATATTGATTGATCTTGATGTCGGTCGTCCATTATATCCGTTGGTCATTATGTGCATTAAACCTGTAATAAGAGATCTACAAAGGAAAAATGATTGTATGCAATAAATGATCAATGATTGTTAGTACCGTTACATAGGTCGAAAGATATAAGCCTGTCAAGAGATCCTGTTAGTCGTGGATGTGGGAAACTCACGGCGATCGTCATCGAGGACGACAATGTTTTCTGTCGTACGATGTCGTCATGACCTTATCTTAATACAAGAATGGTCCATAAACTTGAGACGTTTTAGTGATATATGTAAAATGTTTGTTATCACTAGGTGTAAAGTCTAACACTTCTTCTTAGATGACATGTATATCAGGTTCCTTTAGCGACGGGTCATACAAGGCCTGAGGGATAAGTGTTGGGCCATTACGGCATCTTTTTGGATTTAATCTTTTAGTGATTTGGTGTACATAAAGAGATAGATACTTTTGGGAGATTGAGCCGACAACCGTTATAATCTAGATATAACGGTTTAGATTAGTATGTTGTTGACTTTAATATCCATTTATAGAATTGTAAACGTTATTGCTATTTTCCTTTTTTGGATGATTTCCATCGATTTGAGATGTTATATTTCATAAGTTTTAAGGTTTAAATTTACCTCTATCTCTAGAGTGTTACATATTGAGTTTTAGTTCATAATTGTTCATAAGAGCTCCATGTTACATTCATGTAACGACTATAATTTGGATTGTCTACGGTTGTCAGAAGATGCAATCTGATAAAGGATGATGAACATGAATGAACTAGCCTTTGAGAAACCATATGATATTTACAACACATGAACACTGAGAACATTAAACTTTAGTGTTCATGCACATGAAAACCAATCAGATCTTCATGGTTCATCGCATTCGTAGTGTTTATACGTTCATTATTGTTCATACGTCCATTATTTTTCATTCACCAATGATTAATGAGAGTTCGAATGAACACCAAGAACACTAAACTTTAGTGTTCATGAACAATAACGAATGTATGAAATCTCCATGGTTCATAGAGTTGGAGTGTTCACATGAGTTAATGTGTAGTACGTTAAGTGAAAGATATGCGTAAAATTAAAAATGACTGCGAGAGTGTGATATTTCCAGTAGGTGGCTACATACCAAAAACATTTCAAATGAACATGGGTGAACAAAGCTACTCCTACTATCAATGATAACGGAGGTGAATGAGTATTGAAAAATCATTTGAGTATGAACCCATGCGAACATTGACAATCATATTATGTGAACAAAGTCAAACCTAACGTATTATTTGAATGATATATTTTACCCCCAAGATAAATCGTCAGTTTCGTTTCTTTGTGAGAGAAATCAATGGAGCGATAATGATGTTAGAAGAAATTGGGGGTATTTTTTCCAAAACGGTCGAACCACATGTGGTTTTATACTAAAATCATGTTTAAAATCACATGTGTGATTCACGCAACTTTGTCCATGACCTGAGGTCGCGAGTCCACCACAAGAAACAGAGGTTTAGCAACGAATTTTGTTGTCGCTAAAAGTCCATTTATCATCACAAACGGTTTATAGAGACGACGTGTCGTCGCTATAGCTTATGGATAAAACATTTCGTCGTTATAGGCGCGTTGTTGAAACTCACTTTCCTTGTAGTGGTCACGTCTCCCGCACACCTTTGTGTTAATCGTTAGTTTAAAATCACATGTGATTTTGCACATGATTTGATTTTTTTTTATTCTTTTATTTTATTACTGTTCTTCTTTGAACCTCTATTCTCTCTCTCTCTCTCTCTCTCTCTCTCTCTCTCTCTATATATATATATATATATATATATATATATATTGAACAAATATGTAAAATCCTTTTAAATAAAAGAATCATATTGAACCCATCATTAGTTACAACAAAATTGGTTTTGCAATGTAAACACTATGTCATATATGTCTAAATGTTTTATAATATATATATATATATATATATATAGAGAGAGAGAGAGAGAGAGAGGATCATACGAGTTTGCAAGAAGATGAAAAGGAATGTGAGCCACATAATCTATTAATTAAAAATATCATAAATAAAAAATGAAAAATACTTTTAGAATTAGGATAATTATCATTTTGAATTAGATAAATCTTTAAAATTATCATTATATCTTTTAGATTTATTTATTTTTTAATTTTTTATTATATAATTTTTTTCTAAATATACTTATAATAAAAAAAATCACAATGTTGACCAAATATCACATGTGATATCACTATATGAATATTTATATATATATCACATATCATATTATCACATGTGAATTGTATATATTTTAGTTAATCATATGTATATTTATTTTTATAGATCTTTTTGTGATGTAAATATTATCACATGTGATTATGCGTCACTTATATTTAGACACATATTATCATATGTGATATGTATAAAAATTCACCTAGGGGGATCATATGTTAAACAAAGTAATGATATGTGATTCAAAACGTAAATCCAAAAAAAAAAATGGTGAAATAGATAATGAATTAATTGTGAATATCGCATGTGATATTTGATGAAAATTATGATTTTTTTTAATAAAAAATGTATCAATAAAAAAAATTATATAAATTTGATAAAAACAAAAATTATGAATTTATTAAAATTAAAAAATAAATAAATTTAAAAGATATAATAAGATTCTTAAGGATTTATCCAATTCAAAATTGTAATTATCCTAAATTTTAAAATTAATTTTTATTTTTTTATTTATGGTATTTTTTAATTAATAAATTATGTGGCTCATATTCCTTTCGCAAATTGACTCCCTTCTCATTTGAATCTGCCTATATAATATATATATATATATATATATATATATATAGTGTTTGGTTTATTTGAGAAATGATAAATATATGAGAAATAGAGAAGTGATCTTAGCCATTCATATGGTCAAGATTGGATTTAATTGGTCAAAAGTTACGGTTTTGACTGGTGGTCAAAAATTACGGTTCTTCCAAAAATATAAAGGTATTTACGTAACTTTAACAAAAACACGCGCGTGTTCATATATATGAAGGCATGCAGTCATACATGAATGCATGCGTTCATATATGAATGTTCGTAATTTTAAATAAACACTGACTGCATGCCTTCATATATGAATGCATGCGTTCATATATGAATGCATGCAAAAAAAAAAGAGTGACATTCATATATGAACGCCTGTTTTTTGCATGCCTTCATATATGAATGCATGCAAAAAAAAAGAGTGACATTCATATATGAACGCCTGTTTTTGCATGCCTTCATATATGAATGCATGCGTTCATATATGAATGTTCATAATTTTTACATAAACACTGACTGCATGCCTTCATATATGATTGCATGCGTTCATATATGAATGCATGCAAAAAAAAGAGTGACATTCATATATGAACGCCTGTTTTTTGTATGCCTTCATATATGAATGCATGCGTTCATATATGAATACGTACAAAAAAAATAGTGACATTCTACTAACATTCATATATGAACGTCTACTAACATTCATATATGAACTTCTGTTTTTTGCATGCATTCATATATGAACACACACGGCTAAAAAAAAGAAAAAAAAGTGATATTCATATCTGAACGTTTGGATAATTTACAAAAATACCCTTCGAATAATAAACAATGTGAGGAACACGGGAGTGGACCATGGGAGCAATTATCCCCTAATTATCGGTCAAAGCCGCCGATCTTGACCGAATTAATGGTTTAAGATCACTTCTCTATTTCTCATATATTTACTGTTTCTCAAATGAATCTTTCCCTATATATATATATATATATATATATATATATAGTGGAAGGATATTTTTGCAACCCTTAAAAAGGTTGCAACCCTTGCAACCCACATCTTAACCGTTAGATTCATGATCGACGGTCATTTTATTTTTATTTTTCTGTTTTTTTTAATTAAAAATATTGGGCTCCATATCTATTGTAACCGTCGATCATGAATCCAACGGCTAAGATGTGGGTTGCAAGGGTTGCAATCTTTTTAAGGGTTGCAAAATATTATTCCTCTCTCTCTCTCTCTCTCTCTCTCTCTCTCTCTCTCTCTATATATATATATATATATATATATATATATATATTGTTTGGGTATATACATAAATGACTTTTTTAAACGCATTTTTTAAACGGTTTTTATAAAAATTCGAAAAAATCGTTTAAAAAGGTGGTTACGTTTTTTAAAACTTTTTTTAAACGAATATGCGGTTGTAGTACCGTTTAAAAAAGTCATATGATCTTTTTAAACGGTTGTTATAAAAAACCGTTTAAAAAGGGATACGTATTTCACACGGATAATTGAACAAAACCGTTTAAAAAACCGCCTAACTTTTTTACACGGTTTTTTCATACAACCGTTTAAAATACATCTGTTTAAAAAGGCCAAACACTTTTTCAAACACTTTCATTATCACAAAACCGTTTAAAAAGGTTTTTAAAAATTTAGGATAAAACCGAACTACATTAATTATTTTTTATATTTTGATAGGTTCGGAACAATTTGGAGCGAAAAAGAACAAAACGATAATTTTTGACAGATTTGTGCAACTGTGACGTTTTGATCATATCTCACTCGTCCGATCTTCGATTTGAGTGATTCAAGATGATCTGGAAACCCAACACACAGATCTAAAATGTTCGTGTTTTGAGTTTTTGGCAATTTGGAGTAAATCTGGGCCGAATCTGAAGTTGAAGTTGGGAGTACAAAGCTGGACAAAAAATGAATAAAAGAATTAAATGTGCTTCAATAAACACAGAAGAGAATGTGGTGGAATGGTAAGTGACATAGGTTTGCATGGTTGTGGTTTTGAGATCGAATCCTATGTGCAGTAGATAGCATTCTTTTATTTTTTAAACGGTTTGACTTTTTTAAATGGTTCAAAAACCGTTTAAAAAAGCTCCTGACTTTTCCAAACGGTGCCCTTTCAAACGGTTGTAAAACCGTTTAAAAATGTCCAAAACAACCGTTTAAAATATCTATTTCTGTAGTAGTGATTGGTGTTATAAACTCAAATTAGTACCATTATGTAATCTAATAGAGCGCCCAATGATGGTTGGACTTCCTTAAAGGCACATCTAGTTATATACCCTTACAAAATTATTTCACTTATGCAAGATATACTATATAATGAAAATTCTAAAACGGGTTATTGTACAAATTATTGTACAATTACATTTACCACTCTTAATCTTTTATACAATAACATTTACTACCCTTATATTGTTACATTTATCACCCTTACAATTACTTATTTAATTTATTTTGTATCCCTTACTTTTTCATTTTACATTTTACACCGTTATCATATTAACACAAATAATCGTATATGAACAAAAATGCAATGAAAAAATACGTTCATTTTTTTACAAATTATATCATTATAATCGTCTCGTCAATACCTTCAAAACGAGCCCAATATTGAATATTTTTTAATTTAACCATACTATTAAATATCAGAATATATACGAATTATCTATACTACTAAAACGGTTATTGTACAAACTTTTGTACAATTACATTTACCACCCTTACATTGTTACATTTATCACCCTTATAATTACTTATTTAATTTACTTTATAACCCTTATTTTTTTAATTTTACACATATTAACACAAATAATTATATATTAACAAAAATGCAATGAAAAAATACGTTCATTTTTCTACAAATTATATCATTATAAGCGTCTCCTCAATATCTTCAAAACGAGCCAAATATTGAATATTTTTTAATTTAACCGTACTATTAAATATCATGAATATCTACGAAATAATTTGTTTTTCTGTCCATACGTTTTATTTTTTTTTCCACCGTTAGCACGTTAAAAATACATAATCGTAAAATACGTTTCATTCTTATTATAAATAATATCATTATAATTTTTTCGTCAATAATTGTAATATAAACTAATTATTGAATATCTTTATGGCTTTAGGTTTCATAAGTTGTGATTTTTAGGTCATGGTTGATTATTGATGAAATGTATATAAGGAAATAGCATTAATTGTTCGTTCTTTACTTATATTTCGCTGCATCGCACGGGTATATGCCTAGTGCAAGATGAAAATAGCATATTTATGAAATCAGGGCCATATCGGTCTTTCAACCACCTTAGAGCATCTCCAGTAACAAACTTGTTTTAGATGTTCATGACTCTGCCATATAATTGTTGGTGATTTTAGTGTTATCAATCATTTTGGTATAATTTTGATTTACTTGAGATCGATTAAGGTGATAAGTCAAACATAAGTGAGTTAGGAGATGAGGAGTACACACTCACAAATGTTGCCCCTATCATCTTGAATCGCCATTACAGAGGTCAAGAGGGTTGCGCCCCCTTGCGGGGTTCTAGCGCCCCTGGTCTATTTTAAGAACAATGAGAATCAAAAAGTCAAATTTTAGGTTATTAAATGAACTGGGCTAAATGTCACAATCGCTGTCAAGGTCGCGAGTCTCACCCCACTTACGGTACATATCCCACGAGAGTGCCCCGCGATAGTGACAGAGTGTCACAATCGTGGGCACTATTGCTATCACTCACCAACTCTCGGTACATTTCACGCGGTAGTGCCACGCGATAGTGACAAGATGTCACAGTCGCGGGCACTATCGCCGACACTGTACCGAAGCTCCTTTTTGGTGAAATTGGTCTGCGACGATTCTTGACATATAAAATTATTCATATTGGAGTCCTCGCATAATTCTAAAAGGTTGAAACGAGATAAGAACCAAATTAATAACATTCAAGGTCCGAAGTAATAAAGAGATTAAAACACCGGAAGCCAGGGTGTTACAACTTTACCCTAATTAAATTTTCTCTCTTCCCAATTCTTAAATATTTATGTATTAATGAATAGCATATTTCAAAATATGGTTATCTATTTTTGAATCTGGATGATTATTTTGGGATAAATATAAATAGAAATATGGACATTTATTCTGGGATGGAGAAAATATTAGTTTTAGATAATCGATCAAAGGGGCAAAATTAAATGATTATTTCGTTCGTTTAAACCACTTAATTATTCAACACATTAGAGAAGTAACGACTTATCTTTAGCTAGACAGATGAATTATAGTAGACAAACAACTTAATTCAGACAAATTTTAATTATACGATACTTTTGAGTTCTTATATAATCTTTATTTTTGGATAATGGGATGTGTTAAATTGTGTCAACTTTCACACATCTCAAGTAATTTATGTGGCCTTAAAGTTAACAATCAATAAACCTTCAAGAGCTATTCTAAATTAAAGTTTTTGTAATCTTATTTGTATCGAATTTGGGAAAGTTCTATCCCAATATACAACATATGATTCATCACCAATTTTGATCTTATAGGTGCAAATCCATAATAAATTAGCAAGGAAGCCAAACTAGGGTGTTGCTAATAATAGCGAAGAAAGGTGAAATTAATAAGATTGAAGGCAATGGGGATCGCTATGAAGTATATTAATTTTTTTTTTCATAAAAAACAAATACAACTTTTATGTGTGTTTAAGCACGATAAAAAATAATTGATTTTATCTAAATTACCACCGCAATTGTACAAAGTTGTCCTACACATATAGCAAGACAAAGTATGGATTAACTTAACCACAAGGGTGGAAGCGTGGTGGATAAGGAAAAAAGGATGATAAAAATCAACCCGGCTTCGAATCATGCAATCTGTTAGGAGTTGTGTAACTTAGAGATGGTATTGAGACCGGATAAACTTAAGAATCGTGTTGGAAAACACTTTCCAAATACAACAATTCGACCCTATAAACCTTGAGTTCACGAATTTTGTATTGGGATAATTTTTAAGATTTCTCTCTTTTTCAAAGGCCGTGAAAAGAGATTTTTGTATATCCTCAGATTCTTACATTACATGTTTATATAGGAGATCGATGTGACAGTTAGGCGGTTAGGCGGTTATTGGCGGTTATAACCATAAATGGATAAGATTAAAAAGTAGTTATAACCGAATTCTATAAGCTATCAGTGACCGGCTATCACTTATCAGCGATAGCCTTCCGATTTTCAGCGATAGCTTTTAGATTTTTAGCGATAGCCTTTATAATTTCTAAAACACGACTTAAATAAATTTATAAGTCCTTTAGAACTTCAACCCCTCTTAAGATAATAAAGGTAACATTTGTAAGTGTGCACTCCGCACCTTCTAACTTACGTATGTTTACCTTATCGTCTTAATCGATCTCAAGTAAATCACAAATACACCAAAATGTTTGATGACACTAAAATCACCAACATTCCTCCCCCATTTTAGTGTAATCCTTTGATTCACTATTCAATCATAAACATGTAAAATTCAAACAAATGCATAAATGAAAATGTCACGAAGATTGAATTTTCATTTTAGTATATTACACATTCCAAATATTCGAGAATCGGGGTGTTCTAAGAATTGAACCCATCAACCCATTTGAATACATGAAGATAATTACACATATGTTCGTACAAATCTAGATAACACACTTGACACATTTGTAGAGGCCTTGTGTTCTTATCCATTCATGAACGTATAGAAAGCCAAGTCGAAAACTTTCTTGAAGCGGCCACACTTCACGTCCACTTAGGTGATTCTTTTATGTCTTGCACTTGCACATGCAATTTTTCAAAAGAATCATTAAGAAATAATTTTTCAACCTTACAGCACTTGCAGGTCTAAGCACATACCTTGGGATGATATTATCATGTGCTTCAATTTTATTAATAAGCCTTCCACATTGAATTCAACCTTTAACGTTGTATTAAAGAGGAATTGGGTATCTTATTAATAAATATTTATATGGACTTTAAACCCATGCCGATCACAGACTTGTGCACTTAGTCCCTAGCCAACCCCTTTGTTAAATGGTCGGCTAAATTATTATGAGTTCTAATGAATTCTACGGATATCACCCCATGCATGATTAATTCTCTAACCATGCTATGTCTTACTCCCAAGTGCCTTGACTTTCCATTATATACTTGGCTATATGCCTTAGCCAAGGTTGCAGCACTATCACAATGAATACAAATCGGTGATATCGGTTTCGGCCACAAAGGAATCTCGTATATTAAATTCCTTAGCAACTCCGCCTCTTTAACGACGGCCGCCAAGGCCACAAATTCATATTCCATGATGGAATCTGTGATGCAAGTTTGTTTCTTTGAGGCCCAAGAAATGGCACCTCCACCGAGCAAAAATGCCCATCCACTAGTAGAAGAATGATCCTCTACATTGGATATCCAACTCGCATCCGTGTAGCCTTCGATTACCGAAGGAAACCCGATATAAGTGATACCATAATTCATGGTTCCCTTCAAGTACTTGAATACTCTTCTTACCGCTTGCCAATGATGAGCACTCGGTCTACTAGTAAACCAACTCAACCTACCAACGGCGTAGGCAATATCCGGGCGTGTACTTGTCATTGCATACATGAAGTACCCAATTGCTTTAGAGTATTCTAATTGTGAAACCGCTTCACCCTCGTTGGGCATAAACTTCTCATTTGGATCCAACGGGGTACTTACGGGGGAACAATTCAACATGTTAAACTTCTTTAACACTTTCTCTACATAGTGAGATTGTGTTATGGCCAAACCTTTGTTCTCCCGTTTAATCCTTATCCCAAGGATCACTTCGGCCTCCCCCAAATCCTTCATCGAGAATTGGGATGACAAAAATTCTTTTGTTAAGTCGACTTGTCTTTGGTCCATGCCAAAGATTAACATATCGTCTACATATAGACAAATTATGACGCCTCTATCGGAATCGTCAAATTTGCTATACACACACTTGTTCGATTGATTTAAACGAAAACCATAAGACAAAACAAGATCATCAAACTTTTGATGCCACTGTTTTGGGGCTTGTTTCAAACCATAAAGTGATTTAATTAATTTACACACTTTATGATCATTCTCCGGCATCACAAAGCCTTCTGTTTGTTTCATGTAAACCTCCTCCTTCAAATCACCGTTAAGGAATGCGTTCTTGACATCCATTTGGTGAATTACCAAGTTATTAATAGCCGCCAATGCTATTAATAATCGAATAATGGAGATTCGAGCAACCAGTGCTTAGGTATCGAAATAATCGATGCCTTCTTTTTGCCGAAAACCTTGTATTACCAACCGAGCTTTAAACTTATCGATAGAACCATCAACTTTCATTTTCTTCTTGAAAATCCATTTGCAACCCAATGATTTGCAACCCGGTGGTAAGTCGGCCAACACCCACGTGTTATTACCCATGATAGACTTCATCTCATCATTTATTGCCTCCTTCCAAAAGGCAACATCTTGAGACTTCATAGCCTCATCATAGGTTCTTGGATCTTCCTCTATGCTATAACAATAAGCATATTGAGATCCAATTTCATCTCGTGAACCTTCAACTAAGTATAGTTGAAAGTCGGGACCAAAAGATTTCTCAATCCTTCCTCGTTTACTTCTTCGAAGCTCGAGAAATTCCAAAGGGTTTTCCTTTTCTTTTCCACTATCTTTGATTCCACTCGTACTTGGAATCATGTCTTTTGGTCTCGGTATCGAAGTAAATTGATTCTCATCGAAGATGGCATCTCTCGATTCTATTACGGTATTAATCGAAATAGAATCGTTGAGTTCGATGACATAGAACCGATATGCCTTAGAATGGTCGGCATATCCGATAAATATACAATTGATTCCTCTTTCCCCCAATGTCTTCCTTTTGGGATCCGGTAATCTTACCAAGACTCGGCATCCCCAAACCCGTAAATAATTCAAGTTTGGTTTCTTCTTGAAACAAAGTTCATAAGGAGTCACCTTACTTCTTTTGTTTGGTACCCGGTTCAAAACGTAACAAGCCATCAACATGGCTTCACCCCAAAATCCGTCACTAAGACCGGAGTAGGATAACATCGAGTTAACCATTTCTTTCAAAACTCGATTTTTCCGTTCCGCAACACCATTTTGTTGAGGTGTGTACGGTGTCGTGGTCTCGTGAATAATTCCAACAGACTGGAAAAATAGAGGATCGAAATATTCACTGCCTCTATCAGTTCTTAACTTTTTAATTAAAATATTTTCCTGCAATTCCACTTCGGTTTTATAAATATTAAATTTTTCTAAAACTTCGTCTTTCGAATGAAGTAGAAAAACGTAACAAAATCTCGAAGCGTCATCTATAAATGTAGCAAAATACTTTTTATTTCCAAGTGAAGAAGTCGCATGCAAATCACACAAATCACTATGGATTAAATCCAAAACCATAGATGATCATTTAATTTTAGGAAAAGGTTGACGTGTGATTTTTGTAAGCATGCAAGTCTTACACTTTTCAATATTTAAATCAAAGGAAGGAATCATGTCATCCTTGGACATTTCATGCATTCTTTTATAATGCACATGTCCAAGTCTGGCATGCCACAAAAATGAATTTTCATTCTCAACCAAACACACAGAATTATCACAAGCAAATTTATTAATTAGATTCAACATAAACATACCAGAATTCAAATATCCAAATCCAACAAACACACCACGTCGCGATAAGGTATACTTATCGCTTTCAAATACTTGTTTGTAACCCAACTTGTTCAACATACTATCGGAGACTAGATTCTTCCGAATTTTCGGTACAAATAAAACATTATTTAGAGTTAATAAATTCCCAGAGCTAAAAGTAAGATCCACGCAATCACGACCCAAGATTGGAGCACTAGACTCGTTGCCCATATGCAAGACCGATCCATCTTCCACCGGTTCGAAGTTCTTAAACCATTTTTGATCCTTGCACACGTGACTCGTGGCACCCAAGTCTATCCACCATGCGATATCATCATCCTGTACATAAAATGCATAGGAAATGAGTGGTACATAATTTTCACTTGAATTATAAGAAAAGATCGAATTTTGACCTTGATTTGGGGGTTGGACGTTCGACCCTTGTCCCGCCCCACTCGTACTCGCTCCATTCTTGTTTTCTTTACCAACTCGAAAATCTCGTTTGAAATGTCCGGTTCGACCACAAATCCAACAAGTCATTTTCGACTTTTTGTTGGGCCCGTGTTTGGGGTTGTCGAACATCCACTTTTTACCTTTGTCAAACTTCCTTTTGGTCGTGTTCTTACGCTCCTCAACCATGTTGACATTGGATGAACTTGGGACATCCTTATCCTTGGTCTTACCACTTTCTTGTACACATAATGATTCCTCAATACGTAAGTGGCTGCCAAGTTGCACCAAAGAAAGTTCTTCCTTTTTGTGTTTAAGTGTATGTTTGAAATCTTTCCATAATGGTGGCAACTTGTCAATTATACTCGAAACCGATATGGATTCATCCATATTCATATGGTGTTGAGTAAATTGACCAATGATCTGGAGCAATTCGTTGTATTGCTCCATAACGGGCTTGGAATCAATCATCTTGTAATTGTTAAAATTACTTACGAGGAACTTCTTACTCGAAGCATCCTCGACCATGTATTTCGATTCCAAAACATCCCATAATTCCTTGGATGTTTCTATATTCTGGTAAATATCAAATAAAGCATCAGACATACCGTTAAGAATATGCCCACGACATATGTAGTCATCGTTCTCCCACTTGTTTCTACGTCGGACCGCCTCCAGAGTTGAATCTTCAAGAATCTCGGGCATCGGGGTGCTAAGAACATACACGACCTTCGAAGTGGTGAGAAGGAAGTGCATCTTCTTTTGCCACCGACGAAAGTCGTTTCCTTGAAATTTCTCTAGTTTGTCAAACTTCAAAGTCATATCGCGAACGGACTCCTCTCGATTCGCCATTGTTAATTAATCTGAAAATTGTTGTATCTGAATGTTAGGAGTTGTTAACTTAGAGATGGTATCGAGACCGGATAAACTTAAGAATCGTGTTGGAAAGCACTTTCCAAATACAACAATTCGACACTATAAGCCTTGAGTTCACGAATTTTGTATTGGGATAATTCTTAAGATTTCTCTCTTTTTCAAAGGCTGTGAAAAGAGATTTTCGTATATCCTCAGATTCTCACATTACATGTTTATATAGGAGATCGACGTGGCGGTTAGGCGGTTAATAGCGGTTAGGCGTTTATTGGCGGTTATAACCATAAATGGATAAGATTAAAAAGTAGTTATAACCGAATTCTATAAGCTATCAGCGACCGGCTATCACCTATCAGCGATAGCCTTCCGATTTTCAGCGATAGCTTTTAGATTTTTAGCGATAGCCTTTATAATTTCCAAAACACGACTTAAATAAATTTATAAGTCCTTTAGAACTTCAACCCCTCTTAAGATAATAAAGGTAACATTTGTAAGTGTGCAATCCGCACCTTCTAACTTACGTATGTTTATCTTATCGTCTTAATCGATCTCAAGTAAATCACAATTACACCAAAATGTTTGATAACACTAAAATCACCAACACAATCTACATATATTATACGCTTGTAGTTACTGGGAGATACACCTCAGGATTGTAGGTGAAGCCTACAGTCTTAACTTGTCATGAGATTAGTCTGGGCAAAACTTAGGATCATCCATTTCCGAATAAAAAAAAGTATGGATTAACTTCATAATTGAGATTTTTTATATCATATAGTTACCCCTTGCAGATTTCTTTCTTCTATTTGCTTTTCACAAAAAAAAAAAAAAGTTATATATATAATTAGATTAGATGTCATGGATGATTAGGACTTCGATACATCATTATAGATAAAAGAGGGAAGGTACTTAAGTATCTTTTTTATGGTGTGTTTTTAGTTGCTTGTACATCATGTATTGTAACTTGTAAATAATGCATTGAAATTTGTATATTATTATAAATTGAAATTTCCAAGTCTAAAAAGGGTGGTTAGCCTCATATTGGGTGAGTTTAGTTTCCAATTCCCTTTCTAATTATAGATTGAAGACAGTAACCAATCAAGCAACTCCAACAAACCTATGTAAATAGCCATTTTAAAGGGCTATTATTACTTCTCCTCAAGTCAGACTATACTTCTCATTCTCTCTCTCTTTCTCTCTCTAAAAAGAACACCAATCTTGGGTTTTGCCTCTCTAGTAAGTTCTTTCTCTTTCTTGACATATCTCCTTATAGGAATAGCCATATTTAGCAACAAAGTTTGCACCTTTCTTTTTGCTACCTAAACTTTTTTGTTTTGCTTCAAGAATGGATTGAGCTTCTAGGGTTTGTGTTTTTACTGATAGATCTTGGTTTTAATATGATGTGTTGTTTAATTTCTTGAATGATTAGGTCGGTTTCAAGAAAGCTAATTAATTAAGATCATGGTGAGAGGAAAGACCCAGATGAGGAGGATAGAGAATGCTACAAGTAGGCAAGTGACTTTCTCCAAAAGAAGAAATGGTTTATTGAAGAAAGCTTTTGAGCTTTCTGTGCTTTGTGATGCTCAAGTTGCTTTGATTATCTTCTCTCCAAGAGGGAAGCTTTGTGAATTTGCAAGCTCAAGGTTTCATCTTTTAATTTCTCATCACTCATCATTTCTGGTTCTTGATTGATTAATTAAAACTTGTGGGCTTTTTCTTTCCTTTTGATTTGGTTCATGCATATATATACATATACACACACCTTCATATATACATACATGTGGTAAACATTATATGTATGCCTTTTAATTTTGTGTGTTCTAGTAGTTTTAGGTTATCAATTAACCTTAGGGTTTCTTTCTTCCTCTCTCTCTCTCTCTCTCTCTCTCTGTCTGTCTCTCTCTTACAGAAACACTCAAAGAAAACACAGACACTTACCTATCTAGATCTGAAACTTGGTTCTTTTTTTAACTTTTAGGGTTACAAATAGGGATCTTTATGTGTATATATATATATAGAACTGGAGTTTGTTTGATTAATTTGCACAATTTTTAGTCTTTTAAAGATCAGTACATATCACTTGAGTGTTCTTCTTTATCTGACGCAAATTAATACATGTTTTTTTTCAAATGATTTGAGTTGGAATCTATATACTGATTTTTGACTTGATTGTTTGGAATCCCACATTTTACTTTGATGAATTAAGTCGGATAAACTTTGACATAATTAATATTAGGCGTGGGTTTCCATGTTTTGTAATGACCCTTAAAGATCAACAACAAAGACTCTTTGCCTGGCATGTTTCAATATATAACTTGAAGTGGTTTGTTTCATATATTCCAACTTCTTTTTTACATATGCAGAAAGTCATCGGCTTTTGCTTTTCTTCAGATTTTTGCCATAAAAAGAATCAACTTCCAAATATATTTATGATCACAGTACAACATATATATATATATATATATTATATTATTTTTGTGTACGACGGAAAATTAATAATTACATTACATGGTTGATTAAAACGTCAAATATATATCTTCTAAGTCTTATAAATATTTTGCAACAAAACCAATATTTTATAATGAGTATAAATAGCAAAGGATTAAATTTTACTGTAATTAATTTAAATATCTTAAATTAAAATTATTTTGAGAAAGAGTATTTGATTTTTCTTACTCTAATTCGTTAAAAACATTTTCTTTTTGCAGTAAATCAATTTTTTAGCCGTACGTTTAATTTTCTTTGTAATATATGTACTTGTATTCTTATTAAAAATGATGATTAATTTGATTTGTTAATATTTTTTATATATCTTTTTACATAAATAAACGTATAGATGTAGATTCATAAACATGCTCCAATCTATTTAGTACTTATTTAGATGATATAATTTGTATGATTGCAAAATAATAGTACACGATCGATAATTTTTTTTATTTAAATATGTTATTAAGAAAAATATAACAACAATTTTGCTTCTTAGACCTTTAAGTTTTACGTATATCAATTTTGAATTATTTATATTTTTACCTTAGGTATAAGAATGAAACTTGACTATAGTTCTACATGTTTTTTAATAAGAAGATTGATTTATCATTTTCATAAATAAAGAACCTATTTCAAGAATCAACTATTAGGTGGTTGTTGATGATTAAGCCAAAAAAACATCAATTTAACTTGTAAGAATTTATGATCTTAGGCCTTAGTTAACTAACTACTAGCGATGAATTACATGTTTTTTGATCGTTAATTCGTCACAATCGATCATGTTTTTCACAACTTAAGGCAATACTGAACATTAAAATTGATTTGTTATATTTAAGAAAAAAGTGAGAATTCAATCCAATTATCAAGATTAATATACAAGGTGGATTACAAGCGACCATTAATTAAGATATTGTAAAACCAATTACAATTAAGTTCGATTGTTAAAATATGTCACAAAGTTTTAAGCGACAATATTGAGGACAATAGGAAATAAGATCGAAGATTAATTCGTTATATTCAAGAATTAATCAAGCAAGAACCCTATTCAAGAATCCTAACAAGCAAAGAATTAGCAAATGTCACTCCAACAAAATCGAGTTTATAGGACACCAACAATGTTAATTAAATGTACTAATAGACCGCTATATAGACTTTATAGGACCAAACGTCGTTTTATCTAAAATTGTTGTAATAGATTTATAGGACGTTTTTGGGCGTCTTAACAAGTTTTTTTGGATATTTTAAAAATAAAACGTCGTATTAGTTACTTTATAAAACACTTTTGAAATGTTCTATAAACACATGTTTTTTATTGGACACTTATTTTTATAAGACACTTTTTAAATAACGTCTTATAAAATAGCTAATACAACGCTTTATTTTAATAGTGTTTAAGACGTTCAAAAGTGTCCTATAAACCTATTGCAACACATTTAGATATGACACTTTAACGTTTGATCCTATAAACTTATGTCATATAAAGCAGTCTATTGGGACACTTACACAATTTTGATGTCCTATAAACCCAATTTTGTTGTAGTGTGTGATTCTATCGCTTGTGGAATTCATATCATGTATTATGAAGATGCAAGTCTTTGGTCGAGGTTGACATTGAACACTAGTTGTACGCACACAGTTTCAACTGTATTCTAAATAGTCCATTATTTCGTGGGGGATACGTTAATTGCAATACTCCATAAGGTGATTTTGGTTTCTCTTTACCAAAAATGAAATGATATTCTTTGAAACCAAAACAAAAAATAATACAGATCTAGTAAACAAATTTGAGTTATTTTTAACACAAAAGAGAAAAAAAATTGAAATGGTACTTTAAGTTATTTTTATGATAGTTTGGTCATAATATAAAATTCACATTTTAACGTGTTTTTATGTTACATATTTAATTAATGTATAGATCATAAAATAACTTCTTCCTTATATTTGTTTGGTTTATGTACATATATATACAAACACAAACATATGTACATAAATTGATATGCATCTACAACGGATATGAGTACATGTTCACCAACAGATAATTTTTTTCACCTTTTTGTCCGTTTTCTTGTTAGATCTTCAATAAATTATGTCATGTTTAGATCAAAAACTCGTATACTTTGAGACAGAACCACACTTATTGTACGAGATAGAGGAAATGCCAATTATTGCATCTAATATTCGTGTTTTGAATTTATTCAGCATGGAGGAGACCATCCAACGTTATATGAATCATGTAAAAGACGCTCAAATAGAAAATTCTTCGAGTTTAGAAGATGCTCAAGTTTGATTCCTCTCCTTCATGATCATATCTATTTTTCCCATATGTGTTGCTTAAACCCTAAACCTTTTATATATATATATATATATATCGCCAAATTAAGTTCCATGATAAAGTATTAAAAATTGACCGGCTTTTATCATGTCATAAATAAATAAAAATTAATGCCTAAAGTATAATGACTAATCCCTTATTTATTTTATCAATTTTTATTCACCTTCAAGATGTTCTTGGGTATTGATCCATTGAAGATCTGCAATCCAAATGGTATCGTAATTTCTCTTTCTGTCACAAAAAGTCAATATTAGACTTTTGAAGTTTAAATAGTTTGACTTTTAACTGAAAATCGATTAAAATGCTTGTTTTGTTTCGACTTAAATGAACAATTACCATGTTAACACTACAACAAGATCAAGTTAATAGGATGCCAAAAGCGTGCTAGTGTCCTAATATACTACTTTATAGGACTTAAGTTTATAGGAACAAACATTTGTTTGTCATATCTAAAAGTGTTGTAATTAGTTTATAAGATGTTTTTGGGCGTTTTAACAAATATTTAGAACACTTTTGAAGCAAAGTGTCATATTAGACTTTTTTCTAGGACACTTTTAAGAAGTACCCTATAAACACATCTTTTCAAATAGTATCTTATAAATCAACTAACAGATTGTTTCCAAAGTGTCCTAAAATGCTTTTAAAACGCACAAAAAAGGTCATATAAACTTATTATAACATCTTTAGATATGACACACAAGTGTTTATTCCTATAAAATAGTCTATTAGGACACCCGGACATTTTTGGTGTCCAATAAACCCAACTATTGAAAAGGGTTATTGAAAGAAGAACATCTTGGAATTAAGAGTCCAAAAACCGTATTAAGTTTGAAAACTTCATAGTAAAAATTTGAACTTTTTGCGAAGATTCGCAATTCATCACTTGAGTCCTCATTTTGCATCAGTGGCAGCATTTGAAGAATGAAACAGCAAGTATGGCAAAGAAGATAGAGGCCCTAGAACTCGCAAAAAGGTTCGAATTTCATGTTCTAAATTTGTAAAAATTAATATTCAATTGGCAACAAAGGTAGTTTTGAAACTAATATTGTTAATTCCAAAGCTTCAAGAAAATTAAACCGTATACGTCGTAATATCTTAAAATTTACAGGAAACTTTCGGGAGAAGGTCTGGGATCAAGCACCATTGATGAACTACAACAGATTGAACAGCAACTGGAGAGGAGTGTATGCATCATTCGAGCTCGAAAGGTTGACTTTTTTACCCAAAAATGACCAGAATTTGACTTTCAAGAACAATTTTTGATTCGATTAGATCGAGTGATAATTAGATCTTTGATTTATTTCGACTCTTTTGGTGTTTCAGATGCAAGTTTATAATGAACAGATTGAGGAACTAAAAGCAAAGGTAAAATCTTGATGATTTAAAACCCTAAAAAACTGTTTGAATTTGCAAAGTGATTTAACCTTTAATTTGTTTATATCAATTTTCTTTGACAAGGTTCTTGGTTTTTTTTAAACCGATAGAGAACAATGTTTAATAGTTGTTTATCTTTCGAGAAATCAAAATCAATTTACAAAATTTTGAAAAAATAGTTAAAGTTAGGTCACTTTAATTCATTTATTTCGTTTTTCATTTACTTATTTTCTTGATCTCACTTTTATTGAACGAATGATCAGTTTTAATTTTAATTTCCGTACTTGTAGTTTTATTTCAAATTAATCACTCTTAGAATACGACAGAAAACACACAAATATATATATGTCACAATCAACAAATAATTAGAACCTTTGTACTTATTATTTGTTTGAAAAATATTCACCGAAAATTGTCTAAAATTACTCGATTTACCACAGTTAACCTGTTTCTTTAATTTTGTCAAGTATAATGATTATTTTGTTACGAAACTACAAGTACTATGGTTAGAATAAATGATATATTCCTTCTTTATTCTTTCAAAACCTATCTATCTATCTATCTATCTATATATATATATATATATGCACATTTGTTATTGTTGTATCCTATATATAAATAAGAACCACATAATAAAAAAATTATCAGTTAAACTCATAAGAAATGCATCATTTTCTTTCCAAACATTTTCAGGAGAAAAGACTAGCTTCGCAAAATGCAATGCTGAATGTAAAGGTAAGGTTGTTCTATTTGGGTATAATTTATCAAGATTTATGTCATGTTTTCTTTCCATACAGTTATACGTACCGTTAAGTTTTGTATATAAAATTACGAATGAAAAAAAATGCTTTCGAATCTCCGCTCCAGTGTGTAGTCCAAACTCAAGAAAAGATGGAAGAAGGACGAGGAAATTTACAGATGACGGACTGTGGAGAGAGTTCGGATGTGGAAACAGAATTGTTCATTGGGTTACCCGAAAAACGGACCAGGTTTAATAGGACAAAATGATCGATATGATATGATTTACGCACATTTATAAATCTTTCGAGATCTTGTTGCGTACTAAAAATATATGTTTTATCGTTGATTTGCTGCAAGATGTTCATTTAGGGTTAATCCTAATCTAATGTACATATGAACATCTGACGATCATCGTCCTGGTTGGTTGCATCTTTTTGTGATTTCAAGAAAATACAATCGTTTTAACCGTTACGGTTTTTCATATTATTATTTGTGGCGTTTTTTTGTTTTGTTATTTCTTCATCGTAGTTTTGATAAACGTTTTCAGTCATTGCAACAAAATTGGGTTTAGCATCCTAATATAGAATTTTTTGTAGGACTTACATTTTTAAAACAAACAATAAAACAACATATCTAAAGTTTTATAATAGGTTTTCATGACGCTTTTGGACGTTTTAATAAGTTTATTTAGGACATTAATAAAGTAAATTGTTATATTAGTTATTTTATATAGCACTTTGGAGAATTATCTTATAAACCCATCTTTTTATAGGCCACTTGTGTTATAGGACATTTTTTCCTGTAAGATAGCTAATACGACACTTTATTTTAGAAATGTCAAAACTTAATAAAATACCCAAAGACATCCAATAAACGTATTGTAACACTTTTAAATAAAATGTTTTATTGTTTGGTCCTATAAGCTTAAGTCTTATACAACATTATATTAATATGCTTGGATATTTTAAGCATACTATATACTCTTTAAAGAAACATACAAGTATTTGATACTTAAAAACATGAAAAAAGATTCAACTTCACTTGCGAACAACAAATTCTAACATGGTATCAAAACATTTTACGCTTATAAAGCATATATGAAAGCGGGGGAACAACAAAAAGTCATTGAATACAACAAGAAAATACAAAAATTACAAGCAACACGATATGATACGAATAAATAGAAATCGAAAGACTGCGATTCTAGTGCAATGTACAAACACAGACAAAAAAAAATGTTGTTTCCTGATCATAGTTTTGTTTAATTTATCTGATATGAGTATTGTTTGATAGCCGTTTCTTTCGATCATGAAGGACCAAAATGGTACGAAATATTCAGGGTTCGATTTCCTTCATTTTCTTCAAAACAATTTCCTTTGTAGGCATGGATGGAATTGCACCTCTTGCAGTCACCGTGATGGCACCGCAAATGTTCGCAAAGTTTAGTGCTTCACGCAGCTTCTTCTCATCCTAAAACAGATCAATAGATTGTACAAAAGTACTAGAAATGAAGATGGGATCCACAAAATAAGAACGGAAATTCTTTGAAATATGATCAAAAAGCTTTTAGGGCCCGTCTGGTTTGAAGGAGTGTTTATAAAGGATTTGGGTTTCATTGACGGACTTGGAATTGGAACGATTTGGAATCTCTGGTGTGTTTGGTTTGTAGTATTTTGAATGGAATTGAATTCCATTAAATAATTTATAAAAAATAATTAAACTACCTTATATTAATAAGGATTACAAAACGAATGTTTTTAACTTATTTTAAAACATTATTACAAACAAATCGTATGAAATGCCAGCTACCCCATGGGATTCTAAATCCCAGTGTTTTGTGGGATTTTATTGAAATCCCGGGATTTTAATTCCGGATTTTACTTTAAACTAAACGCAGGATTTGATTGAAATGGAATTCAATTCCAAATTCTATCAATTCCCGCAAACCAAAGGGGGCCTAGTTAATTTTACCTTGAACAATTGAGGATTTGAAGCCAAAGCGCATAGAAATCCTCCAACAAAAGCATCACCAGCACCTGTTGTATCAACACATTTGACCTTAACACCACCAACTTTGCCATGAAAATCCTGTAAAAGTTATTCAACTCCATATAAATTAGTCAACCAAGAGAACCCAACTCTTTACAAATGCAAAAATCACATTAAATCTGTGACATCCCACATCGGTTGGAGAGGGGAACGAATGTTGCCTTATAAGAGACTGAATACCTCCCCTATCAGACGATTTTAAAACTGTGAGTCTAGGTGTGGACAAAGCAGATAATATCTGGTACGGTTGCCCCGCGATGTTACAAAATCAACCAATTTTTTTGGTTTTTGGAGATGAAGGTAACCTTAGTGTAGTATCTGCAGCCATCAGGACCTTCGGTGACTATCAACAGCTTAAGGTTCGGGTGGAAAAGCTTGGTCAAGACAACGTTGTCATCATAGGGGTTAGCGCCTCCGGTCAAGAACTCGATTTCTTCCTCACTAATCTGCATTTCCCAAAAATCCCATTAAAGTATCAGGTCCAAAACAGTCAAACACTGCAACAAAATCAGTTTTATAGGACGCAAAAGTCTAAATGTCCTAATAGACTGCTTTGTAGGGTCAAACAATTATGCATCCTATGTATAGATGTTACAATAAGCCGATAAGACGCTTTTGGTTGTTTTGGGCATCGTAACAAGTTTTTCAGGACAGTTTTGAAATAAAACGTCCCATTAATCTTCTTATATGACATTATTGAAAAAGTGTCTTATAGAAACAATTGTCCTAAAAGATGTGTTCACAAGACACTAAGCAAGCAAACATGTCCCAAACAATTCTATTGTAAAACCATTATATCGGACGCATATGATTGTTTGGTTCTATAATCTTAAGTCCTATAAAGCTGGTGATTAAGGCATTTAGACATATTTGCTGTCCTATAAAGCCGATTTTGTTATAGTGCAACCTAAGATGAGATGTTGTACCTTGATAAGATCGGCTTGATCCCAGATGTTCATGATGCCTTTTCGAGCAGCCTCAGGTGAGGGCCAGAGAGCGAGTCTCAGATTTGGATCATAGGAAAGAATGCAGCCTTCCTTTTTGGCAATTTGCATTGCAGCCATGTGAGCTGATTTACATGGTTCATCGATCAAACTGATGGATCCGTAGTGAAAAACTGCTGCCTGATCGATCCAACACAAATTTAAAGTTAAACGGAAAACTATCAAATATGTATCATCCATTTTGTCGAAAAGGGTATAAGAAAAATACCTTCTTGATCAAATCTTTATCAAGATCTGCTTCGGTAAGAAGCATATCAGCGCTAGGATGGCGATAGAACATGAATTGGCGCTCTCCATCGGATCTTAGGGTAACAAATGCCAGTGCGGTTCTTGCTTCTTTGTCGAACCTCATTCCTGATATATCGACGTCGTTTTCCTTGAGAATGTTAGCCAACATGTGACCAAACTCATCATCGCCAACCTAGTCACAAGAACCGAATTCAATTAGTCTATTTCATTATTTGTTTGTGGGATGTACGCAGATATGTCCTATACCCAAAAAGTAGAACGATTGTTTGCATGAAGACTTGTCCTCTACCTCAAAGGATAGAATGGTCATTTCCTACCACCATCATAAAAAGATTCACACTTGCCACCATACCTTATAACAAAGAATTAGGGTTTGTTTATAGTTTTTTTTACCGTTATGCATCTTAACGAAAATTGTGGCTTTTTTTTTTAGGAAAGGTGTCCTAGGCTATGCCTAGACTTATGACCGTAAGACATCAACCCTGATTAAACTTCAGTGGCCACAATTGTTGTAAAATTGTGGTTTGTTTGCGATATAAAAAACCAAGATACGATCGAATGAAATTGAACCTTGCCAAGAAAAGCTGCAGATCCTCCCAATCTGGAGATGCCAACGGCGACATTAGCCGGAGCACCACCGGGAGCTTTCTTGAATCCCTCGGCCTCCGCCAGCGAAACTCCGGCGACCGTAGGCACGAAATCGATCAAAAGTTCCCCAAAACACAACACCAGTGGACCCTTGTGTCTGTCTCTTCCCTCCGTTGTCGAACCTACATTACCAAAATTTAAAATTGAATTTAAGGAAAAGTAATTGGAAATTTGGGGATCACTAGCTCACCGGTGCTCTTATTGCGTTTCAAGGTGCCCATTGTTGGTCCACTGGAGATGCTTGGCAAAACATAGGTGGATTTAGTGGCATTGGAAGATGCCGCCTTCCTTTGATCCATTTTGAATTAGGGTTTCAAAGAGATTGAAAAATTACAGCTCCAGAGAGATGAATTGAGAAAAGAATACCGGTAATGTGGTTTGATTTGGTGTTGAATCCATGGATTGATACCCAAATTTCGAAGAACAAATTGATTGAATTGTTGTTCAAAATTAATGGCGTATGTGGGTTGAGAATTAACCGCCATTTTAGGGCTAAATATAGCGATGGCCAACTCCATTGATCGATGTTGTCCTCCTTTTTAAAATCCCGAATTGTACGCTCGACCTCCGTGGCCTCCGTCATCGTCGGAGATATAAATTCCTCCGATCCACCGCCTCGACTTAAGGGGTTTAACCTGTTATTTGCATCCAATCGGTTGAATATGGGCGTTGGGTCTATATTTGGGTTTCTTCATCATCAATGAAATCTTGTGGGGGTTTCAGCTCTACTATCAAATTTGCGAATGGGATTTGTGATTGCAAAAGAAATAGGCTCTTGAATCCACTGAAACAGGGCATCATTTTTGAATTTTGAATCACTTGATTCAGTTTTCATTGAACGTTAATAATATTAAAATTAACAAAAGCAAACCGTGGTAGGTTGTACTTCATTCCAAAGAAATGTCCAAAAACTAATAATCCGAAATTGAAAATAAGGTGTTCCGAATATCCCGAAATCCGAAACCTGGTTTTTGGAACATATTTGGGTTTGAGTTGGATTTGATCTTTGGTCACCCGATCCTCCCGAAATACTATATGTATATATTTAAATATTATATACATATATTTGCAGGGACATTCCAATCTTTTTGGATGTCTTGTTGCGTCTAAATCTTTTGATTACAATGCAAAGTGAGATAACAAAGATACATATATACAGTTACCGAGGCAATGATGCAACGTGTTATTCTTATCTTCGGATAGAAATTAGTGAGACATTAAGGTAGACTATAGTTTTACATTCGTTGATTAAAGACCATAAATAACGTAAAATTGGGCCCCAAAATTTTGGGGGACTGTTCAAAATCACATATTTAACATGCTAAACAACGGCCCTGTATATTTATCTATCTAATTATCTTTTGAAAATGGTAAATTTTAGTTGGTCGAAATGTTTTCTAATTTCTATACTTACTATCGATTTCATCAATCTTTCAAACGATTGAATTTATATATATTTTTTGCATTATAATAATACCCGAATCCGACCGACATCAACTAGAAATACGACCAACCCAAACTCGAAGCAATCCAAAATCCGAAACCTAAAATTCGGATCTTGATTTTCATATCCAGAAACCGATCGGGTTTTTGGTTTGCCCACCCGAACCCGTCCGATGCACACCCCTAATATTTTTGTTATATTCCTTTAAGACATTACCTTAAGGCTACCACCATCTCGTCCATTATAGAGATTTCCTGTAAATATGATTCTAAAAACGTTTTCACCACTTTGCAATTTTTCCAACTATCCGTAGCTCTTTTGGGTTGTGAAGATTCACAGACTTTTTCCATAGAAATTAAACGAACTTCAAACGAATAACTATTTTGCTCAACAATCGCAAAAATGCTCAAAATAGAGAATTTGCTAAAAATGCTCTATCAACAAAGACCAAGGCTTCGATCACATTAAAAGTACGAGTGGTGTTCATTGTCCATCTTTTGCATTTTATACCTCTTCACACTCACATCCACCTATACATGAGGGGGTATAAATAGAATCGGTTTTGTCTAAAGACAACAACTACATCCGGCATGTTACCATTTGTAAAAACTTTATATTTTTAAGAAGGATTGTTTTTTTAGCATAACATAATTATGAAATCAAACCGAGTTAAGTTTACTTCACTCGTAGGTGGAATGTAAAGTATGAAATATATATAGACCTGTCATTTACCAAAGAAATAAAGCATTTGTTTTCGTAAAGACAATCAGTCTAGAATACCATATTTGAAGGAAAGGCACAACATTTTCATTTATTTCATGTTCAATATACAAAACACATAGACCAAAAAGTAAGAAAAATGGATGTACAAAATTTGTTGTTTTAGGTTCCTACTTTTGCTCTAAGGGTGGAAAATTATTTGTAGCCATTTCATTCTGTCTTCGATTGTGAAAATCGTGCAACTTATTTAGGCTTCGGTTCGGCTTCCTCCAACTTCTTTAGAACAACTTCCTTCGTCGGCAAGGATGGAATGGCTCCTCTCTGTGTCACCGTAATGGCACCGCACACGTTTGCAAACCTTAGGGCAGCCCTCAACTTCTTCTCATCCTGAGATCAAGTGTAAATAAATTGTTTACAATTCAATCTCAAATCAAATATATCTCTATACTAAATACCATATGCTATATAGAGGGACATGTTCAAACGAGAAGCTTAACATTTTGTGAGAATGCGAGAAGTGTGATATCATATATGATTAAACACGTGTTACATTTCCACATAGATGTTTAATCATATATGATTACCCACACCCACACCCACACCCACACCCACACCCACACCCACACCCACACCCACACCCACAGGCCGTGTAATCATATAAGATATTACACTTCTTGTCTTCTCGCAAAATGTTTAACTCTCGCATGATCCTTCTTCTATATATCTATATCTATATCTATATCTATATATATATATATATATATATATATATATATATACCTTGAATAGTTGAGGATTTGAAGCCAAACTGTTAAGGAGTCCTCCAACAAAAGCATCACCTGCACCAGTTGTATCCACACACTTGACCTTAACACCACCAACTTTGCCATGAAAATCCTGTAAAAGTTAATTAAGTTCGTATTAAATTATACAACCAAAAGAACCCAACTCTGTATATATGCAAAGATCGCATTCAATCGACCAAATTTGATGGTTTTTCGAGATGAAGGTAACCTTGGTGTAGTATCTGCAGCCGTTGGGACCTTCGGTGACTATCAACAGCTTAAGATTCGGGTGGAAAAGCTTGGTCAAGACAACGTTATCATCATAGGGGTTATCGCCTCCAGTCAAGAACTCAATTTCTTCCTCACTAATCTGCATTTCAAGAAAATCTCATTAAAGTTTTAAATATGTTAGAGTCTCACATCGGCTAGATTTAGACCATTTCCCTGTTGTATATGTTGGAACCTTCTTTCGCTACTCAAGGGCTCTTTTGAAGAGTAATTTGATGCGGTCCTACATATTCTTAAATGGTCTCAGAGCCAAAGTTTACCCAATGTTGTACCTTGATAATGTCGGCTTGATCCCAGATGCTCATGATGCCTGTTCGTGCAGCTTCGGCTGAGGGCCAGAGAGCGAGTCTCAGATTGGGATCGTAGGAAAGAATGCAGCCAGCCTTTTTGGCTACTTGCATTGCAGCCAGGTGAGCTGATTTGCATGGCTCCTCGATCAAACTGATTGATCCGTAGTGAAAGATTGTTGACTGCTCGATAAACATCAAACGTTAAATGGGAAACTATCAAATATGTATCATCCATTTTGTTGAAAAGGGTGTAAGAAAAATACCTTCTTGATCAAATCCTTGTTCAGTTCGGCTTCGGTAAGAAGCATATCAGCACTTGGATTTCGAAAGAACATGAATTCACGCTCTCCATCGGCTCTTAGGGTAACGAAGGCCAGTGCGGTTCTTGCTTCTTTATCGAACCTCATTCCTGATGTATCAACATTGTTTTCCTTGAGGATGTTAGCCAACATGTGACCAAATTCATCGTCGCCAACCTGATCGACAAACAAAACAGATAACATATTTCATTTCAAAAGTGTCTTACAAACTTGTACAACACCTAAAAGAGTCCTATCAACTTATTGTAACACTTTAATTATATACGATTGTTTTATCCTTATATAAACAGTTTGTTATAACATTTAGACATATTTGACATATATAAAACCGATTTTGTTGCAGTGATAGTTGTAAAATAAAAAAAAATAAAAATAAAAATAAAAAACGAAGAAAGTATGAAATGTACCTTGCCAAGGAAAGCTGCAGAACCTCCTAATCTGGAGATGCCAACTGCGACGTTAGCCGGAGCTCCGCCGGGAGCTTTCTTGAAGCCGGGTGCCTCCGCCAATGAAACGCCAGCAACCGTCGGCACGAAGTCGATTAAAAGTTCCCCAAAACACACCACTTGCGGATTCTTCTTTCTTTCTCTTCTCTCCTTGGATTTGGAGCCTAAATCCAGATTTATTAATTAAGAAAAACCAACGATTAATTAGAAACCAAAAAGAAGCAAAGAAATCAGTAAATTGGGGATCACTCACTTGATAATTGAGTGGTGGTTGTTGTTCGTTTAAAGCTACCCCCAATCGGAAAGCAACCGATCATCATGTTGTTTCGTGAAGATGCCATATTCTTCTGGTTAGGGGTGCTTTGAGATTGGATTCTAGAGTTCCAGGGAGGTGAATAATGGAGAAAGAAATCCGCAAATGTGGTTTTGTTTTGGTGTTAAATGACCAAAGGTGCTGGCGATTTGAGATCGATGATGAAGCCATGAATTTATAGTGCAAAAATTCCCGAAGAAATTGGCGGAGTTTGTGAGTCCTGTAATGGTGGATATGTGAAGAATGGAATGAATGGTTGTTCATAAAATGAGGAAATGAATGAGGCCTTGGTTTCCATTGATTTGGTTATAGTTATTGGTGGTTGAAGAAATTGGTGGAAGTTTAGGGTGAAGATGGTGAGTGGAAGAAGATGAGGTGGGGTGTATTACTATCTACTAGCCGGAAAATGGTGATGATGGGGAAGGTATTAGACGGGAAGCACCGGAAGTTGAGTTATCGTGAGAAGTGGATCTAAACTCTTGATCGCTTTTAATCTCAATCCCCACCCATGAACCCCATTTGATATGGGGGATTGACCCGGTGTATCTTATCTCGGTGCATTTCATCCTAATGTGTATCCAACGATTGATAACCACTTCTCAAGCTTCTCATGTTAACTCGACTTTTCACCGCAACTTAATCCTATATATATATATATATATATATATATATAGAGAGAGAGAGAGGGGGGGGGAGGTTCATGCGACAAGTTAAACATTTTGCGAGAAGGCGAGAAGTGTTTAATCATATATGATTACACGACTTGTAGGTGTGTTTAATCATGTATGATTAAACGTCTATGTATTGTCAATATAACATATGTTTAATCATATATGATTAAGCTTGTGTATCATATATGATTAAACACTTCTCGCCTTCTCGCAAAATGTTTAGCTTCTTGTTTGAACCCGCCCCTATATATATATATATATATATGTGTGTGTGTGTGTGTGTATGTATGTATGTAGAGAGATGTTCATTTGAGAAATGGTAAATGTATGAGAAATAGAGAAATAATCGTAGCCATTCATCTGGTCAACATTTGTGGCTTTGACCGCGAAGCATCGGATAATTCCTTACATGGTCTATAGAAGATAGAGGGTAGTTTCGTAGAATACAGGGGATGAGTTTATATATGAACCTATATGATTCACATATGAACTATATGAATCAGTTAATTAGTTCATATATGAATATGTTAATTAGTTCAACTGATTCATATATAAATTTACAGTTAATTAGTTTATATGTGAATTAGTTAATTAGTAAATATATGAATCACAAAGGTTCATATATGAATCAGTTAATAGAGTTCAGATGTAAATTACACTGATTCACATATGAACATATAGTTCATATGTGAATTATACAGGTTCATATATGAACACAGCCCGTGTATTTTGTAAAAATTACGAAAGTGTCCTTCTATTTTTGGAATAGTCGCAACTTTTGACCAGTCAAAGCCGAAATATTTGACAAGTCAAATCCGATCTTTACCGTATGAATGACTATGATTATTTCTCTATTTCTCATATATTTACCATTTCTCAAATGAACCTAAGGCTATATATATATATATATATATATATATATATATATATATATATATATATGTATAGTGTTTGGTTCATTTGAGAAATGGTAAATATATGAGAAATAGAGAAGTGATCTTAGCCATTCATATGGTCAAGATTGGATTTAATTGGTCAAAAGTTACGGCTTTGACTGGTCAAAAATTGCGGCTTTGACTGGTCAAAAATTACGGCTCTTCCAAAAATATAAGGGTATTTACGTAACTTTGACAAAAACACGCGCATGTTCATATATATGAAGGCATGCAGTCATATATGAATGCATGCGTTCATATATGAATGCGCGTGTTCATATATATGAAGGCATGCGTTCATATATGAATGTTCGTAATTTTAAATAAACACTGACTGCATGCCTTCATATATGAATGCATGCGTTCATATATGAATGCATGCAAAAAAAAAGAGTGACATTCATATATGAACGCCTGTTTTTTGCATGCCTTCATATATGAATGCATGCGTTCATATATGAATGTTCATACTTTTTACATAAACACTGACTGCATGCCTTCATATATGAATCCATGCAAAAAAAAAGAGTGACATTCATATATGAACGCCTGTTTTTTGCATGCCTTCATATATGAATGCATGCGTTCATATATGAATGCATGCGTTCATATATGAATGCGTACAAAAAAAATAGTGACATTCTACTAACATTCATATATGAACGTCTATTAACATTCATATATGAACTTCTGTTTTTTGCATGCATTCATATATGAACACACACGGCTAAAAAAAAAGAAAAAAAAGGTGATATTCATATCTGCGTTCATATATGAATGCGTTTGGATAATTTACAAAAATACCCTTCGAATAATAAACAATGTGAGGAACACGGGAGTGGACCATGAGAGCAATTATCCCCTAATTCTCGGTCAAAGCCGCCGATCTTGACCGAATTAATGGTTTAAGATCACTTCTCTATTTCTCGTATATTTAGTGTTTCTCAAATGAACCTTTCCCTATATGTATATATATATATATATATGTATATATATGTATATATATATATAGAGAGAGAGAGGTGGGTTCATACGAGAACGGTATCTATTTAAGAAAACAAGAAAAATGTCGGTACATACAAAATCACATGTGATTCATGTACAAAATCACATGTGATCCTGCGACTTCGCAAGCGACTTGAAGCCGCGGGAAAAGTCGCCCGCGTCCCATTTTTCCGGGTTAATGTCGAATCCCATGTGATTTTGTACATGATTGTTGTTTTTCATGTTTTCTTAAATAGTTAGTGTCCTCGTTTGAACCTTTCTTTCTCTCTCTCTCTCTCTCTCTCTCTCTCTATATATATATATATATATATATATATATATATATATATATATAAACCATGTAAATATTACACACCTTACAAACCAATCTCAACCGTATATACACATTAAAAAAATCAATGTACCGATGTGGATTAAATCGGTTCCGAAATTTTCTCTCAATCTTATCTGCAACTAATTTGACAACCGCCTAAAAATTGCAAAATACACAAAATCAAAGGGCTGAGATTGGTTTAAGGTGTATAACATTACATGGTTTGTATTTGATTTGTCTTATATATACATATATATATATATATATATATATGACGATAATCAAATGAAAACCAAAAATAGGTTGAGAACCGTGAATACCAATCTAAACCATTAATTAATTTTAATCCATGGTATTAAATGCAATGACAATTTTGAAATGAACTAGAAATCAAACAACTTTTAATTAAAACCCCAGGATCAAAACCAAATTACGGCTTAGATCGGTTCTCACGGTTCTCAAGCTTGGGGACCTCAATAATTCATCTCTTCTCACTTCCACCAACTTTTCTAGGTTTTTATCTAAAACCTTGATAGTAAGTGTTCTAAACCCTTATGTTGATTTCATCTATTTTATGAGATTAGGGTTTCCTCACAATTATTTATTTGACCTAATGTTACTTTGGGATATGAAGGGGTAGCCTTAAAGGAGAGAAATAACTATATGTGGTAATATGGATGAACTATTGAATGGTATTTGTACTCATACAACTCTATGATATTGTGCTTAAGTATTGGGAACCATCCATATTATGGTAAACTCTTTTTATGGTTATATGCATAAATGGTCATGTAGGATAGGTCTATATGTTACTTGCACCTATTTGATGATGAATATCAATCATTGGACCATACGACGAACATTGGTGTTGAATACACCTTGTGAGAGCTAATATGCTACTTGGTCATAAAAGAGTTGTGTGGATGAACCAAGTCAAATGGACACTAGGAGGACATAGTCTTGGGCGCCACTGTGTTGGTGTGTGCCTAGATCCCTGCCATTTGGGGCAATGCCGTTGTTGTACCCTCGAATGTGTCGGGCCTTGTGGTGTCATTATTGGAAGTTGACACTAGGGTATCTCGTCTCTTGGGTGGGATTTGATTAATGAATACATCCCTTAGTAAATTAACATTGGAATTATCCCCATGCATATATTAATCGTCATTCAACCTCACTAGGCTTTTTAGCCTAACACTTGCTTGGTGTTTATGTGTATCTCAGGTTCTAGTGGTGCCGCACCTAAGAAGGTCTAGGCGGACTTGTGAGAGCTTGGGGGAAGGTGCATATGGGCACACTTTTTGGTGAAGATTTATTGGGTCTATAGGCGACACCCTTTTTGTAATCTTATTTCTGTTGTACAAATTAGATTAGATGGTTGTTGTTTATTACCGTTAAATTATAAACTGTAATTAAACAGGTTTTTCACATTTCCCCATTTTGGGAGGCTCTTGCTATAGCAAATTTTATATACCACATTTTCGTTTTTCCGGAATTTTGTTATCCCTATTTTTGGGGTGTTACAAAAACCAACCATTAACAATAAAAACCTTAACTAAACCAACAATCTATGATCCTTGATGCAAACCCTAATCGCATAACCCAAATTCAAACCAAAATCAAAACAAAATCCAAACCTTACAAATCTGAAAGAAACCCTGCAAATCTAAAACAAATTCGATGTGAACAAATAAACAAACCTAAATTCGATTTAGGAGATTTACGATTTACATATAGATTTCGATGGTTTAAGGGGTTGCAGACAAGGTTTTGGAGATTAACGTGGTGAAAAACGGGGATGTTACAGTGGTGAAAGGGGGAGGGTTCTCTTACAAGGGAAGATGTTAGAGACGAACATGGTGGGCGAAGATGATGTGGTTGACAAACATGTCGGAGCTCTACAGGTTCTCATACTGGGGGAGGGTTCTTGTACCAGGGAAAGAGTTCTCAAATTGGTCATCGTCCCCTTAGATTTACATTTTGCAGTGGCCATACTTGTTAGGATGGCCAAAAAAACTGAAACCGACGATGAAAACCGAAAACCGAACATTTTGGGTCGGGTTCGGGGATGGTATTAGGGATTTTAACGGGAACAAGGACCATCCTCACCGGCCCGGCCCGACCCGATATATATATATATATATATATATATATATATATATATATATATATATATATATATATATATATATAGGGGGCCTTTCAAGGGAGATCCTAGTATTTTGTGGTAACTATGAGATCCAATCTCATCCATCCATCTAAATAATCAAGGGTTTAAAATAATTAAGAGAAATATTAATTAAAAACAGAATTTTAGGCCACTAAAATAGGTAAAAAGGTTAAAAATGTCAAAACACATTGAAATTCAGTGTTATCTAATTTAGGCACGTACCGATAATTTAGGCAATGAATCATATGTGATAACCTCACAATATTGAAACATATCAATCAAATTCGATTACACTATTTCGACTACACTATATATTACAACAACTACAACGATTTTAACCCTAGTTACACATTGTATCACGTAAGATAACACAATGTATCACATTGTGTGACACTGTGTGACAACCTTGTAACACGAAGGAGGTAAGTCTTTCGGTTACACATTGTATCACGTAAGATAACACAATGTATCACATTGTGTGACACTGTGTATCACGTAAGATAACATGCATCGGTATTGTTTTAGCTGTAAGATAACACACTGTATCACATTGTGTGATACCTATTTGCAACATAGATCACAACGAGATATCAACGAGATGAAGCAAGGATGGTGAAAGGATGCAGGCTTCGGTACAAAAGAAAATGATGGAGCAAGGATGCAGGCTTTGGCATCAAGAATGAAGATTTCATACGAATGAATTTCAAACCCAAACATGGAGAATATCTCAAAATCAATTTGTTGAGATATTCAAGGAAACTCAATATTTAATTGATAAGGGATTGATATTTTCAGTTACAATTTTTTTAATATTATTTAATTTATCAAATGACTAAAATAACCTCCCTTATTACTTAATAAAAACAATTAATAAATTAAGATGGATGGATGAGATTGGATCTCATAGTTACCACAAAATAGTAGGATCTCATATGATTAGGCCCTATATATATAATATATAACATATTTTAAACTTCAAAATTCTTTTGGGCTAAAACTTAAATATATATTATTTTTGTCGTGATTAATTCCGATGTAGCTACTCATTTAATTTATGTTTGAGAAACTTGTGTTTTTTTTTCTTTTTCGTTTCATTTCGGTTCGGGTTTAGGTTGACTTCGGGAAAACCAACGGGTAACGGTAAATTTTTTTCTTAATGGTTCCCCAAGGGATCGGGGAAACAGCAGGACCAATGGGGATCCCCGATAAGATCCCCGACGGGGATCGGTACGGTTACGGGACGGGGATGCTTATCGGTTTTGGGTACGGGGGACCCTAAAAACCAGCCTGAAACCGACTCGTTGCCATTCCTAATACTTGTGGTCGCCTGACGTAGACGGTATCTCCTTCACCAAAGGTTTACCCATGTCCGATGGGTTTGTGGTTGCAAAATATTACATTTTTTGTATATAATTAGAGTAAGTTACATTTTTGGTCCCTGTAGTTTACATATTTATATAAGTTACATTTTTGGTCCCTGTAGTTTACATATTTATATAACTGTTAAAGAAAAATGAGATTAAAGTGTAAAAAGACTCAAATACCCTAAGGGGGCGTTTGGTTCGCAGAATGATTTCTGATGGAATGGAATCTGTCAATGGAATTGGAATCTGGAAGGAATTGGAATGGAAGGTTTTCAAGTTTGACCAACTGTTTGGTTGGTAGGAATGGAATGTAATCAGTCAAATGAATTGGAATATGTCTGTTTGGTTTGCAAAAGAATTGTAATGGAATTCTGAAAAATGACAAAATACCCTTTCTTTTATTTTTATTTACTTATTTATATTTTTTTTAAATGCCGAGAGAGATAGAGGAGAGAGGAGAGATAGGAGAAAGAGAAGAGAGGGATGAGAGAAAGAAGATAGAGAGGAGAGAGAGAGGAGAGAGAGAGTAGAGAGAAGTTAGAGAGGAGAGAGAGAGTAGAGAGAGGGAGGGTAGAGAGGGAGGAGAGAGAGGGTAGAGAGAGAGGAGAGAGAGAGGGGAGAGAGAGAGGAGAAAGAGTAGAGAGAAGTTAGAGAGGAGAGAGAGGAGAGAGGGTAGAGAGAGGGTAGAGAGAGGAGAGAGAGAGGATAGAGAGGGTAGAGAGAGAGAGAGGAGAGAGAGAAGTTAGAGAGGAGAGAGAAAGTAGAGGGAGGGTAGAGAGAGGTTAGAGAGAGAGTTGAGAGAGGAGAAAGAGGGTAGAGAAGAGAGAGAGAGAGAGAGAGAGGAGAGAGAGGGAGGAGAGAGATGAGAGAGAGGGTAGAGAGGGTATGGAGAGAGGGGAGAGATAGATGGTAGAGAGAGGAGAGAGAGGAGAGAGAGAGGGAGGAGAGAGAGGGTAGAGAGAGGAGACCAAATCCACATTTGATGGGTTTTAATTTTGTTAAGAGGGTTTGGAGGGTATTTTTATCATTTTGAGAAAATGCAATGGAATGGAATTCAATTCCATCCAAAATGAGAAGGAATGACCAAATCCTTGATTGAAGGATTTCATGGAATTCAATTCCATTCCTTTGGAAACCAAACAACAGGATGGAATTTAGTCAATGAAATTGACCATTCCAATTCCATCAAATTCCGGTGGATTCCAGCGAACCAAACGCCCCCTAAGTTAATGGGTTCTTTTAACAATCGTTATAGGGAGGGACCAAATCCGGTCGTTTTTACAAACCACGATGGCCTTCTTGTAATTTCGAAATTATAGGGACGAAAAGTGTTATAACCGACAAACCACAGGGACCAAATTTGTAGTTTACTCTTAATTTTGTAGTCGCCCAAAATAAAGAAATTGTTGGAATTGTTCTATCACAAATCAAAGAAACCCATGATGTTACATATCTTTTAAAAGTACGATTGGTGTTATCAATGTTCGTATCCATCTTTTGCATTTTTATACCCATCCTCATGCACATACCACTCATATAGGATAAGGTATGAAAATAATTGTTTTTGTCTAAAGAAAACTGTAACACCCGTAGTTTTAAGGAATGCGAGTACAAGACTAATCAAGTCACTTTTGGGCATGACATCATGCCTTTAAAGAGATTTAATGCATCTAACCACCTTGGGGAGTTACGGGGTTGAAAGGAGAAGCAAAAGAGGAATTTTGGGCGAAAAAGAAGTCCATGTAACCTCAGGTCATAGTTGCGTAACTCTAAATGTTGTACAGTTTAAGAATACATGTGACTTGGCTGCGACTTGAGGTCACGACCAAGGTTGTGGGAAGGGTTTTGGACGTTTTTAAGGGCCCATTTTTCTAGGGTTTTGCTCATTTTTTCATCTTCTTCATTTTCTCCATGGGTTGGGTGTTTTTGGAGCTTGGAGACTGTTTTTGTAGCTCTTCAAGTGTGGTTTAAGGATTGGAAAGCTCCACAAAGGGATTTTTCTGGGATCCTTCAAGTTTGAAGAGGTAAGCGTTTTTGGTATTTTGATATCTATATTTGGGGTTTTAGTGGATTTGAAGTTTGTGTTAATATTTGGTGTCTATTTGGCTTGGTTGTTGATATTAAGGAATTTCTTGGAGAGATTTGCTCATGGATCTTAAATCTACATCTTTGGGAAGCTAGACATTGGGTTTTGGATACTAGGTTTAGCCTAACCAAGCAATGTGAGTTTCAAGTTGTTTTGTGAAAACTATGTACATACCAAAAATGTCCATTTTGGAGTCTTAGAGTATTTTACTTGAGATTTATCAATGTTGTTGAGTATTTGATGAAATTTTAAGTTTTACACATTTGATTTTATGAAATCTTAAGAAAGACATATAATTAGGGTTTTGGACATTTTGATGATCAAATTATAAAAGTGTAATATTTTGATGATTTACTGCATATGATGGTGATTATTTGACATTATTGCATCTTGGTGTATTGATCCTATATAAATATTTAGGAAATGCATATTATTGTGTAACACCCATGTTTTTCTTTATTTAAATAAATGTTATGATAACAAATTTTCATGGGTCATATAGGAATTAGTACTTAGCATTTAGAAAAGCAATATAAGATAATTTTTGAAGAAGCAATTTCCTGTTGGATCCGCGGATCTTGTCCCAGGAAATCCCTGAGATCCATATGATTCTTTAACAATTTTATGTTGGATCCACGGATCTTGTCCGCAGAAATCCGTGAGATCCATATGATTCTTTAACAATTTTCTGTTGGATCCGTGGATCTTGTCCATGGAAATCCGTGAACTTTTTTTTGGCCAATCCTCTCCATCCCATTTACTTTTACTTTTTCTGTTGACCCATATTTACTTCTCTCTCTCTCTTACCTTGACCGACCTATTTCTCTCACCCTCCATTATTTCATCCAATCCTATCTCTCTCATTCCTACTAACACTCTCTCTCCCATCTATTTCCAAAACCCATTTCTTTTTTTTTTCTCTCTCTCTCTATCCAATTTTGGACAACAACTGACCTCCCTCCCATCCACTTTTGATCCATACACATTTATTTCACCAATCAAGTTCCTTCAAGAGCTTTTAAGGATCTAGCATTTAAAGATTCAAGCATAGTGTGATTAAGCTTCAAGATCTTCATCTTCTCCAACTTTTCCACCATTATTGACCAAGTTTTAGGGTTTTTGATGGGTTTTCTCAAAAACCCATTTGTGAGTTCATTCTAACCTTTTAAACTTTATACATGTCAAAATGCTTCATTTTAGTCTCCTAAAACATTCATTTTGATGTATTTTACATATTTGTGTATTTTGAACAAGTTTGGGTATTTTGGGTTGGGGGTTTTACCCTTTTTGCTAATACATATGAGATCTTTAAAAACGTGTTATAAAAATGTGTTTTAGGCAATGTTTTAAAACCCGGATCAACCCGGCCGGTTGAACCGGGAACCGGTCGAGAGACCGGGTCAACTATCACCGAGTTTTTGGGGATTTATGAACCGGATCGAACCGCCGGGTTTTTGAGAAAACCGGTAAAAACCCGGGTTGACCCGGTTAAAAAAATAAATTTTTTTCTTTTGTGTTTTTTTGTTTGAATTGATATAAAATTTGTCGTTATGTGTTTTTTTAATGTTTTTGGATTGATGTAAACTTTTTGTTATGTGTATTTTTAATGTTTTAACTTGTGGACATCAAATTATTGGTTTTATATATATACATATATAGAGGGAGGATCATGCGAGAAGTTAAACATTTTGCGAGAAGGCAAGAAGTGTTTAATCATATATGATTACACGGCTTGTAAGTGTGTTTAATCATGTATTATTAAACGTTTATGTATTGCCAATATAACATGTGTTTAATCATATATGATTAAGCTTGTGTATCATATATGATTAAACACCTATCGCCTTCTCGCAAAATGTTTAGCTTCTCGTTTGAACTTTTTTAAGGGTTGTAAAATATTCTTCCACTATATATATATATATATATATATATATATATATATATACAAAAAAATGAAAAATACATAAAATTTCTTGAAACCGGGTCAACCACCCGCTTGAACCGGTTGGACCGTGACCCGGTCACCACACCGGGTCAACCTTAAAACCGGGTTTTAAAACATTGGTTTTAGGTATAGAAATGATGTTGTGGAACTTGGACTACATAATTATGAATTTACTTGATTTTTATATATTTGAAGATGTTTTATGGAAGGTGGTTAAACTTGGAAAAAGGGTATTATTATTTGTGAAACAAAGTTACCCTTGGAACTTATGAACTTTTGATAAAGATGGTGATTATGATATTTGGTTGGGAAAGAAAATGGTATTATTGGGAATTATGAGAACTTTAGCCTATGTGGCAAATCCTGTGTTAAAACGACTTTAGGAGGACATTTGGATGATGATAACTATATGTATGATTATATATAGTTGCTCACTTTAAAGTTGTGACATTTTGTTAGAATAAATGCAAATTGATCCATAGGCATTGAAGTCAATTATTTATATATACGATGACATAATTGTTCACATGAATTAACTAGATACGGGTAATGATTCACCAGATGACTGAAACTATAAACCTTGGGTGGTTGATCTTGATGATCGTGTGACCCGTAGTGATTGGATCTCTAGTAAAGGAATATATATTAGATCATTGGAGGACTCAATCTATAGACCGTGGGTGGTTGAATTGATGACCAATGTTCCATAATAGAAACTCTAGAACATGGATTCATGGCATCCTTTTGTGTTTTGCCACTACCCATGGAAATCGGGTCTCCCCCATCATCATAAGATGTGTTTCGTACTTTATGGTTCTTACTTGAAATATATGAACTTTGGGACTTGTTCAACTTTATAAAATGGTATCTCCAATTGTTACTAGCTTTATATTATAAACTATTCGGACTCTGTAACACTCCGAGTTTGATTCAAGGAAAAAGGCAAAAGACAGTGGGTTTCGCGACTTACCACGCGGGTAACACTCGCGACACAACCCGCGAAGTGCGTTGTCCGCGGGTAAGACAGTGGGTTTCGCGACTTACCACGCGGGTAACACTCGCGGCACAACCCGCGAAGTGCGTTGTCCGCGGGTAAGACAGTGGGTTTCATGACTTACCACGCGGGTAACACCCGCGGCACAACCCGCGACATTGGTCTGACGGATTTAATAGAGTTTCCAGCCCCATTTCTCATTGACTCCTCAATCTCTTTTCTCTCAAACTCTCTCTCTTCATTTACTCCCTCCCAAAACCGAACCCTAACCCTTTCAACCACCAATCTTCCTCATTTATTGCAAGAATCAAGCATCCTTAACCCAAGGATTTCAACCAAGGATCTCAAGCTTCATAATCATCTTCCTCCTCCATCCATTTCTAGGGTTTCTCCCAAGTTTCTAGGGTTTTGCTATAAAACCTAGATTGTGAGTTTTCCTTACCAAAATCTTTAAATGGGATACATATCTTAAGTGTTTACTTGTACTACTTGTTATGTATGCACAAATCTAATCACCTGATAAGTTTGACCTAAATGCTATTTTCATGAGTATTTGGGGGTTTTGACTGTTGAAATATATATGTGAAGTCATTGTGTTGGTAACATCGTTATTATTGGTTATGATGGTTAATATCATAGATTATGTGAAGATTGTTGATTAAACCTACATGTTTGGGTGTTTTGGGCCTAACATGAGATTGAAGTCATGCAAATCCTTATATATGTTTCTTGCTGATGTGAGATGTGTATAAGGATGGTTAATATGTGTATATATCTTGTTGATACTAGATACGTACGGAAATGGAAAATATATATATATATATATATGTTGGAGGAACCGTGAGTATGTGACAGGAGGATGTAGCCTTAGGTGCCACCGGGACGGTATGTGCCTAATGCCCCCGCCACCGGGACGGTGTGCCGGGCCTTTAGGTGTTGTAGGAAGAACAACACCCAAGGTGCATTGACTTGAGGTAAAACACATTGGTGTGATGGATCTCCCCCATTGATTCCAGTATGACCATGTGGACCGAGTCGTTAATTATGCTATTTCATGTTTATCGAATGTCATGCCATGCTTTTGTACAACTCACTAGGCCCGTTTGGCCTAACACTTGTTTGGTTTGATATGTATCTCAGGTTTTAGCGGCGCGACCGCCAAGAAGGTATAGATGCCTAGATGCGAGCTTGGGGACATTTTTGGGATGCCTTGCTTAGAAAGCTTATTTTGGATTGGATTACAGCTTGTATTAATCTTGTTCCTAGTTAGGATTTAGATTAAAAGGTTGTGTTCCCTTAGATTGTTATTCATTACAAACTTGTAATTTTAACAAGCGTTATTGTCTCCCTTTTTGGTAAGAGCTCATGCTATGGCATATTGATTACCATGTTTCCCTTTTATGAAAATTTTTGTTTATCCCAATTTTTGAGGTGTTACAAGTTTGTATCAAAGCTCTGGTTTAAGTGAACTAGGTGTCGACTGTAGACCTAGACTTAAACTGGTTGAGCATTTAGTATCACTGTCCATATGGGTAGAGCATTTCTAGGTGGGGAGAGTATTAGGATTACAGAATTGCATTGATTAAAATTTATGACGATGGCAACGAGAGTTCTTATGTAAGATACGTTCACAATCTCACTTGGCAATGTTGTTATGAATTTATGATTACATGGGTATGCTTGAAATTGTTGTTATGATGATTAATCATTGTAGTAGTACGTAGTAAACCGCTTATCTTTTAAATAATTAACCGATACGACTCTTATCGTGTGTGACAGTTCACCATGGTAAACACAAGGAGTCGGGTTGGAGCGACAGATGATGCGAATGAGGCAAGTGTGACTGCCCCGGGAACTTCAAGGCAAGCAAACCCGACAGTAAACCAAGTCATTCCACCGATTCCCAGAATGCTGGCGGGGATCGTAGACGAAATTCCTCAAGTAAACTTGGAAACCGAGAATCCAGTCATTCAAGAAGCAGACCCTCAGTTAGTTCTATTGGCAAGCATTATGCAGATGATGAATTCCGCGATGGACAAACGGGACGAGAAGTTGATGAAGGTTTTAGAAGACAGGAATGCAAGCAATCGAAGACATGAGACGGTAGGGGACAATGCAGTGATGGGATCGGGCGGAGCTGATAATGCGGTTGGGACGGAAGAACATGCTATTCGGGTCGAGAAGAAGAAGGAAGGGGGTTGCTCCTTCAAGTCATTCCTATGTAGTCGAGCTCCGGAATTTTCCGGGACAACCGATCCGCTTGCGTGTATGAAATGGATTCAAGAAGTAGAAATGGCTTTCGAGGCAAGTGAGTGCGTGGATACTCAACGGGTCAAGTTTGCGTCCCAACTATTCTGAAGGGACGCGTTGACTTGGTGGAACGTCACTAGAAGGGTGCTGGCGCCGGAGGTTTTGGCCAAGCTCACTTGGTCAACCTTCAAGAAGAAGCTTATGGAGAAATTTTGCAATGCGAGAGCGCTCGATAAGATAGAAGAAAAGCTCCTAAATATAAAGAAGGGAAATCTGACCGTTGCCGACTATGCGAAACAATTTATGGACAAGCTCAGCCTAGTGGAGCATGTGGCAAGAGATGAAGAGGTGAAGATAAAGTGGTTTATGAGGGGGTTACCGGCGAATATGAAGGCGGACGTGAGAAACGCCCACAAGACCACATTGCAAGATGTGATCGAGGCCTCCCAGCAGGTAGAGGATGACGTGATGGAAGACAAGGAGGAAAGGAAACAACAAGGAGAGAAGAGGAAATGGGAAAGGCCGACCAGGCCCGTGCGACTATCCAAACCCTTCATCGGGGGAAGGAGTGTAGAGCCGAAACGCGAGGCACAGTGGTGCTCTAGGTGTAAGTGTAAACATTTCGGGCCCTGCAGTCAGAGATCCTTGCCCAACTCCATCGAATGTTCCAACTGTGGTCGGAAATGCCACTTGAGTAAGGATTGTTATTCCCGACAAGGAGTCTGTTATGAATGTAAAGAACCGAGGCACCTCAAGTGGAATTGCCCGAAATTAGCAATGGGTCGTCAAGGAGCTCCGGGTGTGTCAATACCAAATAAGGAAACCCAACCGAAGGTGCTAAGTCGGGCCTTCCAAATGACGGCTGATGAGGCGAGGGAGACGGCGGATGTAGTGTCGGGTACGTTCTTAGTAAACTCTCTACCTACCCGTGTTTTATTTGATTCGGGTGCGAACCGATCATTTGTATCTTCATCTTTCTGCAAGAAATTCACTACACCTCCTAGTTTGTTGCGTGATACGTTAGTAGTAGAGGTAGCCAACGGGGAACAGTTGTTAGTTCGGGAATGCTACTTTGGGTGTACCTTAAGTTTAGATGGTGAGTCCTTTGAAATAGACTTGTTACCGGCGGACATCGGGGGGTTTGACATAATTGTTGGGGTGGATTGGTTATCCAAGTATGACGCCAGTATTTTCTGTTCCAAAAAGCTGATTAGAGTACCCTTGCCGGTTGGTGGCGAGGTGATTATCTACGGGGAGAAGAACTGAAAATCCAGTATGATCATCTCGTCCCTCAAGGCACGAAAGAGCCTAGCCAAAGGATGTGCATCTTATTTGGCCTACGTAATCGACGTGAAGTTGGAAAAGAGAAAGGTAGAAGATGTGGACGTGGTGCGAGAATACCCGGACGTCTTTCCGGAAGACCTACCCGGACTACCACCGGAGCGACAGGTAGAGTTCCACATCGACCTCACCCCGGGAGCAGCTCCGATAGCTCGTGCTCCTTACCGTCTAGCCCCGACAAAAATGCAAGAAATGATGACGCAACTTCAAGAAATTCTTGAGAAGGGATTCATACGACCGAGCTCGTTATCGTGGGGAGCTCCAGTCCTATTTGTGAAGAAGAAGGACGGGTCGATGCGGATGTGCATCGACTAACGCGAACTCAACAAGGTCATGGTGAAGAATAAGTATCCGCTTCCTCGGATCGACGACCTCTTCGATCAACTCCAAGGAGCGGGATGCTTCTCTAAGATAGACCTGCGATCGGGTTACCACCAAGTGAGGGTGAAGGAGAGCGATATTCCAAAGACGACGTTCCGGACTAGATATGGCCACTACGAATTCTTAGTCATGCCTTTTGGGTTGAATAATGCACCGGCCGTCTTCATGGACTTGATGAACCGTGTATGCCGACCCCTATTGGACAGATCTGTCATAGTCTTCATCGACGATATTCTGATTTACTCTCGTGACGAAGCGGAGCATCGACAACACTTGCACGAGGTTTTGGAAGTCCTTCGAAAGGAAAAGTTGTTCGCAAAGTTTTCAAAGTGCGAATTTTGGTTACAAGAAGTCCAGTTCTTGGGCCACGTGGTGTCGAAGGATGGGGTAAAGGTGGATCCGACAAAGATCGAGGCAATGTTGAATTAGGAACCACCGACGAGTCCATCAGAGATAAGGAGTTTCTTGGGTTTGGCTGGCTACTACCGACGATTTATTCAAGACTTCTCGAAGATCGCCTCTCCGCTCACGTCGCTGACAAGGAAGAATGTTAAGTTCTTGTGGACCGAAACTCAAGAGAGGGCCTTCCGGACCCTCCAAAGAAAATTATGCGAAGCACCGATCCTATCCTTGCCCGAAGGTTCCGAAGACTTTGTGGTGTATAGCAACGCCTCTAAATTGGGTCTTGGTTGTGTATTGATGCAAAAGGGAAAAGTGATCGCGTACGCTTCCCGGTAACTCAAGGATCACGAGAAGAATTACCCTACGCACGATTTGGAACTAGCGGCGGTGGTATTTGCCTTAAAGCTTTGGCGACATTACCTTTATGGGACTAAGTGTACCCTATTTACCGACCATAAAAGCTTGAAGTACATTTTTGACCAAAAGGACCTCAACATGCAGCAACAAAAGTGGTAGAGCTTTTGAAGGATTATGACTGTGAGTTTTTGTACCATCCCGGTAAGGCCAATGTAGTGGCGGATGCATTGAGCCGAAAGAGTTACGGGAGTGAAGCCAAAATAACTCTTACTAGAATTGACGTCAAGTCGAGTCTAGTGGAGGGTATCAAGAGGAGTCAAGTGGAGGCACTTCGAGAGGAAAACCTTAAAGATGAAGTCATGGTGAAACAACGGGAAACACTAACGGAAGATAGTCGCGGCCTTAAATTCTTCCAAGGGAGGATTTGGGTACCGAGAATTGGAGGGAATCGAGAGCTACTTTTGGCGGAAGCTCACAAGACCAAGTACTCCATACATCCCGGTAGTACCAAGATGTATAGGGACTTAAAACTTCTTTATTGGTGGCTGGTAATGAAGCTAGACATAGCCAAGTACGTGGAGAGGTGCGTCGCATGCCTTCAAGTCAAGGCGGAACATCAAAGGCCTTATGGAAGTTTGCAACCTTTGGCCATCCCAGAATGGAAGTGGTAACACATCACAATGGACTTCGTCACCAAATTGCCGAAGACTTTGAAAGGTCACGATACTATTTGGGTGGTAGTAGATCGACTTACGAAGAGCGCGCACTTTTTAGCAATGCGGGAGACGTTGCCCATGGATAAATTGGCTAAGTTATACATAGATGAGGTGATATCGCGGCACGGTGTTCCACTATCCATAGTTTTGAATCGGGATAGTCGGTTCACCTCTAAGTTTTGGGATGGATTGCAAAGGGAATTGGGTACGAAAGTCAAGTTGAGCACGACCTATCATCCTCAAACCGACGGACAAAGTGAAAGGACCATCCAAACTCTTGAGGACATGCTTCGGTCTTGCGTCATAGACTTTGGAGGAAGCTGGGATTCCCACTTGCCATTAGTGGAATTCGCTTACAACAATAGTTATCACTCGAGCATTGGGATGGCACCATTCGAGGCACTCTATGGGCGAAAATGCAGGACCCCGGTGTGTTGGCTCGAGGCGGGAGAAAAGTAGTTTACGGGACCGGAGATAATTCAAGTGACGACAAACAAGGTCAAAGGCATTCGAGAACGTTTGAAAGCGGTGCAAGATCGTCAAAAGAGCTATGCGGATAAGAAAAGGAGATCGGTCGAGTTCCAGGTGGGAGAACGGGTCATGTTGAAGGTGTCACCATGGAAGGGGATCATTCGATTCGGGAAGCGCGGGAAGCTTAGTCCTCGTTTCCTTGGACCCTTCACAATTTTGGAAAAGATTGGACTCCAAGCTTATAGACTAGAATTGCCACCAGAGATGAACGAGATCTACCCTACCTTTCACGTATGTTACCTTCGTAAATGCTTGGTGGAAGAGGAGAGCCTTATACCGTTATCAGAGATTCGGGTGGACAACGGCAACCGATGCGTGGAGGAGCCGGAAGCCATACTAGAGGCTAAGACAAAACAATTACGACACAAGAAAGTGACTATGGTAAAGGTCTAATGGAAACATCATCGGGGAACGAACGTGACGTGGGAGTCGGAGGAAGATATGAAAAGGAGGTACCCTCAGTTGTTTGATCAGTCGTGATTTCGGGGACGAAATCCTTATTAGGTGGGGAGTATTGTAACACTCCGAGTTTGATTCAAGGAAAAAGGCAAAAGACAGTAGGTTTCGCGACTTACCACGCGGGTAACACCCGCGGCACAACCCGCGACATTGGTCTGACGGATTTAATAGAGTTTTCAGCCCCATTTCTCATTGACTCCTCAATCTCTTTTCTCTCAAACTCTCTCTCTTCATTTACTCCCTCCCAAAACCGAACCTTAACCCTTTCAACCACCAATCTTCCTCATTTATTGCAAGAATCAAGCATCCTCAACCCAAGGATTTCAACAAAGGATCTCAAGCTTCAAGATCATCTTCCTCCTTCATCCATTTCTAGGGTTTCTCCCAAGTTTCTAGGGTTTTGCTATAAAACCTAGATTGTGAGTTTTCCTTACCAAAATCTTTAAATGGGATACATATCTTAAGTGTTTACTTGTACTACTTGTTATGTATGCACAAATCTGATCACCTGATAAGTTTGACCTAAATGCTATTTTCATGAGTATTTGGGGGTTTTGACTGTTGAGATATATATGTGAAGTCATTGTGTTGGTAACATCGTTATTATTGGTTATGATGGTTAATATCATAGATTATGTGAAGATTGTTGATTAAACATACATGTTTGGGTGTTTTGGGCCTAACATGAGATTGAAGTCATGCAAATCCTTATATATGTTTCTTGCTGATGCGAGATATGTATAAGGATGGTTAATATGTGTATATATCTTGTTGATACTAGATACATACGGAAATGGAAAATATATATATATATTATATATATATATATATATATATATGTATGTATGTTGGAGGAACCGTGAGTATGTGACAGGAGGATGTAGCCTTAGGTGCCACCGGGACGGTATGTGCCTAATGCCCCCGCCACCGGGACGGTGTGCCGGGCCTTTAAGTGTTGTAGGAAGAACAACACCCAAGGTTCATTGACTTGAGGTAAAACTCATTGGTGTGATGGATCTCCCCCATTGATTCCAGTATGACCACGTGGACCGAGTCGTTAATTATGCTATTTCATGTTTATCGAATGTCATGCCATGCTTTTGTACAACTCACTAGGCCCGTTTGGCCTAACACTTATTTGGTTTGATATGTATCTCAGGTTTTAGCGGCGCGACCGCCAAGAAGGTATAGATGCCTAGATGCGAGCTTGGGGACATTTTTGGGATGCCTTGCTTAGAAAGCTTATTTTGGATTGGATTACAACTTGTATTAATCTTGTTCCTAGTTAGGATTTAGATTAAAGGGTTGTGTTCCCTTAGATTGTTATTCATTACAAACTTGTAATTTTAACATGCGTTATTGTCTCCCTTTTTGGGAAGAGCTCATGCTATGGCATATTGATTACCATGTTTCCCTTTTATGGAAATTTTTGTTTATCCCAATTTTTGGGGTGTTACAGACTCACTAGGCGTCAATCCTAACATTTTTTTTCTTAAAATGACACGTATATCAACTTCTCTTATCGGTGGGGCTCTGAAGGTTTGAGCAGAGAGATTTGATGCCGGTAGAGGCACTTTTGGGAGAGATAGCTTTTATCAGTTGGCGTTACATTTTGATGGGATTCTGTTGATGAAGACAGTGACACCCATTCATAATATGAACTTAGAATAGTTTAGATTAATAGGTTGTTATTTATTTTCTATTTCTTTGGATTGTAAACTCTTTACAATTTCCCATTCATGAGTGATTTTCATTTATATAGGTGTTGATTTTATGTCGATATCACAGTTTAAATCTACTCTTACTTCAGGGGTGTTACATATTGGGTTGTTAGTCTTTTTGGAACTGTTAACCTCATTATTTCATCCCTTAATAGTTTATCACAACACATGATGATCTCTTAACTCATTTCATGCTTTAATACATGAATGGTGTTATATTGCGAGAAAATGCCTATTTATTGAGTACTTTAGATCTCTTCAAGGATAAAAACATGTGTTGGTAAATGTTTAGTGATTTTTGGAACCATAAGCAAGAGATGTTTAGGGTTTCATAAACATTGGTAGTTCTTTCGACCCATTCTGGACACTTTACACATTAATTTGCATAAAAATTGAGAAATATTTTTTTTTGAGTTATTTGACATTTTAAGATGCAAGTTTAATGGAATTTGGCGGTTTGGTTGGTTTAAACTTTACACTATGAAAGATGATGTGTTGGGATTTGCCCAACTTTTGGGTGTTCATTTGTGTATATGAACATTTGTGTATATGAACATTTGATGTTTATATTTGCATAATTACTTGGAGTGCACATGTTCTTGGGCGTGTTTGATCCACCATGTTATAGTTTGTCAAGTTCAGTTATGATGCTTTAACCCTTATGCATGAGTGCTAGTTGCTTTGTGTTGTCAAGTAGAAAGTTTTGAGGTTCCTATCTTAAATGTTAGTGAGTATATACTAAAGGTCGAATGAGATCCTTGAGGTGGCACTCAGATCTTAAGAATAGACACTAAGATTTGATATCCTTAAGGTGACGCTCGGTAGAGAGCCTGCACTAAAGGTATTGTGACCTTGAGGTGATACCCGGTAGAGGGTGTGCGCTAAAGGTATTGTAGACTTTAGGTGATACTTGGGAAGAGTGAGCACTAAGTCGAAGAATCTGAGGTGGAATTCGATAACATCGATATATAACATATTTTTGTGTTCCCACCACATTCAATGGAAACGGGTATCCCTATCACCGAAAGATTTTTTTTTTTTGGTATTGAGTTTATCCATGTTTTCGAGATATGGAGTCTCATCAATTTTTTTGACGTTTTGGATAACATAGTTTTATCCTTGTATTCTCTATTTAAATGTTTTGAATGAGTATTGAGTTTTGGTTCATATTAAAATGGGTGTTTTGGGTTATTGAGTTTTCATCACGAAATAGTGGGTTTTTGTGAAAGATGATGTTTTTATGGTAAATACATTTCAATTGGGATATTGTAATTTAAATTGCACACTTTTAGTTTTACTGTTTTATATTTGAGTTGAAAACTGCTGAACTCACTAGTCTTTAAACCTAACATTTTTGCTTGTTAAGGAACGATACTAGAAATATTTTGTGAAGAATCAAGTGCTAATTAGGCACGCAAAATATTTAATTATTTGGGTCATTTTTCGTATTTTGGAGAATAATACCCTTTATTGGATTTAGTGACACTCGTTCCTAACCTAGTTCTTTGTACAAAATTTGGTTTAAAAATTGTTTGAACCTTAATTTGGTGTTGCTAAAGAAAACAACTACATTCCGGCTTGTTTTATGTTTTAAAGAATCAAATCATTCATATATAGTTTTTAATTATTTTGTTAAATAATTATACAATCACAAATGATAATTTCATTGTTTTTTTTTTTAAGATGTCATAAGTTATGCCTAAACTAATCCCTTAGCAAATTATGATTGTAAGACATCAGCCCCTGATTAAACCTCAGTGGCCACAGTTGTTGTGTACACCTGGATTCGAACCCTGGACAAATTGGACATTCCATCACATCCCTCAGGGTCTTAACCAGTACGCTACAACCCTTGTGGTTGATAATTTCATTGTTATTACCATTTGTAAAAACGTTATTTTTGTAAGGAGGATTTTTTTGCAACATAATTAGCATACTTTACTCGTAAGTGGAATTTAAATTAAATGGTAACATATACGAAGACCTGTCATTTATCCAAAAGATAAAGCGCATGTTTTTGTAAAGAATACCATCATGATAAGATGCATATTTGAAGGAAAGGCACAACATTTTCATTCATGTCATGTTCAATGTACAAACACATGGATCAAAAAGTAAGAAAAATGGATGTACAAAATTTGTTGTTTTATGTTCCTACTTTTGCTCTAAGGGTGGAAATTAGTTGTAGCCATTTCTTTGTGTTTTTGATTGCGAAAATCGTGCAACTTATTTAGGCTTCGGCTCCGGCTTCCTCCAACTTCTTTAGAACAACCTCCTTCGTTGGCAAGGATGGAATCGCTCCTCTCTGTGTCACCGTAATGGCACCACACACGTTTGCAAACCTTAGGGCAACCCTCAACTTCTTCTCGTCCTGAGACCAAACGTAAATAAATTGTTTTACGGTCAATCTCACATCAAATGTATATATATATACATATATACACACACATAGAGGTGAGTTCATACGAGAACAATATCTATTTAAGAAAACACGAGAATAACCGAGTACATACAAAATTATATATGATTCACGTACAAAATCATATATGATTCACGCGACATTGTCCGCGTCTGATTTTTTCCGGTTAGTGTAAAATCACATATGATTTTGTACATGATCTGCTGTTTTTTGCTGTTTTCTTCTTTTCTTAAATAGTTAGCGTTCTCGTTTGAACCTTCATATACACATATATAGAGGGAGAAAATTTCAAATACAAACCATGTAAATAATACAAAGCCTACAAACCAAAGTGTATAGTTTTACCTTGAACAGTTGAGGATTTGAAGCCAAACTGTTGAGGAGTCCTCCAACAAAAGCATCACCAGCACCGGTTGTATCAACACACTCCACCTTAACACCACCAACTCTGCCATGAAAATCCTGCAAAACTTATTCAACTTCATGTAAATTATTCAACCCAACTCTGTATATATGCAAAGATCGCATTCAATCGACCAAATTTGATGGTTTTTCGAGATGAAGGTAACCTTGGTGTAGTATCTGCAGCCGTTGGGACCTTCGGTGACTATCAACAGCTTAAGATTCGGGTGGAAAAGCTTGGTCAAGACAACATTATCATCGTAGGGGTTATCGCCTCCGGTCAAGAACTCAATTTCTTCCTCGCTAATCTGCATTTCAAGAAAATCCCATTAAAGTTTTTTAAGTATGTTATTGTCTCACATCAGTTAGATCAGACCATTTCTCTGCTTATATGTTAGAACTTAGAACCTCCTTTTGCATACTATTCTGGGTAAGAATAATCTAATGGGGTCCCACATATTCTTATATGGTATCAGAGCCAAAGGTTACCACGTTGTTGTACCTTGATAATGTCGGCTTGATCCCAGATGCTCATGATGCCTGTACGTGCAGCTTCGGCAGAGGGCCAGAGAGCGAGTCTCAGATTGGGATCGTAGGAAAGAATGCAGCCAGCCTTTTTGGCTACTTGCATTGCAGTCAGGTGAGCTGATTTGCATGGTTCCTCGATCAAACTGATCGATCCATAGTGAAAGATTGTTGACTGCTCGATAAACATCAAACGTTAAATGGGAAACTATCAAATATGTATCATCCATTTTGTCTAAAATGCTGCAAGAAAAATACCTTCTTGATCAAATCCTTATTCAGTTCGGCTTCGGTAAGAAGCATATCAGCACTTGGATTTCGAAAGAACATGAATTCACGCTCTCCATCGGATCTTAGGGTAACGAAGGCCAATGCGGTTCTTGCTTCTTTATCGAACCTCATTCCTGAGGTATCGACGTTGTTTTCCTTGAGGATGTTAGCCAACATGTGACCAAACTCATCGTCGCCAACCTGATCGACAAATAAAACAGATAACATATTTCATTTCAAAAGTGTCTTACAAACTTGTACAGTCCTATCAACTTATTGTAACACTTTTATATACGATTGTTTTATCCTTATATAAAAAGTCTGTTATAACATTTAGACATATTTGACATATATAAAACCGATTTTGTGGGTTGTCCAAAAAAAAACCCCGAAGAAAGTATGAAATGTACCTTGCCAAGGAAAGCTGCAGATCCTCCTAATCTGGAGATGCCAACTGCGACATTAGCCGGAGCACCGCCAGGAGCTTTCTTGAAGCCGGGTGCCTCCGCCAATGAAACGCCAGCAACCGTCGGCACGAAGTCGATTAAAAGTTCCCCAAAACACACCACCTGCGGATTCTTCTTTCTTTCTCTTCTCTCCTTGGATCTGGAGCCTACATCACCAAAATTCAATCCTCAATCGAGATTTAATTAAGAAAAAACAACTACTTCAAATTGGGAGAATGACTCACTTGGCAAGTGACTGGTGGTTCGTTTAAAGCTACCCCCAATTGGAAAGCAACCGATCATCATGCTGCTTCGTGAAGATGCCATTTTCTTCTGGTTAGGGGTGCTTTGAATTCTAGAGCTCCAGGGAGGTGAATAATGGAGACAGAAATCCACAAATGTGGTTTTGTTTTGGGGTTAAATGACCAAAGGTGCTGGCGATTTGAGATCGATGATGAAGCCATGAATTTATAGTGCAAAAATTCCCGAAGAAATTGGTGTAGTTTGTTGGTTCTCTGAGTCCTGCTATAATGGCGGATATATGAAGAATGGATCATAAAATGAGGAAATGAGACCTTGGTTTCCATTGATTTGGTTCATGGTGGTTGATGATCGGCAGGGTTCGTGTGATGTGGCAACCACCTCGGAATTGGTTTCATATGACGTGGAATTTTGGAAGAAAGACATTTTTTTATACCTGATTATCAATCAAAAAAGTTAGGATTAAATTACATTTAATATCTTTAATTTTGGATAATTTTATTAAAAGTGTGTCAGCCTCATTACTTACATTTTTTAAACCTACTAATTTTTTTATTACACACATTAACGTCATAATTTGACTTGATTTTAATAAAAAGAGTATCACTCTTTTATTTTTTCCTTAAACATATGTCCATTTTTTTTTTAATTTTGTCATTAATTATGAGATGTATTACTTTATTTATTGAGAGTACATGTGTCACTTGATTCATAAAATATGGATTAATTACATATTTTTAGAGCTCTATGTTGTTTTCTTGTTGTAGACATTTAGTTTGGAGTGAAGGAGAATTTTGCAATAAAAATGATTACAATTGACAAGGCCACATGGAGATGTTGGACAACTTATATAGCAGATATAGGATCTTGTAAAACTCGTTTTTCAAAATGGCTAACTTTCTCGATGATATGTATTATCAGTCGTTCTTATATAATAATTGGAGTAAACATAAGATTCGTATGAATACTTCTTCATGATCATAAATAATAATGAATACTTTGTTTGTTCAGTGTTTTGAAATTCATTTAAAACTTTGAAAACTATATCTAAATTTTTAAGATTCCAAAAAGCATATGCACATCTTCATGTACTTAGGTGGATATGTTGTTGGATAACTATATCTTTAAAGAGAAATTAAGATTCAATGATTGAATAACTATATTGTGGGATTAATATTTTTCAATGCAAATGTACAAGAAAATATTATTGTGATTATGTTAATTAGTCTATTGAGTATATCAAACATACAGATAAAAGATCAACTGTATCGAAGAAATATAAATCATCTCGAAAACAAGTGGCTAAAATATTTTGACGAATAATATTTAGGAAGCATGTTAGTATGCCACGATATTACTTAATGACGTAACACGAGATGTATGGCAAATAACTTATTTGAGGACAACTTTTATTAAATTATAAACTTTCACATCTTTTAAATGAGTTTGTTATATTTATATAAAATACTTCCGAAGTTTAAACATTTTGGGAAACAACAAAACGATTTTGACTGTGTGGATTCATCTAACCCCAGTTTGTGCTCTACATCATCAAACACTTAAAAATTCATACTTTTACAAACATTTAAGAATCTAGATGTTTTTATAAAAGAACTTGAGGATTTTCATAATATTTGTCTAACAAATTTTGTATGTGAGTATGAAATTGTTGTTTTCCCCAACGCTTCAAAACTTTTAACCAATTTTCTCCCACAAATTTATAACATTTCTAACATATTTTGAGATTCGTCAAGTACAAATACACTTACGCAATTTAGTCAAGTGTTTAATTTAGAGTTAGGTGTCGTTTGTTTTTTAAGAGGTCTAAAGTCTGAAGTCTTATTTTAATTATGATTAATAAGAGGCGGTGTGTAAAAAAGTCTGAACGATTCAGACTTAAAAGCTATTAAGAGGTTTAAAAAAAAACAACCTTAGTGATCCACTCATTACCTTGCTAATAAATAAAAATGAAATTTATCTTGGAAATCAAGTGTATTGTGATTTCCATTTTATCGAAAGAATCACTTTACCGTGGATCTTGTGTTTCGAGATGGCTCAAGTGTAACAACCATCCTACATTGATAGAAAAATAGATTTGTGAGCTCATTATAAGCTCAAAATTGTACTACCAACAACTTCCACAATGGTTTTAAGTTGATTCAAATTTATTGGGACAACCCACTGCTTTAAGCTTAGGGCGTTACAAATGGTTGGGATGGTGGGGCAAACCTCAGCAGGAATGATGAGTCCTCGAGGATGGGGGGGGGTTGTTTGTAACACTTTAGGCGAATTCCATATCGCCGATTATAAGGAGGATTATGGAAAGGCCTGACAAGGACGACATTAATTTAAGTGGGGGAGTTTGTAACAACCCGTTTCACATATGATCGAAAAGTAGATTTGTGAGATTCTTATAATAAACTCAAAGTTGTAGACTACAAATAACTTCCACAATGATTTAAATTGAATTCGAATTTATTGAATCAATCTGTTGTTTAAGATTTGAGGCATTACATCAAGGAAACTGGACTAGGCTTGAACCATCAAACCATTTTGAATATTGCTGTTTAATTCCTCTTCTTAACTCTTTGTATTTACGTGATTCATTTTTGTATTTATTGTTAATTATCTTTTAAAAAAATTATATTACAAATAATAAAACATTTGATATTAAATAAACAATATTAAATAAACGAATGGGTATGATTGTCATTTTCACTCCCTCAACGATTACTACAAAATATTAAATAAACAATAAGGTGTAGAATGAACAAAAAGTGAACTTAAGGGGTGTAAACGGAAATATCTCAGAATCTTGACTTGAACAAAGCCCTGACATAAATGGCGTCGTTGTGATGTGGAAGATAAACAGGAAATTGGTACGAATCACAGTCAAGAAATCGTTCAAGATTTGTTGAAAATCTTTATTTTGGATTTGAATTCACAAAACCCTAGTCCGCCATTGCAGATCTTTGCACTTGAGCCCCTCTCCTAAGACACCAATAATAGTGCATTCATAGCCCTAGGGCTTGCAAATTCTCACTGTACTCATCTTTATGTTCAATTTTCTTAAATTTGATGAAGTAAAATGATATTGTTGTTCTGAAAGTAGCAATTTCAACAACGAGATCTCTCTTCCTCCCCGTACTCCAGTAAGATATCTTTATCTTTGCGTTTGATTATGCATAGACACCCGAAAAATGATGCCAATTTTTTTTTTTTTTTGTTGATGTTGATGAGTTTTTTTTTGTTTCTTGATTGAAGATGGCGATCAAGAGGGGGGTATCAAGTTTGGGCGTCCATAGAAACAGAGGCGGTGCTGGATCTCGTTTTCCAATTGTCACCCTTGTGTTCATTTTAGTTCTTGCTCCCATGGTGTTCTTCATTGGACGTGGGATTTATTCGAATGATTCAATCGGTTAGTAATCGTTTCCAATTTACTGACTTCTGTGTGAAGTGTGATCTTCTCTGTGATATATTACTAGGATTCTTGCCAATTGCAATTTTACTAATTTGGATTTTATTGAGTTGAATGCTTATCTTGTTGACTTGGTTTCTATCCAGGTGTAAGAGTAATGAAGGTGGTTTGGTATCTTTTTATTTATATAGTTGCCTTAGTTTTGGTTTTTAATGGATTCTTTCGAGCTCAAAGAATTGGATACCTAATCAAGTCTTTGTGATGAACACAGATTGCAACTTGATTATATGATCACTTTTAGGTCTGATGATGGAATTTAATGTAGTCACGATTCTCTAAAGTGTAGTAGTTGCATTCCATGTGGCTTATTCAAGATTGAATTTTCAATTAGGTTGGTTTAGACGGACTGGATTAAGTTGTTGAACTATGAAAAAGATCGATTTTTGGCAAAAGTATAGGTTCGTGATGCAATCATTTTGGTAACTGGTAGGGCTCCGCTCCGAGTATTTTAATTGATTATGGGATGTCTTGTGCCTCGTTCTGCACTGTTTGTTTCATAATTTATTTTCAAGATCTTCATTTAGCGCTGTATATATGAAGAGAAATGAAAAAATCATAACGGTTCCTATTTATTTCATGTGATGTGAATCAAGATGGGACCCACAAAGTAGAGAATGTAGGTCGTTGGTGGAAAACAAATAGTTTCTTATGAACGTTTAAGAAGACCATTAACCTTAGGGGCTGTTTGATTGGTCTTCCATTAAGTCCTATAAGGAAAAAGTTGGCCGTGCGGATTAATCTGTCTGTATTAGATTGGGAGGTTTTTTTTTCATAGATGGAAGGAGCGTGTTTTTACAAGTTTGGAAAAAACTTGGCTTTCTGCATAAAGCTCACACAGAAGCTTACTGAATAAGCCACTTTCTATACCATTAAGCCATTACCAAACAGTCATGTATAGTAGACCGAATAAGCTGTGAGTCCCATTTAGCTCGTTAAGCTGCTAATAGACAGGCCCTTACTCAAAGTTTGCAAATCGGTAGATATTCTAATTTTAAAATGTATAATTCTTTTTTCTTATTTCTTTTTATGCAGATCAAAATGATTCCTTGAGTAGTAGTGTTAGTGAACAGGTAAGCTTCTGTACATTTACATTATGTATGTTTCAAATGGTATGATGCTCACACCCATCGAGAGTTGCAGGATGTAGATTGGAGAACAAGGCTTGCTTTGCAACACGTTAAATTTCTTTTCTCAAAGGAGGCATGTTACTGAATCTTCTGTTCTTTAAACCATTATTCTTCCGTTACTTTTGATTTTAATGGCCTTATATTGTTTGTTTTATGTTTTAGGTTATTGATGTCATCAAGGCGAACACAGACGACCTGGGGCCTCTGAGTCTTGATTCTTTTCGGAAAAATAACTATTCGGCTTCTTGGAAGTTTTCCGGGCAAGAAAATGTGGTCGATATTGATTCTGGTTCTGCTGAGGTTTGTATAACATCGATTTTTAGTTACCTTCGCATGGTTCATTTGTTTCTTGTTCTCATTTTTTATGGAAAACTACATACCGACACATTGATGAAGCAGATTGCGGCAAATAACAATCAAGAGACCCCTAAAGGCAAACAGGATAATTCTTTAGACGGTAATGATGTTCTTCTGACTGATGTTTCCATAAAACATTCAAGCATATGTGAATCTAAATTACGCATGCGTTATTCTCAATGCAGCTGATCATTCTCAATATGTTGATACACCCATGAATCTAGCAAGAAGGGTAAGTTTGAACTTTTCAATTAATATTCACGGAAACAGCCGCTCTATTATTTGGGTGTCAGGTCTGCATACATCTCATCCCCTCATACACTACTTCGAGTGGGATTTACTGGGTCCCTTTGGTTTGGTTTTAATTAAGAAACACACTTTGATATGCGTAACTTCGAAAGTTCAAATGATTAAACTTACTCTGATTATCTTGCATGTAGCAACTGAGAGAAAAAAGACGTGAAAAGCGAGCAGCTGATCTAATGAAACAAGAAGACAATGCAAGTTTAATGCTTGAAAATGCAGCCATTGAACGGTCTAAATCGGTTGATTCTGCTGTTCTGGGGAAGTACAGTATATGGAGGAAAGAGACTGATAATGAGAACATAGACTCTACTGTTCGTTTGATGAGAGATCAAATCATCATGGCTAGAGTATATTTGAGCATCGCAACTATGAAGAACATGACAAACATGGCTCATGAATTACAAAACCGAATTAAAGAAAGTCAACGTGCTTTAGGAGATGCAACAACAGATACTGATCTCAATCGCAGGTAGTGTGGTTTGGTCCGGCCTGATGACGTCATGGTCTGGTCTGTTTGGCCATCACTATGTTTTTTTTTTGCAAGTTTAAGGTTTTTTATATCTTGACTTTGTGTATTGCCTCTAGTGCCCCAGAGAAAATCAAAGCTATGGGCCAGTTGCTCTCAAAAGCTAGAGATCAACTTTACGACTGCAAGTTGGTTACGGGGAAGCTGAGAGCTATGCTTCAATCGGCAGATGAGCAAGTTCGTAGCTTGAAAAAGCAGAGCACGTTTCTCAGCCAGTTAGCGGCAAAAACAATTCCGAATGGAATTCATTGCTTATCAATGCGCCTAACGATAGAATATTACCTTCTTCCACTAGAGAAAAGAAAGTTCCCTAGGAGCGAGAACCTTGAGAACCCAAGTCTATATCACTATGCTCTCTTCTCCGATAACGTATTGGCTGCATCGGTTGTCGTCAACTCTACGATCATGAATGCTAAGGTGAATTCTATATAGTCTCATAATTTTTATTTATTTATAAAAGTGTATAATATTTGTATACGGCAAAACTCACATACACTCATCTTTGGTGAGGCTTGAACCTTTGAAATACAAAGCAATTTGACAATTAGGCAGTTGTTTTCATGGACTAAATATGTTTACTTGGATGGAAATACAGGAACCAGAGAAACATGTTTTCCATCTTGTTTCTGATAAATTAAACTTTGGAGCGATGAATATGTGGTTTCTACTGAACCCTCCTGGTAAAGCCACGATCCATGTAGAAAATGTTGACGAATTTAAGTGGCTGAATTCATCCTACTGTCCAGTTCTTCGACAACTAGAGTCTGCGGCAATGAAGGAGTTTTACTTCAAAGCCGATCATCACACAACCCTCTCGGCCGGATCTTCCAATCTGAAATATAGGAACCCAAAGTATCTTTCCATGCTAAATCACCTTAGGTTTTATCTTCCACAGGTTTATCCCAAATTAAACAAAATCTTGTTTCTTGATGACGACATTGTTGTCCAGAAAGATTTGACGGGGTTATGGAAAGTGGATCTTCGTGGAAAAGTAAATGGTGCCGTTGAAACGTGTGGCGAAAGCTTCCACCGTTTCGACAAGTATTTAAATTTCTCAAATCCCCATATTGCCCGAAACTTTGACCCAAATGCATGTGGATGGGCATACGGGATGAACGTGTTTGATCTCAAGCAGTGGAAAAAGTGGGATATAACCGGCATTTACCACAGGTGGCAAAATATGGTAAGATTTTCTTCTTGTAATTTATCCATTCTATTTAGTAACAGTAAATATTTTGAGAATCATGAGAACCAAGGCAAAACCGCAAAAAAAAAAAAAAATGAAAAACCGAGGAACACCCTAATAACCATTCATCTGTACGGTTTGCAAATGTGCATACAAGTAATTGAAGATGTTTCCTAGTTTATATGCACGTGTGCATGTTATTACTTGTGTGCACATGTGCATGCTGTACAGATGAATAATTATTAGTGTGTTCCTCGGCTTTTCATTTTTTCGCGGTTTTCTCTTGAACATGACTATTGATAAATATACCTAATATTCATGAATATCGACTTTCATTATTCATGGTATTCATAATGAATATATATCACTATATTTGTCATGAATGGTTGTTCTGAAAATATTTCCAGTCTTGCCCCTTTTGAACCAATGCTTATGTTTTTGGTTGAATTCATTCTTCTTTTTTTCCTAATGGGTATCACCATTTGTGTTGGTATCAGAATGAAGACAGGGTTCTATGGAAGCTTGGGACTTTGCCTCCAGGGTTAATGACATTTTATGGGCTTACACATCCACTTGACAAATCTTGGCATGTTCTTGGTCTCGGCTATAATCCTAGCATCGATAAGAGCGATATCGAGAACGCAGCCGTCATCCACTACAACGGTAACATGAAACCATGGCTCGAGTTGGCTATGACTAGGTACCGTTCATATTGGGTGAAATACATCAAGTTTGACCATCCATACATCCGGGGTTGCAAACTAGGTGAATGATCGGCAATCGTAGGTACTGGTGGTGTGCCACTTCCCCACATTGTTTATTCTTGTGAGTTTAATTCTATTCTTTGTTATCTATTTCTTTTTAGTGTTAACCACCTATTTGTATGTGCAAACTTCCTCCCCTAAATTGGATAGGAGTAGCAAAGAATGTTATAGTTGACTTTTTTGAGTAAAGAATTCATCTTGAAAAGAGCTAATTTACTTGGACTTGAATAGTTGAATGTTTACTTTCATATTTTTAATAATTTTGACTCTTTTGGGATCAAAGATTGCATCCATCTGAAACAGTTGTATAATGTCATCATGCAGATATCGTGATGAAAATATGTTGTATATGAATGCAATGACCCTTTCTTGCAAAACTAACTTCTGGGTGTCGGCTATCGTGTCATTTACAACAAATTTAATTGGTCTGATGTAAGTTATAAATAACTTGGTCTTTTTTAGGTAGGCAAAACTTGTAGTTCTTTGTTAGGGTAAAGTTACAAGTTTCTCTCCTTTCTAGTGGTGTAGACCAAAGTTTCAAAGTGACCAAAGTTGAGGTACAATAAGCTAGGGGTGTAAATGATGTGAGTCGAGCTCGAGTATCATTATACTCGAACTCGAAACTCGATTACCAAGCTCAAACTTGACTTGAAAACTCGCGAGTACTTAAAATACAAACTCGACTCAAACTCGAAACTCGATTACCAAGCTCGAACTCGACTCGAAAACTCGCGAGTAATGAAAATACAAACTCGACTTGAACTCAATACCAATTTCCAAACTCGAACTCAAACTCGTTTCAAGCTCGAATCAAAGTTCAAAAACTCGAATCAAGCTCGAACTCAAGCTTGAAAACTCGGATCAAGCTCGAACCCGTTTTCATGGGGTACTCCTATTAAAACAATCACATAGGCTCAAGTCATTTAGCAAAAACAAATAATATAAAAACAAGGTAGGAGAAAAGTCTATATATGGTGGAGTTCAAAGCATTGAGTTCTATATCCCACCAATATGGGATGAATTAGACACACACTCAAGAGTTCATCCATATCTTTTACACCATCATTTTCTAAAAAAAATCAAAAAACTTATTATTATTATTGTCATTATCTTCTTGATGTTTCTTTACATTTTGACCAAATGGTCGACAGAAACTCTTTCGAGCTTGAGTTTAACCACAAATAAGAAATTATGGCGATGCTAGTAGTTGTCGGATTGATGCCAAATTCATTCGGATCTTCAAAGAAGAAAGCAAGTATGTGACACTGGGAAGAAAATAAAGGGGTCCTTAACATGTGGTTTAGAGTAGATTGATGTAAAATAAAGGGGTCCTTAACATGGAAAGTTGGTTGTCGTACTCTCTCATTCGTACCTGATGCCTGTTTGCACACACCTATTTTTTCACCTGAATCTTTTTTAGGTGTACCCTTAGAGTAGAGGCAATATTTGCCTACATCCTACTCAGATCCTACCATGGATATTATATGTCTATCGGTCATAATAGAAGTATGCCTTTATGTATTTCTAAGAGTTTGTTAGATACTCTTTTTGATTTTTTGTTTCTTGCCACTATCGTTGCGTGTGGTTGTAGAGCGTAACATCTCTTCATCTGCAAATAATTCTCGATGTGAAAACACAGAGACAAAGGGCTTCTTCCACCACTAAAACTAGAAACGGATTTTTCTTTGTATCGTCAATTTTTGGTGTAGCGAAAATAAACAAATAAATTGTTGAAGCATGTTCAAATAGTGTAGAAAATGATTTTTTGTTGAGACAACCTTTTTGATTCCACCACAATGACAAGATGTCCTTTTTTTGTTGAATCAGATGTAGAGTGAAATGATAAAGAGCAAGTCATATCTGCCTCCCAATATCTAAAAAGGATAGTGGTCTCCATCCATCAAATTTTAGGGGCTTTTGATTTAATGGAATGGTTTGGACTTTGGAGTGATTTAGATTTCGTGAATAGATTTGGAATTTGAGGGATTTGAATTTGAAAAGATTTGGAATGTTTTGTGTGTTTGGTTTTTAGGATTTGGAATGGAATTGCATTCCATTCTTTATAAATATTTTGTAAAAATAAATTACAAATAATTATAAAAATAATTAAATTACCTTATTATAAATTATTATTGGAAAACATAGATTTTTAACATATTTTAAAACCTTATTATATGTAAATCATTCGAAATCCCTTTAAATCCCAACCACCTCCAAATGATTTCAAAATCTTATGTTTGAGGGATTTCAAATAAATCATAGAATTTCAAATCCGAATTGGATTTAAAATCCAAATCCCCCCCAAATCTATTCCCTTTTTTTAAAATCTTGTACATGATGGATTTGGAATTCCTTTGCAATGGGCCGGGATTTCAAATCCAAATCCTGATGGATTTGATAACTCGCTTTAGGCTTCAATCGACTTTGACTCCAAATCCTACAAACCAAACATATGAAGGGATTCCAAATCACCCCAATCCCAATCTCAATCCCAATTCCAATCCAAATCCAAATCCTTACATGAAATCCAATCCATTTCAATCCATTTTCGCAAACCAAATGTGCCCTTAGGGATGTGGTTTTCTTTTAAATGGGTCCTATCAAAATTATAATTTTAAATGGAAATATATGAATAATTATCGATCAAGTTATCGTATCGAGAAAGTAGGAACCATCATGACGTAATAGGTACTATGGACCCGTTTGGTTTGACGAACTGTTTTTTGAAGGATTTGGATTTGTGTAAAGATTTTGAATGTTTGGTTTATAGAATTTGAAATGGAATTGAATTTCGTTTTCTATAGATAATTTATAAATACTAGAATCGTACTCGTGCAATGCAGCGAGATACATCACGATTTTAATGTTTTATTTTTTTTATCGATTTACAGTACGATTTTGGATGGTTTTGAGAAAGTGATAATGTTTTTTTATATAAATTTGTTTAATTTAGGCTTAATAATATAATGTTTTTTATATAAAAAAATTAAGTATTTTTTAAGAATTATAGAAAAAATAACCAATTACATATTTAATAATATAATTAAAACAAGTTTATAGTAATATAATATATTAATTAATAGTGATAATAGAAATGTTTGCATAAAAGGAAAACCCTGCACATACCAAATTGGTGGATGTTAGAAGCCTGTAGTTATAATATGTATCTTGTGCTTTGATACTTGTAAATTAAGAGATTTTTAAAATCTTGCATAAAACGATGGTACCTTGTGCTTAATAATTTGTATTTAAGAGTTTTTTATTCATGCTTTATAATATAGTATAGATAATTAAATTACATTTTATTTGTTTTTGACATCTTTTAAAACGTTATCATAATAAATATCTCGAGAAATACCAACTACTCTAATGAATTTTTAAATCCAATGTTTGTGGGATTTAATTGAAATTATGAGATTTTGATTCCGGACTTTCTTTTAAACCAGGTGCGAAATTGGAATGAAATCCAATTCCAAATCCTACAAAGATCACACAAATCAAGCGGATCCTAAGATCCTAGACAATGACAAGATTTAATTCGAAATGTTTTGTATTTTTAGAAGATGGTCGGCAAATTATTCCTTTTTATTTATCGATAGTATGTTTTATATAGATTCTTATGAAGTAACGGATCCTTGCTTGGTAAAACACTCGACAACCTCAAGACTTTTAATATATGCATTTGTTATGATTGAAACTTGACAGAGAATTTTGTACTCGATGTATGATCTAATAAAAATGTTTGATTACTGATTACTTGTGAAAAATAAATTTTTTTATAATAATAATATTGAGAAATATGAATTGATGAACTTAACATCAACAAATTAATGATAAAGTGTTGATTGTAACTTGATAGGAGCAGGGCCGTTCCTTGGGGTGTGCGAGGTGGTGCCGTCGTACAGGGCCTCTGATCGTCAGGGGCCTCCGTATTTTTGCATTTTCTTATTATAATATAATTAGTATATAAGAAAGAAAAGTCACTGAGTAAGATAAATTGCTTCTAGTGTAGTTGGTTAACGCTTTTCTTTTTATGGTTGTTGCTCCAAGTTCGATTCCCACAAACAACAATTACATTTTTAATTGTTTTTTTAATTCTACTAAAATTTCATGATTTTTTTAAGACAAAGGGAAATGGACCATTACCGGGCTTCGGCATTGTCATCACCCGGTCGGGTCTCATTCATAACATTAGAATAAAGATTGTTACAAGCATTGTTAATACATGAATTGAGAAACTGAGGCATGCTATCAAAATAGACATTACGAACTAGATTGCACGCATGCCTAGCCATTAAGTGGGCCAAATCGTTTGCAAGACAATTGATCCAATGAACGGAGATGTGATCTTTCGAATTTAGAATGTGTTTGATGTCTTTGATGATATCTCCAAACTCCGAATTGTCAATGTGAGTGTTGTAAATTGTGTCCACAACCACCTTGGAGTCGGATTCGAGGATGACATGGCTATGTTTCGTCTATCAATCCACTAGAGAGCATCTCGAATAGCGATGGCTTCACACTCTTTAGTGGATGGGAGGAAATAGCATGGGGAGGCGAAAGCCGAGATGAAGGCACCCGTGTTGTCGCGAAGGACGACACCAATACCTGCTCTTGAATCTGAGTCAAAGACCGTAGCATCCACATTGCATTTAAGAAAACCATAATGAGGCGATTTCCAACTAGAATCGAAAGGAGGTTCCGGTGGACTTGAAAGTCGTTGGGTGTAGATTTTTGAAGCCCTCCAATTCGACAAGGAAACTCTAGCACGATGGATCACAGTTGATGATGATCGAGGGCCATTATTCCAAAGAACATTTCGACGATACCAAGTGCTCCATAATAACATGAGAAAAAGGTCACAGGTCTGACCAGAGTTGTTATGGATGAAACCAAAATAAATTCGAGGAAGGAATTGGACAAGCTCACTGATTCCTCAATCTCAATCCCTAGACTCGCCTCATGCCAGATTTGCCGAACCAAAGGACAACCAACCAAAGTGTGCCAAACATTTTCCACGCTTTTGGTTACAAAGGGGACAAATTGCCGAAATCCTAGATCCCCTTGATTGAAGGGCGCATCGGGTGGGTCTATTAATTATGTGATAGTACGATAGCCAGACTTTACGGAATAAATTCCATCAAGCGACCAATGCCAAATGAGAGTATCCTCACGATTGCCGAAAGGAGGAGGAAGCTTAAGAATTTTAAGATAATCCTGATGGGAAAATAAATGGGTGAGCAACATAGTGTTCCAACCACAGGTAAGGGGATCCAATAGGTCTTGAACGGTCAAATGGGGTCGACTAGCATCAAGGGGGGATAGGTCTTGAACGGTCAACGTTTATCCCATGAGAGCCAATTGATGGAGTGATGTTCATCGGTTTTACGGCACCACCATAAGGAATTGATCATTTTTTCAAGTCTTTGGATGACCGAGCTCGCATTCATATAATAAACCGGGATGGCTTGAGGGACGACTTTTATGAGGGTGGATTTTCCGGCGGAGGAAATGGGTTTTTTTCTCCAAGACTGAAGTTTAGTCCAAAGTCTATCACGAATATGTCGGAAAATGAAATTTTTAGAACGACCCACAAGAGAGGGAAGCCCCAAATAGCGACTCGTATTGATGGGGTTGTGGATCCCGAGGATTTGGGTAAAAGCATGCATAAGTTCGGGAGCCAAGTTGCTACTTCCTATGATGCCCGATTTGGAATAATTAACGGCTTGACCCGATGCTTCCTCAAAGGTCATGAGCATAGCTTTTAGGTGTCTAATCTCGTCGATCGAGGCCCTACCAAAAAAGAAAGCATCATCCGCGAAAAAAAAGGTGAGAGATAGAGGGAGCACCTTTGGTCGCTTTATATCCATGAATTCGACCGGCCGCGTCCTCATGATTCAAGTAAGCTGAAAGACCGTCCATACAAATAATGAAGAGGTAAGGAGAGAGCGGGTCACCTTGTCGAATACCTCTTTTCGGGAAAATAGGACCCACCATCTCGTTGTTAACTTTCACAAAATATTTAACGGTTTCGACATTCATTAATATCATGTTGACCCAATGAGAAGGAAACCCCAAGGCAATTAGCATGTGTCGCAAAAAGTCCCAATTCAAGCGGTCGTAGGCTTTGCTAATATCAATTTTCAGAGCCACTTCCCGCATCTTCTTCCGTTTATTGCGATGCATAGAATGAAGCATTTCAAAGGCGATGATGATGTTGTCCGTGATCAAGCGGTCTTTAACGAAGGCCGTTTGATTCGCCGAAATGATAGAAGGGAGAATAGGTTTGATTCGGTTGGCCAAGACTTTGGTGACCACTTTCATAATTACGTTGCAAAGCGCGATGGGTCTATAATATTTAAGCGACGTCGGGTTATCAACTTTAGGAATGAGGGTGATGAAAGTGTCATTAATGCCAATCGGTAAAGACCCGTTATCAAGCCAAAGTTTTCCGGCGTTAAAGATTTCGTCCCCCAAAATATCCCATTTCTTTTGGAAGAAACAAGGATTGAAGCCGTCCGGACCCGGAGATTTGTTCGGTGCATATGGAAAAACGCGATTTTAAACTCCTCTTTATCGAAAGGGGCTTCGAGGCGAGTAAGATCTTGGACAAAAAGTCTATTGTTAACATATTTGGTGATCTGCTCCGGGTTTCCGGAACTCATCGAGATTGAAGTGGTCGGTAACAAGATTGTGAATTTCGACCGGGTCCTCGATCCATAAGCCATCGTCGGTTTTCAACTTGAGGATTCGTTTTCTTTGTCAACTTGTGAATTTCAGATTTATTTACTTTTATTTTTAGATCACTTAATTATAAACTTATTTTAATATCACTTATAAATTAAAAAACTAACGATAATTATATAAACTTTCATAATTTCTAAAATAATCTAATGTAAAAAGTTTTGTTGATCTTTATTTTGTATTATCTATTATTTTTTGTGATTTCTTTTTCTAATGTTTAAAAGCTTTTGAAAATTCATTTATGATCAAATATATTTCAAGAGAGATTAAATGTTTTAAATTTACTTTTTATTGAAAATGAGGTCCTAATAAATATTGATTATGAAAGTATAATAGATGATATTGTTTTTATAATTGTTAGAAAATCTATATTCAAAAAATAGTAATGCTTAGTTATTTGTCTTCTTTTTATAAAATTGTATCTAATAATGTCCATTTATTTTTAACGTATTAAACTATTTGTGTTATATTTTGTACACTTTACTTATCATGTGATCATTTTTTAATTTTCTTACTAATTAACCTTTTGCCCTTATGAGTATGGATGGTAATTTGACCTGTCCCGGTGGGGAACCCGATTCACCTGACCCGGATGGGGCCGGGGAATCCCAGCAAAAACGGATCCGGAGATACCCGGTATGCTAAAATCGGGGTTGGGGCCGGGGCCGGGTAGCATACCCCCCGACCCGCCCGGTACCCGGGATATATAAATATTGTTTTTTTTAATATATTATATATATAATAAATTAATAATATAATAACAAGTTAATACTTGATAGATAATAAGGTTTTTTAAAATTAGGTTTTCCAATCCCAAATTCCCAATTCGTCTTCTACAGTTCAGCTCACCTTGTTTCACAACTCCACGGTTTCACTTTCACCCACTGTTCACGACTCCAGTCTCCACAACTCACTGTTTTCTTCCACCAGACCACCACTGCAGACGCCATCTACGCCGCCCTTCAGTCCAGTGCTCCACTTCTCGAACTCTTCATCCACCACCGCCGACGCCGTCCTTGACTCCCTCCCTCCGATACCAAGACTCGCTGGAGATCTGGCTAGCAGTAGCAACCCTTGATTCACGACTTAAGTGGTTTAGTCCACAACTTCTTCAGCCCTCGATTCACAACTTCCACATCTTGTGAGTTTCCTCAATTGAATGTCATTTAGTTTATGTAGTTTTGTTGATTTGTTCATGAATGTAAATTTAATAATCTTGTTAGTTTATGTGTTTTGTGGATTCTGTGAATGTCATTTAGTTTATGGATTCTGTGAATGTCAATTTAATAATCTTGTTAGCGGTCCCAACCGGGTACCGGGGGAGGGGTTGACCGGGTATTGACCGGATAATTACCGGGGCCGGGTACTCGATCCCCGTACCCGCCGGGTACCGGGGTCGGGGCCGGGTAAGGGGATACCCACCCCGTTACCATCCCTACTTATGAGATTAATCATAGGAGATTTATGGGCATTATTTAACGATATAAATGTTGGTTTGATTTTTTTTTTAATCTTGTTTATAATTATTTTATATTTTCATGTATATTCTAAACTAAAAAGATTTATTTTTTGAATTTAGTAATAAATTTTGTAATAATTTTTTTGATAAAAATAACATAATTGTAAACAAATATATATAGGGTCACATTTAGGTTCTTACACAGGGTCTCCAAAATGTCAGGACCAGCCCTGGATAAGAGAGAATATTATATTTTCCTAGTTTTAAGATTTCCACAAAATTACATAGTTTTTCTTTTAACAATATATTACAAAAAGATAAATTTATTTATTTATTTTTTTAGAGAACTCTTTAAAAACTCGATTTTGGATTTTACAACAATACATTTCGGTAATTATTACAGATAGTTTAATTGGAAAGATATTGGTTTGTTTTACAACAATCATCACTTTGAGTTTCTTCATCGAAGATTGTTAATTTCAGGATTCCATAAAATTAGTTAAAGTGTACAAATTAATCCAAATACTCATGGTTATATATAAAAAAAAGAAATCCACAAACAAAAAAAATTTAATATTATATTTCAAAAGATATTTTTGTTTGCAAAGTTATAATCCGAATTTTTTATGGCAAATTGCATGAAAAGATAACGTACTTTGCCTTAATTCCTGTTTTAGGTAACGCACTTTTAAAATATCCGTTTTGGTATCTATGATGTAAAGTTTCAAACATTTAAGTACCTGAGTAACCGGTTTAAGCATACCATGTTGATGTGGCGAGCGTTGTGACATCCAACTCAATATTATTTGCTTACGTGGTTACTGACATGGATTTTTAATCTATAATTAGTTTTAAATTTATTTATTTTATAAATGTATATATTATAATTATTTGTAAATTATATATTTATAAAATTGAAATGTCAAGATTAAGGATAAATTTAAAACTAATATTAGATTAAAATTCCATGTCGTTATCCACGTCAGCAAATAATATTGAGTTGGAGGTCACATTACTCGTCACATCAGCATGGTAACCGGTTAATGCTTAAATCAATTACTCAGGTACTTAAATGTTTGAAAGTTCACATCTTAGGTACCAAAACGAATGTTTTAAAAGTACGTTACCCAAAACAGAAATTAAGGCAAAGTACGTTACCTTTTCATGCAATTTACCCTTTTTTTTATTCACAAACTTATAATAATATTTCATCAAGTACTACGTTCAATTTCTTAATTGTATCCAAGAGTCCAAACTGAAATTTTGACCATAAATTCTCTAAAATAGAAACCAAATTAAAATATGGTGTATTTTAATGCAATATAATTTAAATATATAATTATTTACATGAACTTTTTTTTTTTCACAAAATTTCAAATATTCTTTTCTTTGGTCTTGTTGGTTTACAGAATTGGATTGGATTAAATTTGAAGGGATTTATAATTGAATTTCATTCCAATCCTATTTTTGATTTGAAAGATTTCGTGGATTTGAAATCTCAAATCCCAAAATTTTATTGAAATCCTATAAACATATAGTTTTGAAATCCTACAAGAGTGGTTGTCATTTCACGGGATTTCCTAAGACTTTATATAATAATGTTTTAAAATATGTTAAAAATATTTGTTTTATAAATAAAAAATTAATAGAAATTTAATTTAATTATTTTTATAATTATTCAAAATTTGTTTTTATAAATTATTTATAAAAACTGTAATTCAATTCTATTTCAAATTCTACAAACCAAACACATCAAAAATTCAAAATCCTTGAAATTTAAATCACTCCAATTTTAAATCCTTTGACAAAATTTATATCACTCCAAAATCATTCCACAAACCAAACATCATTTGTGACTCTCTCTCTCTCTCTCTAGAAATCATTTTTTATTTTAAATTAAAAAAATACAATGACTAAATTTAAGAATTTAAGAATTATTATCTATACTATACTAGAAGCGTACTCGTGCAATGCAGCGAGATACATCACGATTTTAATGTTTCATTTTATTTTTTTGTCGATTTTAATGAACTTCAGAGGGGGCCTTGGTGCTTTGACCGGCTCGATCATCTTCTGGTTAGGCATTCTCTGGTATGGTCTCTGATAGAGCAGTCTCTGAAGTTAACTTAGTCTTCTGAAGCTGTTTTTGGTCTGCCTCTGAAGCCTCTCTGATGCTTCGGGACTTAGTGAATTTTCAATACTTTTACATTAGAGATACTTGGGGCTAACAACTTGCCTTTCATAAATGGGGTAATGATCGTACGTTTTGATCTTGTACTTATATGTGGTTTTACTGTAATGGATCTATAGGCACTTGAGTCTTTATGTTCAATGATGGGACACTAGTTTTCCTCAATGTAACACGGAATAGACACCGGGTCTCATGGTAAGTAAGATGTGGACTCGTAAGGTCGAGCATCGTCCCATGAGCAGTAAGGTGTAATTCCAATGTGCATGTTTGTTTTCTTGGATTTAGGTATCTCAATGTATAGACCTAGAGGGGTTGAAATTGGGGAACCACAAGCGATAGACTTAGAGGAGTTGAGCTTGATGTCCATCTATTTATGATGTATGCATTCGATTTACTAACATATCGTGTGACTTATTTTCGTGTTACTTCATTGATTTTGGTAAACGGGTCTCCCCGTCAACGTTTGAGGTATTGTGTAATTGTAGGTGTCTCCCCCCAAAGTTAATATAATGGTTTTCCCACATTACATTCTAACGAGTTTATTTCTAAATATAAATGTTTGTTCTCACTAGGCTTTAGCCTAACACTTCTTCTAAAAATGACATGTATATCAGGTCATCCTAGCGGCATGACTCATCGGGTTTGAGCGAAGAGCCGAGAGGAGATGATAGCATTTTTGGTGGTGTTATATAGTGGTGTACTTTTGGACCTTAACTGGATATTCTTTTGGAGAAGAGTCTTGGACACCCGTTTATAATATAGATTATTTTGGTTTAGATTAGTAGGTTGTCTGATGTATCTCTTTACATTATTCTTGGTTGTAAATGCCTTACTTTTTCCCCTTGTCGGGTGATTTATTTATGATAGATATGTCATTCTGCAATCAAGACATGTTTAAATTTACCCCTATTTTTAGGGTGTTACAAGTTGGTATCAGAGCATTAGTTTAAGTGAACTAGGTATAATAGTAATATTCCTAGACTTAAGCTGAAGACACTAAGCTACGATTTGTGAGTTTGGATAGAAATTCTAAGATAGGAAGGTCTTATAGTCTATGAAATTACACAAGTTGAGAATTGTGACGGTGATAACGAGGATTCTTATGGGTAATTTGTTCATAATTTCAATTAGCTACTGCTATTATGAATATATTGTTACGTGAGCATGCTTAGGTTGCTATAGTTATGATGATTAATGAATGTAGTAGTTTGTTTCCTTGTGTTTGATTCTTATAGACTATTTCTCACCTCAATTCTCGAATGTGTGACATATTGTAATGGTTACTACTCGAAATAGGCCGGATGGACATAAAGCGACGACATCCAAGACCGATTAACCGCGGTTGATGTGACAGAAGTGCCTTCACCCCTGAATAATGTGTTCGGCGGAAGGGTTGAGCATATACCTCAACACAACCCGAAAACATCCAAACCCATTATGGAAGATGTAATAGCGGAGATGAGAATGATAAACCAAATGATGTTGGCCATGAATAAGGTCATGGCCTAACAACAAGAGTTGTTTATGAAACTGTTGGAGGACAAATACACCAACAACCGTAGGCATGAGACAGTTGCAGAGAACATCATTGTGGCAGGATCCGGGGGTACCATAAATGAAATTCCCACTGACGGCCTAGTGACTTTGGAGACGAGACAGGAGGGAAGAACTTGCTCCTTCAAGACTTTTCTCACTTGCAGGCCTTCCGAACTAGTGAGTGCAGTGAGAGCCAAAAAGCAAAGTTCGGATCTCAAATGCTCAGAGGGGCGACCCTTACATGGTGGATCGTTTACTCCACTTCTTTAGCGGCCATAGTGTTGGCCAAGTTAAGATGAATGACTTTCAAGAAGAAAGTGTTGGAAGATTATTGCAACGAGAGAGCGATGAACTGGATAGAGGAAGAGTTCCAGAATTTGAAAAAAGGGAACTTGTTGGTGAAAGAGTACAACCGACAATTCATGGACAATCTGGGATTAGTGAGACATTTGGTCCCAATAGAGAAGGAAAAGATTAAGGCTTACATCAAGGGCCTTCCATCAGACATGATGTCTATGGTCCGATTGTCTAAAGCCTCCACTCTCCGTGAGGCTGTTGAAGTAGCCTAACTTATGGAGGATGCCTACGACCGAGGTAGGGAAGAAGACAGTAGAATGATAGAGAAGAGGAAATGGGAGGGAAGCTTCATGCCCTCTAAGAAGCCAAGGCCATCTAACAACAACCACCGGGGAACCGATCCTAGGCACGAGGCTAGGTGGTGTTCCAAATGCCGAAGCAAACACTTTGGGCCATGCAACTTTATTCCCAGAAATTGCTACAAGTGTGGCAAGACCATTCATTCTTTCAGGGATTGTCCAATCAAGAGGATAATGTGCTTCGAGTGCAAGGAACCAGGCCGCATCCGAAGCGAGTGCCTGAAATTGAAAGTCAAAGGACGTGGAGGAAAGAAAGTGGACCCTCCGAGAGCACCGAGTAGAGCATTCCAAATGACGACCGAGGAAGCAAGGGCATAGACAAACGTGGTATCAGGTACATTTCTCCTAAACTCCGTACCTGCGCTTATGTTGTTTGACTCAGGTGCGAGCTTCTCTTTTGTGTCAGATGTTTTTTGCCAAAATCTTTCCATGCCCACCACTAGCCTAGGCGATGTGTTAGCGGTTGAGATAACAAACGGAGGTTAAGTGGTAGCCCGTTATGTGTTGAAGGGTTGTAACCTTGAAATCAAAGGGAAAGAGTTATCGATCGATTTGATGCCCATGTTGATAGGTGGGTTTGAGTGGTCAGAATGGACTGGCTAGCGGAAAATTGAGCCGAAATCGTATGTTCCAAGAAATTAATACGATCCCTGTTTGTCCCTGAATCTAGTTCCTATTCGATAACAATCAAAACAAACAAGGTTTAACAAACGAATTACCTGTTTTGATTACTTGATTTATCAAATTACAAAGATCTCTCTCTAGAACTCTTTCTCTCTCTTTCTATGTATTCCAACTTCCAACTTCTAACTAAAATACAAAATAGAAAAACTATTTATACTACCATCTAATACAAGGAAACAAAAAAAAACAACTAATCTAATACATTGACTTTTATTACAAAAGACTTTGACTTTTAATAAGATTTGACTTTCTTCAGCTTTGACTTTCTCAACTTTGACCTTCAGTATTCTTGATCTTGTATCCAACAGATTTATGCTCTAACAATCCCCTATCTCAAGCAATGAGGTAGTGATTGTTTATGGTGAGAAGGCGACATGGTGATCATCACCATGGGTAAGGCACATAGGTGCATGGTGAAAGGATGTTCGTCCTATTTGGAATATGTGATTTATGCTAAGCTCGAGAAGAAGAAGCTCGAGGATGTAAAATTGGTGAACGAATTTCCAGACGTACTTCAGACGACTTGCCGGGTTTTCCATCCGATCACCAGGTGGAGTTCAAAATAGACTTGATTTCGGGAGCGGCTCCCATTACTAGAGACCTTATCTTTTAGATCTATCATAAATACAAGAGGTGATGGTGCAACCTCAAGACCTCCTAGAAAAGGGGTTTGTGAAACCGAGATCGCCACCTTGGGGAGCACCGGTCCTATTTGTAAAGAAGAAGGATGGCATGATGAGGATGTGCATAGACTAAAGAGAGCTTAATAAAGCAACCGTGAAGAATAAGTATCCGCTTTCGAGGATCGAATATTTGTTTGACCAACTCTAGGGAGCGAGATGCTTCTCAAAAATCGACCTTCGATCGGGATACCACCAAGTGCGGGTGAAGGAGGATGATATACCAAAGATGACTTTTAGGACACAATACTGCTATTACGAGTTCTTGGTCATGCCATTCGGACTGACTAATGCACCGTCGGTGTTCATGGACTTGATGAACCGAGTGTGCCGACCATTCATTGACAAGTCGGTAATAGTGTTCATCGATGACATACTCGTATACTCCAAGAGTGAGGCGGAGCACGAGCAACACCTCCTAGAAGTCCTAGAAGTGCTAAGGAAAGAGAAGTTGTATGCTAAGTTCTTGAAGTGTGATTTAGGAAGTGCAATTCTTGGGTCATGTGGTTATCAGAGAGGGATTAAAGGTGGACCCCTCAAATATCGAAGCCACGATGAATTGGGAACCGCCTAAGAGTCTGTCCAAAATATGGAGCTTCTTAGGTTTAGCGGGCTACTATCGGAGTTTCATTCAAGACTTCTCAAAGATCGCCTCTTCCTTAACGACCCTCACATAGAAGAAAGTGAAGTTTGTGTGGACCGATGCCCAAGAGAAAGCATTCTGAACCCTTCAGAAGAAGTTGTGTGAAACACCGATTCTATCCTTACCCGAAGGAACCAAAGATTTTGTAGTCTTTAGTGACGCTTCTAAGTTGGGGTTAGGTTGTGTATTGATGCAATGTGGAAGGGTGATCGCCTACGTGTCAAGACAACTCAAGGTGCATGAAAAGAACTATCCAACTCGTGACTTGGAACTGGCAGCAGTAGTGTTCGCCTTGAAACTCTAGGGACACTATCTCTACGGTATGAAATATACCCTGTATTTGGACCACAAGAGCCTAAAATATGTCTTCGACCAGAAAGAGTTGAACATGAGGCAAAGGAGATGACTCAAACTTCTTAAGGATTATGATTGTGAGTTGCTCTACCACACGGGTAAAGCCAATGTGGTGGTCGATGCCTTGAGCCAGAAGGAGTATAGCAGAAGCATTCGGGCCACCCTTTCGAATCGATTTGGTGTCGAGCCTCATCGAACAAATCAAGACATCCCAAACCAAAGCCTTGCTAGAAAAGAATCTCAAGGAGGAATTCATGACTAAACAATACTTGCTCTTGACGGAGGATAGCCGTGGGTTGAAGTTATTTAATGGGCGTGCGTAGGTGCCCAAGGTTGGAGGCAACCGAGAGTTGCTCTTGGAAGATGCCCATAAGTCTAAATATTCTATCCATCCGGGAAGTACAAAGATGTATAGAGATCTGAAGATGCATTATTGCTACGTAGAGCGATGTGTAACGTGTTTGCAAGTGAAGGCCGAGCATTAACGACCCTATGGAAGCCTTCAAGCTCTAGAGATCCCTGAATGAAAATGGGAGCATATTACTATGAATTTCATGACTAAATTGTTGAAAACTTTAAGAGGTCACGATACCATTTAAGAGGTCACGATACCATTTGGGTAGTAGTCGATCAGTTTACCATCCCCAAACCGACAACCAAAGTGAAAGAATGACTCAAACACTAGAAGATATGTTAAGATCTTGTGTGATAGACTTCGAGGGTAGTTGGGACTCTCACCTACCTTTGGTGGAGTTCGCTTACAATAATAACTACCACTCAAGTATTTGAATGGCACCGTTTGAAGTCTTATACGGGTGGAAGTGCAGAACTCCCGTGTGTTGGTTTGAAGGGGCGAGTAGCAGTTTGCCGGTCCCGAAATTGTACAAGAAACGACCGACATGGTGAAAGGCATTCGGGAACGGTTGAAAGCAGCTCAAGACCGACAAAAGAGCTATGCCGACAAGAAGAGACGACTGATGGAATTTCAAGTGGGAGATCGTGTAATGCTTAAGGTGTCCCCTTGGAAGGGAATAATTTGGTTTGAAAAATGCGGGAAGCTGAGCCTCCGTTTCCTTGGACCATTCACTATACTCAAGCGTGTAGGATTACAAGCGCACTATGGATCCCAGTAACAATCAAGTAACAATGTATCGAATGATTAATCTTTATTGAATGATTGAAGAGAGTTACAAACATAGGATTGAAAATCAAAACTCTCTCTAAAATCTATTAGGCGCACGATTAAAACTCACCTAATCTTACACTAACCAACACATTAAATACCAAGGGCTTGGGTCTAAAAGCCCAAAGCCCATTACAACCAAACAAGCCCAATAAAACAAAAAGGCTTTTACAACACTTTTAATAATAACAATAAACACTCTATAAATACTTTATATAACTTTCAACGCACTAGGACTTTTAGTCCTAACAATACCCCCTAAATTTGTATAAAAAATTTATCTTCTTGAAATCTTCAAGTCGTGATATTCTCTCCCTCTTGAATCTCTGAAGAACTTCAGTGTTTGTTGATCCAAATTCTCTCAGTGATTTGATAATGACCCGCTGTAATACTTAGTGAAAATTATGTTTAACATCTGTATGTATTAGTGTTTCACTATCAACGATTAAGTACTGAGTATGTTCAGTATCGCTGATGATCTCTCTTGTAACAATTAGACGTAATCTCTGAAGACAAGTTTCACGACAAAGATGTTCATTACTGAGTCGAAGACAAAGCTGCTGAACAACGGACAAGTCTACTCATGATCTGATGCGGATATCAGTGAAACCAAGACAAGTCTACCTACACGCGAAGAAACCTGAAGAAAAGCTTCAGCGATCACTGAACCTCCTTCTATCTCTGTGAAGGAAGAGATATTCAGCGATTGAAGATCACATAGCTTATGCTCCAAGTTTCTTTTGTCTTATCCTTGCACACATAATACAAATGTCAGAAGAGACATACCTCTGTGAAAGATCGTACAAAAACTCTGAAGACTACACTGTTCACCATTCGACCAAAAGCATGTCTCCAAAAGTCAAAGGCATGAAACTAGCCATTGAAGAACACGTGTATAGTACCCTGCCATGCATTTAATGCATAAGGCATAAATAGAAAGATCAAGACTCTATCTGAGAGTTGTCTTCTATCTTTCTTATCATATAGAAACCCTTGCTTTCTATATTCTCACAATCTCTATTCTCTAATTCTTGTGCAACAATCTGTGTGTTTCACAAGTTTGTTTAGATTAAGTTTTACTTAATCTTATTCCGAAACAAACTGTAAATTGTGATTTGATTTATCAATAAACAATTTATTAAACATTTAAATTTTGTGTTTGTATTCAACCCCCTTCTACAAACTTGTTAAGCACCTCGGAACCAACAGTGTTGCTTGTCTTCATGTCTTTCCAAAGCTCTTGATCTTCATAGTTTCAACTTTGTAACCAAATTCAATGTCCAATAGTCTCAACTGAATGCACTATTGAGCATCTTTCAACTTTAGAAACTCAACACATCGGATCAGCACACAAGAAAGATGATGTGTGAGTTACATGACATTCCACAGTGCATCTTCAGTTTAAAAACAAAGAATCTGTCATTGAACTGCAAATTGAAGATGCTTTCAACTTAAGAACTTGTTTCAATCAGCTCGTAGGAGGAATCAACTTGTAGCCAACACCACTTGATAGGGGATAAGAAGAAACAATCAAATCAATTGCAATCTTTTCTGCTCAGCTACAATATTTGAATCTAATGGCTTTTCAACCTTAGATTTAAGAAAATTTGTTACTCCCCCTTAGATTTTGCTAACTCCCCCTCAACATGATAATCTGTGTCTTTGTATCTTGTGTCTTTGTCATGTGTCCCCCTCATGATGATTAGGAGAATCTTGAGAATCATGTATCTTCAAAGACTAACTTGATGAGTAGCAAAATATCAGATAAAACTTTAAGTAACCAAGGTAGGGTAATCAACTAACATAGAAACACATTAGTAACTGTTACCACAACAATTAAAATAATTGTGTGGCCTATTTTCAGATTTGGCATCGGGGTATCTCTGATAGGACTTCCAGTTATCGTTGAAGTAAAATTTTAAGAATCTACTTCCCAAACTGTTCCAGCAATATCACGAAGATATGCAAGTGGAATCGCAAAGATCCATGCATGTGTGAAAGAATTAAATTCATGTATACTTCTGGCCCAAAAATTGATTCAACCTAGGACGCAGGTTAGAGATCAATAGACAATATGAAGTTCGGAGACCGGAGATGAGGTCTTCCTTTTTCAATATCCAAGACCTTAGAGTGAGGAATAGATAGATTATGTGCTAAATCTCCGTGAATATATGAAACAAGTATCTTTTGTGAGATACTTGAGTGGCTAGGTAGGGTGACACGAGTTATCGACACTAGGTCCATGTCTATTTCAATATTTATCTCCAAAGAACGAGAATGAATAGATTGTGTGGTAACCCGGATAACTGACTCGGTTTGGTAAAGATCAATAATTCTTTTAAGTCCTGTCATATCCTCACCATATTCTTTTCACTCCGAACTCATCTATCAATCTAGATTCCTTACTGATATCTATGAATTGGACGTGTTTCTTGGGTAGGTCCTTCCAGTTCTGGATTGACCATATAAACTGTATAAGTCCTAACACTTCTTTAACTCACCAGAATAAATCATTGAGGTAAACATTGAAGTACAAGTTCTGATTTGATGTAATCAGAAGTCAAAAACATTTAAGAACGAGTTTTGAACTGAAGTGTTCAGAAGTCGATTTGAAAATTAAAAAAAAACATGGTACTCCCCCTCAAAAGTTGGCATAACCCTTGATTGTAGTCATGTGACGTTAATAATACGAATTAAATCACACATGACATTCCTGCAAAACAGATTAGATAGATTTTGGTATCCATGCTATGATGGATCCTTGACGGTTAGATGCCTGAGCTTTGAAGCTATTAAACTGAGGATTGGGGATGCTATAAGTACCATACCAATTATTAGCATGCCTTGGACGCACAAAATCACTCTTTCCATAATGAGTGCAACAGATCTTTTGTCGGATCAGACTGATCAACTTTACTGTAGAATAGACATAAATAGGTGAATCGGTCTTGGAAATAAATGACTTTGTATCAACTATAAGAGATTTATGAGGACTCTTTTCCACCACTATCATCTGTAATTGATTTCTTTCTCCAAACCATCTTTACTTTTTCTGAAAACTTGATTATCTGTATTATCAACAAAAAAATTATAGAAAAGACTGGAAGGGCGAATATGATCTTTTGAAAATTCATTTGATTTGACAAACTTTTTCGAAGAAATAGTTGTAGAAGTTGAACTTGAAGAATAAGGAGACTGAACAATAGTATCGAGACTAGCTTGTTTAGATAAATCAACTTTGAAATTTGTTTCTTCAAGTTTATTGACTTTTACGGATAAAACATTTCTTTCTTCGAGAATTGAATCAAATCGATTTTGTAAATCATATTTTACCATCTGTTCTTTCAGAATCTCTGTTGCTAATCTAGATAATTTTTGTGAAAGCTTAAGAATTTCTGTTTCAAAAATCTTCCTATCATTTTCAAAGTCTTTTTCAATACTGTTGCGTTTATCAGATATTTCTTTAAAAACCGCAACATTCTTCTTTTCAAGCATTTTCTTTTCAATTTCAAAACTTTTTCGCTTTTTCTCAAAAGTATCTCTCTCAACTATCAAAACTTTTTCAAAATCAGAAATCTTCTTTTAAAAGTTTAACATGCTTTCATCAAAAACTTTCTATGAAAGATCAATAATCTTTCTTTTAAATTCTTTCCGCTCATTTAAAAAATCGCTCCTTTCTTTTTCAACAACAGAAAGCTTTTGCTTTAGATCAAGATTTTCAAGCTCAACGACCTTTAGTTTTTCTTCAAGGGATATAAACTTCTCTTCTTTGGCTTCAAAATCTACAACTTTTCGTTTAAGTTCAGACATTTTCTTTGAAGCTTCAACACTTTTCGGATCACTTCTATTCATATCAGCTCCTCTTTCAAGATCTGAAATATTTCTTTTAAGAGAATCTACTTCGTTAGCATACACACGGTAATATGAACCATTTATTTCTTCCTTTTCAAGTTCAGAATTCCTGCGCTTGAGCATGTCATTGCTTTCCTTTAAAGATCAAATTTCTTTATACGTCTCGCTTTCTGATTTTAGATTGTCCAACTCTAACTGAAGACCTGCTTTCTCTTCAAGCAGTGTGTTAACGGTCTTTAATCTGGTCTCCAATATCGCTTCGAGAGCTATAATATTTGCTTTGTGGTCAGAATTGGTTGGATAAGACATTTTTACTTGAATAAGATGATCGTGAGACAATTCAAAATACTGATCCAAAATAGATACAGTATCACAAAATACGCAAAAATGTCCCCCTCCTGCAAAAGAGAAGTCCCTGATCTAACTTGTCCGGGTGATGTACCTGTCCGCGTAAATAGAGAAATCCGGATAAGGAACCCGGTCAAAATCCGGGTGATGTACCTGTCCGGGTAAATGTACCAAAAACCCGGTACCACGAATGGAAGCCGGGATAAACGGGAAGGAGCTGAACCCGATACTCAAAGGAGCCCGGGTGAAATTATCCGGTTATAAACCCGGAATGGAAGGACCGAGAGTCCGGAGATTAGGACCCGGTATCCGGTACCGCTCAGGTAAACCGGGAGAGCCGGGAGTTAGGTGCCGAATCCAAGAAAGAAAAACCGGTCACCGCGAGACTTGATACCCGTAGACAAATCCGGTATAACTGGACATTGGGAAGTCTGAGAATGAGGAACCCGATATTAACGGAACCCGAAAGAGGGGATCCGGGTTCGGGATTCCAGAAGGTGGAAACCGGGAAATTGAAAATCGGTATAAGCGATTGCCGGATTTGGGAGAGCCCGAATTATATGATTTTACCGGGTTTTAACGATCTGTTTCGAAAAAATTGGATCTTAAACACCAAAAATATCAAACAAATTTCTAACAAGAGATTAATGTAATTTTAATTTCAATAAAACATACCTATATTGAGTAAAGCTAAAAAATATGTTATTTACCAAGAATTTTCCAGAAAATTGAAGAACATAGACCAAAAAAAAAAAATAAAAATAGAAAGCTCAGAATCGATTTTTTTTTCAAGATTTAGGCTTAAAGAACTTCAAATTGGACTATGAAACTTTTCCAAACGCACTTAATGAACCGAAGGATTATAATGGAACCATTTGAAATCAACAATTTTGGCAAAAATCGAAAATCAAAAATCAACTTCTTAAGCGCCGTTTGCCCAAATTGAAGAACACAGATTAACGAAAATTTGATACCTTTGAATTGATAACTTGTCTCTCTCTCTCGGATACCACTTATGGATCCCAGTAACAATCAAGTAACAATGTATCGAATGATTATCTTTATTGAATGATTGAAGAGAGTTACAAACATAGGATTGAAAGACAAAACTCTCTCTAAAACCTATTAGGCGCACGATTAAAACTCTCCTAATCTTACACTAACCAACACATTAAATACCAAGGGCTTGGGTCTAAAAGCCCAAAGCCCATTACAACCAAACAACTTAAATAACACCTAAAGACTTTTACAACACTTTTAATAATAATAATAAACACTATAAATACTTTATATAACTTTCAAGGCACTATGACTTTTAGTCCTAACACGTACCAAATAGAACTCCCACAAAAAATGAGTAGAATCCACAACACGTTTCACATTTGCTATCTTCGTAAGTGTTTAGCGAAGGAGGAGAGCGTTATTTGTAACACCCTAAAAATAAGATAAATTTAAAACTAAAAACTTCGGCAATATTACGTCTATAACACAGAGGTTTATATCATCTTGTAAATATAAACAACTAAAACCCAATAAAGTTGGGGTAGTTTGCACCAATTATAGTATCGAATGAATGAGACATAAAACACAACAACCTATTTAATCTAGAACAACATTTAAGACTAGATTAAAGTGAGTATCGCTATATCTCCAAAACGCTCTTTACAAAATTTCCCAAAAGCCCGGTCCTTCAAAGACTCCTAGGAGCACGACCGATAATTTAAGGTGTCCTACGCACACCACTAGTAGGACATGTGAGCCAACAAAATACCAAGACAAGTGTTAGACCCAAGACTAGTGAGATTTTAAGGGTTAAATAGTTCATGAATAAGATAATAGCATCATAATTAAATGTTACCGAAATTCTCAATGGTTGAGCAAATGCCAACACTCAACTTTCAAGATACCCCACGCCTGAACATAAACGCACAAGAGATACCACTTGAAATACGGGGAGACCCGTTTCCATCAGGGTGACAAGAACATGTGAATGGAGTCACCCGTGATGTTATTGGATTACACCTCATGTCCCGGTTCTAGTTCCCATGCCATCAAGACATCACAACCTCAAACCATTGATTGACTTTATTGCCTACTCCGTCGAGTTACACCTCAAGGACTTATAGGACATTATTGTCTATCCAATCTAGACGAGTTATACCTCAAGGACTATTAAGTCCCCCATTACTTACTCGCTAGTGATCCAACATGGTCAACAATTATAACCAAATATATCATGCCATTTAAATTCTCGTACACAAGGAAATAGACATCAAGCTTCACATTATGAGTATGACCAAATAAAGATAACACTTCCCATGCATGATTCATTACTTTCTAAAACATGATATCCACGTATGACATGTGTTTTTCTCGTGATAATGTACATTTCATGATCATATCAAAATAACATGTTCCAACACCAAGAGATGACATAAATAAGCTAGGGGAATTAGTTAGTTACAACAATTGTCATTTAAGTCAAAACCCCCTTTTTGTGGAAAGTGACTCCTTACTAGCACATAATCTATTTCACATTTCTTTATACATATGAGAGGCATCATAAACAATAAATGCATTTAATGAAGACAAATATCCATATCTAAGAAAAATCCTCCAAACCCTAATTTTAGGTCAAACCCCAATGTACCTATGATTCTCATATAATGAAGTAATGACATTTAAGATAATGTAAGGGTTGAGAAAACTCACCAAATGGGTTTGTAGTCTAAAAACCCTAAAATAACAAAACCCTAGAAGTAGAGGTTGAGTCTTGAGGCTCCCAAATGAAGCTAGATGATTCACTTGAGGCTAGAACCAAGAAGGAATCATAATTGTTACTAGATGTAGTTGGGGTAGCATTAAATGAGTGGAGAGGATGAGAAATGGGGAGGATCTTACCTAGAACTTCAGAGAAAATCGTCCAACTAAAAGATCTTCAATGCCATAAATGAATCTCACCTAATTGGGGCAAGGCATTTAAAGCCTCTGCCCCCGTATGCGACCTTGACATGCGAGAATGCCATTGGCACTCTCTCCTGGCATTCTCGTGCAAGATGTACCGTGACCACTAGCCACTCGACGACATTGACCCGCGAGTATGCCCATGGCATTGGTGCCATGGCATACTCGCCAAGATTGTACCGAGACCAAGGAGTGGGGTGCGACTATGCCTCGCAACAATGCCCAAGGGCACTGTCGCTTGTCATAGTCGCTGGGCACTCCTCTCCGAGCCTTGAGTTCCAGATTTGATCGATTTCTCCTATGATTCGGTTTGGCTCAAAATAATGCCTTTAACATTAGTATTTACACCCTCTAAATGATATTAATCGAATTATTTAATTAAATGGTTGAGGTAAGACATTTATCGTGGGCAACGAGTGTCTAGGACAAAATTTGGGGTGTTATAATCCTCCACTCCTTAGAAAAGATTTCGTCCTCGAAATCTCAAACTAACCAAACAAGTGAGGATATCGCCTCTTCATGTCCTCTTCCGATTCCCACGTAATGTTGTCCTCTCGGTGGTGTTTCCATTGATTCTTCACTATAATCACTTCCTCATGTCGTAATCTATTTGTCTTCCTCTCTAAAATAGTTTCGAGTTCATCCACGCATCAGTCATTATCCACTCTAATCTCTGACAAACGAATGACGCTCTCTTCTTCGGCTAAACATCTTCGCAAGTAACATACGTGAAAGGTAGGGTGGATCCTTTTCATCTTCGGTGGTAGATCCAACTTGTAGGCTTGAAGCCTAATGCGCTCAATGATGGTGAAAGGTCCAAGGAAACAGGGACAAAACTTCTCACATTTTCCGAACCTAATAATCCCCTTCCACGGTGAAACCTTCAATATCACCCGTTCCCCCACTTGGAACTCGACTGGTCTTCTCTTCTTGTCTGCATAGATCTTTTGGCGGTCTTGAGCCGCTTTCAACCGCTCTCTAATGCTCTTTACCTTGTCGGCCATTTCTTGCACGATCTCCGGTCTGGAAAACTGTTTTTCTCCCGCCTCTAGCCAACACACGGGCGTCCTACACTTCCTCCCGTGCAATGCCTCAAACGGCGCCATACCAATACTCGAGTGATAACTGTTGTTGTAGGCAAACTCCACTAATGGAAGATGTGAATCCCAGCTTCCCCCGAAATCGATGACGCATGACCTCAACATGTCTTCAAGGGTTTGGATGGTCCTCTCGCTCTGGCCGTCTGTTTGGGGGTTGTATGCGGTACTTAACTTTATTCTAGTACCCAACTCCTTTTGTAGACTATCCCAAAAATGGGAGGTGAAACGAATATCATGGTCGTATACAATAGAGAGTGGCACCCTATGCTTTGAGATCACCTCGTCTATATAAAGTTTTGACAATTTGTCCATCGGTAGGGTTTCTCGTATAGGCAAGAAATGCGCACTCTTGGTCAATCGGTCCACCACTACCCATTTGGTGTCGTGTCCCCTCAAGGTCTTCAGTATCTTGGTTACAAAGTCCATGGTAATGTGCTCCCACTTCCATTCCGGTATATCTAGGGATTGTAAAGTACCGTAAGGCCGTTGGTGCTCTACCTTTACTTGTAAGCAAGTTATGCATCGTTCCACATAGATGGCTACATCCAATTTCATTACCGACCACCAATAGTTTAGCTCCAAGTCCTAATACATTTTTGTGCTCCTTGGATGAATTGAGTACTTGGATTTATGCACATCTTCCAACAATAAGTCTCGACATCCTCCGATCTTTGGTACCCAGATCCGCCCTTGGAACAGTTTCAAACCCCTTCTGTCTTCCGTCAACTGAAGATCTTGCTTCGTCATAGTTTCTCCTTTGAGATTTGCTTCGAGTAATGCCTCTGACTGGGACATTTTGATTCTATCAAGTAGGCTTGAGACAACTTCAATTCTCACAAAAGTAGCTTGGACACCACTACCATACTCCTTTCGGCTCAAAGCGTCCGTCACGACATTGGCCTTATCGGGATGGTATAGAAGTTCACAATTGTAGTCTTTGAGTAACTGCATCCATCTTCGTTGCCACATGTTCAATTCTTTTTGGTCGAAGACGTACTTCAAACTTTTATGATCGGTAAAAAGCGTGCACTTCGTATCGTAAAGGTAGTGTCTCCATAACTTCAAAGCGAACACTACCGCCGCTAGCTCGAGATCGTGGGTTGGGTAGTTTTTATCATGCTCCTTAAGCTGCCTTGAGGCGTAGGCTATCATTTTGCCCCTTTGCATCAAGACACACCCCAAACCCATCTTGGATGCGTCGCTGTAGACCCCAATATCCTCCTTCCCCTCGGGTAGGGATAAGATTGGTGCCTCGCATAATTTATTTGTAGAGTCCGAAAGGCCCGCTCTTGACTCTAGGTCCAGAGGAACTTCACGTTTTTCCTTGTCAAAGATGTCAAAAGAGGAGATTTTGGAGAAGTCCTGAATGAATCTCCTATAGTATCCGACTAGGCCCAAAAATCTCCGAATTTTGATGGGACTCTTGGGTGGTTCCCAGTTCGTCATTACCTCAATCTTCGATGGATCAACCTCTACTCCTTCCCTTGTCACGACGTGACCCAAGAACTGGACTTCGCGCAACCAAAATTCGCACTTGGAAAATTTGGCATAAAGTTTCTCCGTTCTAAATACTTCCAACATTTCTCAGAGACGTCGTTCATGCTTTCACTCTTAAAATATACCAAGATATCATCGATAAAAACAATGATCAACTTTTCTAGAAATGGTCAGCAAACCCGGTTCATCAAGTCCATAAACACAGCTGACGCGTTAGTTAGCCCAAAAGGCATAACCAGGAACTCGTAGTGGCCATACCGGGTCCTAAAGACGTTCTTGGAGATATCTTCCTCTCTAACTTTCACTTGATGGTAGCCCGAGCGAAGATCGATCTTGGAAAAACATCCGGCTCCTTGCAGTTGGTCGAATAAATCGTCTATTTGGGGTAGTGGATACTTATTCTTTACGTCCACCTTGTTCAACTCCCGGTAGTCGATGCACATTCACATCGACCCGTCTTTCTTCTTGACGAAAAGTACCAGAGCTCCCCAAGGCGACGAGCTCGGCCTCACAAAACCTTTTTCTAGCAATTCCTGGAGTTGAGACATCATATCTTGCATTTCGGTCAGAGCAAGATGGTAAGGTGCACGGGCTATCGGTGCCGCCCCCGGAACTAGGTCGATTCGGAACTCCATTTGGTGATCGGGCGGGAAACCCGGAAGGTCGTCAGGAAAAAAGTTTGGATATTCGCTGACGATCCGCACATCTTCAATTTTCTTCTTTTCTGCTTTAGCGTCTACTACATAGGCAAGGAACGACGGACAATTCTTCACTAGATACTTCCTTGCTTTGATGGATGAAATGAGAGCCACTTCACCCTTACGCTTCTCCCTATAAACAAAGATGAAGTCCCCACTTGAAGTTGGTATCCTGATAAGCTTCTTCGAACATAAGATCTCCGCTTAGTGTTTAGACAACCAATCCATTCCAATCACCACGTCAAAACTCCCAATCGCTATGGGAAGTAAATTCACTTCAAAGAGTTCACCACTAATTTCTAGGTGACACTTTTCTAAGAATTCTCGCAAGATCACTTGTTCCCCATTTTCTACCTTAATTACCAAGGCGTCACAAAGAGTACTAGAAGGCACATTCAAGGCTTTGCAAAACTCAATGGACCCAAAAGAGAAATTGGCACCAGAATCAAATAATACTCTAGCAGTAAGGGAGTTGAGTAAGAACGTACTCGACACCACGTCAGTGGTCTCATTCGCTTCTTCTCTTGTCATTTGAAAGGCCCTCCATTGAGCCTTAGGGATGACCTCCTTCGGTTGACTTCCCGAGCCACCTCCTCTTTCCATTCCTTTCAGTCTGGGGCACTCCCTCTTCACGTGCCCCATCTCTTTACACTCATAACAGATCGTCCCCCAAATGGGGCAATCTAGGCTGGTATGATCCGGTTTACCGTGGATTAGGGTTGGGGTTGCAAAAACCAAAGTGCTTGCTTTTGAACTTGGGGCACCACTTCGCCTCACGACGATTGTCAAAACTTTTACCGTTTGGTTGGAATCTCGGCTTTTTGAATGAACTCGACGGGCTCTCCCACATTCTCTTCTCCACCACCTTGGTCTTCTCCTCCTTGTCTCTCATATTTACTCTTTCCATGATCTTGGCTTCCTCTATCGTCTCTTGAAGGTTGGTAGCTTTGGAGTTGCGGACCATTGACATCATGTCCGCCGACAAACCCTTCAAGTAAGTCTTCACCTTTTCCTTCTCAGTTGAGGCCACATGCTCCACAAGATTTAGTTTTTCCATGAAGAGTCGGGTGTATGCTCTTACCGACAAATTCCTTTTCTTTAACTCACAGAATTCCTCCTCTATCAAGTCCATCTCTTGCTCATTGCAATATTCTTCCAAAATCTTTTTCTTGAATGTCGTCCAAGTCATTTTGGCCAAAATCGAGTCCTTTAGAGTCAAGGTGAAAACGTTCCACCATGTCAATGCCGAACCTCACAACATTTGAGAACCAAATTTTACCTTTTGGCTTTCTTCACAGTCGCATGCCCGGAAAGCTTGCTCAATTTCCCTGAGCCAGTTCATGCATACCATAGGATCAGTTGATCCGACAAACTCCGGAGGTTTGCAAAAAAGGAAAGACTTGTATGAACAAGCCCTCCCCGGTTGCCTTGTTTCCAAGGTCATTAGCCTGTCCGTACTGTTCTCGTCTCTGGTACCCCCAGACCCCACTACAACCACATTTTCCTCTATCTTCTCGTGTTGGCGGTTATTAACCTCTCGGTCTTCTAGTAGCTTCATGAACAATTCTTGTTGCTTCTCCATAGTCTCGTTCGTGGCTTTCATCATGTCCATAATTTGTGTTTGAGGGGTTGCCTCAGTCAGAATTGGATCGGCGGTGGCAATATTTGTTCTCGGTATATGTTCCACCCTCCCACTAAGTAAGGGCGGAAGTTGAGGAGACGCATTTGCCGTCGCTATATTCGGCCGATTGGCCGTGGATTCAGTCACGGCATGGCCATCCGGAGAGGATGGATGATGACTCCGAGTGTTTACCATCTCAGTCTGTCATACAATCGAAAGAGGAGTAAGAGACAGGCTATATGAATTTATATACACGAAAACGTACTATTACAATTCATCAATCATCATAATCATAGAAATTCAAGCATGCTCACGTAACCATATATTCATAATAACAGTACCTAATCGAAATTATGAAAATACTCTACATAATAATTCTCGTTACCATTTTTATAATTCTCAAAGGTGTAGTTTCCGTCGACTCAAAAACTGTCCCATCTTAAAAGTTATACCCAAATCTCACAATTTATAACTTAATTGTCTCAGCTTAAGTCTAGGCACTGAGTTTTCATACCTAGTACACTTAAACTAGAGCTCTGATACCAACTTGTAACACCCTAAAAGTAAGGTAAATTTAAAACTAAAAATTTCGGCAATATGATGTCTATAACACATAGGTTTATAGCATCCTCTAAATATAAACAACTAAAACCCAATAAAGTTGGGGTAGTTTGCACCAATTATAGTAACGAATGAATGAGACATAAAACACAACAACCTACTTAATCTAGAACAACATTTAAGACTAGATTAATGTGGGTGTCGCTATATCTCTAAAACGCTCTTCATAAAATTTCCCAAAAGCCCGGTCCTTCAAAGACTCTTAGGAGCACGACCGGTAATTTAAGGTGTCCTATGCACACCACTAGTAAGACCTGTGAGCCAACAAAATACCAAGACAAGTGTTAGACCCAAGACTAGTGAGATTTGAAGGGTTAAATAGTTCACGAATAAGATAATAGCATCATAATTAAATGTTACCGAAATTTACAATGGTTGAGCAAATGCCAACACTCAACTTGCAAGGATACCCCACGCCTGAACATAAACGCACAAGAGATACCTCTTGAAATACGGGGGAGACCCGTTTCCATTAGGGTGATAAGAACACGTGAATGGAGTCACCCGTGATGTTATTGGATTACACCTCATGTCCCGGTTCTAGTTCCCATGCCATCAATACATCACAACCACAAACCATTGATTGACTTTATTGCCTACTCCGTCGAGTTACACCTCAAGGACTTACAAGACATTATTGCCTATCCAATCTAGACGAGTTACACCTCAAGGACTATTAAGTCCCCCATTCCCTACTCGCTAGTGACCCAACATTGTCAAAAATTATAACAAAATATATCATGCCATCTAAATCCTCGTGCACAAGAAAATATACATCAAGCTTCACATTATGAGTATGACCAAATAAATATATCACTTCCCATGCATGATTCATTACTTTCTAAAACATGATATCCACGTATGACATGTGTTTTTCTCGTGATAATGTACATTTCATGATCATATCAAAATAACATGTTCCAACACCAAGAGATGACATAAATAAGCTAGGGGAATTAGTCTAGTTACAACCATTATAATTTAAGTCAAAACCCCCTTTTTGTGGAAAGTGACTCCTTACTAGCACATAATCTATTTCATATTTCTTAAGACATATGAGAGGCATCATAACAATAAATGCATTTAATGAAGACAGATATCCATATCTAAGCAAAATCCTCCAAACCCTAATTTTAGGTCAAACCCCAATGTACCTATGATTCTCATATAAGCAAGTAATGACATTTAAGATAATGTAATGGTTGAGAAAACTCACCAAATGGGTTTGTAGTCTAAAAAACCTAAAATAACAAAACCCTATAAGTAGAGGTTGAGTCTTGAGGCTCCCAAATGAAGCTAGATGATTCACTTGAGGCTAGAACCAAGAGGAATCATAATTGTTACTAGATGTAGTTAGGGTAGCATTAAATGATGGGAGAGGATGAGAAATGGGGAGGATCTTACCTAGAAGTTCAGAGAAAATCGTCCAACTAAAAGCTCATCAATGCCACAAATGAATCTCACATAATTGGGCAATGCATTTAAAGCCTCAACCCCCATATCCGACCTTGACATGCGAGAATGCCATTGGCACTCTCGCCTGGCATTCTCGCGCCGGATGTACCGTGGCCACTAGCCACTCGACGACATTGCCCCGCGTGTATGCCCTTGTCATTGTCGCCATGGTATACTCGCCAAAATTGTACCGAGACCAGGGAGTGGGGCGCGAATGTGACTCGCAACAATGCCCAAGGGCACTGCCGCTTGTCATAGTCGCTGGGCACCCCTCTCTGAGCCTCAAGTTCCAGATTTGATCGATTTCCCCCATGATTCAGCTTGGCTCACAATAATTCCTTTAACATTAGTATTTACACCCTCTAAATGACATTAATCCAATTATTTAATTAGAAGGTTGAGGTAAGACAAAAATTCGTGGTGTTACATTATTCCCTCTCGGAGATAAGAGTGGACGAGGGTAACCGTTGTGTGGAGGAATCCGACGCTATCCTAGAGAGGAAGTCTAAGAAACTTTGCAACAAAGAGGTCACTATGGTCAAGGATCAATGGAAGCATCACCGCGACACCAACATAGCTTGGGAAGCCGAAGATAATATAAAGCGTAGGTATCCCCACCTATTCGCTTAGCCAAGATTTCGAGGGAAAAATCATTCCCAAGTTGGGGAGGATTGTAACACCCTGAATTTTTATTGGTAAGAAACTAGAACTTTGTTTTATCTATTTATATATTAAGCTTTTAGGGCTTAGTCATTGCGATCCTAAAAGTCATTTTGTTAGCCAGTGATTATTATGGTTGAAATTTGCTGATGTTGAACACTTATCTACTTATTTGATTTATGGGAACAAATTGGATTTTTGTATTGTGGACGTTCGCATAGGTCCAGGGATGGACGTACGCATCGGCCCTGAAGTCCGTGTAGTTCTGCGGAAGCAACAGAAGTTCCAGTGGTTTTGTCGAGGAACAGGGCCAGACGTCCGCTTATTGTCCAAGCCGGACGTCCGCTTGGTGTTTGACCGATTTTTCTGTTTTCTTCTAAAGTTTCCCTCTTCTCTCTCACTTTACCAAATCAAATCCACTCGATTTTCTCCCCCTACCTACGGTTTTCCCATTCCCCAACCCTCTCAAATCCTTCCTCATTAATTACAAGACTGGGTATATTAAATACCCAAATCTTAGGAACAATCAAGTGATTTCATCCTCAAGCTAGGCATGGAAACTAGGAGACTAGAGTTCTTCATCCTCACCACCTTCACGAAGCTTCATTGGAAGTTTTTAGGTTTTCATAGAAACCTACATTGTGAGTTCATTCTCATTTCTAAAACTTTATACATGTCAAAATGTGTGTTTTAACCTTCTAAACATCTCCTTACTAGTTATTTCTTGATTTGATAGAGTTTTGACCCAAACTTGTTTTTAGGAGATTTTAGGGTTTTGGTTGGATAAAAGTGTTTGGAAAGATGAATACATGGTATGAATGAGTTGCTTATGGTTCTTATTCATTTTGGCTACATTTCCCTTACCAATATGAGTTGAGAATTCTAGGTCAAAATTATGGTTTTGAGAACACTTATTGATTTTGATGAAAGACTTATGAAAAATGGTTTCCTATGCTGAAATAATGTTCATGATAGTACTTGGTGGATTTGGGATTTTATGTCTTATTGTCAACTTTTTGAAGTTAAGATATTATGATGAAAAAGTTTAGCTATTGATATGTTTTGGTACTACACTTGCCTTTCATAAATGGGGTAATGATCATACGTTTTGATCTTGCACTTATATGTGATTTTAGTGTAATGGATTCTCAGGCACTTGAGTCTTTATGTTTAATGATGGGATACTAGTTTTCCTCATTGTAGCACGGAATGGACATCGGGTCTTATGGTAAGTAAGATGCGAACTCGTAAGGTCGGACATTGTCCCATGAGCAGTAAGGTGTAATTCCAATGTGCTTGTTTGTTTTCTTGGATTTGGGTACCTCAATGTATAGACCTAGAGGAGTTAAAATTGGGGATCCACAAGCGATAGACTTAGAGGAGTTAAGCTTGATGTCCATCTATTATGATGTATGCGTTCAATTTACTAACATATCATGTGACTTATTTTCGTGTTACTTCATTGATTTTGGTAAACGGGTCTTCCCGTCAACGTTTGAGGTATTGTGTAATTGTGGGTGTCTCCACCCAAAGTTAATATAAAGGTTTTTCCACATTACATTCTAACGAGTTTATTTCTAAATATAAATGTTTGTTCTCACTAGAATTTAGCCTAACACTTCTTCTAAAAATGACATCTATATCAGGTCATCCTAGCGGTAGGACTCATCAGGTTTGAGCGAAGAGTCGAGAGGAGATGAAAACATTTTTGGTGGTGTTATATAGTGGTGTACTTTTGGACCTTAACTGGATATTCTTTTGGAGAAGAGTTTTGGACACCCGTTTATAATCTAGATTATTTTGGTTTAGATTAGTAGGTTGTCTGATGTATCTCTTTACATTATTCTTGGTTGTAAACGCCTTACTTTTATCAAATATAACTGTTTGTTCTATCAAGGCTTTAGCCTAACACTTCTTCATAAAATGACATGTATATCAGGTCATCCTGGCGGCGGGACTCCTCGGGTTTGAGCAAAAAGTCGAGAGGAGATGATAGCATTTTTGGTGGTGTTATACACTACAAAACAAATGATTATCACCGACGGACAAATCCGTCGGTAAAAGTAAAATCCGTCGGTGATCCGTCGGTAAATGGTCCTCGGTATAGCAGTGGTCGGCGTGCAAATTACCGACGGATTTTACCGACGACTTATTTTTTCGACGGATCACCGACGACGTGTTAATTTCCGACGGATCACCGACGGTCTCTATTTTGCGACAGATTTTCACCGACGGATCATTTTCGACGGATTATCCGTCGGTAATCTGTCAGTAATTTAATTTTTTTTTAAAAATAATTAAAAATTAAAAAATTCCAGTTTTTAACCTGTACAAAACCTGCCAATTTTTAATTAATACTAAGTTTTAAACTGTACAAAACCTTCATTTAATATCTATAAATACATAAACGTAGTACAAAAACGTAATCCTACGTCTTGAAACTTCCTCATGAACGCGTCAAACTGATCTATTCACTCATGCATCTGCCTCCTCTCTGCTTCATCTCTCTCTATTCGCTCCTGCATCTGGATCCTCTCTGCTTCCTCTCTCTGTAGTTGCTCCTGCATATGGATCCTCTCTGCTTCCTCTCTCTCTACCCTCTGTCTCAGCTCATTCAACTGAAATTCAACATTTGACAAACATATATAGAACAATGTTAGACAACATTTAACAAACATATGATTGACAATGTTAAACAACATTTGACAAGCATACCTCCTCATCGCGACGGTCGTTCGTGCTCCCACTCGAACTGGCACCTGAATCACCGGTCATAGAATAATAGGGATCCTGACTGGTCCCCAATCCAAAAATACGACCATTACGCCGTCCTCTGACACTACGCTCCCACAACTCGGCGTCATTGGGAGGTACAGTGCCGACAGGTAAGTTCGGGTACTCATCCCTCCTAATCCGATGGTAGTTATCCTACAGTTTACCAAATTAAACATTGTCAAGTCAACTAACCTATAGAAATTTCGGCAACATTTCAACTGTAATTTGAACATATATATCCATGACCTGCTTTTATCAAAACAATCCTATCGTCTTCCCAACAATGGCAGTCCAAACTAAGTTTGCTATAATTTCTATCTATCTTATAAAACAAATAAAAATCTAGCCATGCATAATTGAACTAACCGCCATATGAGCCGCCTTTGGGTAAACGTAGATCGGAGGATCCGTGGACAGACCAGTCACACCCGGAACAAGCTTCCTGTTGGTGTAGTGTGTAGCCTCCTAAACCTCGTCGCTAGTAGGCTCACGACCCCATACATCTCTCTACAATAGACAACTTAAATTGTTAGTAGGTAATAAAATCATGTATATATATTCATCAATTATATACATTTAGTCTAGTGTATGATAAATTACCATGCGGTCCTGATGCATAACGATACTAATAAATCCGGTACAGTGTCTGGATGTCATCCCCTCATACTTGGTGGCCCGATTGGCCGTATTGGCCGCAGATACACGCCGGAATGCATCGGTGTTCCATACCTGTTAAAAAGAAGACATAAATCAATATAAATCCTAGTACAACTAGATACAAGTATTCAAAACAAAACAAACCTGCTCAATCATCTGGACCTAAAACTCACTCCGGATCCACTCTGGAGGGTGTACAGCAAGAATCGTGTAGTCACGTCCGTCAAACTGGACACCATCAATAGCTAAAGCCATGCCCTAGGCAAATAGACGGGCATCTCTCATCATGTCCGTGTACCTATTATTTAGGATACGCCGGAATGCAACTACTACGTCGACGTCCATCTTAGGAGGCCAACTATTATATAACTGCAAACACATTGTTTGGATTAAGTAAAAATAAATCCACTCAATTAGTTAAATAGAGTAAAATACCTACCCGTAATCGATCTAGCATCCATGTATAGTGCTCATCAGGGACATCCCTAAAATGAGCCCACAGACCATCGAACATGGACTTAAAGACGACAACGGCCCTCCGGACTGCCGACTTGTCCCTAAACCTTCACAATTGCACAATATACAACATAAAAAAAATATTAGGATTGGTTTATTATGTACTAGAATAAATAATATATCACATCTACTTACCCGCCCGCTTCAGACAACAAAAGTGGCGGTCGCTGACTCGGATGGGGCGTATGTGATGCAACATTCGGGCCTCTAACCCTCGAGCACGTTGTTAGTCCGTCATCAGACTGGATCTGATCTAGTCCGTCATCGGTGAACTCATCGGCGTGGGGGTCACCACACCTGGCGGAGCTGCTACTGCCCCTACCCCTATTACCCCTAGAAGGGGTTTACAACATCTAAAAATAGAGAATGGTTAACACAAAATGATATAAGTGTACATAAATCATAAGACCCAAAAATGTCTACATAAGAAAGGAAAAATAGAGAATGGTTAACACGAAAATGTCTACATAAATGATATAAGTGTACATAAATCATAGAGAATGGTTAACACAAAATAGAGAATGATTAACACAAAATGTCTACATAAGAAAGGCACACTAGTTCTCAGACGAGTGATCAGATAACATAAGTTCGTCGTCGTTATCTTCATCATCGTCTACGTCTTCAAATTCTTCTTCCTCGTCGCTAGCTTCGTGATCTGATACATCTTCCTCGCTAGCTTCGTCATTTGTGGCGACTACGTTGAGCTCCCTAGTGACAAGAGGGACGGAATCGAGGTCCTCATTTACCCAATTGTTTGTATTGTGAGTTACCCGTTCGTTGATTTGAAAGAACCGTTCTCCATCCACATTATCATCATCCAACACATCGATATCCCTTTCTGCAACTTCATATATTCCACGGGCTTTGGTCTTCACAAATGCCCACCAGTCCTTTAAATCCTTACTTCCTAAAGGATAGGGTATGTAATACACTTGTTCCGCTTGTGATGCTAGGACGTAATAATCCTCACCTCTGAGTCTAGACTTGTATTTGATATCAACCAACCCATGTTTAGGGTCGACTCTAACTCCCTCTAGACTATCAAACCATGTACACTTGAACGGAACTACAACACAATAACCCACACCGTAATACTCCACCTCTAACACGACGTCCAACAATCTGTAATAGTCAAACTCGGAGTCGTCATTATAATCTACTACTGGAGTAGAAGATTGACCCACGTCTTGATGCCCTTCATTATGGTAATAAGTTTCACCATGTGCCCACCATGTGGTATAATCAGGCATGAAACCATGCTTCATCAAATGCAGCCTCACGCCAGTCCTTTATTTATAGCATAAGTTTTGACACTTCTTACAAGGGCATCTAATACGAAGCACTATCCCATCACATGTAGGTTTCCTTTCAACAATCCCTTCATTGGCATAGGCATAGTCCAAAAACCTGTCCATTGCAACAATATAGTCGACGCTAAGAAACCCCCGACTGTCGTTCTTTCTATGCATCCATCGTCTATATGTCGACATATTCAACCACTACAACAAAAAAATAAGTAGTTAATCGACATAATCAAGATAGAGGTGGTGTAATGGTTTGACTATTGAAAAGTCACACCGTAGGTTTAGATGAGCTTTGGATGACTTTAAAACCCTACGTGTAATGGTTTGACTATTGAAAAGTCAAACCGTAGGTGTCAACGAAGTTAGAAGTCTATTGAACACTACATGTAATGGTTTGCCTTCTTGAAAGTCAGACCATAGGTGTAGAGGAGTTTTGGATGACTCTAAAACTCTAAGTGTAATGGTTTGACTATTGGAAAGTCAAAACCGTAGGTTACAATCAAAGAAAGGTGTTTTGGAAAGTTTAAAACCCTACGTGTAATGGTTTGACTATTTAAAAGTCAAACCGTAGGTGTCAACGAAGTTAGAAGTCTATTGAACACTACATGGAATGGTTTGCCTTCTTGAAAGTCAGACCATAGGTGTAGAGGAGTTTTGGATGACTCTAAAACTCTAAGTGTAATGGTTTGACTATTGGAAAGTGAAAACCGTAGGTTACAATCAAAGAAAGGTGTTTTGGAAAGTTTAAAACCCTACGTGTAATGGTTTGACTATTTAAAAGTCAAACCGTAGGTGTCAACGAAGTTAGAAGTCTATTGAACACTACATGTTTTTTAAAATTTCGGCGGCATAACGGCTATAAAATGAATATTTCCATATATCAACCTAATGTTTGCCCAACAATTGGCAACCCAACTAAAATAAATAAATAAAATCAAGTATAATCAAATCCTAAATCATACCAAATGTTTCCTTTTATCAACCTAATGTTTGTCCAATAATTGACAACCCAACTAAAACAAAATACCAAAACATTTTCACAAAAACCAAATCATAAGCTAAACTCATACAAAAACATTATCACAAGTTTATCAAACCAAAAATGGCGTTTTAATAAGCTAAAAGAACTCATATGAATTTGAATATACAATATGCACATTTAAATTTCAATTGTTCATGGCCAAATGATTGTCGCCAAGCCATATCAACTTGCCTACCTCATATCTCGTACCTTATAACAGTTACACCTAAACTAAAACAAGTGTCAGTACTTTAAATATATGATAAGTTACTCAATAGACAAAGATTATTAACAAACATACACACAGAGATTATTGGGTTGTACTCTATAGTTTATTACTTAGTTGTATTTTAAATGGTAATTAGGGATCCAAGTGGTCTAACATGATGTGGATCTCACATCAAGTGCACATGCCCCTTGATGGCAGTTTTCAAATACTAAAGCAATGTGGGGATATTCGAGTGTGCTTGGAGTATCAAAAGCCAAAGTAGGTATTTGAGGTTGTGATTGAAAATTTGCATAACATATAATCAAGGTCTCCCTTTGTTTTATAGGATTTGATTTACTTTAGAATTAAATTCAATTTCGTTTGAAATATTTTTTGAATTTGAAATCCCACAAACATATAATTTTGAAATCTCACAGGATAGGTTAGTATTTCATAAGATTTTGTAGGATTTGTATGTAATAATGTTTTGAATATGTTAAAAACATTTGTTTTGTAATAATCAATTAATAAAAAGGTATACACACAGATTTATACACACACACAAATTTATACACACACAATACCTAAATATATGATAAGTTACTCAACTCGTATCTAAGAAAATACATGAGTTAGGGCTCAAATCAATACCTGAACTGTGGATAGAAGATCGAGAGGGACTGTGGAGAGAGATCGAGAGGGAGAGGGACTGTGGAGAGAGGGAGAGGTGGTCATCAAGAGAGTAAGATTGTCGCTGGTGAGAGGTGGTCGTCGAGAGTGAGAGGTAATCGCCGGTGAGAGGTCGTCGCCAGTTACCAGGTTCACCAAGAGGGATTGTGGAGAGTGAGGGGTCGTCGAGAGAGAGAGAGAGAAAGGGAGAGGTGGTCGTCGATTGAGAGGGAGAGATTGAGAGATCGAGAGATTGAGAGGGAGGGATGGAGGGAGTATCGAGAGGGAGAGATCGAGACAGATACTGAGATCGAGAGATTGAGAGGGAGAGACTGAGTGTAACACCCTCAATTCTAAAAATAACAACTAATATAGAAATTCTTAAATACACCATTAAATGATTTATCTACAATCACAATTTAATATTTAACCTCAATACAGATATTCATTCTATACATACAGTCTATGATACGGATGGGTGCTACTAAACCCAATAAAAGTTACAATATCCTAACTAGAGAAGACTTCACCCCATACTTACTCTTGAGAGAAACTAAGCACATCTCTTCATAGCACTGCTAGAACCAACCCCCATCTGGAACCTGATGCACATGCCGACAAATAAAAAGGTTAGGCTTAACGCCTAGTGAGCTCAAGAGTTTTACATAAGTAAACACATTTAAGATAATGAATTTTACTTAAAATCATGACCTTTTAATTGATGCACTTTAAAACGTCGAAACAACTCTTTTCCAATGTCATGCACTTTCAAAGATGAACACTTCATTTCAAAACATGCTTTATAAATTGATGCAACTCAACTAACTTGAAACATGACTCATCATCAAACCATGCATATCGTACGTCTGAAAACATGGACTCTAGGTCCAATACTCACACGACCGTAAAGACCTAATGACAATAAAATAAGACGTCCTTAATTTAAAATACTGATAGCCGACAACGGGGGAGACTCGTATCTGTTGAGAGTGGAGGAAACACAAAAGTATACCACCCATGCAACGTCAATCGCATGACACCTCCCGACATCACATCCCGGTGTCCCTACGACTCCTTTACAAGTGTCACCCCAAGTCAGTTGACCTTGATGGATCATTCCGAAGAACTCCATCCCGAAGGTCCGACACACTTAATGTTGGGAACTGAAGAACTGCTAAGTAAAGTGAATACTGCTAGTTGTAGATTAATACTGCTGATCAAGATTAGTACTTCTAGTTCAAGGTTAGTACTGCTTGAAGAGATTAATACTGCTGAGCATAGTTAGTACTGCTGGAGTTAATACTGCTCAGAGTATTAATGCTGCTGAAGGATAATACTGCTTATAAGATGAAGACTTTGCATGGAAGGATGACAGCCGGATGGAATGAAGATATTCATGGAAGTTTGGAGATAAAGATGGAAGTTTATATTGAAGATATTTTATTGTTTTGTAATTATCTTTATCTTCAGTATATGTATAGAATTGTTTAGAATAGTTTAATAATAATTATTCATTCTGAGTTTTAGCTTTAATAGAGAGAATCAACCTCAAGGTTAGAACCCTAATTCTAGAGAAGTAGAATTCGTATTGGTGAGCCTGTTCATCAATATTGAGGTTGTTTGTAAAAGCTTGTGACTTTCAATCGTTCAATAGAAGTTTACAAGTTGTGGTTTTGATTCACTGTTACATTGTTTGTTTGAATATTAAAGTGCTATTCCGCAACTTCTTTAATATTGTTTTCTGATTATTTATTCTTGTTAAGAAGTTAAGATCCTGTCAAGTGGTATCAGAGCCTGTATTCTCAGAAATCTTATTCATCATGGAAAACGCAGTTGAATCAAACAGTACCTTGGTCTCAAAGGTTCCAATGCTCAGACCCAATGAATTCGACATGTGGAAGATCAGAATCAAGCAATACATACTCCTCACTAATTATTCTATGTGGGACATCATTGAGAATGGCCCATCTGAAGCAGGAAAGATTGGTGCAGATGGAAAGAGGACACCACCAAAAACTGATGCAGAAAGAAAGACTAGACAGACAGAGATGAAAGCTTTGAGCACTTTGCTCTTGGCTATTCCCAATGAATATCAACACCAATTCTGCAATTGCACTGATGCACAGATGCTCTGGAATGCTCTAGAGAAGAGATTCTCTGGTACCAAAAGTACCAAGAGAAATCAGAAGGCTATACTGAAGCAACAGTATGAGAACTTTATGTCAACTAAGAATGAGTCCATGACTCAAACTTTTTACAGGTTCAACAAGCTAATTGGTGAATTAGCTAATGTGGGAGTAAAAATTGATCAAGATGATCTAAACAGGAAGTTCCTAAGGTCCCTGGGTGATGAATGGACCATGTATACTGTCTCTTTCAGACAGAATGATCAACTGGAAGAAAAGGAACTTGATGATCTATACAATGATCTAAGAGTTTTTGAATCTGAGGTAGAGGCTAAGAAGAAGCCTTCTGGGTATGTTCACAATGCTGCACTCCTATCAGCATCAATTGATTCTACCTCCAACCCTGAATCAGTTAGTGCTGCCAATGGAGCAAATCAAGAGAAAGGCACTGAATCCGTGTTTGAAGCCTTTCTGTCCAGTCATGGAAACTCTTCTCTAATTAATGATGACTTGGAACAACTCCATCCGGATGATCTTGAAGAGATGGGAATTAAATAGCAGATGGCCATGCTCTCTATGAGAGTTAAGAAGTTCATCAAGAGAACTAGGAGGAACAATTTCTCCCAAAGAAGAGAAGATGTACCAGGATTTGACAAGTTAAAGGTGGAATGCTATAAATGCCATCAGAAGGGACACTTTGCTAGGGAATGCAGAAGTGGAGTGTCTCACAACAACAACCACCAACAAGCACAGTCTGGAAGCTTTAATAATAACAGAAACTCTGCTCAAGCCCTAGTCTCTCAACAAGGTATGGGGTTTGATTGGAGTGATGAAGCAGAAGAGGCTATCCAAAACCAAGCTCTAATGGCAGAGGTGTCTGATCTCCCAACAGAGGTAACTTCTAATATTTGTACTCAAAATTGCATTAACACTGTTAAAAGGTACAGGGATCACAACCAGAACATGAGTGATGACCTTAAGATATTAGAAAAGGACATAAAAGATTATGTGAGGATTGTTGAGAGGTTTGAAGAGCAGATTAAAAGTTTTCAAGCCAATGGGCTTCAACATTCTTATGACACAAACTACTGGAAGTGGGAGAAGAATGACCTAGAACTTCAACTGACCAAATCCAAAGAGGAGAGTGAAAAGTTAAGAGGAGAGCTAGCTAAAGTCAAGCTAGATGTAGAAAAGTTTTCTAATGCTTCTAAAGCAATGGATTCTTTACTACAAACTCAGATTCATGATAAACTGAGAAGTGGAATAGGGTACAATACCACACCACCACCCTACAACAACAACTACATCCCTCCTAGTTCAGACTTGTTAAAGACAAAGGATAGGAAGGACCTGCCTGAGGGAGCCATTGAGATAGATCTCTTAGATGAAGTAGTTGTTGAGGATAAAACTGAAAAAGAAACTGTCAAGAATAAGGACAACACTATGAGTGGTGAGATTCCTATAGAAAACCACATAATTACCAATGAGGGATGTGGAAAGAATTGTGTCAAGTCCAATGAGATAGAGAAGACTGAGGGAAAGAATAAGAAGGTTCATTATAAGAAGACCACTATTGTGAACCCTATCCCTTGCAACAAGTGTTCATGCAATAAATCTGAGTCCCAACAACATGATAAAAAGAGGGGAAATCAGAGAAACTGGAATAATCAATGGGCACAAAAACAAGGGGTTGATCTGAGGAAAATCAATAGACCAAAACCCTGTTTTATTTGTGGAAAGCTTAACCACATTGCCAAATACTGCTTTTTCAATACTATGAACCAAAGGCTTAACTTTCAAAGACCTACTCAAAAACCCTTTGGTTATAGGAAGAAATAAAAGAACCATGTGGCTAAGAAGGTTGTTAAATCTAAAAGCCACATGAAGAAAAAGAATGTGGAAGACAGTGTCAAGATCTGGATACCTAAAAGCATTAAAGCTGTTAGTACTGCTACCACAAATAGTGCTGCTGACAGTGATAGTGCTGCTAGAAGCAATACTACTGCTACCAATTTTAGTGCTGCTAACATTGTTAGTACTTCTGCAAATGTTAATACTGCTAACTCTGTTAGTGCTGCCAACAAGGTTAATACTGCCAAACCTGTTAGTACTGCTAACTTTGTTAGTACTTATAAAGATAGTGCTGCTTCTAGTATTAGTGATGCTAAACCAATAATCTTGACAAAGTACTCAAATACTAAGTGTTCTGATTTTAAAAACCTCATCAAAAAGGAATGTAAGTATTTTGATGAGAAAGGGAGACCCAAGACCACTTTGGCTTGGGTTCCCAATCAATACTAATTGTCTAATCTTATGTGCAGGGCAACCAACAGCTCAAGGGGAAGAGCATCTGGCATGTTGATAGTGGTTGCTCTAGGCACATGACAGGGAACATGTCTTGCCTCAAGAACTTCAAGAAGATTGATGGTGGGCATGTTGCTTTTGGGAATACTCCAGATGGAGGTAAAATCAGTGGTAAAGGTGATGTGACCAAAGGTAAAATGACCTTTGAAGATGTTTTCTATGTTGAACAGTTAAGGTACAACCTGTTAAGTGTATCACAGGTTTGTGACAAACAACATAGTATATTGTTTACAGATTCTGAATGTATTATCCTTGCTCTTGGATTAAAGGTAGTTGATTAAAAGATGATACTACTAAGAACCCCCAGAAAGGACAATGTATATTGTTTAGATATGGAAAGTGTTTCATCTGATTCATCCCTAAATTGTCTTGTTTCAAAAGCCTATCTGGATGAATCATCACTTTGGCACAGAAGGATGTGTCACATGAACTTTAAGACAATAAATAAACATGTTAAAAACAACCTTGTAAGAGGTTTGCCTTCTAAAGTCTATTCATGTGATGATCATTGTGTTGCTTGTCTCAAAGGTAAACAACACAAAACTTCTCATAAGTCCAAAGAGGTGAACACTATTTCTTCTTCTCTTCATTTATTGCATATGGATCTGTTTGGTCCTACAAATGTTATGAGCATTGGTAAGAAATCATACTACCTAGTTATTGTTGATGATTACTCTAGATTTACTTGGGTATATTTTCTAAGGACTAAGGATGAGACAAGTGGACTGATCAAATCCTTTATTCTAAGAATTGAAAACCAAACTAATCAAAAAGTAAAAGTCATTAGGTCAGACAATGGTACTGAATTTAAAATTTTTGACCTAAACACCTTTTGTGAAGAAAAAGGAATTGAGAGACAATACAGTGCACCTAGGACTCCACCACAAAATGGTGTTGCTGAGAGAAGGAATAGGACACTGATTGAGGCTGCTAGATCTCTGTTAGCTGATTCTAAACTCCCAATAACTTTCTGGGCAGAAGCAGTTAATACTACTTGCTATGTCCAAAACAGAGTACTAGTAGTCAAGCCTAAAAACAAGACACCTTATGAGCTTTTAAATAAAAGAAAACCCTTTATTGGATTTTTCAAACCTTTTGGGTGTCCTTGTACAATTCTCAATACCAAATCTCACTTAGGAAAGTTTGAGAGCAAGGCAGATGATGGATTTCTAGTTGGTTACTCATCTCAGAGTAAGGCTTACAGAGTTTCTAATACTTCTTCTAGAATAATTGAGGAAAGTGACAATGTCAAATGCAATGAGAACACACCAAATCCTATTGGGTCTGGTCCTCAGTGGCTGTTTGACATTGATTCACTAACTAACTCTTTTGGTTTCAATAGTGATGATTATGCAGGTTCAGGAAGTGGAGGATCAGGGGACACACAAGTTCAAGACATTAAACCTCAGTCTGTGATTTTTCCTATGCCTATAAAATAACATGTTGAATTCTGTGAAAAAGAAACTATATCTGAGCCAAGTCAGAGTGAAGAAGAAAGAAGAGATGAGGAGAATCAAGTGAATGAAGTACAAGAAGTAGCTGATGAGATCCCCTCAGCTGACTTAAATGATTCCAATCTGGATGTGGGAATTAATGAAGAACCAAGTTTTCAGACTAGAACACAAAAGAATCATCCTCCAGAGCTGGTAATAGGAGACATCTCTTCTTCTATGATTACAAGGAATCAAAGCAAACTTCAAGAGCTGCAAGATCAACAACACACAATACTCTCCTGCTTTCTATCCCATATTGAGCCTAAGAAGGCCTATGATGCAATGAAAGATTCAAGTTGGATAGAAGCCATGCAAGAAGAGTTACTTCAATTCAAACTACAGCATGTTTGGGACTTGGTGGACCTTCCAAAAGGTCATAGAGCTATAGGCACCAAGTGGATTTTCAGGAACAAAAAGGATGAGAGAGGTATTGTGATCAGGAACAAAGCAAGGCTTGTGGCACAAGGGTACACTCAAGAAGAGGGCATAGATTATGATGAAGTGTTTGCTCCAGTGGCAAGGGTAGAGGCAATTAGTCTGTTCCTAGCTTATGCCTCATACATGAAGTTCAAGGTCTATCAAATGGATGTAAAGAGTGCCTTTCTATATGGTACAATTGATGAAGAAGTATATGTCTGTCAACCACCTGGTTTTGAAAATCCTTCATATCCTGACAGAGTATACAAGCTGAAGAAAGCACTCTACGGTCTACATCAAGCCCCAAGAGCATGGTATGACACTCTGTCTACCTATCTCTTGGAGAATGGGTTTGAAAGGGGCATCATTGACAAGACCCTTTTCATTAAAAGAAGTAAGAAGGACATCCTACTAGTTCAGATCTATGTGGATGATATCATTTTTGGATCCACAAAAGATCAGATGTGTAGAGACTTTGAAGAGTTGATGCACAAGAGCTTTAAAATGAGTTCAATGGGTGAACTTACCTTCTTCCTTGGACTTCAGGTGAATCAGCAGACAGATGGAATGTTCATTAGTCAATCAAAGTATGTGCAAGACATCCTGGAGAAATATGGTTTAAAAGACTCAAAGCCAGCAAGCACACCAATGGAAACTCACAAACAGATCACTGCTGATCTTGAGGGGAATGATGTTGATGTCCATCTATACAGATCAATGATTGGATCTCTCATGTATCTCACAGCTTCAAGACCAGACATCATGTTTCCAGTATGTGTATGTGCCAGATTCCAAGTCAAGCTAAAACAATCACATCTTCAAGCTGTGAAGAGGATTTTCAGATACTTAAGAGGGCAACCTAGATTAGGTCTTTGGTATCCATATGAATCTTCATTTGACTTGATTGCTTATTCAGATAGTGACTTGGGGGGTGCCAACATGGACAGAAAGTCTACTTCAGGGGGATGTCAACTTTTGGGTGCAAGACTAGTATCTTGGCAGTGTAAGAAACAAACCACAGTGTCCTTATCAACAACAGAAGCTGAGTATATTGCTGCTGCAAGTTGCTGCTCTCAGGTTTTATGGATTCAAAATCAGATGCTGGACTATGGGGTAACATTTCTTCACACTCCAATCTTTATTGACAATAGCAGTGCTATAAGCATTGTTAAGAATCCTGTCAAGCACTCCAAAACAAAGCACATTGAGATCAGGTATCACTTTATCAGAGATTGCAATGAAAAGAAGATCATTCAAGTAGCTAAAGTTCATACTGACAACCAGTTTGCAGATATATTCACTAAAGCTTTTGATGTGGGTAGATTCACTTTATTGGTCTCAAGTGTGGGCATGATCAACTCTGAATGAGCTCATATTTTTAAAAGTGTTCCTATACCTGCTATTTTGGTTATCTGTGTGCTGCTAATCATCTTTCACAGGAAGTTATTGCCTTGATCAGACCTTCATAAGCTTCAAAAAGAGTAAGTATAGTTAATGCTGCCAGTGCAGTTTTAATACTGCCAGTGCACAGTTAATACCGCTAGTGGTTAATACTGTTCTCAGTTAATACTGCTAGTTAGTTAATACTACTAGTAGTTAATACTGCTCTCAGTTAATACTGCTAGTTAGTTAATACTGCTAGTAGTTAATACTGCTCTCAGTTAATACTGCTAGTTAGTTAATACTGCTTATGTCCCGTATACTATAAATACCCGTTGCCCGCCTAAAAGATCATAACGACTCTTTGAATACTGTTCACTTTCTCTCTAACCCTTTTCTCTCAAGAATCAAGTGTTTCAGGCAAGAATACTCAAGATTCAATGGCATCCATGGCATTCATAGATGAGCATAACGAGATTGCAATGCTACAAAAGCCCAAACAGGCCACTGGATTTCATCAGATAGTGGATTTTCTGAAGATTAACCATATCGCCCATGCTCTAACTGTGTCTCCAATCATCTACATAGAGCATCAAAGGCAATTCTGGGTGAATGCCACCATAGTTACAGAGAATGGTGTGCAGATTCTGAAAACAAGGGTGTGTGACAAACCCTTGTCTGTTACTAAGGAGGTGATACGCATCTGTCTACGTCTAGACGATGCTGGAGGTATTACTTCTCTTCCTAATGAGGACCTGTTCTCAAATTTATCAAGAATGGGGTATGGAGGCCAGTTGGGTGTCTTTAAGTTCTCAAAAGCAAAATTTTATACCCAATGGCGTTTTCTTGTTCATACCCTTATGCACTGCATCTCTAAAAAGACTACTGGATGGAGTGAGTTTAATAGTAGCATTGCTTATGCCTTGGTCTGCTTGGCCACTGCCAGAAAGTACAATTTTTCTAAAATGATTTTCAGTGATCTTGTCTCAAACCTGGGAAGTAAAAAGAGTTTTTATATGTACCCCAGGTTTGTACAAGAAGTTATAACCCACGAATTGACGGATATGCCTCACTTTGATGAGGTATATGTACCAAAAATTCCCAAAGGTAAGTTCTTTTCAAACATGAAGAGATCCCCTTTGGACTCGGAAGGAGTTGACACCACATTGTTCTCTACAATGATGGTGGTGTCCCACACTGAAGAAGGTATGGCAGCAGGGTCAAGGCCCTCATTAGACCATCCCACTGCTAGCCAATCCCAACCTTCCCACTCTATATCAATCCCCCAGTCTCTACTTCAAAAGCCAACCTCTCCAATCACCCAAACATATGTAAGGAAAAAGGTAAAGAAGGCTCTTTCCCTTCTTGTACCATCACCCACAGACCCTTTAAGCCCTCTAAGGGAGAATTCTCCTTTAGAGAATATCTACAAGGAAACCACAGGGTGTCTCCCAACCCCAAGGAGGTGCTCACTTAGGAGATGGTTGAGCATATGGGTGAGCAGACTGCCACTACTCCTGCTAACACAAAGGAGGACATTGGTAATTTAAATAAGACCTCCCCCATGGCAACTTTGAATGAGCAATCATTCAAAGGTCTCAGGTGCCAAGAAACCAAGGGGGTGGATAGTGCTTCTGCTAGGCAGAAGACTTCCACTACTAAAAGATCCAATGATCCTTCAAAAGGGGGTAACACTCCTGGAGAAGGTGAGGACAGATATAACTATCAAGAATTGATGGATACTATGGGAAACATGAACCTGGATGTTATCAAACAAGGAGCTGACATAGAAGAAATGAAGCTGGTAATCTTGTCCCAACAAATGCAAATTACCAAACTCAAGAAATTGGTGATGAAGCTAGTCCAGAAAAAGAAGAAGACACAATTTGTGTTAAGGAGAAGGAAATCAGGGTATGATGCTCCCAAAAAGAGGGAGTCAGAAGCTGAGTTCACAATGGAAGAAGCTACAGATAAGGGGGAGAAACAAGGAGTTGAGGGGGAGCTTGATGAAATAAGTACAGAAAGGGTACAAGCAGTGGAAAAAGATTCAGAGGGTGTACAAGAAGCAGAAACTGTTAATGCTGCTTAAATAAGTGAAGCAGCAGAAATGGTGAAAGAAGTATTAAGTGATCTTTAGAGCAGAAATTTGGAAGAACTTGAGACAGCTGAAGCATTAATCAAAGCCAAGCATGATACTCCCAAGGTCACTTCAAAGGCCAAAGGAGTTGTCATCAAATAAAATGTTGAAGTTGTCAAGAAAGTCAGTGTTGATAAAACAAAAAGCAAGGACAAAGGCAAAGCTAAGATGGTGGAATCTGATCAACCAATCAAAAAGCAAAGGTTGGTTGAGTCAGATGAATCTTTGGCCAGAAAGATACAAGCAAATATTGAGCAAGAAGAAAGAGTCCAAGTTGAGAAAGACAGGGAAATGGCTAAGGCTTTAGCTGCAGAATTGAATAAAGCTTATCAACAAAGCCTGGCAACTGAAACAGCTCAGAAGAAAGCTGCAACCCTTAAGAAGTCTGTGGTGGTCAAGAAAGCTGCAAAGAAGAGACAACCCTCAAAGACTTTCCTTGGTACTCAAGAGAGAAACAAGATGATAACTTTTCTCAAGGGTGCTGTAGGAGTAAGAAAGGAGAGGTTCTCCAAAATGACATTTGAGTAGATCAAAGAGCTATATAATTCTGAAATGGCCAAACTTCAAGGGAATGAAACTGCCAGGGTGGAGATGGAGAAGAGAATGAAAGAAAGCAATGATTTCATGCTAGAAAAACCTTTTCCAGATGAGCAAGAAACACTAAAGAAAGAAGGTGAAAGTCTAAGGACTTTAAAAAGAACAAAGATGATGGAAAGGAGAAAGATAATCAAGAAGCCTAGAATAGATGAAGGAGAGGCTGAGAAGGTTTCTAAAGAGGAAGGGACACCTGAGTCATCTGAGGAGAAAGATCCTTCAAGTACTGATGATGTAAAGATGTACATGGTAGTGATGGACAAAGTGCCTGAACCAATTTCAACATAACCTATTGGTGTAAAGCCTCCTGAAGTTATTCACTGGGATACATTGACAGTGGATGGAAAGGAATACATAAGGCTCAAGAGGAAGGATGAAAAGTATGAGGTATTCAACACTTGGACCAAGATTGTCAGAACATGCTCCAGGTCTGATATAGAAGAAATGTTTGAAATAGGGATGAAGTTGTATGCAGATCAGTTAAAAGCTCCAGGGATTTCAATTACAAAACTGGTGATGGAGTATCTGTATATGATGTTCAAACCTAATGAAGTGGAAGGAGTGATAAGGAATGTGTTTCAAACAGTCAAAAATTGGACTCTATATGAAACTAGTGGAGTATATACAGTGACTTTGGATGGAAATCACATAGAATACTTCCTAGTGGATAGAGTATACATCCACAGCAGACTGAAGCTTCATGCAATGTTGAAGAAGAAGCTTGGATGTGTTAAAAACTCAGAAATGGCCAAGTATCTGATTCAGAGAATGATCAATCAAAGTTTGGGGCTAAATGTTGATACAGGGATCTGAATAATGGTATTTTGGGAGCATCTGAAGAACTTGACTTCTCTTCCTAAAAGTCAAGTTAGGGGGAGATTGTTGGGAACTGAAGAACTGCTAAGTAAAGTTAATACTGCTAGTTGTAGATTAATACTGCTGATCAAGATTAGTACTGCTAGTTCAAGGTTAGTACTGCTTGAAGAGATTAATACTGCTGAGCATAGTTAGTACTGCTGGAGTTAATACTTCTCAGAGTATTAATGCTGCTAAAGGATAATACTGCTTATAAGATGAAGACTTTGCATGGAAGGATGACAGTTGGATGGAATGAAGATATTCATGGAAGTTTGGAGATAAAGATGGAAGTTTATATTGAAGATCTTTTATTGTTTTGTAATTATCTTTATCTTCAGTATATGTATAGAATTGTTTAGAATAGTTTAATAATAATTATTCATTCTGAGTTTTAGCTTTAATAGAGAGAATCAACCTCAAGGTTAGAACCCTAATTCTAGAGAAGTAGAATTCGTATTGGTGATCCTGTTCATCAATATTGAGGTTGTTTGTAAAAGCTTGTGACTTTCAATCATTCTATAGAAGTTTACAAGTTGTGGTTTTGATTCACTGTTACATTGTTTTGTTTGAATATTAAAGTGCTATTCCGCAGCTTCTTTAATATTGTTTTCTGAGTATTTATTCTTGTTAAGAAGTTAAGATCCTGTCACTTAAAGACTACCTCCCAGGCATTACTTCAAGCGGCGGAGGTCCTAGAGCCTACTACTCCAGTAGCACTAACCGACTCAACCCTCCTACCGATCAATTGTAAAGTTTCCGGTCATAAAACATGGGTACCGAAGTTCAACCCCGCAATACCCAATTGACCATCCCAGAACAGACTGACTTGCGTGCCTATGGATCGAATACGACACAGTCTAACCATAAATAATCATAATCAACCACAAAGAATCGTTTCCCAAACCTTAAACATGAATACCTCGACTGATACCGAAACCCTAACTTCCATAACTGAAGAGAATAGAAGATTACCTTAACCCAAGATTGAATCCACCAACCAAAAACCTCTAGTTCACCAAAATAGTTACAAACCTCCAATCTATGAAAGGGAGAACAAAGGGTGGATGAAACCCTAGAAAACTTTGGTGAAGAAGATGAAGAGGGAGAGATGAGGAGATTACCACCACAAAATACTCTTATATACTCCAATAGACTTCCAATATCTTGATAGATCCTTGAAGATCTCTCAAAAACGAAACCGTGGCAACTTGAATCACCCAAATCGGAGTTGTGGATCAAAAGTTATGAAGAAATGAAGTTCTAGGGCTGAAAATCGGGTTTTATTCAAGTCCAAAATCATATATCTTACTTTTCCCTTTAAAGCTACCGATTTCAGTATTAACTTGAATTGATGCTTTTCGAAATTCGGGGTGTTACAATCCTCCCAACCTTAAAAGATATTTCGTCCTTGAAATCTAGCACCAACCAATCACCCAACATCGCCCTTGGCGAGATCAATTGATTCTCTATCCCAAAAAGAAATACCTTCTCGAAACCTTACCTTATATACGAATCCCGATTACATTCCGGTTGTCGTTGTCATAAAATTCCACATAACAAGCCGCCATAAACTCAAATTCTAAGGTTCAATGCACCTTACCGGTGACGGAAGAGCATTGAGTCCTTATCAATTCATTCCCCCGTCAATAAATTTTTGGTTGCCTCCCAACCTCAGATTGAACATATCACCTCAAGATAGCTTACGGCTCTGAGCTGACCACTCTCCCAAAGGTACCCCAGAGTGAACTTGGCCTTACACACCTCTAATCGCCCTTCATTGAAACACATTACACTCTTTTCTTGCCTTTTATGAACACAACAAATTCTGTAGAAACGACCCAACTATTGATTAACCATACCCCTTTCAAATCCATGTAGCCACATCCATGACAACTTTACCCGAGTGGCGACTGAATCCATATATATAACTGATGAGCTGATCATCTGCTGTTGTTACCAAAACGATTCTTATAATCTCAACAAATCAAGGCCTTTTCAATAATAGATTACTACTTAAGGTCCATAACGATATCCTCACTAAATATCCCCTATAAGCAACACCCAAAAAGGCTTCTCGTCCTTTCTTCCACGAAATTTACCATCAACAAGTTTGATCCGATTCAGCACAACAATAAATCAAATCCTCAAGTTGACCACCCAAACACAACATCTGTAGATAGTGAGTTACCCCAAAATTCGCGTCTACACAACCCACATAATGCATTCTAACATCGATTGCCGAATCAGCGAAACTTCGTTGATTACAAGATTATCAACAATTGATTCCTAGGTATCAATACCTATATTCCTTAATGTTATCATTTAACTTGCAACACCAGGTTCAATAGATGTTCACTGAGGCATACTAACGATTATTTCCCAAAACCGAGTGTCAACACCTATCCTCAACACATCTATATGTAATGCGGATATACTAACAAATATTCCATTCCCAATTAGCAATGCCGATACGAAGTTGACACCTACTCTTGGAAATAATTTTCCAAAATCAAACGTCCTTACTAGTCAACCATAACATCATCAATAGTCACAGATACTCATTAGGGTGATACACCATAGACACATAGCATGTTGACGTACCACTAATCCACAAATTCAAACCCAAACACACATAAGCAACCACACATAGTTTTAACCCAAAGACTTACCGAAATGGGAAGATCATCACCTAATTAACTAGGAGAAGGCACAAGCCTACACCCCCATTACTTCTGTTCGAGCTAATCCAAGAACCAAAATCCCAAAATTTGGACTGACCACCGGTCGCCTTATCCGACGCTTCAAAACCACAAGGGCGCCTCTAGACCTTATTAACAAGTCCTTTCACAAAGAGGGTTTAAAATTATGGCTCTAATGAGTTCAAGGGTTTTTCAAGCTACAATGCCAATCTAACATTTTATAAAACTTCCAAGTTCATAAGCTTTATAACAATTAACCATGCGAGTAAAAATCAACTACCGTTTACTCGGTAGGTGCACAAAGGGTCACAACGTCCCACAAATAAGAAAATATTTTGAAATCATTTGATCATTACTCACGCTAATAACTACAATAATACAATATGAGCAAAACCTTTTCAAATGGACCACTATGGTCCGGGTATGCATTACTTCATGATGTACGTAAAACAAATTTCCGCACTAAAAACGGAGTGCAACAAATGTTTGTATAAGCTCCGGAAGAAGAAATTTACGTAATCGAGTTCCAAAATTCCCCATTTGTCCACAAAATGACGTGGAGTCAAATCTCCTACATGACTCACACACACCAATTTATTTCCCAGTTTAGTAAAACAAGAAGCTCTTGCGATTTGGTCAAGCATAACATAATTTAAGTAGACCTCAACTTTAGTTGCTCGGGTAAAACGTTCTTTGACCCAAAATAGTGACTATTATGTCATGCATGCGAGTAACTCAATATGACGGATTGCGTGATACAACAAAGATAAAACGACAATCAAAGAATGCTCAAAGCCTCAGTTCAACACAAACTTAATCTAGGTTTTTCGTAAGTTTACTCACAATAAAAGTTTAAATCAACTCACCCACCAAGTTGTGCACAACGACTACGTTTACATAAAACTCACAAATGAACCCACACGACCTTGAAACTACCAAAATAACATATGGGTGACATCCACCACCAAAATTCTTATGAAATGAATTTCCCAACAACCCATAAAACAACGCACACAAAGGGCTTAGACTGTGCATTTCAAGGTTCACCCAAACGTAGTGAACGTTGTAAAACAATACTCCATAAAACTTAACAAAACTCACACGGAATATAGTTCCCCAGAAAACTCAAACCCTGAAATAGTGGAAGGAAACTCTTCGTCCAAGGCCTTAACATACGTGGAGGAGATACAATGTTAAGGTCCTAAGTCGTAGTTACTTGTCTAAGACTCTACGCAATATCAAAATACGAACATCACAATAATCGAAAATAGCGTTTGGCAGCAATGAGAATAAACAAAGTCTCAACAAAGCTTGCAACCATATGCAATAAAATAACTTTATGCATGTTTAAGATCATGATCTAAAAACTTGAGCGTGCTAAACATTTCAAGATTTCGTGATGTGATTCACACGGTGATTTTTGGAAATATGAGAAATAATCGATGCAATTTATTTCAGAAATACATTTCGTGCATGGATTTGATCGGCACCCAACACCTCGAAACCACACTCCTTGATTTCTTAGTTAACCTATCGTCATCCAGATGCTCAACATCTTAAGGCGAAGATCAAGGATTTCATAGGTTTACCCCACTATTTCTCCTCGAAATAACATCGGTTCCAAGAGTCTATGGTTCTAATTCAACCAATCAATCCGACCAGAAACGGTTCACTTAATGCAATCACTAGACTTATCGTCACTCCAAGTGACGAATACTAAAGTCATCACCTCTCATAAAGGTTACTCACTTAGAACTTCTTCACTACCCCAACTGTCATCACATCAAAGTAGTCCAAGTACACATGCAGCTCGTAGGTTCACCATAACACTGGCCAGGTGCAATTATAAACGTACTGTACAGGATCATCCTTGTTACTCTTGACATGATTCCCGCTCCTAGTGACTCCAATATCCTCAAAACATCCAATCTTATAGTGCCTAATTGTGCAATCTCACATTCAATCACTTATAATTACGCTAGTTTGAGTCTAGGCATCAAAATCAATACATAATTCTCTCAAACTTAAGCTCTGATACCAACTTGTAACACCCTCAATTCTAAAAATAACAACTAATATAGAATTTCCTAAATACACCATTAAATGATTTATCTACAATCACAATTTAAAATTTATCCTCAATACACACATTCATTCTATACATACAGTCTATGATATGGACGGGTGCTACTAAACCCAATAAAAGTTACTATATCCCAACTAGAGAAGACTTCACCCCATACTTACTCTTGAGAGAAACTAAGCACATCTCTTCATAGCACTGCTAGAACCAACCCCCATCTGGAACCTGATGCACATGCCGACAAATAAAAATGTTAGGCTTAACGCCTAGTGAGCTCAAGAGTTTTACATAAGTAAACAAATTTAAGATAATGAATTTTACTTAAAATCATGACCTTTTAATTGATGAACTTTAAAACGTGGAAACAACTCTTTTCCAATGTCATGCACTTTCAAAGATGAACACTTCATTTCAAAACATGCTTTATAAATTGATGCAACTCAACTAACTTGAAACATGACTCATCATCAAACCATGCATATCGTACGTCCGAAAACATGGACTCTAGGTCCAATACTCACACGACCGTAAAGACCCAATGACAATAAAATAAGACGTCCTTAATTTAAAATACTGATAGCCGACAACGGGGGAGACCCGTATCCGTTGAGAGTGGAGGAAACACAAAAGTATACCACCCATGCAACGTCAATCGCATGACACCTCTCGACATCACAGCCCGGTGTCCCTACGACTCATTTACAAGTGTCACCCCAAGTCAGTTGACTTTGATGGATCATTCCGAAGAACTCCATCACGAAGGTCCGACACACTTAAAGACTACCTCCCAGGAATTACTTCAAGCGGCGGAGGTCCTAGAGCCTACTACTCCAGTAGCACTAGCCGATTCAACCCTCCTACCGATCACTTGTAAAGTTTCCGGTCATAAAACATGGGTACCGAAGTGCAACCCCGCAATACCCAATTGACCATCCCAGAACAGACTGACTTGCGTGCCTATGGATCGAATACGAATGATCAAAACACTTGATCCCGTAACCAACCTCAATATGCATCACATCGCATTAATACGTACGTCATAGCTGGACTCTACAGCGAGCCATATAAAACCCGAAAAGTGTCCTCGAAACTCCTTTAAAACGACATCGAGCCAAAATGCTCAAAACTTGTTTTTGACCAAAGATTACGTTTTTCAGATAATACACACTCGACCCATACCATGAAATCACACGCTCCAAAATACTCGAATGGACTCCAACACAGTTTAAGTCGAGTCAAAAGGTTTTCCAAATAGATTTATGCTTCTTATCCTTTCAAAACGTCACATAATGCAAAATTGAACCTTTTACCCCAAACAACACCAAAAATGCCTTTAACCAAATAATCTAATTTATGCAATAAGTTACCAAATACACCCATTTATGACTCATTATCAAGATGCCCAAAAATCATAAGAATGTGTGCTATATGAGTTTATAAAGTTAAACACTTTCAAAATAACCAAACTGATCAACAGTTGACAATTTCATGTAAGATATAAAACACTTTAAAATAACCATTTTAGCATGTATACCGTTTTCACAAATCAACTTGAACTCACCTTACTAGATTTAGGCTAAATCTAGATTTTCCCCCAACTAGAACTCCTTTGATGAACAGTTGGATTCTCAAGTCAAAACTTCCACAAAACATAAATCCATACATATTCAACCATAAATAATCATAATCAACCACAAAGAATCGTTTCCCAAACCTTAAACATGAATACCTCGACTGATACCGAAACCCTAACTTCCATAACTGAAGAGAATAGAAGATTACCTTAACCCAAGCTTGAATCCACCAATAAAAACACCTCTAGTTCACCAAAATGGTTACAAACCTCCAATCTATGAAAGGGAGAACAAAGGGTGGATGAAACCCTAGAAAACTTTGGTGAAGAAGATGAAGAGGGAGAGATGAGGAGCTTACCACCACAAAATACTCTTGTATACTCAAATAGAATTACAATCTCTTGATATATCCTTGAAGATCTCTCAAAAACGAAACTGTGGCAACTTGAATCACCCAAATCGGAGTTGTGGATCAAAAGTTATGAAGAAATGAAGTTCTAGGGCTGAAAATCGGGTTTTATGCCCGACCAGTGGATTTCGCGGGTTATGCCGCGACTTTAAGTCGGGGCATAAGTCGCCCGTTTACCCCTAAGTCGCAACATACATCCTAAGTCGTGGCGTAAGTCGCGAGATGCACTGTTCGCCCGGTTTTCTTCTCGTTCACTGTTTTGGCTATAACTTTTTCGTTATAGCTCCGATTTAGCTCCAGAAAGAACCGTTGGACTCGTAATTGAATCCTTCATCTATTTAGACTATAAAATCTAGGATTCAAGTCCAAAATCATATATCTTACTTTTCCCTTTAAATCTACTGATTTCAGTATTAACTTGAAATGATGCTTTTCGAAATTCGGGGTGTTACACTGAGTTAGGGCTTTAAGCCCGCTTATTTTTTTTAGAAATTTCGGAAATTCACCGACGGATTTCCGACGGAATTTCCGTCGGTATTTACCGACGGATTTCCGACGGATTTTATTTTTTATTAAATAAATTAATTTTAAATTAATAAATTATTAAATAAATTCTCATATATTATTTAATAATAAATTTATTAAATAAATTTTTAATTAATTTATCAAATTATATTTAAAATTATTATTTAATTTATCAAATTATATTTAAATTGACTAAAATACCCCTGAAGTAACTGAACTTAACGGAAACAATTAATGGCCGTTATCTTTTCCCGTTATTTCCAGTTAGATCAGGGACCAAACGTATTATACACACATACATACATCTATACACATACATTCATACATACATATATGACATATTTATACATACTATACACATATATATACACACATACATATATATACATGATATAGACCTATGTGCAATATAGATACAATACATCTATAGACATACATACACATATACGTACACACATACATAGACATGCATGATATAGACATATATGTGCTATATACATACAAGCAATACATATGTATACAATACATCTACAGACATACGTACACATATACATACAAGCAATACATATGTATACAATACATCTACAGACATACATACACATATACATACAAGCAATACATATGTATACAATACATCTATAGACATACATACATACACACATACATAGACATGCATGATATAGACGTATATGTGCTATATACATACAAGCAATACATATGTATACAATACATCTACAGACAATATACACTACATATACATACAAGCAATACATACATACATATATAGACACATACATAGACATATATACATACATCACACATGACATAGACATGATCTATAGACATACATACTACATATCATATACATACATACATGATCACATACATACATACATACTATACATGATGTACATACATATATACATGATCACATACGTACATGTACATACATACATGATCACATACGTACATGTACATACATACATATTACATACATGATCACATACGTACATACATACATATATACATACATACATATATACATACATACATACATGATCACATACATACACAAACGTTATTACCGACGGAATTCTAAATGCCGTCGGTAATTCATCGGTAATCCGTCGGTAATTTCCGACGGATCACCGACGGACATCAGAAAAAAAATATTATTTATTAAATTATTAAAATTACCGACGGATTTCCGACGGATTTAAATATTAAAAAAATAATAAAAACAATTTTATATCCGTCAGTGATCCGTCGGAAATATATATTTACCGACGGATCACCGACGGATGGTCTATCCGTCGTAAATATTATTTTTCCGTCGGTAATTACCGACGGATAATATCCGTAGGAAATTGTTGGTCGGTGATAAGCAATTTTCTAGTAGTGATATAGTGGCGTACTTTTGGACCTTAACTGGATATTCTTTTGGAGAAGAGTCTTAGACACCCGTTTATAGTCTAGATTATTTTTGTTTAGATTAGTAGGTTGTCTGATGTATCTCTTTACATTATTCTTGGTTGTGAACGCCTTATTTTTTCCCCTCGTCGGGTGATATATTTATGATAGATATGTCATATTCCGCAAGTAAGACATATTTAAATTTACCCCTATTTTTAGGATGTTACAGAAGGTTTCCAACCTTCTAAAATACGTTGAAGATGGGCGCAAGGGCTTAAAGTGATAGGCCTAAGCCTAAACGAAAGGAATTCATTAGGATACTTTTAGATTAATAACTTATTGTAACGCCTTTAGATATGATACCTATGCTTTAGTCCTATAAATTTGAGGGTCTTATTAAATAGGTGTTTATGACGCTAATAGGTGTCAAATATGTGAATTTTACTGTGGTCTGAGGTTAATTCTTTGAACTTATTGCATAATGATATTAGAGTAGTAGTTAGTTTTTTTTCTGATTTTTTTTTGAAAATATTTTATATATTTTATTCAAGATTCTATATATGTAAAATATTTTTGAAAATATTTTATAAATTATAAATTTCATCATAAGAAGATATTCGAATTATGTAAGTAGACTAATATGATTTTTCATTATGGTTTAGTTGTCACATTTCGACTCACATTTCAACATAATGTTATTAAACCTTTAATTGATAGATCATACTGAAGAACACTCTGGTAGCCATTCATTTGGACGGTATGCACAAGTGCATACAAATAAATTATGTTGTTTTTTGGTTTTTATGTACAAGTGCATTATACACTTGTGCATATGCACAAATGCATGTTACAAATTACCTGTATGCACAAGTGCATACCATCCAGATGAAGGACTACCAAGGTGTTCCTCAGTTTTTCATTTTTTTGAGGTTTTCCCTGAACCTGACCCTATATATATAATATATATATATCTATACTATATTATAAAGAACGTATAAAAAACTCTTAAATACAAATTATTAGGCACAAGATACCATCATTTTATGCAAGATTTTAAAAATCTCTTAATTTACAAGTATCAAATCACAAGATATATATTACTACTGCTAACACCCACCAATTTGGTATGTGCAGGGCCTTCCTTTTATGCAGACCTTTCCATGTATCACTATTAATTAATATATTATGTTACTATAATTTTGTTTTAATTATATTATTAAATATGTAATTGGTTATTTTTTCTAGATGTCATTAAAATATATAAGATAATCATTGAATTCTAACAAAATACTTAATTTTTTTATATATAAAAACATTATATTATTAAGCCTAAATTAAACAAATTTATAAAAAAACATTATAACCATCTGTCAGGATCTTAATTCTAAACAAGAATAAACTCTCAGAAAACAATATCAAAGAAGTTTTCTGAGAGTTTATTCTTGTTTAGAATTAAGATCCGGACAAGTGGTATCAGAGCTTGTATTCTCAGAAATCTCATTCATCATGAAAAACACAGTTGAATCTAACAGTACCCTGGTCTCAAAAGTCCCAATGCTTAGATCCAATGAATTCGACATGTGGAAGATTAGAATAAAGCAATACATTCTTCTCACTGATTACTCTATGTGGGACATCATTGAGAATGACCCATCTGATGTAGGAAAGATTGGTGCAGATGGAAAGAGAACTCCACCAAAGACAAATGCAGAAAGAAAGACAAGGCCAACAGAGATGAAAGCCTTGAGCACTCTGCTCTTGGCCATTCCCAATGAATATCAACACCAATTCTGCAGTTGCACTGATGCACAGATGCTCTGGAATGCTCTAGAGAAGAGATTCTCAGGTACCAAAAGTACCAAGAGAAATCAGAAGGCTATATTGAAGCAACAATATGAGAACTTTATGTCAACCAAGAATGAGTCCATGACTCAAACTTTTGACAGGTTCAACAAGCTAATTGGTGAACTAGCTACTGTGGGAGTACAAATTGATCAAGATGATCTAAACAGGAAGTTCTTAAGGTCCCTGGGTGATGAATGGACCACGTATACTGTCTCTTTCAGACAGAATGATCAACTGGAAGAAAAGGAACTTGATGATCTATACAATGATTTAAGAGTTTTTGAATCTGAGGTAGAGGCTAAGAAGAAGCCTTCTGGGTATGTTCACAATGCTGCACACCTATCAGCATCAATTGATTCTACCTCCAACCCTGAATCAGTTAGTGCTGCTAATGGAGCAAATCAAGAGAAAGGCACTGAATCCGTGTTTGAAGCCTTTCTGTCCAGTCATGGAAACTCTTCTCTAATTAATGATGACTTGGAACAACTCCATCCAGATGATCTTGAAGAGATGGACATTAAATGGCAGATGGCCATGCTCTCTATGAGAGTAAAGAAGTTCATCAAGAGAACTGGGAGGAACAACTTCTCCCAAAGAAGAGAAGATGGAGCAGGTTTTGACAAGTCAAAGGTGGAATGCTATAAATGTCACCAGAAGGGACACTTTGCTAGGGAATGCAGAAGTGGAGTGTCTCACAACAACCACCACCAACAAGCACAGTCTGGAAGCTTCAATAATAACAGAAACTCTGCACAAGCCCTAGTCTCTCAACAAGGTATGGGGTTTGATTGGAGTGATCAAGCTGAAGAGACTATCCAAAACCAAGCCCTAATGGCAGAGGTGTCTGATCTCCCAACAGAGGTAACTTCTAATCTTTGTTCTCAAAATTGCATTAACACTGTTAAAAGGTACAGGGATCACAACCAGAACATGAGTGATGACCTTAAGAGATTAGAAAAGGACATAAAAGATTATGTGAGGATTGTTGAGAGGTTTGAAGATCAGATTAAGAGTTTTCAAGCCAATGAGCTTCAACATTCTTATGACACAAACTACTGGAAGTGAGAGAAGAATGACCTAGAACTCCAACTGACCAAATCTAAAGAGGAGAGTGATAAGTTAAGAGGAGGGTTAGCTAAAGTCAAGTTAGATGTAGAAAAGTTTTCCAATGCTTCTAAGGCAATGGACTCTTTACTACAAACTCAGATTCATGATAAACTGAGAAGAGGAATAGGGTACAATACTACACCACCACCCTACAACAACAACTACATCCCTCCTAGTTCAGACTTGTTAGAGACAAAGGATAGGAAGAACCTGCCTGAGGGAACCACTGAGATAGATCCCTTAGATGAAGTAGTTGTTAAGGATAAAACTGAGAAAGAAACTGTCAAGAATAAGGACAATACTGTGAGTGGTGAGATTCCTATAGAAAACCACATAATTACCAATGAGGGATGTGAAAAGCATTGGGTCAAGTCCAATGAGATAGTGAAGACTGAGGGAAAGACCAAGAAGGTTCATTATAAACAGACCACTGTTGTGAACCCTATCCCTTGCAAACAGTGTGCATGCAATAAATCTGAGCCCCAAAAACATGATAAACCAAGGGGAAATCAGAGAAACTGGAATAATCAGTGGGCACAAAAACAAGGGATTGATCTGAGTAAAATCAATAGACCAAAACCCTGTTTTATTTGTGGAAAGCTTAATCACATTGCCAAATACTGCTATTCAATCCTATGAACCAAAGGCTGAACTTTCAAAGACCTACTCAAAAACCCTTTGGTTATAGGAAGAAAGAAAAGAACCATGTGACTAAGAAAGTTGTGAAATCTAAAAGCCACATGAAGAAAAAGAATGTGGAAGACAGTGTCAAGATCTGGATACCTAAAAGCACTAAAGCTGTTAGTACTGCTACCATAAATAGTGCTGCTGACAGTGATAGTGTTGCTAGAAGCAATAATACTGCTACCAAGGTTAATACTGCTAACTCTGTTAGTACTGCCAACAAGGTTAATACTGCCAAACCTGTTAGTACTGCTAACTTTGTTAGTACTTCTAAAGATAGTGCTGCTTCTAGTATTAGTACTTCTAGACCAATAATCTTGACAAAGTACTCAAATAATAAGTGTTCTGATTTTAAAAACCTCATCAAAAAGGAATGTAAGTATTTTGATGAGAAAGGGAGACCCAAGACCACTTTGGCTTAGGTTCCCAATCAATACTAATTGTTTAATCTAATGTGCAGGGCAACCAGTAGCTCAAGGGGAAGAGCATCTGGCATGTTGATAGTGGTTGCTTTAGGCACATGATAGGGAACATGTCATGCCTCAAGAATTTCAAGAAAATTGATGGTGGACATGTTGCTTTTGGTAATACTCCAGATGGAGGTAAGATTAGTGGTGAGGGAGATGTAACCAAAAGTAAGATGACCTTTGAAGATGTATTCTATGTTGAGCAGTTAAGGTACAACCTGTTAAGTGTATCACAGGTTTGTGACAAACAACATAGTATATTATTTACTGATTCTGAATGCATTATCCTTGCTCCTGGATTCAAGGTAATTGATGAAAAGATGATACTACTAAGAACCCCCAGAAAGGATAATGTATACTGTTTGGATATGGAAAGTGTTTCATCTGATTCAACCCTAAACTGTCTGGTTTCAAAAGCTTCTTTGGATGAATCATCACTTTGGCACAGAAGGATGTGTCACATGAACTTTAAAACAATAAATAAGCTTGTTAAAAACAACCTTGTAAGAGGTTTGCCTTGTAAAGTCTATTCATGTGATGAACATTGTGTTGCTTGTCTTAAAGGCAAACAACACAAAACTTCTCATAAGTCCAAAGAGGTGAACACTATCTCTAATTCTCTTCATTTGTTGCATATGGATCTGTTTGGCCCTACAAATGTTATGAGTATAGGCAAGAAATCATACTGCCTAGTTATTGTTGATGATTACTCTAGATTTACTTGGGTATATTTTCTAAGGACTAAGGATGAGACAAGTGGATTGATCAAATCCTTTATTCTAAGAATTGAAAACCAAACTAATCAAAAAGTAAAATTCATTAGGTCAGACAATGGTACTGAATTTAAAATTATTGACCTAAACACCTTTTGTAAAGAAAAAGAAATTGAGAGACAATACAGTGTTCCTAGGACTCTACAACAAAATGGTGTTGCAGAGAGAAGGAATAGGATACTGATTGAGGCTGCTAGATCTCTGTTGGCAGATTCAAAACTTCCAATTACTTTCTGGACTGAAGCAGTTAATACTGCTTGCTATGTCCAAAACAGAGTTCTAGTAGTCAAGCCTAAAAACAAGACACCTTATGAGCTTTTAAATAAAAGAAAACCTTTTATAGGATTTTTCACAAAAGAATCATCCTCCAGAGCTGGTAATAGGAGATATCATCCTCTCCTATGATTACAAGGAAATCAAAGCAGACTTCAAGAGCTGCATGATCAACAACACACAATACTCTACTGCTTTCTATCCCAGATTGAGCCTAAGAAGGCCTATGATGCAATGAAGGATTCAAGTTGGATAGAAGCCATGCAAGAAGAGTTACTTCAATTCAAACTAAAGGATGTTTGGGACTTGGTGGACCTTCCAAAAGGTCATAGAGCTATAGGCACCAAGTGGATTTTCAGGAACAAAAAGGATGAGAGAGGTATTGTGATCAGGAACAAAGCAAGGCTTGTGGCACAAGGGTACACTCAAGAAGAGGGCATAGATTATGATGAAGTGTTTGCTCCAGTGGCAAGGGTAGAGGCAATTAGGCTGTTCCTAGCCTATGCCTCATACATGAAGTTCAAGGTCTATCAAATGGATGTAAAGAGTGCCTTTCTATATGGTACAATTGATGAAGAAGTATATGTCTGTCAGCCACCTGGTTTTGAAAATCCTACATATCCTGACAGAGTATACAAGCTGAAGAAAGCACTCTATGGTCTACATCAAGCCCCAAGAGCATGGTATGACACTCTGTCTACCTATCTCTTGGAAAATGGGTTTGAAAGGGGCATCATTGATAAGACCCTTTTTATTAAAAGAAGTAAGAAGGACATCCTACTAGTTCAGATCTATGTGGATGATATCATCTTTGGATCCACAAAAGATCAGATGTGTAGAGACTTTGAAGAGTTGATGCACAAGAGCTTTAAAATGAGTTCAATGGGTGAACTTAACTTCTTCCTTGGACTTCAGGTAAAACAGCAGACAGATGGAATGTTCATTAGTCAATCAAAGTATATGCAAGACATCCTGGAGAAATATCGTTTAAAAGACTCAAAGCCAACAAGCACACCAATGGAAACTCACAAACAGATCACTGCTGATCTTAAGGGGGAGGATGTTGATGTCCATCTATATAGATCAATGATTGGATCTCTAATGTATCTCACAGCCTCAAGACCGGATATCATGTTTCCAGTATGTGTATGTGCCAGATTCCAAGTCAAGACAAAGCAATCACATCTTCAAGCTGTGAAGAGGATATTCAGATACTTAAAAGGGCAACCTAGATTAGGTCTTTGGTATCCATATGAATCTTCATTCGACTTGATTGCATATTCAGATAGTGACTTGGGTGGTGCTAACATGGACAGAAAGTCTACTTCAGGGGGATGTCAACTTTTGGGTGCAAGACTAGTATCTTGGCAGTGCAAGAAACAAACCACAGTGTCCTTATCAACAACAGAAGCTGAGTATATTGTTGCTGCAAGTTTCTGCTCTCAGGTTCTATGAATTCAGAATCAGATGCTGGACTATGGGGTAACCTTTCTACACACTCCAATCTTTATTGACAATAGCAGTGCTATAAGCATTGTTAACAATCCAGTCAAGCACTCCAAAACAAAGCACATCGAGATCAGGTATCACTTTATCAGAGATTGTAATGAAAAGAAACTCATTCAAGTTGCTAAAGTTCATACTGACAACCAGTTTGCAGATCTATTCACTAAAGCTTTTGATGTGGGTAGATTCACTTTCTTGGTCTCAAGTGTGGGCATGATCAACTCTGAATGAGATCATGTGTTTTAAAAAGGTGGTTATATAACTGTCATTTTGGTTATTTGTGTGCTGCTAATCATCTTTCACAGGAAGTTAATGCCTTGATCAGATCTCCATAAGCTTCAAAAAGAGTAAGTATAGTTAATGCTGCCAGTGCAGTTTTAATACTGCCAGTGCTCAGTTAATACTGCTAGTGGTTAATACTGCTCTCAGTTAATACTACTAGTTAGTTAAAACTGCTAGTGGTTAATACTGCTCTCAGTTAATACTGCTAGTTAGTTAATACTTCTAGTGGTTAATACTGCTCTCAGTTAATACTGTTCTCAGTTAATACTGCTAGGTAGTTAATACTGCTCTAGGTTAATACTGCTTATGTCCCATACACTATAAATACCCTTTGCCCGCCTAAAAGTTCATAACGACTCTCTGCTTTCTATTCACATTCTCTCTAACCCTTTTCTCTCAAGTACCAAGTATTTCAGGCAAGAACATTCAAGTTCAATGGCATCTATGGCATTCATCGACGAGCATAATGAAATCGCGATGCTACAAAAGCCAAAGCAAGCTGTAGGCTTTCATCAGATAGTGGAATTTCTGAAGTCTAGCCACATTGCCCATGCTCTAACTGTGTCGCCAACAATTTACATAGAGCATCAAAGGCAATTCTGGGCGAATGCTACCATAGTCACCGAGAATGGTGTGCAGATTTTGAAAACAAGGGTGCGTGACAAACCCTTGTCAGTAGCTGAAGAGGTGATACGCATCTGTCTACGTCTAGACGATGCTGAAGGTATTACTTCTCTTCCTAATGAGGAGTTATTCTCCAACTTATCAAGAATGGGGTATGGAGGCCAATTGGGTGGTTTTAAATTCTCAAAAGCAAAATTTTATACCCAATGGCGTTTTCTTGTTCATACCCTTATGCACTGCATTTCCAAAAAGACTACTGGATGAAGTGAGTTTAGCAGCACCATTGCTTATGCTTTGATCTGCTTGGCCACTGCCAGAAAGTACAATTTTTCTAGAATGATTTTCAGTGATCTTGTCTCAAACTTGGGAAGCAAAAAGAGCTTTTATATGTACCCCAGGTTTGTACAGGAAGTTATAACTCATGAATTGACGGATATGCCTCACTTTGATGAGGTATATGTACCCAAAATCCCCAAAGGTAAGGTCTTTTCAAACATGAAGAGATCCCCTTTGGACTCGGAAGGAGTTGACACCCCATTGTTCTCTACAATGATGGTGGTGTCCCACACTGAAGAAGGTATGGCAGCAGGGTCAAGGCCTTCTTTAGACCATCACACTGCTAGCCAATCCCAACCTTCCCACTCTATATCTATCCCACAGTCTCTAATTCATAAGCCAATTTCCCCTATCACCCAAACTTATACAAGGAAAAAGGTAAATAAGGCTCCTTCCCTTCTTGTACCATCACCCACAGAGCCTTTAAGCCCTCTAAGGGAGAATTATCCTTTAGAGAATATCTACAGGGAAACCACAGGGGTGACTCCCAACCCCAAGGAGGTACTCACTGAGGAGATGGTTGAGCATATGGGTGAGCAGGCTGCCACTACTCCTGCTAACACAGAGGAGGACAATGGTAACATAAATAAGACCTCCCCCATGGCAACTTTGAATGAGCAATCATTCAAAGGTCCCAGGTGCCAAGAACCCACGGGGGTGGAGAGTGCTTCTGTTAGGCAGAAGGCTCCCACTACATAAAGATCCAATGATCCTTCAAAAGAGGGTAACACTTCTGGAGAAGGTGAGGACAGATATAACTATTTTGAATTGATGGAAACCATGGGAAACATCAACATGGATGTGATCAAACAGGGCAAAGATATAGAAGAGCTGAAAATGATAGTTCTATCACAACAAGAACAGATTGTCAACCTGAAGCAAATGGTGAAGAAATTGATTATGCAAAAGAAGAAGAAACAATTTGTACTAAGAAGGAGGAAATCAGTGCCTAATGCTCCCAAAAAGGGGGAGTCAGAAGCTGATGTCAATATGGAAGATGCCAAAGCTAAGGGGGAGCAAGAGAAAGTCGAGTTTGAGGGGGAGCAAATAAATGCAGAAAATGTTGTACAAGAAGCAGTAACAAAATCAATAGCAACAGAAACAGTTAATGCTGCTCAAGCAAAATAAAGAAGCAGAAACTGTTAATGCTGTTGAACTGAATGAAGCAGCAGAAATGGTGAAAGAAGTGTTAAGTGATCTTCAGAGCAGAAATTTGGAAGAACTTGAGACAGCTGAAGCATTAATCAAAGCCAAACATGATACTCCCAAGGTCACTTCAAAGGCCAAATGAGTTGTCATCAAAGAAAATGTTGAAGTTGTCAAGAAAGTCAGTGGTGATAAAGAAAAAACCAAGGACAAAGGCAAAGCTAAGATGGTGGAATCTGATCAACTAATCAAAAAGCAAAGGTTGGTTGAGTCAGATGAAGCTTTGGCCAGAAAGATACAAGCAAATATTGAGCAAGAAGAAAGAGTCCAAGTTGAGAAAGACAGGGAAATGGCTAAGGCTTTAGCTGCAGAATTGAATAAAGCTTATCAACAAAGCCTGGCAACTGAAACAGCTCAGAAGAAAGCTGCAACCCTTAAGAATTCTGTGGTGGTCAAGAAAGCTGCAAAGAAGAGACAACCCTCAAAGACTTTCCTTGGTACTCCAGAGAGAAACAAGATGATAACTTTTCTCAAGGGTGCTGTAGGAGTCAGAAAGGAGAGGTTCTTCAAGATGACATTTAAGCAGGTCAAAGAGCTATATAATTCTGAAATGGCCAAGCTTCAAGAGAATGAAACTGCCAGGGTGGAGATGGAGAAGAGAATGAAAGAAAGCAATGATTTCATGATAGAAAAACCTTTTCCAGATGAGCAAGAAACACCACCAAAGAAAGAAACCACTATTGGTGAAATTCTAAGGACTTTAAAAAGAACAAAGATGATGGCAAGGAGAAAGATAATCAAGAAACCTAGAATAGCTGAAGGAGAGGATGAGAAGGTTGCTGAAGAAGAAGGGGCATCTGAGCCATCTGAACAGAAAGAGCCTTCAAGCACTGATGATGTAAAGATGTACATGGTAGTGATGGACAAAGTGCCTGAACCAATTTCAGCTGAACCTGTTGGTGTTAAGCCTTCTGAAGTTATTCACTGGGATACATTGATAGTGGATGGAAGGGAATACATCAGGATCAAGAGGAAGGATGAAAAGTATAAGGTATTCAACACTTGGGCAAAGATTGTCAGAACATGCTCCAGGTCTGATATAGAAGAAATGTTTGAAATAGGGATGAAGTTGTATGCAGATCAGTTAAAAGCTCCATGGATTTTAATTACAAAACTTGTGATGGAGTATCTGTGTATGATGTTCAAGCCTGAAGAAGTGGAGCATGTGATAAGAAATGTGTTTCAAACAGTCAACAATTGGACTCTATATGAAACTAGTGGAGTATATGCAGTGACTTTGGATAGAAATCACATAGAATACTTCCTAGTGGATAGAGTATACAACCATAGCAGACTGAAGCTTCATGCAATGTTGAAGAAGAAGCTTGGATGTGTTGAAAACTCAGAAATGGCAAAGTATCTGATTCAGAGAATGATCAATCAAAGTTTGGGGCTAAATGTTGATACAGGGATCTGAAGAATGGTATTTTGGGAGCATCTGAAGAACTTGACTTCTCTTCCTAAAAGTCAAGTTAGGGGGAGATTGTTGGGAACTGAAGAATTGCTAAGTACAGGTTAGTACTGCTAGTCAAAGATTAATACTGCTGAAAAAAATTACTACTGCTAAGCAAGTTTAGTACTGTTAAGTAAGTTTAGTACTGTTAAGTAATTAGTACTGCTAGAACAAAGTTAATACTGGCGAACATGGTTAGTACTGCTGAACTAAATACTGCTCAGAGTATTAATGCTGCTTATAAGATGAAGATCAGTATGGCGAGGATGACAGCTGGATTGAAGATATTCATGGAAGCTTAGAGATAATGATGGAAGATTATACTGAAGATCTTTTATTATTTTGTAATTATCTTTTGTCTTCAGTATATGTATAGAATAGTTTTGTTTCTTTAGAATATCAATTATTCATTCTGAGTTTTAGCTTTTATAGAGAGAATCAACCTCAAGGTTAGATCCCTAATTTTAGAGAAGTAGAATTCGTATTGGTGAGTCTGTTCATCAATATTGAGGTTGTGTGTAAAATTTGTGACTTTCAATCATTCAATAAGAGTTTGCAAGTTGTTCATCAGATTTACTGTTTGTTTACTGTTTCATTGAATATCAAAGTGTTATTCCGCAAACTTCTTTGATATTGTTTTCTGAGAGTTTATTCTTGTTTAGAATTAAGATCCTGACACCATCCAAAATCGTACTGTAAATAGACAAAATAATAAAATGAAACATTAAAATCGTGATGTATCTCGCTGCATTCCGCGAGTACGCTTCTAGTATATACATATATATATATATATATATATATATATATATATATATATATATAGGGAGAGGTTCATTTGAGAAATGATAAATGTATGAGAAATAGATAAGTAATCTTAGTCATTTATCTGGTCAACATTTGCGGCTTTGACCACCAAACACCGGATAATTCCTTGCATGGTCTATAGAAGGTAGAGGGGTAGTTTCGTAAACTACGCGGGATGAGTTCATATATGAACCTATATGATTCACATATGAACTATAAATTCATATATGAATCAGTTAATTAGTTCATATGAGAATCGATTAATTAGTTCATATATGAATCTGTTAATTAGTTCAACTGATTCATATATGAACTTACAGTTAATTAGTTCATATGTGAATCAGTTAATTAGTTCATATATGAATCACAAAGGTTTATATATGAATCAGTTAAAAGAGTTCAGATGTGAATTACACTAATTCATATATGAACATATAGTTCATATGTGAATTATACATGTTCATATATGAACACAACCCATGTATTTTGTAAAAATTACGAAAGTGTCCTTCTATTTTTGGAATAGCCGCAACTTTTGACCAGTCAAAGCCGCAACTTTTGACCGGTCAAAGTTTTAATATTTGACCAGTCAAATCCGATCTTGATCATATGAATGGCTAGGATTACTTCTCTATTTCTCATATATTTACCATTTCTCAAATGAACCTAAGACTATATATATATATATATATATATATAGGGGCAGGTTCAAACGAGAAGCTAAACATTTTGCGAGAACGCGAGAAGTGTTTAATCATATATGATACACAAGCTTAATCATATATGATTAAACACATATTATATTGACAATACATAGACGTTTAATCATACACGATTAAATACACTTACAAGTCGTGTAATCATATATGATTAAACATTTCTCGCATTTTTCGCATGATCCTCCCTCTATATATATATATATATATTTCAAGATTTTGATACTTGGACTCATGTATCATAAGACTTTTCAAGAAAATAAACTCCTACATATTTGTTGATATGCTAGATTCATGGCTAAAGACAAACAACCTTAAAAACCGAAATGATCATAATAAACAACATATATATCTTTAAAACATTCATGATTGGAAACTTTTGTCTAACGCCAGGGAATCAAATTAATCAAAACTTTATAAATTCTGTCTGTACCTTCACTATTAAAAAGAGTTATTCTGAATGAAATAACCCCTCTTTGTTAAATAAACGTCACTATCGATTTCACATTCACAAACATTAATATTAAACTCTTCTTTTAACATTTTCAACATGCAATTTGACCTAAATTCATTCAACAACACTTCATTAAAAATGATTGATTTTAAATGAACCATCATATAGTTGGTATTCGAACAACTTACTAATTTCCTGTTTGTATTTTGTTTTTACATATTTTTATTGTTTTGAATTGAGAAAAAAGCAGGTCCAAATAACATGCATGATAATAAATTGCTCTTTACTTTTTAAAGATTGCATGAGTTTACATGTACATGTATAGATACATACAAGTGTGTGTATAAAAGTGAAAAAGGGAGTAAAATATGGCAAGAGTGTAGTCTAAAAATATTCCTACTTTTGTTGAATGATTTCCCCAATGAATGGTCTTTGGCTTTTTCTCTTTCATTCTCTCAAACTTCTTTCAAATTCTATTTCATTCTTTTTCTTAACATCTCTCTCTCTCTCTCTCTTCCCTTCTCTATCCTCCAAAACAGATATGCATATATACGAATATATGTGTATATATATCTATATAGGTTGATAATGAACCCTCACAAGGTCATACTACTATTTGTACAAACTCTTGATTGAGTATTTTACTTCTCACATAAAAAACCACCAATGCCTCCTTTTCTTCTTCCTAATTCATCACCATCACTTTCACCCAAAAAAGAAACAAATTCTAGACAAAACCCTTTAATCTTTGATGCATCTTTTCTTCAAAATGAAACTAGCATACCCCAACAATTCGTGTGGCCGGAGGAAGAAAAGCCCCGCCATGAGCCACCACCACCGCAACTTCATGTTCCTCCCATTGACCTAAAGGGCTTCCTCACTGGTGAACCACTTGCAGTGTCCAATGCAGCTCGGTTAGTTGATTCCGCTTGTCGAAAACATGGGTTCTTTCAAGTTGTTAACCATGGCATCGATTCAAATTTGATAAATGAAGCTCACAAGATCATGGATCTTTTCTTTGGAATGCCACTTTTAGAGAAGCAAAAGGCTCAAAGAAAAGTTGGTGAGTATTGTGGATATGCCAGTAGCTTCACTAATAGATTCTCCTCCAAGCTTCCATGGAAAGAAACACTTTCTTTTCGGTATTCTGCGGATCCACAATGCTCGAAATTGGTTCAAGATTATTTCTTGAATGTGATGGGTCAAGATTTTAGCCATTTCGGGTACCAAAACTTGCATCAACTTCTTAATTCATCTATGTTGTTGGTTTTTTTGTATGCCAGCCATTGACACAAGAAAATCCACCATCATTTACACTATAAAAACTAATCTTAACATTGTTCTTCAGGAGGGTTTGTCAAGACTATTGTGAAGCCATGAACAAACTCTCTCTTGGTATCATGGAGCTACTAGGAATGAGTCTTGGGATCGGTCAATCCTACTTTAGGGATTTCTACGAAGAAAATGATTCGATAATGAGATTAAACTACTACCCACCTTGCCAAAAACCTGAGCAAACACTTGGAACTGGTCCTCATTGTGATCCAACCTCTCTAACCATTCTTCATCAAGATAATGTTGGTGGACTTGAAGTTTTCGTGGACGAAAAATGGCACTCTGTTGCTCCATGTTCCAAAGCTTTTGTTGTCAATATTGGAGACACATTCATGGTAAGTGTTTAAGACACCAAACTAGCTAGACATCATCAAGAAAGTTGCAACTCCATGTGGATTTTGAAATTAGGGTTTCTTTTTCGCAGGCATTATCCAACGGATTATACAAGAGTTGCCTACATAGAGCGGTCGTGAACAATCATACGCCGAGGAAGTCTCTCGCGTTCTTTTTGTCTCCTCAAATGGACAAAATCGTATGCCCGCCTAAAGCTTTGGTCGAGGATGTCGATAACCAGAGAATATATCCAGATTTTACATGGTCGACTTTCCTCGAGTTCACTCAGAAACATTACAGAGCAGACATGAATACCCTTGAAGCCTTCTCAAAATGGCTTCAGAATGAAAGAAAGTGATGAATGCATTTGAGAACTTGAAATGACTACCTAATTAATATAACTGAGCATCCAGTTTCAGTTTTCTACAAGTTAATACTCCAACTTTCAATTAATCTATGCTGCAAATTCATGTAATTTAATTAATCAGCGGCAAGCCGCAAGCAATTCTCGAGCCTTGACTCGATCGGTTTGTATAGTGTTGGTTTTATATATGAGCCTTGATTTGACTTGTGTACCCTTGATTCCTACTGGCTGCCCGTGTAATTTGTTCACATGAGTTAAAGATCTTCTGATATTAAAACCAAGAAAAATGATAATCAAAACGAGAGATTATAATTAGGGTTTTGGGATCACGTGAAATGGTTTTTTTCCATGAGAAGATCTTATGAGCATTTGGATGGTTTTCTGTGTGATGGTCGTCCTTAGTGGCATCGGATTAGCACATGCTTTCACATGAAAAGCGGTAAATCTCCACATTAAAAACACAAACACTAAGCATTCTTTTAAATATGAATGAGTTTATAATGAAAATGAAACATTTATCATGGTAATACTTAATACTTGGAAATTATTCTTTCAATAATTCCCCCTCTCTAATGAAGGTACATAATCCTTCAACACTCCTTGTGTCGAGTCAAATGGGTTATGGTGCATAATTTTTGCCTCATTAAAACCTTATGCCAAAGAAATAAAACCCAACGAGAAAATGAAAACTTTAGACAAAGGAAAGAGTACAAGACACGGGTAAACAATTCCTTTAGTTTGTTATCCATCTTGATTTGTACGTCAATAAAAGGTTTAGAAAAATAAGATGGTGTGTAAACTGTTGCTCACTAAAACCAACTTGCACCAAGAAACAAAATCCAATAGGAAAAATAAAATCTTGGACGAAGGAAATAGCACAACCTATTAATAGTATATGTTTAGTGGACACCTCCTTTTATCTATTAGTCCCCTGATTCGTACATTAATCAAGGGTGCTTAGAAAACATTCACATTTTAATAATTTCTACATGTTTCACAAATGCGATTTTAGGTAATGATTTAATAAACAATATGTTATATATCCTACATGCATCTTACTTAATTCACTTGGATCATGATGAGAGTTTGTTAATGTTGATTATATAAAACATAAGCGAAATATGATTTGTATTATCACCCTTGATGTATCCTACTTTCAATTCTTCAATAGAAGCTACATCTTTAATTTCCATATATGTAGGTAGGTAGTGGTTAAACTCAAACAACTAGCTCCTCTAACATATGTAATGATAGCATTTAATTGTATACACTCTCCGACTGTCTCTTGTAGAGCGATAACCTCCAAATGGTTCGAGGAGGTAGCTACAAGAGTTTGATTAATTGAATTCGAAACAATCATCGTGTTCCACATGAAAAATTCTTATCTAGTTTGGGAACGACATTTTCATGAGTCGGAGAGATACCCAATATCAACAAAACTTATCAAGAAACCACAAGGTTGTGGTGTGGTGGCAAAGGCTTGGGGAGTTCATAGTGCTCAACCCGGGTTCGAGCCCCACTAGCAGCACTTGTGGCCACTGAGGATAAACTCAGGGTTGCACGCTTTAGCAGCTGGGCCAAAGACCCTAATTGCCAGGGATTAGTCTGGGCCATAGGCCCAGGATACCCTTTCCAAAAAAAAAAACAAAACTTATCAAGACATTTGTTTGGTGTTTTTTATAAGGGTTGATGCTTTTACTGCTTATATCCTCTATGGGTATGAAATTTAATTATCATTTCCATTTTTCTATTTATATGGAAAGAGTAAGCCTGAGTCAATGGTTTTTAAGGTATCTAAAGATTTTCTTGATATCGTTCCAAATGACATTATGTCAGCGTTAAGCTAAATCTAGCTAACAAGTTCATTGAGAATACAATATTTAGTCAAGTGTATTGTGATAAATACAATAATGCACCTATTATATTTAGATAAGGATTTCAGCTCCCAACACCTTTTTCGTCATCATACTTTATTAGACGATATGAATCATTTCGTATATTCAACACTTCAACCGATCATAGGAGTGCTAGTTGGATGTGCTTTGTCATATTAAATTGCCTGATCAATTTCTGTACATATGCGAATCGGTGGATTAATATTCCACAAGCTAGGTGTCCTTGCTCAAATAGTTAGTTGACAAAACCAAGTTTTCACATGACTATTCATCTAAAATTCAGCTTTCAAGTAGCTTGTGGTTTCTTTTATTTCATCAAGGGTGTCTACTATCTCCAACCATCGACATATAAAGCTACCATTGAAAATTTGGAACTCGTTTTCTTTATAAATACTCAAGGGCACAATTCATCGTTCTTATATCTATTCCTAAATTCAATATTCACCTAGACATGTAGACTACATCTGCCTGGATTGCTTTAATCCATAAACTGGGCGTTTTAATTTATTTGTAAATGCACTATGTGGTTTAGAGGTAGTTGACATGGGTAATGTAAGGCCATCAAACATTTTCATATATATATCTCTAAATCTAGATCTCCATAGAGATATGTATTAACCACTTCTGTGAGCTGCATATCCAGGGCATTTGTGAGAAACCTTGCACCAAAGGAGAGTCATATAACTTCATTATTCTCATTGCACTTTCTAACAAAGACTCATCTATGTCCTACGGGCTTTACAATTGGTGGGTTAACATTATAGGACCAAATACCCGTTCTTTTGACAAAAAAATATAGTTCTTTTGTCAAAAGAATATAGTTCTTTCTGGATTGCTTCTTTCCATTTATGTCAATATGCTCTTTGTTGACATTTTTCAACTAAGCCTGGTTCGATGTCATTGTGCTATATTATCTTATGAGCAATAATATATGTGAAAATATCATCAATGTGTATTTATGATCCGTCCATCGACTCATATGTACTCTCATAATTTGTTTGAGATTTCTTTTTTGGAATGAATATTAACTTTGAAGCATCCTCTAGTAATGATACATAGACATAGTTATATTTCGAGACAATCTCATGAGAGGTTTTATGTATTGATGATAAATGATTTTGCCTTCTTTTTCTTTTCATTTAGAGGAGTATTTATCGAAGCAAGTAGCTTCCACCATTTTCGTTTGGTAGCTACAATCTCAGCCACACCTCCACTATGTGTGACTGCAACGTACTTTCTAAAGGTGTTGTGCTCCTGTTTTTGAAGTTTAACCTTACGAGTATGTTTATAGCTAATATATGTGATCTTGTCACTTTTAGAATGCTATTAAACGTACCAGGTATCGAGTTTGATTCATTTGCCTTCAACTTTATATTGTGAAATTTAGGGATCAAAATGAGACAAAGTGGGAATATTCTACGATACTTCTTATCGTTCCCTTGGAAAATCTTTTTTTCTATCTCCCCCTAAAGACGGGAAAACTGTCTCATCGAAGTGACAACCCGTAAATCTAGCTGCTCTTGCAAAGGCAAAGACAATACCTTTTATTGCGACAAATCGAGTTTCAAAAGACCATTTCTCAATCACATTTTCAGGCACAACCACCTTTAGACAAGGACCCTTGGACCATTTACCCGACCTCTCTATCTAGCTTTTTTCCTTCAACGACTCTAAGAAATAATGGTCTCAAACATAGGTGAATTCAGATGAAAGCTCCGATCCTTGAATGAACGACTTAGCCCCTTGCACACTAAGGTGCCTTAGCCTATCCATACACAGCCACACCCAAAGGGGAGCACCTTCCCAACTAAAGGGATTATCCGCGTAGAGTTCTAATTAGCAGATAATTGTTAGGGATTCATATCCAACATATAATTTATCGTCTTTAAGGACCCATTTTGGTGCGTTGTGGCGACACAATTGAGACATATACTACACAACCAAACATGTATAAATGTAAAATATCAGGCTTAGATCAGTTACTAAATGCTAGGCATGAGAATAGTTGGCTAGTAGTGGATCTTAAAACGAATAAGTAAAGCTACAAGTAATATTGCATAACCCCCAAGTAGATTTCGGTAAATTGGTGCATATAACCATTGCCCTAACTTCCATTTATATCCTTTTTATGACAACTTCTGCGAGACTATTTTATGTATACACATGGAGGTATCAGATATTCTAGAATGATCCTAATACATATGCATTAATCATCAAATCCTTAATGATGTAAATTCTCCAGCATTACCAAGTCATTCAGACTTGATGAGATAATCAGGATGGTGAGCCCTTAAACATATAACTAGTTTTAGGAGTACATCATTTCGTTTGGAAAATAATAAGACATGCGTTCATCGTGTCAAAACTTCAACCAGAACAATAAAGTACTTGAATGACCCGCATTCTAGATGTATAGGTCCACAAGTATCACCTTGTATATTTCTTGTAAGAATGAAGTATCTTGTATTATTTCCTTAGCTTAGGATGGTTTCATTCCTATCTTTCCTAAGAAGTAGGGCTGCAGAACTTCTAGGTATTCGAGATGGTATATTGCTATTGTGGTGTTGTCTCTTGTGTTGCAGAAGTCAACAGTTGCAATTTTGATCATTCCTCATTTTGTCTTTCACTTGAAAGATAATGTGTCTAGTATTTTTCAATACATGGATCACTATGTCATGACCATGGTTTCCCACATAGCCATCGTATATGTGTCATTATCCCAAAATTCTTTATTGGTGACAAAATATGATTCGATGACCCATATAATCCACAAGTTTGACACACTAGTTTCTCTAATATAAGATTCTTTCTATATTTATTAGAGGTGATATAGATATTCATTTCTATTTTCATAATATGATTTCCATTCCAAACGAATATTTTAACAAAGTTTTTGATTCATATAGTGCTATAGTGACTAATCTTATGTCATTAGGCAACAAGGAAGTGATAGTCCATTGTCTAAGTATTTGGTTGGAGAAATTTATAGATAACTAATTCAATAGAATAATAGTCAATTTCTTAGGAATGTCTGCAAGGTCCCACAAAAAAACGCTCAAGTTCTCCTTGGTACATTCGTACATGGAATGAAGTATTTTGGGAGTTTTGAATTTGTCTTTGATGTTTTTTTTATAACAATTATATTTGCAAATGAAACTAATTCAATTCTTAAAATAAATTTCAAATAAATCTATACTAAATGAATCTTAAATATGATATAACTCATTTTCAACTTGTTCCCCTTTTTTATAACAACGACTGTCCATTAACTCTTGGACAGTAATTGTATATCTGCTCCAAGGATTGAAAAATCCTTCCCGGCTCTTCCTACGACACTGACCCTTTCCATGGTCTCGTCCACATGGTGCATACATGGCACGCGTGTGACATTGTCTTTAACTCACTGTCCTTTGGAGTTATTTCCACTTCTAAAGTTTATTTTATTGACATCGAATTTTTTCTTTGTCTCAACATGTCTAGCATTTTTATTCGATAGAACCTTTTTATGTATCTCAACCACTTGCAGTAGGTTGATGAGTTTGTCTAGAGGTCATATTCGAGCTTATATTGGTTTATTAGTATGATTGTTGATATATGAAAGATGGAAAGGATTTTATGGATCATGCCAACTTCTGTGAGTTCCTTGTCATAGAGATTGATATTTGTTTTGAGAAACATTTATTTGTTGAAATCATTTACCTTCTTGTAATCGAGTAAGTGAGTTTCATTTCGCTAAATGATTATTTCTGGAAGTACATGTTCATGAATATTCTAGGTTCTCCTTTTTAGAGTGTCCCTGCGTTCTTTGGGGTTTCTAGCAGAACGTATTCCCTCTGAAGTTAGGATTGATGTGTCGTCTCAAAAAATTCAACGCATTTACTGATTGTACCTTTTCAGATGATTGGTTTTTATGGTCAACAGGGAGTTGATGGTTTTTATGTATTTTCTTGTACCTTTCCGACGAAGGTAGTCTCCGGATTTGATATACATATATGGTATACAAGTTCTTTTTGAGTTTAGGACGTCGACGTTGGGATGAGTTCAACCATTTACAAATATAAAGGATAATGTATGATTTTTTTTCGGGCTAGTGTGCTGTAAAGTGGGCCTTAGCGCGGTGTAGTTACAGTTTTTCTTTTATAGAATTCTCGGTTGTAAAAGACTTGATCTTGACCTTGACCTTGTCGTTTCTCTTTATAAACTTTATATTAGGACCCGTTTTAGCAATGAAGTGTATTTAAATCGTATGTTAATTGTTGGGCTGTTACATTTGGTATCAGAGCTATAGTTTAAGGGATTTAGGCGACCGGTTGGGTCTAAACTTAAATTGTAGGACATGGGACACAACCGAGAAATAGGACGTCCTAGGGGTCACCGCTATAGGAACATGTGTTTTGAGAGGTGGGGTCTAACATGTGAGGTAAATTTGGAATTATATCTGGACAATGTAATTGTGAATTTACAAACACATGTACGTGCTCGTATTGCCTCTCTATGCATAGAAGTCAATAGAATGTTGAGTAGGCGTGGATAGCTTAGCCTTAATCGCGATCAGAAGGCTATTATTGAGAGGTTAATCTATGAAGGGATGATGGAAAGGAAGTAAGTTCTAGCCCTGCGTTGTTGGCAATAGTTGGGTGTGGTGCATGAGGTTGCTTATGACAAAATGGCTGATAAATCCTAGAAAGAGGATTACCCAAGGCAATAACAGACCGACTAAGAAAGAACTTTACGTGTTCGAATCGGGTGAAGGGTTGATCAGAGGAAATTTTCAGTGTCAAGTAAGTTCTCATGATGGTAGATGGTGTGTTTATCTTTTAGGACAGGAGAAAAGGGTATGGGTGAGGATTCTGAAATGTGTAAATTCAAGGTCAGGAGAAAGATGGAATCTCATGACTTCCCAATCGGGATCGAAGTAAATTGTTAGAGAAACCAATCAAGGAGAAAATGTGATTGGGTTATTGGCTTGTAAGGGTCATACGAATTATACATCAGAGCTCAAGACGAGAACTCGGTGGGGTAATCAATTAGCTAGGGTGTGGAACACCTGAACTGTAAGTTGCTGTTGTTAAGAGGAATGGAGCGGTAGCTAAAGGTTGGATGCCATGATGAGTGGGTGAGTGTAACAGTTGACTTCGATTGAGTGAATAGCCTTCATTTGTGAGTGATCTCATGCATTGTATGTGTAAAAGGTATCTCGAGAGCTCAGTCATGATTTAAAGGTTGATGCCCACAGAACGAACTTAATGTTTGGAAATATGTCGGCGCGTGCAAGAGGGTGGTAAGAGGAAAGACAAACTTATCTTTGTTGCGTAATAAAACTTTACTTAAACTTAGTGATTTGGGAAGTATATCACTTCTTTTCATGTTGAGATAAATGTGTTGTGAAACCTATGAACAAGCCTTTATAACCAAAGTGAGTTTGAAACGATATTTTATAAGCGAGTATGAGAATCGGTTGTTTTAATTTGTGCAAGCGGTTTCGTTGAGAACTTTTCTAGTCTTGTAAGGAAGTTTTCTCTTCGTATCATGATTGTCGCGACATCGCTTTAGTCGATCAAGGGGATGCTTTACCATAGGATTGCGCGCAAACGATTCTTGAGATCGTTATGCATGACTTTGAAGTTATGAGAGTGTTGGTGTTAGATCACATATCTATTGGATTCAAGATCATCCAATATGAAGATCCAATCTGAAGCTAATGTCGGAAAGTCGACTCTCAACAATAGTTTAATATCATTTGTAATAAATGTCAAAGTTGTTTTTATTGTTTATTGTAATTCTAGTAATTAGTTTAAATATCTAGTTATGTTAGATATTAGTTTATTTAGTTAGTTAGTTATTATGTTAGAAATTAGGTGTTAGATAATATCTAGATATTAGTTTAATATCTTAGTTTAGATATTAAGGTTTAGTGTGTTAGAGAAGCTAACAAGTTAGAAATCAGATATCATATTTTACACACACACTCAAGGTGAAAAACAGAGAGAACACATCGAGAACTTCAATAGATCAATCTTGTAACCATTGTTATTAATCTAAACAAGTTGGTAATCGTTTAATGTGTTTGTATTGATAAAACTTGATAAGTATTGTGGACCGACAATTGGTATCAGAGCCTGATAAGAGATTCAAATCAAGTTTTTCAAACTCGACTCTGTGTTCTTATTTTTCAAAATCGATTTCGAGTTGTAGTGTGTTTTAGGTGTTGAAATCGATCAGGTTGTGATCGATAAGTGTGCTAGATCGAGTTGTGAGTGATTAATTTCAGTAGAGAGCTTAAATCGAGTTCCATTTTGGTGATTTTGTTGTCTGTGTTCGACTTCAAAAAACAGCACTGTTCCATCGATCAATTTTTCAAAAAGTGATGTTTATTGCGATCGAGTGCTTGAAATTTGATCTATAACTGTTAGTGTCAATTTGTTACCTTTTGGGAATGCTAATCGTGGAAAAAACAGGGTTATTTAAGAAATAAGATAGATTTTTCGAAGTACAGGGACGAACTCGCGCAAACACAGGGACGATCTCACGCAAGTTGAACTTTGCACGACCCACTTTGCGCCACCAACAACTCACGCAAACTTCATTTTGTGCGACCCTCTTGTACCGCAAACCTCAATTCGCGCGACCAATGTATCACGCAAACCTCAGTTCGCACCATCAGCTCTTCACGCAAAGCCTAAGTCACATTTGCACCAACTCCTTGTAGCGCAAACCTCACTTCGCGCCAACCTCTACTAGAGCAAACCATACTTTGCGCCACACACATCTCCCGCAAATCTTACTTCGCGCCAGCAACCTTTCGTGCAAACCTCCATTTTGCGCCAATCACTATTCCATACTTAGAATATTTTTTCTGAGAATTTTTCAAAACTGTAATAGGGTCTTTAATTGTCATAAATTTTTTCTCTAGGGGCGTTGCCCCATACCCCCGCAAGGGCGTTGCCCCTTGACCCCACCCGCTAAGTCTGCCTAGGGGGACAAAATTTCTTGTGTGATCAAATTTGATCTGGACTAACGGTCAAATCCAAGTTCTTATTGCACATTTAATCAATTAGGATGTCCAGAGAAATTCTAGCTATCGAAACTGACTCCAAGCCACCAGTACTCTTCAGGGGAGACTTTGATCAGTGGAAAAGTCGGTTCATAGATTTCATTGAAAGACATGGAATGAAAGATTTTATTAGAAAATCTCTGAGGGAAGGAAAAATGACAGTTCCAAAGAAACCTTCTACTAATGTGAAGGAGAATGGAGAAATAGTTCCAGCTCAGCTTCAATTAAGACTTGATGAATACACTGATGAGTAGAAAAAGAGACATGAAGCTGACCAATTAGCCCGATCTTTCCTACTGAATGGAATGACTGAAGAGATTTCAAAAGAGATTTTTCTCATATTAGATCGCGAAAGGGCTACAGAAAAGCTAATATGGGAACATATTGAGAAGTGTATGACAGGATCAATAATGTCATCAAAAGTTAAGGCTTTGGAAGCTGAGAACTCTGAACTTAAAAGAAAGATTTCTACTCTTGAAACTCAAATACAGAAGTTATATCTTGTTGAGAGCAATGAGAAGAAGTCCAAAGATTTGGAGAGTGCAAATGCTGAGCCTCAAAAGAAACTATCAGAGTTTGAGAAGAAGTTCTCAGACCTTTCCAAGAAGAGTGTTGAAGAGAAGAAGACACTCGAACTTAAATGTCTAAAGTTTTCTCAATAAGTTAGTAACTTTGAGAAAGTAATAATTTTGGAAAGAGATCAGTTTGCCAAAGAGAAGAAGGCAAATGATCTAAAGTCAGCTGGATTTTTAAAAGAAATAATAGATAGAAGAAAGGGTGCTAAGAAAGGATTTGAAGAAGAGAGAAGCACCTTTGAAGCTTTAATTAGGAAGCTTAATGCAAAGCTATCTGAATTGTCTAAATTTGCACAGAAAGTGAAGAAAAAGAAGTTTGATCTTGAGACGAAGATTGACCTTATTGTCAAAGAAAGAGACAGTTATTCTTCAAAGGTAAAAGAGCTTCAAGATATTAATTCAAAGATGGTGGTGGTGACTGAGCGAACAACTCCAGAGTCAACAATCCACTCACCTAGAAATAATTCAGTTGGTTCTAACAAACCAGCCGCAAGCTCATATTAGAAAACTGCTCTTTTCAGAAGGTCAGTTAAATCTTCTAATCAGATTCATTCTACTAATCTTTTCTATGACAGGAATAGAGATAGTTCAGGTACACATCAAAGAAGGAGAAGAAGCTTCCAGGAAGAAGAACTGGTCTGGAAGAAGACACCAGTTAAAGAAGAGCTGAAATGTAAAAGCTCATGTGTACATACGCATAATGCCAAGAAGAACATTGAGCGTAAAGGTAAACCTGATTTTGTCTACACGAGAGATCAATTAATCAGGTTGTCAGGTAAGAAATTCTATTGTTCTTATTGTCGTACACATGATCCTATTCATAAAACAAGTGATCATTACTGGTACGGTTCTTACTCAATAACTCCAATAAGAACTGCAACTCACACACATGGACCCAAATACCGGTAGGTACCAAAGAAGATAATTGATTATGTGTTGCAGGCACCTACTGTCAAGGGGGAGTAGGAGAATCATTGGTTCTTGAGTAAATCAGCTCAAGACCCGAACATCAATGTCAAAATAGGTTTTTGAATAATGCAGTTCAAAACCCGAACTTCAAAAACTATGGCTTCTAAGTACATCAGCTTAGAACCCGTACTTCAACGAAGTTTGACTTCTAAACACAACAGTTTAGGACTTGCACTTCAATGATCAAAAGACCTTACTCCTATGCTGATATGAGAAATTGTACTCCGATACTCAAATGAGGAAATCAACCTTCAAGGGGGAGTACATACTTTTCTGAAATATATGCATTGGATAGATATGATGAACTGCATTTCAAAAAGGGAAATTGTAGATCTCTATCATGTGCTTTTCACTGACATATTTTAGATGCATAATTTCAGGGGGAGTAAAAAGGTGATGACTTATGATTCTTTCTGATCAGAACTCGTACTTTCATATTTTTACTGCTTTTTGTCTTTTCAATTTAAGTGAATAAATTTTACTTTGACTTGACATAAGACTTTTGCAGAAGTTTTGAGAGATGCTTAAAAGATCATATGTTTATGACTTTAATATTAGCTTTATGAGATATAAGATCACACGTTAAGGTATAATCCTTTATCTTAATCTCATCTATGGTTGATAAGTGGACAACTTTCAATCATAGAAAACATTGTTATCAAATGTTCAAACCACTTCCCGATTCTTAAACTGAATTCATGATTTGGAAGTGTGACTTTAAATGTTTTCAAAGATCATATTTGTGCTTTAACTGAAATAGTTAAACCAATCTGAGCATCATATGCATAATAGGAAAACAAGGATTTCTTTGTGCTAGGAATTAACACAACTTCAATGAAATCACCTTAACCAGTGATTTCTACTCAAGAAGTTAATCCATAGTGATTGAGTGTAAGAAGTCGAAAAGAAATGAGTTTGATTAGAGTGAGCTTAATGTTTAAAAGAAAGAGCGTGAGAGAACAGAGTTAAAAGAATATCACAACTCTGCACCAACTTTTTCTGAGCCGGGCAGCGACAATTCTAATGTTTCACAATTCTTTGGTGATCATTATTGAAACAGACAACTAGCCCATGCCAACTCTTGATCAAACCTCACCAACTAATCATTTTCTTCTTAACAAGAAAGTGTTTCACATTTTCAAAAGGGAAGCAACACATTTGCTATCTGATTTTCATTTGGAAAATCTAGATATTGAAAAGAAGGAAGTCTGCCCCACCTTCGCACTTTAATCATGCACATTGAGTATGTGTTTAACTTACTGTTGTCTCAGTGGTTTACACAAATTTTGAGCTTATAAGCAATCATCAAGTGCTTAATTCTTTCTATCACAAGTACGAACACACAAGGAATTTGTTTCTTTGTCATAACGTTTATAGAAATTACCTTTGTGGTGTTTCGATGATTAAATGGAAGCCCTGGGGAAGTCAACATCAAACAGCTTCTTTCCAATGTGTATTTGTTACACACAGTGACTTAGTGTTACTGACATGCATGTTAACTGATTCATTAGTTGATTCAGGTGTTACACGACTATTTTGTCTGGATTTGAAAAGATCTGGATGAATATCTTTTGAATTGACGGATCAGAAGCTCCAAGTGAAATACATTTCTTACTACAAGTTTTGATGAAAGCATTGCTGTTAGAGCATAAATCTGTTGGATACAAGATCAAGAATACTGAAGGTCAAAGTTGAGAAAGTCAAAGCTGAAGAAAGTCAAATCTCATTAAAAGTCAAAGTCTCTTGTAATAAAAGTCAATGTATTAGTTTAGTTGTTTTTATTGTTTCCTTGTTTTAAAGGGTAGTATAAATAGTTTTCTCTTTGTATTTTCATTAGTTAGAAGTTGAGTTACAAGAGATCAGATTGTAGAGAGAGAGAGAGTGAGAGTTCTAGAGAGAGAAAGTGTATTTGTGAATTGAAAGAAATCAAACAGGTAATCATTGGTTTGAATCTTGTTTGTTTGATTGATTTTGTATTAGAAACTAGAATCAGGGACACACAATTGGTATCAGAGCAGATTCAAAGATGAAATCAATTCAAGAAATTCAAGATACAAGAGTTCGTCACTGTTCATGAGCTGAAAATTCGAGATTCTGAGTTTCAGAGTGTTTTTGGAGCAAATTTGTGATAGGTTTTGATCGCAAAGTGTATTAGATCGAGTCTATGTACTTTAATTTTCGTATTGCACTGTAATTTCATTCGAATTCGTGATTTTGGTTGATTTTTTTTACAGAGTCGTTAGTCACTGTTTCATATTGCTTTTTGGTTTGTAATTGTTTAATTGTAAAAATCGTGTATTGGAACTTGTTCTTGGGTTGTTTACAAAGGATTCTGCAAAGTTACAGATCAATTGGACAAGAAAAGATCGACTTAAGGTGAAAAAGATGGTTTTTGGGTCGAAAAACGGAAGAACGCGCTAGATCGCCAAAACGCGCAAGTTCTTCGTGAAACGCGCAAGTTCTTCGTGAAACGCGCAAGTTCATCAGGGTAAAACGCGCAAGTCGAAGGAAGAATTTGGTCTCAAACGCGCTAGGCTACTTGCGAGTTTCAAGAAACGCGCTAGTAGTAGCCAACGAGTTCTACAAACTCGCTAATCAAAGCTAGCGAGTTTCAGAAGGAATAGTAGTTTGCGAGTTCTTTGGCCTGCGAGTTTGAGGAGAAACAGTGATCAGCGAGTTTATCGACCTGCGAGTTTGAAACTTCAAGAAATAATTCTAAGTGTTGAAACGCGCAAGAGTGGCTAGCGAGTTTAGTTCAAACGCGCAAGCTTTGATCTGCGAGTTTGGGAGACGCGCACATCACAGTTAGCGAGTTCTAGTGTGAACAGTGGTTAGCGAGTTTAGGCGCTTACGAGTTTGATCGTCTGCGAGTTTTGATCTGCGAGTTTGATCTGCGTATTTGCTTGCGAGTTTCTCAAAACGCGCAAATATCTGCGAGTTTTCTTGCAAGTTTGTCTGCGCGTTTGGTTGAGAATTTATAGAACGCGCAAGTCTTAGTCTGCGAGTTCTTCAGTCTGCGAGTTTTAGGGCTTGCGAGTTAAATAGTAACTTGCGAGTTCTGACACTTAGTCAAAAAAAAATCGATTTTTTCAAAACTGTAATATGGCCTTGAATAGCGGGACCCCCGTGCTAAGTCTGCCTAGGGGGACATAGTTCTTTCTGTGATCAAAATCTCTGTTTTTCTTTTCAAGATTTTTCTTGTGATTTCATATTTTGGACTAACGATCAGTTCTAGTTTCTTATTGATATATTTTTCAAAACAGGTTTAAATAAGATGACTTCCAAAGATGCACTCTCAATCGGAACAGATGTCAAGCCTCCAGTTTTATTCAAAGGAGAATATGAGCAATGGAAAGACAGATTCCTGAATTTCATAGATCGACATTCAAATGGAGAGAATATTTTACTGTCTATCACTGAAGGTCCAATGGCTCCAATTACAGTTCAGATACCTGATGTTGATTCTTCTGATAGTGAAGATGGAACTGAAGAAAGAGAGCAAAAGATGAAAACAGTGACAGTAGATATTTCTCAATATTCTGAAGAGCAGAAAAGCCGATACAAAGCAGATAAACAAGCGAGATCATTACTTCTTCAAAGCATCCCAAACGAGATCTACATCAAGATTGACAGTTATAAAGCCAATGCAAAGAAGATGTGGGATCAATTACAAAAGATGATGATGGGATCAAAGGTCGGAAACCAGATGAAAGTGGCAAACTGCATAAATAGCTATGACGAGTTCAAAGCCAAGGAGAATGAGAGTCTGGAAGATACTTATGAGAGGTTTGTGTTGCTTCTGAACGAGTTAACAAAGAACAAAGTTAAGAAGAAGCAACTGGAAAACAATGTCAAATTCTTGAGTATCTTACGTCTAGAGTGGAAGAAGCATACAAGAAGAATGAAACAGATGAAGGATTTAAATGAAATTCCACTACATGAGGTATTTGAAACCTTAAAGCAGAATGAAGAAGAGGTTGAAGAGAAAAGAGCTGAAAAGAAGAAAGCAGTACAAGCTTCTGATCCTATTGCCTTAGTAGCTGGAGAGAAGTTGAAAGAAAAGAAAGAGAAGAAAGAAAAGAAAAAGAAGATAGTTTTTACAACTTCTGAGTCAGATTCTGTTTCAGATAGTGATGATGGCGAGAGTCTGAAACAAGCTATGATTTTGCTGACCCGTGCCTTTCAGAAGAAATTTTATAAGAAGCCGGGATCAAATTCTCAACGGTATTCTTCTTCAAGTTCAAAGAACCACGAGCATCAGGAAAGAGTGGAAGGAAAGAGATTTGAAGAGAAACGGTATGGTGAGAAGAAACCAGATGAGAAGAAGATGTTTGTGAATGACTACACTGCTGCTGAAAAGCCTTCAACTGATTCAATCAAATGTTATAACTGCGGTAAGTTGGGTCATTATGCTAAAGATTGTCGAAAGCCGAAAGTTCACAACTCTCAGTACTATCAGAATAAGTTGCTTTTGGCAAGACAACAGGAAGCTGGTATTGCTCTAATGGCTGAAGATGAGTTTTGGTTGGATCATTCTGAGGATGAAGGTGAAGAGAAAGAAGAAAATGCTCATATTTGTCTAATGGGCAAAGAGGAAAAGAATGACGAGTCAGATGATGAAGAAGTGAATGAGGTATTAAACTTAACTCCAAAAGATTTCATTACCAAGTTGGAAACCATGGTGGTTGAGCTACAAAATTTACAAAATAATCTGAAAAATGAAAAGGAAAAGGTTGCTAAAAAGAACAAGAAGATCTTTGAACTTAATACTTCTGTTATTTCAAACAAAGATCTGATTGATTCTTTACGCAAATCTGATTCTGATTCTAAATCTAAAGTAGATGATTTTGAAAAGAAGATTTCTGAGTTTGAAGGTAAAGTAAATAAATATGAGTTTGAAAAGAATGAATCTGCACTAACTGTTTATAAATTGCAGGTTGAAAACAAGAATTTGAACAAGAAGGTAAATGATCTGGAAGTTAAACTTTATAAAATAGGTCAAACAGATCAAACCATTTTTCTTAATGCTCCTAATGAAGAGGTTGATGTTAAGCAAAGATGGGGACTTGGTTTTAACAACCCCCATTATCTTAAGAAAGCCATCAGAAAACAGCCGGCACTTTATAACTATGATTTTCTTGCATGTGCTGGTAAACATACTCATTTAAAACCCAAATTTGTTACCAAATTGTCAGAAGAAGATGAGACCAAAGAAACTGAAAATAGAAATAATAAAAAGAAAATGCAACTACCGTTTAACTATGTAAAGTTAAATGATAGTTATCTTTCAGAAACACCAAAAGTTCTTTCAAAAGACTATTTTGATAGTTATTCCGCATCTGAGATGAAGGCAAAACCTGCGATTGCAAAGGTTTATGTTCCTACATCTATTCTTGAAAGCAAAATAGTTGAACATGAAAATGTTTTATCTGATGAAAAACTTTTGGTTGATATAGAACAAAATGTGTTTTCTACAGTTATAAAGAACACTGTTTTTCAAGAGGAATCAACAAAGTGTTCTACAGTTTCAAAGGAACCTCAAATTTTCTCTGATAATTCTGATGACTTATTTGAGTCTGCAAATGATTCTTTTAATTCTGATGATGGGAGCATGGCAGAATCTGATATGTTTGACATTCATTCTAAACTTCCTGATCATTCTACTTGTTTTGAAAATGACAAAGTGTTACCAAGTGGTGTTAGTAATGACAAAGTTTCTGTAACTGCTGATTACTATGCTAATGGTAAGAAACATAAGAAGCAGCGATTACAGAAACAGAAATACACTGGTACACAAAAGAAACCTCAGTCACAGAAATCTATTTTTCCTAATAAATCTACATCTTTTGTTTCAGATTTAAGGAAGAAAAAGCTGAAAGCTCAATCCAAATGGAGGCCAAAACAGAAGGATGCTGAGATAGCTGAATCAGTTACTGATAATTCTTGTACTAAATCTGTTAGTAATGATTCTGATGTAGTTGATCAATGTGCTTCTCATAAACAAAACCTTGTAACTTCTTACAAGCGTTATTCAATAAAGCAGTTGATTCAATTATCTCCTATTACTACTAAATTTCATCATAATTATCGGAAAACTGACTTTGCTTATTCTCATGATTCTTCTGATTGGTATGGATCTTATCATGTATATTCTTCAAAGTCAAATGTTTGTAAAAGTTTTCGAAAGAACAGAGGGTCCATTTTTAAGTGGATGCCAAAATCTTGTACTAATCTGTTAGGGCCCGTTTTTAAATGGGTACCTAAGTCTATTATTGCCTGATTTCTCTTGCAGACCCGGCATATGTGGTACTTGGACAGTGGATGTTCCAAGCATATGACTGGTCAAAAAGCTTTATTGTCTAACTATACAGAGAAATTTAGTGGAAATGTCAGATTTGGAAACGATCAGCTTTCACCTATTCTAGGATATGGTGATATCATTCAAGACAAGATAACGATCAGTAAAGTGAGCTATGTCGAAGGCTTGGGGCACAATTTATTCAGCATAGGTCAATTCTGCGATAAAGGGTTAGAGGTTAACTTCAAGTCCAAGAGTTGCTCGGTTCGTACTGAAGACGGCACAGAACTCTTGGGTGGACATCGAAAGACAAACCTCTACACCATCAACTTGTCCAAAGTACAGATTGACAATCAGGTATGCTTAATGACAAAAGCTACACAGCAACAAAATTGGCTCTGGCATAGACGTTTATCTCACTTGAACTTTCGTTACATCAACAAGTTGGTTCGTGGGAAGTTAGTAAAGGGACTTCCTGAGCTGAAATACGAGAAAGAACACTTATGCGCAGCATATGAGAAGGGTAAGATGAAGAGAGCCGCACACAAACCGAAGCCTGAACCAAGCACTAGTTCTCCGTTAGAATTGTTACACATGGATTTATGTGGTCCAATGAGAACTCAGAGTTTGGGAGGAAAGAAATACGTGTTGGTCATTGTGGACGATTACTCAAGATACACGTGGGTCAAATTTCTTCGTTCAAAAGATGAGACAGCGGAAGTTCTCATTTTTTTCTTAAAGACGACACAGGTGAAACTGCAGCGACAAGTCAAGTTCCTTCGAACTGACAATGGCACAGAATTCAAGAATAAGATTGTTGATGAATATCTCGAATCAGTTGGGATTTCACATCAGTATTCTGCTGCTAGAACGCCTCAACAAAATGGAGTAGTAGAAAGACGTAATCGGACACTAGTCGAGGCCGCTCGGACTATGCTTAGTCAATCGGATCTACCTTTATTTTTGTGGGCTGAAGCTGTGTCGACTGCATGTCATACGCAAAATCGTTCCATAATACACTGCCGTTTTCAGAAGACTCTATATGAGCTAATCAACAACAGAACACCAACTATCAAATATTTTCACATATTTGGGTGTAAATGTTTTGTGCTTAACGACAGAGAGAGTCTGAATAAATTCAGTGCTAAAGCGGACGAAGGCATCTTTATCGGTTATTCTTCAACATCTGCTGCATATCGGGTTTATCTAAAGAAGTTAAAGACAGTTGTGGAGAGCGTCAATGTTACATTTGATGAAGAGATGGCTTCTGATCAAATCAATTCAGAACCCGTTATCACTGGTGTATTAGCTTCTGGGCAGATCAGTCCAGAACCTGTTTCTACAGCGACAAATTCGGATAACGCTTCTACATCTACTTCACATTTAACTGATTTAGATTTGTTATTTGAATTCTTTTATGATGAGTTTCTAGGATCTAATATACCTAAATCTGCTGTGACTGATAGGTTTGAAGATATAAGCTGTCAACATCCAGTCACTTCAGGGGTCATTACTGAACAAGTATCCCCCGTTCAGTCAGAAACTCACATTCCTGATGTTACTCCTACAGTTGAAGTTCCACAAGTTAATGCTGAGCCAGAAGTAATTGTTTCAGTTGAGTCAGAATCTGCTGTTCCAACTGATACTTCTGCACCTGAGTCTTCAACTGCAAACCTCCCTCCTGTAATTCAAACTGAAGATTTTGAAAGTAGATTTCAAGATGATGATCATATTCAATCAGTATCTATTCCACTCCCACATGAGCATCGCTGGACCAAGAACCATCCATTACATCAAGTAATTGGAGATTTTGACAAGCCTGTTCAGACAAGGTCAGCGACTCTTAATCAGTGTATGCATGACTCATTCCTCAGCAAGATTGAGCCAACACGAGTATCCGAGGCTCTTGCTGATTCGGACTGGGTATCTGCAATGCAAGAAGAGCTCAATCAGTTTGAAGCCCTAAAGGTTTGGAGATTAGTTCCTAAGCCTGAAGGAAAGACCGTGATAGGAACTAAGTGGGTATTCAAGAACAAAAAGGATGAAGATGGTGTCGTCATCAGAAACAAAGCTAGACTTGTTGCCAAAGGCTATCGACAAGAGGAAGGCATTGATTATGACGAGACGTATGCTCCAGTAGCGCGCATAGAGGCAATCAGAATGTTTCTTGCCTACGCCGCTCATAAGAACTTCACAGTCTTTCAGATGGATGTGAAAACAGCCTTTCTGAACGACATTCTTAAAGAAGAAGTGTATGTGTCTCAACCAGAAGAGTTCATTAATCCAGATAAGCCAGATCATGTATATATCTTGGACAAAGCCCTTTATGGATTAAAGCAAGCTCCTCGAGCCTGGTATGACGTCTTATCCAAATTCTTGGTCAAGTCTGGTTTCTCTAAAGGTAAGATCGACACTACTTTATTCATAAAGAAGGAAAAAGCTGATATTATTCTTATTCAGATTTATGTTAATGATATAATATTTGGTTCTACTAATCCAAAATATTGCAAAAACTTTTCTAACCTCATGGTGTCACGTTTTCAAATGAGTATGATGGGAGAGATGAATTTCTTTCTCGGATTACAAGTTAAACAACTTTCTACGGGGATTTTTATCAATCAGTCTAAGTACATTTTGGACATTCTTCGGAAGTACAAAATGGAAGATTGCAAATCTATTGGCACCCCGATGGCACCAGGAACTAAGATTCACGATGATCCTTCGGGTATAAGTGTTGATCTTAGAACCTATAGAGGTATGATAGGATCTTTGATGTATCTTACTTCGAGTAGACCAGATATTATGTTCTCAACATGTCTTTGTTCTAGATATCAAGCTGCTCCCAAAGAATCTCATTTGGCCGCTGTCAAACGGATCTTTAGATATCTGAAGGGGACTGCAGACCTTGGTCTGTGGTATCCTAAAGATACTGGGTTTCAACTGACTGCATATTCAGATGCAGATCATGCAGGTTGTATGTTGGATAGAAAGATTACTTCTGGTCACGTTCAATTTCTTGGAGACAAGCTCGTTAGCTGGGCTTCAAAGAAACAGTTATGTGTCTCCACATCGACTGCTGAAGCAAAGTATGTATCTGCTGCCAGTTGCTGCTCTCAAGTTTTGTGGATGCGAACACAGCTACGAGACTTTGGATTCAAATATGACAAAATTCCGATATACTGTGACTCGAAGAGCGCGATTGCTATATCTGCTAATCCTGTCCAACACACCAAAACCAAACACATTGATGTAAGGTATCACTTTATCAAAGATAATGTAGAAAAAAGAACAATTGAACTTTATTTTGTAAAAACAGATTATCAACTTGCAGATTTATTTACCAAACCCTTAGATGAACATAGATTTAATTTTCTTATCTCTAAGCTTGGTATGTTAAATCTTAAGACGTAATCGGTTATTACCTACTAAAGTTACAAATTGTTATTTTTCATCCTTTTCTTTATCTTTATGTCTGAAAGATACCTGCACTTTAATGGTTTGCTCATGATCTCAGGGGGAGTAAGAGAAGATTTTAGATGATCTATATTCATTTGAGGGGGAGTAAAACTAATTTCTGCATTTTGCTTAACTGACAAAATTTTTGCAATGCATGATTTTAGGGGGAGCTTATAAGTAACATGGAGTAAGACTATGATTTCTGATTATTTCTGATCAGAACTCGTATCTTAAAAGTTTTATTGCTTTATGTCGTTTATTTTCGAATAAATTTTGTGAATAAATTTTTTACTAGACTTTGAGACTTACAGGATGAAAGAAGCTGACACGATCATATCTACATGACTACAGTTGACTTTCTGAGATTTAAGATTGAGTGACAAGGTAAATTTTTTATCTTAATCTCACATATATCTGAAAGAAGGACAACTCTCAGGTATAGAAAATATGTTCTTAAATGTTCAAACCACTTCCCGATTCTTAAACAGATTTTATAATTTGGAAGTGTGATTTTAAATGTTTTCATTTTAATTTTTGTGCTTAATTGATAAACAAACCGTGTGTTTCCAAAGATAATTACTTGCGTATTGTCTTTTCTATATACTTTCAAGTATTCACACACATCGGTTTGAATTTTTGTTCAAAATGTTCTTACCACGTCTCTAAATTGAAACTATTTTTCTTCGATGGTAAGACACCCCGTTTGTATTTCAAAGAATTTTGAGCGATATTTCATTTCAAAGCGTTTCATTCAAGAATGTCTGTATATTGTTTCATATAGATAAATATCCATTATTCTTGACCATAAGCTTTAATTGCTATATCATTCATTTCTGATCATTTTATACAATGTCATATTTTCAAACAAGTTTCTTGCATTCATGTTCATTCATTCAATTTCCTTGTTTGAAAATACTTCAATGGTTTAAAATGCTCATATCTTCATGATTATATCACTGAGCATACTTATATCTGACATTTGTATATGAGCTTTAACTGATATAGTTACACCATTTGAGCAACTCATGCTTTATAGGACTGGGTTCTTTGTGCTAGGACTTATCTGAAACTTCTATGGATTCACGTTAACCAGTGTTTCCTACCCATGAAGTTAATCCCTTAGTGATTGAGTGTGAGGAGTCAAAAGAAATGAGTGTGGGTGTGCTGAGGTAAAATGGAAAAGAGAGTATGGTTAGTAGTGAGCTTATTGATTAAAAAGAAAGAGGGTGAGAGATCAGAGTAAAAGAATATCAAACTCTGCACCAACTACTTTCTGAGCCGGGCAGCCACATTACTAGCGTTTCACAACTCTTTGGTGAATGTTATTGAAACAGGCAAATAGCTCATGCCAACTCTTGCTTAAACCCCACCAACCACTCATTTTCTTCTCAAAAAAAAAAAGAAAATGTTTCACATTTTCAAGGGGACGCAACATATAATCTATATGGTTTTTCATTTGGAAAATCTGGATATTGAAAAAGAAGGAAGTCTGCCCTGCCTTCGCACTTCAATCATGCACATAGAGTCTGTGTTTATCTACTGTTATTTCAGTGGTTTACACAATGTTGAGCCTTATTAAAAGCAATTATTCGTGCTTAATTCTTTCTACACTTGCACGAGCACACAAAGAATTTTTTTCTTTGTCATAACATTCATAGAAATTGCCTTTGTGGTATTTCGATGATTGGATGGAAGCCCTGGGGGAGTGAACATTAAAAAGCTCCTTTCCAATGTGTATTCGTTACACACAGTGACTTTGTGTTACTGACAGGCATATTAACTGATTCATCTGTTGATTCAGGAGTTACATGTTCTTATTTTGTCTGGATTTGAAAAGATCTAGATGAATATCTTAGAGAGTTGACAGAATCAGAGGCTCAGTATGACAGATCAGAATGGTAAACGACATTTCTTGGACGAAAAGTTTTGATGATATTAGATGATCAAATCATCAAAAAGGGGGAGATGATACAAGAAATGCTAAAGTTTTGGAGTTTGGGGTAGATGAAATGTCCAAGTCAGAAAAGTTCAAAGTAAAGATTTAAAGTTTTGAAGACGATCAAAGAATTTCTGAAGTTTTGAGGAATTTTTCTTTGAAGATTATTTGCTAAAGCATTCGAGTTGATTCTGAAGATAATTTCTTTCCAAAGTCTGAAAGTGTTGTGTGAAAGTTTTGAGAAAATTGTTATTCGTTTGAAGAAAGCTTTGGAAAGAAGACCATCAAAGTAAAAGGGGAGATTGTATTTTGACAGAGCTTAAAGTGAAGACTTAATGCTACATTTTTCAACAATGATCTTGAATCCAAAGGGGGAGATTGTTAGAGCATAAATCTGTTAGATACAAGATCAAGAATACTGAAGGTCAAAGTTGAGAAAGTCAAAGCTGAAGAAAGTCAAATCTCATTAAAAGTCAAAGTCTCTTGTAATAAAAGTCAATGTATTAGTTTAGTTGTTTTTATTGTTTCCTTGTTTTAAAGGGTAGTATAAATAGTTTTCTCTTTGTATTTTCATTAGTTAGAAGTTGAGTTACAAGAGATCAGATTGTAGAGAGAGAGAGTTCTAGAGAGAGAAAGTGTATTTGTCAATTGAAAGAAATCAAACAGGTAATCATTGGTTTGAATCTTGTTTGTTTGATTGATTTTGTATTAGAAACTAGAATCAGGGACACACAATTGCTCTTTTCCTCAAAAAGGGGGAGAATCTAAAGCTTGAAGAAATGTCCAGTCCATTACATTCACAAGACATTGGAGAAGAGAAGAGCTAATCAAGAAATGCGAGATCAAAGTATTCTGAAGACATGCTGATTTCAGATAAATTTTCTTTGAAGATACTTTACTAAAGCATAGCATCTTCTAAGCTGAACAAGAAGACTGAATTGCTAAAATCTTTTTAGTAATGATCTTGATCCAAAGGGGGAGATTGTTAGATCACATATCTATTGGATTCAAGATCATCCAATCTGAAGATCCAATCTGAAGCTAATGCCGGAAAGTCGACTCTCAATAATAGTTTAATATCATTTGTAATAAATGTCAAAGTTGTTTTTATTGTTTATTGTAATTCTAGTAATTAGTTTAAATATCTAGTTATGTTAGATATTAGTTTATTTAGTTAGTTAGTTATTATGTTAGAAATTAGGTGTTAGATAATATCTAGATATTAGTTTTAATATCTTAGTTTAGATATTAAGGTTTAGTGTGTTAGAGAAGCTAACAAGTTAGAAATCAGATATCATATTTTACACACACACTCAAGGTGAAAAACAGAGAGAACACATTGAGAGCTTCAATAGATCAATCTTGTAACCATTGTTATTAATCTAAACAGGTTGGTAATCGTTTAATGTGTTTGTATTGAGAAAACTTGATAAGTATTGTGAACCGACAGTTGGGTCTTGTGTGCTCACAATGTTTTCAAGTGTTTTGCCCTTTGAGTGTTCAAATGTGAGAAATGATTTTTATTTACTTATCGAGTCATCATGTATAAAGGCTATGAACTCATGAAGTCGTGAAAGTTACCGAATTAAGAGCTGGGAACAGTTCGAGCGTGGGGAATGTGTCGGTCAAGCTAATGATAGATGATTTATGTCTTCGGTGTTCTTATTTAGGAAGAGAGGGGGATATGTAAAATGTCGAGAAGGGACTTTGACATTGATGGTATTATGGGGGTTCGAAATCTTGCTTGGTAAATTGGTATGTTGTTGTTGGTGAATGGTCGAATTTGGGGTGAAAGACTCGAAATCGTAAAAGGGCCGACGTTAGTTAATAATAACACTTGAAATGTTAAAGAGTATTGAGCCTAAGCTTGTTGTAATGGCCCTGTAAGTTAGACCTCGCCTCATGCAGACCTTGAACCTTCTTCAGATAAGAATGGGGAGTGTAAAACTAATGAGTGTGTTGGGAAAGGAATATAGCATTATAAATTCTTGTTGTCGGAGATTTTGTGGAAGTATTATCATGTCTATTCTTTTTACGAGTAAAGTTAGAAACTATTTAAAATGTGCCGAGATAAGGACGTCGTCAGGAGTTGGATTTTAACGAGTTTATCTTGGTGATTCATAGACGGAGTAAGTCGTTCAGGGATGGTGTATACTTGTCGGGTATTAGATAACCTGGTGGGAGCATTGTGATAATGAAAGATTGTTGCGTGGAGTGTTTTCCCTGCGGGATTTTAGCGTTTTGTAAATGATGAAGTAATTAGTACAATCAAAGCGAGTGCATGGTATATATAAATCAGGAAGATTGAGTTGCAATTCATTTGGATTTGTGGAAAAGACGAAGCCGTGAGTTATAATGAGTTTCACACGCATACATGGGATTATAAAGGCAAAATTGATTAGGTATGCAAATGGTCGTGAGAACCTGACATACAATGTTATCAAGGTGGTGGTAACTGAGTGAAAATGTGGTGGCATTGTGGTCCAAGGGGGGACGTGTAAGTCATTGTTGTGACAATTGGTTATTGTTGTGTTTGGTGGTGAGGCGCGTGATGTTATGGGATAAAGGTAAGTGAAAATTTGGTTTTCAAGTTTTCGGGAAGAGGTTCAAATGTGGCAAGTGTGTTGGATAAGCTGTTGCATCATTGTGTTCTTGAGTTCCAAAGGGAGATGTTATGTGACGATCACCTACAAGGAGAGCTAGTGCTCTTCTTAGATGCGTTGAACTCTGGAGAAGCTTATATTAAGCCAATAAAGTGTTTGGCGGTTGGTTGTGGTGCTTTGTTGAAGATTGGAAGTTGACTGGGACAGTTGAGGTATCCACGGAGTAGGAATGAGACCGAGTGAATAGGCGGACTCTGTTTAAAGAATGATAAAAAGACTTGGTACATTAGGTGTTGGATATTGTTCATGAGCCATCCGAATGCCTAAAATGAGAATTGTGGTGGAGCAAATACGTATTGGGAATATATTACCAGTAGGAAGAAAACGAGGAATCGGGATTGTATTAGAAGGTAACGCTAGCGGGTTGCAAAAGGGGGAGTAAGCTAAGACTAAGAAGCTCGTTTAGTGAAGCAGAAGAATGTGGAATACGTCTAAAAGTTGTTATTTTCAAGGAATTGGGAAAAGAGTATCTACGTATGTTAGAGTTAAGGTGTTGGAAAAGTAGTCCAAGAGATGGGCCTAAAGTTTGCACTGTCTAGTAAGCTTTCGTGTTAGTGGGTGTCCTATGCTTCGAAGGGGCAAACTAAGGTGGTTGATCGAGATGCTCGAAGGGAAGATCAGAGGATGTGAGTAAGTGTTAGTGTGTTGGGCATTTGGGTGAGCATTCAGTTTGACGTCGGGAAAATTACACTTGTATTGTGAGAATGTATTGCTCCTCTTGTAGGGCAAGTGAAATTGGATTAAGACTAAGAGAGTTATGAGTACGGGTGGGTTCGGTGGTAAACGGTTATATGTATGGGGGAGCTAAACTCTTTGGTGGAATATTCGGGTAGTAAACATGTGGAATGTTTACATTCTCAAGTATATGCAACTGTGCAAAGAGATAAGTGGAAATGATAATTCGGTCGAGATGTGCATGATATGGATAAATTGGTTATTAACAATGTACTAGTAATCGATGTTGGGGATGGGAGTAGGTACTAATGCGATGAATATTTCCAGGGAGTATTGTGGTTAATATTGAGGAAATAAGGATATTACGTGGGTTGTGTCGCTTTACCTTAAAGAAGCAGACACTGAAACGAATATATGGATATCCAAAGGAATAAGTGTGTCGATGACTTGGTTGATGGGTGCATTGTGCGGTTGAATTATTACCATTAAAGAATTAGTGATCGACGTTGTGTTATAGAGCTATGTGTTGGTAATAATGTTGTGGGCGTTTAAAGAGGTCCTTGTTAAGTATCGTGTTGTTGAATACAGGAATTCTTACTTGTAGCCTTAGGGGGGGAGACCAAGAGTGACCCTGTGTCAAGTTGGCAAGGTGGGTAATTATTCTTTTAGTCGAGAAAGGTTGAAGGTGACTCATGACTGTCGTAAGAGTCACCGGGTTCTACGGCGGGAAGACGTAGGATTTCGGGTCAGAGTTTCTATGATGCTTAAAGTGTTCCTGGGAAGGGAGTGGGACGAGTTGGAAAGAAGGGAAAGTTTTACATCGGACCGTTCGCGAGTATAAGAGAAGTAGGGAAGTGTTGAACAAACTTGACCTACTGAATAAATTGCAAGGAAAGCCACAGTGTATAGCAAGTGGGAGAAGTGGCTTACAAATCGGATTTTCCCGAAGAATTGAAGGGTATTCTCAGCACCTTTCGCGTCTCAAATCTGAGAAAGTGTCTTGCAAATGTCGACTTGGTTGTGCCGTTGCAAGATGTATGGGCAGATGAGAAGTTAGATTTTTGTCGAAGAACCCGAGTCTATAGTGGATTGTAAGGCTAAGCGGCTAAGATCAACATATATTGGTTTAATGAAAGTCAAATAGAAGTTCCATAAAGGAGGGGAAGCGACGTGTGAGTTAGAATCAGTTATGAGATCCAAGTATCCATATCTTTTGCTAAGGAAAATTCCGGGACGGAATTTTTTTAAGGGTGGGAGAGTTGTAACACCCGTATAATGTGGGCAATTCTGTTAATAAACTAGAAATCAAGTTTTTTCGGAGAAAATAAGAAATTGGAGGGGCCTAAGTGTAAGATCACTCGAAGGGGCCCAAATAGGGCCTAAAAACCCTAGACTTCACTCATTTCTGCTCTTGGAAAGTTGAGGGCACTGTATGTGTTTGTGTGAGTGTGCGGCGATACGAAGGGAGAAGAAATAGGTCGATCGAAGACAAGAACGGGAACCAATGACTGAAACTGCGTGAAACGTATCATCGGGAGGTAAGCATCAAAATCCTATTTCTTGTTCCCTTCCACCGTTTTTATTTGGAGGATTTGGGGCAATTTGGATTTTCTTCCTTTTTGGTTCATCACTGGTGTGAGTTGAGAGTATGGGTTGTGAATAAATGTTAGATTCACATAGGTAAATCTAATGTAGATGGTTAAACTAAATGAAGAAATCGATTGTATGATTTTGGGTCAAGACAATTAATAGTTGGAAAATGTTCTAGATTGATTGCTCGGACCGAGACTATGTCTTGGGGGGGGGGGGGGTTAGAGTAATGGGTTTAAAAATTGATAGAATGATAGAGTACCATGGGGATTAGTAAAGATATTAAGGAAAGAGGATGTTACTTTAAATGAGAAAGAAAGGGAATCGAAGAAACCTGTAAATTGCTGCATAATTTTTACGATGTGCGACACTCGACCACACCGGTCGACCGGGGTGTTTGGGCCTCCGGGGACCGGGGTTAGACATGGGGCGCCCGGTGTGGGCTAGATCGGGGTCTGCCCGGGGCTTGCGACCGGGGTCTGCCCGGAGATTGCGACCGGGGTCTGCCCGGGGTGTGCCGCCCGGGGTTCCGCTCGGGGTCGTGCGATTAGAGACTGTAGCACATTGTCGTTAGCAAATCCTTAGCTCTTTAAATATGTTAATTCCTGTCGTTTTATCTTGGAATGTAGGACTCGATAATCTTCAAATCTAGTGTTGGGGTGTGAGCCAAGGTTCTCGAAATCAAGTGACTTCCCTAATTTTAACTGTGTGAAATATGTTCATGAATTGGAAATGGTTTTATGTTCTGTGCTCGCCATGTTATCATAAACTGTTGGATAAATTATATTTTTGTAAGTTGTTGTTGTGTAAATGTTCATGTGTAAAGCCTCGATCATATTTTATATTTATGATCACAAATTAATATTGACATGAGATTCGAATGAGTTGTTGGCCAAGTCCATGATTATATAACCATCGGGGATGGTAAAACCGTGTGTTTGGAATTTGTTTCCCTACACACGGGAACGACATCGACTAGGGACCGTATGGGGATCTACTGGGGGGCCCCGAGGACGAGTAGTCCTTTCGTTGTGGACGTGTTTCGGTATGGATCATGGCACTCTTGTGTCTTATGATGGAAGATTATTATGTTCATTGATCATGTATATTTCTTGTTTTATTCAAATTAAGCGAGGTTGGGAATTCACTAGACCATCTGGTCTAATCCTCGCTTCTATTTTTCTTAAAACCTCATTTTCAGGTAACAGGGTCGCTCCGAGAAGTTTCTAAAGGAAAGGAGAAATACTAGGGCTAGCGTGCTGTAAAGTGGGCCTTAGCGCGGTGTAGTTACAATTTTTCTTTTATAGAATTCTCGGTTGTAAAAGACTTGATCTTGACCTTGTCGTTTCTCTTTATAAACTTTATATTGGGACCCGTTTTAGTAATGAAGTGTATTTAAATCGTATGTTAATTGTTGGGTTGTTACAGGGGCTACCCGTGATGTTATTGGATTTCACCACATATCCCGGACCTAGTTCCCATGCCATACCAGACATCACAATCCTCGGACCGTTTATTGCCTCTAACCATACTCCGTCGAGTTCCACCCCAAGGACTTACGGACATGGGTGTCTATCCAATCTAGACGAGTTTCAAATCGGAGGCTTGAGCCACCTATTGCCTACTTGCTAGCGAACCCATGCGGTCAACGTTCAATAACCAACCTTACCCGCTTTCCCAAAACAGACAGACTTACGTGCCCATGGATCCATTACAACACTGTCTAATATTACATGACTCCAAATGAAAGTTTGAAGCTCCCAAAATATGTAACTCTCAAATGACACGAAAAATGTGCCATCATACTCAAAAACCCACAACGGTTATTAATCCAGACAAATGTCTTCAAGACTCAATTTAGTCAAAACCGAACCAAAGGCCCAACAATTTACGTAAACCCCAAATGAAAACCAGTAATAAACATTGAAACACATTTGACCAACTATCATGCAAACACAACAACCAAAAGTATGATTAACTCAAATCTCATCATTGGTTGAGGCAAACCATTTTCCAAATGAACTCATACCCTTATATTTCCAAAATGTCTTATAACACGATAAATTGCATTTTTCGAAAAGGTTTATAAGATCAAATGCACAAAATGAAACTTACATCAAATGAACTCCAATTATATATGTAAAATCATCAAAGAAACATTTCAACATCATTTATTTACCAAAATTCTCAAAGATCCCAAAATGGGTGTTTCACCATGTTTAAAAAACTAAACATTTCAAAATAACCAAAACTTATCAGGTGATCAACAGTTAACAATTTCATGTAAAATACAAAACATTTTGGCATGTACACCAATTTCACAAATCAACTTGAACTCAAGGTCGAAACGTCCATAAACCTATATACACAAATTTCACCCATAAATGATCACATTCAACCATTTAGGATCAATCCCCAAACACATGACATCAAAATCTCCATTTTGGTCAAAACCCTAATTTTGACCCAAAACCTTCCAAAATCTTACAAACCGAAACTGAAGGAATCAAACACTAGAAAATCATCAATGAAGCATTTACATCACCTATTAAGGTTTATAAAAGGAGAGGATAAACTTACCACTTAGGTTTTGGTGAAAACTTAGAAAACCCCAAATTTCTTGAAGATGGAGGTGATGATGATGAGCTCTTGACCTTTGATTCCAATCCACCACCAAATATTCTTGGATATTCCAAAAACTAACAATCTAACCTTTAAAATATATCAAAACCAAAACCATAGCAACTTGAATCGCCAAAAACAGAGTTGAAATGAGAGAGTTATGAAGAAATGAAGAATGGGGCTGAAAATCCGACTTTTAACAAGTCTGGTACCAGTGTGCTACAATGACATGCGACTTTGACATGTCATTGTCGCATGTCATAGTCACTCAAATGGTACAGAAGGCTCTCCCTTGGTTGCTACTTTGCCAGTGCGACTATGACCATGTCATAGTCACCGGGCATTGTAGCCAGACCCGTACCAAGCCCTGAAACTCGACTTTTTCTATGGAAACACTCCCGAAACTCTTAGGGACTTAAAGTAATGTTTTCCCAACATAAATCCCACCATATACAAGTTACAAAAACGTCCGGGTGACCTTTACTCACCGAAAATTATGGGTGTTACAGTATAAACTTGTTTGGAAAAATGATCTGTCTCGATCTAAGTTGTGTTGGAGATTATTTATGTATTTTAGAACATGTGTTCACATAAATGTCGGTCAATTGCGCTTATCTTATTTTATTTCTTTGACAACTAGTCTTTTGGGCTAACTGAGTTTGTAGCTCGATATTTGATTTTGTTGGGTTTGGGGACGTTTGTCCAGTTTTGATAGATCGATGTAGAGCTTTGGTTACGATATTGAATGAGGAACTCAACGTAAGGACCTTTTTTGGTTGAAGTTGATATTTCGTGGGTGTACATTTAAAACTACCGAGCCTGACATTCATTACGTTTGGAATCATTACGTCCAATGGTGGAATGTTAGTTCTCCCCATTGAGGCACGGACATGCATCAAATAGGGTATAAGTTCTATGTGGTTGAAGTTGACTTTCCGTGGGTGTACGTTTAAAGACACCGAGCCTAACATCCATTGTGTGTACTTTATTGTGCATTTGGCATTACTAACATAGTTTGTGACTTACCTTGCGTCCTCCACATCATATGGAATCGGGTCTCCCCTGTCAACGAAAGGTGTTGTTTTGGGTATTGAGTTTTAGTATCCATGTTTTCGGTGACGTTTTTACATTTACGGATTTTATATATGATTTATGGGTTGAGTATTTTTCCCCACCCGTGTTTTGGGTGTTTCGGGATGTAAAGTTTTATCCGCGTTTCATAAATTGGAAGTTCGGTCTCTATTCTCGTTTTGAGTGAGTTATGTGTTGCATCACTTTACAAATGAATGTTTTACTTTGGGGAGTTCATCTATAAAATGTGTGTTGTTGGAAAACGAGTCATTTTCGTATGTGAAGCATATCAGTTTGAATGGTTATGATTTAAATTGCATTCTTTCATCTCAACGATATAGTTATTAATGCTGAAAACTATTGAACTCACTAGGCGTTAGCCTAACTTTTTTATTTGTCGGCATGTGCATCAGGTTTCGGCTGGAAATAGTTCTAGTGACACTATGAAAAGAAGAGTGCTAGTTGTGTACCCGAGGAGTGTGTAGCTTGGAGAAGCCTTCCGCATTTATGATGTGATTAACAGCTTGTTTTTGGGTTAAGTAACACTCGTCTTTAGTTTAGTCCTTGTATAAGACTGCAATTTATAATTGTTGAGGTTAAATATAGAATTTTATTTTGGAGATTTATCTTTTACTGGATGAAATTTTGAAATTTTAATTAGTTGTTCTTTCCAAATTTGAGGGTGTTACTAATATTGATGAAGTATTATCAACAAAAATATGCAAACATACAAAAATCCAATATTGTTAGGATAATGAAATTTCATACATAAAATACTAATTATAACCATAATCAATTGTCTTATCAAACAGAAAATCATATATTATCCCTTATTTAATTAAATGGTTGAAACAACTCATCCATGATTCGATGTCCTAAACTCAAAGGAATTTGAGTACAAACATGAGTATCTAATGTAGTTGGAAAGGTACAAGAAAATACCTAAAAATCATTAACTCTATCTTGACCCTAAAACCAATCATCTGAAAAGGTTTAAGCAAATTCCTTGAAATTTTGGCACGACACACCAGTCCTAACCTTCGGAGGAAATACCATTAACTAAAACCCCCCGAAGAACCACGGGACGTCCCAAAAGGAAATTCGGAATATTTATTACCATGTATTTCCCAAACTAATCATACAGTGGAATGAAACCCACGTACTCGATTACAAGAAGGTAATTGGTTTCAACAGAGAAATGTTGTGTCTCAAAATCTTCGTGGCAAAGAACTCACAGAAGATGTCACAATTCATAACATTATTTACACCTTTCATCAGTAAACATTAATGAACTAATATAAGTTGGAATGTAACTTTTAGAAAATTTCATCAACCTGCTGCAAGTGGTTGAGAGACATAACAAGGTTCTTTCGAATAACAATACCACATATGTCGGGACAAAGAAAATTGTCGATATCAATAATGAAAGCGTTATAAGTGGAAACAACTCCAAAGGACTGTGAGTTAAAAACAATTTCACACGTGTGACATTTACGCACCATATGGACGAGACCCTAGAAAGGGTCAGAGTCATGGTAAGAGTTGGAATGATTTTTCAATACCTGGAGTAGAGATACAACTACTGCCCCATGTGATAACGGACAATCAAATAAGAAATGCACTAAAGAGTGCTCTTATCGAAAAGGGAACAAGTTGAAAATGAACTATATCATATTAATTTAAGATTGATCAAGCATAGGTTTTTTTTAAGTATTAAAATTAATTTCTTTTACTTAAGTAAAATAGAAAATGTAACCATTATAGATGTAAAGAAATACATCTAAATAAATAACAAAACTATCATTATTCTCTGTTCCATGTAGGAATGTATCGAGGAGAACTTGAGTTCACAGAACATTTCACACAATGTAAAGAGAAAGACTAATATTTATACTTCATCCAACCAAAATACTTAGACGATGTACTTTATTTTCTTGTTGGTATAAGATTAATAGGAACCTTGTAAAGATATTCGTATCAAATGAAAATTATAATGTAAATGAGCATATATACATAAGTTCTAATGATTATGAAAGTAAACATATATCATGGAAACTAATGTGTCAAACTAATAGATAATTAGGCCATCGAAGCATTTTTTGTCACCAATAAAGAACTTTGGGGCAATGACACATATATGTTTCGGCATGACCATATGGGACACCATGGTTATGACATATTGATCCGTGTATTGCAAAATACACATACACATTCTCTTTCGTGTGAAAGGTAAAATGTGGCAAATTGCAATTGTTGACTTATGCAGCATAAGAAGCAACACCACGATCATTATATGCCCTCTCGAATACCTAAAAGTTTTGTATACCCTGATCCTTAGCCAAGAGATGAATGAGACCATCCTAAAGCTAATGACATAATACAAAAATATTTCATTGTTACAACGAATACAAGGTGATACTTATGGACATAAACATCCAGAATGCAGGACATTAAAGTACTTTATGGTTCTGGTTTCGACAAGACGAACGCATGTCGTATTATTGTCCACATGAAATACTGCATTCCTAACACTAGCTATACGTTTAAGGGCTCACCACCCTTATTATTTCATCAAGTCTACATGACTTGGAATGCTAGAGAATTTACATCATAAGGATTTGATGATTATTGCATATGTATTGGGATCAATGTAGAGTTTCCTATACCCCGTGTGTATATATAAAATGGTCTCATAGAATTTTGTTATCAAGAGAATATGATGATATCTAGGGTATTGTTATTGCGCACCAATTTATCCACATCTACTTGGGGTTATACACTTATTATATGCAAAAAAAAAAATCGTTTTTAGACCTACTACTAGCTAACCAGCCTCATGCGTACCAGTTGGTAACTGGATATAAGCATGATATTTTACATTTACGCATGTTTGGTTGTGTAGTATATGTGCCAATTGCGCCCCCACATCGCATCGAAATGGGTCCTTAAAGACGGTTCGGTATATGTTGGATATGAATCCCCAACAATTATCCGCTAATTAGAATCCTTGACTAGTGATCTCTTTACCGCTAGATTTGCAGGTTGTCACTATCATGAGACAATCTTCCCGTCGTTTGGGGGAGATAGGGAAAATGATTTTCCATGGGAAGTGTCATTGAATATTCCCACTCTGTCTCAATTTGATCCCTAAAACTTCACAGCGTAATGTTGAATTCAAACGAATCAGACTCGATGTCTGATACATTTAATGTTATTCCAAAAGTGACAAGATCACATATACGAGCTGCAAATATACTCGTAAGGTTAAAAAGTCCCCAACAGGGGCACAACGCCATTGAAAAGTCCGTTGCAATCACACATAGTGGAGGTGTGGTTGAGGTCGTAGCTACCAAATGGAAGTGGTCGAAGCTACTTGGTTCGATTGATATTATTCTAAAGGAAGAGAATAGTGAGGCACATCCATTTATCATCAATAAACAAAACTCTCATGAGATTGTCTCTAATTATAATTATGTCCATGAATCATCATTGGAGGATGCTCCGAAGTTAATATTGATTCTAGAGATGAATATTAATCTCAAATGAACTATGATAGTACATATGAGTCGATGGACAAATCATATATAATCATTGATGAGTTATTCGCATATACTATGGATCATAAGATGATCGAGCACGACAACATTGAATCAGGCTCAGTTGAATAATATCAACAAAGAGCATATTGGCCTAAATGTAAAGAAATAATCCAGAAATAATTATACTCTTTGACAAAGGATCGGGTATTTGTTCCGGTAGTGCTAACCTACCAAGTGTAAAGCCCGTAGAACTTAATTGAATCTTTGTCAGAAAGCGTAACGAGAATAATGAAGTCCTAATATATAAGGCTCTCTTTTGGCGCAAGGTTTCTCACAACGCCCTAGATTTACCACGAGGAGACTTACTCTTTCATGCTGGATATTTATGACATCCAAATAATTTATTAGCCTAGTAGTTTCTGAAGGACTGGAAATGCAGCTCATTGATGTGGTTACTACATATCTCGATGGGGATCTAGGTTTAGAGATATATAAAAGTGCTTGATGGCATTACATTACCAAAATCAAGTAACTCTAAATCATGAAATGCGTTTGCACTAAAGTTAAGACGCTCACTTTATAGATTAAAGCAATCTATGCGGATGTGATATACCCTCCTAAGTGAATATTTGATTAGGAAAGGATATATAAGAACTATGAACTGTGCCCTTGCGTATTTATTTAGGAAAACATATTCCAGATTTTCAAAGTAGATTTATATGTAAATGTTAAGAACATAACAGGCACTCTTGATGAAATAAGAGAAACCACAAGCTACTTGAAATCTAAATTTGAGATGAAAATCTTGGGAAAACTTGGTTTTGTCTAGCTATTTGAGCTAGGACACCGAGTTTGTGAAATATTAATTCACCGATCGCATATGTCTAGAAAATAATCAGGCAATTTAATATGGACAAAGCGCATCCGGTTAGTACTCCCATGATCGGTCAAAGTGTTGCATATACGGAAAGATCCATTTCGTCTAAAGGATGGTGACGAAAAAGTGTTGGGGAGCTAGAATTCCCTATCTAAGTACAATATGCGCATTATCGTACCTAGCACAATACACTTGACCGTATATTGTATTTCTCAGTGAACTTGTTAGCTAGATTTAGCTCAGCGCCAACGCAACGTCATTGGAATGATATCAAGTTAATCTTTTGCAACCATTGACATGGGCTTATACTTTCCCTATAGAAAGAAAAAGGAGATTGATAATGGAACTTCAATACCTACTTAAAATGTAAGCAGTAAAATTACTAGCTCTTATAGAAAAACACCAAACAATGTCTTGGTATGTCTTTGTTGATATTAGGTATCTATCTGACCTATACAAATGTTGTTCCCAAACTGGATAAGGAATTACCACAGGGAACAATCCAATTGCTTGGAAGTAAGCTAAGCAAACCCCTGTAACTACCTCCTTGAACTATTCCAAGAATATTACTCTCAATGAGATAATTAAAGAATGTATATGATTAAGGACTATTATTACACATATTAGAGGAGCTAGTAATTTTGGGTTCAACCAGTATCCTACTTGCATATATATATATATAAATAATGCATCATGTATCGAAGAAATGAACATAAGATACATCAAGGGTGATAACACAAAGTATATTCTGCTTAAGTCTTATACAATCAGCAATAAGAAAACTCTCCTCGAGATTCAATTGAATCAAATAAGATGTCAGAAGAAATGACACATTTTACCAAATCATTACCTAAAACCATATTTAAAGCATGTAGAAAGCAAATGTAAATGTTTTCTAAACTCTTTTTGATTAATGCACGAATCAGGGGGTAGTAGACAAAAGGGGGAGTCTACTATATATATGTGTGTGTGTGTGTGTGTGTGTTATTGGTATGTTGTGCTCTTTCATTCAACCATGGTTTTATTTTTCCCATTGGGTTTTGTTCTTTGGTGTAAAGTTTTAGTGAGACAACTGTTTATATACCATCATCATTTCCTAACTCTTATGATTAATGTACGAATGTAAGAGAAAACTAGACTGAAGAAAAAGTCTATATATTGCAAATAAGTTTGTGCGTTATACTCTTTCCTTCGTCATACTTTTATTTTTTCCCACTGGGTTTTTATTTTGGCGTAAGGTTTTAACGAGGCAACAATTCTGCACTGTTACTTCTTTAACTCGGCACAAGGGGGAGTGTTGTAGGATAAGTGTAACATCGTCTAAAGGATATGATGATAAAGATAGAGATAGAGATAGAGATAAATATATCAGAGATAAATTAGAACTGAAATATCTCATAGTTATCTACTTGTAACTCATCCCCTATTTAAAGGGTTTATGATTAATGAGAATTACAGATTCACTCTCCATTTATTGTTGTTCTATTTGATTTTCCTTTAATAAGATTTTCATTTTTTTAACCATTTTTAATGCATTTCTACAAATAGTCAAAGTTTACACAGGTTGTCTACGCGGAAGAATTTTCTACGTAAACTTTGGTTTTTACTCAAAGAAAAAATAAAAAAAATAAAAAAATTTACATAGAAAAGGCTTCTACGAAAACTTTTCAGGTGTGCAACCACGTCACATACCACGTGTGAAAAGTTTACGCATATGCTTTCTTTGCGTAAACTTTTTTATTTTTATTCTTTTATTTGTTCTAAAAATTTAATAATTAGTTTTTTTCTAAAAGATTTTGGGTAAATTTTAATTTTATAATTAATTTTTGGAAGTACAAATTCCTTTTTAAAATGTAATTTTAGTTGTTTAAATTTAAAAGTTAAAAAATGTTTTTTTTAATTTCAGGTTAAATTTAAAAATTATAAATGTATTTTTAAATTATAAATTTATAAAATGAATTTTTAAATTTCAAATTTATCAATTAAATGTACATTTTATTTTATTTTATTTTACTTAAAAACAAGAGTAAATTACATTCCTGGTCCCTATGGTTTGGCCATATTTTGGATATGGTTCCTAATTTGCATTAATTACATTGGGCGTCCCTGTGATATGAATTAGCGCATGCAGAGGGTCCTTCCCTCTAACGGAATCCGTCAACCCAATTAAGTGTAAGGCTATTTTCGTCTTTTACCCTCTCTTTTATTAGTGTAATATTTCTTAGAGGGAGGGACCCTCTGCGTGCGCTAATTCATACCACAGGGACGCCCAGTGTAATTAATGCGAATTAGGAACCATATCCAAAATATGGCCTAACCACAGGGACCAGGAATGTAATTTACTCTAAAAACAATCATATTTAATTTATAGATTTGAAATTTAAAAATACATCTTATATTATTGAAATTTAAAATTTAAAATAAAATTTTGAAAATTTACAACCAGAATAAAAAAATGAGATGTTTATTTTAATTCTAATTTGAAACATAAAAATATCATAAATTTTAAATTTATTTTGAAATTCAAAAACACATTTTATAATTTATAATTTTAAAAATGTAAGGTTACATTTAAAAAAGAACCTTATTTTTAAAAAAAATCAACTTTAAAAATAAAATAAGATTTTAGGCAAAAACTTCTTTAAGTTAATTACTATATTTCTTGGGAAAAAAAAAGATTAAAAGTTTACCCAAAAGAATTTTCTGCGTAAATTTTGTTCTTAAAAATTTAATTTTCTCAAAAAACTATAATTATTAAAAATTAATTATTAATTTTTTTGGAAAAAAATCCAAAATAAAAACGTTTATGCAGAAAAGTTTACACAAAATACATTTCTACAAACTTTTAATGTTTTTACTAACATCCGATCAATACATTTACGAATGTATTATGTATATACTTCAAACAGACCTAATATTACTGTATTAAATTTAAGTACGTATTTTTTACTTAATCATTACTTTTTTAATATTGAACAAATATTATACAAATAAAAGTGTGTTGATATCATATGATTCAAACGATCCAATCATAAAACCCAAAGAGAAAAATAACATAAACAACAAAACAAACATGACATGTGACTGTCATGAATTCATGATTTAGAATAGTATTGTTATCAATCATTCATAAATCCTAAAACAAATCATCGTCTGTTTTCTGTTTAAAAAACAAAGATGGCTCAAATCTTGTTTATAAACTTGGATAAGGATTACCTATTGTTTTCAAACAAATTTTCCTGATGACAACAATAAAAACAAGCCCTTTTGCATATTAATTCATCTAAACATATTTTTTTATTTGAATCAGGTTAAAAATAATTTTATTATTCCACGTCGTAAAACATATAATATATCATATATTGATACATACATATTTGTTTTTATCGTATATGGTTTCAAATTGGATTTCGATACCATTGTTAATTTGGTATTTCATGATAATTAGTTTATAACATATTCATACAAAAATATATGTTAAACAGTTCAAACATGTTTTTTTAATAAAATGAATATTTCTTTGACTAAGTCGATTGATGTGCGTACCCGTTTCATTTGAACCATCAATCAAATCTGAATAATGATGTAAAATGGTGAAAAAGCGGATCCCACATTTGATTGCCTTTTATTTTCCTTTTGGTTCTATTCTTCTTTTTTATTTAAATTTAGTAAAAAATGAAAACTAAAATTCCACTTTACAAAACAAAAGAAGGGTGGGGTTGTCGGTGATGGTCGGGGAGAGGGGATCACCGGCGGATGGCGATGGGATGGGGAGGAGGTCATCAACAATGATAGGGAGGAGGGGCTCTGGCAAGGTCGTTGATGTGGCGGAACAGGAGAGAATGGGGTGGGAGAGGGCCGATGATGTTTGTCGATGCGATGGGGACGGCTAGCGGCAATTGGCAGGGGAGTTACTAACTTGTATTATTTTTGACGGCTAGCGGCAATTGGCAGGGGAGTTACTAACTTGTATTATTTTTGACGTATGAAGTTATTTATAAAATTCCAAATTAAACTTTGAGAAATTACACTGATGGCCCCTGTGGTATGCTCAAAATTTGGATTTGGTCCTTAAAACAAACTATCTACACTGGTGGTCCCTAATTTTTCATTATCATAACACTCATGGTCCCTCAACTTAACACCGTTAAGTAGTTGCCGTTAAGTTTGTTCATGTGCCCCTCACCTGAGGGGCACATCGGTCAATTTACCTATTATTTTCATCCCCACCTTGGCTTCCCCCTTGTTAGAGTTCTCATCTTCCATGAAACTAGGCTCATCTTAATCACGTGATCGTTCAAGTTTTCAGCAGGTTTTTTTTCCCAAAACTCAAATAAGACGTATTAGAGTTCAAAATCCTGGTTTCCATAAACCCTAAGGATGGTTCGTCATCAATCCGATTCATCAGATTCTTTCTTTGATGACAAAAGTATACGATGATTACCCATTATTTTAATCCACACCTTGTCTTCCCCAATTCAAACTTCATCTTCCATAATCAAGAACCCTAATTTGTTATATGAACCAATATTCAAATATATTTAGAAACAAATTTATGAACATCAAACCCAAATCAGAATAATTGATGCAAAACCTAGAATCAAACCTAGAAAATGATTGAAAAATACAAAAGCTATACATATGAAATTTGATAAATCGATACATATATTCATCTGAAATCTTAAAAATCGCCTGAATCTTGATGATCTCCTTCGGATGAATCTTGAATCAAAACATCGTGTGCAGAACCGAACCATACTAAAACTGATTGAAACACACCTAACCGAATCATACTAGAACTGACTGAATCTCGATAACCTCCTCTAGATCCCTCTTGATTTCTTTTAATCACCGTGAAGAGTCTGTCACCTCCCCTCTTAGCCTGTATATCTCCCTGGTTTGTCGTTGCCATCGAAGCCCTTTTTCTTCTTCTTCCTTCTCTAGTTAGCCAGATATCCATACTTCCTATGGTTCATAGTGAAAACCCCTCTTGATCTTGCTTCCTTCTTTGGTTCGTCATGAAAACCTTCTCGATCTCCTACTTTCTTCTCCCGGTCTCTTTGCTTCATCTTTATTAGAACAAAGAAACCCTAAATCGAGCCGACAATCAGATCACCATCATATGAGATCTGAGATGGAACAGAAGGGGAAGGGGATTGGGTTCGCTAGATACCCTAAACCAAGAAAATGTTGCTTTTAAACAAACTTGAACACAGAGACCCTGAATCGAGCTCATTAGATGGTGGTTTGATTGTCGGCTCAAGAAAATTTTGTTTTCTCTCCATTCAGACTCACCACAATGGAACAGAAAGGGAGGGGGTTGGGTTGGGTCTTCACGGTTCCAGGGGGACGATGAAGGTTGCAGATCGATGAGGTGCTATGACATAGATGATGAAGATCGGTGGTGCTAGGTTGCGACGATGGAGGTTGTAGATCGAGGTGAGATATCCATGCTTTCTCTATCATGATTGGAAGTGTGAAATGTATGATATTGATTATGCTTGTAGATTGTTGCAGGCTTCTCTAATCAAAAGTTGTTGGTGCAAGACTGCAAGTTAGTCTCTCTCTCTCTCTCTGTCAAATGTCTTACAAATACGATGAAGATAAGATGGAGGTGGGTTGGTGGATGTGGTTTTGAATTTACTTTTTTTTTTCCTTCATTTTTGTAGTGCTTTTTGTTTACATCAAAGTTTTTTTTAGATTTAGGTTTTTGATTTATAGGAATTTTGTTTAATTATTTTTTAATCAGTTTGTTGTTTAGGTTTGTTCAATCCAGGATTAACTTACAGAAGATGAAGATGCAACAAAAGAAAAAAATAATTCTAAAATGAAATTGATGGTAAAATGTCTAAAAAGCCCCCAACTTAATTAACCTTAACAGACTAATTTAACGTTTGTTAACTAGAGAGACCTTCAGTGTGATGAAATTGAAAAGTTAAGGACCACCAGTGTAGATAGTTTGTTTTAGGGACTATATCTAAAATTTGAGCAAACCACAAGGACCACCAGTATAATTCACTCTTAAACTTTTTAATCAAGTTTGTAAATATGATAAAAGAAACAATCCTCCAAGATTAGTTTTTCTTTAATAATTATTAAAAATTGAATTAAATGGCATAATGATTATTTAATTTACATTTTTTTTCGGTTTACTTTTGGCTGAATTTGGGTGTGTGTCGAGCATAGAATCGTAGCGAACCGAAAAAATATTTAAAAATAATAATTGAAATGAAAATTTGATCGAACCTAAATCGGTTCGGTATATACATGGGTTTATTTTAATTTTAGAAAAACACAAAACAAAAATAGCGTCACTTCAAGTTTAAAAAATAAATGAAGTTTTGTTTCGGTTTTGAATAGTACCAAAACAGCAAAAAAAATTGATTGAACCAAACCAAATGTATAAATGGTTTGTGTTAGGTATGATCAACCCCACACCAAAAGATGTACAAATATTTATGAAATAAATAAAACAAAATAGGATTCTTTTACAAATTTATGTAGAAAAACATAAAAATAACAATAAATCATAAATCTTACTTGTTATCGTAGATTCGACGTCGATAAGTAATCGATTGAGGCCTGCGATTCGTGCAGTGTCCTAAGACAAAATTTTGCCCGGTGTAACGGCGTTCTCTTGAGGATACAACAATCGTATTCAAGTTTGATACTTGAATCTATCGAATTAAACGATGTTTGGAGATGACGGGATAGAGAGAAACCTAGTTATTGATGGAAATTTCGTTAGAAAAACAAGAGGATTATGTGCAGGTTTTATAGGTTGCTCCACCAACCGAAATTAACTGTCAGGATGTCCGCGCGACTTGTGGCACGAGTGAACAAGTGCGGAGACCCGCGCCAGTCTCTATTCAAGGAAAAACTCCAGTGCACCGCGTGGCTAACGCCGCGGGTATAGCTGCGTCGTAACCCGCGCCAGGCTCTGTTTCACAGAGCACCGCGCGCGCATTGGCGCGACTCGGGTCGCGCCGTGATCCGCGCCAACCACTGTGTTTCCTGTACTTCACCAATTCACAATCAGTGATCTCGAACCCATCGAGACCCCAAGAGACCCAAGGCCCAAGGCCCAATCTTTAACATTTAATATGTATATATATACTAATGTCAATGAGAGCCCACAAATCACACCATAATCCAATCCCAAGCAATTAAATGATTCATTTAATGCTCATTGGATTGGATTTATTAAGTGGTGTAAACTTACTCAACTTGCAGACTTTGTTCTCTTGGCCTTTCACAACAAATCCTTTCGGTTGTTGCATGTATATTTCTTCTTCTAGTTCACTGTTCAGGAAAGCGGTTTTTACATCCATTTGATGTATTTCCATGTTATGTATAGTCGCTATAGCAATCAACGTCCTTATAGACATTATCCGTGTAACCGGTGAATATGTATCGAAGAAGTCTTGACCTTCCTTTTGTCGATAACCTTTGGCGACTAGTCGAGCCTTGTATTTCTCTATAGTGCCATTAGGTCTCAACTTTCTTTTGAAGATCCATTTGTGGCCAATGATTTTATGACCCAGAGGTAAATCGACCAATTTCCATGTGTTATTTTGCACAATGGAGTCAATTTCGCTTTGAATAGCCTCTTCCCAATAAGGTGCCTCGGAAGATTCCATGGCGGCCTTATAGGAGAGTGGTTCTCCTTCGATATTGAAGGCCATAAAATCTGGTCCAAAGTCTTTGGCGACTCTTCCCCTTTTGCTTCTCCTTGATTCCATTTCTTCTTGAACCTTGGAGGATTCAGCAGCCCTTGGTTGATCACTTTTGTTTATATCAACATTAGAATATGTATCATCAATCGGGCCCCGGATTAGAGGTATGACCCTCCTTCTCCTTATAAGGGAATATCGTCTCAAAGAACTCTGCTTCAGCAGATTCCATGATTGTATTATTTCTTATGCCATCTACATTGGATTTGTAAACTAAGAACCTGCAAGCAGCACTATTTTGAGCTGGACCAATATATACACAATCAATCGTTTTAGGTCCAAGTTTAGTCCTTTTAGGCAAAGGTACTTGAACCTTAGCAAGGCAACCCCACACTTTCATCCTTTTGTAGGATGGTATTCTACCTCTCCATAGTTCATATGGAGTTTTATCACTTTTCTTGTGGGGGATCCTGTTTAGGATCATATTTGCAGTAAGACACGCCTCGCCCCATAAATGATGAGGAGCTCCGGACGTTATCAACATTGAATTCATCATATTTTTCAATGTTCTATTCTTCCGCTCGGCTACTCTGTTTTGTTGGGGAGTGTATGGAGCGGTAGTTTGATGTATAATGCCATGAGTTGCACAAAATTCAGCAAATTCGTAGGATTCATACTCTCCTCCACGATCCGACCTTAGAATTTTGATTTTCTTGTCGAGTTGATTCTCGACTTCGGCCTTATAAGTTTTAAACTTATTTCAGGCCTCATCCTTTGTAGGAATTAGATACACATGGCAATATCTACTACAATCATCAATGAAGGTAATATAATAATTCTTACCTCCTCGTGAAGGTGTTGCCTTGAAATCCCATAAATCAGTATGGATTAACCCAAGAATTTCATTTGATTTCTCTACCGATCTATGTGGGTGGTTTGTGTATTTAGCTTCTACACAAACCTTACACTTAGATATTTTGTCATTAGAACACTTAGGAATCATGTTAAGTTTGATCATTCTTTGTGATATTGTAAATCCCAAACACAATCAAGCAATTCAATCTAAACAAGATTTAACAATGAAGTTCTAGAGAGAGAGTGTAGAGAGAGAAACATTCATGTCATTGATCTAACAATCTTGAGTACAATCCACTAGCCTAATGATTTACAAGGCAACATGGTATTTATACCACAAGTCTAAAACCACATGCTTAATAACAAAGTAAACTCATATTGGCTAAACTAAACATTGACTTTGTTGACTTTACTAAACTTGACTTTTCCTATTAAATCTTGGATACAATAATACACTAACATTCTCCCCCTTTGTATTCAAGATTTAAAAAAATTAACATAAGTCTTCAGCGCTTGATTCTTCAATCTTTTGTCTCTGACAGCTTTAAAAACTTTGAAGCTCTAGCACTCTTCAGTCTTTAATTCTTTTGAAGAATCTTGAAAAATCTTTTGCACTTTGCAGCTTTGGAAAGTCAACCAGTCTTGAAACAATCGAATCATTTGAAGTCTTGAATCATTTGAACTTTGAAATTCTTTGACTTCTTTGAAACACTTCATCTTTGAAAAACTTCGAGGAATCTTTGAACTTTGTCTCTTCATTTCTTCAATCTCTTGATCGTCTTTGGAAAAATGAACTTTCACGAATCTTCTTCAGAATCTTTCTCTGAAACATAGTAAGCATCTGAATTGTCTTGAACTTTCAGAATTATCTTTTCTTGAACTTTCAGAATTATCTCTTCTTGAACTTTCAGAATTATCTCTTCAGGATTATCTTCACCATTTGTCTTTGAAATTGATCTTTGTAGATATCTCCCCCTTTTTGATGATTGTGAGCGTCATAATCATCAAAACATCTTCAATTTCAACATAATCTTTGATTCTCCCCCTTGAAAATACATTCTCCTCCTTTTGATCTGAACTGAATCATAACTGTATATACCCGAATCTTTTCAAATTCAGATATAATTAATGTTGTAACCCTGATTCAACAAATGAAACAGTTAGAAGTGCCTATCAGTAACACGGAGTTACTGTGTACAACGAATGTACAATTTAAGGAGCTGGTTTGATGATGACTCCCCAGGACTTCCATTCAATCATTGAAAAACACAAGGTTTATCTATGAATGTTCTGACAGAAAAACAAATTTTCTGTGTGCTCGTGCTTGTGTATGAAAGAATTTGGCACAATGATTGTGTTTCATAAGGCTCAAATTGTGTAAACTGTTAAGACAGCAACAAGTATTACATGGACTTAATGTGCATGAAAGAGGTGCGAAGGTGGGGAAACTTTCCTTCTTTTTCAATATCTAAATCTTCCGAGTGAATACTAGATAGCAGATATGCTGCGTCCCCAAAGAAAATGAAACATTTCTTTGTTAAGAAAGAAACGAGTGGTTGGTGGGGTTAATGCAAGAGTTGGCATGGGCTCACTGCCTGTTTCAATGATGGTCACCAAAGAATGTGAACCAATCAGTAGACGTGGCTGCCCGGCTCAAAAAGTGGTTGGTGCAGAGTTTTTATATTCTTTTAACTCTGATCTCACACCCTCTTTCTTTTTAACATTAAAGCTCACTTCTAACCAAACTCTCATTTACATTTTTCCGCTCCACACAATGAGAAAAACTCAACCGGATGAGTTATCTCCCCCACTCTTTGATTTAAGACCCCTCACCCCTCAATCACTCGAAGATAACTTTCTGGGTAGGAAACACTGGTTAACGTGAATCCATGGAAGTTCTGTTTAAGCTCACACATGAATCCCATGTAATTTGTCCTAAAAGAATAGTTGCTCAACAATTTTACTTGAAAAGTTAAGCACAAAATGATAACAGTGTCAGAATGTATGCTCATGAGATTTAAGCAATTGAACGTTGAAGATTTCTCAAAACAAAGATATTGAATGAATGAAATGAAATCAAGAGAATTGTTTTGAGAATCTGACAATGTATCAATCAGATCAAATAAAATGGTTAGGGTATCAAAGAATTGGAAATTTGTTTATATGAACAAATATAAACAATTTTAGCAATGAAAGCACAAATTTGAAATGATGAATGATGCTCAACAACATTTGAAAGCAAACGGGAGTATTACCATCGAAAAATTAGGTCGTTATGAGACATGGTAATAACAAATTCAAATGAAGTACTGAACCGATGTGTATGAATACTTGACAGTATATAGAAAAGATAATACGCAAGTATTAATCTTTGGAAACACACGGCCAGTTAAACATGAAAGCTTAATAATGAAAAACATTTAAAAGCTCACTTCTGAATTCATGAAATCTTTTGAGAATAGAGAAGTGGTTTGAACATTTAAGAAACCGTTTTTCATGCTTGAAAGTTGTTCTTCTTTCAAACAATCAGAGATCGAAGATTAGAAAATATTTACCTTTTAGCTCCCCCTCAAATCATGATAGAATGATTTAGGTCTATTAAGCTCCCCCTGGATATTTGCATAATATCCATATTTGAACATGAAAGAACGGGTCCTGATCTGTCATGTGATCAGAAACCATAGTCTTTACATTAAGGTGCGGGTCTTGAACTATGTTATTCAAGAGCCATACTCTTTGACTTTGAAGTCCGAGTCCTGAGTTGATTTACTCAGAAGTCATAATTTTGTACTTTGAAGTACGAGTCCTAGACTGTTTTGTCTAGAAGTCAAACATCATGCTCCCCCTATACCTGTGGTACCTGCGAAACAGATTTAACAGGTTTTGGTACCCACTGGTATTTAGGTCCTGGTATGTTAGATTTAGGAATCCACTTCTCATTAGATGTATATCTTTTAAAAACAGAATTCTGAGAAGTTATTCTATAAGATTCGTACCAATTGTGAGCAGATTCTCTCTAAACAAAGTCATTTTCTCCACAGTAAGAACAACAGATCTTCCCTTGAGCAATCCTGATCAGATGATTAGTTGAGTAAAACATATTAGGATAAACAAAGGATTTACCTTTATGCGCTCTGTTCTTTTTGGCTTTGGATGTGGATGCATATGCTTTGTCATTCTTCTTCTCATTAGAAGAATCTTTAACTCTCCAGACCATCTGACTTTTCTTTGATTGCTTTCCAAGAGATTTTACATAATAGCTCGCTGAACCATCAACAGATTTGTCATAAAATAAATTTGATGGTATGATCTGATTTGCTTTGACAATTATTGGTTTGACACTTTTCTTTTTGAAAACATTTTTATCATGAATAGAACTAGAAGCTGTTTTGAAAGAACAGACTGATTCTGTTGAAAGATCAACAGGTGATTGATTAATCACATCAGCTGAAATTTTTTCTGATAAATTGACGTTTGCAGCTTCTAAGTCTTTTATCTTTTTATATAAAATGTTTCTTTCAGAAGTAAGTGTGTCAAACTTCTGTTTCAAATCAGATCTAGCCATCTGTTCTTTTAGAATTTCTTATGACAGAACAGATAATTTGGATGTGAGCTTTGATATTTCAGATTCAAAATATGAACGTTCTTGTTCAAAATCTGTTTCCAAGTTCTTGTTTTTCTCATAAATATCTTTGAAAATCCCAGCATTTTTCTTTTCAAATAATTTCTTTTGTTCCTCAAAAGACTGCTTCTTTTCTTTGAAAAATATTTCTTTCTTTTTCAAGCAAGTCTTGTAAAGTAGAAATCTGCTTGGGAAGTTCAATGTTTTTATCTTCAAGAACTTTTCTTTCTTTAGCAAAAGTGTCTCTTTCAGTGATTAAAACCTTTTCAAAATCAGACACTTGCTTTGAAAGTTTAATACATCTAAGCTCAAGATTTTTCTTCTCTTGGTCAGCTTTCTTAGAATTCTCAGATGATTGTTGAGTTGAAGATGTCTTCACATTTGCTTTTTCTTTTTCTGCTTGGAGACTTGTTTGCAATTCAGCATTTTTCTTCTCCAAAGCAGATATCTGATCTTCAAAAGCCTTTAACTTGTTTTGAAGCTTGACTGATTCATCTTTCAGTTCAGAAGACTTCTGTTCAGTCGTCTTCAGTTGGCTTTGAAGATTTGTTATCTTTCTCTCTTTTTGCATGATAATCTTCTCTTTAACCCCTATGATTTTTTCTTTCATTTCAATTTGATTCTCTTTGTCTTTAATCTCTTTCTCTCTTTCCTTTATGACATCTGCAAAATCAGATTTATCAAGATTAGCACATTTTATACAATCAGGAGTTTTATCATAATTTGACAATTTTGATTTGAACTCCTGAATTTGATTTAGAAGCTTTGAATTCTGATTTTTCAGCTTGTCTAATTCAGCTTCCATCTTTGGAATTTCTGGCATGTACAAAACAGCCATATCTCTTGCAGATAAAATAGTATTTCCCCTCTCATCTGTAACAGTCATATTGACAGATTAGTTTTAAAAAAAATGATCGTCAAAAATCAGACAATTATGACCACTATCAAAATATGTCCCCCTCCACTTCTGACATATTTTTGTCTAGAAAGAAATGCTTGAAAAAAAAATGATTGTTCCCAAACAAATCAGAAATGTTGACTAAAAAGTCAAACTTGGATCACACACAAAAAAATTAATTTTCAAAAAAAATCTAAGTCTTGAAACTCGCAGATCACTGAACTCGCAGACCACTAAACACTGTTTCGAGAAAACTCGCTAGCTGAATCGTGCGCGTTTAGCAAACTCGCAGATGCTTATTTACGCGTTTTAGCAAACTCGCAGATGAACTCGCAGATGAACTCGCAGATGTACGGAACTCGCTGACTTTGACTTGCGTGTTTTAGAAACTCACTAACTTCGACTAGCGCGTTTTAGAAACTCGCTAACTTCGACTAGCGCGTTTGAGACCGAATCTCCAACTTGCGCGTTCTAGCGACTTGCGCATTCTAAAGACTTGCGCGTTCTTCAGCTTGAAGCTTGCGCGTTCTACGAAGAACTTGCGCGTTTTCTGGATCTTGCGCGTTTCGACACTTCAGTTCATAAAATCGATTCAAATCAACTTAAACCTGCAAATTGAAACATAAACTTGTAACAATATGATCGATTTGCATATTAGAACACTTTTCTACCACAAGATTTCCATTAAAACATCAAAAAATCAACAAATTGAACAAGAAAACAGTGCTCGTTTACAACTTTTTAAAAAACTCAACAATTTGATCAAAATGATTGATCTAGACTTGAAATTTGACAGTGTGATCTGAACTAAAGTTGATCCTTATGATAAAACGTATACAATCAAATCAATTTCTTGATTTAATTGTACAAAAACATGAAAAATCGTGATCAAACAGTGACATTCAAGAACCGAGTTAGTGAAATCCAAAATTTGAAAAATTAGAATTCAATCTGTGATCTGATCCTTCTGAATTCGTTTGGTTTGCTCTGATACCAATTGATATTGTATTTCCCAATCAATTCAAGCAAATCTAACACAATCTCTATTAAGAATATAACAGTATCAAGATTCTAGAGAGAGGGTGTAGAGAGAGAAAGCGTATTCATTCATATGTCTGACAATGTGATACAATGAATCTAGTTACATGATTACAAAGCAATATGGTATTTATACCACAAGTCTAAAACCACAAACTTAACAACTAAGTAACCTCATATTATCTAAACTAAACATTGACTATGTTGACTTTACTAAACTTGACTTTTCCTATTAAATATTGGATACAATAATACACTAACACTTTGTAATGACCTAAAATTGACATGTTCTAATCTAGCATGCCAAAGGAAAGAAGGATCCACAATATACACTGAAGCAGTGCTAGTGCCTGCCTTATTATCATTATATACATTGGCGGCATCAACAATATTTACAGAGTTATGTATAGAGAGTTTGAAGAGTCCCTCATCGAGGTAACCCTTCCCAACATACGCACCACCTTTGGTGATGACAAATTTGTTCGACTCAAATACAACTTTGAACCCTTTCTTAATGAGAATAGGGTCAGAAATTAAGTTCTTAGTCAGAGACGGTACATACAAAACATCAGATAGTACAAGATCCTTTCCGAAAGTCAACCTCAACGTGACCTTCCCCTTTCCTTCAACCATCGAGGTAGATGCATTACCCATGAACATCGGTTCCTATTCCTTCACCTTTTGATAAGTATCAAATAAGCTTCTTGAATTGCATAAGTGACGGGTTGCCTCGGTGTCGAACCACCAATCTTCAACATTGGTTACCATGTGTGCTTCAACAACTCCAAGGAATTGGTTTGGGGAGTGAGTGAGGTTAGCATGATTATTTGCCCCACCAAATCCTCCACCACCATTTCCGCCAGCACCACCATGATATCGTCTATGTCCACAGTCCTTGGCTCTATGACCCGATTTTTCACAAACCCAACAATGCATGACTCTTTTTAAAGCTTTCTTTTGAGGAGCCATCGGACCTTTTCCAGGAGGGAAAGGCCTTTTAGTCATTGTGTTCTTCCCTTTAAACTTAGGGAATTTCGGCCTCAAAGAGCTTCCTTCAATCATGTTTGCATTTGATTCCACGAGGATGGCATCGGCCTTTTCATTTAGTCGATTGTCTTCTTCCACTCGCAACTTCAGGACTAGTTGTTCAAATGTTATGTCCTCTGACAAATGCTTCAAGTAGAGCTTGAAGTTTTTCCATGAGTGAGGAAGTTTGTCAATAATCGAACCGACCAAGAAAGTGCTATTTACTCCCATGCCTTCCACCTCTAGCTCGTGGGTAAGAATCTGCAATTCTTCTACTTGTTTCATCACCGGTTTCGAATCAACCATCCGATAATTCAAGAATTTCCCTACAACGAATCTCTTTGAACACGCGACTTCAGTTTTGTAATTTATGTCCAAAGATTCCCATATCTCCCTTGTTGTTCCAAAGGTAGAATAAATATCATATAGGGAATCATCGAGGGCATTCAGAATATAATTTCTGCAATTATATTCGTTTGATCTCCATGCCTCGATAGTTCTTTCATGTGCCGCCACTTGAACTTGAGTATGTGGCGTTCCATCATGGTTTACCGGTGGATTCGGTGATGGTTCATCCTCGGTGAGGACGTTGGAAACTCGAAGTGTTGTTAGATAAAACAACATCTTCTGTTGCCAACGACGGAAATCCGATCCTTTAAATTTCTCGGGTTTCTCCACGTGATTCTTTAACACGTTTGATTGATCCATCTCACCTAACAACAAATTTTTGTCTTAGATTGTTAGGTATGATCAACCCCACACCAGAAGGTGTACAAATATTTATGAAATAAATACAACAAAAAAGGATTCTTTTACAAATTTATGTAGAAAAACATAAAAATAACAACAAATCATAAATCTTACTTGTTATCGTAGATTCGACATCGATAAGAAATCGATTGAGGCCTGCGATTCTTGCAGTGTCCTAAGACAAAATTTATCCCGGTGTAACAGCGTTGTCTTGAGGATACAACAATCGTATTCAAGTTTGATACTTGAATCTATCGATTTAAACTATGTTTGGAGACGAACGGATAGAGAGAAACCCAATTTTTGATGGAAATTTCGTTAGAAAAACAAGAGGATTATGTGCAGGTTTTATAGGTTGCTCCACCAACCGAAATTAACTGTCAATATGTCCGCACGGAGACCCGCGCCAATCTATGTTCGAGGAAAAACTCCAGTGCACCGCGTGTCTAACGCCGCGGGTATGGCCGCGTCGTAACCCGCACCAGACTCTGTTTCCGCTCGCCCATCCTCACGACTCGGGTCGCGCCGTGATCCGCGCCAACCACTGTGTTGCCTGCACTTCACCAATTCACAATCAATGATCTCGACCCCATCGAGACCCAATGCCCAAGGCCCAATCTTTGACATTTAATATGTATATACTAATGTCATAGAGAGACCACAAATCACACCACAATCCAAGCCCAAGCAATTAAATAATTCATTTAATGCTCATTCGATTGGATTTATTAAGTGGTGTAAACTTACTCTTGGATCCTATATGGGATAAGGTTTGTCAATCTACACTAAGTTCCAACAGTTTGGATTTTTCTGGTATTCCATCTTATGAGTCCAATCCAAGTTAAGTATACTCCTATAATTTTATATAAATAGTAGCAATTGTAATTTTTTGGTGACCTTTTTAATAATTGTTTTTAATGTTTGGGTTGTGGTTCGTTTGACAGTACTAGATTTTCAAAGAAATTTGGTTCAGTTAGGTCTCGCTCAATCTAGTTTAAAATTGGGATCAAATTTTTTTTTTAAATTTGAAACAACATTGTTTTGGGTTAGGTAAAATGAATCAGAATGCCTTAAATGTCTTTTTTTTTTGAATCAGCAGCAAAAAACTTTATACCACCAAAAAAAGAACACAAAATCCAAACACAGGAATAAAAAAACCAAAAGGAAACCGAACACCACAACAAGAAACCCAAGAAACACAACAGTAAGACATGTTTGCGAGAGGCAAACAGACCCCAAACCCGAACTAAGACATCGGCAGAAAACCCGCAGCAGCAGCCCAACCACCGCCACTACAAAAAACCAACCAAAACAGCGATCACCCAACTGCTAACAGACCGACGATAAGCAAACCGAATAATGCTCCCCCTCCGCGACTAGACAACTCCTAAATTAAATGTGTCTTAATTTAGTGTAATTTATTTCATCTATCAATGTAACAAAGTTATGAATTTTTTTAATTTTCATCTGTTTTGATCGGTAACCTACTGATTTTTGAACATTTGAGGACGTACACTAGTACAAAAATGACTTTTTGTGACGCTTTTGAAAAAATAGGTTTGTAACGGTTTGATAAAAACCGTTACAAAAAGTCACAGAAAAAGTTAGAGAATTTTATTAGTAATGGTTTTTATAAAAAAACGTTACACTTACCAAAAAAACTAGAAACATAAAGCAACGTTTTAGGTAAAAACGTTAATAAAAGGTCCCCTAAGGTAACAGTTTAGGACAGTTTTAAAAAACCGTTGTTTTATGTTGTGACGGTTTTTAAAAACCGTTGCCATCAAGGACCATTTAGTAACGGTTTTTGTCTAAACCGTTGTTTTATGTTGTAACGTTTTAAAAAAAACCGTTACCAAAACTAAAATATATATAGTAACATTTATTTAAAACCCGTTTCCAAAAGTTTCCAGGCTCTATTGCAACAGTTTTGCAAATTTTACGTTACCAAAATGTAGTTTATGACAACGGTTTTTGAAAATTTGACGTTACCATATATCATGCTACGGTAACAGTATTACTACATTTACGTCACCATATCTCAAGCTACATTTACGGTTTTGAATAATTTACGTCACCATATGTCATGCTATGGTGACGGTTTTGATCACGTCACGATCTGTCATTCTATTGTAGCGGTTTTTAAAATAAACGTCACAATATGTCATGTTTCCGTGACGTTTTTGAATAATAAATGTCATAACGATGACGATTACTATCACCACATATCATGCTATGGTGACTGATTGAATAATAAACGTCAACTTACGTTATACTACGATGACGGTTTTTTATAATAAACATGATCATATGTCATGTTATGATGACGGTTTTGAATAGTAAACGTCAACGAGCACCACACTACGGTGACGATTTTAAATAATAAATGTCATTATATGTCATGTTATAATGACAACTCTGAAAAATAAATGTCACTGTACATCATGCTACGGTGACGGTTTTGAATTACAAATGTCACCATACGTCAACTACAGCAACGATTTTGAAAAAATTAACATCATTGTATGTTATGTTATGGTGACGATTTTGAATAATAAACGTCACTATATGTCTAACTATGGTTGACGTTTTTGAAAAATAAATGTCACCGTATGTCATACTACAGTGATGTTTTTGAAAAATAAATGTTATCATATGTCATGCTACAGTAACGGTTTTAACTAATAATGTCATCATATTTCATTTTATAGTGACGGTTTTGAAAAATAAACGGCACCATATGTCGTGTTACGTTGACGATTTTGAAAAATAAATGTCACCGTATGTCCATGCTACGTTGAGGGTTTTGAAAAATAAATGTTACCGTATGTCCATGCTACAGTCGCGGTTTTGAATAATAAATGTCATCATATGTCATACTATGGTAAACGTCATCGTATGTCATCATTACAGTAAAATAGGATGCCAGAATGCTGAAGTGTCCAAATAAACTATTTTATAGGTTATTAAGTTTATAGGACCAAACAATTGAGCATCCTATGTAAAAAATGTTCCAATAAGGCATCTTAAAAGTTTTCCAAAAGACTTGAATAAAACATTATATTAATGACAACGGTTTTGAAATTAAAGGGTTACCAAAAAGTGGTTTATGGCAATAATATTGAAAAATATAACGTAACCGTATGTTATAAGCTAGCAATTATGACATATATTTTAAAATTTAATGTAACAATAGTGAATTAATGGCAACGATTTTGAAAATTTAGTCTAGCCATATATAGAGATACGCAAAGGACCAACTAACTGATTTTGAATCAGTAAGGACTAGTCCCTAAAAATGTCAAAGTTTAGTTTTTAGTATTTTATTATTATTTCTAAATATCTAAGTTATTAGATATTAGTTAGATATTACTTAGTTTTTCAGCGGTTTGACACCGGTATAAGCCATTTTAATTTTTGCTCATCAAAACACTCAAGAGTGCTTATCTCCGGTGCCAAATCGCAATAAGCTAAAAAACACCTCAAATAAGCTATCCCAAACACCCCCTTAATGTTGTGTACAAAGTTGTTATTTTCTTTCTTTTTTTTTTTGGAAAAAGGGGACGGAACCCAGGACAAACTTTATTCAAAACAGAAGAAAAACTTACAAACTAAAAGGGGCATACCCCTCGAAAATAAAATGCTTTCCCAAGAAATGCTTAGGAAACAATGTCAATAAAGGCTTATCACTAAAACTCAAAACTGAATTTAAGGCCCAACACCCCTTACAAAACATACCCAACCTATCATAGCCATAATTAAAAAATACAAAGCCCAAAAAAGAAAAATAGACTTTAGAAATATTCTTTTTGGACCATCTCTCCATAAAAAAATACCATCTTCAATAACATCCATCGTCCCATTTTTTATGAAGTCCACATGGTCATTAATTTTGAGGTCCACCATGAGAAAATAACCAATGAAGATCCACCAATTTTTAACAGGACCCACATCAATACCCATTTGAATCAAATAGTGATACCATCCATATCCACTCTTATCTAAAACAAAAATCTGTTCAAACTGCCACACACTCATTTGACAGTAAACCACCAAAGAAATTCTTCCCCTTCTTATAATTCTAGAAAAAAGCCATTTTATACTCAAAGAAATTTGGCCTACGGCCATTTCATTTTGACTCCAGGAAACTTCCTTAAACCTCCAAAAAAACTCTCAAATAGCAAAAGACCCATCTCCACCTTGTATCTCCTTCAATCAAAATCCAATAAAAATAAAGCGGATCAAACCCAAAACATGAAAATACAGAAAACACAGTAAGGTCCCAAACAAAGAAAGATTGGTTAACAAAGCAAGCAAATCCAAAACAAGCAAAAAAGTCAGTCAGAGCAAAGCTTAACAACCAACAGGCTTGTTTGCCAAAAAGGCATTGAACTGCAACACACAAAAGAGTAGGATCAAAGATCAACCACTCACTTAGTGCTAATAAACAAGACCAAAAAAGGAGGGAGATCAAAAAGAAGAAAAACCAGTCATGACAGCAAGTTGAGAAAAATTCAATATGCCTTATAGAGAAAAGGTTTACAGAACAAACCCAAATATATCCATAAAGGGACCATAAGAAATTAAACCACAACATCCACCAACAGCATACCAGAGAAAGGCAAACTTTCCAATAGCATGTCAAAAAACCTAAGAATCCACTGAGGAGGCATAATGCACCAAAAAGCTATCAAAAGCACATAAACGAACTTCTCAAACTTATTACAGTCACCATTATTCCAGCTGCAAAATCCTAAGGACCTCATTAACCATCCACCATCAGTCTTCAAATTCCTAACCAATATTTTCAAGATTTGTGAAAATAGCCACATAGCATCCTTGACCACACTGTTCCTCCAAGAATCTGCATCCAAATAGAGAAAAGACCAAAGATGAGAGTCAACATTTGGGAACAGACTAAAGATGAGACTTAAAGAATTCCACAGAAGTTAATCATGAAAATCCAGAACTCAAATATGAAACTCAAATTTTACACATAAAGCTGTTGAAACTTTGGATAAGCATGATCAACAATCATTATGCCTTCAAAGTTCAAAATCTGATTATTCTAAAATATTCGAACAACACTGTGTAAGCTTTGTTAATACATTGTCAACAGCCTTTCAAAAAAACATACTTTTTGGCTGCAGATCTCGAACAATCACTCAACATTTTGAAATCTGGACTATATACAATTTACGAACAGCTGCACAACAAAATCTTTAAGTTTGGACAGCTGCAAAATACGTTTGCACAGAAGCAAACAACAACAAGCAGACCCAATTTGCGACTGTATGCACTTCGAAAATTTTAAACTCTGAAATAATCAACAGCAGCAAAAAAAACTTTCTGTTTTGTATAGATTTCAAAAGATGTAGCGCATATTGTTCAGATCCATGTTTGAAGAGGATTTATGTATTTGTTGTTGTGATCAATTTTAGAGAATTCTGCAGCTCATACAAATGACAGTAGACAAAAAGTTCGGCAAGGTGTTATGTTAATATTTCAAAAGATGCATGCGCAGAGGATGTTACGTGCAGAAATGGGATCAACAAGAAATGCACTAAATTATGCATATTATTTAATAAGTCAAATCATGGAAAGACAAAAAAAAAAATTACAGACCATGGTTAGTTTACCTTTAAGCACTTAGCACCTTGGCAGCTACAACATCAACAACAAATTAAGAGAGGTAGCAGGTCAATTTACTTTGCGTACAGTTATACCTCGACAGTCGGTCCGAAAGTAATCATCTCGGGATTCCTTACCCAAATCAAGTGGATCTACGCGCGGCAAAATATTATCATTTTGAGGAAGTATTGTTGTACTGAATTCCTCGTCAACATCGGCATAGGCATCTCTGTAATTTTTGGGTGGTGTCATAAAGACAATAGACTTTTTCTTATCAAGTTGATCCTTCACATAAAATACCTGCCTAGCTTGTGACGCCAAAATGAAAGGATCGTCCTTGTGTCCTAGCCTATTAAGCTCAACCAAGGTGTAGCCAAGACCATCCTTTTTGACCCCGTGTCTATTGTTAACCCAATCACAATTGAACAGAGGAATTTTTCTTGTATGGTAATCTAGAACCCATATCTCTTGTAGAACACCGTAATAAAACGCTTGAGCATAACTTACACCATCTTTGCAGATGTGCATGTCGGATGCCTCTACACTAACCCCACTATTTTGGTAAATTTTACCTTCACGAGATTTTGTGCGAAACAGGTACCCATTGATGTGGTATGCATCGTATTTCATCACCTCAGTGTGTGGGCCACGTGATATCCACCTTAAGGTCTCTTTGATACTTTCTTTAGCGACTGCCAACTCCCTCTCAACCTGAAATTCATTATAACAATTAGACTTCACTCTAAAAGAAAATTAATAGAGTAAAAATAAATATTTTGTGAAAATTTTGTACCTGATTTCGTAACCATTTGCCAAACATTTTACTATGCTCTTTCTCCAGCCATGCTTGACGTTGAGCAGGATGTTGTTCTTTCAAAAAGGTCATGTGTTGACTGAAAAATACAATGATATATGAATGTCATAATACTTATTCGAAAATTTTGGAAAAATGAAAAGGTAAATGAATAGCTAATACTTACTCGATATAAGGCTCAACTTCAGGTGTATTCTGCATTACATAAAAATGTGCTTTTGACAACAGTTCAGGACAAACTTGAATCAATTTACCGGATGACAATGGTTTTCCCTCATTAAAAGAATTAACACATTCACCATTGTCAAACGTGTTATGCTTGTCCTGTGGAATACCAACTGTCTTCATGCTTCTTTTGTACTCACCTAAATACTCAATTGTCTCCTCTGCAACATTCTCTTCGGCAATGCATCCTTCTGGTTTGTTTTTGTTTCGCACATGCCCTTTAATAACCTTCATACATCTTTCGAATGGATACATCCATCGGAAGCATATAGGACCACATAATTTCACTTCCCTCGTAAGATGCACTGTTAAATGAACCATGATATCAAAAAAGGACGGAGGAAAGTATTTCTCAAGCAAGCATAATGTCACACAGAGGTCTTCCTGCAATTTATCTAGCTCTTCCATATTCACTTCTTTGCTGGATAATGATTTGAAAAAGAAACAAAACCTAATAATAGCGTATCTTGTGGCTTTCGGCATAATTGATCGTATTGCAATCGGCAAAAATTGTTGCATCAGCATATGATAGTCATGCGATTTAAGTCCGATCAACTTGCGATCTTTTCGACTCACCAGGCTAGAAAAATTTGAACAATACCCTTGTGGAACCCTTAACTCGTATAATGTTTCACAGAACTTGTCCTTTTCCTCCTTGGATAATGTGTAACATGCTGCGGGGAGTATTGTTCCGCTGCCTTGCGTCTTAGGTTCTAATTCTGGTCTTAACCCAAAATGCACCAAGTCCATTCGAGCCTCCAATCCATCTTTCGTCTTCCCTGGCATGTGTAGCAATGTTCCGATAAGACTCTCACACACATTCTTTTCAACGTGCATGAAGTCTATACAATGTTGAACAGAGTTATAACGCCAATACCTAAGGCGTCGTTGCCATATGTTGTATTTCTTCCAATAAGTGGTTTCCTTGTTTCCCCCATTTGACCTTGTCTTGATTCTCTTCATCTTTCCACCTCTTCCCTGCTGGAATTCCACTTTCGTATCCTTTACTCCCTTTCCCCATGAATTATCTATGGATTTCACCTCCTCATATATTTCTTCGCCACTCATAGGTTTCGGGGCAATGTCCAACTCTTGTTTTCCATTGAACGCCTTCCTTTGCCTTCTAAATGGGTGATCATATGGTAGATATCTTCTATGACCAGTGTAACTCTGTTTGCCTGAGAAGGGAAGTCTAACACACTGAGTTTCTTTTCGGCAAACTACACAACCTTTGTATCCACTGTAGGGGCAACCACACAGTGTACCAAGAGAAGGGTAATCATTTATTGTCCATAAAACAACTGCACGTAGAGTAAACATCTCTTGTGTATATGCATCAAAGGTTTCGACTCCAGTCTCGAATAAGAACTGAAGATCTTCAACCAAAGGTTCTAAAAAAACATCGATGTCGTTACAAGGCGTACCTGATATTAGTAATGACAACATGATGAACTTCCTTTTCATACACAACCACGGTGGAAGATTGTAAATCACGGTTAAAATCGGCCATACACTATGATGTCTGTTTCCTCGGTTTACATCAACTCCATCAGCCGAAATTCCTAACCGCAAATTTCTTGGATCATTAGCAATTTCAGGAAATCTGTGATCTATTGCCCTCCATGCCTGTGAGTCTGCCGGATGACGTAAAACACCGTCTTTTTTTCTAGTGGTCTCGTGCCATATTAAATCTTTTGCTATGGTCTTTGTTTGAAACAAACGTTTCATCCTTGGGATGATGGGAAAGTACCATAATACTTTATCCGGAATACTCTCATACAATTTTCCCGTCTTGTCATCCACTTTCCATCTTGATTTGCCACAAGTAGGACACATATCAAAATCCTTGTACTCGTTCCTGTAAAGAACACAGTCATTGATACATGCATGTATTTTTGTATACCCTGAACCCATTGCTTTCATTGTTTTTTTAGCCTCATATGTACTACTCATCATTTCATTACCTTCAGGGAGCATTTTTTTTTAACAAAACTAGCAGTTCATTGAAGAACTTGTCAGATGCTCCGTACTTACTCTTCAAGTTGAACAATTCAACCACTGCAGACAACTTGGTAAAGTCGGGACACCCTTTGTATAGTGGCTTTTCAGCATCTTCAAGCAGCTCTTCAAACTTCTCATGGTCTTCTATGAAATTGTCTTCTGTAGCTTGAACCATTTCTATGGTTTCTGGAGCATCTGTTGGAATTTCTATTTCTATGGTTTCTGGTGCATCTGTTGCAATTATTGGTGTCTCGTCTTTTTCCCCATGCTTAGTCCACTTAATGTAGTTTTGATCGATCCCCTTGCTAAATAGGTGATGATCTACTTCATCCACATCAAGGGTGTAGTGGTTTAAACAAAACACACATGGACATGGAATTTTAATTTTTTCGCGTGTGTTTAGTGGGTCCATGTTCCTCAAAATCTTCAATTGGTGGACAGCGTACTTCAGAAATGTCGCCACTCCATCTATATACGGCTTTTTTGTTCTATTTGTACGCATCCAAGATTTATCCATTTTTTTTTCTATCTGTAGGTTTAAAAGACAAAGAAAAACATTCACAACAATTAATTATTATTACAACCAAAAGAGGCAGACCTACAACTCTCACTCATCTTTGTATTCTTTTTTTTAATGCTTTTGTCCTTTGCATTTTATGCATCTTGGTTGTAAGGTTGTTGATCTTTGATATGAGTTTTATGTTCTCCAAGATAGGACTCTTTTTTGTATTGTTGATTGATCATCAAACCCCTTATTCTAATGATTTTGTGACTTATTGGTTTTTGATCTATGATCAAACCAATTTAGTTATCGGTACAGATTTGAAAAAGAAAAAAAACACTCCAGTTGCTGTTGTGCAGGTCTGAACTTTGCCAAAATTGTTCAGATTTCGATCGGTTCACACATAATTCGAGCAAAATAGAAAGTTGTTGCCATAGGTTTAAAACAGAAATAAGTTGTTGGGAAATTTTTTAAAATTATCGCAAAATCTATCTCTGAGGATGAAGCATTGATGGAAACATCTACTAACATTGTGATACCTGTAGATTGTCCAACCTAAATTCTTTGTATGCATTTGAAGATAGTGGTCTTAGAAACATTATAGTATTTCGGCCAAGCCTAGAAGAATGAATTAAGAAAATTCAAGACAAGGATGACTAGATGAATGATAAATTAAGATATTAAAGTTTTTGGTATGATACAAGTTTTGTGTTGGATGTAATTGATTCATGCACATGGTTTAATATTGCAATTTACTTATATGCTTCAGCTCACATTCGTTGTTTCAAAAAGTCAAGATTATTCAAAGATCTTAACAGAAGAACTGACCTTCTACTCAATCGGATTGCAAAAATTTAGAAACTAGAAGTTAAACCTAAAAGCCCCAAGGTTGTAATGGCATCCAAAACCATTATCAAGTATAAACAATATAACCCCATATACAAAAATAATGAACACATCGAACAGAAAACATACCTGAGGAGAGGAGAGACGAACGAGGGTGAAGGTCGAGCGATGGCAACTATCGTAATCGTAGATGCTGACCAGCAACTATCGTAATCGTAGATGCAGACCAACAACTACCGAAATCAGCAGCAAAGAAAACCTGCAGACCAATTGATTGCTTTCATCGATGAAGATAAACAAGCGTTGATGACTTATTTCAGTGTTGATCGATGAAATAAATAGGGAAGGCTTGAGGATAAAAGGGGGAAAATATGTATTTTTGACAACTATGCTTCTCGAAATAGATAAAAGGGGGAAAATGTGGCGTTTATTGTTCATTTTTGACGTGCGTAAATGGGTATACAAGTTATCAAATATTACAAGATTAACATATTACTTCTCGAAATAAATACAAAAAAGGAAAACTTTAACTTTGTTACATCGATTGAGGAAAAAAATTGTTATATTAAATAGATATTAAACCAGTCAATTTTGATACAGTTTGCCTTTTGGATTTTTACATTTTCAAATCAAGAGAAAAAGAAAAAACTTATGTATGCAAACAATGAAGCCAAAACCCGATTTGGTGGTGGTGGTTTGCATTTTGTGTATGATTTGAAGACAAGATATATATATATATATATATAGGCTCATTCATTTGCTAACTACGGTATTGGTGCTACCGATTAATTGATTTTTTATTAAATTAAAATATTAAAAACGGTTAAAAAAATACAATGCATGTATGCACATGGGTATTTCGGTCAAAATACAATTTCTTTTAATTTGGGGAACATGGGCCTACCAAATTAAAAAGCCAAATAATTAGGGATTTCATCCCATAAAAACACCAACTTCCCAATCCCACCGCCGTCATCACCTTCACTTGAAAACCCACCTCCACCATTCTTCCCACTACCACTCGCCGCACCTCCGCTGCCGCCGCCACCACGCACCGCATGAACTGCTTCAGCTCCTTTCACATCCACCACCACCGACGTCTTTTTCTTTTTTCTATTTCAAACACATCGTTAATAATGCAACTAAGATGCATAATAACAAAAACCCACCAACGGAAACGACAATTATGAGAATCTTGATTTTCTGGCGATGGTTCGATTTCTTGGCGGCGGTGGTAGATGGGGTTGGGTTTGCCGGAGAAAAAGAGGGAGACGGAGAAATAATGCATGGGAGGTTAAACGCATATCCGCATAAATCAACGTTAACAAAAAATGAAGTGGAGTTGAATTGAACCAAGATAGGGGTCGCCGAAATTTGGCCGGAAAGTTGGTTAAAACGATTTTCAGGATTTGAAGAAATCGATTTTCAGGATAGTACATATGTGCACACTTGCATACAGTGCATATATGCATATGTTTGATGAAATATTATATGCATATATGCACACTGATATCTAATATGCATATGTGCATATTGAGTATATGCATATGTTCACATTGAGCATATGCATATCTGCACACTGGTATCTAATACGCATATGTGTACATTGAGTATTGTGAATATGTACATGTTGTATATGTGCATATCAGCTGATCTATTCTACATTGGTTGAGATACACACTCACATCTAGACATGCACATATGCACACTCGAAATATGGAAATAAATTAAATATTAAATATTATATTTAATATTTAGATAACTACCATATTAATAACTCATTGAAATATGAAAATACATTAAATTTTAAATATTACATTTAATATTTAGATAACTATCATATTAATAATTCCTTGAAATATGAAAATATATTAAATAGACGTGAATTATGAAATGCCCATATTACCATTTGAGGACATAAACTCTAGGATGATTCTGATTTGTTGAAAATTGGTTAGCACGGTTAACACCAATGCCATGGTTAGCAAATGAAGGGGACCCTATATATATATATATATATATATATATATATATATATATATACATACGTTGGTCTCAACCATCGGATTTGTAAAATAATATAACTAGAAACCAATTAAACACTTAGAAGAAAAATTCGCCTTCTAATGGTTATATCCGATATATATCATTTATCGAATTTGACAGTTTCATATGCTAACATCCAAACCTTGTATAACAATGGATTTTATTAGTTCAAGGTCTCGGGTCTTAGTCATCATCGGATCTACAACTAAGATTGTTGGAATCAAACCTTCGGATTTAATTCCTCATCCAAATGAAGAATCCGATTGATACATTAATATGATCAATAAGTCACAAAAGGAACCAAAAATTATTCTAAGTTATTTTGAAATCCGATGTTCCCAGTTCATAATTATTCTATAGTTGGAATCTGATATATAACTTATATTCCAGAATAGAAATGACAGGATTTTACTTTGTGAAAGTCTTGTAACTATTTGTATTGATCCAGGAACAAAAAGCCTTCAACGAAATCAAAGACTAGTTGAAGTGATCAGGTCAAGATCTTTTTTTATGGGTAATCGTGAGTTTTCGGGCCAACTTATGTGCACCGACTAATCCCCTGAGTGACCATGAATGGCCTAGAGTCATCTCAAGTGAACCTGCATGGGCACAAGGGCTCTTGGAGTGTCTGGATTTGAACCTAGGGTAGATGAGATTTGAACCTGGGGTAGTGAGGTCAAGATCGTCAATAAAGTGGATTGGTTTGTCATCTAGCCAAAAGAAAATTAATACAAGATAAAGTCAAATAGTAGTACGAAAATACTACTACTGGAAAGACGTATTTTAGAGTGCAAACTTGTCCAACAAGGTTTGACTCACCAAGTCTCCCAAATTCTCATCCTAGTATGGGAACATGCTCAGAATGTCAACCAAAGTAAGTTTTAAAACACTATTTTATTAGTGTAATACTTTCTTTACTGTTACCTCTGCATACAAACGGATGGGATGGGAAGTATCATATCAACTACAAAAGGCTAAAATGAAGAATACAAACATGCATGGATCATCAAATCAAATGAAGACACGTGTTAAAGTTGGATAATAGCATTTGATACAATAATGGTATAAAATGTCACCCTTGTCATTGTTGCACACTACAAACAAAAAAAAACTTTTGCCGGAGGAAAATGTGGCCGGCAAAAAGCTCAAAAGTCGTCGGTAAAAGTTCAAAACCTTTTGCCGTCGGACTTTTCCGTCGGCAAAAATTTTCGTGAAAAGCTGGCCGTTACAAGGTTTTTACCGGCTAACAACATGGGTCGCCGATAATGATTCTTTTGCCGGCGAAAGATAGTCGTCGGTAAAAACTGAAGTCATCGACAAAAACTTCTTTCAAGTAATCGTATAAAATATTTTTCCCGACGACTAAATGCTTTTGCTAGCGTAATTTTTTTCGTCGGGAAAAGTTTTCTTTAACTTTTTGTTCAAACTTTTACCGGCCCAAAATTCCGTCAGCAAAAGTTTTTTTAATTTTTACGCATAACTTTTTACCGACGCAAAAGGTTAAGTTCGACTTTTTTTGGTCAATTTTTTACCGACACAGAAACCCGTCGGTAAAAGTTATTTGTATTTTTTGGTCATCCATTTTACCGGCACAAAAATAGGACGGCAAAAGTTGGTCACCACATAATGGAACATTTATCGACACGTTTGGACGAATTTTTGTCAATAAAAATAACTGATAAACAAGTATAAAAGCAACTTAAAACAAGTATAAAAGCAACTTAAAACATTAATCAACTAATAATAATTAAAAAAACATTACAAAAATGTATTTTAAAATAATCACAACCAAATCAAAATATATTTTCAACATATATAAGAAATAAAGGTGGATAAAATGTACTACGCAAGATTTTCTGCAACATTATCTTCCTCATCGACTGACTCAGATGGTTGACTAGTAGTTGCATCGTCAAAGATAACCGGCGATGGAGGCGGAACTCGTACAGTCGATAACAAATGTTGCGGCACATTTAATTCGGGTACAAGGTGTAACACCCTCAAATTTGGAAAGAGCAACTAATTTAAAATTTTCAATAATACCTCGAAGATGGATAAAATCTCTTACGACAAGTTCATACTTAGAATATTATTCTAGAATTTAACCATCAACATGAATAGAGTCTTACATAAAGACTAATTAAAGGTCAAGTGTTACTAAACCCAATTACAAGTTGCTATTCTCAAGGTAATTGCGGAAGACTTCATCAAGCTACTCACCTTCGTGCATATAACTAGTACTCATCTCTTCACAGTGTCGCTAGAACCATACCCCAACCGGAACCTGATGCACATGCCGACAAATAAAAAGGTTAGGCTAACGCCTAGTGAGTTCAAAAGTTTTCAACATGAATAAATATTTCGTTACGAAGGAAAGAATGCAACTTAAAATACAACTTTCAAAATGATTTACTTCCCCAATACAAAATATTCTTTATAAAGTGATGCAACCTAAAACTCACTCAAAATTTGAATGGAAAGCAGACTCCCAAATTATAAAAAAACGGATTAAACTTTATATCCCAAAACACCCAAAACACGAGGGAGACATAATACTCACCTCATAAATCATGGAAAATAATCCATATAAATATAATATGCCACCGAAAACATGGAACAAAAATTCAATACTCACGCAACCATAAAATGGAATGAAATCCAAATGTTAAAGCATGAACTATTAAATATCCAACATACTGTTGGCTGACAACGGGGGAGACCCGTATGCATTGAGAGTGGAGGAACACAAAAGTATGCCACTTATACAACGTTAATCGCATGACATGTCCCGACATGAAGTCCAAATGTCCCTACGACTCCTCATCAAGTTTCACCCAAAGAGTCGGTTCACCTTAGTCTCTATCCTCATGGACTTTTACCAAAAGACCCGGTAACATTCGAGGACTACAACCATGGCATTACCCTGAATGATGGAGGTCCTAGTGCCTACACACACAGGGTAGCACCACCCCAGACTCAACCCTCCTAGTGTCTACTTGAAAGTTTATGGTCATAAAACATGGGTCCCGGAGTCAAATCCCGCAACACCCAGTTGACCATCAAGTAAAGATTGACTTACGTGTCTATAGATCCAATGCAACACAGTCTAAAAATTACATGACTACACAAGAATGATTAATGCACTTGAGCCTGTAATTATCGTTAATATGTAACAAGATGCATAAAGATGCAAATCATAGATGGGGCTCTCCATTGAGCCATTAACACCGAATAAATGTCCCCAAGACTCTTTTAAGTCAAAACCGAGTTAAAGTGATCGAAATTCTTTTGACCAACAAATGACGGACAATTATCCCATAAGACCCAATGAGTCAAAAACAGAGCCAAAAGTTCAACAACACAAATGGCTATTTGTTTAAAAGTCATGATAAGTTTAAAAATGTATTTAACCGATAGTTAGGCAAACTCATGCTCCTAAGGTATGAGTAACTCAAAACCCGTCGTTGATATTTTGCAACCAAAGACATACTATTTTTCCCCAAAAATACTTTATAGCACAATAATATGTATTTTTCCCATTGACTTAAGAGTTCAATAACTTTAAGAATGCATAAGTTTCAAACAATTTCCACATGTGAAATAATTAACAAAAATTACTACACTTTCAATATTTATTTACCAAAGTGTTCAAAGACCCCAAATATGTGTGTTTCACGAATTTTATAAATCAAATGTACCAAATACGCGAAAACTCATCAAATGACCCAACATTTATAAATATCAAGTAAAATTCATAAATACATCAAAATGAACATTTTTGGCATATACAACGTTTTCACAAAGCAACTTGAACTCACCTTGCTAGATTTAGGCTAAATTTAGATTTTCCCCAACTTGAGCTCCTTTAGAAAAAATTTGAATCTTCAAGCCAAAATTCCCATAACCTAGATCCATAAATATCCAACCGTAAATATTCATAACCAGCCATTTAGAATCGATCCCCAAACATTTTACATCAAAATCCCCAATTTGGCCAAAACCCTAATTTTGACTCAAATTCTCCAAAACCATCCAAACCAAGATTTGAGAAATATAAACACTAGAGAGTCGTCAATGGAGGATTTATAACTCATTATAAGGCTTAGAAATGGTTAGAATGACTTACCAATGAGTCTCTAACAAAACCCCAAAATGTGGTAAATAATGGTGAGGAGATGGTGAAGAAGGTGAGATGAAGGATATTTGCCTCAATCATCCAAATACTAGCTTGATCATGAAAATTCTCTTTAGAACCCAAGGATGATTTGTGCCTCAAAGGCTTCAAAACCCTAAATAAATTAAGAGGGCTCAGTTTGAGAGAGAATGAGGATGAATAGGTGAAGTGGTAAATGAGAAAATGGATGAAAACTTCACATTTTAAAACCTGGGGCCGACGGCGATTGTGCCCAGGGCACTCTCTCCCAACATGTACCACAGGCACACCCCCGCTGGTGATTGTGCCCCGCGATTGTGCCCAGGGCACTCTTTCCCATTTTTCACCCAGAGCACCCAAGACGCGATAAGGATTAACATGTAAGTCATGAAGGATGAAATTTCAGATTGACTTTCCCAAACAGAAATTTACGGGTGTTACAATCCTCCCAACCTTAGAATGATTTCGTCCTCGAAATCTGATTCTCACACAAGCATTTCAATACTACCCTCAGCACTTATCGGATTCCTCGGTTCCAAAAGGTAACAAACTATTCATATATCTCAATGATGTCATTCTCACAGACGACGGACTCCCTCACTAAAGGATTGTCTCTAACCCCTTCTGTCCTTTAGTCAAAACGTGATAACTTCCTGCCAAACTGACATACCGATTTTCATGAAGACTCTCACATCCAATAACCGCCTGGATACGCTACACTCATACTAGAGTGAAAATCGAACTATATTGGAGAAACTTCTATCCATAAGATCTCGGTGGTCTCCCAACCTTAGGTGACACGTACTACCTCTAGGATAGCTTATGACCTCAACTTCCCACTGACTAGATTATTCCAGTTTAACCCGATTATGAATCTGTATTCCAATGACCAACACCAACCCAAAGAATTCCAAAACCCCTTAATAATTCACCCTTGATATTGGTAAAGTCTTCTTCCCAAGGATGTACCAATACGCTTTCAGGGGAGTTGGTTAATTCAGATTTGGTTGTCGCACAACTCCGATAGTGCATTCAAGTATCGATTTTCAAATTAGCGAAAGTCTTACCACATCAAAAAAATCATACGCATCAATACTTAATTACCAACATCTAACTTTCTTTAAGTTCCACCACCACGAGGCTAACATTTCTCATGATCCAACGGGGAAACTTCCAAACATTCCAAAGATTCATTAACCTCAAAAGAACAAGTCGACGCCTAAAATCAAAATGGTCATACTGAAAATGTAGGTACACTGTCAAATATTTCACTCCAGATTTGCATTGCCGAATTACAGTTGACATCTAACATGGCACTAAAATTCCCAATCTTACATCTCTAACAATGAACCACAATATTCCCTTTATTCCTGAAGACTCGTCCGGATGGTACATCCCCCAACACATGCATGATGTCTAACGATCAACCCAACAACCCATATCCAACCATAAGCAATTAACCACACAAAGCCTTAACCCGAAGATTTATCGAAGCAGAAAGATCACCTCTTAATTAACTGGGAGAAAGCATACTTCTAGTACCTCAATTATTCATGCATGCACCGATTCGCAACTGAAATCCATAACTTAAGACTGACCACGAGTCAGATTATCTGTCGCTTCAATTCCTAATGACTCATTTAGTCCCAAATCACAATTCTTTTCATAAGGGGGTTTAAATCTATAGCCTTAATAAGTTCAAGGTTTTTTTTACTGTAGGACTCAAAAACTATGCCAATTGAAATTTTATAAGACTTTCAAATGCAAAATCTTTATAACAATTAATTGTAGGCGTAAAAAAAATCTACCACCGTTTACTCGGTAGTCGTGCAAAGTGGTCACAAACACCACACATATAAAACCATTTCGAAAGTCATTTGATCATTACTCAAGCATTGCATGAAACAATAACCGAAGAATGCTCAAAGCAACAGCTCTACACGAACCATCATAGGTTCTTTTGTATGCTTACTCACACTAAAAGTACAAACCAGTTCAAATACTAAATAGCATACAACTAAATACACTTGTATAAGACCTAGAAGAAAAATCATACGATATGGAAACTTCCAAAATAACATGTGAGATAACATCCACCAACAAAACTCTCAAGACGTCTCTTACGGCTGCGAAAAAAAAAACACGTGCAAAACTCGCATGAGACAAAATATTAAACAAAAACTCATAAGTCAACGCACACAATAATTCAAGTACACGCGTTTCAAAAAATTTATCTACGCGACGCAAAATGTCGTAAAATATAACTCCATAAGACCCAACAAATTTTCCATAAAACTCGATGAAACTCCATGACACCCACAAATCAAATGGTGCCAAGATTTTCATCCCTAATAATCAAATAGCATAAGACAAAGTTATGACTGAAATGTCATAATTCCAGAAAAAAAATATTATTGTAATATTATATAAAGTGACATTTTTCAACAGGACTCGAATGAAATAAATTTTCCAATAAAACTCGAGCACCAAAACATGGAGATAACTTTTTCCTTAAAAATTTTAACATATGCGGAGGAGATCCAATGTTAAAGTCATAAATTCGCAGTTACTTGTCCAAGACGCTAAACAAAATCAAAACACGGACATTACGATATTCGAAAATAGCGTCCGACAAAACAGGGATAAAGAAAATCTCAACAATGTTTGCAACGATGTGCAATAGAACAATTTTATGCATGTTCAAACTCATGGTTTAAAATCTCGTGCATGTTAAACGTCTTTCCACGGATCCAAAAGACGACCCGCACGATAATTTGGGAAAGTATGAAATACTTTATGCAAATTATTTTAAAAACAAGTTTCATGTATGAATTTTGGTAGAGGCTCCAAAACTTAGGACCAAGCTCACCAAATCTAACGATCACACTACCGGTACCCAAATGCGCAACCATCTTAAGGTAATAATCGGCAACTAAATCGGTGAGCCTTATAATTTCCTCTCGAAATAGAGTCGATTCAATAGGCCTATGGTTCTAATTCAACCAATAGTCCCGACCCAAAATGGTCAACTTAATTTATTCATCATGCTTATCCATAACTCCAATGACAATGTTATAAACCTCAAATCTTCTATCGGATACTCGCGTAAAAACTTCTTCACTACCCCAACGGTCATCACACCAAGGCAGTTCAAGCATATACATGTAACATGTAGGTTCACCATAACACTGGCCAGGTGCAATGTAGATCCCAGTACAGTGCAATCACGAACAAAAGTAATCAATCAATGAAGAACAATTGTGCCACAACCTCTAGTCATATGATTAATATTCAATAAAGGGTTTAGGTTTACAGAGAATATTTCTGATAAGCAAAGTAAACCTATTGACTAGAGAATTATGAAAAATGTGACTAAAACTGAATAACTTCTAAACAGAATTATGAGCTAAACTAGCCCTTATATATGATACGCATAAGCTTGATAGGCTTTATGGGCTTTGGGCCCAACTAACAATTAACTATCAAAGAATTACAATTCGCACCCTTATAAATGCTTTAATCAACTTTCAACGCACAGGACTTTCAGTCCTAACAATCTCCCCCTAAAGTTGAATAAGGCATTTATCTTCTTGAAATCTTCATGCCTTGATCTTCTTTCCCTCTTGAATCTTTGAAAAACTTTGGTGTTGCGTGTCTTCATGTCTTTTCAAACTCCCCCTTGAATAAAGCTCTTGGTCTTCATATTTCAACTTTGTAACCAGATTCAATGTACAATAGCCTCAACTGAACGCACTATCAAGCAACCTTCAACTGTAGAAACTCAACACATCGGATCAGCACACAAGAAATATAACGTGCGAGTTACTTGACATTCCACGGTGCATCTTCAGTTTAATAGCAAAGAATCTGTCTTTGAACCGCAAGTTGAATAAACTTTCAGCTTAAGAACTTGTTTCAATCAGCTCGTAGGAGGAATGAGGAACAAACTTGTAGCAAACACCACATGATACGGGATAGAAGAAATGCAATAAAACCTTTTCTGCTTAGCTTCAATCCAAAGGCTTTTCAACCTCAGAATTAAGATTTAGAATTAAGAATATTTGACTTTGAAATTGTACTTTGTAAAGCTCTCCCCCTTTGAATATTTTGTGAACATCATGATCATCAAAACTCATTAATTTCAACACATTCCCCTTTATGATAATTTGACATTCTCCGCTCTTTGATCTGAGTATCCGTCAATTCATGAAATGTATATATCCGAATCTTTTCAAATTCAGATATAATAGGAATTGAAAACCTGAATCAACAAATGATACAGTTAGTATGCCTGTAAGTAGCACGAAGCTACTTTATACAACGGATGTACTTTGGAAATGAGCTTTTGTGATATTCACTCCCCAGGGCTTCCATTCAATCGTCGAAAAACCACAAAGGAATTTTCTATGAATGTTATGACAAGAAAACTCATTCCTTGTGTGTTCGTGTAAGTGTAGAATGATTGAAGCTACTTAGCTTTCTCAGGCTCAAATTGTGTAAACTGTTGAGACAGCAACAGATATTACACAGACTCAATGTGCATGAAAGAGGTGCGAAGGTGGGGCAACTTTCCTTCTTTTTCAATATATAAATCTTCCGAGTGAAGATTAGATAGCATATATGTTGCGTCCCCAAAGAAAATGAAACATTTCTTTGTTAAGAAAGAAACGAGTGGTTGGTGGGGTTATTGCAAGAGTTGGCATGGGCTCACTGCTTGTTTCAATGATGGTCACCAAAGAATGTGAACCAATCAGTAGATGTGGCTGCCCGGCTCAGAAAGTGTTTGGTGCAGAGTTTTCATATTCTTTTAACTCTGTTCTGTTCTCACACCCTGTTTCTTTTTGTCATTAAAACTCACTTCTAACCAAACTCTCATTTACATTTTACCGCTCAGCACAATGAGAAAAACTCAACAGAAAGAGTTATCTCCCCCACTCTTTGATTTAATACCCCTCACCCCTTAATCACTCAAGGATAACTTCCGGGGTAGGAAACACTGGTTAACGTGAATCCATGGAAGTTCTGTTTAAGTTCTCACACAAATCCCATGTAAGTCCTAAAAAGAATGGTTGCTCAACAGTTTAACTTGTACAATTAAGCACAAAATGTATGATAACACTGTCAAAATATATGCTCATAAGATTTGAGCAATTGAACTTTGAAGATTTCTCAAAACAAAGATATTGAATGGAAGAAATCAAGAGAATTGTTTTGAGAATCTGACAATGTATCAATCAGATCAAATAAAATGGTTAGGGTATCAAAGAACTGGATATTTTGTTTATATGAAAAAATATAAACAATTTAGCAATGAAAGCACAAAATTAGAAATTATGATTGATGCTCAACAACATTGAATTTCAAACGGGGGTATTACCATCGAAAAATTTGTTCGTTTAGAGACATGGTAATAACAAATTCAAATGAAGTACTGAACCTGTGTGTGTGAATACTTTAAAGCATATAGACAAGATAATATGCAAGTATTGATCTTTGGGAACACACGGTCAGTTAAACATTAAAGCTCAAACTTGAAAAACATTTAAAAGTCACACTTCCAAATTCATGAAATCTTTTGAGAATCAGAAGTGGTTTGAACATTTTAGAGAACGTTTTTCATGCTTGAAAGTTGTTCTTCTTTCAAACAATCAGAGATCTAGGATTAGAAGATATTTACCTGTAAGTTCCTCTCAAATCATGATGTAATGATTTATACTCTGATAAGCTCCCCCTGGATATTTGCAAAATATCCATACTTCTTAACTTTGAAAAAGTCAGCTGCAGAAAAACAGTTAAAAAATCCGAGTGCTGATTTGAATTAATCAGAAGTCATAATAAATTTACTTCCCTTGAAATTATGCATCAGCAGATCTATCAGTGAAAAGGTACAGGATAGAGATCCACAATTCCTTCTGGAATGTAGTCCGTCATATCTCTTTAATGCATATTTTAGAATATATAAGTACTCCCCCTTGAATGTTGATCTTCTCATTTCAGCTCGGGAGTATCTTTTCTTTAAGCATTGAAACACGGGTCCTGATCTGTCATGTGATCAGAAGCCAAACTTCGTTGAAGTCCGGGTTCTAAGCTGATTTACTTAGAAGCCATAGTTCTTCTACTCCCCCTTGACAGTAGGTGCCTGCAACACAGAATCAATTTTAGGCTTTGGTACCCACTGGTATTTGGGTCTATGAATGTTAGTTGCAATTCGAATGGGAGTAATGGAATAAGAACCATACCAGTAATGATCACTAGTCTTGTGAATAGGATCATGTGTATGACAACAAGAACAATAGTGTTTCTTACCTGATAACCTGATTAATTGATCTCTCGAGTAGATATGATCAGGTTTACCTTTACACGCATTGTTCTTTTTGGCTTTGTGTGTATGTACACATGATTTCTTTCCTTTCAGCTCTTTCTTCCCATCTTTCTTCTCATCTTCAACTGGTTTCTTTCTCCAGACCAATTCTTCTTCTTTGTATCTCCTTATTCTTAGATGTGTACCTGAACCATCTATATTTCTATCATAGAAAATGTTAGTACTACGAATCTGATTAACTGATTTAACTGACCTTTGTGAAGAAACAGTTTTCTGATTTGAACTTGATGTTGTCTTTTCAAGCTCTTTAATCTTTGAAGCAAATATGTCTCTCTCTTTGACAAGAAGGTCAATCTTCATCTCGCATTCAGACTTCGTGTTCTTCTCTTTCAGCACACTTTCAGATAGTTCAGATAGCTTATCAGTAAGCTTTTTTATCTCAACCTCAAAAATGCTTATCTCTTCTTCAAATCCCTCCTCAGCATCCTTTCTTTGGCCGGATATTTCCTTAAAGAATCCAACGTTCTTCTGTTCAATATCCTTCTTCTCCTTGACAAACTTTTCTCTTTCCAAGATTATTACTTTCTCAAAATCAGAAACTTTCTGAGAAAGCTTGATACATTTCAGCTCAACTGCTTTCTTCTCATCAGCACATTTTCTTGAAAAATCTGAGAACTTCTTTGCAAAAGCCTTCTCTTTAGTCTCAAAATCGGATTTGTCTTTTGCAATCTTTTGCTCCAAATCAAATATTTTCTTTTGAAGCTTAGCATTAGTATCCTCCAGACTTTTAGTCTTCTCATCATACTTTTCAACAGATACTGCTTGCTGGATTTGCACAATCTGATATTCAACATCAGAGATCTTTCTTTTCAGCTCAGAGTTCTCAAATTCCAATTCTCTTCCTTTTAATACTACCTTTGGCCCTAACATCAACCATTCAGTACAATCCCACAACTATTTTCCTGTCATTTTGTAAGTATATATTTGACCAGTAATTTCACAAAACATATCACGAAAAAATTCACAAGAAATACTATCTGTCATAAAATTTCGAGCCATATTATTAGCCATCTGTCTTTTCTCTTGTTCCTCAGAAGAAGCTTCTGTTGGAATTTGAGATTGCATCTCTCCTTCAGTCAATGATAATCTGATATAGTAACCCAACTCATGTTCATCCACATAAGTCAAAAAATTAACTTTTCACTCTTCATATTTTCCTTTGAACAGCAATGGTGCCTTCATCCTTGTTGATCGTATCGAATAGAATTAATTCGATCCGGCTCTAAAAAGCTTGATTTCCAGGGACTGAACTTGACAAGAGATGAAACTTGAACGGGTTTAAACTTTAATCTTAGCTGCACTGTAGCGATCGTGAGACAAACAAATTGATCCAAAAACAATAAATAAATAAACACGAACAAGGACCCGGTCGATCAAGAACTCGGTCGAACCCGGTCAAAACAAGGACCCGGTCGAACAAGGACCCGGTTGGACCCGGTCAGCTGGGTACCGGTCAACTGGATACCGGTCGAGTCTAGGTATCGGCCAGGGCAGGGTACCGGTCACAGATGGGTACCGGTCAAGACAGTGTATCGGTCAATAAATCACCGGTCGCCAAAGCGATCCGGTCGAGTCAAGGTATCGGTCGAGATGGGTACCGGTCAAAGCATGACACCGCTCCACAACAAGGATTCGGTCGCAGAACACCGGTCAACAAGAGACCGGTCGATATCGATAACAGATAACCACATAACGATAACAGATACGATTAAAGACCGATAAAGTCGATTAATCTCAATCGAACCTAGAAATTGTACCCAGAAATTCAATCGAAACACCAAGCAACAAGTTAGCAGATTGTAGATCGATTAGCAAACTCAAACCAAAAAATTTAGCAAGATTAGAAACCTCAAACCAAAAAATTTGAATTTTAAAAACACAGAATCAATCAAACTTCAACCCAGAAACTAATTTATCATTCAATCGACCGAATGGACTAATTTTCCAGAAAAAAAAAATTCGACCGAACTTTTACCCAGAACAAAAATCGATTTTGCAGAAGTGATTTTGAGCAGTTCGATAACACAGATAAGAACAATTTTAACCCAGAATCAAATAAGATATGCAGACCGAGCTCAAAGATTTTGAACCTAGAAAAATCGATTTTTAGAATAAATACGATTAAAACAAATAATCGATTAAAGGGTTTTAGACAAACCTTTTTGGATCAAACCTTCAGTCTCTTTGCTCTTATAGCAATTGTAGATCCCAATACAGTGCAATCACGAACAAAAGTAATCAATCAATGAAGAACAATCGTGCCACAACCTCTAGTCATATGATTAATATTCAATAAAGGGTTTAGGTTTACAGAGAATATTTCTGATAAGCAAAGTAAACCTATTGACTAGAGAATTATGAAAAATGTGACTAAAGCTGAATAACTTCTAAACAGAATTATGAGCTAAACTAGCCCTTATATATGAAACGTATAAGCTTGATAGGCTTTATGGGCTTTGGGCCCAACTAACAATCAACTATCAAAGAATTACAATTTGCACCCGTATAAATGTTTTAATCAACTTTCAACGCACACGACTTTCAGTCCTAACATGCAATAATGAACGTACCGTACATGATCATCCTTGCTACCCTCGACGAGTTTCCCGTTTCTAGCGACTCTATCAACCTCAACACATATTATCTTAAAGTGGCTAATGGTGTAATTTTCACTTTCAATCACTTAAAAGAACGCTAATTTGAGTCTAGGCATCCAAAATCAACACCTAATTCTCTCAAACTAAAGCTCTAATACCAACTTGTAACACCCTCAAATTTGGTAAGAGCAACTAATAAATTTTTCGAATAATCATCCAATATAGACAACACATCTTCCTACAAATCAAGACTCAATACGCCTTAAATATAAAATTCGATAAATAACCTCAACAAATACAAACTCCAATGATATATAAGGACTAAAGTGAAGTCGGGTGTTACTTAACCTAAATACAAGTTGCTCTTCCCGAAACTATTGTGGAAGACTTCACCAAACTATTCACTCCTTGGGCACACATCTAGCACTCCTCTCTTCACAGTACTACTAGAACTATTCCCAATTCGAACCTGTTGCACATGCCGATAAATAAAAAGGTTAGGCTAACGCCTAGTAAGTTCAAGAGTTTTACATGAATAAATATACCTTTAAATGGAATGAACTTCACTTAAAATTATAACCTTTCAAATGATTTACTTTAAACTTGGGGACGACTCTTTTCCAATATCATGCATTTTCAAAGGTGAACGCCTCATTACAAAACATTCTTTATAAAATGGTGCAACCCAAAACTCACTCAAAACGAGAGTAGAATTGACTTCCAATTTAAGAATCACGGATAAAATGTTATGTCCCGAAACACCCAAGGCATGGGTGGGGCATAATACTCGACCCATAAATCATGTACAAAAATCCATATATATATATATATATATATATATATATATATATATATATATATATATATATATATATATATATATATATATATATATATATATATATATATATATATATAATGCCACCGAAAACATGGATACTAAAATACAATACCCAAAACAACACCCTTCGGTGACGGGGGAGACCTGATTCCATTGAATGTGGCGGGCACACAAAGTTAAGCCACATATCTACGTTATAAGCATATCTTCAAGGATGGACAACCATTGACATCAACCCTATCCATGGATCTTTAGTCAAGGTAGACATCAACCCTATCCATGGATCTTTAGTCGTTAGGATAACTGTGCAAAGAATCACCAAGTTCAACCCTATTCATGGATCTTTACCTTGGGACCCCACCATCCTTGACACGCTTGTTCATTTATAAATTACATCGCATCACCAATGCCTATTTCCAAATTGCAACACAGGAATCTTATCCCACTTACACGATAAAGACGACCTCTATGCCTATGGATCCATTGCATTACAATCTAAAATGTTACAAGACTCCAAATGAATGACTAACGCACTCAAAACATGTTATTCTCAAACATGTGTAATAAATGAAAATCTTTACCAAAGCCCCACATCGAGCTATGTAAAACCGGACAATTATCCCATAAGACCCAATGAGTCAAAAACAGAGCCAAAAGTTTAACAACCCAAATGGCTATTTGTTTAAAAGTCGTGATAAGTTTTAAAATGTATTTAACCGACAGTTATGCTCCTAAGTTATGAGTAACTCAAAACCCACCGTTGATATTTTGCAACCAAAGACATAATATTTATCCCCAAAAATACTTTATAGCACAATAATATGTATTTTTCCCATTGACTTAGGAGTTCAATAACTTTAAGAATGCATAAGTTTCAAACAATCTCCACATGTGAAATAATTAACAAAGTTACTATACTTTCAATATTTATTTACCAAAGTGTTCAAAGACCCCAAATATGTGTGTTTCACGAATTTTATAAATCAAATGTACCAAATACGCGAAAACTCATCAAATGACCCAACATGTATAAATATCAAGTAAAATTCATAAATGCATCAAAATGAACATTTTTGGCATGTACAACGTTTTCACAAAGCAACATGAACTCACCTTGCTAGATTTACCCAACTTGAGCTCCTTTGGAGAAATTTGAATCTTCAAGCCAAAATTCCCAAAACCTAGATCCATAAATATCCAACTGTAAATATTCTTAACCAACCATTTATAATCGATCCCCCAAATATTTTACATCAAAATCCCCAATTTGGCCAAAACCCTAGTTTTGACACAAATTCTCCAAAACCATCCAAACTAAGATTTGAGAAATATAAACACTAGATAGTCGCCAATGGAAGATTTATAACTCATTATAAGGTTTAGAAATGGTTAGAATGACTTACCAATGAGTCTCTAACAAAACCCCAATATGTGGTAAACAATGGTGAGGAGATGGTGAAGAAGGTTAGATGAAGGATATTTGTTTCTATCATCCAAATACTAGCTTGATCATGAAGAATCTCTTTAGAACCCAAGGATTTGTGCCTTAAAGGCTTCAAAACCCTAAATAAATGAAGAGGGCTCAGTTTGAGAGAGAATGAGGATGAATAGGAGAAGTGGTAAATGAGAAAAGGAAGGAAAACTCCACATTTTAAAACTCTGGGGCCGATGGCGATTGTGCCCAGGGCACTCTCGCCCAACATGTACCACGGGCACACCTCCGCTGGCGATTGTGCCCCGCGATTGTGACCAATGTCACTCTTGCGGGCACTCTTGCCCAGAGTGTTCCAAACCCACTTCTTTCCCATTTTTCACTTGGAGCACCTAAGATGCGATAAGGCTTAATAGGTAAGTCATGAAGGATGAAATTCCATGATAGAAAGTAAGAATTTCTCAAAGGATTGATTTTCCTAAACATAAATTTACGGGTGTTACACTACTGTCATAAAACGATACTCCTACCTTCGACAAATTAAGGTCTTCTCAATGATCGACTTCTACTTAAGGTTGGCCTCGATATTTTCACCCAATCTCCCAATAATCCTTATCGTGAAAGATTCATTGTCCCTACCTTGACGAAAATTCCTAACAACTAGCTTGGTCCGATCCAATCACAACATTTGATCCCTTCCTCAAGCTGGCACGACACAACATCTGTAGACAACGGATCACCCCAAACTCTAGGGTTAGTCAACTCCCAAAGTGCATTCAAGCATCGATTGACAAATCAGTGAAACCTCGTTGATTGCAGAATTAATAATGATCGATCTTTAATCGCCATCATCTAATATCCTTAAGGTTACCACTTAACTTGCAGCCATACCCAATTTCAACGAAAATGCACTAAAGCACCTCAACGATCATTGTCCTCCAAAACGAGGGTCGACACCTTTCCTCAAAACAACTATCTGCAACGTGCATATACCACCAAGTATTTCATTCTTGAGTTGCAATGTCGAATTTAAGTTGACACCTATTCATGGAAATAAAACCCTAAATCATACAGATTTACTAGCCAACCATAACCTCAACATTATTCACAGATACCCATTAAGATGGTACACCATGGATACGTAGCATGTTGTCGTACCATTAACCCCACAAATTCGAAACCAACCATACTTAAACAACCGTACAAGGTTTTAGCCTAAAGGTTTATCGAAGCGTAAAGATCATCACTTAAATAACTGTGAAAAACATAACTCTAACGTCTCCAATACTTCTGCGTGAACCAGATCGTGAAACTGAAGTCCAAAATCAAATATAAACATAAGGCAGGTCCTCCGACACCTCAATCTTCGAGGACTCCCTTAATCCTTAATCACGACTTCTATCACAAGAGGGTTTACATCTATAGCTCTAATTAGTTCAATGTTTTCAAACTACTATGCCAATTTGAACTTTTATAAAACTTCTAAATGTAAAAGTTTTATAACAATTAGTCGTACGAATAAAAATCTACCACCGTTTACTCATTAAGTGTACAAGGTGGTCACCAATGTCACACATATAAAATCATTTTGAAAACTATTAGATTATTATTCAAGCTAATAATGACGATGAACAAAGGTATACACATTTTTTTTGAATGGACCATTATGGTCCTAACATGCATAAATTGACGCCATGAATGAGAAATGGTTTTACGTACTAAAACAGTGTATAACAAGATGTTTGTACAAAACTACAGAAGGGAAATTCATGAAATCAAATTCCAGAGATTTTCGCATTAACCATATAATGTCATGTAATAAAATTTCCCAATGTGACTCGCATACATCAGTTTATTCCCCAAAACTTAGTAAAAGACAGATGCATGCGATTTGATCAAACATAAGAATAATTTAGTTTGATTCCAAACTTTAGGCCGTACAGATAAAATGCTTGCAAAACCTAAAACAAAATTTTCATGATATCAAACTCTCAAAGTTTTCTCTCGTTTAGCCACAACACGGCACGGAACAAGATCTCACAACAAAACTTGCAGCGACAGTTTATTTCACAAAACTAGTAACGCGGTATTTGCATGTACTTCGGTTAAAATACAAAATAATCTACATTGGTTTCAAGTTTAAAGCAAGTTAACAATATGCTTCATAGTTTTAAAATGTTGGCTAAGACCCTATGACAGAAATTCCAAATAAAACATGTATGCATACTATATGCAACCAAACTGCCCGCACAAAACTCAAGGGAAAACAATACAATGGGACGCCATTAAAATCACCCCAGTAAATTCACAAAATCGCATGGAGTAAAATTCTCAATAAAACTCAAACACCAAAATAATGGGAGATAACTCTTCGTCCAAAACCTTAACATATGTGGAGGAGATCCAATGTTAAAGTCATAAATCGTGGTTACTTGTCCAAGACCCTAAACAACATCAAAATACGCACATCGCAAAATCTGAAATAGCGTTGGACAACAATGAGAATAAACAAAATCTTCAACAAAGTTTGCAACTTCATGCAATAAAACAATTTTGTGCATGCTCGAAATCATGGTTTAAAACCTTGTGTGTGCTAAAACATTGCTCCAAGATTTATAATTTAATCCACATGGCGATTTGGAAACATGAGAAATAATTGATGTAGTTTATTTTAGAATTAAATTCTGTGTGTGAAGTTGTTCGGCACTCAACACCTCGAAACCACGCTCCTCAATTTCTTAGTCACATTATCGTCATCCAGATGCTCAAACATATTAAGGCAAAAAATCAAGGATTTCATAGGTTCACGTTACAACTTCTCTTCAAATATTGTCGATTCCATAAGTCTATGGTTCTAATCCAACCAATAGTTCCGACCCGAAACGGTCCATTCAATGCAATCATCATACTTACTATCACTCCTAGTGACGAATGCTAAAATCATCAACCTCTTCTAACGGCTACTCACTTAGAAACTTCTTCACTACCCCCAACGGTCGTCACATCAAAGTGGTCTAACTATACACATGTGACTTTTAGGTTCACCATAACACTGGCCAGGTGCAATTATGAACGTATTGTACATGGTCATCTTTGCTACTCTCGACGTGATTCCCGTTCCTAGTGACTCCATCAATCCTCAAAACATCCAATCTTAAAGTGCCTATTGGTGAAATTCCTCTCTCATACACTTAAAATAATGCTAGTTTGAGTCTAGGTATCCAAGTTCAACACCTAAATCTCTCAAACTTAAGCTCTGATACCAACTTGTAACACCCTTAAATTTGGAAAGTGTAGATCCCATAAACAGTGTAATCACGATAATAATCAATAAGAAACAAAGATTTAATCATAATTGTTGGTCATATGATTAGATTTATCAATCAAGGGTTTAAGGTTTACATAGAGAATTTCTGAGTATACATGTAAACCGAAATGACCATTCCCTCTCTTATCCTAAACACACTAAACAAACCTTTAAATACCAAGGGCCTAAACCCTAAGGCCCAAGCCCATTAAACAAACAAAGCCCAATATTAAATATAAAGGCTTATTACAATGCTTTAAATAATAAAATAATTAAACTCTATAAATGTGTTATACAACTTTCAGCGCACTAGGACTTTCAGTCCTAACAATCTTCCCATAAAGTTGAATAAAGCATTTATCATCTTGAAACTTCAGACTTGGTCTTCTTTCACTCTTGAATCTTTGAAAAACTTTGGTGTTTCATGTCTTCATGTCTTTCCTAGCTCCCCCTTGAATAAAGCTCTTGGTCTTCATAGTTTCAACTTTGTAACTAGATTCGATGTACAATAGCCTCGACTGAACGCACTATTGAGCAACTTTCAACTGTAGAAACTCAACACATCGGATCAACACACAAGAAAGATAATGTGTGAGTTACGTGACATTCCACAGTGTAACTTCAGTTTAAAACAAGGAATTTGTCTCTTAATCGCGAGTTGAAGTGACTTTTAGCTTAAGAACTTGTAGAACCAATATGCTTATGGGAGGAATCAACTTGTAGCAGACACCACTTGATAGGGATAGAAGAACCAATAAAATCTTTTCTGCTCAGCTGCAATCTTTGAATCCAAAGGCTTTTCAACCTCAGGTAGTAAAATTTTGTTACTCCCCCTCAGATTTTGCTAACTTCCCCTCAACACGATAATTTGTGTCTTTGAATTTTGTGTCGTTATCCCCCTCATGATGATTAGGTGAATCCTGAGCATCATGTAACTTCAAAGACTAAACGGATGAGTAGCAAAATACCAGATAAAACGATTCAGTAACCAAGGGTAACGGCTAACACAGAAACACAATAGTAACTGTTATCACAACAAATTGAAATAATTGTGTGGCCTATTTTCAGTGTTGGCAAAGGGGTATCTCTGATAGTACTTCCAGTTATCACCGAAGTAGAATATTAAAACTCACTTCTCAAATTGTTCCGGCAATATCACAAAGATATGCGATTGGAATCACAAATATCCGTGCATGTGTGAAAGAAATGTAAATCATATCGATTATGTTCTGTCAGGATCTGATTCTTAACAAGAATAATGAAACTCATAAACAATATTAAAGAAGTTGCGGAAAAACACTTTAATATTCAAATATCAATGTAACAGTAAAGTAGAAATCACAACTTGTAAACTTTATTGAATGATTAAAGTTACAAGCTTTCGCACAAAACCTCAATCTTGATGAACAGGCTCACCAAGACGAATTCTACTTCTCTAGAACTAAGGTTGTAAACCTTGAGGTCAATTCTCTCTCAAAACAAAAACTCAGAATACTCGACTAACAAACTATTATGAATAATTCTATACATATACTGAAAATAAGAGATAATTACAAAACATAAAAGATCTTCAGTATATTCTTCCATAATTATCTTCAACCTTCCATGATTATCTTCAAACCTTGATCTGCACGTCTTACCAAGATTATCACATAAGCAGTATTAAGTCATAGCAGCATTAACATTCTGAGCAGTATTAATCTTCACCAGCAGTAGTAACTATGCTTAGCAGTATTAATTTCTACAAGCAGTAGTAATTTGGCTCAGCAGTAGTAACTTGTCTCAGCAGTAGAAACCATGTTGTACTGGCAGGAGTAATCATACTTAAACAAATCTTCAGTTCCCAACAATCTCCCCCTAACTTGACTTTTAGATAAGAGAAGTCAAGTTCTTCAGATGCTCCCAAAACTCCATTGCTCATAATCCTGTATCAGGATTCAGCCCCAAACTTTGATTAAGAGTTCTCTGAATCAAGTATCTTGCCATTTCAGAATCTGGTGCACAACCAAGCTTTTTCTTCAACATAGCATGTAGCTTTAGCCTGCTATGGTTGTAAACTCTATCCACTAAGAAGTATTCAATGTGATTTGTATCCATAGCCAGTTGTTGGTCCCAAATAGCAGTAAATAAATAAGCAAAGTATTGTAGAAGGGGGGTTGAATACAATACACACAGTTTTTCTCTTACTTTAATTCTTATTGATTTGAAATCAAGAATTACACATAGAAAACTTTTGATTGTTGCGGAAGAGAATAGATGAAATCTATTCAAACAATCTTACACTAAGAGGAATGAAGAACAATTGTAAAACACTTAGAAAACAATAAGAACTTCTTAGAGAGAGAATGACAGTGCACTTAGAGAGCTTGAATGCTTGAGAGCTGGTTATTTTGCATGTTGAACCATCATCCATATTTATAGTGCCTCATGCATTAAATGCATGGGACACCTGTTGAGCAAAGGATGGACACAGGTCTTCAGCAAGGAAGGACACAGGTCTTCAGCAAGGAAGGACACAGGTCTTCAGCAAGGTACAAGGTACAGGATGTACCTTTTGTCTTCAGGTGTTTTGGCTTCAAGTGTTGACCTGCAGAAGGATGGTAGAGACCTTTCCTTAAAATGGTGTAGTAGACAAAACTTACTTTATCTGATCTCCAGATGAGGTCCATGTCGATATGCAAGATATCACAATATACTTTGTGAAAAGTACAATGTGTTGAAGAAATCTTCAGGCCTTGAAGATTAAGGAGTCTCCGGTTGCCGAAGAGTTCTTCGGCTCCTGAAGACTGAGAGGTCTTCGGCTCCTAAGACTGAGAAGTCTTCGGCTCCTAAGACTAAGAAGTCTTCGGCTTCTAAAGATGTCTTCGGCCGAAGACGTCTTCGGCCGAAGAGGTCTTCGGCTCCTGAAGACTGAGATCGGCACCATCCTGGCCAATGGTGTTGATCAAGTGGGCATACTTAGCTTTAGGCTGAGGAGTCTATCTTCAATCCGCTTTGAGAGATATTCTCCTTCTTTGTCTTCTTCGGTTGATCTTCGACTTCATCGAACATTTGTATAGAAACCAAGATGCTAAAAGAACCTCAAACATATTCTAAGTAGGATGATATAAGATGGAAGATCAGGAGGTCATCTTCAAATCTTCAGATGACCCAACAATCTCCCCCTATTTGAGGATGACATCCATACTAAAGAATAAAACAAAGAGTATACTGAATAAATTCATTTTGACCCATCTTTACTCTTTTTGGGTTCTTTTCACATAGACCTTTTTTTTTTTTTGTATATCTGACATTTACAAGAGAATGAAAAAGTATAGCTATACATACTAATAAATGAATACAATGAATAAAGAATGAGAAAGAAAAAATATATACAAAGATATAGAAGACAGTAGCCGGGATTGTTTGAATTTGAGTGGTTGGATGCTCATGCTCCCCCTCAACTCATACTCCCCCTCAACTAATGTCAGGTGGCTTTTATCACATAGTCCATTGCAGAATTAGTTTCAGCAGAGTTTAAGTTTGAGTGGTAAGTTGCTCCCCCTCAACTCATACTCCCCCTCAACTAATTCATGGTGTCGAAAAGTAAGAAGTTAGAAGATTTTTGGGATCCTCCGAACCTGCTCCTGGAAGAGCAGATTCATCCTTGGATCGTGCAGAAGCATCAGGACTGAGAATCTTGGGTGATAGGCTGTGAGGTGGAGAAGAGGCACCTTGGATAGGGAAGGAGTCCAAGTCATCCTTATCAACCAGGGAAAAGGTTGATGAGGGAATAATAGGGGTCCCCAGTTTTACAATTGTATCCTTTTGTGAGGATACAAAGGAGGTGGTTTTGGGTATAGCAGAGTCCCCGGGCCCGGATGGGAAAATTTCAACACCTGCCGATTGTGAAGAATCGGTGGGTGGAGTTTGTGGCTTGGCCCTTGAAACCTTCCTCAGCCTCTTGAGAGGAGAGGGAGGGGAAGAGGTAGAGTGCCACCGCTTTGAGATATGGGGTGTGACCTGGGTAACCGCCGAAGGTTCTTTCGGTGGTATGGTCATTTGGGCAAGTGCGGCGGTGCCAGTAGCGGTTGAGGATTTATTGCTAGCCGGCGTCACTAAGGAGGGGGAAGAAGGGTCCACTACAGATGAGGGACCTTTGGACACCGGAGTGTCTTTAGTATCACCCCATTATAGATCGGGAGAGTTTATGAAGGAAAACATACCTGGGCTGAGAGCTTGATTGGTGGATAGAGAGCCCTTGTTGAGAGAGGTCTTCTTGAGTTTCTATGTGTTGGTTGGAGAGTCATCACCAAATCAACCAAAGAGCCAACAATATTTTTCTCCCCCTATTTGATGATGACACCAACACATAGATAAAAAAAAATTGGTACTGACACTCAGAAAAATTACAAGACACGAAGAAACTCATAAATTCAGTGGCCCATTTTTTTTTTAAAGGACTCTTTTCCTTTCCTTTCTTTTTTTTTTTGTTTTTTTTTTTTGTTTTTTTTTTGTTTTTTTTTTGAACGAGAAATAAAAAATGAAAAGAGAGTTCGGAGATTAGAGTTGGGATATGAAAGTTGAGAGTTGAGGGATGAGAGAGATTTGAGAGAGTTGTGAGATTGGAAGTGGAGAAAAAAAAATGAGGAAGGTTAAAAAAGAGGAGAAGAGATAGGAGGGAGGTATGTAGGAGAGGGAAGGACCGAAAAAGAGTTGGTGGCTAGGCGAATGGAGAGAGGGAAGGGTGAGAGGGGTTAAAGGTTTGGAAGTGAGGAGAAAAAAATGAGGAGGGTAGTAAGTATAGGAAGTAGGTGGAAAAGGGAAGGGATGGATGAGTAGGGGGAAGTCTTGGGAAGAAGGAGAGAAAAGATGGTAGAAAAGAAAATTTAAAAATTGGGGGGAGGGGTGTTCGGCCGTAGGTAGTGGGGGGGGGGGGGCTAGCCGAAAAAAAAATAAGAGAGGGTATATTTGGTGTAGGTGGGATTGTTTTTTTTTTTTAAATGGGTTCGGTTGGTTTGTGAGCGACCGAAAGAGAGGGAGAGTGGTCTTCGGGGTGGTGGGGAGGTTTCGGCGGGTGTGGGGAGCCGAAGGAAGAGGATTGGGGTGGAGGGGAGCCGAAGGGAGAGGAGAGGGAAGAGAGAGAGAGCCGAAGAGAGGGAGAGGAAGGGAGGGGGGAGGGAGGAGAGAGAGAGCCGAAGGAGGGAGGTGATGGTGGCTTCGGCTACCGAAAGAGAGAAGGGAAAGAGAGAGGAACCGAAGAGAGAGGGGAGGAAGAGAGAGAGGTACCGAAAAAATTAAAAAAATACAATTTTTTTTTAATAATGTTCGGTGGATGAACAGTACCACCGATTTTTTTTTTTTTTTTAAGTTCGGTGGATGAACAGTACCACCAAAAAAAAAAAATTTGAAATTCGGTAGCCGATGAACAGTATCCGAAAATGTTTTTTTTTTAAATATTCGGTGGATGAACAGTACCACCGAAGTTTTTTTTTTTTTTTTTTTTGAAATGTTCGGTGGATGAACAGTACCACCGAAATTTTTTTTTTTTTTTTTAAAGTTCGGTGGATGAGAAAGAAAGAAATGTTGTAGGTGAGAGTTGGATGGAACATCTTTGAAGAGAGAAAGATGGAAGATCGACAGGAATAGATAAAGAAGGAATGTATGGTTGAGAAAGTGGGATGCTTTGTGGTGAATTTTGAGGTTGGGAGGAATATGGGAATGATGGAGGAAGGAGAGGTGATATGATGAAAAATGGAAAAAGAATAGGATAGGAGGGATCTTGATCTTCAGAGATGATTATCTAAAGATCAAGGATTAGAGATGAGAAGAACGGTAGGTCACGGTTTTGATGAGATGTGACTGAGGAGAAAGGAACATATGGTTTTGAGTCAGATGAAGGATTTTGAGAATTTTCACCAACACATGATGAAATCCACCATCATCATCACATGAAGAGATGATGACTTAAGATCATCAAACTTCATATAAGTAGATCCATTTCCTCTGAAGATGGTAGACCAAGTAGGACTTTGAAGAGAAAGAATATCCTACTAACATTCCTTCATAAGATTTGTTAATGCTCAAACACCTGCAATCACAGAGAAATCATTTCTTTGGTACCCATTTGGAAATGGGTCCTTTTGAGTTAGAAGAAGAGGAAGAATCCTTGGAAGCATTTTTATCAAATCTTTCCATAGGACAATCCTTAGCAAGGTGAAAGGTATTACCACAGATATAACACTTTCTATAGATAAAAACCTTTTTGGAGCTTTGATCACCTTCCTTGTGATGACTGGTCATATTGACTTTCATGGCCTTAGAGGTTAGAGGATAGTCAAGAGGCTTAGGACCCAAGATACCTTTGCGAGAGTCAGCTGAAGGAATAGAAGAAGGTGTCTTGGAATGAAGCTCTTTCAACATCAGAGGTCTAGGGATATGAAGAGAATATGGTTTCTTTGAGTTTTTCTTGGGAAGTTTCCTTTTGGGAGGAATATCGGTAACGACTGATTTTCCTTTTTCATAAGAAGAAAATTTCTTTGAAGAAGGTTGAGGATCTCTGGTTGGAATCTTAGAGAGTTTGGGTTTAGAAGAGGAGCCCTCATTTATTTTTAAGGAAGACATAGACTCAACAATGGGTTTAGAAGGGTCATTTGAGTCTTGGGCTTCCTCACTCTCATTAGGTGAATCAATGCTCTTAGCTTTGATGAACATTCCAAACTTGAGATCTTTAGAGGGGTCAGAAGAGTCCAAAGGTTTGGAGTTGTCATAGTTCTCTTCAGAAGATTCATAGAATGAGGGAAGAGAGAAAGGAGCATGAGAGTCCGATGGAGGTTCAAGGTCAGATTTTCCAAAGCCTAGTCCAGACTTGTCATCACAAGTTATTTGATCCTGAAAAATCCTTTCTAAGTTTTTGGAGGAACTTGTCCACCTTTTCACAATTTCTTGCTCCTTTTTAAACCTTTTAAGAATGTTATTTTTCTCTTTAGCAAGAGTAAAATTTATGGTTTTCAAATCTTCAAGCTCAGCCTTGATTCTGTCAAAGTGTTTTAACTGAGAAAGACAGATTTGTAGCTGAGAAGAAAGAGATTTTATCTGAGCATTTGCCTTCTTCTTTGCATCCTTGGCTTCATAGAAGACAATGGTCAAAGAGTCAAAGGCTTCAATTTTCTCAGCATCAGAGAGAGAGAAAAATGGATGTACCTGAGTGGATGAGGTAGAGCACTCAGCAGACACAAGAGCCATGGAGGTGGAAGAGGTTTTACCATCATCAGCATCATCTATTTTAGCCATAAAGCAGAGATTGGCCATTTCCTTGTCACTTTCGGAAGATGGTTCATCTGCCCAATCATGAGATTCGGCAAGAAGACCTTTTCCTTTGTTGTCTAGCAGAGCATTCCTTTCCTTCTCTCTCTTGTATTTGGCCTTGTACTTTTCAGCACGGTCAGAGTTTGAAGGAGCAGAGGTTTTTGATTTTTGAAAAGAGGGTTGAAAAGAATTAGACTTGATTCTGACAAACCTAGAGGAGGTACGGTTAGAGGAGGGTAGTCTGGATTTATCAGAAGACCTGCTTCTGCACTCAGAAGCAAAGTGTCCCTTCCTCCCACACCTATAACATTCCTCATTTGATTTGTCAGAGGGAGAGATTTTAGAAAAAGTAGAAGAGGGTTTTCTTGAAAACTTGGATTTTCCAGAAGAGAATCGAGGGTTAATGGAAGTCTCCTCACCTTCATCATCAGCCTCACTAAGGTAGGCTTCTGAAGGATCATTAGGGTCCTCTTGACTATCACGGTCAGAATCGGAGGGATAGGTGATTCGAGGAATACACACAGTATTTTTGGAAGAATCACTGACAAGAGCTAGAGAAGAGCTTTTAATGTCTTTTGTGATAGACTTCCTAAGCAGTTTAGTCTGCTCATGGTTGAAGAGAGTGCCATAAAGAGCAGTGAGTGGCATAGAGTCAAGATCCTTGGTAGACTTGATGCAAGTACAAATGTTTTCCCAAAACTCAGGAAGACAGTCCATGAACTTGCACAAGACTTCCTCATTATCATAAATGCGACCCACAAGTTTTAGATCATTGAGAAGACCGTTAAAGCGGTTGTAGTAGTCTGAGAGAGATTCCCCCTCTTCATACGAAAAGAGTTCATACTTTCTAACGAGAGCAATCTTTCTACTCTTTTTCACCTCAGACGTACCTTCATAAAGAACACACAGAGTGGACCACATTTCTTTAGCGGTAGAAAGGTTGACAAGGGAGTGATAGACCTCATCAGGCAGGGAAAGGGCAATGATGGCTCTGACTTTAGTATCAAGAGCTATAAGACGTCTGTCTTCATCATTGTATTTACTGGGGTCTTTTAGAATGTATCTCCCAGTAGCTGGAGTCCTTTCTTCTTCAGAAGAGTCCTCATCAGCTTTTCCCTTGTCTGCATTATATCGGTCCCAAACTCTAGGAATAAAGGGACCTTCATGTAAAATAGTTGGATATCTGCTGTCAACTCCTTCTAGAAAGAGTATCATACGAATTTTCCACAAGAAAAAGTTATTGGGGTTAAACCTTGGTGGTTTGGCTATAGAGCCATTGTCGTATGAAACAGCATTGAAGTTTTGAGAAGAATCATTTTTTAAAGAAGAAGAAGAAGAGGCTGCCATCACGGATCTAGTTTATTGAGTTAAACTAAACCGCTCTGATACCACTTGTTGGTCCCAAATAGCAGTAAATAAATAAGCAAAGTATTGTAGAAGGGGGGTTGAATACAATACACACAGTTTTTCTCTTACTTTAATTCTTATTGATTTGAAATCAAGAATTACACATAGAAAACTTTTGATTGTTGCGGAAGAGAATAGATGAAATCTATTCAAACAATCTTACACTAAGAGGAATGAAGAACAATTGTAAAACACTTAGAAAACAATAAGAACTTCTTAGAGAGAGAATGCCAGTGCACTTAGAGAGCTTGAATGCTTGAGAGCTGGTTATTTTGCATGTTGAACCATCATCCATATTTATAGTGCCTCATGCATTAAATGCATGGGACACCTGTTGAGCAAAGGATGGACACAGGTCTTCAGCAAGGAAGGACACAGGTCTTCAGCAAGGTACAAGGTACAGGATGTACCTTTTGTCTTCAGGTGTTTTGGCTTCAAGTGTTGACCTGCAGAAGGATGGTAGAGACCTTTCCTTAAAATGGTGTAGTAGACAAAACTTACTTTATCTGATCTCCAGATGAGGTCCATGTCGATATGCAAGATATCACAATATACTTTGTGAAAAGTACAATGTGTTGAAGAAATCTTCAGGCCTTGAAGATTAAGGAGTCTTCGGTTGCCGAAGAGTTCTTCGGCTCCTGAAGACTGAGAGGTCTTCGGCTCCTAAGACTGAGAAGTCTTCGGCTCCTAAGACTAAGAAGTCTTCGGCTTCTAAAGATGTCTTCGGCCGAAGACGTCTTCGGCCGAAGAGGTCTTCAGCTGAAGAGGTCTTCGGCTCCTGAAGACTGAGATCGGCACCATCCTGGCCAATGGTGTTGATCAAGTGGGCATACTTGGCTTTAGGCTGAGGAGTCTATCTTCAATCCGCTTTGAGAGATATTCTCCTTCTTTGTCTTCTTCGGTTGATCTTCGACTTCATCGAACATTTGTATAGAAACCAAGATGCTAAAAGAACCTCAAACATATTCTAAGTAGGATGATATAAGATGGAAGATCAGGAGGTCATCTTCAAATCTTCAGATGACCCAACACCAGTGCATATACTCCACTTCTTTCATACAGAGTCCAGTTGTTAATGGTTTTGAAAACATTTCTGATAACATGTTGAACTTCCTCTGGCTTGAACAACATGCATAGATATTCCATCACAAGTTTTGTAACTGGTATCCCTGGAGTTTTCAGCTTATCAGCATATAATTTCATCCCCACCTCAAACATTTACTCTAAATCAGATCTGGAGCATACTCTTACAATCTTGGCCCAAGTAGGATACACTTCAAACTTTTCATCTTTCCTCTTAAGCCTGATATACTCCTTTCCATCTACTTCCATGGTATCCCAGTGAATAATCTCAGGAGGCTTTACACCAACCGGTTCAGCTGTTATAGGCTCAGGCACTTTTTCCATCACCACCATGTACATATTCACATCAGAAGTACTGGATGGTTCTTCCTGAGATTAAGCTTCTTGTTCATCAGAGTTAGGTACCCCTTCTTCTTCAGCTACCTTCTGTTCTTTCTCAGCTTTTTCCTCATCCACTCTAGGTTTCTTAGCTGGTTTTCTTCTGGCCATCATTTTTGTTCTTTTCAAAGTCTTCAAACTTTCACCTAGAGTAGCTTCCTTCCTTGGAGTTTCTTGATCATCAGGAAAGGGTTTTTGTATTTGAATGTCATGCCTCTCTTTCATCTTCTTTTCCACTTCAACTCTTGCTTGGTCATTTCCTTGTAACTTAGTCATCTCTGCCTCATACAAACCTTTGATTTGATCAAATGACATTTTTGTGAACATTTCCTTTTTGACTCCTACAGCACCTTTGAGGAAAGTGATCATCTTCTTTCTCTCTTGAGTGCCAAGGTAGGTCTGTGAAGGTTGCCTCTTCTTTGCACTCATTTTGATCATTACAGGCTTCTTTTTAAGTACAGTTTTCTTCTGTGCCATTTCTATAGCCAAACTCTTTTGATATACTTCATTAAGCTTTGTAGCTAGAGCTCTTGCCATCTCCCTATCTTTTTCCACTTGATCTTTTTCTTCTTGCTCAAGTTCTGCTTGAATTTTCTTAGCCAAAGCTTCATCTCACTCAATCAACTTTTACTTTTTAAGTTGTTGGTCAGATTCCACTATCTTGGTTTTGCCTTTGTCCTTGCTTTCTACCTTATCAGCACTAGCTTTCTTGATAACCTCAACATTGTCTTTGATGACAACTCTTTTGGTCTTTGAAGTGACCTTAGGAGTGTCATGTTTAGTCTTGATTAATGCTTCAGCTATCTCAATTTCTTTCAAATTGCTGCTAAGGAGGTCAGTTAATATCTCTTGAACAATTTCTGCTGCTTCATTTATTTCAGCAGCATTAACAATTTTTGCTGCTTTGCTTGCTTCAGCAGCATTAACTGTTTCTGCTGCTTTCTCAAACACTGTTTCTGTTTCTACTGCTTGTACAGCAAACTCCCCCTCATCTTCATGTTTCTCCCCCTTATTCTTAGCATTCTCAATGTTGACCTCAGCTTCTGACTCCCCCTTTTTGGGAGCATCATCCACTGGGTTCCTTCTTCTGAGCTCAAATCTTTGCTTTGACCTTCTTTGAACCACCTTCTTAACCAACTTCTTTAAGGTGTTGATTTCTTCTTGCTGGTTGATGATGACTTTCTTGAGTTCATTTACAACCTTCTTTTGAGAGTCCAGTTCAGTTGCCATGTTGGACATGGCATAAATCAATTCCTGGTAGTCATATCTATCCTCACCTTCTCCAGGAGTGTTACCCCCTTTTGAGGGATCATTGGCATGTTTAATAGGGATCTCCAGCCAGACTGAAGCACCACCTATTCCCTTGGTTTCTGGGCACCCGGGACCTTTGAATGATTGCTCATTCAAAGTTGTCGTGGGGAAGGTCTTAGTGATGTTACCACTGGCCTCCTCTGTGCTAGCAGGAGTAGTGGCAGCCTTCTCACCCACATGTTCATGCATCTCCTTAGTGAGCACCTCCTTGGGGTTGGGAGACACCCCAGTGGTTTCCCTATGGATATTCTCTAATGGAGAATGCTCCATTAGAGGGCTTTGAGGTTCTAGGTTTGTAGGAGGTACACCAAGGGAAGGAGCCTTGTATACCTTTCTCTTAGTATAAGTTTTGGATATAACTGGGGTTGGCTTAAGAACAAGGGACTGAGAGAGTGATATAGTGGTTGAAGGTTGGGTTTGGCTATCAGTGGGATGGTCTAGTGAGGGCCTTGACCCTGATGCCATACCTTCTTGGTTGTGGGACACCACCATCATTATAGAGAACAATGGGGTGTCAACTCCTTCCGAGTCCTTGGCAGATCTTTTCATATTTGAAAAGACCTTGCCCTTGGGGATTTTAGGTACATATATCGCATTAGACTGAGGCATATCCGTCAATTCAGAGGTGATAACTGCCTGGACAAATCTTGGATACATATAGAAACTCTTTTTATTATCCAAGTTTGACACAAGGTCATTGAAAATCATTTGTGAGAAATTATACTTTCTGGCAGTGGACAAGCAGACCAAAGCATAAGCAATGGTACTACTGAACTGACTCCATCCATTAGTTTTTCGAGAAATACAGTGCATAAGAGTATGAACAAAGAAACGCCATTGGGGAGAAAAGTTAGCTTTGTAAAATTTGAAAACACCTTGTTGGCCTTCATACCCCATTCTTGTGAGATTGGAAAAAAAATCCTCATTAGAGATAGAGGTAATACCTGAGGCATCGTCTACTCGTAGACTGATGCGAATGACCTCTTCAGAGATTGTCAAGGGTTTGTCACACACCCTTGTCTTGATACACTGCACACCGTTTTCAGTAACCGCGGTGGCATTGGCCCAAAATTGCTTCTGGTGCTCGATGTAAATTGGTGGTGACACTGTAAGAGCATGAGCTATATGACTGGACTTGAGAAAATCAACTATTTGATGGAATCCATCAGCCTGCTTAGGCTTTTGAAGCATTGCGATCTCATTGTGTTCATCAATAAACGCCATGGATGCCATCTGGCTTGAGGATTCTTGACTGAAACACACTGGTTACTTGAGAGAAAAGAGTTAGAGAGAAGACAAACAGTATTCAAAGAGTCGTTGTGAGCTTTTAGGCGGGCAAAGAGGGTATTTATAGAATTCAAGAAAGAAGCAGTATTAACCCTAATTTCAGTTAAAGCAGTACTAACCCACTCACAGTATTAACTGAGAGCAATAGTAACCAACTAGCAGTATTAACTAACTAGCAGTAGTAACACATACCTGAAGTAGTAACTCAGACTAGCAGTAGTAATAATGAACCTGCAGTAGTAACTCAGACTAGCAGTAGTAATAATGAACCTGCAGTATTAACTTTGCACTGGCAGCATTAAAACTGCACTGGCAGCATTAACGATACTTACACTGTTGAAGCTTGTGTTAGTCTGAGCAAGGCAATAAATTTACTGAGAAAGATGATTAGTAGCACCAAAAAAAATAAACAAATAACAGGTATGTAAACACTTTTTAAATCATGAGCTCATTCAGAGTTGATCATGCCCACACTTGTGACCAAGAAAGTGAATCTACCCACATCAAAAGCTTTAGTGAATAGATCAGCAAACTGGTTATCAGTATGAACTTTAGCAACTTGAATAAGCTTCTTTTCATTGCAGTCTCTAACAAAGTGATACCTGATTTCAATGTGCTTTGTTTTGGAGTGCTTAACAGGATTGTTAACAATGCTAATAGCACTGCTATTGTCAATGAGGATTGGAGTGTGAAGAAAGGTTACCCCATAGTCTAGCATTTGATTATGAATCCATAGAACCTGAGAGCAGCAACTTGTAGTAGCAATGTACTCAGCTTCTGTTGTGGATAAGGATATTGTGGTTTGTTTCTTACACTGCCAAGAAACTAGTCTTGCACCCAAAAGCTGACATCCTCCTGAAGTAGACTTTCTATCCATATTAGCACCACCCAAGTCACTGTCTAAATATGCAATCAAGTCAAAAGTAGATTCATAAGGATACCAAAGACCTAATCTAGGTTGCCCTCTTAAGTATCTGAAAATCCTCTTAACTGCTTGAAGATGTGACTGCTTTAGCTTGACATGGAATCTGGCACACACACACACTGGAAACATGATATCTGATCTTGAGGCTGTGAGATACATGAGAGATCCAATCATTGATCTATAAAGATGGACATCAACATCCTCCCCCTCGAGATCAGCAGTGATCTGTTTGTGTGTTTCCATTGATGTGCTTGCTGGCTTTGAGTCTGATAAACCATACTTATCTAGGATGTCTTGCACATACTTTGATTGACTTATGAAAATCCCATCTTTCTGCTGTTTCACTTGAAGCCCAAGGAAGAAAGTGAGTTCACCCATTGAACTCATTTTGAAGCTCTTGTGCATCAACTCTTCAAAGTCTCTACACATCTGATCTTTTGTGGATCCACATATGATGTCATCCACATAGATCTGAACAAGTAGGGTGTCCTTATTACTTCTTTTAATGAAAAGGGTCTTGTCAATGATTCCCCTTCAAACCTATTTTCCAAGAGATAGGTAGACAGAGTATCATACCATGCTCTTGGGGCTTGATGTAGACCATAGAGTGCTTTCTTAAGTTTGTATACTCTGTCAGGATATAATGGATTTTCAAATCCAGGGGGCTGACAGACGTATACTTCTTCATCAATTGTTCCATATAGAAAGGGACTCTTCACATCCATCTGATATACCTTGAACTTCATATATGAGGCATAGGCTAGAAACAGCCTAATTGCCTCTACCCGTGCAACTAGAGAAAAGACTTCCTCATAGTCTATGCCTTGTTCCTGAGTGTACCCTTGTGCCACTAGCCTTGCTTTGTTCCTGATTACTATTCCTCTCTCAACCTTTTAATTTCTGAAAATCCACTTGGTTCGAATTGCTCTATGACCTTTTGGAAGGTCCACCAAGTCCCAAACATCTTGCAATTTAAACTGTATCAACTCTTCTTGCATGGCTTCTATCCAACTTGAATCTTTCATGGCATCATAAGCCTTCTTAGGCTCAATTTGAGATAGAAAGCAAGAGAGTATTGTATGCTGCTGATCCTGCAAATCTTGAACTCTGCTTTGATTCCTAGTCATCATAGGAGAAGTGATGTCTCCTATTACCAGCTCAGGAGGATGATTCTTCTGAGTTCTTGTCTGATGACTAGCTTCTTCATTAATTCCCACATCTAAATTGGAGTCATTTAAGTCAGCTGAGGGGATCTCATCAGCTACTTCTGGCTCTTCATGCTCTGGATTCTCCTCATCTCTTCTTTCTTCTTCACTCTGAATTGGTTCAGTAACAGTCTCCGTTTCACAGATTTCAACAGGGTTCATTGCAGGTATGGGAAAGATCACAGACTGAGGAATAATATCTTGTAATTGTTCATCCTCTGATCCTCTACTTCCTGATCCTGCATGATCATCACTACTGAAACCCAAAGAGTTAGTTAGTAAATCAATGTCAAATAACCACTGAGGACCTGAACCAATAGGATGTGGTGAGTTCTCATTGCATTTGACATTGTCATTTTCCTCAATTATTCTAGAAGAAGAATTAAACACTCTGTAGGCCTAACTCTGAGATGAGTAACCAACAAGAAAACCATCATCTGCTTTGCTATCAAACTTTCCTAAGTGAGTTTTGGTATTGAGAATGGTACAAGGACACCCAAAAGGTTGGAAAAAACCAATAAATGGTTTTCTTTTATTTAAAAGCTCATATGGTGTCTTGTTATTATGTTTGACTACTAGAACTCTGTTTTGGACATAGCAAGCAGTATTAACTGCTTCAGCCCAGAAAGTAATTGGAAGTTTTGAATCAGCTAACAGAGATCTAGCATCCTCAATCAGTGTCCTATTCCTTCTCTCAGCAACACCATTTTGTTGTGGAGTCCTAGGAGCATTGTATTGCCTCTCAATTCCTTTTTCCTCACAAAAGGTGTTTAGGTCAAGATTTTTAAATTCAGTACCATTATCTGACCTAATGACTTTTACCTTTTGATTTGTTTGGTTTTCAACTCTTAGAATAAAGGATTTGATCAATCCACTTGTCTCATCCTTAGTCCTTAGAAAATACACCCAAGTAAATCAAGAGTAATCATTAACAATAACTAAGCAGTATGATTTCTTACCTATACTCATGACATTTGTAGGACCAAACAGATCCATATGCAACAACTAAAGAGAAGAAGAAATTGTGTTCAACTGTTTGGACTTATGAGAAGTTTTGTGTTGTTTGCCTTTGAGACAAGAAACACAATGATCATCACATGAAAAGACTTTTGAAGGCAGACCTCTTACAAGGTTGTTTTTAACAAGTTTATTCATTGTTTTAAAGTTCATGTGACACATCCTTCTGTGCCAAAGTGATGATTCATCCAAAGAGGCTTTTGAAACAAGACAGTTTAAGGATGAATCATTTGAAACAGTTTCAATATTCAAACAATAAACATTATCCTTTCTTGGAGTTCTTAGTAGTATCATCTTTTCATCAACTACCTTGAATCCAGGAGCAAGGATAATGCATTCTGAATCAGTGAATAATATACTATGCTTTTTGTCACAAACCTATGATACACTTAACAGGTTGTACCTTAACTGCTCAACATAGTAAACATCTTCAAAGGTCATCTTACCTTTTGTTACATCTCCCTTACCACTAATCTTACCTCCATCTGGAGTATTACCAAAGGCAACATGCCCTCCATCAATTTTCTTGAAATTCTTGAGGCAAGCCATGTTCCCTGTCATGTGCCTAGAGCAACCACTATCAACATGCCAAATGCTCTTTCCCTTGAGCTGTTGGGTTGCCCTGCACATAAGATAAATCAATTAGTATTGACTGGGAACCCAAGCCAAAGTGGTCTTGGGCCTCCCTTTCTCATCAAAGTACTTACACTCTTTTTTGATGAGATTTTTAAATTTAGAATACTCTTTACTGGAGTACTTTGTCAAGATGATTGGTCTAGAAGCACAAACACTAGAAGCAGTACTAATTTTAGAAGTACTAATAGAGTTAGCAGTATTAACATCTGATGAAGTACTAACAATGTTAGTTTTAGAAGTACTAATACTCTCCGCAGCACTAACATTGATAGCAGCAGTATTGCTTCTGGCAGCACTATCTTTGTCAGTAACACTATTTGTGGTAGCAGTACTAACAATTTTAGTGCTTTTGGGAACCCACATCTTGACACTCTCTTTTACAGTCTTTTTCTTCATGTGGCTTTTAGATTTAACAGGTTTCTTAGCCACATGGTTCCTTTCATCCTTCCTATAACCAAAGGGTTTTTGCACAGATCTTTGAAAATTTATCCTTTGGTTAATAGGATTAAAATAACAGTGCTTGGCAAGATGGTTCATTTTGCCATATATGAAACAAGGTTTTGGTCTGATGATTCTACTCAGATCAACTCCTTGTTTTTGAGCCCACTGATTATTCCAATTTCTTTGATTGCCCCTCCTTTTATCATGTTTTAGGGGCTCAGACTTATTACCTGCACACTGTTTGCAAAGAACAGGATTCACAACTGTAGTCTGCTTGTAATGGACCTTTTTAGACTTTCCCTCAGTCTTCTCTACGTCATCAGATTTGACCCAATCCCTTCCACCACCCTCATTGGTAAGAATGTTATTTTCTAAAGGAATCTCACCACTCACAGTATTATCCTTACTCTTACCAGCTTCTTTCTCAGTCTTGTCCTTAACAACTACTTAATCTAAAGGATCTATCTTAGTGGCTCCCTCATGCAAGTCCTTCCTATCCTTGGTCTCTAGCAAGTCTGATTTAGGAGGGATGTAGTTGTTGTTGTATGGTGGTGGTGTGGTATTGTACCCAATTCCTGGTTTAAGCTTATCATGGATTTGGACCTTTAGAATTGAAACCATGGCTTTAGAAGCATATGAAAACTTTTCCACATCCAGCTTAACCTTGGCTAGCTCTCCTCTCAACTTTTCATTCTCCTCTCTAGACTTTGTCAGTTGGATTTCTAGCTCATTTTTCTCCCACTTCCAGTAATTTGTATCATATGTGTGTTGAAGTTCATTGGCTTGGAAACCTTTAATTTGTTCCTCAAACCTCTCAACTAATTTCACATAGTCTTTTCTATCCTTTTCTAACCTCTTAAGGTCATCACTCATACTCTGGTTGTGATCCCTGTATCTTTTAACAGTGTCTATACAAGTTTGAGAACAGAGATTAGAGAGTACCTCAGTTAGAAGATCAGATACCTCTGCCATGAGAGCTTGATTTTGAATGACCTCTTCTGCTTGATCACTCCAGTCAAACCTCATTCCTTGTTGAGAAACAAGAGCTTGAGCAGAGTTTCTGTTCTGGTTGAAGCTTCCAGTCTCAACTTGTTGGTGATTGTTGTGAGACACTCCACTTCTGCATTCCCTGGCAAAGTGTCCCTTCATATGACACTTGTAGCACTCCACCTTTGACTTATCAAATCCTGCTCCATCTTCTCTTCTTTGGGAGAAGTTGTTCCTCCCAGTCCTCTTGATGAACTTCTTCACCCTCATAGAAAGCATGGCCATCTGCCATTTAATATCCATCTCTTCAAGATCATCAAGATGAATCTGTTCCAAGTCATCATTGATTAAAGAGGAGTTACCAAGGATGGAAAGAAAAACTTCAAAAACAGATTCATTGCCTTTTTCTTGATTTACTCCATTAGCAGCATTAACTGATTCAGCGTTAGCAGTAGAATCAGTTGATGCTGATAGGAGTGCAGCATTATGAACAAATCCAGTAGGCTTCTTCTTTGCTTCCACCTCAGATTCAAACACTCTCAGATCATTGTACAGATCATCCAGTTCCTTTTCTTCCAATTTGTCATTCTGTCTGAATGAAACAGTGTACATGGTCCATTCATCTCCAAGAGATCTGAGGAACTTTCGGTTTGCATCATCTTGTTCTATCTAGACTCCAACAGTAGCCAACTCACCAATTAACTTATTGAATCTATCAAAAGTTTGAGTCATAGACTCATTCTTTGAAGATGTAAAATTCTCATATTGCTGCTTGAGAATATCCCTTTGATTCCTTTTAGTGCTCTTGGTGCCAGCAAATCTCTTCTCTAAAGCATTCCATAGAATCTGAGCATCAGTGCAGTGGTGAAACTGATGTTGATACTCATTAGGAATGGCCAAAAGCAGGGTGCTTAAGGCTTTCATCTCCAATTGTCTCACTTTCTTCTCAGCATCAGTTTTTGGAGGTGGTCTTCTTCCATCTTGTCCAATTTTACCTTCAGCAGAGGGACCATTCTCAACAATGTCCCACATAGAAAAGTTTGTAAGGAGGATGTACTGTTTGATCCTAATTGTTGGGAACTGAAATAATTGCTTAAGTATGGTTAATGCTGCTAGCACAACTGGTTACTACTGCCAGTACAATATGATTACTACTGCTAGTAGTTAGTACTGCTGGAGTTAGTACTGCCAGATCAAAATTAATATTGCTGAATGATATTAATACTGCTCATAAAGTTAGTGTTGCTTATGAGATGAAGGCTTCGTATGGCAAGGATGACAGATGTATTGACTGAAGATAATCATGGAAAGTCTTGGAGATAACTATGGAAGATTATATTGAAGATCTTTTATTTTTTTTATTATTATCTTTTATCTTCAGTATATGTATAGAATAGTTTTGTAACATCAAGGACAACAACATTCTGAGTTTTTTGCTTTCATAGAGAGAATCAACCTCAAGGTTTAGAACCCTAGTTTTAGAGAAGTAGAATTCGTATTGGTGAGCCTGTTCATCAATATTGAGGTTGTGTGTGAAATCTTGTAGCTTTAAATCATTCAATAAAGTTTACAATTCGTGATTTCTGATTCACTGTTTCATTGATCTTTGAATATTAAAGTGTTATTCCGCAAACTCCTTTAATATTGTTTCTGAGTGTTTATTCTTGTTAAGAATTCAGATCCTGACAAGTGGTATCAGAGCAAGTATTCTCAGAAACCTTCATTCATCATGGAAAACATAGTTGAATCAAACAGTACTCTTGTCTCAAAGGTTCCAATGCTCAGATCTAATGAGTTTGACATGTGGAAGTTAAGGATCAAGCAATACATTCTCCTCACAAATTACTATATGTGGGACATCATTGAGAATGGACCATCTGATGAAGGAAAAATTGGTGCAGATGGAAAAAGAACACCACCAAAGACAGATGCAGAAAAGAAGATAAGGCAGACAGAGATGAAAGCCTTGAGCACACTGCTCTTGGCTATTCCCAATGAATATCAACACCAATTCTGCAATTGCACTGATGCACAGATGCTTTGGAATGCTCTAGAGAAAAGATTCTCTGGTACCAAAAGTACCAAGAGAAATCAGAAGGCAATACTGAAGCAATTGTATGAAAATTTTATGTCAACTATGAATGAGTCGATGACTCAAACTTTTGACAGGTTTAACAAGCTGATTGGTGAACTAGCTACTATGGGAGTACAGATTGATCAAGATGATGTAAACATAAAGTTCTTAAGGTCCCTTGGAGATGAATGGACCATGTATACTGTTTCATTCAGACAGAATGAACAACTAGAAGAAAAAGAACTTGATGATCTGTACAATGACCTTAGAGTGTTTGAATCTGAGGTAGAGGCAAAGAAGAAGCCTTCTGGATATGTTCATAATGCTGCACTCCTATCAGCATCAATTGATTCTACTGCTAACCCTGAATCGGTTAATGCTGCTAATGGAGCAAATCAAGAAAAAGGCACTGAATCTGTTTTTGAAGCCTTTCTGTCCAGCCATGGAAACTCTTCTTTAATCAATGATGACTTGGAACAACTTCATCCTGATGATCTTGAAGAGATGGATATTAAATGGCAGATGGCCATGTTTTCCATGAGGGTAAAGAAGTTCATCAAGAGGACTGGGAGGAATAACTTCTCCCAAAGAAGAGAAGATGGAGCAGGTTTTGACAAGTCAAAGGTAGAATGCTATAAATGTCATATGAAGGGACACTTTGCCAGAGAATGCAGAAGTGGAGTGTCTCACAATAACCACCAACAAGCTCAGACTGGTAGCTTCAACCAGAACAGAAATTCTGCTCAAGCCCTTTTTTCTCAACAAGGAATGGGGTTTGACTGGAGTGATCAAGCAAAAGAGGCTATTCAAAATCAAGCTCTCATGGCAGAGGTATCTGATCTCCCAAGTGAGGTAAGTTCTAATCTCTGTTCTAAAACTTGCATAGACACTGTTAAAAGGTACAGGGATCACAACCAGAATATGAGTGATGACCTTAAGAGGTTAGCAAAAGATATAAAAAACTATGTGAGAATTGTTGAAAGGTTTGAGGAACAAATTAAAGGTTTCCAAGCCAATGAACTTCAACACTCATATGACACAAACTACTGGAAGTGGGAGAAAAAGGATTTAGAACTCCAACTGACAAAGTCTAAAGAGGAGAGTGAAAAGTTGAGAGGGGAGCTAGCCAAAGTTAAGCTAGATGTAGAAAAGTTTTCCAATGCTTCTAAAGCAATGGACTCTTTACTACAAACTCAGATTCATGACAAACTGAGAAGAGGAATTGGGTACAATACCACACCACCACCATACAACAACAACTACATCCCTCCTACATCAGACTTGCTAGAAACCAAAGATAGGAAGGACTTTCCTGAGGGAGCCACTGAGATAGATGCCTTAGATGAAGTAGTTGTAGAGGACAAAACTGAGAAAGAAGTTGGTAAGGGTAAGGAGAACACTGTGAGTGATGAGATTCCTCTAGAGAATCACATTATTACCAATGAGGGTTGTGGAAAGATTTGGGTAAAATCTAAGGACATAGAGAAGACTGAGGGAAAGTCTAGTAAGATCCATTACAAGCAGACCACAGTTGTGAATCATGTTCCTTGCAAACAGTGTGCTTGTACTAAATCTGAGCCCCTAAATCATGATAAAAGGAGGGGTAATCAAAGAAACTGGAATAATCAGTGGGCACAAAAACAAGGGATTGATCTGAGTAAAATCAATAGACCAATACCTTGTTTTATTTATGGAGAGCTCAATCATATTGCTAAATACTGTTATTTCAATCCTATGAACCAAAGGATGAATTTTCAAAGATCTATGCAAAAAACCTTTGGTTATAGGAAGAATGAAAGGAACCATGTGGCTAAGAAATCTGATAAATCTAAAAGCCATATGAAGAAAAAGACTGTTGAGGAGAGTGTCAAGATGTGGATTCCTAAAAGCACTAAAACTGTTAGTACTGCTACCACAAATAGTACTGCTGACAATGATAGTGCTGCTAGAAGCAATACTACTGCTATCAATGTTAGTGCTGCTAAGAGTATTAGTACTACTAAAACTAACATTGTTAGTACTTCTTCTAATGTTAATACTGCTAACTCTGTTAGTACTTCTAACAAGGTTAGTACTACTAAACTGTTAGTGCTGCTAACTTTGTTAGTACTTCTAAGGTTAGTACTGCTTCTAATGTTTGTGCTGCTAAGCCAATCATCTTGACAAAGTACTCTAGTAAAGAGTGCTCTGAGTTTAAAATTTTCATCAAAAAGGAATGTAAATACTTTGATGAGAAAGGGAGACCCAAGACCACTTTGGCTTGGGTTCCCAATCAATACTAATTGTTTTTATCTTATGTGCAGGGCAACCAGCAGCTCAAGGGGGAGAGCATCTGGCATGTTGATAGTGGTTGCTCTAGGCACATGACAGGGAACATGTCTTGCCTCAAGAATTTCAAGAAAATTGATGGTGGACATGTTGCCTTTGGAAATACTCCAGATGGAGGTAAGATCAGTGGTAAGGGTGATGTAACCAAAGGTAAAATGACCTTTGAAGATGTATTCTATGTTGAGCAATTAAGGTACAACCTGTAAAGTGTATCACAGGTTTGTGACAAAAAGCATAGTATATTATTTACTGATTCTGAATGCATTATCCTTGCTCCTGGATTCAAGGTAGTTGATGAAAAGATGATACTACTAAGAACTCCCAGAAAGGATAATGTCTATTGCTTAGATATGGAAAATGTTTCAACTGATTCATCCCTAAACTGTCTTGTTTCAAAAGCATCTTTGGATGAATCATCACTTTGGCACAGAAGGATGTGTCACATGAACTTTAAAACTATGAATAAACTTGTTAAAAACAACCTTGTAAGAGGTTTACCTTCAAAAGTCTTTTCATGTGATGATCATTGTGTTGCCTGTCTCAAAGGCAAACAACACAAAACTTCTCATAAGTCCAAAGAGTTGAACACTATCTCTAATTCTCTTCAGTTGTTGCATATGGATCTGTTTGGGACTACAAATGTTATGAGTATAGGTAAGAAATCATACTGCTTAGTTATTGTTGATGATTACTCTAGATTTACCTGGGTATATTTTCTAAGGACTAAGGATGAGACAAGTGGACTGATCAAATCCTTTATTCTAATAATTGAAAACCAAACAAATCAAAAAGTAAAAGTAATTAGGTCAGACAATGGTACTGAATTTAAAAATCATGACCTAAACACCTTTTGTGAGGAAAAAGGAATTGAGAGGCAATACAGTGCTCCTAGGACTCCACAACAAAATGGTGTTGCTGAGAGAAGGAATAGGACACTGATTGAGGCTGCTAGATCTCTTTTAGCGGATTCAAAACTTCCAATTACTTTCTGGGCTGAAGCAGTTAATACTGCTTGTTATGTCCAGAACAGAGTTCTAGTAGTCAAGCCTAAAAACAAGACACCATATGAGCTTTTAAATAAAAGAAAACCATTTATTGGATTTTTCAAACCTTTTGGGTGTCCTTGTACCATTCTCAATACCAAAACTCACTTAGGAAAGTTTGATAGCAAGGCAGATGATGGTTTTCTGGTTGGTTACTCATCTCAGAGTAAGGCTTACAGAGTATTTAATTCTTCTTCTAGAATAATTGAGGAAAGTGACAATGTCAAATGCAATGAGAACACACCAAATCCTATTGGTTCAGGTCCTCAGCGGTTGTTTGACATTGATTCACTAACTAACTCTTTGGGTGTCAGTAGTGATGATCATGCAGGTTCAGGAAGTGGAGGATCAGGGGATGAACAAGTACAAGTACAAGACATTATTCCTCAGTCTGTGATCTTTCCCATACCTACAATGGAACCTGTTGATTTCTGTGAAAAAGAGACTATGACTAAACTAATTCAGAGTGAAGAAGAAAGAAGAGATGAGGAGAATCAAGTGCATGAAGATCCAGAAGCAGCTGATGAGATCACCTCAGCTGACTTAAATGAGTCCAATTTAGAAGTGGGAATCAATGAAAAACCTAGTCATCAGACTAGAACTCAAAAGAACCATCCTCCAGAGCTGGTCATAGGAGACATCTCTTCTCTCCTATGATAACAAGGAATCAAAGCAGACTTCAAGAGCTGCAGGATCAGCAACACACAGTACTCTCTTGCTTTCTATCTCAGATTGAGCCTAAGAAGGTTTTTGATGCAATGAAAGACTCCAGTTGGATAGAACCTATGCAAGAAGAGTTACTGCAGTTCAAATTGCAAGAAGTTTGGGACTTGGTAGACCTTCCAAAAGGTCATAGAGCTATTGGCACCAAATGGATTTTCAGGAATAAAAAGGATGAGAGAGGAATTGTGATCAGGAACAAAGCAAGGCTTGTGGCACAAGGGTACACTCAGAAAGAAGGCATAGATTATGAAGAAGTGTTTACCCCAGTTGCAAGGGTAGAGGCAATTAGGCTATTTCTAGCCTATGCCTCATACATGAAGTTCAAGGTATAACAAATGGATGTGAAGAGTGTCTTTCTATATGGTACAATTGATGAAGAAGTTTATGTCTGTCAGCCCCCTGGATTTGAAAATCCATTATATCCTGACAAAGTATACAAACTGAAGAAAGCACTTTATGGTCTACATCAAGCCCCAAGAGCATGGTATGATACTATGTCTACCTATCTCTTAGAAAATGGGTTTGAAAGGGGAATAATTGACAAGACCCTCTTCATTAAAAGGAGTAAGAATGACATCCTACTTGTTCAGATCTATGTGGATGACATCATCTTTGGATCCACACAAGATCAGATGTGTAGAGACTTTGAAAAGTTGATCCACAAGAGCTTTAAAATGAGTTAAATGGGTGAACTTACCTTCTTCCTTGGGCTTCAAGTGAAACAGCAGAAAGATGGGATCTTTATAAGTCAATCAAAGTATGTGAAAGACATCCTGGATAAGTATGGTTTAACAGACTCAAAGCCAACAAGCACACCTATGGAGACTCATAAACAGATCACTGTTGATCTTGAGGGGGAGGATGTTGATGTCCATCTATATAGATCAATGATTGGATCTCTCATGTATCTCACAGCCTCAAGACCAGACATCATGTTTCCAGTGTGTCTGTGTGCCAGATTCCAAGTCAAGCCAAAGCAATCACATCTTCAAGCTGTTAAGAGGGTTTTCATATACTTAAGAGGGAAACCTAGATTAGGTCTTTGGTATCCTTATGAATCCAACTTTGACTTGATTGCATATTCAGAAAGTGACTTGGGTGGTGCTAATATGGATAGAAAGTCTACTTCAGGTGGATGTCAGCTTTTGGGTGCAAGACTAGTATCTTGGCAGTGTAAGAAGCAAACCACAGTGTCCTTATCTACAACAGAAGCTGAGTACATTGCTGCTGCAAGTTGCTGCTCTCAGGTTCTATGGATTCAGAATCAGATGCTGGACTATGGGGTAACCTTTCTTCACACTCCAATCTTCATTGACAATAGTAGTGTTATAAGCATTGTTAACAATCCAGTCAAGCACTCCAAAACAAAGCACATCGAGATCAGGTATCACTTTATTAGAGACTGTAATGAAAAGAAGCTTATTCAAGTTGCTAAAGTTCATACTGACAACCAGTTTGTTAATCTATTCACTAAAGCTTTTGATGTGGGTAGATTCACTTTCTTGGTCACAAGTGTGGGCATGATCAACTCTGAATAAGCTCATGATTTAAAAAGTGTTTACATACCTGTTATTTGTTATTCTTTGGTGTTACTAATCATCTTTCTCAGGAAGTTATTATCTTGCTCAGACTATCACAAGCCTCAACAGTGTAAGTGCAGTTAATGCTGCCAGTGCAGTTTTAATACTGCCAGTGCATAGTTAATACTGCTAGTGGTTAATACTGCTCTCAGTTACTACTGCTAGTTAGTTAATACTGCTCTCAGTTAATACTGCTAGTTAGTTAATACTGCTAGTGGTTAATACTGCTCTCAGTTAATACTGCTAGTTAGTTAATACTGCTAGTGGTTAATACTGCTCTCAGTTAATACTACTAGTTAGTTAATACTGCTAGTGGTTAATACTGCTCTCAGTTAATACTGCTAGTTAGTTAATACTGCTAGTGGTTAATACTGCTCCAAGTTAATACTGCTTCTATCCCGAATACTATAAATATCCTTTTGCCCGCCTAAAGCTCATAACGACTCTTTGAATCCTATTCATCTTCTCTCTAACCCTTTTTCTCTCAAGCACCTAGTAAGTTTCAGGCAAGAACACTCAAGCTCAATTGCATCCATGGCGTTCATTGATGAGCACAACGAAATCGCAATGCTTCAAAAGCCGAAGCAGGCTGATGGATTTCACCAGATAATAGATTTTCTCAAGTCCAGCCATATCGCTTATGCTCTTACAGTGTCTCCAACAATCTATATAGAGCACCAGAGACAATTTTGGGCGAATGCCACTGCTGTTACAGAAAATGGTGTGCAGTTAATCCAGACAAGGGTGTGTGACAAACCTTTGTCAGTTTCTGAAGAGGTGATTCGCATCTGTCTACGACTAGACGATGCTGCAGGTATTACCTCTATTCCTAATGAGGACTTGTTCTCCAATCTTTCAAGAATGGGGTATGAAGGCCAATTGGGTGTTTTCAAATTCTCAAAAGCTAAATTTTATACCCAATGGCGTTTTCTTGTTCATACCCTTATGCATTGTATTTCCAAAAAGACTACTGGCTGGAGTGAGTTCAGTAGTACCATTGCTTATGCTTTGGTTTGCTTGGCCACTGCAAGAAAGTACAATTTTTCAAAAATGATTTTCAATGACCTTGTGTCAAACTTGGGAAATAAAAAGAGTTTCTATATGTACCCAAGATTTGTCCAGGCAGTTATAACCAATGAATTGACGGATATGCCTCAATTTGATGAGGTATATGTACCTAAAATCCCCAAAGGCAAGGTCTTTTCAAATATGAAGAGATCTCCATTGGACTCGGAAGGAGTTGACACCCCATTGTTCTCTACAATGATGGTGGTGTCCCACAATCCAGAAGGTATGGCTTCAGGGTCAAGGCCCTCATTAGACCATCCCACTGAAAGCCAATCCCAACCTTCAATCACTATATCAATCCCACAGTCCCTTATTCAAAAACCAACTTCTCCAATCACCAATACCTACATCAGGAAAAAGGTAAAGAAGGTTCATTCCCTTCTTGTACCTTCACCCACAGAGCCTTTAAGCCCTCTAATGGAGAATTCTCCATTAGAGAATATCTATAGGGAAACCACAGGGGTGTCTCCCAACCCCAAGGAGGTGCTCACTGAGGAGATGAATGAGCATATGGGTGCAAAGGCTTCCACTACTCCTGCTAGCACAGAGGAGGCCAGTGGTAACATCAATAAGACCTTCTCCATGGCAACTTTGGGTGAGCAATAATCCAAAGGTCCCAGGTGCCAAGAAACCAAGGGGGTAGCAGGTGCTTCTGCTAGGCAGAAGACCTCTACTACAAAAAGATCCAATGATCTTCCAAAGGTGGTAAAAACACCCAAAGAAGGTAAGGACAGTTATGACTATAATGAATTGATGGAAACTATGGGCAACATCAATCTGGATGTAATCAAGAAAGGCAAAGACATAGAAGAGATGAAACTGGTAATTCTGTCTCAACAAGTACAGATTACCAAACTGAAGAAAATGGTGAAGAGATTGGTACAGAAAAAGAAAAGGAAACAGTTTGTGCTCAGGAGAAGGAAACCCGTGGATGATGCTCCCAAAAAGGGGGAGTCAGAAGCTGATGTAAACATGGAAGATGTTAAAGATAAGGGGGAGAAATTTGATTTTGAGGGGGAGCAAGCAGTAGAAACAGAATCAGAATTTGTACAAGCAGCTGAATTTGTACAAGCAGCAGTAACAGTTAATGCTGCTGAAACAAGCAAAGCAGCAGAAAGTGTTAATACTACTAAATTGAATGAAGCAGCAGAAATGGTTCAAGAGGTATTAACAGACCTTCTTAGCAGCAATGTGCAAGAACTTGAGGCAGTTGAAGCATTAATCAAAGCTAAACATGATACTCCTAAGGTCACTTCAAAGACCAAAGGAGTTGTCATCAAAGACAATGTTGAAGTTATCAAGAAAGTTAGTGCTGATAAGGTAAACAGCAAGGACAAAGGCAAAGCTAAGATGGTGGAATCTGATCAACCAATTAAAAAGCAAAAGTTGGTTGAGTCAGATGAAGCATTGGCCAAGAAGATTCAGGCTGAACTTGAGCAAGAAGAAAAGGTTCAAGTGGAAAAAGACAGGGAGATGGCAAAAGCTCTGGCTGCAGAACTTAATGAAGCTTATCAAAAGAGTCTTGCAACAGAAATAGCAAAGAAGAAAGCTACAACTCTAAAGAAGAATGGAATGATCAGAATGGGGGCAAAGAAGAGACAACCTTCACAGACCTTCCTTGGCACTCAAGAGAGAAAGAAGATGATTACTTTTCTCAAAGGTGTTGTGGGAGTTAAAAAGGAAATGTTCACAAAGATGTCTTTTGAACAAATCAAAGGTTTGTATGAAGCTGAGATGACCAAGTTACAAGGAAATGACAGAGCAAGAGTTGAAGCAGAAAAAAAGATGAAAGAAAGACATGATCTTCAAATTCAAAAACCTTTCCCTGATGAGCAAGAATCACCAAGGAAGGAAGCTACTCTAGGTGACAGTTTGAGGAAGTTGAAAAGAACTAAAATGATGGCAAGAAAAACACCAGCTAAGAAACCTAGAGTGGAAGAAGCTGAGAAAGAACAGAGGGGAGCTGAAGAAGAAGGGGCACCTAAGTCTGTTGAACAGGAAGAACCATCATGTACTGCTGATGTGAATCTGTACATAGTAGTGATGGACAAAGTGCCTGAGCCTATATCAGCTGAACCTGTTGGTCCAAAGATCATTCATTGGGATACACTGAAAGTTGATGGAACAAAGTATATCAGGCTTAAGAGGAAAGATGAGAAGTATGAAGTATATCAGACTTGGGCCAAGATTGTCAGAACATGTTCCAGATTTGATCTAGAGGAGATGTTTGAAGTAGGAATGAAATTGTATGCTGATCAACTAAAAGCTCCAGGAATACCAATCACAAAACTTGTGATGGAGTATCTATGTATGTTGTTTAAGCCAGAAGAAGTGAAGGATATTATCAGAAATGTGTTTCAAAAAGTTAACAACTGGACTCTATATGAAACTAGTGGAGTATATGCACTGACTATGGATACAAATCACATAGAATACTTCCTAGTGGATAGAGTTTACAACCACATCAGATTAAAGTTGCATGCTATGTTAAAGAAAAAGCTTGGTTGTGCACCAGATTCAGAGATGGCAAGGTATTTGATCCAAAGAACAATTAATCAAAGTCTGGGGTTGAATGTTGATACAGGGATATGAATAATGGAGTTTTGGGAGCATCTGAAGAACTTGACTTCTCTTCCTAAAAGTCAAGTTAGGGGGAGATTGTTGGGAACTGAAAGAATTGCTTAAGTATGGTTAATGCTGCTAGCACAACTGGTTACTACTGCCAGTACAATATGATTACTACTGCTAGTAGTTAGTACTGCTGGAGTTAGTACTGCCAGATCAAAATTAATACTGCTGAATGATATTAATACTGCTCATAAAGTTAGTGTTGCTTATGAGATGAAGGCTTCGTATGGCAAGGATGACAGATGTATTGACTGAAGATAATCATGGAAAGTCTTGGAGATAACTACGGAAGATTATATTGAAGATCTTTTATTTTTTTATTATTATCTTTTATCTTCATTATATGTATAGAATAGTTTTGTAACATCAAGGACAACAACATTCTGAGTTTTTTGCTTTCATAGAGAGAATCAACCTCAAGGTTTAGAACCCTAGTTTTAGAGAAGTAGAATTCGTATTAGTGAGCCTGTTCATCAATATTGAGGTTGTGTGTGAAATCTTGTAGCTTTAAATCATTCAATAAAGTTACAATTCGTGATTTCTGATTCACTGTTTCATTGATCTTTGAATATTAAAGTGTTATTCCGCAAACTCCTTTAATATTGTTTCTGAGTGTTTATTCTTGTTAAGAATTCAGATCCTGACACTAATTTTCCACATGTCAAACTCATTAGGTTTGAGCATGGGAACCTTTGAAACAAGAGTACTGTTTGATTCAACTGTGTTGTCCATGATGAATGAAGGTTTCTGATAATACTAAGCTCTGATACCACTTGTCAGGATCTGATTCTTAACAAGAATAATGAAACTCATAAACAATATTAAAGAAGTTGCAGAAAAACACTTTAATATTCAAATATCAATGTAACAGTAAAGTAGAAATCACAACTTGTAAACTTTATTGAATGATTAAAGTTACAAGCTTTCGCACAAAACCTCAATATTGATGAACAGGCTCACCAAGACGAATTCTACTTCTCTAGAACTAGGGTTGTAAACCTTGAGGTCAATTCTCTCTCAAAACAAAAACTTAGAATACTCAACTAACAAACTATTCTGAATAATTCTATACATATACTGAAAATAAGAGATAATTACAAAACATAAAAGATCTTCAGTATATTCTTCCATAATTATCTTCAACCTTCCATGATTATCTTCAAACCTTGATCTGTGCGTCTTACCAAGATTATCACATAAGCAGTATTAAGTCATAGCAGTATTAATCTTCACCAGCAGTAGTAACTATGCTTAGCAGTATTAATTTCTACAAGCAGTAGTAATTTGGCTCAGCAGTAGTAACTTGTCTCAGCAGTAGTAACCATGTTGTACTGGCAGCAGTAATCATACTTAAACAAATCTTCAGTTCCCAACATGCTCAAAGATTGATTTAACCTGGGACGCAGGTTAGAAATCAATAGACACAGTGAGATGAATATGAAGTTCGGAGACCAGAGCTGATGTCTTCCTTATTCAATATCTAAGACCTCCGAATGAGGAATAGATAGATTATGTGCTAAATCTTCGTGGATGTATGAAACAAGTATCTTTTGTGAGATACTTGAGTGGCTGGGCGGGGTGACACGAGTTATCGACTTTGGGTCCATGTCTGTTTCAATATCCATCTCCAAAGAACGAGAATGGATAGATTATGTGGTAACCCGGATAACTGACTCGGTTTGGTAAGGACCAATAATTCTTTTAAGTCTTATCACATCCTCACCATATTCTTTTCACTCCGAACTCATCTATCAATCTAGACCCCTCGCTTATATCTATGGATTGGATGTGTTTCGTGGGTAGTTCCTTCTGGTTCTGGATAGACCATAGAAACAATATAAGACCTAACACTCCTTTAACTATCAAAGATAAAACATTGAAGGATGATTTCTGATTTGATGTAATCAGAAAAAAAAACTTTTAAGAACGAGTCCTGAACTGAAGTGTTCAGAAGTCGATATGAAAAATAAACAACATGTTACTCCCCCTCAAAAGATGGCATAACCCTTGATTGTAGTCATGTGACGTGAATAATTTGAATTAAATCACACATGAGATTCCTGCAAAACAGATTAGAAATATTTTGGTTTTGGTATCCATGTTGTGATGGATCCGTGATGGTTAATTGCCTTAACTTTGAAGCTATGAAACTGAGGGTTTGGTATACTGTAAGTACCATACTAGCTATTGACATACCTTGAGTGCACAAAGTCACTATTTCCATAGTGAGTGCAACAGATCTTTGCTCGTTTTAGACTGATCAATTTTGTTGTAGAATAGGCATAAGTAGGTGAATCAGTCTTGGAAATAAATGACTTTGTATCAACTACAGGAGAATCATGAGACTTGTTTCCATCACTGTCTTCTATAGTTGATTTCTTTCTCCAAACCATCTTTACTTTTCTGAAAACATGATTATCTGAAAAATCATTAAGCTCGCAATCAGAAGAACCGGAGTAGTAAGTATGTCTTTTGTTAGAGGTACCAGTCTTTCTTTGTTTATGTGAACATCTTTTAGATTTTTGCTTTGAATATTTGTTCACATGAACCTTTTGAGAGGCAGATGTAGAACATTCGCCTTTATAAAACTTGACCAGTTGCTCTTTCTCTTTACCAAGAGATTAAACCTGATTTGAAAGTTTAGGCTCGAAATCGAACTGGTCTAACTTACTGTCTGAACACACCTCTGAATGCAAGAACGATGAAAATTCCATTTCCTCATCAGATGTGACAATATCACTTGTGGGATTCGGGAAACTGGGTGGGTTTGTACTTTTCAAAGGATCATTTGTGGAAGCATTTTGAAAATCAAAATGGTGATCCTTTTTGAAACACTTCAACTGAGGCTCTTTTCTTTTAGCAGAGGATTTTGGTGAAGAATCACCCATAAAAGCTTTTCAGGAAGAGGTATCTAAGGGTGGAGAAGAATGTTATGACAGATTAATTTTCTCCCCTTGGAGTATGTCAAGCTTAGTTTGAAGCTCAGCTTTGTGAAGTTGCTCTTTCATCAGATTTGTTGCCAAGGCAGACAGTTGAGAAGTGAGCCTGTTTATCTCTGTCTGAAGATATTGCTTTTCCTCCCTAGATTCCTTTTGATTGGAATTGAGGCACTCAAGTTTGGATAATAAGTTTGTTTTTCCTTTTGAAAAATAATTCTTTCCTGTTCAAATGACTCTTCTAGCTAAACAATTTTTTTTCTAAAATCAGAGGTGGAACATAGATTTTGTGATCCATCGATTTCTCCTCAAGTTCAACGGGTTATGAATTATGTTCAGCCTAAAAATAACTTCGAAAATAGTCATTTGACAAAAAAGTGGGTTTAGCATTGTTATATGACGCATTTAATGAGTCATACACAAAAGGAAGTTGCATCGTGACAGTATTTTTCCTTCTCAAAGTTTCCAGTTCCGGATCCTCATTATCAAGTGGTTTGGTCCATATGATTTTGTACTATGGGTAAGTCTTGTCCAAACCCAAAAATTCGAAAGCATATAAAGTGGGTACGTTGGACAAAGGCCTTTTTCAGATAATGCGGGTTATCGCATTCGATTCCACATTCAGGATTAAAGTACTTAAACACTTTTGGTGTGTTCATGTGGATCGTTTGTTCAGTTTGACCAAGTTTGTAAAGCATGAGTTCAAGATCCTTTAACTTGTCAGTCAAATTTTTGTTTTCATTTTTACAAGAAACACTTTTACTAACAATCTCAATTCTCTCATTTTCTGACATACAAAGCTCATCAGTCAGTTCATCTACTTTGGTCTTTAAATCCTTAGTTTCTTTTGAAAAAATCTCGCATTGTTCCTTTAGGCTAGAAATTTCGCACAAGTTTCCAGCATTTTCTACAAGTTGCCTAACAATGGTTTCATGTTGTCTTTCAACCCTAGCTTCTAAACGAGAAACTTTCTCTTTTAACTCAGAATAAGTTGGATGAGACATTGTTGCCTAAACAACTTGAAGCCCAGGGATTGAACCTGTCAATATATGAGAAATTCAATGTGTAAGGACCAAAAGTGACAACAAGTGAAACTTGAAAGCTTAGGGGTCAAAATTGATAAAAGATTGAAATTTTAAAGTTCAAGGGTCAAAAATGATAAACTTTGAAACTTTGAAGTACAAGGACCAAAAGTGACAACGAGTGAAACTTTAAAACCTTTAAGTACGAGGACCAAAACTGACACAAACTGAAACTTAAAACTACAAGCATTAAAAGTGACAGAAAATGAGACTTAAAGTTAGAATGACAAAAAATGAAACTACTAACTAGAGGGACTAAAAGTGTAAAATTTAAAACTTCTAACGGACTTAACTGGACTCTAACTGAAAAATGACTAAAAATAAAATAAAAACTAACCAAACTAACAAACTAATGGATACTAACTGGACTAACGGAAAAAAGGACCAAAATGTAACGAATTTAACCGTCACTTAACGGAAACACTATTCATCGTCTTCTTCGTTGAGATGACCTGCAAAAACTCAAAACGGTTAAAATATTCAATGCAAACCGATTGTTAAAGCGTCCTGATCACTCATTAACAGATTAAAACTCAAACGGTCAACCCACGATCATAAACGAACCAATCGAAAACTTTTCGGAAAACGATCAAAAACTCAAAAATTCGATATGGGTAAAAACTTTTCGACCAAAAATGATCGTTTAAGCTTTTTGAACATGCCTTAACAGTCTATAGCTTAAATGATCAACCCACGATAAAAAACGAAGCAACCGAAATTTTTTCGGAAAACGAACGAGAACTTTAAATCTTGACATGGGTGAAAAAATTTCAATAAAAATCGATCGTTTAGGCTTCGTGAACAATCCTTTAACGGTTTTAAATTGAAAAACTTACCGAACCACCCGAAAGGTTTTTCGAAAGACTATCGAAATTCGATCGAAACTTGAACTTTGTTTCCCGATAAACAACAAAACAAACCCGGATCACACTGCCAACTCCTGGATCAAGTCTCGATACTGAGCTTTCTCACTCTCGGATAGCAAATGTTCTCCCGGTACTACGACTTTAACTCCTGGATGTTATGGGATTATAATTCCATCGACCAAAAAGAAATCAACAGCCCGCCGATTACGATTTAATTCCACCGACCATCTAACTTTCAATCACCTGCCGGACACCAATTTTTTTTCACCGACCCACTATTATGTATTTAATACTTGAGCTTTCGCAAAACTAGCAATCAAAACATAAACTGCAATCCCAACGTCCCATGATGATGTATTATCCAATCACTGATGATCCCTGTAAATCAAGTTTCTTATTGCATAAAACATATAATCACAATCAAAAGATTAATAACCTGATATTGATTTCTCAATCAAAGGTTTACAAAAACTCTCTTGAAAGGATTTCTCTCTCTAAGCTCTCTTTCTCTCTCTAGAATATGAGGATGACGGCTCCTTACTATTTTTGCACACACTCACCCCTCACAACCCTAGCACCCTAAAATACCATATACCTATTTAGGGAAAAACAAAAATACATAAAAAATAACTTTGACTATTTATTACAAAATGACCTAGACTATTTGTTGAGAATTAACTTTGCAGCTTTGACTTCAGATTTCCGTCTTCAGTCTTGATGATCTTGAATCCAATAAATTTGTGATCTAACAATCACAATTAAACATTAACAAATGATGGCTATGGTGTATTAAAGTCCCGGTAGGAGTGCAAAGTCAAACTCGGAACGTATTTCTTAAGTCCAGACCACACTTCCAACAACTCCCGGATGGCAAGGCTAACTCCCGGATGATGAGGTCTCCTGGGTCAATACTAACTCTCGGGTGACAAGTCTAACTCTCGGTATGTGTATTCAAACTCCCGGTACTTTAAAACTCACGGTATGCAACTATCAGAACTCGATCCAAAATTTTCATAAACACCAAGTTAATCAATTTACCAAAAAATTGATGATCGAAATATGTTTCTAACCACAAAACAATCATTCTTTTGCAATTAAACGGATCAAAACATAAGAAGTTGCACAAAAATTTTCAAAAAATTGAAGAACATAGTCGCACTCAAAACTTTCCAATTTCTCCAAAATTGATGAAATCAAAAGATGTAATCTATTCCAATGATTTTAGCAATTAATAATGAATCGATATATGCAATAACCTCACACATTAAGCTCCAAAAACCATTAAATCAAATCAAAATCAACACATTTTACCATGAACAATATGGCGCCGAAAAGCAAATCAGGCGTCAATTAAAAATAGGATTTTAGACAAACCTTTTGATCATATCGAATGAAAATTAATTCGATCCCTCTCTGATACCAATTGTAGATCCCAAAAACAGTGCAATCATGATAATGATCAATAAGAAACAAAGATTTAATCACAACTGTTGTTCATATGATTAGATTTATCAATCAAGGGTTTAAGGTTAACAGAGAGAATTTCTGAGTATACGTGTAAACCGAAATGACCATTCCCTCTCTTACCCTAAATGCACTAAACAAACCTTTAAATACCAAGGGCCTAAACCCTAAGGCCCAAGCCCATTAAACAAACAAAGCCCAATATTAAATATAAAGGCTTATTACAACACTTTAAATAATAAAATAATTAAACTCTATAAATGCTTTATACAACTTTCAACGCACTAGGATTTTCAGTCCTAATAGAAATAACAACTAATTTAAATTTTTCAATAATACCTCGAAGATGGATAAAATCTCTTACGGCAAGTTCATAATTAGAATATGATTCTTGAATTTAACCATCAACAACATGAATAGAGTCTTACATAAAGACTAATTAAAGGTCAAGTGTTACTAAACCCAATTATAAGTTGCTATTCCCATGGTAATTGCGGAAGACTTCACCAAGCTACTCACCCCCGTGCATATAACTAGTACTCATCTCTTCACAGTGTCGCTAGAACCACACCCCAACCGGAACCTGATGTACATTCCAACAAATAAAAGGGTTAGGCTAACGCCTAGTGAGTTCAAGAGTTTTCAACATGAAAAAATATTTCGTTACGAAGGAAAGAATGCAACTTAAAAAACAACTTTCAAAATGATTTACTTTAAGTATGAAAATGACTCATTTTTCAATAACATGCATTTTTAAGAATGAACGCCCCAATACAAAATATTCTTTATAAAGTGATGCAACCCAAAACTCACTCAAAATTTGAATGGAAAGCGAACTCCCAATTTATAAAAAAAAACGGATTAAACTTTATATCCCGAAACACCCAAAACACGAGAGAGGCATAATACTTACCTCATAAATCATGGAAAACAATCCATATAAATATAATATGCCACCGAAAACATGGAACTAAAATTCAATACTCACGTGACCATAAAATGGAATGAAATCCAAATGTTAAAGCATGGACTATTAAATATCCAACATACTGTTGGTTGACAACGGGGGAGACCCGTATGCATTGAGAGTGGAGGAACACAAAAGTATGCCACTTATACAACATTAATCGCATGACATGTCCCGACATGAAGTCCAAATGTCCCTACGACTCCTCATCAAGTTTCACCCAAAGAGTCGGTTGACCTTAGTCTCTATCCTCATGGATTTTTACCAAAAGACCCGACAACATTCGAGGACTACAACCATGGCATTATCCTGAATGGCGGAGGTCCTAGTGTCTACACACACAGGGTAGCACCACCCCAGACTCAACCCTCCTAGTCTCTACTTGAAAGTTTATGGTCATAAAACATGGGTCCCGGAGTCAAATCCCGCAACACCCTGTTGACCATCAAATAAAGACTGACTTACGTGCCTATGGATCCAATGCAACACAGTCTAAAAATTACATGACTGCACAGGAATGATTAATGCACTTGAGCCTGTAATTATCATTAATATGTAACAAGATGCATAAAGATGCAAATCATAGATGGGGCTCTCCATTGAGCCATTAACACCAAACAAATGTTCCCAAAACTCTTAAGTCAAAACCGAGTTAAAGTGCTCGAAATCCTTTTGACCAACAAAAGACGGTCCTCAAATAATAAAACGCATTTAAACGACATTTATGCAATACATTCTTCAAAAATCAATATCAATTTAAAACATGAGTTTATTAGGACAAATCATCTTTCAATTTAAAACCCTCATCATTTTCCCAAAATATCCCATGACATGATGACGTGTAATTTCCAAACGATTTATAAACCAAAATCACGTTAACGTCAAATAACTTTCATTTTATGCAATAAATCTCCAAAAGGATATATGCTTGGGGTTTACACATTAAAACACCCAAAAATCAATGATAGCCATTTTATAAGATGTAACAACCCAAATGTACCAATTATGAAAACTTTGTCAAATACTCAACACATTTGATAAACATAAAGTAAACACACTTTTACTTCAAAATACACATTTTGGTATGTACATAGTTTTCACAAAGCAACTTGAACTCACCTTGTTAGATTTAGGCTAAATCTAGGTTTTACCCCCAAAACTTGAATCTCCTTGAAACCTCCAAGCAATCCTCCTAGATCTTAGATCCAACACCTCCACAAGTTTTAATTACCACCAAGCTACCAAAATTACACCAAAGTTGAATGATGTAAGGAAGATGATGAAAACATCAAACCCTAGTATCTAAATGAAGAGGAGAGAATATTACCTTGACCATAAACCCTTAGATCAACCCAAGATCACCAATCCTCTTCTATCTCATCTTGAAAAGCTTCAAAAAAAGAAACCTTAGGTCCAAGAATCACCCAAATCGGACCTAGGATGAAGGAGATACAACCAAATGAAGAAAAACCCCAAAAATGTCGAATTTAAGCCTCCAGGTCGCTCCTACGACCTTGCCCGCGACTTGAGGCCGCGTGGTAGGTCGCGCCTGTCTTCTGATGTTGACCCAATGACTTGGGCGGTTTGTGCCGCGACCCCTAAGCCACGCACCAAACCGCAGGAATCCATTTCCCCTGGTTTCCTTCCATTTTCACATCCGATTAGATCCTCGATGGCTCCACTACAAAAAAGGGGAGTAAAACCTTACTAAACCTCCATTATAATGGCCATACGGTTACGATATTATGGGTTAAGGGTCTCCAAAATCACGGGTGTTACACAAGGTCTTGAACTTGTTGAAACAATTTTTTCATCTCATTCATATATTCCATTTGTTGCATCGAAAAATCATGTTGGGCAACTACATACTGTCTAAGTTGATCGTGTTCCTTTATGATTCTGTCAATGTGTTCTTGTTGTTACGTACTAAAGGCGGAGGTTGAAGTATGTGCTCGCTTTCCCCCAAATGCTTTGAGCCTAGGCAATGATCCAAATCCTTTCTTATGTCGGGACCGGGAGCCTAGAACCTCATAAACGATATCCAGGTCCGCAGGATACTGGTCGGTATCACCTTGATCAGACGAGACAACATGTGTACTTGTGATGCTCGTTGTTGAATCATCTCTTGCTAAATAAAATAAGAAGAAATATAAGAACCAATTTATTATAAATATACCCACTATTGCATGCCTTTTTAAAACAACTTAAATGATCCAAACAAATCATATAAAGCAACAAAAAAGATTGAATAAAAGAGTTAATTTACATGTGCCTTCTTCGCTTCCTCACTTCGCCAACCATCTTGCTTTCGGTGGAATTGTTCAAATGTGTCGATCGTGCTTGGAGGTTGACTTGATTTTGGAGCCTAAATTGAAAAAGAAATTTATATATAATCATAACACATAATTAAAATAAGACAAGACATAGACGTAATTCATATAACTTACGATTTCACGAAAATGTGCCACAATAGATTTAGGTGATAGTTTCTTACGTAAAATCGACGTCACCATCTTAAGGATTGTCTAAGTACTTCAGATCTGAAAGAGTATCTTCTTACTTCACTCTTTCAGTGTTAGCAAATTGTTTACCAATCATATTGTTTAGGATCAAGTCTTACTTTCCTAGCTTCCGCAACAAATCTGTAATTTTATGTTTTAATTCAAAATATAAAATTAAAAGTGAAAATTTGTTGTGTTTGTATTCACCCCCTCCTTCTACAAACACATCATGTGTAAGTAATTGTATTCAAGGACCAACAATATATATATATATATATATATATATATATATATAGAGAGAGAGAGAGAGAGAGAGAGAGAGGACAATAGTCAAATGAGAACCAAAAAAGGTTGAAAACCATGAGAACCAATCACAATCATTTATTGAATTTAATCTACGGCTATGAAAGGCGATGGCATTTTTGTGATATTTTTGAATTTTGAAACTAAATATTGGATACATGACAAGTTGAAAGGAGCCTTCATGACATTTGACATCCAATCCACCACCATTTCTTCTTTAGCCTGTAGCCTTAAATCAAACCGTCAGACTTGCCATTTCTTTCTTCTCTCCCGTGAACGCCCCTCCCATTTCTTCTTTCTCATTGAGTATACTTATTTTAAAATAGGGAGTGTATCCAGAATACAAGCAAACCACATGATCCAAAGGTGTAATTTACTCTAAATGAAAACTAAATTACAAAACAAAAGAACGGTACAGTTGTGCTCAATAGTGGGGAGAAGAGGGGGTCCCTTGCGGATGGGAGAGGACCGATGATGCGATGGGGCCAATGGCATATGATGGTGGCAAGGGCGGATTTACTTGAAGCTTAGTTGGTTCATGTGCCACCACACAAAAAAAAATTGTGTAATGTAAAGTTTTATTAGGATGCTTAACAATGCTACCATAATGTTTTGTGGTGTGCTACAATGCCACCACTTGAAGAAATTTTTGGATCCGGCTAACTTATATTGCCCTTTGGCTCATAACTCAAATTCTAAAGTTCCAAATAAACTTGTTTGTAAATTTGTTACAAAAACGCTCATAAGATTAGTTTTTGAATTAAAGGGCATAATGGTTATTTTACAGTTTTCCCCCTTCCTTTTGGCCGAATTTGGGTTGTCGGACATGGAACTGGAGCGACCAAATAATAAAAAATAATGAAATTAAAAATTGAACGAGTTTAAATCGGTTCGGTTTATATACATGAGTTTCTTTTAATTCGGAAAAAAAATACAAAACTAAAATAATGTCATTTCAAGTTTGAAAGAAAAAGTTGTTCTATTTCGGTTTTGAGTAGTACCAAAATGACAACAAATTTTGAAAAAATCTTGAACCGACAACCAAATATAGATGGTTTCAGTTTTATCTGGTCTTTGATTTTGTCGGTCCAATCCAAGTTTAGTACACTCCTACAATTTGATATAACTAGTACCAATTGTAAATGTGACTTGTTCTTATATATTAATTGGGTTATGGTCCGTTTGATATATGCTACTAGATTTTCTAAGAAACCGGTTTTTGATTCAGTTTGGTCCTGTTCGGTCAAGTTTAAAACTAGGATTGAACCGACTTTTTTAAATTTTAAACAACATTGTTTTAGGTTGTATAAAATGAATTAAAATGCAATGAATGTGTCTTAATGTAATTTTTTCCCTCGATCAATTTAACAAAGTTTTAAATTTTCTTTTTTAATGTAACAAAGTTTCAAAATATCTTATTTTTCACCTATTTTGATTTGTAACATGTTGATCTTGAAACAACTGATAACATAGATGTCAAGTTCATTGTCCATTTCACTATAAACATTTCGTAAACGGGTATACACGTCATCAAATGTTACAAGACTAGTAGATTCCTGGTCAAAACAAATACAAAATCGATTGAAAAAAAGTTATTTGTTACACTAAATAGAAACTAAACCAAACTTTAATGTTTATTGATACATTTTGTATTTTGGGTTTGATATTTTTTTCAAATTAGAAAAACACCTAAGTACATATTTGGTTCATGGTCCAAATTGCGACAAAACCAGTTTATTGGAAACACTGAACTAGTGTCAAATTGGTTTAGATCTGTTTATTTTTTGTTTTATTTCGATCTTATTTAATCCGATTCAAAGCCTACATGTTTGTTTTTTTACAAAAGTGGCCTCCATTTTAAGTATTTTCTCTTTTATAAATCACATGTTTTGAACTATGAACTTATCTAAAAAAAATTATGTAAAACTCGATGTCTGTTTGGAGGATTATGTGTTATCATCAAAAGAAAGTGATTGAAAAAATATTTTCCTAACATTAGAATTTACCACAATGAATGTTTCATTTTCTTTGTAAACCCCTTCCTATTTAAAGGGCCTATAATTAATGAGAATTATATAATTCATTATCTCTATTTACTGTTGTTCTATTCTGCTTTTTCTATAACACGTTATCAGCACGTAAGCACAAAATTCATTGTCTTTATCGTCCGCCAGTAAGGAACTACTATGTCCATTGTTTGACATTGTTAAATGGCTTGCTTCCCGGTTCCACTACTTCAATTCAAGTAAGCATATTTATTTCTTCATTTTTGTATTTATGAACATGTTATATTGTTTGCATTTTTGTTTCGTTATTCATCGTTTGTTGCCACATTTATCATAAATTCTAGTACGTTTTATGTCAACTCATTGTTCATATAAGTATTCTAAGACCATATTAAAAGAAACATACAGTTTATTGATCAATAAAATTATTTTGTTATTGATACCAATTAAACCATTAAAAGAAAATAAGAATTAAAACCAAACCAAAATGATTATTTAACTTTGATTATAATAATAAAAAAGAATTGATACTCATGTAGAAAAAAAAAAAGAATTGTATATAAAAAAATAAGTTTTTGTTGAAGGATTATGTGTCATCATCAAAAAGAAATGATTGACAGAATATTTTCCTGATATTAGAATTTACCATAATGAATGTTTCATTTTCTTTGTAAACTCCTCCCTATTTAAAGGGTTTATGATTAATGAGAATTACAAATTTCATTATCTCTATTTACTGTTGTTCTACCATGTTTTTCCTATAACACGTTATCAGCACGTAAGCTGAATCATTCGGCTTATCGTTGACTTTCAAGCTTCCAACTTCATCAAGCAATTCAAGGACAGGACGAGCTTTTGTTAAGAATACTTTGGTAATACCACCTAACCATTACGATATGTAGGCATTTGAATCTATTTTAGTTTTAATAAATATATAATTATTATTGTTATGTTACCGTCTTGAACCCATGAAATATTTATGCAAGTTGTATTCTTTTTTTCCAAACTTTTTCTGCTTATATAGTAGTATCTAATGAGACCACGCATCTGTTTTGTTTTTGAAACCATATGTTAAATTGCACTTCTTTTTAGTAGGGTTTTTTTTAAATTGGGATATCTTTAATCTTTCTTGGATATCATAATATATTTTAATTGCTATGTAATAACATATATGTAAATCTGATTGTTGCATTTGGATTTAAAATGGTTTTTTTTTTTCCTACTAAACTTTTAGATATCATTAATTTTTGTTAATTGATATGGAAGCCTTCTCGAGTCGGTTTGTTATTTTTTTTTATTGCATTAAATAATGTTTTTATATATGAATGAAACATATCTTTAATATGAGAAATGAATTTCTAATTGTTCTTTATTATTATCTATGTCTATACTATATTATAAAGTACGGATAAAAAACTCTTAAATACAAATTATTAGACACAAGGTACCATCATTTTATGCAAGATTTTAAAAATCTCTTAATTTACAAGTATCAAAGCACAAGATACATATTACTACTGCAGGCTTCTAACACCCACTAATTTGGTATGTGTAGGCCTTCTTTTTATGCAGATCTTTTCATGTATCACTATTAATTAATATATTATATTACTATAAATTTGTTTTAATTATATTATTAAATATGTAATTGGTTATTTTTTCTAGATGTCATTAAAATATATAAGATAATCATTGAATTCTAACAAAATACTTAATTTTTTTATATAAAAACATTATATTATTAGCCTAAATTAAACAAATTTATAAAAAAAAACATTATCACTTTCTCAAAACTATCCAAAATCGTACTGTAAATTTGACAAAAAAATAAAATGAAACATTAAAATCGTGATGTATCTCGCTGTATTATGCGAGTACGTTTTAGTTTAGATATTAAAACAAAAAGTTCAAGTCATGGGAAGATTTTTTTTGATAAAAATATGGTTTTTGAAAAAAAAGGTTTATGTTATTAATTAATTAAGTTACCATTATTATTGTTAATTAGTTTAATTAGTATTTTTAGTGTTTATCGTTATTATGCATTAATGGTTTAAGTTGTTATTTAATTATTTTGTTCATGATTATTATATAATTGATTGTTTATTTAGTTTGTAAAAATCTAGTTATTAATATGAATTATCTTTTTATTATTTCTTGTAAATATAGTACCTAATAATGTATCAAATAATATTGTTGTTTTTTGATATTAATTTTCTTTCCATAACAACAATACCATAAGAATCATATTTCATAAATAACTTATTTCCTTATATAATAATAAGCAAGGAATTTGAGATAAATTCTCATGAAAATTTATCAAGATTATGTTCTGATATTTGCCAATTGTTTTATAAGATTTCTCACAATTTTATAAATAATTATTGGAAGTTACACTTCCACCCCTTATGTATTTTCATCTTTTATCAAAAGCTCCCAAATACTATTAGTATGTTAAAAGTCTGACGTCGACTTTATGTCAAAACCAATATTTATTTGTCTCATGACAAAATCTCTCAAAATACCATTAAGGTATTAAACATTGAAATTGGCTTCATATGTCAAACTCATATTCATTTTGGCCTCATGCCAAAAAGCTCTATAATTAACAATGCTATTTTCAAATTAAATAAATCGCAAAATATCGATTGGATTTTTTCAAACGTGTGTAAATAGCCCTAAGGTTTGTAGGGACTTAAGAAATCTATGTGATTCTTCTACTACCTAGAAATTCAATAGATTGAGTGATTTCTTTTCGCAAAATGAAGTACTGATGAATTATTATCAACAAAATGTAAGCATACAATAATCCAATATTATTATGATAATGAAATTTCATACATAATATAATGATTATAGACCGTGATTCATTGTTTTAGAAAATCATACATTATCCCTTATATACGTGAATGGTTGAGACAACCCATCCATGATTCAATGTCCTAAACTCAAAAGAACTTGAGTACAAATATGAATATCCAATGTAAAAACAACTTTTTGTCAGAAAAGTACAAGAATATACCTAAAGTCCATTAACTACCTATTGACCCTAAAACCAATCTCCTGAAAAAGGTACAAACAAATACCATCATATTTTGAGACGATATATAATCCTAACCTTCAAATATCTTTACTAGAAACCCCCAAAGAACTGTGGATGCTCCGAAAGGGAGAATCGAGAGTACTCGTGAATATTTACTTCCAGAACTAATCGTACAACGGAATGAAACCCACTTACTCGATTACAAGAAAGGTAACTTATCTCAACAAATAAATGTTATATCCAAAATGCGTCTCAATCTCTGTGGCAAGGAACTCATAGAAGATGACATGAGTTATAACATTATTTCCACCTTTCATTTATCAGTAAATATTAATGAACCAATATAAGTTGGAACACAACCTTTAAACAAACTCATCAATCTACTGCAAGTGGTTGAGAGACACAACAAGACTCTTTCAAATAACAACACCAGATATGTCGGGACAAAGAAAATTCTCGAGATCAATAATTAAAGTGTTAGAGGTGGAAACAACTCCAAAGAATAGTGATGAAAGACAATTTCTCACACATGGCATCTATGTACCACGTGGATAAAACCGTGGAAAGGGTCAAGGTCATGACAATAGTTGGAAGGATTTTCCAATTCTTGAAGCAGAGATGCAACTACTGCCCAGTTGATATTGGATAGTCAAAGAAGAAATACATTAATCACTAGTTCTTTCGAAAAAGGAACAATTAAATATTAACTATAATTACATTTTATTTAGCATATAATTACAAAAAATGTTAAAATGGTCATTTTTTTGTCGATAAACACTTACCACAAAACACTTAGTAAACACTCTTACCCGGACAACTCTTACCCTGGACAACTCTTACCCGAACAACACTTACTCGGAAAGAGCCGGTAAACGGCCCCTAAGTCTCACTAAAACCAAAAATGTCTTTGAGAACCCATTAGAGCATATTAAAACCAATAAAGGCCAATTAAAGTTCATAAAGGTATATTATAATTAAATAAAGCCTTTATCACATAAAACATTCATTAGCACAAATTAGCCATTAGAATCGATTTATGTTCAAAAGAACCCATTAAGGCCTCTTACAACTCATTAAAGCTATTTATAATCAGTAAAGGCTTACTAGAACCTATTAACCCTTGTTACAACTGATAAAGCCCAGTTAGTGACTTATTGGAGAACATTACAACCGATAAAGGTCCATTAGACCCATTACAACCAATAGAAGTCCATTAGAACCTAGGAAAGCTCATTATCACATAAAAGACATATTACAAACGATTTAATGTCGTTTATATCCAATCAATACATATTGAAACCGATAAATGTTATTCATATTATATTTGGTCAACTACAAATAGAACGGACTACAAGACTTGAGAACCCATTACTCCATTAGGGCCTATTAAGCAATTACACTCGATAACAAATGGGAAAAAAAAATTAAATTAAAATTCTTCGGTGATATAAAATCATCGACAGATTACCTACGGCTATTGGAAACATGTTTTTTAAACATTCAAAACAAATTATAATAAATTCGCCGGAACTTTATTACTTCCACGGATAATTGATGATTAATTATAATTTATTTGAATTTTTTAAAGCCATGTTTTCCATGTTTGTTGTTAATCCGTTCGGTAATTTTCTACATCATCAACATATTACAGACGGATATGAAAATTATTGTTAAAGTAAATTAAAATTTTAAAGATAAATATGTTTCCTTGGGGGGCCGTCGACAACTTTTCCTCAATCAATGAAGTTTGTTATATATACATAAATCAAAATTATTGTGTAAAGAAAACTATTTATATTATAAACCGTAACTCGTTAAAATAAATCAAAAATCACATTACATTCAATGAATGCTCAAAAATAAGAAATATCTATTTTATTGGAATAGATGTAAAGTTTACCGTATATCATATCTCACAAATTATATTTTCAAATAAGATATACGACTGGTATTATTAAACAGTTTCATTCGTCAATGTGTTCAATACCTCACACTCCAAGGGTTTGTTTGACAAGAACGCATCAAGATTCTTACATACGAGATTATAAAGCTTTTGACACGCCTCCTCTGTGATAGCGCCGTGATGGGGTGTCAGTACCACATTCTCCAATGCAAAAAGCTCTTTTGGGAAGTTGGGTTCGTGTTCAAAAACATCCAAACCTGCACCGCCTATCTCCCCTTTGATCAAACACTCCACTAGTTCTTTCTCATTGATGATTGATCCTCGTGCGACATTGATAATAACTCCTTCCTTTCCTAGGACCAACATCACTTCTCGATCAATCATGTGACGTGTTTGCTCTGTTAACGTGCACGAAATCAACAGTATCTCACAGTTGATGACAAGTTGATGAATTCCAGGATAGAAAAGGAATGGGATATGCGGTTTCATGGTTCTTGAAGTGTACGAGATGATGCAACCCATCGCGTTAAGTCTTGTGGCGATATGAAGGCCAATGCTTCCTAGCCCAACAATCCCGACTCGCTTACCACCCAACTGAAAATTGTAAGCGTTTGTAAATGACGGTTAACATCAGATAACATAAAGCACTATAACAAAATCGGTTTAACAAGATGTCAAAGATTTTGTAAACGTAATACAGTTTTCTTTGGGTGTGTTTGGTTTGCAGACTGGAGGGAACGGGACAGGACAAAAACTCACTGTCCCATTTTGGCGTGACATGAGACAAGACAAAAATTCACTGTCCCACGTTTGGTGCGACATGGGACAGGGAAAAAGACTGGACAAGATGGAACAAAAAATGGTATTTTCTTGTTCCACCAAAATAGGTGGAACAACATGGAACAAAAGTGAGAAAGAAACTAAAAATCATTGATCTACCACCATTTGATGTATAATCCTAATATGGTATTAGTCTTAAGGGTCACCACTACCCATCGCCGCTACTATCACCATCGGCGGCCACCAATAGCCACCGCCAACCACCGTCGACCACCTCTACCTATTTCTCCACCATAACAACCTCCTCCACCACCTCCACAACCATAGGCCATCACCACCACCACTACCATCGTTGATCACCTCCACTAACACCGATTACCACCACCTTTGGCCGCTACCACCATCAACAACCACCGGTAGCCACCACCAACCATCGCCGACCACTTCCACCTCTTCCTTTACTACTACAACAACTTTCTCCACCACATCCACAACCACCGCCTATCGCCATATCCACTGATCACCACTATCCATTGTCGTCACCACTACCGATGCTCACCGCCAACCACCGTCGGTGACCTCCGCCTCTTCCTCCACTACAATAACCTCTATTACCCCCGTCCACCACCACCATCACTACCATCGTCGGCCACCTATACCTCCGCCACATCAACCATAACAACCTCCTGCATCACCACCATCCATTATCTTTCACGTTCTTCACAACTACCGTCCTTCACGGGCCACCCATCGTATTTATCTTTACTTGTCGCTGCAACTATGCATCCGCCAATTCATTAATATCTTCCAAATTGAATCAAATATTATATTTTCTTTATATGAATCGGATTTTTTCGAACTACCATCAATTATTTCAGATTATTTATTCAAATTTTCTACCATTATTTTTGTATGTATTTATATGTATGAAAATCGTTTAAAAAAATAAAAATGTTTTTAATTAAATTATTTAATGATATACTTTATTTGTGTTATTTATAACAATTATATGACATATAAAATCAGCAAACAACTTTTAGGGAAATTTGTCCATTCCTGTCCTATCCAGTCCTAGCCGTACCAAACACAAGACAGACATTTGTCTTGTCCTGTCTAGTCCTGTCCTGTCTTGTCCTAGCCTTTTGTTTTGTCCTGTCCAGTCCCGTCCAATCATGTTTGCGTACCAATTTACGCTACCTAAGAGAGTACTAAGACTTAAGTTTATAGGAACAAACAATTGTGTCTTCTATATAAAGACGTTATAATAAAATATTAGGACGTATTATGACATCCTAACAAATTTTAGAACACTTTGAAATAAAATGTCTTATTAGATTAGTTTATGTATATAACCGTTTGAAGAAGTTTCTTATAATCATAGGACATTTATTTTTAGAAACATTTTTTTTAAATAAGAACATATAAAAAAGACTATTAAGAGACGTTTTATTTTAAAATCTTTGTGTTATTTAGGTGCCGTTTGTTTTTTAAGAGGTCTGAAGTCTTAAGGGTCGTTTATAAAACGCTTACCCGGTAAGCACTTACCGAGGCATTTACCTTATCCGATGAACATGGTTTGAGCAAAGAATCTTATCCGGTAAGAGCGATGATAAGAACCACAAGGGTTGTGGCGTGGTGGTAAAGGCTTGGGGAGTTCATAGCGCTCAACCCGGGTTCGAGCCCCACTAGCAGCACTTGTGGCCACTGAGGATAATCTCAGGGCTGCACGCTTTAGCAGCTGGGCCATAGGCCCTAATTGCCTGGCCATAGGCCCATGATACCCTTTCCAAAAAAAAAAAGAGCGATGATAAGGATGTAGAGTCTTATCCGGTAAGTGAGAGTGACAACTCTTACCCGAGTAAGAGCTTACCGGGTAAATTGTTATATCTTGATACCATTGTGATGATTACAATCTTACCCGGTAAAGTAAGTTAGTGTGTCGAGTTTATCGGCAAGCGCTTGCCGGGTAAGCATTTGGGTAAATGGTCCCTTTTTACTTCTGATTAATAAGAGGTGGTGTTGAAGTCTGAAATCTGAATCAACAAGATTGTATGTTTCTGTAACCGTCTTGAGGCGTATTGAACTATTGATACAGGGAGGATTCGAGAGCTATCAAGGTATTTTTTCTATATTTGGAAGAGTAGAAAACGAGCTCAAAAGAAGCTCGTAATCATGAATTGGAAACGGAAAACCATCTCTTATGCGACTTCTCACGCGGCATGGGTCGTGTGCTGGGTCAGGGGCGTGTCCTAACGGGTCCCGAACGAATTGCATTTATTTGTTTATTTGATTATTTTGTTTCTTAATTAGTTTGGGATAATTATTTAGTTTTAGTAATTATTTATCATCTTTATAATTATTATTAGGATTATTATTTAGTTTCCTTTTATTAATTATTTAATTACTTTTATAGTTGGTTTAGAATTAGGATAGATTTATTTCCATAGTTATCTTTGAATTAGTTTAGATTATAAATAGGACTATTAGGTTTAATTGTTTATGATCAAGTATCAATTAATAAAAGCTTTTGTTTTTAAGAGTTTTCTCTTAGATTCGAGTTTTACGTTCCGTAATTCTCAACCGTTAAAGGGATTTAGACGCTTGTCGATCCTTCCGTAAACTCCCGTTGCGTCAGTTGGTATCAGAGCAGGATTCGCCTGTCTTTTCACTAACAATTGCAGATCGACAGCCGACTACCAAAGCGGGTCTAGTAGAGATGAATGTGGCCTTATCCACATCACTTACTAATCTGACAGCGATATCACTTACTAATCTGACAGCGGTTGTTAATAGGCTTCAACTCAACATCGTCAACGACAATCGTCGGAGAAGAGACAGGTTTGAAGGACCGGCTATGGCGCCGTGTAATGGCCACCGTAACCGGGTTAATTTTTCAAGTTCCGAATCCAAAGAAGATAAGGAAGAAGAACCATTGAACTTGAAAAGAAACGTCCACAATAACTGAATAAAATTGGACATCCCGTCCTTCTATGGAACCAAAGGAGTAAAAGAATTTTTAGATTGGCAAATCGAAGTCGATCGATTCTTTGACATTATGGATGTTCCCAAAGACATACAGGTAAAGTTGGTTGCTTTTCGTCGAAAGAGTGTCGCCGCTATTTGGTGGAATAAATTGATCGTGCAAAGACAACGACAACGAAAGAGACCAGTTCGATCTTGAAGGAGAGTGAAGCAGTTTATGATGGAGCGATTCTTGCCGGAAAATTATGAACAGATCCTTAAGAAACTCCATCCCAAACCCGACAATGGCAACTCTTGGAGAAAGGATACGCATGAGAAATCAACCATGGTTTTGGGCGACAACAACTACGATCATATTATACCATCAGTTTCTACTCTCGTTAAACAACCACCCATTCCGGAAAAACCACCCTTTCCGGAAGAGCCACCCGAAAAAGGTGAAGTCTTGTCGGACAAATTCGAAGAGAAAATCTTCGACCAAGACCAAGGTGTTCGAACCAAATCTCGGGTCGTCCACTGAAGAAACCGAAAGTGAACCGGTTAAGGACAATCTCGAGCTAACGAAACTTTTGTCACAAGAAGTCAAGAAGGTTGAGCCCGAATATGATATTTCCATTATTCCAACACCTAAGGTACCGAATCAAATCGAAAAAGTTCCTACTAAAAATCTTTTCGTTTCTTACCCTTTCGAGTTAGATAAAGTATCTCTTGTATGGAGGCAATCCAAAGGCCAAGTTGTAGGTTCAAATATAATTTTCTACGCAAGTGATTTGATAAAACATCGAAACCCCAAAGAGTCTAATGAATTCGTTTTTCAAGTGAACTCGAGTAGGGGTGTGCACAACCCGACCGACCCGAAAAACCCGACCGACCCGCCCACCCGAACAACCCGAAAAAACGATACCCGACCACCCGAACCCGATCTTTTTTGCGGGTATTACGGATCGGGGTGGGTATCCCTTTCCACCACCCGATCCGTCTGAAATATCCGAAGTACCGAATATGTTTATGTAAACCATTAAACCTAATACCTAAATACCAAATCTGAAATCAAATCCCTCTACTCGACTCATCCTCTCTCTCTCTGTTGTCTCTCTGAAATTAAGAACATGGAAGATAATCTGGATGGGAATAAATCTGAACAACTTCCAAGTCTTTGTTCCATGTCTGAATCTCTCGATTGTTCACCAAATCACCACCGCACACGATTGACGCCACGACAGCCTTTCTCTCGATTACTCTCCAGCCACTGGCGCCTGGCAGCCTCTCTCTCGACTCCAACCACCGGCCACTGTTCTTCATCGCTTCTTCTTGATTTCTGTAAGTTCTACTTCTTTCTCCCTCTATTGAGTTCTTCATAAACTGATCACTTATGAAAAATCACTGATAGGTTTTAAGCTTATGAGTTTTCGGGTTTTAACTTTTAAGCTTATGAGTTTTCGGGTTTTAACTTTTAAGCTTCTGATAGTATGAAAAATCTATTGAGTTCTTTTTGATGGGTTTTAAGGTTTTGATAAAAAATCACTTATGGGTTTTAAGCTTTTGAGTTTTCTGTAATTGTAACTTTTCTGAAAAATCCTTTCTTCTCGGTTCTCTCAACTTGAGATATCAAACAAATTATTTCCAGTTTTTGTTTCTCTCCCACCCGAATACCCGACCCGAACTACCCAAACCCGAACCCCCCGAACCCGATATATCTGAAGTTCAAACAAACGGATTTCGGGGATTCCACACACAACCCGATATCCGATCGGGTTTGGGGTTTAGGGCCCCACCCGACCCGACCGATGCACACCCTTAAACTCGAGGGGCGAGTTCTTTTCAAGTGAGGGTGACTGATACAGGGAGGATTCGAGAGTTATCAAGGTATTTTTTTTATATTTGGAAGAGTAGAAAACGAGCTCAAAAGAAGCTCGTAATCATGAATTGGAAACGGAAAACCATTCTCTTACGCGACTTCTCCCGCGGCATGGGTCGCGCGCCGGGTTGGGGGCGTGTCCTAACGGGTCCCGAACGAATTGTATTTATTTGTTTATTTGATTATTTTGTTCCTTAATTAGTTTAGGATAATTATTTAGTTTTAGTAATTATTTATCATCTTTATAATTATTATTAGGATTATTATTTAGTTTTCTTTTATTAATTATTTAATTATTTTTGTAGTTGGTTTAGAATTATGATAGATTTATTTCCATAGTTATCTTTGAATTAGTTTAGATTATAAATAGGACTATTAGGTTTAATTGTTTATGATCAAGTATCAATTAATAAAAGCTTTTGTTTTTAAGAGTTCTCTCTTAGATTCGAGTTTTACGTTCCGTAATTCTCAACCGTTAAAGGGATTTAGACACTTGTCGATCTTTCCACAAACCCCCGTTGCGTCATGTCTTGAGAGAAAGAAGAGCATATGAAGTGAGGTGGCGGCAAGAGGTTTTAAGATCATCTCCAACAGTTATGCTATAATTTTTCTAAAATAGAGTACAAAAGGTTAAAATCTCTAAAAGAATTTACATCCAACTCCAACAGCTACTCTATTTTTAGCATATCTATCATCAATTATATTATTAAAATATTCAATACATTTAATAAAAGATTATTTCTCTCTCATAAACACACAATTTCAATGTCTCCTATGGTGAAAAATTTTTTAATATTATTTCTCTCTCTTAAATAAGAGTTTTAGAGATTTCTCCAAATATGGAGATTTTTATCTTCTCCCTCTACTTTTTTCTATGGTATAGCATAGCTGTTGGAGTAAAAAAATTGCTAAAATCTCACTTTTTTTTCTATTTTAGCATAGCTGTTGGAGATGCTCTAAGAAGTTAGGTGAAAACTGGAAAAAAAACAATCTAAATGTAAAAAGGTCTGAGCGATACAGACTAAAGACCTATTAAGAGTTTTTTTTTTTTTAAAACGAACCACTTCATGTAGTGTGAGATAGAGGAAGTAAATAAACCTTATGAGCAAGAGGGTAGTCTCCTTCACGAGGCCAAACCCCAGATTTCACAAATCGATTTCCAGCACTGATTCTTCTCATCACATCAATCAACAACCCTACCGCCATATCTGCAACATCGTCAGAAAACGTTGATCCGGCATTGGCCACAACGATTCCACGGCGTTTGCATTCTCGGAGGTCAATATGGTTGACGCCGGTGGAACTGGCCAACACGAATTGGAGCTCGGGCAGGTTTTGAATAATGTCGGTAGTGACCGGACTGACGGCCGAACAGAAAATGGCTTTCACAGAAGCTGAATGAGTGGAAATGAATTGGTGGAGAGGAATAGGGGTTTTCCATGGTTTCAAGAAATTGAATTTCTCTGAAAATTCGGTCTCGTAGGCTTTGAAAACGAGCGGTGGGCCGAGAACGAGGATCGCAGGGACTTGCGGTGCCGTATTCATTGGACTTGCCGTAGATTATCTAGTCCGCCAGCCGGAGTTGAAGCTCGTGTGTTTACTGTGCTTCATGCGATCACGTATATATATCTAGAGTGACTGAATTCTTGAAATTGAAACTAAAATTAATAGTGTCTTTTTTTAGAATTGATTAATTTGTATAAATTTTGAAAATATAAATATAGTGGACATGATCCTGTTTTGTTGTGTTATAATAATCATATCATTTCCTAGATCCCGTAAAAATGGAATATATATATATATATATATATATATATATATATATATATAAGGGTTTATGTGAGAACAGTAACCAAATAAGAGAACAGTCGAATTACCTGTGATTTATACTAAAATCATGTGTAAAATCACATGTAATTCACACGACTTTGGGTGTGGTCACGGTCACGGCTAAGTCCCGTGCTCATCCTTGTGTTCCCCAATTGCATGTGATTTCTATGTACAATCACATGTGATTTAACTGTTTTCGTATTTTCTTATTTTGATATTTTTCTTATTTGTTAGATCCTATGAAATTGAATGCAAATTAGGTCAAACCATGGTGGTAATCCGTGGGATTCATGGTCATTTCCGTCGCACCTTCTATGCTTAATTATTTATTAATTTTAATTTAATATTAAACTAAATTCATTTTGATTTCCATCAATTATTTATGGGAATGATATAACATAGAAATCCGTCTTAAGGGCTTAGTAACATGATATAACGCTAATTATGTATTATCCAGAGGCGTTTAGGGTAAACCACATATTTTTTTAGGGTTGAAATACATACCTATATACAGAACATAACAGATTTAGGGTCTGTTTGTTAGCAGTTTAATGAGCTTAATGAAACTCACAGCTTATTCGGTCAGCTATACATGACCGTTTGGTAGTGGCTTAATGATATAGAAAGTGACTTATTCAGTAAGCTTCTATGGGAGAGCTTTATGCAGAAAGCTAAGTTTTTTTCCAAACTTGGCCCTTCCAATTAAAAAAGACACTCTTTCCATCTATGAAAAAACTCTTCCAAGCAAAAACCTTCTCAATCTATATAGACAGACAGATTAATCCACACAGCCAGTTTTATCCATACAGGACTTAATGGAAAACCAACCAAACAGCCCCTTAATATTACACTGCAAGTAATTTGTTGAATCAACATAAGACATAAAATGCTTTCTTTATCGCTTCTTATGAAAGGCTATATATATCGACATAGTAGCCATTAATTACGGGAAGAGATTAATTTGCTTGAAGAAACACGTATATATAACACATGAAAAATACATATCACAAGAATTAATTGGTGCATAAAACTGGAAGAATGAATTTGAAAGAGATCATATTTAATTGGGAAGTAATCTCTATCACTCTATGGAACTTGCAACTACAGTTTATTTGCCTTAAATGTGCAATTTTATGTGATGTTATGCATTTTATGCACATTAGTGAAGTTGGTGTTTTGAACTAATCAAACTATTTTGACACGGATAACCATTTGCATAACGTCTAAAGAAACAAAACGGACATCTAATTAAAGCACCAAGAGGCCAAACCATGAGTCAACCTCATCTTCTGACTTCGTATCCAAGTTCTAAAGATCGCTACAAATTCAAGTTGGGCCGATTGATTAGACCGACGGCTAGGATCGAGGAAAAAAAAGTTGGGATTGATTGCCTTTAACACGTCATAACTTGGCCTGCTTCTTGCTGGTCTTTCTACAACCGCTCCTAGCCATAATTTAATCGGCCTTGTCGGGGGAAAAAAACATAACCAACGTAATCGATGATAATAACAATCCCCAAGGCAACCTGGTTAAAAAAAATGATTTTTTATAGATTTTTTAATATTTTAAATAAACTTAACATTTATTTATAATAAAAAAAACATTACAAAAATTGTGTTTAAAACAAACTTATTACAAAACAATATAATATGTAACTTATTTTAAAAATACCTTATTTACTCCAGTTGAATAATATATTTGTCAATCACTAAAATACAAGAAATCAGGTTTCAATAACACGACTGATTACTTCATTTTGAGCTTTGAATGTTTTGTATGAATAAACCAACAACCCAAACATCTAGCTACACTAAAGCAAAAGGACATAATGTTCCATAGGATGATAATCAAATAAGAACCAAAAATAGGTTGAGAACCGTGAAAATCAATCTAAACCATTGATTAATTTTAATCCATAGTCATTAAAGGCAATGACAATTTTGAAATAAATTAGAAGTGAAACAACTTTTAATTAAAACCATAGGATCAAAACCAAATTACGGCTTAGATCGGTTCTCACGGTTCTCAATCTTTTTTTGATTCTCACATGATTTAACCCCATGGTCCATAAAACCAAAAATTGCTCGTATGACCATATGGCGAATATAACCAAAAAAAAAAACAATAACAGACCCTGAAAACCTGTATAACTTTAAAAAATTGTAATGTTTTTATTTGTGTTTTTGAGATTGAAGGGAAATGAAAGGGAATGCAAGAAAATAAATTTGTATGTTCTTGAGTAAGAGATAAAGGAAAGGAAAGATGTTGTTTTTACAAATATACCCTTAGGGGACGTTTGATTCACAAGATTTCGAAGGAATTGAAATGATCAATTTTATTGACCAAATTTCATTCAAGCGTTTGGTTTATTTATGGAATGGAATTGAATTCCACACATCCCAACATTCATGGATTTGATCATTCTATCACAATTGAGAAGGAATTCAATTCCATTTCATCCCATTTTCTCAAAGAGACAAAATTATCTCCATCTTCCCTACTTGATTTACCCAGACCACCGCCGACCACCACCACCAATCTGAGCCACCATCGATCTGAAACATTGGCGACCACCACCGGCAACCACAACCGATCTGAACCACCGCCGACCACCACCGATCTGAACCACCACCGACCACCACCAATCTAAACCACCTCCAACCACCACCGATCTAAATCACCGTTCTGAACCATCGATCTGAACCACAATAGTTAGATTTCAGTTTAAAAATGTTCAAAAAAGGGAATTTTGGTTGTTTACCAATACTTCATTATAATTTTAAAACTACATTATTTGAACCAAACAGACAGATTCCAATTCTTTTAACAGATTACATTCCAATTTCTGTCAACCAAACAAATGGTCAAATCTGATAACATTTCCTTCAAAGTCAAATTTCTTTGACATATTTCATTTCATCCAAAAAAAAACATTTTGCGAACCAAACGCCCTCTTATTTATTTTATAGTGGAATGTAATTGATGGATATATATGTAATTGTATAAGTATTTTTAAATTCTTTTTCTTTCCTTTCCTCTCTTTCGTCCCACGTTTGGGAGGAAAGTTTTGGGAGGAAAATGAACATTATTTTCCTTTCATTTCCTATCCTTTCTTTCCCCAAAAAAACCCAAGAACACATCTTTTTCTTTCCCTCCTTATTGGCGAGCTCCCGGAATAGTCGGAGCCATAGCCAACCAAAAAAGGATGTTATCCAGACGCATGCTTTCCTTCTCTTTCCCTTCATTTCCTTCGGAGGAAAAAGAAAAAAAAAAAAAAAACTCAAGAAGAAAGCTTTGGTTCATGGGCCTCTTATAAATAAATAATCATAATACGTATAACAAGCCTCAAATTGTTTATTATTTGCATATATATATTTACCTAAATCTATAAATAGAAAACCCTAAGGAATGAATCGAGCATTCTCTGAAATTTTACCTTTGAATTCAATTGTTGAAGCTCAAAGACAAATAGAGGTATGTTAATTCTTCTTTTTCTTTACATTAATCATTATTTGATCCCTTTACTTTTGAATGCATTAATTTCTCTATCCAATTTTAGTCAGAAATTGGATTTAGATTTGCGTTTTAGAGGTTTTATCATGGCTTTCATTTTCATATGAATAGGTATTTATAAACAAATAAAAGAATCTCATGATTACAAGAAAATCTTGGGGAGAAGAAGGTAACATGTGCTTCAAATTTCACTCAAATCATTAGAGGTTCTCTATTCTCAATTTTTTGTAGTTCTTGCACTGATTTTACACTGAAATCAAATACGATTATGAAACACAATCAACACAAAGGTATGTGAGCGACTTGGCCCACGACTTAAGTCGTGCAAAACACATGTGCATTTTGCATATGATTGAGTGTAAAATCACATACGATTTGGCTATATTAAATAAAATCACCCATATGCCAATAGCCAGCCAAATGAGAAGGCACATTATCTCAGTATCCATATTAACAAATTTGAAAGCATTATCTGAGTATCCACATTAACAAAATAGTATACCGAGGCATCAATGATTTACAGTGGATCTACATGTGAATCCTAAACAACCAAAACCAACAAAAAAGAAAAGACGATTTGGTTCACAAGAGAAGTGATTAATTCACATTTAATAAACAACAAATATAACCCACGCTGGTTAGCGTGGTTTTGCGCCACCATTTTCTTCGACGGAGTTCACTGGAGTTGATGCACCGCTCCGTTTAGAGCCACTGGTTCCAGTGATAGTCCGCCCCATGAACTTTCCAGCCTTGCTGAGACCACTACCAACGGCTCCCAGTCCACTTCCCACGAACCCAACCCCAGCACCAACTCCACTTCCCACGAGCCCAACCCCACCAGCAACTCCACTTCCCACGAGCCCAACTCCTGTGCCTATACCAGTACCCACTAGTCCGACCCCAGACCCAACCAATCCGGCTGCTCCATCAATGGCATCCATGGTGCTTCCTATAAGACCTGCTGCTTTCAGTCTCTTTTTCTCTTCTAGTATCTTCTTCTCTTGTTCTATAGCAGCATCTTGCTCTTCCTTGGTAAACTGGTGGTACTTGACCTATATGTTTCAAGATTTTCACATCAAACTTTTCCAATTTAAATTATTAAATTATGAATTTTCCCACTATCAACAAAAATTGATGGTACTCGAGGCTATTTCGAGTATTTATACTTCTTTAAACTAGGTGTCAAATCAAATGTTGCAATTTTCATTGGTTGAAGCCTTGAAGGAAGTACATGAAGATTATATTTCCACATTTTTTAATATACTGTAACATGTAACATCGTACTCTAGGGGAAGGTTAAGGGGGCAGCTATTAACTAATGAATCCCATCAGCTATCTGCTACAGGATTCAAATAGCCACGTATTCATTCAGCCACTGCTTAAAAGAGGGATGAGTAGTGTGTGAGTTTGCTAACTGACCGCTTGCATTTCCACACTACTTTGAATGGACAAGAGCAGATCAAATAGTGTGATCAACTAGGCTTTTCGGTCCCTAAAAGATAGGAAATTAATAGAACACAAAGAGGAAGTTCCTGTTCTATATCAAAAAGCATGCTATACACTTGAAGGATGTAGAAAGGGATATCAAGGATTCGGGTCACTCCCAAAATAATGTGGCACTAATTAACGGATTAGTCGAGTTCCTGAAGCCACATGCATAAGGTGTGGGGATGGGATGATATCAATATACTCACTAGATCCCAAAACAAATGTAACATTTAATAGCACATTCATGAGATGATTTGACTGTAAGCATAATGTTTATAATAGCCATAGATGGCATACTACAAAGAATTTTAATGATCAAAATGGGTGCTATCAATATTTTCTGCCGACTACAAAAAGGGCAAAGAGGTGATTTTGGCGAAAAACTCATGCAAATAAGAAAATGTAGCATTTATTCTGGGGCATCGTAATAAGAAAATTGTTGACATACCTCATAACTAAAGAAATGAAGCTATAATAATCAATGCTATAGAAGAACTATTGACTACATACCTTGACTGTAAGAGTTCCTCTATCCTTCTTATCTTTTATCTTGAGCATATCAAGTGAAGGTAGCAATTTCAATTCAATCTCTTTTTCAACTTCCGGTTCAAGGTCAGCCAGAGATAATTTTGCTATGCCCAATCGCTTGTCTTGCCCAATATCTTGATCCAAAACCTGTTTGGATTACACCTCATAGCATCAACATTATAGAACTAAATGATTGCTGTTTAGAACCATGGTAAGCACACACACACACACACAAATGGTCATAAATGTGGGAATCCTTGCAAAGTTTTAAAGGACATCACCATTTTATTGGATTAAAATACCATCAACAAGGATTAAAAGAATCAAAATCAAACAGCCAAGACTATGCCCTTTTTCCACTGTAGTTTCAGCACAATAATTTTATAAAAACTTAATATTGTCAACAGAATGGCATCTAGGTCAATACGCCCAATTCTAAACGTGCTCCACCTTTTTGAGGAGCTTCACTTATGTGACCCCATTTATTAAAATAATTGTCGAGACATTAAAGCTAAGACACACGTGTGTCAATACTCTATAGTACATACATATTCAATAAACGAAACCAAACTATACCAAAGCAAACCAAACATACCCCATATATCCCACTTGAGTACATACATATTCAATGGTTTTTAATATTTCCTCAGATTTGACAAGTAGATAGACATCAATATATCTCCTACAAAGTTGGTATTATAAAAATGCCTCAAGGTAGATCATTGTTTATGTCTCCATTGTGCTCTACAAACATTTAGTTGCTTAATGAATTTTTTTGATTGAATAACCAAGGGAATAGAGAAAGGCTGTTAGACAATTAAGTATTAGAGGGTTTAGAGTGTAAATGTTTCTCTTATATATACCATTGATTGTAATCGTGTTTCACAATAATATAATACACAATTACCAAGTTTATCTTGGTATCAGAGCCACCGCTCCTAAAACCCTAATAGTCGCCACTCCCAAAACCCTAATAGCAGTCGTACCACTTTCTGCCATCACAAGGCAACCTTACAGCCACCGTCGTGAACAGTAATTCCGGCTTGAATAGTAACTCTTTCGTGAACAGTAACTCCGGTGTGAATAGTAATTTCCCGCGTGAACATTACCTTCCGACTCTAAACACCGATGACAACCGTGACAGCCTTCACTCCAATCTCGTCTACTCCTCAACCGGATCAGCTTCAAGCGATTCAACACCTTCTGTCACAACTTGGTCTTCAAGTTCAGGCTGTTAATGCACAGCCTGCACAGGCCTTTTACACCAACAGATCTGGGAATAACCGTGGTCATGGACATGATTCTAGACGTGGACGCGGAAACTACAACAACAGAAGTCAAGGAGGAGGTAACCGTAATCAATTTAGTTGGGCTTCTAATCAAAGCACTGTTTTTGGCACATGCGATTGGTCATATCCCGTCTCTTTGGCCTAATCGCGACCCTGCCACTATGAGGACGAGACAACCACCTTCTGCCAACTTTACAGAGTACCGGTCACAAGCTTGGCTTCCGGACACTGGCTCTAGCCATCATGTTGCACCGGACCTATATACGGTGAGGACAACCTTCCCGTTGGCAATGGTAAGGGTTTACCCATCCTACACATTGGTTCCTCACATCTTTCTTCACCAAAAAACAAAACATTTTCCCTTACAGACATACTACACGTACCTGACATAAAACAAAACCTACTTTATGTTCAAAAATTCTGTCTTGATAATCATGTGTATTTTGAATTTCACTCTACTTTCTTTTCTGTAAAAGACAAGTTTACACACACTATCCTCCTCACGGGTCCAAGTAATGGTGATCTCTACTCCTTGCGTCTTCCTCAGACTCAACCTGTTCAGGAAATGTCCTTTTCCACCGCTCGTGCTTCTTCCACTACATGGCACCAAGGACATCTACATCCACAGCTTTTGAAGTCCATGTTGTCTAAATACAGTTTACCTTTACAAAATAAGTGTGCTAGTGTTTTTTATGATTCATGTTCTGTTGGCAAATCGTCGAAACTTCATTTGTTACCATCTACTTATAAAAGTTCATACTGTTTTGATTTAGTTTTCTGTGATGTATGGGGCCCCGCTCCTGTTCCTTCTTTTGATGGTCACAATTATTTTCTGTTGTGTGTTGATCATTACTCCAGATTTATGTGGATTTTTCCATTAAAATTAAAGTCCGATGTTTATGCCACTTTCAAACGGTTCCTTGCGATGGCTGAAAGGCATTTTCAAACCAAACTAAAATATGTCCAAACCGACTGGGGAGGCGAGTTTCGGAATCTCTCACAATTCTTCTCTCCTCTCGGCATCACCCATCTCCTTTCATGTCCACATACAAGCGAGAAAAATGGGTTTGTTGAACGACGACATCGACATGTTGAAACCGGCCTTACTTTACTCCCTCAATCCCATGTTCCATAACGGTTTTGGCATTTTGCTTTCGACACCGCAGTCTATCTCATTAATCGAATGCCATCCAGAACCAACTCAAACACCTCACCCTTTAAACATGTGTTCAAACATTTGCGTGATTTTTCCTTTCTTCAGGTTTTTGGATGCCAATGCTACCCTTATCTCCGTCCATACAATAAACACAAAATGGACTTTCGTTCTACACCTTGTGTGTTCCTTGGTTACAGCACCACTCATCATGGTTATCGATTTTACGACCCACAGTCTGATCTCATTTACGTGACCCGTCATGTTCGATTCAATGAACAATCATTTCCTTTCCAAACATCTCTTACACTCACCCCTACTCCAACCACCCCAAATCCCTACGTCTCCACCTATCCCAATTCTGACCTACCACCCACCGATCCACCCTCCACTGAACCTAATACACATCCTACTCCACCAGAACCAACACCCTCAACAATACCCACCGTGCAATCTGTCCCACACGAAACACCACCTACCACCACCCTTCCCCCACCCCACGGCCCAACCACCCATCATTCAGACCTATCACCGCCATTCCAAAGTCACCGAACCACCACCTCAACCTACCCCTACCCCCTCCCTCCTCTACCACCGAACAACCCATCCGTACTCGACCACCCAACCTACGCCCCAATAAACCCTACAATGCCTCCGCATACCATACCCAACTTCCTTCACCTGATACAGAACCGGCCACCTTTACTATTGCTAACAGGTATCCTCAGTGGCGTAGTGCCATGGCTGACGAGTATTCGGCGTTGATGCGGAATGGTACATGGACACTAGTGTCACATGCTCCGAATTCCAACGTTGTTGATTGCAAGTGGGTATACAAATTGAAAAGGGACCAAACAGGGGCAATAAAACGCTACAAGGCACGACTAGTCGCCAAAGGGTTTCGGCAACAACCAAGCATTGATTATCAGGAGACATTCAGTCCCGTGGTCAAATCGACCACCATCCGTGTTGTTCTATCCCTGGCCGTAACACAGAAATGGTCCCCAAGGCAACTTGATGTGCAAAATGCCTTCCTACATGGTGATCTCAACGAGAGAGTTTATCTGCAACAACCACCAGGGTTCGTTGACCCGGCCAAACCCGATCATGTTTGCATACTTCACAAATCCTTGTATGGATTAAAGCAGGCCCCTAGAGCGTGGTTTCATCGCCTTTATACGGTCCTTCATTCTCTTGGCTTTCAAGGCTCCAAGACGGACCCTTGTTTATTTACTCCCACAGGGGCACCATTTTGTACATGCTAGTCTATGTTGATGACATTCTTTTGACAGGAAACAATCCCGAGGCTATTGACAAAGTGGTACATCTTAGCCAATCCTTTGTTGTTCAGGATATGGGTCGCTTGTCTTATTTTCTCGGTATTGAAGTAACCAGTCAGGGTCATGATATGTTTCTATCACAAAGGAAATACATCCTTGAACTCTTGCAACGCGCATGCCTGTCTAATGCTAAACCGGTTTCATCTCCTATGACCACTACTGCTAATCTTGCTCTTAGTGATAGTGCTACGTTTGCTGATCCGGTCAAATACCGCCAAATTGTGGATGCCCTTCAGTATGTCACATTGTCTCGTCTGGATATCACTTTCGCGGTCAACAAAATCTGCCAATTTATGCATTCCCCCACTGAAAATAATTGGACTGCAGTCAAACGAATTCTTCGTTACTTGCAGGGCACTGCTGACTATGGTTTACGAATCATGCATGATTCCGGCACAATCCTTCAGCCTACACTAATTCTGCTTACAACTCCCTAATTGGCTTCTCAGATGCTGACTGGGCTGGTTGCCCCGACGACCGTCGATCCACCGGGGGATATGCTATCTATCTTGGTTCAAACCTAGTATCATGGTCCGCACGAAAACAACGGACTGTCTCTCGGTCGTCAACAGAGTCCGAATACAAGGCTCTAGCCGATACTGTTGTTGAGTTCACGTGGCTCCAAACACTGCTGTGCGAACTTCGGGTTCCTGTGAAGTCGGTTCCTACCTTATGGTGTGATAATCTTGGAGCTACGTATCTTTTAGCTAACCCTGTATTTCATGCTCGTACCAAGCATGTAGAAGTGGACTTTCACTTTGTTCGAGAAATGGTTGCCCAACGGAAGCTTTCAGTTCAGTTTATATCTACAAATGATCAGATTGCTGACGTGTTCACTAAGTCGCTACCTTCACAACGGTTTCTCCTATTACGGTCCAAGCTATTAAGTATTAGAGGGTAAATGTTTCTCTTATATATACCCTTGATTGTAATCGTGTTTCACAATAATACAATACACAATTACCAAGTTTATCCAAGGCAAACATTAGACTTCACATTAAATGAATAGCTCAATTGACCTATGGTAACAGCTTTCAGAGATAGATTCTACCAAAATCTAGTCACTGAACCTCAATCACTACTTAGCCAAGGGAAACCCCCTATTGTATCACACTTGCTTACCATGAACGACAAGCCTTTTATCTCAAACTAGTTAGGGTAGGGGTAAAAGTGATAAAAGATTATCAGGTGAGCTCAAAGTTGTTAAAGGCTCAAGGAGCACTTAAGTGCAAAGGGGTCTCGGGGCCTAGGCGCAAGCCGCAAGCGTGAGGCGCGGGCCTCAGTAATGCGAGGCACATATTAGTAAAATGTGGGTGTGTGTATATAAGTGCAGGTTTAAACGAGAACACTCTTATCACATGTGATAATACATGTGAGGGCACCCGGTGGTTGCGGACGACTTGACCCATGACCTAAAGTCGTACCAAAGATCGTTGGCATCACTGATTTAGTATCCCATGTATATCATGTGTGATGGATATCATATCGAGAATACCCTTATCACATGTGATAATACACGTGAAGGGGCCTAGTGGTGTGCGGGTGACTTGGCCTACCTAGGTCGCACCAAACGTTGTTCGCGTCTCTAATTTAGTATCATATGTGATGAACTATAGTATCACATGTTATTGACAATATAAAAAGGGTGTTCCCGCATTCTCGTAAAATGAAGATGTTCTCGTTTGAACCCTTCCCTATCTATATACACATATAAACACACACACACACACACAGAGTTACACAACTCAATTATGCAGCAAGTAGAAGCCTCCAATGCAACAACGAGCAATACTTCGATAAAGGCAAAAGGGAGAAGGGTTTAAGGCGTGAGCTATGAGGGAGAAGTTTTAAGGTATATTATTGTTTGACTTATGTCATCTATATAATAAATCTTTTTCTAAGAAGTTAGGAGATGAGAAAACTTATTTAATATTAGTTTTTGACTAGGTATTCAATAACTCTTTATGAGGCACACTTAGGCCCACAAGACACCACAGCCAAGGCGCACAGGGCCTTAGTGAGCCTTGTAAATATGATGAGCCTCGACTTTAAAAAAGCCCAACATGTTACCATTTTACAACCCATGCATCTAAATTATCTACATTGGAGATCACCATACCATCTCAACTAGAGTTGACTCGATTTCTCCAGGTTAGTGTAACCCAACCTTCTTCTTCTGGATTCCTTCCGAACCATCTGAGCATTCACATTTTTGCTACACTCATAATATATATGATTTTTTTGATGGTGTCCCCATGGATCTTACTATGCCTTACCACTATGTTTGAGAAGGATTGAATTTAAGATAGATTTTCACCGGAACTCTTCCGAGATTAAAGTTGTGAATTTTAATCTACAACCGAACTGTATTGCAAAAATAGATATGAATGATGGATAAGGAAGTGTAGTTTGATGGTTGTTCCCTGTTATGACTTCGATATCATCTTGGGAAATGAATGTACAAATATGGGGTGATCCCTTAGGTGTTCAGACTAATCATTGCTTACATGGGAAACCCATATTTTATGATTTTTGTATACAAATTTAGACAAGGAGGAAAAATAAAGTTGGTTACGCTGTCTGTGGTCCGAGTGGAATTCTCTCCGTCTTAATTACATATCACCCTCATTGAAATTTTGCAGCCGTTTAAGGCTCCTTATCGTGCTCTTAAAACGAACAAGATGCCTATTTATAAGTTCCGGATACAAGGCTATAAACAAGGTTGCTAAAAAACAGTACTAATTTCTGAATGTTGTAGAATCATTCCATCGCTTATGAGCAGCCAGGTACTTTACAAGGATTGGTTAGTTGACCATGGTCCGAGTGGATTCTGTTAATAAGCCCCCTGATCTTAGTCCCCATCAGATTTCACCGTGAGTGTACTTGACAGATACAGTTTAATGAACCGGTCAAGTCAGAAATTTTTGCAGCTGTGTAGGGCTCCTCTGTTAGAACCAATCCAACGATATATAAGAATAACAATTCTATGATAAGAAATTAAAGGAAATTGAACCAAAGGAAGGTAATGGAAATAGAACCTTAACGATGAAATCGAATCCTTTGAAGAGATCGTCAGATAGAGGCATGCTTCAAGCAGTGTCCTAAGACGAAATTTCGCCCCTAATCGTGCGTTGGTGATCGAACGTCGTCTTGAGAATATTGATGCACATCAATCCAATTCCATCGAATTGATAATACGTTTCATGAATCTTAGTATGAATATTGAGAGAAATGGAGGGAGAAATTTGTGTCAAAAAATGGAGGGAAGTGAAGGTATTTATACCTTCACATTCCAACCGACATAAACTACCAGAAAACTGCTCCGGAGTCCCATGCGGGTTTTAGCGCGGGTTTACTCGCGTGAGACACTGTTTGTTCGACGACGCAAAGTCTAGCGCGGGTATTGGCAAGGCTTTGATCGCATGGAAACCCACTTCGGCTTATGTTTCGATTTTGGCAAAAATCTCATTTAACGGTCACTAGAGCCCCAAGGCCCAAGGCCCAATCTTTTGACCATTAAAGATTAGGTATTCCCTCACTAAAGCCCAGTGAAATCTCCTTCCATGGGCCTTTCTCCAATTTGATAGCTAGTGTAAGTTTGAGCATATAAACTCACAAAAGTTTCCAAGAATTTCCTATGTGGGACACTTTGTTAGACTAATATCCAACAATACCCCACATTTTCTATTCAAACTCAACAATACCCCACATTTGAATAGAATATAAGATAACAAAACATAGGAAATTATTTTGATATTCATGAAGCTAAATATGATATACATCAGGAAAGATGTCTTTTGGACTTGAATCGTCCTAGTGAATACAAAATCGGATCTACTTCGTGGGTAGTGAACATTAGTCTTGAACTAACCACTTTGTATAGTAAATCTAGACAATAAGTATCACATACATCATATTTATACGTATATCTATTCTTACGGTTGTGTTCATTTCGGTCGTGCACAAGATCCTTTCTTCATGAGACTTTTAGAGAACATAGTCATCTCGGTTCTCAAAGACGCGACCTCACACCAATCTCATGTACGTAATGCCTGTCAGGAACATTCCGTAGTATTCCACTATAAGAGCTATTGACATTATTAAGAATAAATATTCAACCATTAAACTTCTACGGAAAACACAATTTAAATCATCATAGGAATAATACCTTGTGTTTGAAACTCTTGAGACTTCGGTGTCGTTTGTTTTTTAAGAGGTCTAAAGTCTGAAGTCTTAATTTAGTTATGATTAATAAGAGGTAATGTGTAAAAAGGTCTGAACGATTCAGACTTAAGAGACATTAAGAGGTTTATTTAAAAAAAAAACAACCCCTTCCTCAACTAGTTGGCCAATTGAACGCCATGGGATCGCCAATGTTGCTAGGTTAGGTTTCCGCCAAGGAGTGACTCTTGTGTTGGCTTTAAGCCCATTCCCCTCGATGTAAATATGACTTGTTCTCGATTTAGGCCTTTTGTCAAAGGATCTGCAATATTTTCCTTTGACTTTATGTAATCTATGGAGATTATTCCATTCTTCAACAAGTCCTTTATTGTGTTATGGCGGTGTCTGATATGTCTTGACTTGCCATTGTAAACTTGGTTCTTTGCACGGGTTAGAGTTGTCATGCTATCACAATGTATACAAATAGAAGTAACAGGCTTTGGCCATAACGGAATTCCTTCAAGAAAGCTTTTGAGCCATTCAGCTTCTTCCACGACTTTGTCTAGAGTGACAAATTCGGCTTCCATGGTTGAGAGGGTATTCATAGTTTGTTTCGATGACTTCCAAGACACTGCTGCTCCACCAAGTGTTAAGACATATCCACTAGTGGACTTGCTTTGGAGCTTGCTTAAGTCCATATAGGGACTTAACCAATTTGAAGACCTTATTCTCTTAACCTTTAACAACAAACCCCTCGGATTGTTGCATATAGATTTCTTCATCTAATTCACCGTTTAGGAATACAGTTTTCACATCCATTTGGTGCATCTCCATATTGTGAATATGCAATTGCCATTGACGTTCTTATGGAGGTTATTCTCGTAACCGGAGAATATGTATCAAAGAAATCTTGACCTTTTCGATATCCTTTGGCTACTAAGTGAGCCTTGTACTTCTCAATTGCACCGTCAGGTCTAAGTTTCCTTTTGAAGATCCATTTATGGCCTATTGGCTTGTGTCCAAGAGGTAGATCAACCAATTTCCAAGTATTATTTTGTATAATGGAATCTATTTCACTTTGTATGGCTTCTTTCCAATAAGGAGCTTCAGAAGAGTCCATAGTTGCCTTATAAGATAACGGTTCACCTTCCACATTAAAAGTCATATAGTCTGGTCCAAAATCATTAGCTATTTTCCCACGTTTACTTCTTCTAGGTTCTATGTCCTTTTGAACCTGAGAGGTTCCTTGCCCGTTAGGGTTTGTACTTGGGTTTATTTCATGTTGAGGTGTGTCATCCTCATTTCCTCTTTTCGTTGGAATAGAGATAGATTTCTGTTTATCTTTATAAGGAAACGAAGTTTCAAAGAATTCTTGGTGTTTGTGTGCACATCCTCTACTTGTGATTTATACACCAAAAACCTAGAAGCGACACTATTTTTGGCTGGGGCAAGGTATATGCAGTCTATGGTTTTCGGTCCAAGCTTAGTCCTCTTTGGTAAAGGGACTTGAACATTGCTAGGCAACCCCACACTTTCGTCCTTTTGAAGGTAGGTAAGTCACCTTTCTATAATTCATATGGAGATTGATTACTCTTTTTATGAGGAATCTTATTCAATATCATATTTGCATTGAGACAGGCTTCACCCCATAGACTGTGTTGAGCCCCAGAAGTGATCAACATTGAGTTGATCATGTTCTTTAAAGTTTTGTTTTTCCGTTCCGCTACCCCATTTTGTTAAGAAGAATAGGGTGTCGTGGTTTGATGTACTATACCATGAGAAGAGCAAAATTCATCAAAGTCGTGGGATTCATACTCCCCTCCTCTATCGGACATTAGAATTTTGATCTTCTTGTCGAATTGGTTCTCAACCTCCGCTTTGTATGTTTTAAACATGTTGAGAGCCTCATCTTTGGTATGTACAAGTAAACATAACAGAATTTACTGCAATCATCTATAAATGATATATAATAGTTTTTCCCTCCTCTAGCTAGAGTTGCCTTAAAATCACACAAATCCGTATGGATTAAACCAAGTACTTCATTGGATTTCTCAACAGATTTGTGGGGGTGACTTGAGTATTTTGATTCTACACAAGTCTCACGCTTTGTCATCTTGCTCATTGAACATTTAGGTAACATGTTAAGATTCATTATCCTTTGTAAGAAGTGGAAATTAACATGTCTCAATCGAGAATGCCACAAATAGGATAAGTCTATCATGTACATAAAAGCAGCAGCAGCAGCAGCACTAGGGTCTGCTTTCGTTTTATTCATATCAATAGCATAGTTATTTACAGTGCTTAGCTTAAAGAGCCCCTCATGAAGGTAGCCCTTTCCTCATAGACACCACCCTTGGCGATGACAAATTTGTCTGATTCTATTACAACTTTTGTAACCCTTTATTGCTAAGAACAGGGCCAGAAATCAGATTCTTGCTTATATCAGGTACATGTAAGACATTTGAGAGTAAAAGATCTTTCCCATAAGTGAGCTTGAGAGCCACGCTTCCTTTCCCTTCCACTATTCATGTAGTAGCATTCCCCGTGAACATTGGTTCTTCATTGTAGGACTTTCATATAGGTAGTAAACAAATCATAGTAGTTGCATGTGCCTTGATGCTCCCGTATCGAGCCACCAATCAACAGCATTGGTCACCATGTTTGCCTCGATCGCGCCAATAAACCACTTCCTAAATCAGCAAGATTTGCTTGATTGAACCACTTGGGTTGTGGCACACTGGTAAAGCCTTTGGGGGATGTAGTGGAAGATCTCATCTACCCAAGGTTCAAATCCAGGCGCTGCCAAAGCTCTTGTGGCCATGGAGGTTCACCTGCGATGACTCCAGGCCATTCGTGGTCGCCCGGGGATTAGTTGATGCGCGTAAGCTGCCCGGAAACCCACGGTTACCCAAAAAAAAATTGCTTGATTAGAGGGTTCAGCGCCACCGCTTCCTCCTCCTTGATTCTTTTTTAATCGACAATCTTTGGCTCTATGACCACCCTTTCCACATACCAACATAGTATGACTTGCTTTTTGAAAGGACGTTTGAGAGGAGATGGGGGGTTCTTTGCGTTGGATGGAGGTTTCACCATAGAACTTTTACCTTTTAACTTCAGAAATCATTCGTTGATGAACTTCTCTTTGGAAGATTTTCCCGTCACCATGTTGGCGTTGGGCTCCAAAGAGATTGCATCTGCCTTTTCTGTTTTTCTATTGTCCTCCTCGACTCGAAGTTTCAATACAAGTTGATCAAAAGTCATCTCGTCGGTTAGATGCTTAAGATACAACTTGAAATCCTTCCAAGTAGGAGGCAATTTCTCAATGATTGAACTAACTAAAAAGCTAGAGTTTATACCCATACCTTCTACCTCGAGTTCATGAGCCAAGACTTGAAGTTCTTCCACCTGTTAGACAACAGATTGAGAATCACTCCTTCTGAAGTTAAGAATCTTTCCCACCACGAAATTCTTAGAGCACGCCACTTGGGTCTTGTATTTGGTCTCCAACGATTCCCATATCTCCCTTGCGGTATTGAACTTGGAGTATATGTCATACAGAGAATCGTCCAACGCATTTAGAATATAGTTTCGACTAGGGTTGCTCACGGGTTGGGTTGATCGGGTTGAAGGCGTTTCAACAACCCAACCCAATGTTGGCGGTTTGAGAATTTTCAACCCAACCCAACCCGTTCGGGTTGGTCGGGTTGATCGGGTTGTGTTTAAACAAAGTAAAAACAGTATTGAAAACATAAAAATAAGGAATTTTTTCTTTGAAATACGATCCATCATTCAAAAAAATATACGAGTTTGTCAAAAAAATATAATTTTCCAATAATGTCCTCTTATGAGTTCTATTTCTCGTTATTGCCGAGTTGTTTTTGGTAACTTATACATTAAAGAGAAATATAAATAATTTTAGAGAAGTCGCTAAAACGTTTATTGGGTTATCGGGTTGGTCGGGTTACTTTGAGTCCAACCCAATATCAACCCAATAGCTTTGGGTTGTCCTAATTTTCTATCGATTATATGTCGGGTTACATCGGGTTGATTTTTTTCCCAGGTTGGTCGGGTTGGGTTGATCGGGTTGGTCGATTTTTTGAGCACCCCTAGTTTCAACAACTATAATCGTTGCTCGACCAATTATCAACAGCCCTTTGAAATTCCGCTATTTGTCTAGCGGTATGAACATTTTGTCCTTCACTTGCAGGCGGATTCGTTGTTCCTGTTCCATGAGAACATTTGCAACTCGCAACGTGGTCATGTAAAATAACATTTTCTATTGCCAACGCTTGAAATCCGAACCCTTGAATTTGTCGGGTTTTTGAACGTGGTTCTTCAATATCGTTGATTGATCCATTTGTTTCTATTATCTAGAAACAACTTTCGTCTTAGATTGTTAGAAGCAATCCAACAATATATAAGAAAAACAATTCTATAATAAGAAATTAAAGGAAATTGAACCAAAGGAAGGTAATGGAAATAAAACCTTAACAATGAAATTGAATCCTTTGAAAAGATCGTCAGATAGAGGCCTGCTTCAAGCAGTGTCCTAAGACGAAATTTCGCCCCTAATCGTGCGTTGGTGATCGGACGTCGTCTTGAGAATACAACTATCTAATTGGATTGATGCACATCAATCCAATTCCATCGAATTGATAATACGTTTCATGAATCTTAGTATTAATATTGAGAGAAATGGAGGGAGAAATTCGTGTCAAAAAATGGAGGGAAATGAAGGTATTTATACCTTCACATTCCAACCGGCATAAACTACCAGAAAACTGCTCCAAAGTCCCATGCGGGTTTTGGAGCGGCTTTGGTCACATGTTACCCCGCTTCGGCTTCTATTTCAATTTTGGCAAAAATCTCATTTAATGGTCATTAGAGCTCAAGAGCCCCAAGACTCAATCTTTTGACCATTAAAGATTAAGTATTCCCTCGCTAAAGCCCAATGAAATCTCCTTCCATTGGCCTTTCTCCAATTTGATAGCTAGTGTAAGTTTGAGCATATAGACTCACAAAAGTTTCCAAGAATTTCCTATGTGGGACACTTTGTTAGACTAATACCCAACATCCTCGCCACGGCTCATGTTGTCTCAAAACAAACAAGATGGCTATTTGCAGAAGTGTTCTTGGCTACAAGGATATAAACAAAGCTACAATCAAGAAACAATATCGTAGTGGATCGGTTGTCTTAGTAGTAAGTTTCTTGTTATGTCATTTGGTCGGTCAAATGCACCAACCATATTCTAAATTATGAATGAAGAAATTTATGACTATATAGATATATTTGTAGCAGACCAGATGACATTATGATATAAAGACTATAGAAAGTCATCTTGAGCATACAAGGCTCGTATTTCAGCAAGGCAAATGTCATGTTCCTTGGGGGACTGTTATCGTTGTTGTCTTGCTCATATCACTAAACTAAAAGGTAATGTTGAAGCCTGTGTTAAATCTTGATTGTGTGTCAAGTTGATGAACTAGGGAAGAAAAAAAAATTGGTGGTCATAGCCTCGATCTGTTCTTTGAGAGGCATTGATAACTAGTAGTGATGGATTTTATATCATGTTCAGTAAAAGTGGATGGAATAACTTCGATCTTTATAGTGGTAGATCTTTTTTCTAAATTTGCGGTCTTCATTCCAAAACCACATGCTTATCCTTTGAGTTTGTAGGGAATACTCGGTGTAGGCAGAGAACATCGCAAGTGTTAAGAGATATTTGTTGAATGTGGACGGTGTTTGGTTAGATGAGTTCAGAAATGAAGTCCCCTGCTGCCAATGATTGCCAAATCTCTAAAGTTAAATCCAAAATATTGGAGAAGCATCCATGACACTACAGGACTAATGCATGTCACACAGCTTGTTGGTTGCAAGGTTCAAAACAGAATAGGTTGAGATGGCTAAAGTAATCCGAACAAGGCAAAAAGACAGAAGAAGTACGAGAATAAATGTACCCCAGTTAAGTTCAGAGTGAGAAAGTTAACTCCATAAATTTGGTATGTCAATATTCTAAAGCAAGAAGCTATTCAGGTTTAATCCTATATTCTGATGTACCATTTTAGGGGTTGCTGCTTGCTAATTCAAGCTTCCGTATTGCTTGAAATTTCACCTAATTATTGATATTAGTTTATCTGGTCATTCCCACAAGATTCACTTGAGGTGGAGAGCAAGCAAAAGAGGCTACAGCAATAGCTCGAATAGTTTGAAAAGCTGTTGAGAAGATTTTGGATCAATTAATTCAAGTTGGGAAAGAAGATGAGACATATTCGGTAGATTGAGAAACTGATCTGCATTGGTACCACCCCTCTCACAAGGGCACCACATTCTTGTAGGAGTGAATTGTTAATAATCTCCACTGATTGTTACATGGTTTACATCTGATGGATGTGTCATCGCCGGGTAGACAAATGACCAACTACCACTTGATCAAAAACTTGGTAGGTGTTTCAAATAAGTACCTTCACTCACTCCAAAACAGTTGTGGGTTTGGGCCAAGCAAAGACCACCCATGAGTTGGACAAGTGTTAGGAATGCACATGGACAAGCGACAATCTAGTTGGGTGTTTCTTATGCAGCCTGATTTCAGATATAAATTTGCGATGTCACCGCATTGAGTGTGAGGCTAGCACAGCATTAGGCAGTTGACACTAATGGCCATCTAGCATGGCAACGTTCTTTCCCATATGTCCCCAAGAAAAACTGGCACCAAATCCTAATGACTGCAAACCACATGGTTCAGTTTGTTCCTGCTCTACCAATCAACAGCAAGATACTGTTCTAAAATCCAGATATTAGGACCAGATTCGTATATCCTCAAATAAACTGCAGCGCAATACAAGGGCATGCAAAACCCACCCATGTCATCCCTACCGAGTAAGAATTTGGTAGTAGCAAAGTAACTCCCAACACTTCAGAGGAGATATTCCGTGTAGAAAAGATTATTGTTAGCTGTTTGGATAAAGTATTTAAGAACCAAAGAAACCAGAAAGATTCTGTAATCGTAAAACCAGGCTCTATAGAAAAGCAGACAGAAGAAAAGCTTAACCTCAAATACAGCATACTGGGTCTCCTTGTCTTCCGCAATTAACTGAAGTACATGATTCCAAACAGGATTCAGGTTGTTATCAACGACCTTTGTTTTAAACTTTTCGAGTGGCCGAATAAATGCAGTCACATAAGGATCAGACTTTCCTATCATTTCCATATTTTTCAAATTATTTGCCTTCACAATCATTAATGTGAGCTGTCCTTGTGGCTTAAGTTCCAGGTCACTGCATAAAATGGGAACATCAAATTACAATTAGCATCTTCCTCAAATATTTCGAGTATGCAATGCGAAGTGATACGGAAATAAACTATTAAGTCTAATTCCAAACCTTTTTGATGAAGAGAACATGGGATTAGATAACAATTATGCATGAGAGAAGAGACAAGGGAGAATGTTTTTATTCGTAGCATTGAGAACTGTTGTTACCTTGTATCCACACCTGCACCACCAATGGGAACAACAATCCTGTGGGGCCATTGAAGCATATCTTTAACTATCGTATTTACAGTATCCTACACATCAACAAGTAGGTTAGCATGCATGATGATGGCTTAGACGAAATTAGTTAATGACCAACACCAATCACATCATAAATGAACTTACATCAATCATATCTGAAAGTCCAGGAATGGCTGTTAAACTTCCACCAACAGCCTTCAATGTATAATCAATCTTTGGCTCTGGCTGATAAGTTATAAGATTTGTTAGAACAGAAGAATTGTGTATCAAGTTTCACAGCATACAACAAAAGTGCATCAACAGAACATTATAAAAAGTTATGGTGCTACTTTCTTCTGATACATCAAATTCATGCATCCAAACATCCTCTTCCATGTTCTAGATATCAATAATGTAACACAGATTCACGTTTTTGAACTACTGCTTCAAAAGAATTAGCATTTGGAAGTGTTCAATCACCAACAGAATTCGATTTTCTCACGTTACAAAAAATGGTGATGCCTCAGGGACATCAAGGTTAACATGTTAGAAACCATAGAAATAAGGGTCCCTTCCCAGGTGCCTAATCCTCCCTCGTGTTTGTGAACGTTGAAAAAGTAGTGTTAGTACATTGTACTTCCCTTGCTTGTGCTTCTCACAAAGGAGTAACCTTACCAATTGCTACAATGACACACACTAGCAATAAGAAAAGAACGGTGAAGATGCATACATAATGGTTTCAGATATGCACATGACAAAACAATGTGAAAATTACTTATACGTCAACAAAGTGGGAGTGGAAGTGGGACTGTGACCGTGACAGCGACAGCGACAGCGACACATGAAAGATTTGAAGGGACCTTTAGATACTAAATATAAAAGAAGTGTATATACATATATGTGATACTCTGATGAACTGGAGAAGAACCGAAGAAGAAAAAGCAAAGAAGAAAACTGGGACTCATGAAGGGCAACAGACAAGTAGCAGGTAGGGATTCGGATATCCAGAGAAAAGCTCGCAAAGGTTTTCAAAGAAGAACTTGAGAAGGTTTCAGTCATTTTCTTAATAATTTAGCCTCTGCTCCACCGCCTCAGACCACGAAGGTGTATGTCTCCTCCGGGGGTTGAGATGCGCAGCCTCAGGTGCGATTTTGAGCAGCTTCGCCTCAAGGCATATGCCTTGTCCGCTTTTTAAAACCATGCATGTTCCTATGTAAGTTAAGCAAACTGATGGAATCAAACATTGTACCTCAGAAAGTAAAGCAACAACAACAGCAGAGATGCAAGGAATTTCCTCAGAGAGTTGGAAAATAACACGAATGACTGTAAAAACTTGAAGATCCTTCAGCTGTAGCAATCAAGAACAGACACAAAAAAAATTGATCTTCTATTAGCACTCACAAACACTATGACAGAAGATAATGAATTGAATCATAAACACACCCACCTGAATAGGTAAAGAAACAACTGCAGCTTCAACTCCTAAAATAATACTTGGATCCCCGCCCCAACGCAAATCTATGTCCATTGTTATTTGACCTTTCTTAAGGCTCTGAATGCGGATACCTGCACATTTACGTAACTAATGAATTTGAAAAAGTAAACTTTGTACGAGTCGTGATGTTTTTTTTACTTGCATAAGCAGCATAAAGTACATCCAGACACGGCAGCAATGCACTAGATGGTGATTCACAATTTAGGCACATGCTTCATAAAATATAGAATCATACATGTGGAGTTTCCTTAAAACACTTTCAAATCTGTGCCGGTCAACCTGTGACGCAAATTTACATATGACAATGTCTAGATTAATCCACTATTAGGTTCAGTAATTCAGTTATTGCGTTAAAAAAGAAGCACTTGAAGAAAAATATTATGACGAGTCTTGTTCATGAGAAACTAATACTAACATGTTTAATTGTGTTGACTTTTCTTAAATCTTTTCATGCAGGCCAAATCATGATGGAAAATTAACCTGAGGCCATCTTTTTCTACGCTACTTTCTTCTCCTTTTTCCCCGCTTCATTCCTTCCAATATGGTCCACTTTTAAGTTTTGACAACAAACTTTGTTAGTTAATGGTACTTTCTACGTTAAACCATCAGTCTGCAGCATAACAGCAATCAAGAACATGCCCATATCCAGTTCAGAATTAGTGTTTTCTCAGGAGCTTCTCCACCTAGGAGCATGTGAAAATATATTTTTGTGAAAGTCAAAGTAATCAGATTGAGGAAAATTATACCCCTGCCTGCCTCCCCTCTCAGATTGTAAACATGTTAATCAACTAAGCGATCCACCACTTCACACTTGATGTTTTTTTCTTGCATGCTATATATACATCAGGACCATTCATGCTAGGTAATGGTGTGTCCCAAATATGTGCTATTGTTGATCCTATTGTTCCTACAACACCTAGACAAAAAGGCACTTCCCTAGTCAGAAAAACTCATATTTCTAGACTTCATATATTGGTATTAAACATAAAAAGTCCCATGAATTATAGCATAAGTAAAGAATTGAGGGTCTGTATTTTATTGTTTTATAGCTGATCACCGATGTAATGTGTATGCAAGTTCCAGGGCAAGTTAAGAAAAAATTAGGCTCATATGTAACATTTTTTAGTATTGAAGAGATTACAATGGAACCGGTACGGGAGTTTAACTATTTCTGAAAAGTTTTGGGATACATTCAGTACGGACAATAATGTGAAGCATCTTCTCCTCGTAAATCCTAAAACATTGCAAACTTGCACAGGCTCAAGCCGACAACAAAGAGAGAACTCAAAACAAATATGTACAGTAACCCCACATCATGTTGCTTCTGTTCTCTAGTCCGTCTCTCTTTGGGTCTATCTATCTCTTCCCTTTGTGTCCAAGTCTCCATGCAACTTTGAGTGCAATAATTCACAAGGCAATGGCACAACAACACTTTTCCGCTCAGTGGCGCCTTGTAACCCAGGAGAAGATAAGACAACTCGATAACATTGACACAGACATAGAATAAGTACCCCACGGTTACCATAGTTCCAGAAAGCATGCGGGTTGTCCTGAAATAGTTTGCACCAACTAGTTATTGTTGGAGAGAACATGGCCAAGCTCAGGCTATCATTTCTACAAGAAGACTTCTTACAAAAGCAACCACATTGTAAAATTCCTATCAAACCCATGGCACATTAGAGACAACGCCCAAAATTCCCAAGCCAACTTTCACCAAAAAAAGCTTTGAGTCCTTATCAAATAAACATTATTTACTTTGTAGGCATGCTAACATACAACATCATTATTCCATTTCCTTCAACTCACTCTAGTTTAATCTGGTGTTCGCTACATACTCATTTTTAATATCATGTACTTTAAAATATGGTAAAGACTTTCTCCTTGCTAGAGGGTAGAGTCTTACACAGACAGTGTAAAATCATAAATGAGATGTGTGTATTTGCACATAATGTTCACCATCCATTATAGGCTGAGGGTTAAGTATCAATGACAATAAAACTCATGTACTCGCCAATGGAACCTCAAAAGGGAATAATCTTAATAGAGTTTAAATATAAAATGACAGATGGGCCTTATAGCCAGAAATTGACAAAGTTGTGCCTGGAAACTAAAGACGTTAAATATCAGTCTAAGGACACCTGATGCACAATAAAGTAGTACATACCACATAAGACCATTAAGGCAAAAAGAAAATGCCCTGTGTCAAGAGCACAGAGATGAATAAAACAAATGAAAAGAAGAAGCTCAATCGAAAGCAATTTATACCAAATAACTGGGAACAATTCAAGATGGGGCACTTACAAGTTGGCTAAGTTCTTTGTGGAGATAGTGAGTGAATATTGGTGAACTTGAAGACACAAATATAGAGTGCTAGTATATAAGGTCAGAGTATGAGGTGAAAAAGCGCCTAAAACTATGAAAGTATGCAATATCTCTAAACCTAATAGAAGTTATTTTTGGGGATGCCTTCATATATGATTTAATAGTTATTAGCAGCAAATTTAGGACAAAAATATACCTTACAAGTGGAGAAATAATACATAGTTTCTGATTTTCAAGAATAAAACAGACATCCAGAACTCCAGTAATCATACATCAGCTAATGGATACTAGATTAAATGGTAAATATCTCCGAATAATTTGGTTTTGCGTCTGGAAAATTGACAACCAAGGCTATATGACCAAACAATTTGTGGAAAGATGCAGAGACGAAAATAAGGATATGCATATGGTATCAGATGTCCTGGAGAAGGCATATAATAGGTGTCAAGGAGCCCTATGTGGTATGCCCTCAAGAAGAAATCTCGTGAAGTACGTTAATGTGACTGAAATGTATATAAGGAAGCACTGACTACTGTGAGGGTATGTGGACAGGGGTGATTTCCCTACTTTAAAACGATTGCATCAATCTGTTAGCACTAAGACCTTACATGAGTTACAGAAAACAAGAATTTGTCAATGTCTTTTGCTAATTGATATGACTAGGTCAGTTATGGATAAAAAAACAAAAGTTGTTGAAACAATTTGAATTGACGGTTTTGATGAAGCAAGACCAAAACAATGTATGTGAACTGTGACGTTAATGGCACCGATAGTGGTGTGTGGCAAACATGACTTAACAAGATGTGAATTCTCTCTTTAGGTACCTACGGTATGTTGCTGAAGAGTGATGACGATGCTAGTCATAGGGAATGGGTACAATGGATGAAGTGGTAGCAAGCACTAAGACTCTTGCTTCACTTTAACATCTCACTTAAGTAGAAGGATGGCTTCAATAAGACAACAGTGAGGCCTACTATGAATAATGGGCCAAAACGTGGCACCGCCACAAGACATGTATGTTAGAGGAAGTAAGTAAATGTGAATGTATGCATGAAAAGCATGAGAAATGAGGATATTCCGGTGTTACTCAACTAAAGAGAAACCCATGCAACACCAGTTTAAGATGTTTTGGGTTATCTTCACTATGGATTGTGAATGTAACAATACGAATTGGAGACTTACATCAAGATGATGGTGGCAGGATAAAGAGGTGATAGCCAAGATTAGCAAGGGGAGTAGTCAAGAAAAGATAGCGAATATATTGGATATAGATAAAGGGTGTCAAAGGATGGTTGTTATGTTCCAAATCTTATTTTTAATTTCTAATGTCCTCCATTTCAGTGTCTACTGTCTAGCAACCCCAACTAGTTTGGGACAAATTACTTGTAACTGCAATGTTTGTACTTCACCAACTTGTTGCAACTTTTTAATGTGAAGATAATGTGAACTCCAAAATGCCGCAAAGATTCATCTTCTTTCTTTCGAGTTATTGTTTTTCACCCCTTTTGACGGTAGGTAGTGACACTTAAAATCACCAACACAGTTGAAACAACGAATAAGTAGAAACATAAAGGATAGGGAATGATGTGCATGCAGTGAAATTTTTTAGTGATTCTTAACACCAATGCACGTAAGGAAATTCATAAGAGGTGTGAACGGTACCTTCAATCTTTGGTGCCACAGTTCCAAGAGACAGTTTATTGAACTTCAACGATGAAATTCCTGTTGGACGATACTCTTCCAATAGTGGCTCAACAGATTCCTTAATTATTATACTAGCCGCCTACAAATGTAGCATTTAAGAATTAGACTTGACCAGGAATGCAGGAAACCTAAGAACCGAATACATAGAAAAAAATATAGAAGCAAGACCAAGAACCGCATATTAATAATTTAAGGAGCCTCCAGTATGTTTAGTAGATAAGCTACTTTCATTATAAAGTAATAAAAAATCACTTCAACTCCAAATGAAACTTCAATCTTGAGAGAACAGTTTTTTTTGTTATTCTGTACAGAAAAAGCATTTTAATCTGCAAAGTACTTCAACTCCAAACTATTGGTTTTGAAGTGTGTGGGCGTATCTAAATTAGGCAGAAAGGGTGGTTGATGTAATCATCAAAGACCTAGTACTAGAACTATTTTATTTCTTATAGAGTTTTAGTTGAAACCTTTTTATGTCTTATATGAACATCAAAAGAAATAAAGCTTATATTCTAATAATTAAGACACTATCATATTGTTTAGAATTAAAGTTAGGTTATATCTTTTTTGACCAGTTGATCGGCTATTGATGAGAGTGTGGAACTGTGGATATCACTAATGTCTCGAAAACATATTATAGTTTTTTATTGGCTTTCATGCTTTATAACTTCTTTTGGGTTCATTTCTAGCCTCCTGCCTACCGGATAACATTGTTTTCCTTTACCAGGCTGAATGGAAAAGTACATGAAAATATGAAGTGCACAAGCTGGGCCACCTGACTTTGTATTATTCAAGGAAAGAAGTGCACAAACAGAAGAGCAGGAAGTAAAGAAATCCCATAACATATATAGTTGAAAATAATAAATACTCAAGGTAAAGAATTTACTTCTGCAATATATGGCCAGAGTTTGCTTAATTGTTTATTCAGCCATTTCACCTGAAACAAAGCTTTAATGATGAGACACATTGAACACACAAGAATTATACAATGTTGTGACATAAAATATCATAGACGAGCTCTTTGGCGATTCCTTATAGTGCCATTGCTGCATATAAATGCTGAGGGAGACAACATAAATTTTGGATCTTTGATAAAGAAGCACAATTCAGTGACATCCCATAGCTTTATAGGCTGTTTTGTTTAGTTCTTGAGTAATGCCACCCATGCCCTTGAAATTGTTGGGGATTATGAGTCCCCTCTTATTGATAAAAAAAATTCCCACAGCCTCATTGGTGTATGCTTTCGAAGAGAAATGAGCAAGCAAAATTTAAACTAAAATTAAAGGCTTGAACTTGACATGTAAAAAGTCATATTATTGGAACATCCTGAAGAATGGCATCATATGTGACAGTAAGTTGGATCGAGAGTAGGTTCCTCAAACTACAAGAGGTTCATAGTGATAAAATTGGGAGTAGGCTTAGTTCAGCTTAAGAAAATAACTTAAAAATCATCTTCAAAGACTTCCATAAAAGCTTGAACGATATGAAACTAATTCTTGAGTTTCAGCAGACCACAACTCGCATAATGGATAAAAGCGCCTAAGTAAATGGAGGTTATGAATCAGGTTGACTTGGGAGCTTAAGTTAGTGCTAAGAATGAAAAAGACTAACTGTAAAAGCAATTATGTATTTATTGAAAGTGCTAACCTGTTCGTAAACAGGGAAAGAGATCCATTCAGGAAAATTGTCACCACAGATTTTCTTCAGATCATCTCTGTTGAGACATCCAAGGAGTTTTATGTCGACTGCCTGAGGAAGAAACAAAGTATCTCAATACGGCCAATATGATTTCATCACAAAAGAAAGATATTTGAATGCTGCAAATTCCAGAAGATCATCTCGAAATTTATCGTGAATCAACAGTAAACACACTCATGTCAACTGCTAAATTGTTATATTGAGATAATACTCGAGTAGCATATGAATCACCAAGAATTACTAAACAGCGATAGGTTTTACTATTTCCTAACTATGACTTAGGCAACTTCTTGACCCTCCATTCAAACCATATGTGCATAGACTGACAACTCTTTGTTTTCACAACCAAGTTTAATGATCAACTGATGTTATGCTATTTAGAGATATACTAAACAGCGATAGGTTTTACTATTTCCTAACTATGACTTAGGCAACTTCTTGACCCTCCATTCAAACCATATGTGCATAGACTGACAACTCTTTTTTTCACAACCAAGTTTAATGATCAACTGATGTTATGCTATTTAGAGATATACAGTAGTTTGCCCATGCTACAGATGTTTGTTCAGGGTCGAAGCACACGGCCATAGGGCGAACACCATTTCCAGTACACTAGTGAGTATATTTAGTTTACAAATTAATATAAATAAATAAATGGAGAGAAACAAAGATCCAGTATCAGCTGCCACTCTCCCACACATGCCAATCTCACTGCAAACTATATCATACCTCCACTCCCAAACAGAAATGCAGTTTGACTGTTGCGGTCAAACATCTTTTTTTTGGGAAGGGTGTCCTAGGCTATGCCTAGACTAATCTCTTGGCAAATTATGACTGTAAGACATCAGCCCTGATTAAACCTCAGTGGCCACAATTGTTGTGTACGTCTGGATTCGAACCCTGGGCAGATGGGATATTCCACCACATCCCCCAGGGTTTTAACCCAGTACACCACAACCCTTGTGGTTCAAACATCTACTTATCTTCACTCTTCAACAAAACTTAATCCAGTAAGTTTCCAAGATAAAATCTTTAACTAAATTAAACTTCTTAGCAAATACTAGAAATATGTTGGAGCGACAGAGTGATATTTGTAACAAATCCCAAATTAATACTGAACTCTGTAGTTTTACCTGGAAATTCAAATATCCCCCCTCATTTTCAAACAAGGACTTGCAAAGCACACAATCATATAAGCTTCCGCTCAAGAAGCATTGCAACATAGAGAAGCCCTAAAAATCGCCATGACGCCATCTATTATCAGTCTGACCGCTAATTCCAATGCTTTACCTTTCTTTAAATTGATTTACATTCTCCCCATTTATTAGATCCTAGTGAAATAAACCCCTGATAAACCATTTCTTGATCACAATCTATGATCACTACCACACTAATTCCAGTCATACAGCTCTTCCAGATGGTAAATTAAGTTAAAATTGCAGATTATATTAAACCCTAACATCAACAAAATCAATAAAGAAAAAAATACCCTAACAATCAAATTGATTAACATATACTCAGAATCACAAGTAGATATTAAAGAACCCTAACAATTGATTACCTTGGCGATTCGTTTACTGCTTCGGTACCTCATCATCTGACGCCAACCAGCCATAATCGCAATCCCAAATATAGTCCCCATCAGTATTCCAGAAATCAACCCCATTTTGTATCAACTTCAACTCTCCAAAACAAAATCTACAGTAAACAAAACATGAAATCAACTCCAATTTCAACTTGACAAATAGAAAAAACTGAAACGGAAGAATAGAAATATACCTTTTGTTATTGAGAACAGATGAAAAGGGATATGTAGAGTGGGTTTCTCTCTCTAGAAGTCGCAATCGGCTTCGTTGTATGGGTGGCCACAACAACGGAGATATTGGTTTTACAGATGAATAATAATGGGGGAAATGGGGTCGGTGAAGTCCAATTGCTTGACTTGCAGAATCTGTGATGAATTTGATACGAGAGAGGTGAATGTAACGTTCAATTCTTGCCTTGTTGTGTCCGTTACTTATTTTGCTCTGAATTCTCAATTCCATTTTTTTTAAGTTTTTTTTTTTTTTTTTTTAGAGTAAACTAGTGTTGGGTGTGAAAATGAAACGTAATTTCTCTGTTAACAGTTAATGAAATACAATATGAAAAACGAATGTATTTTCATAAGTGGTTAACTTGCATATATTCTTAATCGTTTGTTGTTATGACTTTGTGCAATAATATTGGTAATAGTTTTGTATTATATTATTTAAAACTCAAACGACATGTCTCACAACATATTTATCTGACTATTGACTTCAAGACCTCATAGTATTAGTCAATAAAAATAAATATATGTATATATATCTTATTCCCCTACTTCGAAAAATATGATTGTGGGTTTTAAAAAATATAAACAAATCCTCAGTAAATAAAATAAAATATAAAAAGTAGTTTTTCAAAGAAACAAAAATATAGTGAAATACCTTTTGTTCAGTTGCAGGTTCCGCCATTGACACCCGACCGTTCGTCTTCTTCTTGTACTCGGATTATACATAGAGAAGCTATATATATTTATAGTGAATGTAGAGAATATTTTAAAATCTTTTATTTTTATTTTCGATTTTACATTTAAATGTAAATATATTAAAAATATGGAAGAATATTTTTATATCTACATCGTCTCTATTTTATTTTCTTTACACTTGGTTAATTTGGAAAGTATTGCGGAATATTTTTATTTTAAAGAATACGATAATTTATTAGTGTATCTCGTTATTTTTTATTTTTAACTCATATCAACCTTCTTTTTTCTTCTTTTAATGCTCGTGAAAAAAATACGTTTAGATTTTATATTATGCTAATATAAAATACGTGTAGATTTTATAAAATAAAATAGATTTTATATTAGCAAAAAAATACGGAAGAAAAAAGAGTTTATATTACATCTCATTATGTAAAAAGATTTTATAAAATAAAATATGGAAAAAGATTTTATAAAATAAAATATGGAAAAATCATTATGAGATATAATATAAAAAAATACGGAAGAAAAAAGATTTTATATTACATCTCATTAATATAGATTTAAATGTAAAATCTACATTTAAAATACATTATGCTAATATAAAATCTATTTTATAAAATCATTCACCAAAAAAACAAATAGTTATATTAATAAATGAGTATCCATTCCACAAATAGATGATTATGTGAGATATTGTGCTTGAAAAGGTTGTACCAAAGTATTAAGAAATTATAAATTAAGTAATTGGTTTTAATTAGTTGTAACTTGTGCTTAAAATGTTGTAATTAAGAGTTTTTTATATCGTTTTTATAATATAGTATATATTACAAATTCCGATTGGGTCTCTCAAACACAATAGTTATATATATGTGGTCAATATTGTGTCATTTTTATTATGGATTGAGTCACCTTGACTTAACTTCGTTAATATTAACTCCGTTGAATCAAGAGTATTATGGTCATTTTATTATTTCTATGATGAAAAAATAAAAAAGACATAATTTCTATATTTGTAAAAAAAATATAATATCTATTACTATGTCATAAAATTAATATGATTATTATATTATATATACACACACATGTGTGCGTAGACTCCCAAGATAACCCATTTGGCGATACCTAAACTCCAACAAACTCTCGACCAAACTCCATCCTTCCCTACTTCCCCGGTCACCTACGTCCTCCCTCTACACCTAAGAACCCTACTTGGCGATAACCAGACTCCGTCAAACTCTTAACCAATCTCTGGCATTTCCTATCCTTCCCTGTCACCTATGTCCTCCCTCCATACCAGAGAACCACTACCCTCTAAAAAACTCATGCCCCCGCCATTAACCTAGTTCCATCCTTCGGATATTCACCAATGACAGAGTGATTGCTCAGAACGGACGTGAAGGAGACTCAAGGTCAGTGATATCTCCAACCATAGTCATCATCTTGTTTTCTGTACACAGCGATCGGGATGAATCTTTTAGAGTTATACTCATTTTAGAAGTGGAATTTGACAAACTAGTTTGAATCATGCTTGATGTAGGGGTAGTTGTGTTAGTGTATATGCCCAAAAGCCAATTATCAGATGATTCTGTTTGGACAATGTGTTGTGATATATGAAATGAAAAGACATTGCCCAATTATTATGTTTATGTACTATTTTATGTTATATTTAAACGTAATAATAACTTTATAATATTGTATTCTAAAATGTCTATAGTTAAATATTAATTCGGGCTTAGGCTGAATAAATATCGTATGATTAGTAAATGCAGGGATTCATATGGAGATATGAAATCCATATATGAGTACAAGATGGAGTCTTGTGTACCGGACATGACTTGCTATGAAAACGTTTCATTGGAAGTCATATGAGTGTCATATGTGTTTCTCATGTGGTCGTTATACATATAGTTCTTTGACTTGAGATCATGGAGTTTGTTATATGTGAGTGGTATACTTTGATAATTGATTCTAATCATTTTGTAACTGTATGGCAGAATGGTTGTTGGGAATTCCATGTATCACTTAGTAATACTAGCATCATGGATCAAGATAGCATTTGTTCCTCTTGGATGACAATAGTGATATATTTGGCCCCTCGATATTGTACTAAGGAGGTGCATGCATGCTCATATAATTAGTATAGGGGATTGATTTATGTCTTATCAGTATATTCCGGAATCAAGAAACTTAAAATCGGACATAACAAGGAGGACATTTACATTTCTCATGCTCAATATGGATATAAAGAATAAAGGGACTTAAATATGTATATTGATGATGATTACGTAATTTGCTGATTAGCTGGTCACCAAATTTATGCTTTGGGTAAACAATGATGTATTGTTAGATGTCGCTCTTCGTTTATTATTATAAATAAAATCTATAATTATTACCAACATGATAAGGCCACTATGGGTCACTCGCATAAAATGTATATCTAAATAAGGAGATGAAATAATTAAAATGTTTAATTGTTATATCTGATTTTGTGATATTTAATATGATTAAAATATTATCAAATAATAAACTAACATGTTTGACACGCACATAATATAAATGACAAATTGTACTTGTCAAATTAAATAAGTGTAAAAGGACAAAAGCATGCTTTGAGAATATATGAGGTCTTCTAAAAGCATGAAGCCATGAACCACTCGTCCAGACGTGGGAAATATTATGTTAAAGATGTAAAAACTGCAAATGATATCAATCCTCAATCAATTGATTCTCAATCAAATCAGACTTAATTACTTGTCTAAAATAGTTGATTGTAATCCTTTATTTTTATTATTTATTCTTCTGATTAGGCTTAATTATAGGGATTTATACTTTTGTGTTTCTCTTGTAAGTTGTATATATATTCACCTCTCTGTAATAGAAAATCTACTTCTCCTCTAAATCTTATATGGTATCAGAGCACTGATCCATTCTACCTCTTCCTTCTCGTTTTTTTTTCTTCTACACCCTCACCATGACTGGTACTTCAACTGTTGTACCCAACAGCAACATACCAAACAACAACGACCCAGCAGCACCTTTCACCCTCATTCAACTTCCAAACTCCATTAAACTCACACCTACAAACTATATTGCCTGGAAAACTCAGATTCAAGAAACCCTTCTGGGTTATGATCTATATAAATTTGTAGATGGCACTTACCCTTCTCCACCCACCATGCTCACCAATGATGGTAAAACTACAGAAAACCCTGCTGCCATCACTTGGTTTCGTCAAGACCGACTAGTTTTCGGTGCCCTTGTTGGAACTCTCTCTCAAAACTTGGTCCCTCTTGTCTCTCAAACTAGTACCGCTCATGAAGCCTGGCTTATCTTAGCCAAAACATATGCTAACCCCTCTCGTGGCCATCTCAAACAAATCAAAGATCACCTCGCTACTATCACCAAGAACACCCAAAACATCTCTGAATACATGCAGGCCATTAAAACCTGTACCGATCGTTTGGCTTCCATGGGAAAACCTATGGATCATAAGGATATCGTTGACAAAGTTCTTCAGGGTCTTGATTATGAGACTTACAAACCTGTCATTGATGCCGTCAATGCTCGTGACACACCTATTTCCTTTGAGGAGCTTCATGAAAAGTTAATCACAAGGGAGCTTGCCACCAAAAACATCGTCTTTACTCCCTTACCTACTACTGTTCTTACTGCTCAATACCGCCCCAACATCAACAACAATTGAGGGAAACAACAATGGTCCTCCTCAACCCCACCGTTGCTGCCACTTCCTCGTCATCAAGCACCCCTTCGCCACCAACGTCCTTATCTTGGTAAATACCAACGGTGCAAAACGCAAGGACATTCGCTTCATCAGTGTGATGCCTTCAAAGCACAGTTTCCTACAGCCCAGTTTCCTCAACACCGTGCACCTCAACAACACTACCAATCTCGTCCTTATGCACCGCAAGCTAATATGGCATCTACAACCTTCTCATCTCCAAATACGTGGCTCTTGGACAGCAGTGCATCGCATCATGTTACCAACGACATCAACAATCTCTCACTTCATGCTCCATATGATGGTACCAAGGAACTTGTGATAGGTGACGGCTCAAGCCTTCCGATTAATAACACTGGTTCTTTCTCTCTCACTACCCCCTCTAAAAATTTTATATTTTCTGATGTCTTACATGTTCCTTCCATCTCTCGAAACATTTTATCTATTTCCAAGTTTTGTCAAGACAACCAAACAAGTATTGAATTTTTACCCTCTCTTTTTCGTGTAAAGGAACTTTTGAAAGGAACGATCCTCCTTCAAGGTCGACCTAAAGACGGAATGTACGAGTGGCACCAACACTCTCCTCAAGTCTTCACAAGTCTCAAAATTCCCATGCATGATTGGCATCATAGAGTTGGGCATCCTTCGCTCTCTATACTTAGACTTTTAAATTCTAAATTTTCTTTATCTATTCCTGATTTTTCGATGTCGGATTGTAATTCTTGCAACATGAATAAAAGTCACAAGTTACCTTTCTCCACTTCTACTCTCTCATCTTCTGCACCTCTTCAGTTAATCTTTACTGATGTATGGACTTCTCCAATATTATCTTATGACAACTACAAATATTATGTCATTTTTGTAGATCACTTTACAAAGTATACTTGGCTATACCCACTTAAACGCAAATCTGATACATATGAGATATTCAAACGCTTCCAAGCTCTAGTAGAAAAATATTTCAATCTCCCCATAATCCAAGTTTTCTCGGACAATGGGGGGGGGGAATATGCAAAACTTACTCCTTATCTCACATCCAATGGCATATCTCATCTTACCTCTCCACCACACACACCCGAACATAATGGATTTGTTGAACGTCGACATCGACATATTGTCGAGACCGGTCTCTCTCTCCTATGTCATTCTAAACTTCCCCTTACCCACTGGCCACATGCGTTTGCTACCGCCACTTACTTAATTAATCGTTTGCCAACACCAACTCTCCAAAACATGTCACCCTTCCACAAATTATTCGGAATTCCACCGAATTATCATAAATTACGAAACTTTGGTTGTTTATGTTACCCGTGGCTTAGGCCATACTCATCTCACAAACTAGAATCTCGTTTTATGCCTTGCATCTTTGTAGGCTACTCACCCTCACAAAGTGCTTATTATTGTCTACATCTACTCACAAACCGCATTTATACGTCTCGTCATGTTAAGTTTGTTGAACATGTTTTTCCTTACCCCGAGATGTGTCCTTCTCATCAACCCACAACATGTGTATCACTTGATGAATGGTGCACTCTCACTATTCCCATTTCCCAACAACAAATACAAACACCTACCCCAATATCATTCCCTCTCTCCCCTTCACCATCTCTCAACGACACCTTCCCATCATCCTCAACCTCTTATTCTTCTACTTCTCCATCACCTTCTACTCCACCTCCACCTCCTCCTTCTCCTCCCCCTCCTACTCGAACAGTTACCACCAGACTCCAAAACAACATCAGAAAAGCCAACCCCAAATATGCACACCACACTTGTGTTCACCCTCACCCTACAGAACCAAAAACATCTTGCACTAGATTTTCACTTTGTACAGGAGCAAATACAACTTGGTAAACTTCGAGTTCAACATATATTTGGTAGTGATCAGCTAGCTGACGCTCTTACCAAACCGCTAGCTCGCACATTATTTCAGAATCTATTTTCCAAGATTGGACTTTCCCAAGGGCCGTCCATCTTGCGGGGGCGTGTTAAAGATGTAAACACTGCAAATGATATCAATCCTCAATCAATTGATTCTTAATCAAATCAGACTTAATTACTTGTCTAAAATAGTTGATTGTAATCCTTTATTTTTATTATTTATTCTTCTGATTAGGCTTAATTATAGGGATTTATACTTTTGTGTTTCTCTTGTAAGTTGTATATATATATTCATCTCTCTATAATAGAAAATCTACTTCTCCTCTAAATCTTATATATTATACCACCATCATTAGACTTATATAAATAGAGATATATTGTGAAACAATGTAGTTGTTGCCTGTTGGTTACTTAGAATTGATCGGATGATTCAATTCTTTATGTCTATATTCCACAAGCTCCTCTTTCTCTCTTCCAAGGCTTGGAAACTATATCTAGCATTCAGGAAGAAAGATGATCTCCTCATTTGGCTTCGGACGTCAATTGGATTCAAAGCGTTTGTATGAGACCATGGAGGCAACAAGCTTGATTCGTTTGTTTAGATTAAGATACCATCAAACGATTGTTGTTTGTTCTGGTACATTTTGAAATTTTATCAATCCTACGTCGTTTCGTATTGATTATTAGAAGAATGCGGTTATGGCTCTCGTATTCCAACATATTGTGGGTGCCTACTTTGATGAGACTCGAAAACAAAAGCCCTTTGGTTTTGATTTATCTAGTTTCTCACAATCGTGTTGAAGGGTGGTGGTGTTGTACCAAGTGATGTACTTTAAGCCTTAGAGGTGGTAGTGCTAAGTTTGGAGGGGCTTGGAGAGGTGGTGGTGGTGGTTTCTTTTGAGGCCAATGTGTGACCGAAATATGAAAAAGGTAAAAGGTCTGCATGTTACTGGATTTGTTTCATTTTTATGTTGATGGTTTGTTTCAACTTTCTGGCTCCCCGTTTCATCTTTTATTTTATGTATTTGTTTCATTGACATCAACAGTTTAACCTAGATGTAGTTTGGTGGTTTAAATCTAGGGGTTGGATTTGGGTAGAATTTTGGTGATTAGTGGTTGAATTGAGTATATGATGTGTTCTTGTGTATGTGTATGTTCTGGTGTATGGTGGCCGGAAACAAGGTGTTGGTCGGAGAAGAGACAAAGGGGGTGGGGTGGGGGTGGAACATGTAGTAACAATAAATTCATTAATTTATAACGATTTTTTAATTATTGATAAAAAGATAAAAATACCCCTGATTTAACAGAGTAAATTTAACCGAGTTAGGACAACTGGTCCATAATGATGGTGAAACTACAAGTATGCAATCCATAAAAAATAAATGTAAGAGACCCAATTCATAACTTTCATATAACCATAAGGCTGATATATGTATTTTACTCTATTATTTATGGGGGTTTTCTTTTTTCAATCTTAAAGAATATTATTAATTTTGATATATGAGTTACATACTATAATAAAAAATTGTCCAACTCTGAACATAAAAATTTTAAATGGGAATAGCATCGATTAAAAATGGATATTAATAATATTTTCTAATAGTGCAATCAGTCACATTGTACGATAAAATCTTTGTTATCCGCATGAAGGGGCTTTTGGACGTCAACAACTTTGTTTGATAATATATTTACGTGAGTATAAATAAAGTTTTTTGTCTCAGACTTTAGGAGCTTTGGTCTCAACTTTCTCTAATGAATTTCACTATATATTCAACATAATTTTGAGAGCTTTTGAATATCACACACTCGTTTAATTAGAAACTCAAATCACTTGTGTTTATCCCTGATAACCATATCATGTGTAAGCGATTGGATTTGAGTGTGAGTGATTTGTCACTTGTAAACGCAAAAAGTGTAACAACCAATATTCTACAACAGTTTATGCTACCATAAGGTATATATTAGTGGATTGACGTGCCTCGAGATGAAGTCGAGAAAAATTGACCAGTCATGTTGGTAAAGCACTCTAAATTGAAGTTAATGTGTTAAAACTCAGTTCTAAAATACAATCTTGACATTCTTTTGTTACTCTTATTAATTTTGAGTATTTTGTCAAGTTGTAGGTACTTAAGGGGTTGAAGTGCATGTGATAGATTCTAGAGGGACTAATGTTGTCAATACTTGTTTGTTATATAAAGAGTGCCTTGAGAGCTTTTTTTCACAATCAGAATTCATTTTTCATTCTCTAAATTTCCTTCTAAAATTCTCTCTAGTCTTCATCTTTAGTTCTCATCTTTTAGAACTAGAGTTTCATATTGTTCTTCATTTTTAGAGAATTGTTATGTAAAGAGTTATCATATTTCATATAAAATAAAATGAGTTATATTTTTCACATGGTATCAGTGCTTTAAGTGGCTCGATTTTTTTTTGAAGATTTCTCGTTTTTTCTTGGTTTTTAGTTCCTTTTCAAATTCTAAATTTGGTGGCGTAGATCTGTTATGGTCGGCTTGTTTCTTTTTCAACCGGAGCTCGTGACTTAAACCACAATTGTGAACATTGGAGCTTCATCTTAGATCTACCGTGTTCTTGTGTTTTCTTTTTCTCCGGGCCGTTTAACATCGCAGATCTACTCTGCTGGTGTATCTCCGGTTTTCTGGATTGTTGTCGGTGCCTCATCGACGGTTTTGTTTCAAATCTGCCCTTCGAAGGCTCTTAGTCACCGCAGACCTGCTCTGCCTTGACGTTTTTGTTTCAGATATGCCATACGACGGGCTCTTAGACACCGCATACCTGCTCTGCCGTGTTGTATCTGGCGACTTGTCGCTGCTGGTTCGATTCTCTGGCGACTTATCGCCATCGGCGGCTCTTAGACACCACATACCTGCTCTGCCGTGTTGTATCTGGCGACTTGTCGCTGCTGGTCCGATTGTACGACGTCTTATCATCGTCCTCTTTTTTTTCTGCAGGTCCTCCGGTGACTTATCGTCGTGTTCTTTTCCTCTGCAGATATGTTCATCCTTAAGGCACCGTGAGCCCTTTCTTCATGACTGTTTTGGCCGTGGTCTTGGCAAGGAACGGTTCAACAAGTTTTTTTTGTTTGTTTGTTCATATCTGTTTTGAAACGAACTTATTGCACCACCGTGAGCCTCTTTTTCACGGTGATCTGCCCGTGATTGGTGGCTAGGAACGGTTTGGTTGGATTACTCATTTCCTACTCATTTCCTTCCTTTATTCTTCTCAATCTTTGTTGATTAAATAAGTTTGTTTGTCTTGGTTCGTGATCCTTGAGGATCATCATTTAATCTCTCTAGATTTGGTGACAACTCCTCCCTTGTTGCATTTCTTTCTCTTTAGAATATTAGCTCAGTCTGTTACCGTATATTTTTTGTTTGTATCTAGATGTGGTCGTGCTATATCTAATCTAATCTCATACTTGTTTGTGGCTTAATATCCCTGGTGTAGGTGTGGTTGGTTGTGTTGTTTCTTTTTAAATCCGATATGTGCCTTCTCAAATCTATTTTTTTCTCTCAGATCTAGTCCGATATCTCAGATATGGTCCCATTTTTTTGTATCTCAGAGTTGGTCCTATTGTATCATTCTCAGATCTGGTCGTAATCTTAGATATGGTGCTTTTTTTTGTCTGTTCAGGTGTGATATCTGGGTTTTTTTTACTTACTTGCTTCGACTATTTTTCTGTTTCTGTATTTCTTGTTGAAAGAAGTTTATGAGGTGTGGCTTGACCTAACACCTTCGAGTGTTTTAGGAATCCTACCGTTTGTTAATCTCAAACTCTTCTCTATGTTTGCTTTCTTGTTGTTTTCAGTATGCCTACAACTGAGGTTGTCTCACCCTCTAATCTCACTGTGCAGTCTTTGATTGCCAAACTTGACTTTGTTGATCCCCTATATCTGCATCCAAGTGATACTAGCGGAGCTTCTATCCTAAATTTCAAGCTAAGTGGAATTGAAAACTACAAGGTGTGGTCATGTGCCATGATTCTTGCACTTGAAACAAAAAACAAAGTAGGCATTATTGACGGTTCCTGCACTACACCTAACAGCGATTCTGTTCTTGCTAAATAGTGGGATAGATGTAACTATGTCATTTTATCAGGATTTTAAGTTGACAGAAGAACTATTTTTGGGTCAAGTTTTCTCTACAATTGCATCTCAGGTTTGGTTAGAGTTAAAAGAAACCTATGATAAGGTTGATGAATCTATGACATTTAATCTTCATAAGAAAATAAACTCATTAACCCAAAATGGATCTCTTCTCTCTAATTATTATCACAGATTAAACTCCCTCTGGGAACAATTTGATGCATTGGTCAAACTTCCAGCATGTACTTGTAGTGCCTCTCATGAATTTTCTAAACATAATTAACTTTTATAACTCGTGCAGTTCCTAATGGGGTTAGATGATGTTTATTTGACTGTCAGGAGCAGTATATTAACCTTAGATCCTTTACCCACTGTTTAAACTATTTTTTCCATTATTTCCAGGGAAGAATCTGTACACCCCAAAAATTTGGGACAACAAAAATTCCCAAAACGGAAATGTGGTACATAAAATGCCAAAGCATGAGCTACCCAAAAAAGGGAACAATATACGTCTGTATAATTACAAGTTTGTAATAATAAAGCAATGAGGGATAACAACCTCTTAATCTAATTCCTAACAAGAAATGAGATTACAAACGGTTGCATCAAAGTCCCAAAATAACCATCTCCTATAATTGGCGTCCCAAAAGTGCTCCCAAGCTCTCATCTAAAGGCCACTAAACCTTCTTGGCAGTCGCGCCGCTAGAACCTGAGATACATATCAACACCCAACAAGTGTTAGGCCAAAAGAGCCTAGTGAGTTTGAACAATAGCATAACATAATCACTTAAGAAGTTAATAAACATAAAGGCCCATAGAGGAATCAATGGAGACCCAAAACACCAACGAGTTTCACCTCAAGAGTCGATGTACCTTGATGTTCACTCTCATGAGCAACATCCTGAAGGCCCGACACATTTAAAGACTACCTCCAAGGCATTACTCCAAATGGCAAAGATCTAGACACATACCAACAAGGTGGTGCCCAAGACTACATCCTCCTAGTGCCTACTCGAGGTTCATCCAATATCCAATCTCACATTATATACATTTTACTCCAAGAAAAATCATATAAAAGTTCCACATAGCTCAAAGTCTCATTTTAGGTCAAAATCCTAAATCATGTAAATTCCACATATAGCATTCATCAAACATGTATATCATGTGAATCTATCCCAACATTTGTCAACAAAATAACCTCATCAAGACCCTCATAAAATAGTAGAACTCAAGATCCCAACATTTCCAATATGGTAAAGTTAGGTCTACTTTGTCAAATAGTTAATCATAATGAAAAAGAACATGAAATGGTAGTAGAAAGCAAATAAAGACATGTATCTCATTTATAAGTGGTTAGAAAACTCGCTATCTAGGGTTTATAGAAAAACCCTAGAAAACTTGCAAAACCCTAGAAATGATGATGGAGAAGGAAGTTGATCTTGAGACTTGGAATCCTTGGTTGAAATCTTTGGTTGGGGATTGATTCTTGCAATAAATGTGGTGGTTGGTGACTTTATTGCTCCTTGAACTGATTTTCAGAGGTATTTAGAGAAGAGAGAGTATTTGGGGAGAAATAGAGAAATGAATTGAAGTTTGGATGATTTACCTCTTTTATCAGCGACACAGAGGTCACGCGCGGATGGTGGCGCGGGTCGGCCCACATGGATAGGCGCGCCGACCTCTGGAGTCGCGAGAGAATAGTGCCCTACGCGGGTCATGGCGTGGCTATCCGTGCGGTACACTGCTGATACCTTGTCTTCTTTTCGGCCAAAAAATCAGGGTGTTACAATCCTCCCCACCTAAAGAGGATTTCGTCCGCGAAATCAAGTCTTAGATGAACAGATGAGGATATCGCTTCATGTCTACCTCTGCTTCCCAAGTTACATTCCCACCCCAGTGATGCTTCCATTGGACCTTCACCATGGTCACTTTTTTATGGCGTAATTTCTTCGTCTTTGATTCCAATATTGCTTCTGGTTCCTCCATGCAACGATTCCCATTATCCACCCAAATTTCCGTCAATGGGATAACTCTATCCTTCTCGGCTAGACGTCTATGTAGATAACACACATGGAAGGTAGGGTGAATCGCGTCCATTTCCGACGATAAGTCAAATCTATATACTTGAAGTCCCACCCGCTCTAGAATAGTAAAAAGGTCCAAGGAATGAGGACTAAGCTTCCCGCGTTTTCCGAAGCGGATAATCCCTTTCCACGGTGACACCTTCAACATGACTCGTACCACTTGGAACTCGACCGGTCTCCGCTTCTTGTCCGCATAGATTTTCTGACGATCTTACTCCGCCTTCAAACGCTCTCGGATAGCTTTTACTTTGTCCATTGTTTCTTGCACGATTTTCGGCCCGACAAATTGCTTTTCTCCTGCTTCAAGCCAATACACTGGTGTTCTACATTTCCGCCCATACAGCGCTTCAAACGGTGTCATCCCAATGCTCGAATGGTAGCTATTATTGTAGGCGAACTCCACTAAAGGTAGATGTGAATCCCAATTACCTCCAAAGTCTATAACACACGACCAGAGCATGTCCTCGAGAGTTTGGATTGTCCTCTCACTTTGACCGTTGGTTTGAGGATGATAGGTCATGCTCAATTTGACTCCCGTGCCCAACTCCTTTTGTAGACCATCCCAAAACTTTGAAGTGAACCGGCTGTCCCGATCTGTAACTATAGATAGTGGAACCCCATGACGCGATACCACTTCATCGATATAGAGCTTGGCTAATTTGTCCATCGACAACGTCTCTCGCATCGCCAAAAAGTGTGCGCTCTTCATGAGCCGATACACCACCACTTGGTAACGAAGTCGATCGTGATATGCTCCCACTTTCATTCCAGAATGGCCAATGGTTGCAAACTCCCGTAGGGCTTTTGATGTTCCTCTTTGACCTGAAGGCAAGTAATGCACATTTCCACATAGTTGGCCACATCGAGCTTCATTACCGGCCACCAGTAGTGCAACTTCAAATCTCTATACATCTTGGTGCTACCGGGATGTATAGAGTACTTGGATTTAAGAGCTTCCGCCAAGAGTAACTCACGAATTCCTCCAATCTTCAGTACCCAAATCCTTCCTTGAAATAGCTTGACGTTGCGGCTATCTTCCGTTAGTAACTCTCGTTGCTTTACCATGATTTCGGCTTTAAGATTCTCTTCACGAAGTGATTCGACTTGACTTGCTTTGATGTCCTCCACTAGGATTGTTATCACGTCGATTCTAGAAAATGGCTATTTTGACTTCGCTCCCATAATTCTTCCGGATCAATGCATCCGCCACCACATTGGCTTTACCGGGGTAGTAAAACAACTCACAATCGTAGTCCTTCAAAAGTTCTAACCACCTTATTTGCCTCAAGTTGAGGTCTTTTTGATAAAATATGTATTTCACGCTTTTGTGGTCGGTGAAGAGTGTACACTTCGTCCTGTAGAGGTAGTGCCGCCATAACTTCAATGCAAATACCACCGCCACTAGTTCCAAGTCATGTGTAGGGTAGTTCTTCTCGTAATCTTTGAATTGTCGTGACGCGTATGCTATCACCTTTCCCCTTTGCATCAAAACACACCCAAGACCCAACTTGGAGGCATCACTATAGACCACAAAATCGTTTGATCCTTCGGGCAAGGATAGTATTGACGCCTCGCATAACTTCTTTTGAAGGGTTCTGAAAGCTTGTTCTTGTGCCTCGGTCCATAAGAACTTGACGTTCTTCGTTGTCAACGATGTAAGTGGAGAGGCGATCTTTGAAAAGTCTTAAATAAACCGTCGGTAGTAACCAGCCAAACCCAGAAAGCTCCTTATTTTCGTCGAACTCGTCGGTGGTTCCCAATTCATCATTGCCTCAATCTCCGCCGGGTCTATCTTCACTCCGTCCTTTGATACCACGTGGCCCAAGAATTGGACCTCTTGCAACCAAAATTCGCACTTTGAGAACTTTGCACGTTCGTCAACCCGAATGGCATGACTAGAAACTCATAGTGAGTGTACCTCGTTCGAAACGCCGTCTTCGGGATGTCGCCTTCATTTACCCGCACTTGATGGTAACCGGATCACAAGTCTATCTTAGAGAAACATCCCGCTCCTTGCAATTGATCAAAGTGGTCGTCGATTCGAGGTAGTGGATACTTTTTCTTCACGGTAACCTTGTTTAACTCACGATATTCGATACACATTTTCATCGATCCATCCTTCTTCTTTACGAACATAACTGGAGCTCCCCATGGTAACGAGCTCAGTCTTATGAATCCGTTCTCAAGTTTTTCTTGTAGTTGGGTCATCATCTCTTGCATTTCCATTGGGGCTAGACGATAGGGGGCATGGGCGATTGGAGCGGCCCTCGGAGTGAAGTCAATATGAAACTCTACTTGGCATTCGAGCGGTAGCCCAGGTAGGTCATCCGGAAAGACATCCGGGTAGTCACGCACCACGTCCACATCCTCAATTTTCTTTTTTTCAGATTTTGCGTCGATAATGAAAGCCAAGTATGAAGGACACCCCTTGGCTAGGCTCTTGCACGCTTTGAGTGATGAGATGATCGTGGTAGCCTTCCGACTCTTTTACCCGTAGACTAACACTTCTCCTCCCTTCGCCAAGGGTATTCTAACCATCTTTTTGGAACAAAATATACCGGCGTCATGCGTAGCTAGCCAATCCATCCCTATAACCACATCAAATCCCCCAATAGCCGCTGGTAATAAATCCAAACAAATGAATCTCTGTCTAAATCTATGGTACACCCCTCGAAACGTTCTCGAACTAACATATGATCCCCATTGGCTACCTTTACCACTAGTGCATCAGATAACAAGCTAATATGAATAGTGAAGTTCTTACAAAAAGTGGTAGACACAAGCGATCAGTTCGCACTGGAATCAAACAAAACACTAGCAGGTAGGGAGTTAACTAGGAACGTACCCGACACTACGTCCGCCGTATCCCTTGCCTCTTCTGCCGTCATTTGGAAAGGCCCGACTTGGAGCCTTTGGTGGAATCTCCTTCTTCAGCGCGGCTTCGCTCGACACCCCTCAGTGACCTCCCACAAGCTTGGGACACTCTTTTTTTACGTGCCCCGGTTCCCGACATTCGAAACAAACCGGCCCCTGGGAGGGGCAATCACGGCTTACATAGTCTTTCCTCCCGCACTTGAAACATTCGACAGTGTTGGAGAAAGGTCTCGGATTACAAGGCCTAAAATGTTTACTCCTATACTTGAGGCACCACCTCGCCACACGTTGGGGCTCCATGTTCCTTCCCCCGGAAAAGGGTTTGGAAGGTAGTGCGGGCCCGGTTGGCCCCTCTTACTTTCGTTTCTCGCTTGGTTGACTTCTTTCTTCCTTACCTTGAATGAGGTCGTCCTCCACTAGTTGGGACTCCTCAATAACCTCTTGCAATGTAGACACCCGGGCGTTCCTAACACTTGTCTTCATGTCCACAAGCAAGCCCCTCAGATTGGCCTTTATCTCCGATCTCTCATCAACAAGCCATATACTCAACCAGACTGAGCTTCTCCACAAATTGGCTTGAGTACTCAGCAACAGTCAGATTCCCTTTCTTCAAATTTCTGAACTCCTCTTCTATCTTGTCAAGAGCTCTTTCGTTGCAGTACTTGTCCATCACCTTCCTTTTGAAGGTTGGCCAAGTGAGCTGGGCCAAAACCTCCGGAGTTAGAGCCGATCGGGTGAGGTTCCACCAACTCAAGGCTCCCCCTCTAAACAACTGAGATGCGAACTTAACTCTTTCGGAGTCGTCGCATCCGCTCGATTAAAATGCCATTTCCACTTCTCGTATCCAGTTCATACAAGCCACGGGATTATTTGCCCCGGAAAATTCTGGAGGCTTGCTACACAAAAAGGTCTTGTACGAACTACCTCTTTCCTTTCTTCATTCAGCTCCTACCGCTTGCTCTTCTGTCCCTACGATATTACCTGTACCACCCAACCCAATTATTGCGTTGTCTACCACAATCTCGTGCCTACGGTGGCTTGCATCCCGATCCTCTAGTATCTTTATGAATCTCTCATCGCGTTTATCCATCGTGGAGTTCATCATTTGCATGGTACTGGTTATCATAACCGATTGAGTGTCCACCTCTTGAATAGCCAGGTTCTCGGTCTCTAGGTTCACTCGTGGAACCACATCAATGACGTCCCTCAACATAGTAGGAATTGGAGGGTCGGTTTGATTGTCCGCTGGGGTAGCTCGCCTTGTCGTTTTTGGGGCGGTTACGCTTGCTTCGTTACCCACATCGGGAGTCACAACCTGACTCCTCGTATTTACCATTATGAACTGTCACACATGATAAAGATCACATCGGTTAATTCTTTAAAAGATTATCGATTTAATATGTACTACTACAATGATCAATCACCATAATAACAATTTCAAGTATGCTCACGTAATCATAAATTCAGAACAACACTGGCCAAGTGAGATTGTGAACGCATTTTACACACGAATTCTTGTCATCATCACCAAAAAAAATTTAACCAATGTATTTTCGCAATCCTAATACTCTCCCCACCTAGGAACATTCTACCCAATAGGAAAGTGAAACTACATACATCTACAACTTAAGTCTAGGTATACTAGAGTCAAAACCTAGTTCATTTAAACTAAAACTCTGATACCAACTTGTAACACCCCAAAAATTTGGGACAACAAAAATTCCCAAAACGGAAATGTGGTACATAAAATGCCAAAGCATGAGCTTTCCCAAAAAGGGACAATATACACCTGTATGATTACAAGTTTGTAATAATAAAGCAATGAGGGATAACAACCTCTTAATCAAATTCCTAACAAGAAATGAAATTACAAACGGTTGTCATCAAAGTCCCAAAATAATCATCTCCTATAATTGGCATCTCAAAAGTGCTCCTAAGCTCTCATGTAAAGGTCACTAAACCTTCTTGGCAGTCGTGCCAATAGAACCTGAGATACATATCAACACCCAACAAGTGTTAGGCCAAAAGAGCCTAGTGAGTTTGAACAATAGCATAGCATAATCACTTAAGAAGTTAATAAGCATAAAGGCCCATAGAGGAATCAATGGGGGATAACCAAAACACCAACGAGTTTCACCTCAAGAGTTTATGTACCTTGATGTTCACTTTCATGAGCAACATCCCGAAGGCCCGACACATTTGAAGACTACCTCCAAGGCATTACTCCAAATGGCGGAGATCTAGACACATACCAACAAGGTGGCGCCCAAGACTACATCCTCCTAGTGCCTACTCGAGGTTCATCCAATATCCAATCTCACATTATATACATTTTACTCCAAACAAAATCATATAAAAGTTCCACATAGCTCCAAGTCTCATTTTAGGTCAAAATCCTAAATCATGTAAATTCCACATATAACATTCATCAAACATGTATATCATGTGAATCTATCCCAACATTTGTCAACAAAATAATCTCATCAAGATCCTCATAAAAGCAAAGGATGAAGTTTTTGAAAATATTGTTGGTTTTTGTAAGATGCTTCAAACCCAATTTGGGAAATTTGTTAAACTTTTTCGATGTGACAATGGAACTGAGTTTTTGAACCAAAGAGTAAATGAAATTTTTAAATATTGTGGAATTGTTCATCAGACTTCTTGTGTTTATACGCCTCAACAAAATGGGGTGGTAGAACATAAGCACAAACATTTACTTAATGTAGCAAGAGCTTTAATATTTCAGGGAGGTGTTCCGTTAAACATGTGGAGTGAATGCATTCTTACTACTACATATCTTATAATTCGAACTCCTTCGTCTATATTAAATGGTAAATGTCCTTATGAACTTGTGTATAAGTTTGTTCCAGTACTCACTCATTTAAGAAATTTTGGTTGCCCCTGTTTTTCTATGAAACCTAATGTGTTAGATAAATTCAGCTCTAGAGCTGAAAAATGTGTTTTGCTTGATTATTGCAACTCGAAGAAAGGTTATTGACTTTATAAACTTGATTCAAAACAAATATCGGTTTCAAGAGATGTAACTTTTTATGAAAATGTTTTTCCTTTTAAAATGAGTGACATTCCCGAATCAAACTCTGGAAATTTGAATTCTTTAAATTCCTTTTAAAAACTTTTATGAATCGAAAACTTGAATTTTTATTAAGCAGCTTCATCCTTTTATAGGGAAAACAACCCTAATTACAAACAAAAAGGAAACTAAAATAAAGGTAACAATCAAAGGAGATAATCGCCAAAAAAGGGGAGGAGAAGAAAAGGAAAAGATAACAAACGAAATCCTTTACTCCCCCTTAAGTGGGAGCATGTAAGTCTCAAATGCCCAACTTGAAAAGTAGCATGCGTAATCGATCCGTGCCCAATGCCTTAGTGAAGATGTCAGTCACTTGTACTTTCGTGTCAATACTGATAGGTTTGATTTCCTGTGACTCAACACGCTTGCGGACAAAATAGCAATCCATTTCGACGTGTTTAGTCCTTTCATGAAAAACAGGGTTATTAGCAATATGTCGAGCTGCTTGATTATCACAGAAAAAAGGTGTAGGGCTAGTCTGAGGTGCCGGCAGAATTCGAAGTAACCAACGAATCCACAAGACTTCACTAGTGGTTGTCGCCATAGCCCTATACTTAGCTTCAGCGGAAGATCTCGAGACAACTGTTTGTTTCTTAGTTTTCCAAGAGATGGGTGATCCACCTAAAAGTAGCAAGTAATTTGTACGAGATCATCGTGTGAAAGCACATCAAGCCAATCTGAATCACAATAGGCTATAAGATCAAGACCTCTTTCCTTTGGTATAAAGACTCCTTGACCCGGAGTGGTCTTTAGGTAACGTAGGATTCTGACTGCAACATCCATGTGACATTGTTGAGGATCAGATACAAACTGACTAAGCATATTGACTGAATAAGCAATGTCTGGTCTGGTAGCTTGGAGATAAAGCAGTCTTCCAACAAGGCGACGAAATTGGCTAGCATCTACCTTGGGACTGTTATGACTTTGATCTAACCGTAAATTTTGTTCCATCGGAAACAGGCTTGGACGACACCCCATTAAACCACTGTCTTCAAGAATATCAAGTATGTACTTGCGTTGACTAAGCACAATACCATAAGGTGTACGTGTCACTTCTATTCCCAAGAAGTATTTTAACGGACCCAAATCCTTAATGCTGAACTTCTGATCGAGAAAGGACTTTACTTCTTGTATCTTTGCGGCATTATTACCGGTGATGATGACATCATCAACATAAATCAAGGCAGCAACAAAAACATTATTATTGTTGAAAATGAACAAAGAAGCATCAGCATGGGTTTGTCGAAATCCCAATCCAGTGAGTGTTGAAGTGAACTTTTGGTACCAGTTGCGAGATGCTTGACGAAGACCATAAATAGACTTTCGCAATCTACAAACACGTGTTTCTTCTTTTTTTTTTTCAAAAAACCATCTGGAATTTTCATGTAGACTTCTTCTTTGAGGTCGCCATGCAAAAAAGCATTGTTCACATCGAGTTGATGGATAATCTAGTCCTTCTTAGTTGCAACAGCAAGGAGTGTTCTGACTGTTACCAATTTAGCAACAGGGGCAAAAGTGTCATGAAAATCAACCCCCTCCATTTGTGTGAATCCTTTCGCGACCAATCTCGCCTTATACCTTTCGATCTCACCATCTGGCTTGTATTTTATTTTATACACCCATTTGGAATTGATGGCACGTTTACCCTCAGGTAAGTTTTCAGGGGTCCAGGTACCATTGTTTTCGAGGGCTTTGATTTCCTCTTTCATTGCCCTAACCCATTTTTCATCTCGCATGGCCTGCCCAAAATCTTTTGGTTTACTGTTGGAGCTAATTGCTGACAAGAAAGCCTTCTGTTTATCAGAAAATTTGTCATAAGAAAGATAGCGAGTTAGGGAATGTACCGTCGAAGAAGCTTGATGTCTAGTGGATTGTGCGTGGTCTATCGAAGGTGGCAGCTTGACGACGAAATCTTCAAACCGTTTCGGTGGTGCTCTATTCCTCTTCTCTTTTTGACCTTGTGTAGTTGTTTCTGTATTTTGGGTTACAGGGTCACTTACGGGGTCTTCTGGAATAACTTGGGCATCTGTGGTCAACTCCTCATTAGTTTCTTCAATATTCTCCCTTGCCTCTTCAACTTCAATATCATAATCTGTGTTTGCATCTTTAATTTCCCAATCACTTTCTCTTACTTCTGCATAATCTTCTTTTACCTTGTCTCTGGTCACCATAAAAGGGAACTCGTTTTCTACGAATTTTACATCCCTTGAGACAGTGATTTTGTGTGTATCAAAGTCATATATACGATACCCTTTTGTCCTTGAGGGTATCCGATAAAAACCCCAGGTCTCCCCCTCACTTCAAACTTATCTCCCTTTGTTTCTATATTTCTTGCATATACCAAACAGCCAAAAACCCTCATGTGATCATATTCTGGTTTTTGCTTAAAGAAAACTTCAAAAGGAGTTTTAAAGTTTATAGCTTTGGAAGGAAGCCTGTTTATGATGTAGGTGGTTGTTAAGATGCAGTCTCCCCAAAATGTGATGGGTAAGTTAGCTTCAAATCTTAAGGCTCTAACTATTTCAAGAAGGTGTTTGTGTTTTCGTTTAGCGACACCATTCTGTTGTGGGGTGTTTGGACAAGAAGTCTCAAGAATGATACCTTTGGAAGCATAAAAATCACTTATAAAACCCGAGGTGAATTCTCCCCCGTTGTCGCTCCTTATTCTTTTGACGTATTTTCCAAATTGAGTCTTGATCATATTGCACAGATTGATAAGGTGGTTGCTTGCTTCTGATTTGTGTTTAAGTAAAAACACCCAAACAGCTCTACTAAAATCATCAACCACGGTCAAAAAATAACGTGCCCCTGTGAGCGAAGGAGTTCGATAATTTCCCCAGATATCACAATGAAGTAAATCAAAACACTCAATCGTTTTAATAGAACTTTTAGGAAAAGGAAGTCTAGTGTGTTTTGCCTTTACACACGAATAGCAAACACTATTATTTGATCTAGGAACAAGATTTTTTAAAAAACTCAAAAAAACGTAACTTGGAGTCTGAAGTGTGACCAAGTCTTTTGTGCCAAACTTGAACATCTGGTGCAGCTATCATCGCCATTTTCTTTTCTGCCACCGAATCCATTCGATAGATACCACCCTTGCACTTACCCATGCCAATCAAGTTCTTCTTGAGTAAGCCATGTACAAGATAAAAATCAGGGTAAAAGGTCACTACACAGTTTAAATCTTTGGTTAATCGACTAAAAGAGTGCAAGGTGCATTTAAAATCAGGAACAAATAACACATTCCCAATTCTAATTCCATTTGGAAAATTGCCATTCCCTTTTCCATTAACCGGAATGGAATTTCCGTTTGGTATGATGACAGGTGCCTCATGATTGCAATCTATCCCCTTTTCAAGCAGATTCGAATCACATGTCATGTGTTCCGTAGCACCTGTATCAACAATCCAAGAATTGTTGCCAACATCCTTACCAGCCATGTTACCGACAGGTCCTACACTCTCCTCGTTAGCGTTCTTGAAGTGCTTGAGAAACTCCTGATATTGCTCGTTCGTCATGATGGGTACTTGTGTGGTTTCAGTGTTGGCAAACGCTGCTTTGGGTCGACCTTTCTCTTTCTTTTCTTTTCCAGGCCACCACTCGGGATAGCCAATTAACTTGAAGCAACCATTTTTATTATGTTCCGTTCTACCACAGAAGGTACAATTTTCAGCTTCATCACTGTTGTTGCGTCTTGCCTCCTTCGTACCGCCTTTGTTACGCTGTGGTGTTGAGTTATTAGTTCCTTCCTTTCTGTTCTGAGCAAGTCTTTGAAAGGCAACAACCTCATGTGTGGGTTTTCTTGTGGCCGTTATGGCTCTCTGTTGTTCATCTTCTGCGACCAAATGATAAGCAGTGCCAAGCGTAGGAGTGGGTTTTGAGGCAAGAATCTGAGTTTTAATTGTTGCAAACTCATTGTCCAGTCCCATCAAAAACTCGTAGAGCCTATCCTTTTCTTTTGCTTCGTTCAGTCTTTTTCCAGCATCACATGTACACCTTCCGTAGGTGCAATAAGGCGTTGGCGACACGGTTTGTATTTCGTCCCACAGTCCTCGCATCTTGGTGTAATAGGCTGAAACAGATGCGTCGTTCTGCGTCGTGGTGGTCAAGGTCTGTTTCAGTTCATATGCTCGAGGAGCACTTTCCTTACCAAATCTTTCTTCAAGATTTGTCCATATCTCCGCAGCGGTGTTGGCGTATTTGACGCTTGATCTGATATCCTTCTCCATGGTTGTAGTCAACCATCCCTTTATCATAGCATCACATCTCATCCATAACATATATTGTGTCGATTCTTCTTCTGGCTTTTTGATTGAACCATTAACGAAACCGATTTTGTTCTTTGCGAACAAAAAGTTCTTCATATCTTGAGCCCAATCCCCATAGTTGCTGTCAGAGAGAACATCGTTTACCTGCATCTGCCTTGGATAATCAGAAGGATGAAGATAATATGGAGAATTGGGATCGATGGTGTTTCCATCGTTTTTCAGTGGCGGCGCCGTGCCTTCTTCGGTCATGGTGTCGTTGATTTTGAGACGGATCAATCAAACCCGCTCTGATACCATAAAAACTTTTATGAATCGAAAACTTGAATTTTTATTAAGCAACTTCGTCCTTTTATAGGGAAAACAACCCTAATTACAAACAAAAAGGAAACTAAAAGAAAGGAAACAATCAAAGGAGATAATCGCCAAAAGGGGGAGGAGAAGAAAAGGAAAAGAAAACAAACGAAATCCTTTACCTTTGATAATGTTTTTGTTCCTACTAATCATTCTTCTGATTCTTTGACCAATGATGATAATAGGGATAGACTTGTAACTGAAAATTTACCTCAATATTATGGCCCTAGTTTCTGTGGCGGTCAGAACAGTGCTGCCAATCAACCGACTGGGAGTAACACTGATCTGTCTACCGAGAGCCAGAGTGTTGTAAGTCCTGGAATATATTGAAGAGGATCTAACCAAGATTCAGGGTGTTACATGTGCTCCAGGATATTTGTGGAATTGGAAGTTAAAAGGTGCACTGTTTTAAAAATGTTTCAATTTTATATTAGTTTTTGCCTAAATTAATTAGTTATAATGTTATATAATTATGTTTACATGATTTCATTGATTTGTTTGTTTTGAATTTTTATAATTATTATCTTGTTGATGTTAATTTGTTTAATCAGTCTAAAGGTTATTTAAATTTGGTTAGTTAATTTTAATTTGTAGAATATTAATTTAGTACTGAGGAAACAAAAATTTTTCTCGAAATCAACAAAAAAGACTTAAAAGATCTCTTGAAATCAACTAAAAAATCGATATATTATCTAGAAATCAACAAAAAAAACTCAAGAAAATCACTTTAAATTAACCAAAAAACTTAAAAAATCCCCTGAATACAGAATTCGATTAAAAACATATCAAATGACTTTGCAGATGTTTCATCCAACTTAAATGTGCAACCGCTCGGGAAAAATCCTGGGTCCACCATAAAAAATTAACCAATAATTAAATAAGTTGGTACCATGACACTACCGTGATCCATGACTTCCAATATCATGTAAAAACCAAATTTTTATATTTGGTATGGTACTACTATAACTAATATCAATAAGTTGTTACAAATTTAAATTAAAAACATTAATACATATATTAACTAGTTTGCTTTGTTACAAAATTTTCTTCCCTACAAAAATGTGTACTTTACCCATGGAGTAACTTTCACAATGAATGAAACTACGAAATCTAAAATATTGTAGATCCTGAAATATTGGTTTTAAAAGCATGGATCGTACAACATAATTTATTGAAAAAATATGAATAATAATAAATGGTGTTGCGGTTCATATTAATTGCACATCATTATTTCCCCTACTTTGATATTGGCTTTTGGTCTTTTTTGTCTCCAAAAAAATCTTGTTATGTTTATGGACCATTGGACCTAGGGCTGTAAACGAACCGAACGAACACGAACGGAAGTTTGTTCGTGTTCGTTCGTTTAACTTAACCGAACAAACGAACGAACACGAACGGTAAACGAACGAAAATTTTTGTGTTCATGTTCATTCGTTAAGAAAATATGTTTGTTCGTGTTCGTTTATGTTCGTTCATTAAGAGCTAAACGAACGAACATAAACGAACGAACATAAATGAACATAAACGAACGAACATAAATGAACATAAACGAACGTAAACGAACGAACATAAATGAACATATACGAACGTAAACGAACGAACATAAATGAACACAAATGAATAAAAAACAACCACCATTACTCATAATTTCTTTCGTAAAAAATAACATAAAAAAATAAAAAAATGAATATACTTAGGAGGTATAAAAAAGGAATTTTAAAAAATTAATTTAATTAACGCTTTGACAAATTAATGTCATAATACATATAAATATATTTATATATATAAACAAATATAAACGAACGTAAATGAACGAACATAAACGAACGTAAACGAACGAACATAAACGAACGAACATTAACGAACATAAATGAACGAACGAGACCATTGTTCATGTTCGTTCATTTAACTAAACGAACAAAAAAATGTGTTCATGTTCGTTCATTTATTAAATAAACGAACATAAACGAACTTCCCGCCGAACGGTTCACTGAACGTTCGGTCCGTTTACAGCCCTAATTGGACCCCAACTTGGGCTATGTTTGGCAAAAAAAAAAACTAACTTTTTTTTCTTGTACATGTTTGAATGACCATAAGCTAGCTTATTGAAAAACTACTCATAGTAGCGTTTTAAAAAGCTAACTTATAAGCTAGTTTGCCAAACAATGCCTTGATCACTACTTCCAAACCTAAAAGAGAGAGAGAGAGGCAAATCATTATAAAATTACAAATTTTACAACCCATTTCCTAGGCGTAGATTTCATTAATCAACGGTCAAGATTAAAATGAGTTATTTATGGTAATTAAAATTAAAAACTAATATATTTAATTAATGAAATTAGAACGCGAGGGTAAAATCATATATTGTAATTTCAAGACATAATTAAGGAAAAACAGATGAAATTGTGATATTTTTTGGAACATGATCAAGATTGTAGTTGGTTACCAAAATTAAAAATTAATATATCTAATTGATTAATGAAACCATGATGTAATCATGATATTTTGGGGAACACAATTAAAATTAAAAAAAATAATATATTCAATTGATGAAGCCATGATCTAATGAATAAGGTTTCAACCGTGATGAACATTGTGATGTAAATATGCAGAAGAGAATTATGATAAACCCATGATGAAACTGTGATGAAGATCGTGATGAACACTACGTGAAGTTTTGATGAAAACGGACATGAAACGGATATGAACGACGATGAACGGAGATGAACAACGATGAAAGGAGATGAAAACGGATATGAAACCAAAATGACACGGAGATAAAACAAAGATGAACATATATAAACGGTGAACGGAGATTAACCAGAGATAAGTCGAGAGTTGATCGTGATGGCATTAATCGAGTTGAACAACATATATATTTATGTATCCATCTGAAACATCTATGAAAAACACAATTTCAAGATGTTGATATGAAGCTGCAAACACTCGAATATGGAGCAGTACTTCATTCATCCACTTTTGTTTAATAGATTGATTTTTAATTAAAACAAAATAAAAACCATAATTAGTTGGTTACTAATTTAAAGATATCCAAAAATAACTGTAGATGATAACTAGCATAAATAAATGGACAAAATATTGGACTCATTTCGAAGGTATTGACGAAACGATTACAATGGTATAATTTGTAAAAAATAAAAATGTTTTTTAATGCATTTTAGTTCATATATATTATTTATGTTTACATGATAAAAGTCTAAAATGAAAAATAAAAAAGTAATGGATTAAAAATAAAACTACATACCTAATTATAAGGGTAGTAAATGTAAGGTATAAATTAAAAAAATTGAATTAAGGAAAGATTTAAGGAGGAATGAATGTGGATTTGCTAAATGAACTTATAATGTAAAATACGTCCAGATACATGTTTAGGCGAGAAAATGAAAAAAATGAGCTAACCAGAAGACGACACGTGTCATTCTAGTTACTTATTTAATATATATATATATATATGTTTGTTTGTTTTTTTTTCTTTCATAAAAATATTTTGATATTTTAAAATAATTTGAAAATAAAGATAATTTATAAACAAAAACCTAATTTATCTATACTATATTATAAAGATGGCATAAAAAACTCTTAATTACAACTCACTAACCTTTATGTACTATCATTTAAAGTTATCTACTTAAAATCTCTTAAACATAACTACTAAAGTCTAATGTACTACATGTAAAGCTTTTAACCCTAATTAATATATTTCATCCTTATCCCCCAAAATCCTTATCTCTAATCCTCAAACCCTAAAATTATGAAATTTGAATTATAATAAACATAATCAAAACAGGATAAACATCTCAATTTAAATATAAAAAATTTAAAATATATAAGATAATTAATGAATTTTAATAAACTACTTAATTTTTTTTATATAAAAAAATTATATTGTTAAGCCTAAATTAAACAAATTTATACATAAAAAACCATTATCACTCAATAAAAATCATCCAAAATCGTACTGTAAATCAATAAAAAAATAAAAAAATAAACATTAAAATCGTGATGTATTAAGCATTATGTACTATTATTTAATGCTAATCTACTTAAAATATTTTAAAAAACAATTAATGAAGCAATATGTACTATTTTTAAATGCTTTTAACCCTAATTAATAAATTTCATCCTTATCCCCCAAAATCTTTATCTCTAATCCACAAATCCTAAAATTATGAAATTTGAATTCTGATAAACATAATCAAAACATGATAAACATCTCAATTTAAATATAAAAAATTTAAAATATATAAGATACTTAATTTTTTTAATATAAAAAACATTATATTGTTAAGCCTAAATTAAACAAATTTATATATAAAAAAACCATTATCACTCAATAAAAATCATCTAAAATCGTACTATAAATCAATAAAAAATAAAAAATAAAAATAAACATTAAAATCATGATGTATCTCACTGCATTGCACGAGTCCGCTTTTAGTAGATATTATAATATGACCATTCACAAATGACATCAACAATCAAACTAACGCGGGATCTTGTTTCAAGTCAATTTTTTTTAACTTCATTTTGCCAACAAAAGAAAAACAAAGAAAATATGAGTTTAAATTGTATTTCAAGGTCTCGGGGATTTGGTTGAATTTACGGGGTTATGAATTGTCTTTCATTTCAATCTTATGTTTGATTTTTAAAGGAAAGTTCGGATATGAAATCACAAGATTTCAATAAAATCTCACAAACAGGATTTCACGAATTTTTATAGAATTTGTTTGTAATAATATTTTAAAATGTATTTTTTTTTTGTAATAATCTACAAACTAAACACATCAAAGATTTCTTATTTCAAGACCTTCGCCCTATAAGAGAACTCTTATAATTTTTAGGCAACTCAACTATTAAAGAACGTGTTTGCTTTTTACAATAACTTTTTAATGCGGGTCATCTAATTTTAGATTCAACTAGGTATTAGAAGATCATTTTTTTGGAAGGGTATCCTAAGCTATGCCTAAACTAATCATTTGACAAATTATGACCGTAAGACATTAGCTCTTATTCAACCTCAGTAGCCACAATTGTTGTGTATGTCTGGATTCGAACCATAGACATATAAAATATTCCACCACATCCTCCAAGATCTTAACCAATACGCCACAATCCTTGTGGCATCGGTTTCATTTGCTTGTTTTCTATTCAGACGTTATATTACATTTTTCCACCAATGAAATATATGGTTTAATCCAGTTATGAATTCATTGGATTATTTTATGATAATTATATATTAAATTGTGACTTGGTTTTATTAAATTCTAAGGGTTGACAAAATAGATTCAATCACATGAAAAAATATATGTTTCAAAATTTGGCATTTGTTGCCGACATTGAACCACACAACTTTTAAAAGGTAGGCTGCTAAACTTTATCAACATTAATTTGTTTGTTTACATCTAATAAGAAAATTCGTATTAATTTACGTATAAATTTGACATGGTTTTCTATATTTTTTTAAAAATTTAAATGATCCAATTAATTTCAGATTAAAATTTAGAAACCAGACATATTAACTTTATGTCGATTATTCTCGTCATTCTACATCTCTAGATACCTTGAGTCCATATAACGTCAACTCTCACACCACCCAAACAAAAATAAGAACTTACGATTGAATAAAAATACACATTCTTTCTTTTTGCACATAATAATGCAAAAATCCTTTCCTTATTAGGAATTACTGCGAAGATCTCTTATTTATTACTTGTACAAACCACTTTTAGTCCCGATCCTATTTCGAGTAGCACGTGTCCTAGCCCAACCCCCACAAAGAAACTACATTTTGAGGCCTTGGACCGTTTAATTATACCTGTGGGGTATGTTAGGGATCGAATAACATCTTGTGATTATGTAGGGCATGTTAGGGATTGAATCAAAATCTTTATCATGATAATGTATTCATGAAAATATGAAATCAATATCTGTTTTAGTTACATGTTTTGATTATAAATTAAAATTAGAACGTGGTTCAGGGAAACAACTGGTTGGCTTGCTTTGGATGTTGATAAGACACATTAAAATTAGAACGTGGGTCACGAAAACTACCGGTTGAGTGGCAATGGTTAGAGGTGGTTTCGAGATTGATTAATAAGGGAATTGGACTGTTTGGATGCCATTGTCATACTCTAATATGTGTTAAGAGATTTGAAAAAGAAACTGAGAGAAACAAGAGATTTTGGAAATAAAAGAAAACAAGGATGTGATGAAAGGAATTTAAGTAAAATCTTGTCAATTAAGATCTTTTTAACATGCCAAGTTCATGTTTTTATGCTCATTTAGTAGCATGTAATAATATGGAATAGTTAACCCTCGAAATGGGACAAGCATGAGGGCCTAAGGCCATGAAATAAGTAAGAACACAATGATTTACGATTATGATGATGTTATCAGTGGGTTTAGGCACAATAAATAGTTTAAGTGTATGAAACAATAGACAAGTACATTGTAACTAAAACAATGCAAAAAGAATGACTCAAATTGATGTTAAATCGGACAAAAAGGGTGTTGTTTACATGTCGGTCAACATATGAGTTTAGGGCTTGTATATAGAGGTCTCACATGTAAAGCACGGGTGAGTACTAAGCTTGCCAAGAAACTCACACAAGTTATGCGACGCAAACTCCATGTTTAGGTAGGACGTCATATAGATCGGTCAACATACATAGGTCCAAGTGAGTACTAAAGCTACAAAGGCTCCAAGTCATGTGTAACTTCACGAGGACTTCTGTTGTGCATGACATGGTTAGATCAGTAGTTAATCAGCACAAATGATTCAGTAGTGCATAAAAATGACAAACAAACCTACATAAATTAAAGGTGAGTTTCATGAGACTCTTCCCAAGTACGCTTAAGTGTGTGACAAAATGGTTATTGGGAATATCATGTATCACTTAGTAATTCTAGCATGGATCAAGATAGGATTTGTTCCTCTTGGATGACAAGAGTGATATCTTTGGCCTGTCGATATTGTACCGAGTAGGTGCATACATGCTCAGAGAGTTAGTTTATGATACTGATATCTGTCTTATCAGTACATATTCCAGAATTGGGAAACTAAAGATCGAACATAACAAGGATGACACATCCATTCTTTGTGTTTGATATGGGTTTGAACAAAGGGACATAAATGTGTACACTGATAATGATCACACAGTTTGATAATTGGCTGAATCACCAAACTTTATCATTTGGTTAACGATGATGTATTGCTAGATGTTGTGTGAAGATCGTTTGCCTCCAATCATAGAAACTAGGCGACATGGTTAAGTCGCTCAAGTCTAACAGGACCAACAGGCCCATTTAGTAGGCCGACTATTTTGTGCATACAAGGGTTTATACCCATCAGCTTCTATTTTCTTTTAAGAGAGAGAGAGAGTTGCTGATTTTTATAGAATCAGACAACAACAAAAAACCCTAGTTCTTTCTACTCTTTCACTCAAAAATCTTACTCTCTAAACCTCAAGAACCCTAACTTGTTTCTCCATTATTGTAAGCTGAAATCTCAAGTGTATCATCATCAAAGTGATAGTGGATCAGTTCTCGGCGTCCTCCGCCCGTGGTTTTTCCCTTTCCGGGTTTCCACGTAAAAATCTCGGTGTCTCTCTTACTTATGCTTTATTTTACATTTATTGGGTTTGATCATTGTTTACATTTTCTTAGTGGTTGATTATCTTACATTGTTAATCGTATTTCCGCTTTGAATCTCGATATAGAACTTTAGTTCATTTGTTCTTGGGTTATTTGTGTTTTTATCGAGAACTAACTTTTGAGCATCTTGTTATTTGGGTCTTGGTAATTCCACAACAATTGGTATCAGATGTAACACCCGATAAATTCAGGTAAGTAATCTGTATTCTTTATTATCCTATATAAATTTCATGGTTATAAGTGTTTGTTGCATCATGTTTAACTCAAACTAATCTCCCTTATATGAAACCTGGTTACAAGCCAAATCCTTAAGATTTGCGGTAAGTTAGATCGAGATTTTGGGCCTCGGGAACCTGGCGCGACTTTGCCACCGTGATAATGCCCAAGGGCAAAGTCGCAGGGCATTGTCGCCCTTGGTGTACCGTAGGTGGTGAGGGTGGTGCGACTTTGCCACCGCGACAATGCCCAAGGGTAAAGTCGCAGGGCATTGTCGCCCTGGGTGTACCGTAAGTGGTGTGTTTGGTGCGACTATGACCACGTGATAGTGCAATGGGCATTGTCGTCGGGCACTGTCGCCGACGCGGACTGAAAGTATAAAAATCCCCTTGGCCGATTTTTAGGTCACAACTTCACTTTATTTCACTTGGTTCACGGGATTGGGAGACATTTCAGGCGATTTTCCTTCTCCAAACATCATTCCTCATTAAATGCTAGGGTTTGGTTGGTGAAGAACATCAAGAAGAAGTTATTAGGTAGTTGAAGAGCATTCATTGAGATCCCTAGCAAGATTTCAAGCTTCAAGGACTTGGGCATTCATCCACTTCTTTTCTAGGGTTTTGTATAATACCTAGATAGTGAGTTTTTACTAAACCTTTCAATTGAGATACATATCTTGTGTGCTATTTATCATAACTTTATATGCATGTACATATTTGAAAATCTGATAAGTTTGACCTAACTGTTATCTTTGAGATTATTGGGGTTTTGGTGAGTATATTTCATGTGGACTTCAATGGAAATATGATTGACCTTATTTAGTCATGAATGTGTAATATCATGGGAATTGTGAATATCATTGTTGAACTTATGTGTTTTAGAGTTTTGGACCTAAAATGGAATTGGAACTATGTGAGGTCTTATACATGTATCTTGTTGATATGGAATATGTATAGAGATGGATATTGCATGTATATTGGATGAATCATGAGTAAGCGCTAGGAGGATGTAGTCTTAGGTGCCATCACGATCGCTCGCCTTCGCTCGCTTGTTGTTGACTGATCGCTCTCGTTCCCCCTTGCTTTGATGCCTTATCTCATTTCCCTCCGAAAGGAGAGGAATCTCATTTCCCTCCGAAAGGAGAGGAAATGTCGGGTTGTTTTAGCTGCAACTGTTGTTAGCAATGTCTGTCTTGTTTTTGCTACTTGAAGCATCAACTCCAGTATGCACCTAGACCTCCGCCATTTGGAGTAATGCCTGGGAGGTAGTCTTCAAGTGTGTCGAGCCTTCAGAATGTTACTCATAAGAGTGAACATCAAGGTACATTGACTTGAGGTGAAACTCTTTGGTGTGATGGATCTCCCCCATTGATTCCCGTATGGTTTTTATGTATATAAATGATTTAACTTCTTATACCATGATAATTGTTCAACTCACTAGGCTCGTTTGGCCTAACACTTGTTCGGTTGATGTGTATCTCAGGTTTTAGCGGCGCGTCCGCCAAGAAGGTTTAGCGGACCTTTAGATATGAGCTTGGGAGCTTTTGGGATGCCATTATAGAAGATGATTATTTTTGGAAGTAGATGACAGCCGTTTGTAATCTTATTTCTTGTCTAGAATTTAGATTAAGAGGTTGTTATCTCTAGTTGTTTATTATTACAAACTTGTAATTAAACAGTCATTTATTGTCCCCTTTTTTGGGTGAGCTCATGATTTGGCATTAATTTGATTACCAAATTTCCTTTCCAGAAATTTTTGTTTATCCCAATTTTGGGGTGTTATGAGCTCAAGGATTAATATTGAGATTCTTTGATCGATTGAAGATTGTAGGATTATTGATTTGCTAGGGTTTCATTTATGTCGACAATGAAATTCGATTTGCCTTTGTTGGAATGAGATACCTGATATCCATTATGAAAGATAAAGATGAGAGATGTCCTTGTCCAACAAAATTTACACAAATGTATTTTGGGACGGGCTTTTATGCCCGGTGCTTGGAGGAAGAGGAAAAGGAACTAAATGACTTGAGAGCCTCATCCTTGATTAGATTGTATTTTGTAACACTCCAAATTTTTTACGGAAATAAAATTCGAAATTTTGGCAATATAACGTTTGAAAATAAAGAAACTCGTTGCCCTAAAATAGGGGATAACCTAAACCTGGATAATAGGGGTAAAAACAAATTAAACTATAACACCCGTAATTTTCGGTAAGTAAAGGTCACCCGGACGTTTTTGGAACTTATAACGACGGGACTTTTGTTGGGAAATCATTATCTAAAGTCCCTTGGAGTATCGGGAGTGTTGGCATTGAAAAAGTTGAGTTTCGGGGCCCCGGAAAGGTCCCGCTACAATGCCCAACGACTATGACAGTGTCATAGTCGCACTGTCACAGTCGCAGAGAAGGAACAGAGGCCAGAGGAGTTTGGCGACATTGCCAGGCGACATTGCCTTGTCATAGTCATTGCCAGGCAAATGTCGCTGGTCAATGTCGCACCAGGGTGCAGAGGGTCTGTTAAATCGCGAATTTCAGCTTCTTTCTCATTTCTCACTTCTCAAATTCCATCCATTCTCTCCCAAACCGATTCCCACCTTCTTGGTTCAAACCCTAGCCATTCCTATGGCCATTCATTTTGATTTTGAAGCATTTCCATCACCATCTAAGTCTTGGAAGTCTAGGATTCAAGAAGCTACCATTCCACCACCTCCATTGAAGTCTTCTTCAAGAAAATCTAGGGTTTTGAATTCTATCAAAACCCACTATTGTAAGTTCATCCATTTTCTTTCTAACACTTTAATCAAGTTACAAATGCTCCATCTTTGACCTCATAGTGTTTCTATTTATCAACTTTGGGTTGGTTGATTTTGGGGAGATTAGGTCAAATTAGGGTTTTTGACCAAAATAGAGATTTTGATATAAGATGTTTGGAGATCGATTATATATATGGTTGAAGATGCATATTTATGGTTGGAAATTTATGGATCTAGGTTTTTGAAGAATTTTGCTTGCGGACTCGGATTTCTTCAAGGAAGCTTAAAGCAGGGTAAAATCTAGATTTAGCCTAAATCTAGCAAGGTGAGTTCAAGTTTATTTATGAAAACGGTGTACATGCCAAAATATTTATTTTAAAGTGTTTATGTTTTACATTAAATTGTTAACTGCTGATAAGTTTTGGTTATTTGGAAGTATTTAACTTTATAAGCTTACATAACCCATATCTTTGGGATTTTTGGGTATTTGATAAATAAATCATTTTGATATGTTTCTTTGATGAAATAATTTATGAATGGAGGTTATTTTACATAATTGCCCATTTGGTGCATATGATTTTATAAATCGTTGGAATATGCATATCTTTGTGTTAGGAGTCATTTTGGGAAACATAAAGGGGTGAGTCCTTTTGGAAAACGCTTTGTTTCGATCAATGAGGAGTTTGAGGTTAATCACACTATTGGTCTTTGTGTTTGCATAACTATGGGTTAAAAGTGTTTTATTGTCTGCACTGACGTTTATTGTACAATAAAGGAATTTTGTTGAGCTTTGGCTCGATTTGACTAAAGTGAGTCTTGGGGACTTTTGTTCGGTTTTAATAACTTAAAGTGGAGCTTTGGGTGTGAGTTACATTTATTGCACTTTATTTCGGGGAATACAGGTTTGAGTTGAGTGCGTGTGTCACTCATTTGGAGTCATGCATTTTAGACTGTAATGCATTGGATCCATAGGCATGTAAGTCAATCGTGTTAATGGTGAGGACTCTTGGGATTCTCACTTTGGAAAAATATGTCGTGTTGGCATAGGTGTCGTCCCGGTTGTTTGGCTAAGAGGAACCTTTATGGGTTGTACTTCGGGACCATGGGTCTTGTGTTAGGTGTTTAATTCTTGTGCACGAGGTTAGACATCGAGAGTTATCAAGTAAGGAGCTAAGGCTCCTATCTTGAATGCTAGGGAGTAGGCACTAGGGGTCGAATGAGTACCCTGAGGATGAAACTCCGCTAGAGACCGAACATGCAATAAGATCGTGTATCCTTGAGGTGTAGCTCGGCAGAGCAGGCAATACAGTCACGACTGGAGGTGTAGCTCGGTAGAGCAGGCAATACGGTCACGATTTGAGGTGTAGTTCGACAACATGGTTATGTGGCTTAACTTTGTGTTCCGCCACGTATAATGGAATCGGGTCTCCCCCGTCACCGGAAGGTGTTAGTTGGGTATTAAATTGTATTATTTTATTATCCATGTTTTCGGTGACATTTTGCATATGCGAGTTTGTTTATTCAAGATTATGAGTTGTGTATTATGCCCTACCCACATTTGGAGTGTTTCGAGAAATGAAGTTTTATTTCACATTTTTATAAATTGGGAGTTTAGTTTACTATTCACGTTTCGAGTGAATTTGGGGCAGAAGTTGTTTACGAAAGAATGTTTGTGTTATGTTGCGTATTTTTAAGAGGTGTGTGTTATTGAAAAATGAGTCGTTTAATATTTAAAGCAAATCATTTTGAAAGACAATGATATAAACTGTGTTCCTCCCTTTAACAAATATATTTATTTCATATTGAAAACTCTTGAACTCACTAGGCGTTAGCCTAACCTTTTTCTTTGTCGGCATGTGCATCATGTTCCGGTTGGGGAGTGGTTCTACCGTTGTTGTGAAGAGTTGAGTATTAGTTATATCCATCAATGGTGAGTAACTTGGTGAAGTCTTCCGCCTTTATCTTGGGAATAACAACTTGTATTTGGGTTTTAGTAACACCCGACTCTATTTAGTCTTCATGTAAAACTCTATTTATTTGTTGATGGTTAAACCTAGATTAGTAATTCAAGTTTGGACTTGTTGTAAGAGATTCTATCTTTATTTGAGCTTTTATTGAAAATTTTAAATTAGTTGCTCTTTCCAATTTTGAGGGTGTTACATAAACCCAAGAGTATCGTCCCAAAACGGGGAATGTGGTATGGCACTTATAACCAAAAATAATGAAGAATAAACAACAACCTAGTAATCTAAATCTATCAACAAGATTATAGTTGGGTGTCGCTATTCCTCCAAAATGTATATCTTCAAAAGAGTCAAATGTGTCGGTCACTAAATCTCCCAAAAAGACCACTCACGACCCCAAGGTCGTCTCCTCAATCCCGACGAGTCCCACCACTAAGATTACCTGTCAAACATGACAACCAAAGAACAAGTGTTAGGCTAAAGCCTAGTGAGAATAAGCCAATTAAATTAGAAGTACTAAACCCATCTGAAGTCACGTAGTGGATATAGCCATGAGCTAAATCAATAAATCAAATAAACCATTAGTGATTAAATATGGTACAAATAACACCAATCACATAATGAGCTCAACTCCTCTAAGTCTATTGCTCGAAAACATCAAGTCAACCCCTCTAGGTCTATTCTTGAGAGTTCCAAAACGGGAACTCTAGCATAAAAGAACTACACCTTACTTCCCATGAGACGTTGCTCGACCATATAGGTCCACACCTTACTTATCATGACCCGATGCCTATTTCGTGCTAAAGTGGTGAACCTAATGTCCAAAACGGGACATAGGAGCACCGTGCCTAATGATCCATTGCACCATGACCAAAATAAAACATTTAATCCATACATCAATAAACATATTCATAGATGATACAAAAAACTTATATGTGTAATACTTCCACATATAGACTTGAACCCCCATTATCAAGGGAATCTGATCCAACCAAATCCATCAACAATATCATTATAACCACCAATTTGAAATGTCAAGATTTGTCACAAATTTACCCAACACTTGAAACTCACTAAAACCCTAGATTTCACTTTGGGTTTACCAAGGTCCCAAAGTGAGAGGGATGGGTTCCAAAACCATTAAAGAACTATAAAATACCTCATTTCATAATGTAATTACAATTTCCAAACAATAATGTACAAGTAACCAAAACCCTAGAATTTCTATATATCCATGTTTAGGTTAAGTTTCATAAAACCCCAAAGTGAAGTTAGAGTATACAAAGGAGGGTTATAATACATGATATTTACTCAAGAACAAGAATAGAAACTCACCTTGAAGGATTTATGAGAAAACCCTAAGTTAGGACACTTGAGAAGTAAGGATGAAATGACACTTGAGTTTCAAGCACAACACTTTTAGTCACCACCAACCTAAATCAAACCCATTAATCACCATGAGAACTTCTTCTAAGAGCATTCAATGAAGGAAGATGAAACCCTACCTTTTGATCTCCAAAAATCGCCTTCCACAAGCTCCCAAATGCACCAAATGAATTAAAAAAACGAGTTGGTGAGCATTTAAGGCATTGGAGGTTGCGGGCGATTGTGCCATGCGATTATGACATGGTCATAGTCGCAGGTCAAGGTCGCTACCTCACCCCAGTCTTCTGTTTGATCTTGGCGACTATGCCATGCGACTATGACATGGTCATTGTCGCACTAGCACAACCACCTTCTGTTTGGTCTTGGCGACTTTGCCAAGTAAGAGTGACACTTGTCACAATTGCTGGTCATCGTCACCGTCACCATTCCGGGCACCCTCTTGGGTCTTAATCCCACTTTTTTCCCATGCACAGAACGCGACACATCCCAAGAGTGGTCCCAACTGCCAGACATGGCTAAGACTAGGTCATCTACAAGAATTCGAGCGATAGAAGGTATTATTCATAGAGAGGAGATCTTACCAAAAAGCGGGTGTTACACATTTGTTTAACGATATTTTACAGGATGTTGAGGAAAAGGAAACGGCTTACCAAATATGGTGTAATCTAGATAAAATGCTTATGACAAAGAGATTGCCCAATAAGCTCCATATGAAGCTTAAATTGTATGCCCTTCGTTTATCTGAAGGTGGTTCAATTACTGCACATCTATCGAAATTCAAATAGATAGTAGGTGACTTGATGAACCTTGAGGTGAAATATGACGATGAGGATTTGGGTCTAATTTTGTTATGCTATTTGCTGCCATCATTCACAACTTTTATAGATGCAATCATTTATAGTAGGGATTCACTTACTCTTGAGGAAGTGTATACCGCTTTGAGTTCAAAAGAGAAGATTAAGGAGATAGTTCGTGGTCATGAACCAAGGGCCAAGGGATTAAATGCAAGGGGAAGAACTTTTGAAAAATGCTCGAGCTCTTCAAGCAAATCAAGATCAAAATCTCGTGGAAAGAAGTTTTGTAAGTTTTGTAACTTTTGTAAACGGAGGGGTCACATCATTGACGAATGCTTTAAGCTTCAAGCCAAGAACAAGACAACGGGTTCGGAAAAATCTCAACCCAACCTAACTCGTTCAAAAGTATAACCCTTCAAAAGTATAACCCAACCCAACCTTTGCAGGTTGAGGCGGGTTAGTAGTTACATAAAATTAAGAACTATAAAGTGTCATATCTAAAATGTTACAATAAGTTTATATGACGTTTTTAGACGTTTCAACAAGTGTTTAGAACGCTTTTTAATAGAAGTTTCGTATTAACTATTTTATAGAACAATCTTGAGAAGTTTATAAACTCATCTATTTATGGGGCACTTGTGTTAATATGACATTTTATCAAATAGTGTCGTATAAATAACTAATACAACACTTTTTTTTAAAGTGTCATAAAAACTTGTTATGACACCCAAAATTGTCTTACAAACATATAGTGTCACTTTCAGATTGGATGTAACACCCGGAATTTTCGGTAAGTAAAGGCCACCCGGACGTTTTTGTAACTTGGAAATAGTGGGATTTAGGTTGGGAAAACATTATTTAAAGTCCCTAAGAGTTTCGGGGGTGTTGGCATAGAGAAAGTCGAGTTTCGGGGTTTGGTACGGGCCCGACTACAATAACCAGCGACTATGACATGGTCATAGTTGTACTGGCAAAGTAGCATGCAAGAAAGGGTGTTCTGGAGCACTTGTGCGACTATGCCATGGCAAAGTCGCATGGCAATGTAGCATAGCGGTGCCAGAGCTTAAAAATCGGGTTTTCAGTCTTTCATCTTCATTTCTTGATAACTTTCTCATTTCTACTCCGTTTTTGGTGATTCAAATTGTTATGGTTTCGTATTTGAGAGATTTTAAATGATAGGTTGTTAGTTTTGGGAATATCCAAGAGTATATGGTGGTGGAGTGGAAGCAAAGATCATGAGTTCATCATCATCACCTCCATCTTCAAGAAATTTGAGGTTTTCTAGGTTTTCACCAAGTGGTGAGTTGATCCTACTAGTTTGTAAACTTTATTATGAGTCATAAATTATCTATTGATGACTTCCTAGTGTTTATGTTTCTTAAATTTTGGTTTGGAGGATTTTGAGAAAAGTTAGGTCAAATTAGGGTTTTTGGCCAAAATGGAGATTTTGATACAAGATGTTTGGGGAACGATTCTATATGGTTGAATATGAATATTTATGGTTGGAAATCCATGGATTTAGGTTTTTGGAAGTTTTTGGCTCGAAGATCCAAGTTTCTTCAAAGGAGCTCAAGTTGGGGTAAAATCTAGATTTAGCCTAAATCTAGCAAGGTGAGTTCAAGTTGATTTGTGAAAACGATGTACATACCAAAATGCTTATTTTAAAGTGTTCACATGTTTTACATGAAATTATTAACTGTTGGGTTATTTGATAAATCTTGATTAGTTTGAAGTGTTTGGTTTTATAAACTTTGTAAAACACCCACGTTTGGGGTTTTGAGCATTTTGACAAAGAAAACATACACATTGGTATTTTAATGGTTTACTTCATGAAATAGAGTTTGAGCATAAATGCATTTTATGGTTTGTTTTAGATAAGTGCTGATTTTGTGTTATGGGATGTTTTTGAAAGAATAAATGATATAACCCACTTGGAAAACGATTTGTCCCAATCTAAACTACGTTGGAGTTGTTTATATATATTTTGGAGTATGGGTTTACATAATGTGGGTCGTTTACGTTTTATTTCACTTTATGATTTTTCAACGTTGGGTTTTTAGGTTTGTTGAGTTTATGGCTCGGTTTGGATTTTGTTGGGCCTTGGGGACACTTGTCCGATTTTTAATAGCTCAATGTAGAGCGTTTGGTTATGATTTGCATCTACTACATCATATTTGAGATTTACATGTTTTGAATGCGTTAGTTCATTCGTTTTGAGTCATGTAATGTTTAGTTAGTGCAATGGATCCATAGGCACAGTGTTCTTTTGTCTCGTTTTGGATGAGTTCACCACTTTGGCACGGAATAGGCATCGGGTCACCATAGTAAGTAAGGTGTGGACCTATACGGTCGAGCAGCGTCCCAAGGGCAGTAAGGTGTAATTCCCTTGTGCATAAGTTCCCGTTTTGGAATTGGGTTCCCCTGTTTTGGAACTCTCAAGAATAGACCTAGAGGGGTTGACTTGGTGTTTTTGAGCGATAGACTTAGAGGAGTTGATCTCGGTATGTTTTATGGGTATAACCCATATGTTTTGGTTTCCTACAGAGTTATGTGACCTACTTTTGTGTTCCGTCACATATCATGTAATCAGGTCTCCCCCGTCATCGTAAGGTGTTGTTTTGGTTATGGAGTTTTATAATCCATGTTTTCGGTGACGTTTTAAGTATGGATTACTATCCATGTTTTTGGGTTTTGCATACTGAACTTTATCCATGTCTTTGGAGTATTTTGGATGATAGAGTTATCCACGTTTTCAGTATTTGATTAGTAAAGTGTTAGTTTTGTATTACACGAGTTTTGGGTTTGGATTTATATTCGGAGGAATGTTTTGTTTTATGATTTTAATCACGAAAAGGGTGAATGATGAAAAAGAGATTGTCTTAAGATTTAATGTATTTCATTTTGGTTGCCTTCAAATTTAAATGTATTGCATTTTGGAAATCATGATTTTAAATAACATTCATAAAGTTATTGCTTTATATATATATATGGAAAACGCTTGAGCTCACTAGGCGTTAAGCCTAACATTTTATTTGTCGGCATGTGCATCAGTTTCCAGTTGGGGTTTGGTTCTAGAAGTGCTACGAGGAGATGAACATTAGATTTACACGAGAGTAAGTAGTTTGGCGAAGTCTTCCGCAGTTGGAGATAGTGACTGTTATTGGGTTTTAGTAGCACCCGTCCTTTTTATAGACTGTTTACATAGAACGAAATGTATGTATTGAAGTTAAATATTAAATTGTGATTGTAGATGAATTACTTATCGATGTATTTAGAAAATTTTAAATTAGTTGCTATTTCCGGATTTGAGGGTGTTACATTGGACACTTTTTTGTTTCATCCTATAAAATTAAGTCTTATAAAGTATCATATTAGAACGATTAGACATTTTAGGGTTCGTATAAACCTATTGTTGTTGTAGTTAAATGCTATAACTATTAACATTTTATTTCCACCAAAGTAAAACATCAAATAAGGGAGTTTTTGGATTGATAGATCCGTCAACTAAGTATTCATATTCTTCGACACATCCATTTGTTGTTGCTGCAAAAATGATTCCAATAATTTTCTCCTATTAGCTTTATTTGCCATCATTCTTTGGTGGTGAATTTCTTTTGGTAACCTATACTATACATATAGCTAAAAAAGAAATACAAACATAAACTCAACAAACATTATATAAAATTTCACACATTATTAATATAGGGTTGGATTCCGGTGAGAATGAAAATTTTATGGTACGAAGGCTAAGAAGAGATCTCCACCCTTGGATGCACATTAAGATGAGATGCACCATATCAATTCTTGTATCAAGCGCGATTCATGGGGTGAGGGAGAGTTTAAAAATGATCAAGGGTCCAGATCCCTTCTTACCTTCTCACACGATCGTTCGTCTATTAGTGTGTGTATATATAAATATACATAATTTTATCCAAGTTATATATATTAGCGGCGGGTTGACGAGTTGGTTTAGGTTGAGCTAGTTAACCCAATTTTAACCCTCTTAATTGGTGGTTTAACGGTTTGACGAGTTCAGTTAAGTTGGTTGTTAGCGGATTGGGCTGGACATGTTGAGGCGATTTGACATAAGTAAAAAGTAAAAGTTCTCAATTCGGTATCCTCAAGAATTACATTCCGAACACATAAGTTTAAAAGAATTGTAATTTAACCCCATCACTTAATTTCTACTTATATCACCTCAAAACAAACATTTCCAATTCCGAATTTACCCCCAAAAAGTTACAAAAACCACATCATATACCCCTCATCACTTTCACACTCGAACCAAGGCAAAGATTCCATAGAACGTGAGTGCATAACCTACCACCCTGCGCACGTTATCACCAACGCGTAATCCAGCGCCACTTGACTCGACGGTCGCCGGCGGCGTAAGGCTTCCATCAGTGTTAGACGGAGGCTCAACGTAGGCAGGCGGCGGAGGCTGGTTGAGGCTCGGAGGAAGTCCAACGCCGTGACTCACGTTGATTCCAAAAGCCATCCCGTTCTCACACTGAATGCCGTCACTGGCACTGGAAAAGAAGTAGTTGGCTCCCTCGATCGTCAACGGAACCTCGACGGTCAACGGCTTGCCGAACTCCTGGTTTCCTTTGTCGTAAATCGACGTATCACTGTCTGAAGAGTTGTCAATGCTACAGCTACGGAACGTCGTCTCGTTGTAAGTCAAAACCACCGTCTGATTCGTGTTCGTCCTAAATACTTCAAATTAATCACAAAATCACAATCAAAACCAGATGAACAATGAAACGAATCAAATCCAAAATCGTCTGATTCGTGTTCATCCTAAATACTACACATTAATCACAATTCACAATCAAAAAACCAGATGAACGATTAAACGAATCAAAATCAGTAACAGTTTTCACCGATTGTAAATCAGACTTACTTAAGTAGTCGCCGAGATCGAAGGTTTGATTAGCGGCCCAAGTGGCGTAATTTGCGGAGGAGGTGTTGGTATTCTGATCGAAAAGCCAACCGGCGGTGCCGCCAACGGTGTGATTGGTGTATGCGGCGGTGCTTGTGATGAACAGTGCAATTAAAGTTAAGTGCATCGCCGGAGCCATTGGATGCAGCTGAAAACTATCGGTGGTCGGTGATTGGAAATGGAAGTAACGATCCGATCTTCAATTTTGTTCAAAATATGATTGTTAGGGATTTGATAACGAAGATTCTCGTCCACCCCTTTTACTATTTTTTTAATGAATGAGGGAAAGCGTTGAACTTATTGTAAAAACCTAAACTAACACATTTTCTTTTTGAATTTATTAGCGGTCATATGTTCTGTAAAGTGTGTCAATTTTATTGAAGCTATGTAAAATAAATTATTAATAATGATTAATATGTTGTTATTAGGTCACATAATAATGATTAATATGTTGTTATTAGGTGACATGCGAAATGATCGTGTGAGAAGTTGAATTAACAATGAAAAGTGGATTTGAACCATTGATCTCTTTCAATCTCAAGTTCTCCCATGAATTGTGGCTTATAAATGAATTGATCTGGTGCATATTGGTGCATCTCGTCCTAATATGCGTCCATTTCTTATTCCACTTTTCACGTTTCTCAACATTAATTCAACTTTTCGCTGGAACCCAACCCTTAGATGACATTGTAGCACTTGAATGAAAATTATATGCAAAAGATGTACGAGGCTAATTACAAAACCTTTTACTCTATAATAAAATGACAATTGAATCGCACACTTATTTTGTTATAATACATGTATCATTAAAAGATTCGACGACCACTACAACATTGAGGGCATTGTAATGAAGACTGGGGGACCTCATGTTGAAAGCATAGAAGATGTTCGATGTAACCTGTGGAAAGAAATGTTGTCTATTTGACAATGTTTTTGTGTTGTTCGTGGTTTCTTCTCCTTCAAAGTTCATGATTCAAAAATATCGTATGTCTCGAGGGCCGGGATGGAAAAAAAAGGCAAAAATCCAAAAACAAACGATAATGAATAAGATAGTTATTTATGTCATTCAGACAATTAGAATGCTATCGCGCTACACCCTTCCCCTTGCACAGGCCACACCATTCCGACCAAGACACGTTAAAGCCTTTAACTCAATTAGCCAACCATTGGAAAGAAAGGAGTTGGATCTCGAAATGTAAATCAGCATGCGAGAAATCCTTCCACCAAACACCGCTTTGTTTCAAAAGCATTAGATGACCAAACACCGTAAGATAAAAGTTTTTAGGTTTGTGAAAGGTGCAACATTATTGTTTTTGAAGGTGCAACCGTACCTCATAATCAACAAAAAAAAACTCTTGAAATGAACAAAAAAATCTCTCGAAATCGATTAAAAAAAACTTAAAAATCCCTCGAAATCAAACAAAAAAAAACTTTAAAAATTCTTTGAAACGACGGAATTAGGCTAAAAACGCATTGAGCGATATTGAACGTTGGTAAAAAGATAAAGACACGCCGATAAAAACCATATGAAAAAAATATGGTGCCACCATATGAAAAATTCCTGGGTCCACCCCTGCGTATAAAGCAATCCACAATACCGCTTGCCACCGACCTCTACATGAAGAGGGCAAGATGCAAGATCTTGTTGGGAAAAAATGGTCCGTTCATGAAATTCACACTTATTGATCCGAGACCCCACCACCTAAACACACTTGACTACAGACTCGAAACTATTCTACAACAAACAAAACAACTGTCAATCAACTCGATGTCATCCCAAGCGTGGGCACAAAATTGAGTGCAAGTCAAATCCCATGTTTCCAAGCACCTCTCTAACAGGAAGTTTTCCAAGACGCAAACGCCATATAAAAAGTCTATGCCTAGACTCTTTCATTTTGAATTTATAAAATATGTTGGGCCATTTTTAGGTACATTTGGGCTTCATAACTTTTAAATTCTAAGGTTGCGTTTGGTTCGTAAAATATTTTTTTGGATGAAATAGAATTTGTTAAAGAAATTTGACTTTTAAGGAATTGAAATGAAATGTTTTAATTTACAAATTACCCTTTTTGATAATTTTAAATTTTTTAGACAAAAAATGCTTTAATAAAAAGACCATTAAAAATATTTTATTTGTAATTGTGGTTCATATTGGTGGTGGTCGGTGGTGGTTCAGATCGGATGTGCTCGGCGGTAGTTCAACTCGGTGGTGGTTGGTTGTGGTTTAGATCGGAGGTGGTGGGCGGTGGTTCAGATCGGCGGTAGTTAGCGGTGGTTTGGAGAAGGAACCGATGGAGGTGCGGTTTAATCAGATAAGTTTTATGTGATTATGTTATATTAGATTAAGGGCATATGTGGTATTATGAAAAAAAATAATTTATTTAATCAAAATACTTTGTAGTTGCTAAGGAATGTTAAATTCCTTTATTTATGAAATTTAGAGATTTCTTCCGTGAAAAGGAACGAACCAAACAAATGAATGAAATTTAGTCAATGGAATTCAACATTTCAATTCTATCAAATTTCTTCAGAATCGCGAACCAAACGCCACCTAAGAGTATCCACAATGAAGATTCCTTTTGATAATTTTGTTGGGGTTTTTATTAGAACTTTTATTGTGGGACAAAGATTATTGTCCAATCACACAGGTTTCTATAAGAAATCAGGTGGTTAAACAAGAACCCGAGTTCTTATTTACATTCATTTTTTGTTGTTGTTTTTATTACTTTTCTTTATTGTTTCTTAACCATTTTATTTTGTTTTAATAGATCTATAAAACATATAAGTTAAAATTAATACATATAATATAAATTAGTTATTATAAAATATATTTATTATTGTTTATTTTTTTCGTTTTTTTATTTTTATTTTAATTATTTCGTTATATCTTTTGCTTAGATATTTTTCATATACTTTTATATATATATATATATATATATTAAAATTAATTTATAAGTCGTATATTAATAATTGTAAAATATTTTCTCTCAAAAAAATCAAATTGTCTCTATATTAATGAAGAGGTAGATAACTTGACACAAATATTTCAAGATTTCACCCATGAATTCCAAGAATTTCTTCATAACTAATAATTTTATTTTTGAATTTTTTAACAATTTTATATATACATTTATCCTACGACACTAATCAAAATTAAATTTATAAAACGTTATACAACATATAAAACACCTATAATTTCCCTCATATTCACAAGACCGACTTGAAAATATTGATCTCAAGAATAACCTCTAATTTAGAAGTCAATTTGAATCGCAGTAGATAAATTATAGGTAGATCCAAATAATTTTTTTAAAAAGTCACAAAATAATTAATTTGAATGTTTGACGAATTTAGTTAAATAGGACAAGGTTAAATAAATTAAACATATACACATGCATTTAATTACATAAATATACATGTATATCATATATTTCTTGATAAATTGTAACAATGCTTGTAATGTAAGTAAATTATCGAATTGTGTAAACAGTGTTTATAATTGATTTCAATCTTTATACAAATATATTATTAGAGGGAGAATCAAACGAGAACAGTAACTATTTAAAAGAAGACGAGAACTAACAAAATCATTAGTGATTTTACATTAACGCATAAAAAAGTCACGCAGACCTGAAATTGCGGCCAAAGTCCTTTTTTCGTGTGTTAATGTAAAATCATTAATGATTTTGTTAGTTTTCATGTTCTTTTAAATAAGTACTGTTCTCGTTTGAATCCGACTCTATATTGTTATGTGTATATGATTTTTGATCTTGAACAATTCCATAAAGAGATACACTTTTATATTTTATTTTTACCTAAAATTCAAAGTCATTATATATAACATTAATACTGTAGTTGCGAAAGTCAAACTTTGACCGGGATGGCCATGAGAGGTAAATTCTTTTGCAATGTGATCCCATACTTATCACTCATATCTATTATCCCTCCTTCAATCTTCCAATCAAACTTATAAATCAAAGATCCCAACATCAAATGCAACATTCTATGAGCAAGAGGCAATCCTGGACATATCCTTCTCCCAGCACCAAATGGTATCAGTTCGAAATCATGACCTTTGTAGTCGATTCCAACATCAAGAAACCGCTCCGGCTCAAACCGTTGTGCATCTGGCCATACGTTCGCGTCTTGACCCATGGCCCACAAGTTACACAGGATTTGCGCGTCTTTTGGGATGATGTAGCCTTGGACCTCGACATTGGTTGTCGCTTTATGAGGAAGTAGAAAAGTCACCGGAGGGTGCAGTCTAAGAGTTTCTTTCACAACGGCTTGTAAGTATGGGAGCCTAGAGATGTCAGATTCTTGGATGGTTCGGTCTTCCGTTGCGATTACTTCCTCAAGCTCCAATCGGGCTTTCATGAACCATTTAATTTGTGAATAAAACTTTTTATCCTCAAATCCCTAGTTCCCTTTATCTCCATCAATTATGTGAAACCATATCATCTATTTATTGAAGAAAATAAATAAAAAAATCAATTAAATCAATTTATATTATATAAAATAACGATATACTTTCACGTGATTGGTGGGATAGGTAGGAAATGGGGGATTTGGGGATAGTTGTTCTTTAATCTTAATTTGTTGCATGAACAAGGGGTTGTTTGGCAGTTGCCGACTGTCTTGTTGTAGGATGATTAAACGGTCAGAATGATTAATAACCTCTTATGATATTATGAAAAATAAAATATGGTTGTTTGGTAATTGACTAATTGTTCATAATGAAATTAGGGCGTTGAATGGTTAAGAGATGCACAAGATACAAAATCATTTAGAGAATTTTAGAACTGTTAAGTGGCAAATTTTTTTTGCTATACAAGATTCACCTCTTAACGATACAGATGTTGTCTATTAATGGAACTATTAAGAGGTAAACAAACAGTCCTTGAAGTATTCGTAAAACCGATCGAGCTTCATAAAGATTACTTACGAACAGCAAGTATCGTACACCAACGAGTGTAATCGATGGTTTCTCGTTTTGGCTCATATCTAACAGCAAATCCATAAGATCTTTGCTTGATGAAGCATCAGATGAACTTGTAGTTCTTTCTTGCAATCGTTTGCTTATATATTCTTCAAATATCGCCAATAGCTTCTGAGTATAAATCCTTGTTTTTCGCAGCAATCCCTGTGGATCCAACGGACGAAGAATAGGAAAGAAATCGGCCACATTTGGTCTTCCACTAATTTCCATTAACGACCATACGATATCCGTAAAATCTTGAGATGATTTGGAATCATACTGAGCTAGATCAATGGAGAAGATGAAGTTGGAAAGAACGTTAAGAGTCGTTGTGGCTGCAATTTGACCGATATCCACCGGTTTGCCAAGAACGTTAAGAGTCGTTGTGGCTGCAATTTCACCGATATCCACCGGTTTGCCGCTATCCGAATAGTCTTGAACATAATCAAGAAGTTGTTGAACCTTTTTCTTGCGTACGAGTTCGCTAGCATCGAGTTGGTGTACAACAAATAAGTTTTCTTTGGATATTTTTCGTAACATTCGCCATCGATCCCCAACCGGTAACCAAGCGATGGAGTATTTATAGTGGTCGGTTGCCGTAACAACGTGCAGGAGCGATCTGTCGGCAAAAGAAGCATCGTGTTTCGAAAAGAATTCTTGTGCGATTTCACGAGATGAAACGACGATCGTGGTGGTGGTGCCGAGTTTAAGGGACATTAAAGGTCCGTAAGTTTTGGAGAGGGCGGCAAGGGAGTGATGGGGTTTGTCTCCAAGTTTAAAGATGTTTCCGATGATCGGAAGCGGATATGGACCGGGCGGCAGTCGGGTGGTAACACCCGACTTCCGACGGCCTGATTGGGTAATAAGGAAATAGAAGCATATGGAAATTGAGAGAAAGATCAAGATTATTGTGTATTCCATCTCTTTTTCCAACTAAAACTTTATTTGCATGATGTTCAATTTGTAGTGGTGGTTCTCATGGAAGTCAAAGATGGATTATAGTATTGAGGCCGTTTACCTAGATGTTTATTCGGTAAACACTTATTGGTAAGAGTTAACATTCTAATTTATTTTACGAGATAATATTGTAGTCCATTAAAACGGTATCGTATGCAATATTTTATCCGATAAACGCTTACCGGGTAAGATTCGTCACCTTACTTACCAAGTAAATTTTTTGGCCCTATTATAAAGTAAGTGATCCGATAAGCATTTACCAGGTAAACATTTACTAAACATTTACTAAACGTCCCTTAGTCTTCAAATTATAATTATGAAAAAGGATCACAATAATTAATCTCTAAACAACAGATAATGTTCTAAAAAGATAAAAATCTGAAGAAAACAAATCATTTTTTTTTAATGATTTTTAATGACCTCAACATGTTATTTTTTTTAATTAATATATATTACTTATATAGTTATATTAATTGCTTACAGGCTCTAGTGACTACGTTTTATTATCATTTTACACTAGGCATATACCCGCGTGATGCAGCGGAATGTAAGTAAAGAACGAACAATTAATGCTATTTCTTTATATACATTTCATCAATAATCAACCATTACCTAACAATCACAACTTATGAAACCTAAACCCATAAAGATATTCAATAATTAGTTTATATTACAATTATTGACGAAAAAAATTATAATGATATTATTTATAATAAGAATGAAACGTATTTTACGATTATGTATTTTTAGCGTGCTAACGGTGGAAAAAAAATAAAACGTATGGATAGAAAAACAAATTATTTCGTAGATATTCATGATATTTAATAGTACGGTTAAATTAAAAAATATTCAATATTGGGCTCGTTTTGAAGGTATTGACGAGACGATTATAATGGTATAATTTGTAGAAAAATGAACGTATTTTTCATCGCATTTTTGTTCATATACGTTTATTTGTGCTAATATGATAATGGTGTAAAATGAAAAATGAAAAAGTAAGGATATAAAGTAAATTAAATAAGTAATTGTAAGGGTGGTAAATGTAACATTATAAGGATAGTAAATGTTATTGTACCATATTGAATAACAAGTTCATCAGAACAGACCAACCTCCATCAGGGATAATGTATGAATGATCAAAACTCGTATAAAGATTTGACTTGCTATCTTTATTTTCGATACAACATATTGTATCTAAGATACCTTAAGACGGGCCATAACCTTAAATAAACCAATTTTTGCCATCGCTCGTTGTTGATCCATCCATCCATGTCTGGCGCACATGTACCCAACTGATCCCTTGTGACGGTTTCACATCCTGTAAACAACAACGATAAAAACACACGTCAAGAAACACCACCACACGTTATCACAGTAATTCTTGTAAAGCTATCTTAAAAAAACGTAACCTTTGCAAGTATAATATTATCACGAAAACGAAATGAAAAATACGAAGGTTGAAGCTTATAAAAATCAATCATTTCGTGTAATTTATTTGAAAAATAGTCGGTATATCAAATATTAAAAAAAACAACAACAAAAACAACTTTTTAAATATAAGCATATCCTAACAAGTTAAAGCTTTATGATTAAAACATGCAAAACGTACTTGGTGAGAGAAGGCATACTCCATTGCCCATTCATGCTTGTTGGTGATTTCCTCGTTGCAAAAAGAAATCATTAAGATTTCTCCTTTCAAATAACTAAACAGAATTTGGAACCTGTTAGTGGCATATTCCTTGGTTCCCATGCCATGATTAAAAAAAAAAGACAAAACAGTCGATTAATAAGCAAATTACCTCCATCTTTTTGGTTTGTTATCCTTCTCTCTAATTGCAAATCGTTATCTTAAATCGTGCCCATAAACCCTCATACGCTCTACATCCGGTCAGTTCAGATAACTTCAATGCACCACGCACAACTTTCTCGATAGCCTTACGTTGTTCGGTTTGTGCTACTATCCATCCGAATTTGGTGACTATTTCGTAGAAAATGCTTGCTCAAATTGATCAACCAACGGTTTCTTAGGATCCAAAGATGATAAAATCCTGGAACTACCCTTCTTCCAAAATGGCCTTTTCAGCATCTACATCCTGGAATCAGAATATAGAAAGCATAATTGTAGTAAATAAAAAGGTCAATCAATGGACAATTTGTCTATCGTTTTACCACACTCCTATATATTTAAATAAACTGAAACAGTAATAATAAGGCCAAATATTATACAAATATATGTACAAGATCCCCTGCAAATACCATTAGACATAAAATAGTTTAATAAAAGAAAAGGATAACTATTGTCATTCCCAGAAAGGGTCATGTTCATTTTTTTCTTAATCACCTATGAGTTTAGTGACTTATTCGCTCAACCATTAACCTATGTTTATCTGTGGATCAAAATTTTAAAGAATGGCTGAAAATGACTGAATTCGATGAACCACTATATGTCTCTGTCCATATGACGCAGCGTAGGTTTGCGGAAGGATCGACAAGCGTCTAAACCCTTTTGATAACGAGATTACAAATTGTAAAACTCGAGAAATTAAGAGAAAACTCTTAAAAACAAAGACTTTTAGTGATTGATAACTTGATTGAATTGATTAACAATGAAACCTAGCTACCCTATTTATAGCTAAACTAACTAAGAAATAAATATGGAAATTAGAACTATCCTAATTATAAACTAACTAGGAAGCTATTTAAATAACTAAAAAAGGAAACTAAATAATCCTAAATTACTAGCTAATATAATTATTTAATTAACTAAAACTAATAAAAACAAAAGGACTTAGAATTGTAATGGAATAAGGAAATTAATTAACAAAAGGCTTTTGATTATGTTTTAGATTTACGATTTGCTCTTCGATTTCCGTCGCCATTCTCTCTATATCAGTCTCCTCCACTTCTGAAGAACTCGACCCCGAGTTCTCTTCTAAAGGAATTGACTCGTCTTTGTAATACTCATATATATCGGCCACGTTAAAGGTGTTCGATATATGTAACGAATCGGGAAGAGCAACGACGTAAGCATTGTCGTTAATCTTCTTTGTGATCTTGAACGGTCCGTATTTCCTGGGTTGGAGTTTCCCGTAAGTACCGATAGGAAATCGTTCTTTCCGTAGGAAAACCATTACTTCATCTCCCTCATTGAAAACCTTCTTCCGGCGGTGTTTATCGGCCGCCGCTTTATTCTTTAAACCGATAGCTTCAAGACGTGACTTGACGGCATCTTTCGTTGCTTGTAATTCTTTAGCCATGTTACCCGCTGCGATGCTAACTCCCGGATCTCTCGGTAGCTTAATTAAATCGACCACGTGTCTCGGGGATGATGTATAGACCAAGGAAAAAGGAGAGCAACCGGTGGCAGTGTGGACGGCACTATTGTAAGCGAACTCGATCTGTGCTAAGGCCACATCCCATTGTTTCGGTTTGTCACCACATACGCTTCGAAGCATATTTCCCAAGGTCCGGTTAGTAACTTCCGTTTGGCCGTCGGTTTGGGGGTGAGCGGTGCTACTTTTATTGAGGGTCGTTCCGAACATTCGCCACAGTGTGATCCAAAAGTGGCTAAGAAACTTTGTGTCTCGATCGGAAGTGATCGTTTTCGGAACACCATGTAAACGTACTACTTCTTTGAAAAACAGTCTTGCGATGTTACTTGCATCGGCGGTTTTCTTGCAAGCGATAAAGTGGCTCATTTTTGAGAAACGGTCAACCACAACAAAAATAGAGTCCACCCCCCTTTGAGTACGGGGAAGACCCAACACGAAGTCCATCGAGAGGTCTTGCCAAATGTCTTCGGGAATCGGGAGAGGGGTGTAGAGGCCGGTGTTTTGAGACCGTCCTTTTGCGGTTTGGCAAGTATAGCATTTTCTAACAATCGAACTTGCGTCCCTCTTTAAATGTGGCCAATAATATCGTTCCTCCAAGCTAGCAACGGTTTTATCCCGTCCGAGGTGACCGCTTAATCCTCCCCCGTGCATGTCTCGAATCAATTTTTCCCGTAATGAAGAGTCGGGAATGCATAGTTGGTTGCCCTTAAAAAGGTAACCGTCTCGGATATAGAAATCGCCGCTAGGGGTGCCGCTATTGCATTTTTCCCACATATCTTTGAAGTCACCATCTTCACTATAAAGTTCTTTTAACGCCTCAAAACCAACAATTTCGTGTGATAAAGTGATGAGCAAATTGGCTCGTCGGCTAAGGGCATCTGCCACTTTGTTGAGATTGCCGGATTTATGTTTGATGACAAAAGGAAATTTTTGCATAAAACTTACCCAACGAGCGTGCATCTTGTTAATCGTTTTCTGACTGTTGATAAATTTTAAGGCTTGATGATCGGTAAACAAAACGAACTCCTTTTGAACCAAATAGTGCTCCCATTGCCGTAAAGCTCGAACCACCGCATAGAATTCTTGGTCGTATGTGCTCCACTTTTGTCGGGCTTCGCTAAGTTTTTCGCTAAAATAAGCAACCGGTCTTTTTTCTTGACTTAGGACAGCACCGATTCCAATGCCACTCGCGTCACATTCAACTTCAAAAACTTTCTCGAAATCGGGTAATGCTAGAACGGGCGCGGTACTAAGTTTCTCTTTGATTAAGGAAAAACTTTCGTCTTGCTCGGGACCCCACTGAAACTTGCCTTTCTTTAGACATTCCGTGATCGGGGCGGTGACGGTACTAAAATTCCGGACAAACCTCCGATAAAAGGTTGCTAGGCCATGAAAGCTACGGACATCGGTGACCGTCTTGGGCGTTGGCCACTCTCGAATGGCTTTTACCTTTTCTTCATCTACTTCAATACCGTTTTCTCCGACGATGAAACCAAGAAATAAAAGCTTGTCGGTGCAGAAAGTGCACCTTTTCAAATTGACATAGAGCTTATTTTCTTGTAGTGCCGTTAAGACTTGTCGGAGATGATTGAGGTGATCAGCCCTTCCTCGGCTATAGATGAGGATATCGTCAAAGTAAACGACTACAAAAGTTCCAATGAAAGGGCGTAATACCTGATTCATAGTCCTCATGAAGGTGCTTGGTGCGTTAGATGTGCCGAAAGACATAACCAACCATTCGTAGAGTCCGAACGGTGTTTTGAATGCGGTCTTCCATTCATCGCCCGGTCGAATACGAATTTGATGATAGCCGCTTCTAAGATCAATCTTGGAGAATATGGTGGAGCCGGACAATTCATCAAGCATATCTTCCAATCGTGGAATGGGGAACCGGTACTTGATAGTGATTTTGTTGATGGCCCTACTATCAATGCACATCCTCCATTGATTATTCTTTTTCGGCACTAGGAGTACGGGTACGGCACACGGGCTCATGCTTTCTCGTATAAAGCCCTTCTTTAGCAAGTCTTCAACTTGCTCTCTTAGAATCTCGTTCTCTTTGGGACTCATCCGATAATGAGGTAAGTTCGGTAGACTAGCTCCCGGAATCAAATCGATTCGGTGCTGAATGTCCCTCATGGGTGGTAATTCGGGAGGCAAATCATCCGCAACTAATTCTTTGAAATCTTCTAGCATCTCGTTCACTTCTTTCGGAATTTCAGCCTCGACTTTTTCTGCACTCATTAGTCCTTTGACAACGATAGGGCAAAAGACTTCAACTTTTTTCGCATCTTCTTTCATCTCTTGCTCACTATTAGTCATGATGAGAAAGTTGTCGCTTTTCTTGTCGGGGGTCTTTTCGAAGCTACTAACGGGTGCCATAGCGATCTTTCGATCACCCCAACAGAACAACATGACATTGTCTCGCCCTTTATAAGTGACATCGTTGTCAAATTGCCAAGGCCGGCCCAATAGGATATGGCATGCATCCATATTGAGAACGTCACATGTAACATCTTCTTGGTAATACTTTCCGATTGATATGGGTACCCGACAAGTTTGTGTGACCCTAACTTGCGGGCCTTTCTTGACCCATCCGAGAGAATAAGGAGCCTCATGAGGTTGAGTAGGTAGATTAAGATGCTCTACCAACTTTCGAGATACTAGATTTTCACAACTCCCGTTGTCAATGATGAGGTTACATACCTTTTTATTAACGGAGCAATGAGATCGGAAAAGGTTCTTTCTTTGGCCTTCTTCCTTCGACGAGAAGAGAACTCGTTGGAGCACGATATTGATCTTCTCTTCAGACTCTTCTTCAGCAAATTGGAACCCCTCATATGCGTCGTCTTCGCCGCTTTCCTCCCCGTCTATTAATGCTGTCGTTCTCCGGTTAATGCACTCGTTGGATCGATGTCCCGGTTGGCCGCATCGGTAACACTTTGAACTCATCGGCTTAGCATACGGATTGGGGGTCTTGGAAGGCGTAGGCTTTCCTTGCGGTCCACCACTAGGATTGCCGGTATTAACTTTGTGAGGAAGGTTAGTGTCTTGCGTGGAACTCTTTCCTTTATCAACGGCGGTGCTTAAGTTCTCGTTGGACCCTTGAAATCGACGATATGAATTGGAGGTGCGAGCGGACTTCTCCATTAATTCAGCTTTTAAGGCCAAACTCGAGGCTTCGGTTACGGTCCACACGTTTTGGAGTCCGATCTTGTCTTGGATCGAGGTCTTCAAGCCACTGATGTACCGGGCTACTTTTTGGCCTTCGGATTCTCCGATTTCATTACGATCGGTTAACCGTAAGAACTCGGTGGTGTAGTCGGTTACGGATCTTGGACCTTGGTTACAACCGAGATACATCTTGTAAAGGATTTGTTCGTAATCTTCGGGTAGAAACCGTTCTATCATCAATTGTTTCATCCGACGCCATGATCGAATCGGACCTCTTCGTTGTCGTTGTCGTTGGACCACTAGCTTGTCCCACCATACTGCGGCGGTGCTTTTAAGACGAAAAGCAACCATCTTTATCTTTTTATGCTCGGGTACTTCCATTATGTCGAAGAATCGATCGACTTCGATCTGCCAGTCTAGGAACTCTTCAACTCCCATAGTTCCGTAGAAGAACGGGATGTCTGCTTTCATCCGATAATCGTGCTCATTCCTTCCGAAGTTGACCGGTTCTTCTTCCTCCTCCTCCTCTTCGGATTCGGAACTCAAAACATTGACCCGGTTACGATTGCCATTGTGTGGCCTCATAACTGGTTCTTCAAGCCTGTCCCTTCTCCGGCGATTGTTGTTAGCGAAGTCGGGTTGAAGCCTGTTAACAGCCGCCGTCAGATCAGCGAGTGCCGCGGTAAAGGCCGTGTTCATCTCGGCTAAATCTGCTTTGGTAGCGGGTTGTTGATCTGCCATGGTTAGTGAAAAGACAGGCGAATCCTGCTCTGATACCAACTGACGCAGCGTAGGTTTGCGGAAGGATCGACAAGCGTCTAAACCCTTTTGATAACGAGATTACAAATTGTAAAACTCGAGAAATTAAGAGAAAACTCTTAAAAACAAAGACTTTTAGTGATTGATAACTTGATTGAATTGATTAACAATGAAACCTAGCTACCCTATTTATAGCTAAACTAACTAAGAAATAAATATGGAAATTAGAACTATCCTAATTATAAACTAACTAGGAAGCTATTTAAATAACTAAAAAAGGAAACTAAATAATCCTAAATTACTAGCTAATATAATTATTTAATTAACTAAAACTAATAAAAACAAAAGGACTTAGAATTGTAATGGAATAAGGAAATTAATTAACAAAAGGCTTTTGATTATGTTTTAGATTTACGATTTGCTCTTCGATTTCCGTCGCCATTCTCTCTATATCACCATAGTAAGCCATCTTATACTCCAGACATGTCTTGATTAAAAAAGATATAAAAAATTCCCGAGCTAGTTAAGATTTCAATGAAAGAAAAGTGCACACCAGTACTAAGTCGCATATAAATTTGTCATCTTATTCCAAGCATGTCTTCATAGAAAGAAAAAAAAAAGCCCCTAAGCTAGTTAAGAACTCAATGAAATAAAAATGCATGTCAGTACTAAGTGGCATATAAATTACCCGAAATTTTGCACAATGAAGATTAGCACGTGAGAAGAACACGTTTTTCAAGCATGCATAGCTGAAGTCCACATACGAAGTCGTGCACAAGTTATAATGGAATAATTTAGATCAGAAGAGTTAACATACATGTCTACAACATTGATTATGGTTTGATTTTCACACTTCGCCTTAAAGTTTTTTAACAACATTCATGACCATCCGCATATTTCCAACTTTCTACTGGCTAGCGATCCAAAAATAATAATTGGAAAAATATTGGCTATCATTTTTGTTTTGACTTTTTAATGTCCAATAAGTATAATAAGTATCAAAACGGTTGAAAGAGTTAACTCATGCAATAGCCAGGAAATCTTTATGATATCAAGTTGGAACAATTGTTTCCTGAATATCCCGATTCAAGGCCAAAGGGATTACAAAAAGAACATCTAAGCTCCATGTGTTCTCCTTCATCCATGGTAAAAACCACAAATTAAGCTAATCAGTTGATGTTGTTCGTTCAATCAAGTATGAACACAAGCTAGTAGTACAGCTTTTAGTACCATAAGGTAGTATGATACACAATATGAATCCTCGGTCATATGAGAGCATCTATTGGAAAAGTATTTAATATAGTCAGATATAAATCATAAGTTCCTATCACAGAGTATTTCTACAAGAAATTTAGATCATGTTGCGATTTCATACAATATAAACCTCTAATTATGGAGAATGAAATTCATAATTATTATTCTTTTTTATAAGTTTCTCATGTCCACATAAGTGAATCTGTACTTCCAGTGTTTATTTGTGCAAGTAATTTGTTTTTTAGCTTGCATAGAAGAATTTTAGTTCACAATGTAGCAAGTTTTCTATCACATACTTGAGAGTTTTTCTTGAAAGAAAAACATTAAACCTCACATCGATGTAGAGTTAAATTAATCTCCGCAAAGAGCAACTACTTTGAAGAAGCATAAGCCCTACCCAGAAGCACGATAAGATGTTGGCCAAAGATGAAGGAGCTATAAATTTTTAAGGTCCAAATAAAATTTTACAAGCATGAAAAAGGATGAGCATCTAAAAAATTAGGAAAACAATGGATCGTGCTGCTAGCATTATAACATACATCTACTCTACAATAGCCTTATATACAATAATTCTCTTAAAAATAACAACATTATTTAGCTTGATGCAACAAATAAACACATAAGAAAACCACATTGAAAAACACAATGGATGTAGTTTAGTCTGATGGTTAACAAGCTAAAGAAGCAGAAAAACAGATCTAGCAAACTTAAAGAGTGACAAGTTCACATAAAATAATTCAATTTTATAACCAAGTAACCAACTACCAAGTGCACATTTGCACCTGCTAATGTACTCATTCGTGAACTCGGCGTTGTTATTCCATTGTTCCATAAATTCCACCTAAGATAAATGGAGTGTAAATCCCAGAGTATGAACCGAAATAAAACAAATAAAAGGATAAAATAGATTATTAGTAGGATTCATCCCTAAGCTTCCATACAGTACTTTAAAACAGGCCAAAATTAATTATTTTCATTCCAAAAACCCATGATTCATCGCTTATTTGGAAGCATCAATAATGTGAATTTAAATAAAGGAAGAATTCCAATCTTTAATGCCATCATTCTCTTCAAGAATCATGCAGTAAATCCTATGACCACAAAGGTGCAATGTTTCATATTAAGAGAATCAAAAGCGCTGGTAATTAGCCATTATCAGTAAGAACATAAATTCTACCGTAACTTGGAAGAAAACGATACTATGGTTCTTAATAGAAATTCAATAAATAATTCACTCGGACAACATAAAAATCAACAAAAGCCAGAGAATCAAGAAGAAATACCGTCGGAGTTATCAGTATAGGCAGAACCCTGTGGAACCAGAAGCATCAACAATGCAAATACACTGAAGTACAAGCATCTACAGCCACAAATCATCATTGAAATTTATCTCAGTAGACAAATTGCCAAGGAATTCCTTAAGAATCGCCTGAAAAACACAAAAATAAAACATCTAAAAGAAATTCACATTTCGCACAAAATCAAAATCTAGATAGAATAATACAATCTGTTCACTGTTCGAAGAGACAAATATTAACGTACACTTTTTGTTTCTTGATCATACCCATCTCCCTACCAAGATCCCAAGTCTTTTTCTTTAACATAAATCCTCTAACTTTCACTTTTAGTAGCAAAGGGATGAGAGTGATCAAAGTAATGGCGGTTGCAAACGACACCAAAGCTGTAAGGAACTTGAAAATGGTGAGTGCAAGCATAAGCTGAAACGGGTGTGGTTCGTAGGTCCAGCCGTTGAGCAAATGGGTCATCCCGCAAAGGACAATGAACGTGATGAATTGAAAGAGTACCCATTTGAAGGGAACATTTGAACAACTAACAAAGTATAGAAGCTCGATCGGAATGGAGAAATAAGCAACCGCGATCAAGAAATCGCTCACTCTTTGTGTTTCCGTAATGTTTCTATACCCGAAAAGGCCCTCAACCTCACAATTACACCCTCCAAATCCATTATCAAATCCCGAGAATCCATCATCAGAAGCCAAAACACAGATTAGCAGCAACGAAATCAACCCGAGAGATGCTAATGTTTTCGACATTGCATCCATGGAATTGATTCTTCGATCCATATATAAATATATATATATATATATATATATCTACATGTTGCCATCCATTTTCATGTCCAATGATCATTTGTTTATTTTATAATATCCTCAACACCCATAATCAATTAGGCAAAAGCGTTATTGTACCTGGAGTCAAACCCACCCTTACAGCTTCCAACCAAGTAGTGCAAACCCATAATCAATTAGTTTATTTTATAATATCCTCACATGTCCATTTTATGGTATAATATTGATTGCAACCTGGTTCAACTTATACAGAAAAGTAGTGATATCTAAGTGAATTGGTACATTCATCTGACATTAAGCTCCAAATATAATCATTCTAAGAAGAAAAAGGAGGCAATTTGGGTTCATGCTTAAACAATACTATTTCATTTGGACATTTTATCAAACATCTATTGTGCATGGTACAGAAAAATAGTGCTAAGCTCAAAATATAATCATTCTAAGAAGAAAAAGGAGGCAATTTGAGTTCATGTTTAAACAATATTTCATTTGGACATTTTATCAAACATCTTTTGTGCATGATACCAGGCATGACGATTACACCCATTCAATCGGTCAAGTGAGCCAAGTAGAGTACAATGTTGATCAACAAAGGTCAAACCTTTTATACTAAACAAAACCCAGATAGAAAAATTGATTAAAAACAACCAGAGAGTAAAAATCGAGAAACTCGAATAGAAAATCAGTGAAAGGGGATTGTACAGATCGAGAGCGTACTTACCTGCAGAGTGATGAGGGACGACAACGGTGTTGATGAGGCTGAGAGACGGCGATGAGATTGAAGAATCAATTCCATAAGGGGGTTTAGGGAGTTGAGATTGAGAGAAAGAAAAAAAGACAGAGGGAGAGAATCAAAGATGAAATTGTGTTTAAAATGAGATACGAAAGAGATGGGGAGAAATTGCAGTAAGGAGACGTGACGACTGGGGAGTAAACATGGAGCCGGAAAAGGATCAATTGAGAGAGAACGTGGTCTTTGTACAAGAAACTGAATTGTACAAGAAACCGTATTAGTTTTTTGATATAGCAAATCAACTAATCAACATTACCATCAAAATCAAAGCCATAGAAATCAAATTGCAAGTACCAACAGTGGTTTGCAGAAGCAAATCAACAATGATTCAGCAAAATCAATTCAGCAAAATCAAGTAATCATAACTATCAACAAAATGAGATTACCACATTACCAAGTAACAACATTGGTTTATCAAATGGATAACATTATAGCAAAGAAAATCAGAGAAATCAGACTCTGAAATCAATATAAACAAGAACGGGAAAGGTGATGACCACTCAGCCCAGCAGTAACAAAAAGTGTTTGATAAAAACCAACCCAATAGAAAGCTAGATAAAACCCAATTAAAAACCACCAAAGCTTCAGATTCTGTTAGCAACTGTAAACCATGGTTCTTGTGGAAAAATCAGATTATGTCCCCAAATCGATTTGAAACCTCCAAACCACCAAAAAAACAGAAATTGATGCAAAACGGGAGGTGATGGATATTTAAGCTTGAATCGATAAACGGGAGTAGCCTGAATCAGAGAAAAGAGGAGGAACAGAAAACCAACACAAATAAAACCTAACCTGGTTTGCCACATGAGGAACAAAGGCGGATGAGTAGACGACTGTCGAGAGAGTGGTGGGAGAAGGAGAAGAAGCAGATGCCATTTAACAGAAGATGCAGGCACGATTTGAGAGAATCGATCCCGTTTCTTGTTGGGTGAGGGCGAGAGAGGGAGAGATTATGGGAAGTTTGATGATGAGAAGTGGAAGATGTTATTAATATATTGAGGAGAAACCCTAAATTGGTGCAGAACGTGGGCATAAAGAAGGATAGGGAGTGATTGCAGGAAAGTGGGGGAGGAAGCATGAGCGGAGAAGAAGGGTTTTCAAAGAAACTGTTTTGTACAAACAACCGCTTTGTACAAGAAACCGTAATAGAATTTTCATTAGAGAGTATAGATTATTGTACTAATAGTTTAAACAAATATGGATAATTTTGTCTTTCAATCGTTTAAAATCTTATCATTCAAAGAAAAACCAGATTCCCGAATTATGGTACTAGTTTTGTAGAATTCCGTTTAAAGGGCATGTTTGTCGATTGAATTGCCGGTTTCAACCAATTCTTTTTATTTGCTTTTAGTCACTCTCGAAAATTGGCGTAATTTGTTTTTAGATGCAACTTCTTTTAATAGCTTCTCATTGTAGAGTTCTTGCTTGCACCATATTTTGAACTGTGATTAATTCTTCTCATCAATTACTATATGAATGACGATGAAGACAAAAAGTTCTCAAATAAGAGTTATGCATCTACTGTCGATAATAAATTAGACGATCTGGAATATCGAAAGTATAAATTAGACGTTAACACTAGTGTGCTTGATTTGACCTTATGTATGATTCATAATATAGATGTTGAATAAATACAACGGAAGTTGTCAGGCTCATGAATCAATCAATATATATATTAAAGAAAAAATCACGGGTGTTGACATGACATCTCCTAAAACCTATAACCTCATTTTTTCTTTTTCTTTTTCATTCTCTCAATATTCATTGCTATCTTTTTTTTTGTCAATTTATATATATATTTTAAAATCTTTGCATTAATTTCAAACCATTCATCTCTTTCTATATTAAGGCGATGTTTGGCAAAAATAAGCTAGTTATTTTTTGAGTACATGTTTGGATGGACATAAGCTAGCTTATAAGCTAACTTATAAGTTATCTTATAAGCTATCTTATTGATAAACTACCTGAAGTTAGTGATGGCCAAATGGGCCCGCCCCGACCCAAACTGATCAGTCAACCGAAGCCCAGTCCGGTAGAACACCGGTTCATAGACTGAAAACACAGACCGGTTAATTACCTTACTCGTCATATATGACTATACCCCTTCGAAGTGATGGTTTGAACATCGTTTTGTCCGTTGCCTGAAACTCTACCGGCCTATGCTCCTTGTTAGCACAATTCTCCATGTACTATGTACTTCTACTTACTCATATCGTTATTTTACTCATGCTGATAACATATCTGACTAGTCCACTTTTAGGCATATGTTAGACAATATGCGCAATATTAAACAAAATAGAGAGACAAGAGAATTGATAAACACGTATTTGAACTTATTTTTATATATCAAATCCCTTACATTTTGTCATAATTTAATAGCTAATAGCTCCCTTTAATCTTTGTTATTGATAGATGCAAAAAATGATGGATTTAGGTAAAATAGGGCATATATTTCAAAGATTTACAATGTTTGGCAATATTTCTCAAATTAAATTAGAATTGGACTAAAAAGTCAAAAGATTCCTAAACAAAACCCACGGCTAATGTTTTTCACTTGGTTTCTTTTTAATTTCTTTGGTTAGGCATATTTTTTTTATGTGTAGGCGTAGGACAAAAAAAAGGGAATAGAAAAGCCCATTTTGCTCGCCCAAATCTAGATCTGGAAAAGTGAGGAGAATTAAAGAGCATGTGAGAGCAAGAAAAAAAAAACAACGGACAGCGCCGTCATCTTTTTCACGCGGCCAAACTCGCACCGTGCACTGTTGGAGCCATAATCAAGTCACGAGCGGCCTAAAAACGTGGGCTTTTGGGCTTTATTTCGAGCGGTTCTTGTGGGGAGTTGAGAAATCGTTTGGGAAACCGTCGATGAACAGGGGAAATGAGGGCAGAAAATCGAGAGAGAAGAGAAGAGACGATTTTTGGGGAAGCTCTTGTTGATCATTCAATCCATTAGGTAACTTTAAATTTTAGGTTTAATTTTTGCATTCCTAGTTAGTGTTTCATTTTTATTCAAGCAATGAGATTGTAATTATTTGAAGATTGGATTTGTGTTGAGACTTCCAATTTAAATATGTTTTCTTTCAAGTTCCATTTATGTTAATCTTGGTTGAATATCTTCATCATTGTTTGGTTGTCCGAATTGATAGGGCCCATTGATTTGTGTAACCTAACTTTGAATTTCTAATCAAAATTTGGAATCCGTAATTGTTCTTAATTTTTGATAAAGTAGAAATTAACACTTCTAATGACCATCAAATTGTTTGAATGTGTTATAGGTTTTCATAATCTAACTTAAATGATTGAGCGTCTCATCATTAGTTAGGATTGATGTTTATCTCGTTATTAATGCAATTAGTAGCTCAACTTCTATGTTCGTAACTAGAGTTGTTTTAACTAATTAGGGACTTGTCATTGAGCTTCTCATGATAGTCTAATCATAAGGATAAACAGAGTGTAAGATGCATATCGGCACTTATGGTCAATCTGGAATTGAACAAGAGAATGTATTTGGGAAGTCAATGATACACAAGTCTGAACTTTATTTGGATTATAACTCATTGCTGAAAGCTTTATTTTTATTATTTATCGCTTTAATTTTATATGTTTAGCTTATCAATCCAACCCCCCCCCTTTTTTTTAAATAAAGCGTAGAAATTTGACACCGTTCACAGCCAATCCCTGTGGATTCGACCCTGCTTACCGCTATTGCAATTTAGTTTGTAATTTGAGGTAAATAGGACTTTATTATTTGTCGGGCTCGACACCCGTCAAGAATTGGTGACGCGAAAAAACCTCAACGAGGAAAAAACTGCGGACGACTAAGGAGTGTCGTCATGCACTATAATCACCAAATAGAGGTGATATCCTTTAGTATTACAATATTTCACACGATGGATCTTGTAAAAAAGCATACAAACTAATAACAAATATAAGTCGTGTGTGAAAACACTTGTGTCGTGTGGAAAATATCGCTGTCGTGTGTTGCTGGAGAAAAGATTGTAGCTGTTCTTTGTAGAGTTTGTATATTTCGTGGTTCGGATCTCAGATGTCCCAATGAAATGTGTATCTTCGGTATTTATAACCTTGAATCTTTATAAGTATGTCTTTGTAACGTTCGACTCTCCATAATTGACTTTGATTGCTTTGATCAGTTATAGTCGTTGGTATTTAAGAGCATTAAACCTACATTAAATGAACAAGAAAATGAACGTTGAGTCGTACGTCAGTATGATCATGTCGAGAGTAATCTTACGATGGTCGTACGACACTCGACCAACTTTTGAATTAGTCTCGACGGATGTCTGGGTTCTGCTTGGTCGACAAGACCTTATTTTAATACAAGACAAGTCGTGTGAAAAGTGCATCTTCATCGTGGTCGTGTATTTTTGACCCAAACATTATCTAAGTCTCTAACTGCTTGCTCCTAATCTTGGGGGTTAAGGGATGGATTATTAGGGTTTTACCCGGTATAAATACTGGTTAACCTGAGATTAAAAACACACAGAAACCCAAAAATCGTTTATTGCTCTCTACTCTCTCTTGATCTTTACGAACTCCTCATCGTTGTCGCTACAATCTACATTTTTCTGCCGTCATCTTTGTTCCGTATTTCTGTTGTCATTGTTGTTGGTAAGCAGAACGTTCAACTGCATCTAATCCTGGGGCTTTGCGGTCTAATACTCTCAACATACTAAACTGACCGTATAAAACCTTTAAGGACAGTTTTATCATACCGTGCAATCTTCATCTTTCATTTCGAGTTGCAAACAGGTTGGTATTTATTTTTGGTCGAGTATTTTCAATTCCGTTCACTAGAGTGAACAGTTCTGATTCTACTCCTTTCTTCTAACGAATATATCGCGAAGGATAGAATCGTTTAGGTTCACCTGTTTTTGTTTTACGTTCGGTAATTGATTTTTAATTGATCCAAAACAGTTTTGATTGTAAAGTCTTCGACTTTATAAACAAAATTTAAATATTTATAAATAAAGTTGTTGTCTTTATTAATAAAACTTGTTACTTTTCTTTTATTGAATTTTACTAATACCAAAAATTCAACAATTTTCACTACCAAAGACCAACCCATGTTTTTTATGTTCTCTAAAACCGGGCTTGGAAGGCCTGGCACTAGTTGAAGGAGATCGAATACCAAGTCTACATAAAAAAAGCGTACAATATTACACGATAATTAGTAACAAGGCAGTCTCCTAGGCTTAGAACCATTATCTTCGCTATCGTTTTTCATAATCCTAACACAAAACATTCCTACCGATGTTATTTTTGCATATCCAGACGAGTTCGGTATCTGATAGTATCAAATTTTGATCGGAATGGCCACGAGAGGAACGTTCTTGTGCAACGTTATTCCAAATCTCTCACTCATATCCATATCTTCTGGCCTCGTCTCTCCCTCGAGTTCCCAATCAAATTTGCGTATCAGGGAGCCTAACTATTAGACTAAGATATTAATTTGTAAAGTTGGTGGTACCAAAGTGTAAATATTATCATTATATATACCGGTGAATGTGAATGAATAGGAACACGGTTTTCTGACCATATTCTTACATGGTATCAGAGCGTACCTAAACCCTAGCCGCAAACACCTAACAAACCCTAGCCGCCATCTTCCTCCCACTTTTTCTGCCATTCTTCCGGCGTGAACAGTACTTCCGGCGTGAACAGTACTTCCGGCGTGAACAGTACTTCCGGCGTGAACAGTACTTCCGGCAGATTGACCCAAATTTCTGCCGTTCTCACCACAGGATCGATCTGACTCATGGCCTCCCTGCATCCCGCTGTCACTGTCACCAACATCCGGAACTTCATCCCGATCATTCTGGAGATGGACGACGGACAGTATACGTCATGGGTCGAACTATTCAAGATCCACTGTCATGCACACGATGTCATCCATCACATTCTTCCCGACGAATCTTCTTCATCCAAACCTGCGGCCGGCAAAGACAAAGAGAAAACAGATGATGTGGCTCTCTTCAAACGTCTGGATTCCATTGTCCTTCAATGGATCTACGGTACGATTTCTAAAGACTTGTTAATTACTATTCTAAAACCAAATTCAACAGCCGCTCAAGCTTTGACATCGTTGGAAAACATTTTCATCGATAGCAAACCCTCACGGGCTCTGTATCTAGAAAACAGATTCAATAATGTCAAGTTGGAGTCTTTCTCTAATGTTTCCGCTTACTGTCAAGAGCTTAAGACTTTATCCGATCAACTCACCAATGTTGATGCCCCTGTTTCCAACGACCGTCTGGTTCTTCAACTCATCAACGGACTTGGCGAGAAATACGAAAGCCTCGCCACCTTACTCCAACAATCCACCCCTCTTCCGGATTTCTACACTGCCCGATCCAAACTGATCTTGGAAGAAACTCGCAAGAATCAAAACTCCAAGGCCACGACTGAAGCGACAGCCATGAACGCTCAAACAACCGCCACTAACGAGGATCGACGTTCATCAACCGAAACCTCGTACCGTGGCGGTGGGCGTGGACAGTTTGAGTCTCTTGACTACGGCGGCAGAGGGCGCCATACTGGTAGAGGGGGTCGGGGACGCGGTCGGGGACGCGGTCGCGGACGTGCCTCACACTCTCAGTCGGGCTACTATCCACAGCCACCATCCATCGGGTGGAATGCTCCATGGCCAACACCACCATGGAACACCCCTCCTGCATCATTCCCTACGACACCGGCCAACAGGTACCGTACTATTCCCAGAAACCCTAATTTTGCAGGTATCCTTGGCGCTAATCCGTACGGCAATCCGGGTTCCGAGCACTCATACAGCCCGACCAACATCGAGCAAGCAATGCACACGATGACATTAAATCCGGACCAGAACTGGTACCTTGACTCCGGCGCCACGAACCACATGTCACACACCACAGGTAACATTCCCAATTATGTCTATAATGGTATACAAAACAACATCGTCGTTGGCAATGGTTCTCAAATACCTATCCTCGGAACCGGTCATACCACCCTCCAACCACCTTACCCACCTTTAAAACTCAACAATATCCTTCACGCACCTAAACTTATCAAAAACCTTCTTTCTGTTCGCCGACTAACCACTGATAATCCTATTTCCATTGAATTTGATCGTTTTGGTTTTCTTGTGAAGGATTTTCAGACACGGATTCCTATCATCCGATGTGACAGCACTGGCGATCTCTATCCTCTTTCATTACCTTCCGCTCAAGTTACACCACCTACTACTTTTGCTGCTTTGACGCAAGATCTTTGGCACAAGCGTCTGGGCCACCCCAGTTCCTCTCTGTTACGAGTATTAAATAAACGCAATTTTATTTCTGTTAAGACTTTTTCGGATAAACACTTATGTCAATCGTGTGTTTTTGGCAAGCATATTAAATTACCTTTCTATGATTCTACTTCTGTTACGTGTTTACCCTTTGATATTGTGCATAGTGACTTATGGACCTCCCCGGTTCTAAGCTCCGGGGGTCACCGTTATTATATCTTGTTTTTGGATGACTACACCAACTATCTATGGACTTACCCTTCCACACACAAATCCCATACACATTCCACTTTCCTATCCTTCCACACTCTCATCCGCACTCAATTTGAACGTGCAATTAAAAGCTTCCAATGTGATAATGGAACCGAGTACAACAATAAATCGTTTCACGATTTCTGTGCTCAACACGGAATGGTTTTCCGATTCTCATGTCCCCACACTTCTTCTCAAAATGGGAAAGCCGAACGAAAAATTCGTTCCATAAACAACATCATCCGCACTCTTCTCACCCACGCATCCCTACCGCCAACCTTCTGGCATCACGCCCTACAAATGGCCACCTACATACTTAACATACTTCCCTCCAAAACCAAAAACAACGCCACCCCCGCACTTCTTCTATACAACAAACACCCCACATACACTCATCTTCGAACTTTCGGCTGTCTCTGCTATCCCCTCATCCCATCTCCATCTATTAACAAACTTGAAAACAGGTCCACCCCGTGCGTCTTTCTCGGTTACCCCTCCAATCATAGGGGGTATAAATGCTACGAACTCTCCACCAGAAAAATCATCCTCTCTCGTCACGTCGTGTTCGATGAGACCGTGTTTCCGTTTGCCACACTTCACTCCTCCCCCCCTTCCTACGACTTTCTTCACTCCCACCAATCCAGTGAGCTCCATCCGTATGTCTGGGAATCCGTCACCTCCACAAACCAATCCACATCCCCAAATGAACCTCTTACCCCTTCCCCCATCCTCCACAAGCCGAAACCCCCCCTCCCTCGCCGTCCCCAACTTCACCTCAACCGACTCCCACCTTCCAAACCTACTCACGTCGACCCAAACCACGCGAAAACCCACACCCCACCGACACACACCAACCGCCTCCCCCACCCGCCACAACCTCACCTAACCAAGACCCACCACCACCCACCCACCCGCACCATGCACACACGTAGCATGACCGACATTTCAAAACCAAAACAACCTTTCAATCTCCATACCTCTGCCCCATTTGAGCCTTTGCCCCGCTCCCCTACCGAGGCACTCAAAACTCCCGTTTGGAACCAAGCCATGACTGATGAGTTTAATGCCCTTATCGACAATAATACATGGGAATTGGTACCTCCCCAACCGGCGATGAATATCATCCGGTGCATGTGGATTTTCAAACATAAGACCAAATCTGACGGATCTCTTGAGCGCTACAAAGCGCGCTTAGTTTGTGATGGCAGGTCACAGCAGGTTGGCGTCGACTGCGACGAAACGTTTAGCCCGGTGGTCAAACCGTCAACCATTCGCACGGTCCTCAGCATTGCGTTATCCCACTAGTGGGAAATCAACCAACTGGATGTTAAAAACGCATTTCTCCATGGACACTTAGCGGAAACAGTATACATGCATCAACCCATGGGATTTCGGCATCCGTCTTATCCTAACCATGTTTGCAGGTTAAAGAAGTCTCTCTACGGCCTCAAACAGGCACCTCGTGCATGGTATCAACGTTTCACTGACTATGTCACTAAGCTTGGCTTTCGACATAGTGCCTGCGATCACTCCCTATTCATCTACAGACACGGCCGAGACACGGCCTATCTTCTTCTCTACGTCGACGATATCGTTCTCACTACATCATCATCGGCTCTCAAACGCCACATCCTAACTCATTTGTCCAATGAGTTCGCTATGAAGGACTTGGGCCATCTCAGCTACTTCTTGGGTATCTCGGTCAAGCGTGACCCCACTGGCCTATTCTTATCTCAACAGAAATATGCTGCTGACATTCTTACTCGGGCAAACATGACTGAATGCAATCCTGTCCACACTCCAGTTGACACCGACGGGAAGCTCAGCCACAACTCCGGGGAATTGATCGATGATCCCACCACCTACCGCAGGCTTGCAGGTGCCCTACAGTATCTTACATTCACACGTCCTGATATCTCCTACGCCGTCCAACAAGTTTGCATGCACATGCACGCTCCGAGGACGTCACACATGAATGCCCTGAAACGCATTCTTAGATATGTCAAAGGCACCATTGACATGGGATTATACATGAGTCGTACCTCAGTATCCACTCTTATGGCTTACACCGACGCTGATTGGGCGGGTTGTCCAGACACCCGCCGTTCCACCTCTGGCTACTGTGTATTTCTGGGAGACAACTTACTGTCATGGTTCTCTAAGCGTCAGTCAATAGTCTCCCGTTCGAGCGCCGAAGCTGAGTATCGAGGTGTGTCTAACGTCGTTGCCGAAATTTGCTGGCTCAGAAACCTCCTTCTCGAGCTTGGCCATCATCCCACACGCACATCCTTGGTCTACTGTGACAACGTTAGCGCCATCTATATGTCGGAGAATCCAATCCAACATCAACGGACCAAGCACATTGAGATAGACATCCACTTCGTCCGAGAGAAGGTTCAACGCGGCCAGATTCGGGTTTTACATGTCCCGTCACGCTACCAGCTAGCAGATATCTTCACCAAAGGCCTACCTCGAGTACTCTTTCACGACTTCAGATCCAGTCTAAGCATCCGTCGTACTCCTCCTTAGACTGAGGGGGTATATTAGACTAAGATATTAATTTGTAAAGTTGGTGGTACCAAAGTGTAAATATTATCATTATATATACCGGTGAATGTGAATGAATAGGAACACGGTTTTCTGACCATATTCTTACACTAACATCAAATGCAACATTCTATGCGCAAGAGGCAATCCCGGACAAATCCTCCTCCCAGAACCAAACGGAATGAGCTCAAAGTCCCGACCTTTGTAGTCAATATCGACATCTAAGAATCTTTCCGGCATGAACTCATGAGGGTTGGACCATATGGACGGATCTCGACCAATAGCCCACACGTTACATAGGATTTGTGCATCTTTAGGCACAACGAAGCCTTGAATTTCTACATCGCACAAGGCTTTGTGCGGGAGTAGAAGTGGGGCTGGAGGGTGTAGCCGAAGGGTTTCTTTAATGACTGCTTCTAGGTACGGGAGCTTACAGATGTCTGATTCCTCGATAATCACGGCGTCCTTCCCCGTGATTTCCTCAAGCTCAGACCGAGCTTTCAGCATTTTTTCTGGGTTGTGTACTAACTCAGCCATCGCCCATTCCAACGTGCTTGTTGTTGTATCGGTTGCCGCAGTAAACAAGTCCTACACAAAATTTCGTGGAATAAATTTATCCATCAGATACAGACCATCAAACCTTTATATATACTCATAGGAGAAATGCTAAATATACGAAAAGTAGAAAAGTAATCATAGCCCTCGTACGGTCAAGATCGGATTTGACTAGTCAAAAATTTCGGCTTTGACTGATCAACATTACAGCTTTGACCGGTCAAAATTTACGGTTATGCCAAAAATAGAGGGGTAGTTTCGTTACTTTTACAAATATGCGCCAAACAGGTTCACATATGAACTATTTTAACTGATTCACATATGAACCCTTGTGATTTACATATGAACTAATTAACGGATTCACATATTAACCCGAAAAAAGAGATTAAATTACGAAAAGCAAGTGCAGTATGTTGTTTCGGCTAAACCCGGATTCATTTTTCCGACTGAGGTCCAGCAGCAAATCTAAAACGTCGTTCGTCGAGGAATTAGCACCAGCAGCCGAGGATTTGGCGCTCGCTTGCACCCGTTGATCGATCATTCTATCGAGTATCGCCATTAATTTTTCAACGTAAACGTTGGCCTCTCGAAGCAACCCTTGTGGATCGAATGGTTTTAGTAAAGGAAAAAAGTCCGCTAAATTCGGCTTTCCAATAACATCTGCTAAAGCAGAAACAGCATCCTTGAATTCTTGAGATTCATGAGAATCGTATCGAGCTATATCGGTGGAGAAGATGAAGTTGGAGAGAACGTTAAGAGACGTAGTGAACGCAGCTCGACCGATATTTATAGGTTTTCGGCTCGTAAAACATTCATGAACGTAATCGAGAAGTTTTTGAATCTTTTCCCTGCGTAGGGGCTGACCGGCGTCGAGTTGTTGCACGGAGAACAAGTGTTCTTTCGATATTCTTCTTAGCCTTCGCCATTGATCGCCAACTGGCAACCAGATCATGGAGAATAGATGGTGGTTAACCGTGCGGCCCGTGTCTAGGACCGATCGGCTTGAGAAGGATAGGTCGTGTTTGAGAAGGATTTCTTTGGCAAACTCGGGTGAGGATACAACAATGGTGATAACGCTACCCAATTTAAGCGTCATCAATCCACCGTAGGTTTTCGAGAGGGAAGCAAGTGAGATGTGGGGTTTTTCTCCGAGTTCGAAGATGTTTCCGATTATCGGAAGTGAGTAGGGACCAGGTGGAAGTCGGACAACGCTGTCCGACTTCCACCTGGTCAACTTGGCGGTAAAGACATATAAGAATATGAAAATGGATAGTACGAGAAAGAATGTGTTACAGTTCATCTTTGTGATTTCTCTATCTTATCTTCCAATCAATCTAACTATGTATAATATATATATATATATATATGTATATATCAGTCATATATGCGTGTGTTATGTCAGTATGTGTGCAGTTTTTTGTTGAGAGAATGTGTTGTTTATCTACAAGTCATAAGGTTTACAAGTAAAGGATAGCTTCATGTAAATCTGCTTTCCGTGGTAACACGGGTGAGGGACGAGGGACGAATCTAGAATTTTTTTTTATACGGTGACACCACATAATATAGACAAAAAACAATTACAAAAAATATTGTTTTTTTCGACATGTCTTCATCTTTTTACCGACGTTAAACATGATGTGTTCTTTTGGCCTAATTCCACCATTTCGAGAAATTTTTAAAGCTTTTTGCTTAATTTCGACGAATTTTTAACCTTTTTATCGATTTCGAGGGATTTTTTTGGTTGATGTCAAGAGTTTTTTTTATTGATTTCAAAAGTTTTTTTTTGTTTTTTGGTTGATTACAAGTTACGGTTGCACCTTCTTAAAGTTTCCAAATAATACGGTAGTACCTTCCAAAACGATACGGTTGCACCTTTCACGAAACTAAAATTTTTACTCTTCGTCGGAGAAAGATACGGTGGCACGTGTCACCCATGCCACCAAGCTAGATCCGTCCATGATACGGGTTCACTTGTTAATCGTATTTTTTGTACTAACTTTGTAAACCGAAATCTTAACCATTGATCTTGAGATGAGGAGTTGAGATTAAAACCAACTCAACATTAATTCTTATTTATGAGTCTTTTATTAAGTAATGATATTGAACATATATGATAGGGGTATTTGGGGAAATTATCAACCTTTTCTCTCACTTAATATCTTTCCTAAGATAGTATTGTAACTCCCTCATTAAATAAATGTTACAATAAAATAAAATAAAATCTAATAATGACCTCATATATTTATTGTACATCAATACATACATATTAAACCAAGACTAACAATGGCTTCTTATTGGTTGAATTAGGTTAACAAAGTTAGTATGAATGAGATGGGAAAAAAGTAAAATAATTTGCAAGGGAACGAATATGAACATGTATACGTTAACAATCCTCCATTAGCATTCATTTGAGAATATGAACGTATATGAACATGAATGGACATATATATCACGACACGACTGAACATCTATGATCATTCATTAGAGTTCATTTGACATATGTTGAACGCATATGATGAACATATATATATATATATATATATTAGCCTTAGGTTCATTTGAGAATTGGTAAATATATGAGAAATAGAGAAGTAATCCTAGCCTTTCATACGGTCAAGATCGGATTTGACTAGTCAAATATTGCAGTCAAATTTGCGGCTTTGACTGGTCAAAAGTTATGGCTATTCCAAAAATAGAAGGACAATTTCATAATTTTTAAAAACACACGAGACGGGTTTATATATGAATCCGTATGATTCTATATGTTCATATGTGAATCAGTGTAATTCACATATGAATCTTTTTAACTGATTCATATATGAACCTTTGTGATTCATTTGTGAACTAATTAACTAATTCACATATGAACTAATTAACTGTAGGTTCATATGTGAATCAGTTGAACTAGTTAACAGATTCACATATGAACTTTTATAATTCACATATGAATCAATTAATTGATTCTCATATGAACTAATTAATTGATTCACATATGAATGTATAATTCATATGTGAATCACATAGATTCACATATGAACCCATCCCTCATATTTTACGAAACTACCCTCTATCTTCTACATACCACACAAGGACTTATCCGGTGTTTCACAGTCAAAGCCGCAAATGTTGACCAGATAAAAGGCTAGGATCATTTCTCTATTTTTCATACATTTATAATTTCAAAAATGAACCTCTCCATATATATATATATATATATATATATATATATATATATATATATATATATATATATATATATATCGACTGAAAAACTAGATGCTAATTGATATTTGTGGAATTATCATTTTTCGTATAGTTTGTTTCTCGTTCTTTTTTTTTTGGGAGGGGGGGGGGGGGGAGGCTAGTAACCTTCATTTTCCTTTTGTTCATTATGTCAACCATCCTGCCTTGTAGCTACAGGCACTTATGTTGACTTTACTTCATCGAATCATCCATTCAAACAAACACAAAAATCAAATTGATATTAATTGGTGAGTTGATAAGGTGATAGATTGATTACTTGTCATTCGTATGAACGCGTTGAACGTGTATGTTGATATGATGTTCATTTGTGGGTCAATTAGGATGATTAGTACAAAAAAAGTGGTTCACAAAATTAGTACAAAAAATACGGTTAGTACAAAAGTAGTAAGAGGGTTGTCATAATCTTTACACTTGATGATATAATATTTGTGACTACCATTGTTCATATATATTAACTCGTTCATTAAAGTTCAGTCGAGAATGTAAACGTATATGAACATGAATGTCTATTGTCTATAACATTTACACATGTCTAGCTCTCAAGCATAACCCATCTATATGCCTATGGTGAAGTCATATGTTTCCTACGGTGTTCATATACGTTAACACTTCTCCATATTGGTTTGCCAACATTATGTAGAAAGCATTACCAATCCTGACTTCTTCATGATCATCCATACGTGTCATGGTGTATTGAATCTGGAAATTGTAACTTCCATCAATACTAGTTCTTAACGTAATGTCTGAGAAATTGAAAAATAAGGTACATGCAATGTTGTTAATTTGTAATCTCCTCCTAATTAATTGTTACTTTGTAACTCCCAAACCAAAAAGTCTAGCAAAAAAAAATGTGAACTACCATTTCTACTTTTGGACATTTAATGACCTGTTCAAACCAACCAAGGTTGAAAGTGACTTCCTATTGGTTATGAGGGGTTCATAAAATTAATACAATTTAGAATGTTAACAAAGTAACCTCCCTCTACAGTTATATATATAGAGAGAGACAAAAGAATCATATGAGAAGTTGAGGTTAACATGAAAAACATAAGAACTGGATCTGAATCGTTGATCATGTTGAAAAACTTAAATCAGATAAGTTTTATTGGTGCTATGCAACTCACCAAGCACTATGTACAAGTTCTTGAAGCATAGATATGTGGATTAATATGAACCACATATCTTGGAAGACTTGCATGGGAAATATGGATGACAACTTGCATCCATATGACATCATCCATATGACATCCTCCATATGTCATCCTCCATTTTTCCCCTATAAATATTTGCATCCATTCCATTCTAAAACACACCAAACAAGAAGTTAGAAGTCTTCTTTCTAACTTTCTTCTTCTTCCTTGTTCCCTTTTGTTGATATATATATATATATATATATATATATATATATATATATATCATTGATATGTATTTATATATCTTGTTTTGGGGGAACATTTGGTTAGCTGATTTGTTGATCCAAGGATCTCGTAAACACGTTGTAATTTCTCCCGGTTGGTAATATAAAGATCTCTCTCTCCCTGTGGATGTACACTATCACACTGATAGTGGAACCACGTTAAATATTGTTGTCTCGATTTATTTGTTGTTTCGTTATATTTTATCGTATATTCGATAACTGTTATATTTACGCTTGTGGATCGGTATGAATCAATAGACCAAAATATACAATATTTAGATCTTGTTATTCCGCATTTGTTGTAACGGGTCAGTTGCACGTGATTTATTGTTATCATTTTTGGGACCGTAAATCACTTGAAATACGATTTTGTAACGGCCACCGACCCTTACATATCAATTTTAATCAAATGTCATTCCATGAATTACGACTTATAAGGAAATTAATCTGATATATCTAAATGCATCTCATCCAAATATGCATCTATTTCTCATCCAATAATTAATAACCATTTTTCACGTTTCTCCTAACTTCTAACCGAAACTTAACTATATATATATATATATATATATATATATATATAGGGTCAGGTTCATTTGTTAACCACATTTTTTGTGTTAACTTTATGAACCATTATAAGCCCTTGATCATAGAAATCAATGGTTGAGATTGAATATCTTTTAAAAGCCTTAATAAATGTACAATTAATGAAAAATTAGGAGTGAACTATAGTGATAAGGGTATTTTGGGGAAAAAAAATGAAATATTATGTATTTATTCTCTCTTCATTAATGTTCCTTTCAAAATAATTGTAACCCCCGGTTCATTAGTATTCATGAATCTGCATGTATTTGAACATTATTCTTCCAAAATAATCGTAACCACCGGTTCATGCATGTTCATATGAAAAATATGAACATTATTACTTTTAAATATCATATTCATATGAAGAAATATGAACAATATTACTTTTAAATATCATATTCATATGAAGAAATATGAACATTATTACTTTTAAATATCATATTCATATGAAGAAAGATGAACATGAATGAACCACCACCTTACTATTCATGTGACTCGTTAACAAGTTTTTGTTCATATGCCCAATGGTGAAGTAATGAACAAACATGAACATTATTTCTTTTAAAAGTTGAAAATTTGACAAAAACACGGTGCTTTATGATTTTATATTCACATAGTTTCGTCTGAGTGGTTTAAAGGGACAATCATACTTGGATTTGCAGAAATCGTCATCTTTAATCGGTGGACAAAAGATTTGAATTGAAACAACTAGCTACTAGACTTCATGTGATGTTTATACGATTTTAGCAATTGATTATATAAAATATTTTGAAATCAAAGAATTAGCAAGGATTGGATCACGTTGTTGGATGACTTTGATAATATTCATATGATTTCAAAATTATGTTGAAAATGGAAAAAAATTATGAAATTGTAACCTCCGCTATAATTATGGATGATTTATTTGTGTAACCCCCACGAAGATAAATGAAATATTAATTAATTACTAAATGACGTTTCTACCCTTTTACATTAAATAAATAAACAAATTAAACAATAAAAAATTTTGCATTTCTATTGGTTGAGCAAGGTTCATAAAGTTAACAAGAATTGTGTGGTTAACAAATGATCCTTGCTCTATATATCTATACTATATAATGAAAATTCTAAAACGGTTATTGTACAAACTATTGTACAATTACATTTACCACCCTTAATCTTTTATACAATAACATTTACTACCCTTATAATTTTACATTTATCACCCTTACAATTACTTATTTAATTTATTTTGTATCCCTTACTTTTTCATTTTACATTTTACACCGTTATCATATTAACACAAATAATCGTATATGAACAAAAATGCAATGAAAAAATACGTTCATTTTTTTACAAATTATACCATTATAATCGTCTCGTCAATACCTTCAAAACGAGCCCAATATTGAATATTTTTTAATTTAACCATACTATTAAATATCAGAATATATATGAATTATCTATACTACTAAAACGGTTATTGTACAAACTTTTGTACAATTACATTTACCACCCTTACATCGTTACATTTATCACCCTTATAATTACTTATTTAATTTACTTTATATCCCCTATTTTTTTCATTTTACACATATTAACACAAATAATTATATATTAACAAAAATGCAATGAAAAAATACGTTCATTTTTCTACAAATTATATCATTATAAGCGTCTCCTCAATATCTTCAAAACGAGCCAAATATCGAATATTTTTTAATTTAACCGTACTATTAAATATCATGAATATCTACGAAATAATTTGTTTTTCTGTCCATACATTTTATTTTATTTTCACCGTTAGCACGTTAAAAATACATAATCGTAAAATACGTTTCATTCTTATTATAAATAATATCATTATAATTTTTTTTCGTCAATAATTGTAATATAAACTAATTATTGAATATCTTTATGGCTTTAGGTTTCATAAGTTGTGATTTTTAGGTCATGGTTGATTATTGGTGAAATGTATATAAGGAAATAGCATTAATTGTTCGTTCTTTACTTACATTCCGCTGCATCGCGCGGGTATATGACTAGTATATATATATTGACTTATGACTCGAAAACTAAAAGTTGTACTTATCATCCCATATATACACCGATTCATGCATTTGTTTTTATGTTCAGATATTGCCACGTGCTATGCATGCAGTGAGTTTGTCGTATTGTAAGCATAGAACGTGTAATGCTCATCAAATCAATTACGTAATGGTCTGAAGATTGCAAAAGGACGATACATTTTTAACTTTATAGTAAAAAATTTCTTTTATTTGAATTGTGGAAGGTCTTTAATCAGTTGGTCCTATTTTGATTCATTTGCCAGTTTCTTCTTTTTCTATTAGAAAATCAAAACTTATTTATATGATACTAATATATTATCTTATTGGGTTGGGTTCCGGTGAAAATTGAGAAGTTGAGATTAACGTGAGAAGTGGTTATCAACCGTTGGATGAGAAATAAATGCACATTAGGATGATCGAGATGCACCGAGATGTAATGGATTAATCCCTTCTAAGCCGTAATTCATGGGAAGACATTTGATTAAAAATGATAACGGTTCAAATTCATTTTTTACACTTCTTACGTTAACTTTAATTTCTCATATGATTCTTCGCCTTATATTATATATAATATTTGATATTTATATAATATATATTATTTATTTATTCAACACAGATCCTATGGCGACCTCTATATTTCCGTTGGTAGAATTATGGAGGTGCCGGTGATTATACGTGTAACCATTATTTTTTGGGTTCTTAAGAATGTTATTATTTTAAATCATTGTGTGTTATGTAACAAAAAAAAAAAAAAAAAAAAAATCTTGCATCGGCCTCTGCCTCCATCCCTCAATACTAGATCTACGAATTTTTTTAAACAGGTGCACCTTTTAAGGTAGATTGAATGCTCGCAAAGTCACGGGTTCGATGGAGGATGAAATTTCAAGGTGCTTTGACTCGAGATAAAGTCAATTATGTCGATTTCAAAAACAATACATTTTTTCACATTGAATTGACTTTGACATTTTGAGCAAAATACAAGGCCACGTCTTACACCCGACATGTTTTTAGCTGAATTCCATTATTACGGACAACTTTTTCGGTTTTTTAGTTGATTTCATAAAAATTTCCAATTTTTAGTATATAATATTGATTGACCTCTTCTTTTGTCTAGGTTTTCAATTTCGTTTGTTTATACATATAAACTCCTAGTATTAAATAGGACGTTTTGCAAATCAAAATTAAATATGTATCTAAGATTTCAACTAACAATAATCAAATCAATAACTAAAAACAAATTACAAAATACACACAAATCAAGAGGAAAACCTTATTTTTATGGGAAAAGTTGATCATCAAGAACTCGATAATTTACAAGAAAATAATTAATCAACAAAAAGTGGAAACAAATTTGAAAACCGAGATGAAATTAATAGAGAATTCAATGTGTTGTTAAATTTGATTTAGGGGTTTGTGAAATTGATTTAGAATTGAAAGAGATTAGAGTAAGAGTAGAAGTTATTGGGTTTTGAGTTTTAAACTCAAACTAGTGTTTTGCATCGTACGTTACACGATGACGAAATGTGTTCTTTAAGAAAATAGGTAACCAAATTACGATAGAACGTAATTCGTAAATTGACAACTAATGAAATGAATCGTAATATATTTTATTGTATACTGGAACTATTTTTAAAAAGTCATAAGTGCATATAATTGTTTTTCCATTTATAGGAATCGTTTCCCCTTACCAATTAGATTTAATACAAAATTTATTTTGTGTAAAACTTATAATGTTTCAATGTCAAAGTTAAATATTCATAAAAATGGTTAATAGTAAGTGTATATACACAATATTAAACATTATGTGCAAAATTGACATTCTCAATTAAGTTTATAAACCTTGTTTTGCAACATCGTTTATGAAAATGGTTTGTGTATATTGTATATCCTCAAAACCCCCTCTAAACAACCACATTTTTATCCAACCATATCGTAAAATAAAACCCTTCACATTCAAATTACAAAGCTATCTCTTCTATTTTGTATAGCCAAACTTAACCCAACAAATAAGAGACATGAAATAATTAAAATATACGGATGTTGTAAATGGAATAAAAGGATCATATGATTTGAAGACCATGTAAGGTAAAACGGCCTATTTGAAAATGGATGAGTGATCTCCTTTCTCTTAATTCGTAAGTATAAGTAATATTTAGTTTCCTTGTATGTAACCATAACAATTCTATGAATTAATAATAGACAACAGTGGGCTACAAATTTGAAGCAAATGATTCAACTGAATTTTAATGCAAGAACAATTTTCATACATGGAAGTGGTATGTTTATAATGCAACTTTTCCTTGTTTCGTTTGTAAAGAGGAGGTTTTTCATAGGCTCCATTCATATACATGTTAAGATAGATACACACAACAATTACATATGTTAATGAAGAATACCAAATAACCTATAATGTGGAATATTTAATGGCGGTTAAATGACTAATTACGTTTTTTCAAGATTTGATAATGATGCCTAGGTATTTGACTACTAAATGTGTATGCATCAAAATGAAAAAGAGAGTGTATTACCTATTTACCTTTAATAAGCATGGAACTCTTGAGCAACCAAGAGATAACCACCAAAATCTCAGCAAAAGTAAAACCAATATATCAAGAACATCAAAAGTAAAACCGAATAGAGACGAAAAAATTAAGAGATGAAGAGCGTGAGAATTTGAGAGGGTGTACATTTTTCATACAAACCTGTAAGTTTTAAAAAATTGCAAACTTGAATTGGTAGATAGTCACACTCCTAAATAGTACCATAGAGCGAATTTGAAAGTAATTATACCTCAATATAACAATATTTTTTCAACCAATAAAAAAAGCCATTAAAGGAGGAATAGCATGTGGACATGGAGTAACATAAAACAACTCATACCATACCTTGAATATAATTGAATGATGAATTGGAGATTTTTTTAGGAATCTAGAACATTATATAGAAGAATAAGGATAGGGTTTTATAGCCAAATCAGCGAACGTGGAATGTACAATGTAATATTAACGATGATTTATGTTCATTGGAACCAAACATTTGTTAAGTGTATTCCGACCACAAAGTTTCTTCAATGTCTCGGATTCAAGAACAACTCTAAGGTATTTGGTGTAAAATAGGGGTTTCGCTTGAATTCGGTGGATTGGGTTGATTTTACTTGAAATCTCAATTAGGAGGTTTGAACTTTGTGGTATGTATGACTTTGATGGCATGTATTTCAAGGGGATGAATAGATAGAAAAGTCAGAAGGGTGGGAATTCAAGAAGGCATGCAAGAGAAAATGATAAGGTAGTTGTTATGACGTTTATTGATCTTATAAATGCGAGATGAATGTAATTTTACCAAAGAATCCCTATTCATAGTAGAACATGCATTTTCTTACAAGGATAGAAAAGTCTTTAAAAAATGAAAGATTTTTTAAAATCAAAAATTTCATATGAAGAATACCATTCTAAGAGTGTGCCACATCATTGTATATGGTTCTTTCTTTTATATATAAATGATATAAAATGTTTGCAACAACTAAAGATTGAAACCAAAACCTTCTACAAGGAGAGCTAAGGTGTAAACAAGTCGATCTCGAACACAAAATAGAACTCGTTTAACTTAACGAGCCGAGCTTTATAACACCAATGTTCGACTCGGCTCAATCGAAAACTCGTTTCAATTTTTCGAGATGAGTCGAGTCGAGCCGAGCCATTCGAGCATACCCTTTTTCAAGCCAAGTATGCTCATATATTTATTAATCACACAATAAAAATATAAAAATTATCGAGGAGAGTTTTAATTTAGCAAACCTCGACCATCCCGCCAAGGCTAGTTTCTTGTTAAAAGTTTGGTTTTAATATTTAATAGCACCTTCAGAATAAGCGGGTACACTTTCAATTCAAGACGTCTAATTTTTTTTTTTCCTTTGCGATTATCAAGTAAGCAGGTGCACTAGACCCCGCTCGGTCCTTAGTAGGTCCGCTTATGTCCCTCCCCTTTTTTGGCGAATCCCCTCTCTCCACATCACACCTGCAACTCCTCAACCTGGACGAGACCCCGGAGCTCCACACCTGCAACTCCTCAACCCTGAAACTTCTCAACCCCAACAAGACCCCTGGCTTCCACACCTGCAACCCCGACGAAAACCCCTTCCTCACACTACAAAACAGAAGAGTTTCACAAAAATCCGTCGGTAATCCATCGAAGAAAGAAAGTCGGAGAAAAAGTCGTGGAAAAAGGTATCACCGGCGGATATTACCGACGGACATGATCACCAACGGATCACCGATAGAATGTTGTTACCGACAGGTCACCAACGGCACAGATCACCGACGGATCATTGACGGCACCAAATCACCGACGGAATGCTGTTACCGACGGATCACTAACGGCACCAAATCACCGACGGATCACCGATGGCGTCCAACACAGATGGATCACTGATGGTTTTTATCACCGACGGATCACCGACAGTTTTGATCGTCGATGGATCACCGACGGCACACCAACAAATTTTAATAATAAAAAAATAAAAATAAAAACATTTACTGACGGAATTTCCGTCGGTGAATTGTTTTTAATTTTAAAAAATAATTAAAAATATAGAATTTCCTGTACAAAACGTACCTAATTTTTTACCAAAGGGTCTTTGGCCTAGCGATATCGGAGCCTCTGGCCTCCTAGGAAGTCAGGGGTTCAAAGGTGAAGAGGGTGTGTGAGTTTATTTGTTGCATTTGTCGTATATAAATATTAAATACTTAAAAAAAAGTACCTAATTTTTCATTGAATATCCAAATTAATGCCAATCATCCCAATACGGGGGAGGATGAGGGTTTAAAGGGTTTCCACACGAAGGCATTAAACTGCGTGGTCAGCTTCACTGCCATTTGCTCCTCCAATGTCTTCCTCGCTTGCCTTTCTTCCTCTAGCAGCTCCTCATAGGTCCCAACTTCTCTGTAAAAATTAATCTCTTGCTCACGAAAACATGATTCCGATAGTATCAGATTTTGATCGGAATGGTAACCAACAGAATCTTTTTTTTGCAACGTAAATCCAAATCTCTTGCTCATATTCGTATCTTCTTGTCGCATCTCTCCCTCGAGTTTCCAATCAAATTTGCGTATCAGGTAGCCTAACATCGGATGCAACATTCTATGCACAAGAGGCAATCCATGACAAATCCTCCTCCCAGAACCAAATGAGTTCCAAATCTCTGCCTTTGTGGTCAATATTGACATCTGAGAACCTTTCTGGCATGAACTTTTATGAGGGTTCGAACCATATGGACGGATTTCGACTAATAGCCCGCACGTTACATAGTATTTGTGCATCTTTAGGCACAACGAAGACCTGGATTTCTATGTCACACAAGGCTTTGTGAGCAATGTTTTAAAACCCGGATCGACCCGGCCGGTTCAACCGGTTGAACCGGGAACCGGTCGAGAGACCGGGTCAACTATCACCGGGTTTTTGGGGATTTATGAACCGGATCGAACCGCCGGGTTTTTGAGAAAACCGGTAAAAACCCGGGTTGACCCGGTTAAAAAAAAAAAAAAAAAATTTGTGTTTTTTTTTTGGATTGATATAAAATTTGTCGTTATGTGTTTTTTTAATGTTTTTGGATTGATGTAAACTTTTTGTTATGTGTAATTTTAATGTTTTAACTTGTGGACATCAAATTATTGGTTTTATATATATACATATATAGAGGGAGGATCTTGCGAGAAGTTAAATATTTTGCGAGAAGGCAAGAAGTGTTTAATCATATATGATTACACGGCTTGTAAGTGTGTTTAATCATGTATTATTAAACGTTTATGTATTACCAATATAGCATGTGTTTAATCATATATGATTAAGCTTGTGTATCATATATGATTACACTTATCGCCTTCTCGCAAAATGTTTAGCTTCTCGTTTGAACTTTTTTAAGGGTTGTAAAATATCCTTCCACTATATATATATATATATATATATATATATATATATATATATATATATATATATATATGCAAGAAAATGAAAAATACATAAAATTTCTTGAAACCGGGTCAACCACCCGGTTGGACCGGTTGGACCGTGACCCGATCACCACACCGGGTCAACCTTAAAACCGGGTTTTAAAACATTGTTTGTGAGGGATTAGAAATGGGATTGGAGGGTGTAGCCGAATGTTTCTTTAAGGACTACCTGGAAGCTTACAAATGTCTGATTCCTCGATAATCATGTTGTCGTTCCAGGTGATTTCCTCGAGCTCAGACCGAGCTTTCGCCATCTTTTCTGGGCTGCGTACTATCGACCATCGCCCATTCCAATGTGTTTGTCGTTGTATCGGGTTGGCACAATAAATAAGTCCTACACAAGATATTGTAACATGAATTTATCAGACAGAAAAACTTTCGAAGTGGGGACACAAAATAATTAGTATAATATAAAATATAAAAAATGGTTTCATTAAAAATGAGGTACAAACGGTTTTTTTCTTCTTTTCTATTATTGTTACCAAAAAAATTAAAAGAATCAAACTTACAACCAATAATGCCTTGTGCAATAACACTGCCGGTAGGCTACATCCACTTTTTTTGTTAACTTAAAGATAACACACATCAATTTAAAGCAGGTGCACTTTTAAAGACCCTAAAAACAATTTCATTTTTTCGGGACGATAGAGCAGATGCACGAGCACCCTAGCCTACGCCAAAATCTGCTCCTGGCTGTTAGAGTCCCACATCGACTAAACATAGACCAGCAAACTTGTAAATATGTAAGAACCTCTCCTCTCTTTATAACAGATATTTTAGAGAGAGATTCTATATTCCACACATATCCTAACAGATGCAAGATTGCGGAAGAAAGATTAAATTGCTAAAAGCAAATGTGGTATATCATTTTGGCTACACTCAGATTCATTTTTCTGACTGCGGTCCACAAGCAAATCTAAGACGTCGTTTCTGAAGGAAACACTGACGAAGGATTTGGCCCTCACTTGCGCCCGTTGATCGATCATCCTATCAATATTGTCATTAACTTTTCAGCATAAACGTTGCCCTCTCAGAGCAACCCTTGTGGATCGAATGGTTTAAGCAAAGGAAAAAAGTCAGCTAAACTCGGGCTTCCAACAATATCTGCTAAAGTAGATATATAGCATCCTTACATTCTTGAGATTCAAGAGAATCATAATCGGGGGACAAGATGAAGTTGGAGAGAACGTTAAGAGACGTTGTGAACGCAACTCTACCGATATTTATTAGTTTGCTGCTAGTAAAACATTGATGAACGTAATCAAGAAGTTTTTGAATCTTTTCCCTGTGTAGGAGCTGACCAGCATCGAGTTGTTGTATGAAGAACAAGTGTTCTTTGGGTATTCTTCTTAGCCCTCGCCATTGATCCCCAACCGGCAACCAGATGATGGAGAATAGATAGTGATTAACCAACCGGCCGGTGTCTGGGACCAATCTGCTCGAGAAGGTAGGTCATGTTTCCGAAGGATTTCTTTGGCAACTTTCGGTGATATACAACAATGGTGATGGTGCTACCTAATTTAAGCGACATCAATCCACTGTAGATTTTCGAGAGGAAGCAAGTGAGATGTTATAACCCGATTCGAGACGGGTGATCTCCAAGAACAAAGAGGAAAGGAAAAAGAAAACTGAGAACTTTTTTCTGCATAAAACCAAGATAACCGTGCAAGCATATGTAGAAGATCCTTGACATCATTTTAGGACCATTACACTTTAACTACTCCTAATTCTTCTCCTAACCAACGTACCACTACTTCACACAGCTTTCTAACACTTTATAACATGCAAAATAATAAAATAAAAACATAACGGAATAAAAGAAATAAAACAGTAGCTAAGAAAGAAATAAAACAGAAGCTAAGGATCCATGTTCGTATCAATTCCTCCCTGTTAACAACGACCTTGTTCGCAAGGTCGGAAACCAAAACAAACAGCTAGGAACTCATCCCGGGTCTCCCAAGTGGCTTCTGAAATATCGCAGGTATTGCTCCTCGGCCATGGCGGCACCCGTATCTGGGTTATGGGTTTGATCAGGAGTAGGTACGGCTAAGGTCATGCTGTCATGTGGCAGCGGTGGCTCGTGATACTCGATCATCAAGAATTGAGGGGGGTTGCAACGGTGTCCTGGATGGAACTTCTCGGGACACCGAAAACATAACCCTTGGGCCTTCCGACGTTGCATTTCATCCGGACTAAGACGCTTGACTGGTAAAGGGGCTGCGAGAGACGAGTTAGAAGATGTCAATTTACTTGGGGGTGCTGGAAGATGGGGTGTCGATGTGGGCGGCGGAAGGTGTGGTACAGTCGGTAGGGGCTGATAATCCGCAATTTTGTCTTCAATAAGTTTGGCAAGGCCGATAGCCTGGTTCAACGTCTTTGGCTTGTGAACGGCCAACTCTTGACTAATGTCCCTCCGTAACCCCGATATAAAACAATTGAGTGAAGCCTCCTGCGATAACCCAACGACACAATTACTAAGCCTCTCAAACTAAGTTTGATAGGCTGTCACGGTGGAGGTTTGTTGCAGTTTGAACAAGGTGCCCTGGTGGTTTTTGTATGTCGAAGGACCGAAACGTAGTTCCAAGGCTTGTGTGAATCCATCCCATGATGTAAGAAGCCGATTGTTGAAGAGATATTTATACCAACTAAGGGCATCTCCCTTCAAATAAAAAGATGCGAGTGACAAACGATTCTTGGGAGTGACCTCGTAGAATCGGAAGTACTGCTCCGCTTGGAAGAGCCAGTCCAGCAGGTTAGTTCTGTCAAATGTCGGAAGGTGGATCTTAGGTAGTTTAATGGGTAGGTTATGAGGCGGAGTAGGAGGGGTGAAGTGCAAATCGTTGACAGCGAAAGGGTTATCAGAGGATGATGGCCGGTTGTTGAGAGCTGTTGTGATGGCGGTAGAAATGGTGGTGGCTAACTCTTCCCGGTCTTGACTGAACTGTGCTTGAAGCTTGGCGAAATTTTCAGCAAGTAGAGCCATGGATTCTTCGAGCGATGGTACATCCTTGCGTGGCGGCATACCGTAATCTCTCAATGAAAGCACCAATTGTTATAACCCGAATCGAGATGGGTGATCTCCAAGAACAAAAAGGAAAGGAAGAAGAAAACTGAGAACTATAAAACCAAGATAACCGTACAAGCATATGTAGAAGACCCTTGACATCATTTTAGGACTAGGGGTGTAAATGAGACGAGACAACTCGCGAGCTACTCGAGATCGACTCGGTCAACACTCGGCTCGAATAGGCTCGACTCAATATACTAACGAGTCGAGTCGAGCGACCTGATAGTCGACTCGATAAGCTCGTAAGATACTCGATAAACAAAATAATAATAATAATTAGTATATTATTTTAATTTAATTGATAATAATAATAAACTCAAGTTTTTTGATTTTTTTTGGAAAATGATGGTGTAAAAGACATGGGTAAACTCTTGATGGTGTGTCTAATCATCCCACATTGGCGGGATATAGAACCCAATGCTTTGAACTCCACTATATATAGATCTTTCTCCTCCCTTGTTTTACATCTTTTGCCTATGGTAAATGGCTTGAGCCTATGTAGGAGTGTAAATGAGACAAGACAACTCGTGAGCTACTCGAGATCGACTCGGTCAACACTCGACTCGAATAGGCTCGACTCGATATACTAACGAGTCGAGTATAATGATACTCGAACTCGATTCGCATCATTTACACCCCTATTTAGGACCATTACACTTTAACTACTCCTAATTCTTCTCCTAACCAACCTACCACTACTTCACACAGCTTTCTAACATGCAAAATAATAAAATAAAAACATAATGGAATAAAAGAAATAAAACAGTAGCTAAGAAAGAAATAAAACAGAAGCTAAGGATCCATGTTCGTATCATGAGATGTGGGGTTTTTCTCCTAATTCAAAGATGCTTCCGATTATCGGAAGAGGGTAGGGTCCAGGTGGAAGTCTGCCAAACTTGGTGGTAAAAACATAGAAGAAGAATAAAACTGGATAGTATGAGAAAGAACGACTTACAATCCATTTCTGTCTCTTTATCTTATCCATGAAAACTGATTTGTAACTTTGTACCATTTATTGGGTTTGTAAATGATTATATATATACTTATTTGTTGAGACTTGGTGTTGTTTACCTACAAGAGGTTTACAAGTAAAAGAGCATTGAAAGTTGTACCTTATCCATCCTCGTATATATCAGATCGTAGAATCATCATCTATGTCAGCTATAATTATGTCTGTTTATGTTCAGCTGTTTTAATGTGCAGTGAGTTTATCTTGTTCTAAATATAAAATGTAACGCCCATCAAATTAGGTAGACAATGGCCTCAAGTAACAAAAGGATAATTTTTTTATTTTTGTATTATTTTAAGGCTGCAACGAAACAAAAAATCTTCAGCATACTAGTATAACTTAACCATAGGTCGAAATCTTACGATACAATGGAAATAGCTTGAGTATTATACATATTCAATCCCCTCATAAAGTATATGTACAACCAGAAAATTTTTGGCTATCATCTTCCGAATCATAGACTTTCTCCTTAAATCATCGCATGTCATAAAGCATCTGTATTAACATACTATCTTATGTGTTATATGTTATAATAAAACATTATTTTTAGGCAAATCTAAAAACTTTTTTCATATAATGCTTCAATAGAGACAAGTATATGAATATGTACACAACATATATTCCAAGTTTAAGCAAAAATCTATTCCCAGAGTTGGAACGCATACCTGCATCAATTGTGAATTGGTGTCATTGAGCCAATTGTACATTTTCTTCCATTTTGCTCCTTAAACTTCACTCAATTGATGGCAGATTCGGCTATACCTTCCTCAAAGCAGCAAACAATGTTTCACAGATACTTTTACATAACAGCTTCTCTCACTTCACCGTTCTTATTAACACAATTGATCAAACCAGAATACGTAAAAACCGAAGGAGCAATACATTCTTGCACCATTTTCTCTTTCAGTTTTTGTGCCTCACAAGTACTTCCATTCTTGCTACATCCATCCATCAAAGTATTGTAAGTAATGACATTAGGAACAACCCCTTTTGAACGGAGCTTATGAAAGAGTCTCAATGCTCTATCAAGATTCCCTGATTTGCATAAACCATTTATTAGAGCATTATATGTAGCAACATCAGGAACAATACCCTTTTTCTGCATCTCATCGCGTAATCTAAAAGCCTCATTAACTTCACCAGAAGCCGATAAAGCATGAATTAGGGTACAATAAGTGAAGTTATCAGGAGTGAAGCCTTTTTGTAACAACGAAGACATGAATCTTTTTGCATCATCAACTTTTCCATGTTTGCACAGCCCTGCAATCGCTACATTGTACACAACATTGTTCGGAAGAAGAGTAGCTTCCACAACACCATCAAGTAAATTTGAGAACTTTTGGACATTCACGTTTCTCATGTCCCACTCGAAGAATTCCTCGAAACTTTTGTCTCCAGGTAAAACATCAAAATCCATTATTTTCTGCAACATCATGTTTGCTTCATCAGTCATACCAAGCCTATATAGTGCACTAACTATTGTGCTACATATGAGAACATTAGGAGCTAACCCCTTTTCTTTCATCTCAAAATATGTAGTGAAAGCTTTATCCAGCATTCCTTCTCTGCACCAACCAGAAATTAGGGCACCATAGGTTACAATATTGGGGATTAGAGCCCGGTTTTGCATCTCGTTGAGTAGTTTTGTGATCCTGCTTAACTTCCTAGACCTAAAATATCCGGTAATAAGTGAGTTATAAATTTCAATGGACAAAGGGACGGATTCCCTTTCCATGGTATCCTTGATTTTAAGAGCTCTTTCCAGGTTCCCATCTTTACAATAACCGTCAGCAAGCGTATTATATGTAATTTTATCTGGTGGACAACCTAGTTTGATCATCTTATCGAATACCTGCTCTGCTTCAGCCATTTTCCCCATTTTGCACAATCCATTAAGCATTGTGTTAAATCCAATGACAGGTTTAATGAATCCCCGAGCTAAAAACTGTTTCCACAGCAACAAAGCTCCTTCAAAGTCCCCTACTTTAAAGAGCCCATCAAGTAGAGTGCCATATCCAACCTCATTGGGTGTCAAACCTCTTTTTATCATGAGATGCCAAAGTTGCAAAGCCTTATCAATGTCATTAGTCCGGCAAAAGCCTTTCAACAGTGTATTATAAGTTACAATACTTACATCAATGCCATCACGAACCATCTTATCACAAAACTCTAAAGCCTGAGTTGTATAACCTTCCCTACAATACCCATCCACCAAAGTATTATAACTATAAGAATCTGGCCTTAATTTCCATTTACTCATACTAGTTACCACTCTTGCAGCTTCGTCGAATTGGCCAAGTTTACAGTACCCATTGATCATCGAATTGCAAATAAACAAGTTTACCTTCAATCCTGTTTTCAACATCTCATCATGAATCCGAACAGCACAATTCATCTTTCCAATTCGACAAAACCCATCTATCAGAACACCATAAGCTTGCTCATCTAAGACCAATGATGGATTCTCCTCTTTCATATCCCTAAGCACCTTCTCAGCTTCTTCCACTTTCCCCTGTTTGCAGTATCCTTTAGCAAACAAGGTATATGTAACCACATTTGTCAACACACCTCTATCATTCATCAATCTTAATACTCCATTCGCACTTCTCAGATCACCCATACCAACATATCCATTAATTAAACTATGGTATGTCACTAAATTTGGCTCCAAACCAATATCCTCAATCTCTCTCACAAACTCTGCAGCTCTCCCCACTTTCCCATCCTTACAATAAGCATTCACAACAATACTACATGTACATACATCAGGCACAATCCCAATCTTATTCATCTGATCATACACTACAAAAACAGAATAAAACTCTCCCTTCCGAACCAAACAACTCAACAAACCATTACAAGACTGCAAACTAGGCACTCTTCCCAACTTACACATTTCATCAAACACGTAGAGTGCATTCTTTGTCAACCCTTTTTCCGCATACATCTTCAGGAGAATGTCAAACACTGTAGGAGAAAACCCAAATTCCCGATACACCAGAACCAAATCATGCCAAATACGCAAACCCAAACCACCATCTTCCTCAGAAAATCCAACTAGAACCCTCAAACGCGCTCTCGTTTCATCAAACATCCGTGCCCTCGACAGTATGTGAACCAATCTACAGTATGACTTAGCATGCGGTCTAAACTTCTGCTGCTTAGAAGCTAAATTAAAGAAATGCAAACACGCATTTGGGTTTAATTTGAGTTTGATCAAGACTTGGTTTAAAAGGTTGTCGGAGAAGTCAAAAGAAAGGGTATCTATAGCGTTGAAGCGGCGGAGCACGAGGAGACGGCAAATACGGTCGACCAACTCGGTTCGGGTCAAGTGGGATAAGTCCAGGGGCTGCTTCCATTGGTGGATTAAAACTCGGTGGTGAAAGAGAGAGCATAGAGGAACAGTGGCAGTCGTATGGAGAGTGTATCTGAGCATTGGATTTGTTGTCAGTACTCAAAGGAACCAAACTCATATAACCATTTGGCCCGTATATACTTTAACTTCACCTCAATTACAAAATAGGTCCCTCAACTTCAAAATTTTCTACACAAGTACCGACATTAGAAAAACTTCACAAGATTCATTAACACACACCGGTGATCGTTAGACATGTTCAAAAGAAGCAAACCATATTCGACACTAGTCCTTGCATCTTGGGAATATGTAAGGCCTTAGAGCATCCACAATCATGGACCTTATTAAAGGTCCATAATTTTTGCCACATCAGTCTTCTCTCTCTGTCACATCAGTTTTCTCTTTCCTACACATTTCATAAACCTTTCACATCCAATCATGAACCGGTCCATAAATAATTTAATAAAGACTATAATAATATAAAATTATAATGATAAAAGATAATGACTAAAAACTAATTTTTAATTAAAAGACAATAATTAATAGAAACAATAACAAAAGTTTAAAAATTACAATAGTTAAAAGTTACATTAAGTTAAAATAAGAAAATGGAATTCGAAAGTAAATTCTAATTTTTTATTTTTAATTAATTAAATTTGATAAATATAAATTTGGTTTGATGATTAAATTATTTTTAAAAAACCCTCAAATATATTTTTTATTATTATTTCAATGTGGGACCCATCTTCTTTGGCAAATGAATCGGTCCTCACATAGAAATCGGTTCTTGTCACCTAGCCATAAACCCTTTGCTCTCAATGGGGATAGACCTTTGTTCAAAAGTCCACAACATCCACATGGACATCAAGAACTTTCATAAACCCCTAGCTGTAGATGCTCCAGCTAATAAAAAACGATTCTGAATGGGCAGAAGCTTAATTGCATTATATATATATATATATAACTTTTTCTCAAATAAAATAACAGTCAATCTCGATATGTTTTTGTACACTTAGTGAAAAAGTAGGATTATAATCAATATGATGAGTAGGCATATTGTCACAGAAGAGTACATGATGTGTAGTTGAGGTGATACCAGGATCAAGCAAAAGCTATCGTGATTAGGGGTGACAAAAAGTGATCGAACTCGTCAACTCAACCCAAAATTAGCAGGTTGGGTTGAGATTTTCAACTCATTTAAGTAACTGAGTTAACGGGTTGGGTTAAAATCTCTGACATGTTTTTAAGTTTTAACCCATTTAAAATATTACATTATTTTATTTTATTTTATTTTTATTTAAATTATCATTATTTAATTGTAGTATCTATTTAAAATATTACTATTAAAATAGGTGTTTACATTACTATTTTTGTTTGTTCCAAAATCAGTGTCCACTTTCAAAAATAAATTTCTCTTTTCCCACTTTATCCTTAATTATGTGATGGAGAAATTTACTTTCTCTATAATTAAGGGTAAAATTATACTTTGGTTAATTAAAAAATGTAATAATTACACACTCCTAAAACAGTGTGCCTTTTTCATTGTGAACATTTATTTTGGGACGGAGAGAGTATATAATTTTATTCTATTCAAATATAAAGTCAAATCCTAGCCGCTTCCTTTCCAAACGTCGGTGAAATTGGAAGTCTGAGGTACTTGAAAATCAAAGATTTCTAATGATATTTGAACAACTTATTTGCATTTGTGGTTGTGTTTTATTCAAACTCTGAACAATTTATTTGTATTTGACATAAAATTAAATAGTCTAATCTTTTTTTTATTTAAAGTTTTAAACTAAATGGGTCAAACCCAGGTTCAATCCATTTATTTAACAAACTGAGTTAAGAAAATTATAAAGAGATGAATCCACTGTCAACCCATTTAGGTAACACGTTTGGTTAGGTTGAAAATCTTAACCCATTTAATTAAACTAGTTGGGTTGGGGAGTATTTCGGGCTACTGATCGACTTTCGAACAAAGTTTTTCGTTCAAAATAAACCCCATTCTTGCAAATATGTTGAGAAAACTTTACAGCTTCAAGAATAGCAAATTTGGACAGTATATGAAAACATAAATGCAAAAAGGAGCATTACGGAAGCAATTCATCTTCAAGATCACTCAAAGTATCCTCTTCCTTGAAAGATTTATCTATTCGAATAACTTTATCATCCTCAGAATCACTAGCAAACAATCATCATCCTCCAAATCAGGCAAATCATCAAAAGTTTCAATAACCAATTGTTTCTCATTCATAAAGCTCAACACTTCATGGATTACCGCAATTGCTCGCTTATCGAACTCCACCGATCCAGCTTTGAGCTCCTTAGCATCTGCATAAGGAGAAAGATATTCCCTTTTTTGAAAATTCTCAATTTGCCCACCATATCTGTACACTTTCTTGTAATCAGGAGGGAATTTCAGCAGAAATGGATGTTAGGAGCAATCATCAATATGATTATGAATAATAAATATGGAAATATGCAGAAATTAAAAGTTTTTCTTATACAAATCAAAGTATGATAATCAATTCAACAAAACAAACAATAGAATCATAAACCTTACTGGATTTGGTAGATTCTTCGTGAAATTTAAATAGATTGAGGCCTGTACAAAAGCAGTGTCCTAAGACAAAAATTCGCCGGTCGTATAGGTGTTTGTCCCGAGGATACAACAATCGAATTCAAGTTTCTAACTTGAATCTATAGAATTAAACGATGTTTGGTGATCGATTTTGTGGAGAGAAACCTTGGAAATTGGTGGGAAAAACGTTAAAGAGAATGGAGGGAAAAAGTTGCAGGTTTTATACATGCATTCCTAACTGTCGGCAACCGCCGGTCGCCACCGAGACTTGACTACCGGTAGCCTCTGTTGGTCGCTGAAAGAAGAAGTCAGTCGCCACCGAGACTTGTGGCGAGACTTAACTACCTACTGGTAGCCTCTGTTTGTCGCTGAAAGAAGACTTCAAAGGTCCAGAGCCTATCGGTACTTTTGTTGCTACTTAGACCCTTCAAACTCTTGGGACAACTCTCGGTAAGCACTTTCCAGTGCCTTACAACCCGTGAAACTTCCGGTGACCACCGAGACTTATATCGGTACTTAACTCTCGGTAGAACTACCGTTGAGCATTGTTTTTCCTGCATCCACCGTCTCTCGATTAAACTTCGAGACCCCATGTGGGACTAACTTTCTCCATTTAAACCAAGTTCCAACAATACCCCACATTTTTCTTAACCACAAGTGTTGTGGCGAACTGGTTAAGGCCCTGGGGATGTGGTGGAATATCCCATTTGCCCAGGGTTCGAATCCAGGCGTACACAACAATTGTGGCCACTCAGGTTTAATCAGGGTTGATGTCTTACAGTCATAATTTACCAAGGGATTAGTCTAGGCATAGCCTATAACACCCTTCTCAAAAAAAATATATATATATATACCCCATATTTTCTATTCAAGCTTCAATAATACCCCACATTTGAATAAAAAATAAACAATAAATGGGAACTTATCTTGCGATCACCAAGCTAGTTATAACATGCGTCGGAAGTGAAAAGGTGTTTTTTAGACTTCAACCTTTCCTAGTGAATGCCTATCGGGTCTACTTCGTGGATGGTGAAACTAAAGTCTTGATGTAACCACTTTTTATAGTAAATCGAGACAATAGGCATCACCCATGTTATATTTATACATAACTTAATTCTTACCCTCATGTGCAAGGCACATGGGGGCATTTAACGGTTGTAAATTAACGGACGTTAGACACAAGGACTAAATCCGAGCATTTTTGCATACCATAGGGATTTTCTTGCAATAAAAAAATTGTAGGGACCAAATGTGAGAAAAACAACAAACCACAAGGACCAAATTTGCAATTCACTCAAAATAAAACCTATATTTACTCTATTTTAGATCATTGTTGAAGATGCTCTAACCTAACTTCTTGCTAGAAAGCCAAGAAAATAGCACCTTGGTATGCAAGAGTTCAATGAGATCTAGGTCCTTTTCTTCACTAAAAATTAAGCATTTGACTTGATACATAACTTTCAAAAATTGTTTAATACTTTCCGATAAAGAAATCTTGCAAACTTAAATCAATTCAATCAAGTTCCATATAATGATTAAATGTAATTTCAAACATAAAAAGTTTCTTTAAAAGAAGACATCCCTAATAAAGTCAAGTGATTTCTATAGGGATTTTAAAAGTCTTGTGATTTCTATAGGGATTTTAAGGCTGTCCATTAACCAAGTTATATAACAGAAACCAAAAGATACTGAGATCGATAACAATAGGCCTTCTTTTACATATTTTTCCGTTTTGAATCGATGCAGTTGGCAATTTTGTTGCAAAAGAACAATCATTCTAACGAAAATGTAACACTTTGTATTTCACTTACTTGAACATACAGGACTTTGCTGACCTTAGCGAACCCAGAAACAATTTCGACTAATTTTGCTGCAACCCTTCTGAAATTTGCACACTTGAAATCTCTCGAAACCCTTTTTGAAAACTCAAAACCTGCAAGCTTCCACTTAACATCGTCAACAGTGAAGATCCCACGCTCAAACAAGAATGTATTTGCAAAACCTGCAAGTTTGCATTTCAATCGTTATCAAAACTTTTATTGCTTTGGTACCTTCTACAATTCCACAAAGTGACCCGCAGTCCTTTGTTATTTGCTTCGACACCCCTGGTTTTGATCAAAGCAAGCCGGACAAGTTTAAAAAATATGGCTTTAACCACAAAACTTCCACTTTTACACATCGACTCTCTTTTTACAAAATTCCTACAAAACACGTAAAGAACCAAAAACTATGAATAATTATACAAAAGTAAGAAAACAAATGTACCCTGACTGGTTCCACCGGTGCATGTTTATGCTTTTAAAGAACAAAAAAATATTGCATTTTTAAAGAACTTGCTTCCAGACCATACCCTGACTGGTTCCACCGGTGCATGTTTATGCTTTACTAGCCATCCTCAGCACACATTCACGTTACGCATAATGCCTTTGGCTCCTAATTCCTACATGAAATAGTTGTATCATGTGAATATTGTGTATTCATAACATATTCATTATGAATTTCAAAACTTAAAGTTAATTAAAGTAAGACAAGTAATAGAAATAAAAAAAGGAGTACCTGTTACAATGGATCTTTGAAGCTTCTCAGAATCATCCCCATAGCATGGCAGGCATATTCTTTCTTTCTGGGTATTAACATTTGTTCCTGATCAGGAGGTTTATAAATGATCAATCTTTCGTTTTCTCGTTGAGGAAGAGGAGGAGGAGGATATTAATGTACCCCAGGTGGATGCAGATCCATGAGATCGAAGACCAACTGACTTAGCTTCATTTGTATTCAACAAAGAAATGCTGTGAGGAATCTGTCGTATACGTGTACCTTTTACATTTAACACTTCCAAACATCCCGAAACTCCAAGTTCCTTGGGCAATTTCTCAAGTCGACTACAACCCGAGAGATTCAAATATTTCAAACTTCTCAATTGACAAATACTGTCAGGAATATCTCTTACTTGTATGCACTTCTCTAGGATTAGTTTCTGCAAACATTCTAATCGGCCAATATCCCCAGGCAACTTCTCAAGATTGCGACATAATGAAAGCTCGAGAGTTTTCAGATTTTTCAACTTACAAATGCTTTCCGGAAGATGTTTAATATGCGCTAATGACAAATTTAGCTCCTCTAAACATTCCAATCCGTCAATGTCTTCAGGCAATTCCTCTAGCTGATCACAATCAGAGAGTATAAGATTTCTTAACTGTCGTAAACCACAAATGCTTCGCGGAAGACTCTTAAGTTTTGTGCAAGAATGGAGATCTAGATGAACAAGCTTCTTAAGATTTCCAATTGATGAGGGTAGTTCTTCTATATCGTTATGTCTAAACTGAAGCTCTAGCAACCCATTGGTGCAATGCTCGGGGATTATATCTGGGAACTTCTCCAAAAACAAGAAGCTTAGAGAGAGAACCTTAAGTGATTTCAAATGCTTGATAAACATAAAAGAACTAATCTTCGAACAACCACTTAAGTTTAAGGAGACAAGCCTTTTTAGACATCCAACGGGCGTGTGAAGTACATTCAAATCATGACATCCTTCAAGATCTAACTTCTCCAGATTTGGAGTCAGTTCAAGGTCAAGGGTCCTCAACCTTGAAAAACTGAGGTTAAGGAATCTGAGCATGTTAAGATCCTATCATAAGCATACCAAAAAAAATGAATGTTGCGATATATAATAACTAATTTTACCGGTTAATAGATGTATAGCATCATAATGAATTATGCAAAATAAGCATTGTACCTTCGGTTCTTCCTCATCCCAAAGTTGTATGATACTGCACTTAGACATTTCAAGTGCAACAAGATGATTTGCTCGAAATGTATTGGGTAACGACCAATGAGGGTAAAACCCCCAACTCAGATATTGTAACGCATTCGGCAAGTTTTGGCTAACATGTCCATAATCTTCTGTTTTAGAAACGACACGAAGAAATCTAACTTTCCTCATGTTTCGAAAACCTTTGGTAACAATTTGAGAACTGAGTTCCACGTGGTTGTCGTCCACCGCTATAGCTCTTGTCTCATCCGTACCCTGCAATCCAAGAATAATGATCATGAAACTTGTATCATAACCAATGAAAATGTGTTGGTTTTATCCACACTTACAAGTAAACTTGATTCTTACCAAGTCCTCAGCCAATATATCTTCAATTTCTCTAAGAATCCACAAGCGGCTATGTTTCTCAGGATCACGAGGGTGCAAATGACGAACAATATTCCTGCCCATTTCTTGTATAAGATCATGCATTCCCAAGTACTCATCATCAGAAAAAGTTATGAGAGATTTTTTCTCAAGAACGTCTAAACCAATTTTAGGTCTAAATCCACAGCTTTCAAGTATTCTAACTACATCATCTTTGTGCGACGACTTGAGGAAGCATGCAATATCTAGAAACATTTCTTTGAGATCCTCCTCTAGGCCATCGTAGCTCAATTTCAGTACATCCAGTGTTCTATTTAACGGGGTTGTTCTTAATCTTTCTAGTTGATCCGTCCATTGAAGCTCATCTCTACCACAAAGAAACCCACCCAAAACTCTGATCACCAACGGAAGACCAGCAGCATAATCTACAACTTGTCTTGATAGCTTTTCGTACCCTTGAGCTGGAAAATCTTTCTCGAATGCATGCCTACTCAGGAGGCAAATCGCTTCCTCATCTGATAATAGATTGACACCATGAATTCGTGTCACTCTGCATAAATTCAGCACATGTTCATCTCTTGTTGTAATGATGATTCTACTTCCTGGCTTAAACCAATCAGACGCCTCAGCAAAAGCCTCAATATGGCTTATGTCATCCACATCATCTAGAACAAGAAGAACCTTTTTACAATGCAACTTCTTCTTTATCATGCTTTTCCCATTGTCAACATTACCTACCTTGATGGATTGATGATTTAATACATCTGAAAGGACTTGTTCTTGCAGTGGCTGCAAACCGCCCTTTTCGGATTCTTCCCTGATATTCTCAACAAAGCTTTTACCTTCGAATTGGGTGGATATTTGGTTAAAAACAGCTCTGGCTAAAGTTGTCTTCCCACCACATCCAATCCCCCAAATGCCTATCATGCGAAAATCATCAATACCGGTTTCTAATGATGACATAACTCTCTCTACCCGGGACTCCATGCCTACTAGTTTTTTATTAATGTACTCATTAATAGATCGTAACTTGAGGGAAATTTGTTCAACAATTTCCTTGATGAGCTTAGCTTCGTTCCTGTAAGTGTAGATTGAAGAAGATTATGTTACCAACTCTTTTTCACATATAAAAATGAAGGGTTGGGTTCCAAAGTTGAAGTTAACTTGAGAAACATGAAAAGTGATTATCAACCAATGAATGAGAAATGAATGCACATTAGGATGAGATACACCAGGATGGATAGGATGCACAGAAATGTACCGGATCATTTTCCTTCTAAGCTTCAATTCATTGGAGGGCATTTAATTAAAAGTGATCAAATGGTTCAGATCCACTTCTCTTCGCTTCTCACATTAATCTCAACTTCTCACACTATCATTCGCCTAAAAGTGAAATGGTGTTAAAGATATGATGAAGAAAATACCCATTATCAGTGTTGTTCAAATCCCATCCAGCCAGATTCCCTGCTTGTACCAGAGCCTCTCTCCATTTCCCAGCTTCTTTTTTGTTGTTATGTTTAGCAAAGGCTTCTCCAAACGCCCCACTTTGTTCCCGGACTTGTGAGGGATCGACATGATAGAAAACGGGGTAAGCAGTCTGATGATGAAGGGGGGTGAGCCTTTGGCACTCCATGATCTTGACAAGCTCGTTCAAGCACCAAGACGAAGATGCATAGTCCTTGGAGAAAACAATGATAAAGAATTTTGATTCTTCAATTGCTTTCAATAGCTCATCCTTGATAATTCCTCCTCTCTCCATTTCCTCATCGTCCTTGAAAGTGAAAATGCTTTCCCGCTTAAGAGCTTCATAAAGATGACCAAGAAAGGTCTTCCGGATGTCTTCACCTCTGAAGCTCAAAAAGACATTATACTTAAAGCTCTTGTTCTGAATGGATGAAGTCGAAGAGCTTGCCATTGATGTTCAAATAGGATTGCAAAGAAACAAGGGATTAGAGTGATCGCAAAGAAATTAGGGAAAAGAAAGAAGAGGCAGTGAGGTCAACGCATAACGTCGTCGATTAATCTACATTTTTAAGAGTGAAATTACTTTTTTAGTCTCTCTTCTCTAAAAATTTAGAGATTTCTCTAAATTTAGAGATTTTTGTAATCTCTCTCCTCATTTTTTTAGTTTAGCATAAGGGATAGCATAGCTGTTGGAGCAATAAAAATGCTAAAATCCCACTTTTAACATAACTGTTGGAGATGCTCTTATAGTTATCACTCACGGTGAAGTCTTGTTATTATTTAAAGTAACTACACTTTTAATCTATTGAAGTTTTCATTTTGTTACGTCATTGGCCACTGTGGTTGTCAATTTGTTAGAGCATCTTTAATAATAGCAATGTTTTATTCTTCTCCATCAACATTGTTATCTTCTTTGCTATAATAGAGAATCATGAAAAAAAAAATCTCTAAATATAAATAACTCTCTATAATTATCTAAATAGAAGAGTGAAATATTATTTTATTTCATCCCACCAATGACATTCAATTTTTATCATTTTATGTTACGTTTTTCTTTTAAAGTGTATTGAGATTATAAATTAGGAGAATATTATAATAATATAAGTTGTTTTGAAATTTCTAAAATAACAAATCTGTTAGAGTTGAATATAATACTTTTTTAAAGATTTCACTTTTGGTTTAAAAAATCCAGTTAAATTAAAAATATTTTGATTTTTGTCAGTTTGCCTTTTCTTCTTTTATCAAATGTGTCTTTAATGTCATCAATGCACCCCACCCCACCCCGTACTCTCGTCATGTTCTTTGGCAAAACAAGCCCAAAAGTACCACCATAGGCCATTTGCCCAAACAAAATTGATAATAACAATAACCATGCTAAAACGTCTACACATCAACCATAAACCCAAAAGTGAAATTATTTCAAGATGAGAGTTGATAGTAGGTGGCACCTACAGGAGCAAAAGTATAATTTACCCTCCATCTTTAAAAATGCAAAAACTCTTGATTAGAACTTGTAAAGGAGTATGTATTGCTTTTTAAAGCATCAAATTTTTATGCATGATGCATAATATTTCAATGTTGAGTGCTTTTAAGGGTTTTATATGTTGTTCATGCTTCAAGCAACCATCACTATACAAAATTTCCATCTCTCTCATTCGTTCTTTTTACTCTATGACTTTCTTAAATCGTTTGAGAGATTTCATTCATAAATACCTTATGGTTGTAGGGTGAAAACATAAGTTGTAATCTTAATCAAAGAGCTTGATTTGAGCTTTTCATATGATGCACCTCAACCTCTTGGGATCTCTATCATATATATTGGTTTCTATATAGTAGAAAACACTAGAAGAAATCAGCAAACGTTTCAGATCTACTACTCGAAGTGATGACGTAGAAGATTGGGCCCTTCCCCCACTTCTTATATGTTGTGTCCGTCTCTGCTCATGCAGCGGATATAAAATTTTAGAGTATACTTTAATTTTGGTCTTTAAGATTTGGTGAAAATTTTGAAAGTGGAACATGAACTTTGATAAGTTTAGAAAGTATTTGTTTTGAAAGTGGTCCTTGGTCACGAACTCCGCTAAAATTTGTCCGTAGAATGAAGGGCATTTTCGTCTTTTCGTTTACTTTTTTTGTCTATTTCACCTTTTGACTTTTTTTTCTTTTTTTTTTTTTGTAACAACCTCCAAAGTATAGGGGCCAACTACTTAATCAACTCATATATATATATATATATATATATATATATATATGTAATTTATGGTAACTGTGAGATTCAATATAAGTCACACATTTAGAATAATTAAAATTAATTTTAAATAAATAGAAAATGATATTTTAGTAAATTTGTTTAATTCCTAAAATATAACCTAATTCCTAAATTTTCTTATTTTCTTTTACAAAAAGGTAAAACAGTGTGCTATCACGTATTTTTTATGTTTACAAAAGGATATCATAGTGTACTATCCTGTATTTTCGATCTTTACAAGGTGTATCACAGTGTGGCCCCCTATATAGGGGTCTAACACAGTGTGGTTAATATTGGATCTCACGGTTACTACAAATTACTTAGTTCTCCCTTAAATGGCCCCCTATCCTGTATTTTCGATCTTTACAAGGTGTATCACAGTGTGCATCACTTATTTTCGATGTTTTTTCGATCTTTACAAAGTGTATCATGGTGCGCTATCACGTATTTTCGATGTTTATAAAAGGGTATCATAGTGTGTTATCATGTATTTTCGATCGTTACAAAGTGTATCACAATGTGCATCACGTATTTTCGATGTTTATAAAGTGTATCACAGTGGGCATCATTTATTTACCGGAATAATATTTGTTGGATGGAGGAGAGAGAAGAGAAGAGAGAGGAGATCTAAAAAATACCTAAAATGCCTTTAATTAAAAATTTTAATTAAAATTACCAAAATTATTGATTTCCTAATTTATCTTCTAATTTGTGGTTAATATTGGATCTCACGGTTACCACAAATTACTTAGTTCTCCCTTGAATGGCCCCCTATATATATATATATATATATATATATATATATAGAGAGAGAGAGAGAGAGAGAGAGACAGAGAGATGAAGGTTCAAACGAGGATGGCAACTAATTTAAGAAAACAACAAATCATGTGCAAAATCATATATGATTCGGCATTAACGACCAAAAAATGGACGTGGATGACTTTATCCACGACTTAAGTCGCAACAAAGTCGCGTGAATCATATATGATTTTGTATGTCCCCGGTCGTTCTCGTGTTTTCTTAAATATATACTTGTAACACCCTAAAATCTGTAAATAGCAACTTATTAAAATTTTCTAAATACATCAATAAATACCTCGAACTACAAACATAAATTGAGCATCAACCTCAATACTCCCATTCATCCTATACATACATTCTATGAAAAGGACGTGTGTTCCTAAACCCAATACCATATACTAACTCCGTCCTGCGGAAGGCTTCGCCGACTACTCACTCTTGAAGGCTAAGGCTCAACTCTTCATAGTACCGCTAGAACTGAACCCCCGCTAGGAACCTGATGCACATGCCGACAAATAAAAATGTTAGGCTTAACGCCTAGTGAGTTCAAGAGTTTTAGCATGAACAACTATATCTTTAAAAGCAGGGAAACCAGTTTAAAGCGAGATCATTCGAAATAATATACTTTAAAATGGAAACGACACATTTTCCATAATTTGCACTTTTAAAGACAATGCTCCCAAACACACATTTCTTATAAAACGATGCAACCCAAAACTCACCCAAAACGGGGTCATAGTTCGATACTCAAATATGCAAAAATGTAAATAGTACGTCATGGAAAACCCGTAACTCAAAATAATACCCACACGACCATAAAATAGAATGAACTCGAAATATTAAAACGCGGACAATTAAATATCCAAAATACGACGGGCCGACGACGGGGGCTTCCCGTATCCGTTGAGAGTGGAGGAACACAAAAGTATGCCACTCATACAACGTTAATCGTATGACACTTCACGACACACAAGCCCAAGTGTTCCTACGACTCCCTTCAAGCTACACCAAATAGTCAACTGACCTTAGCGATATATTAACGAAAATACCGCTCCAAGGCCCGGCCCAAGGGGAATACAACCAAGGCATTGCCCCACCTGGCGGAGGTCCAAAACGCCCATCCAATGGCTACTCCACGCCATGATAGCACCACCCAGACTCAGTCCTCTTAGTGTACTCCTTGAACGGACAAGGTCATAAAACATGTGTCCCGGAGTCCAACCCTGTACCACCCAACTGACCATCAAACAAGACTGACTCATGTGCCTATGGATCCAATGCAACACAGTCTAAAATTACCCGACTATACCTGAATGACAACAGCACTCGAGCCTGTAATTATAAATATGCAATAAAATGCATTAAGACGTAAACCATGAAATGGGACTTTACATCGAGCCATTAAACCCGGACAATTGTCCATAAGACTCTTTAAGCCAACCCCGAGCTAAAATGCTCAAAATCCATTTGACCAATATTCAATGGTCCCCCAAATAATGAAATGTCTTTAAACAACGTTCACGAAGACACATACCTCAAAGACGAGATTAACCCGAAACTCAACGCGTAATGGGACCAAAGGTTTTCCAAAGGGTTTATGAATGCAAATACACCAAAATGCATATAACATGAAATAGATTCCATTTGTACAAAATCCTCGAAGGTGCATAAATCATAAGATAAATCTTACTTGTACAAAATCACCAAGACTACGTGAATCATGCTATTTAGTTGTCGAAATGTTCAAGACCCAATATAAGCATTTTAAGAGGTTAACACAACCCAAGTTTACTAAATATGAAAACTTACCAAAATACTCACTCTTTGACATAAAACCAAGTAAAACATATTTTTACTTCAAAATACACAAAATTTATCAGCAGTTAACCATTTTAGGGGGTGTTTGGGATTGCTTATTTATTTGGAAAAGTGCTTATCAGCTTATGTGGTGCCAAATCGGAGTTTTTTAAAAAGTGTTTGGATTAGGTTATTGTGGTACCAAAACGTAATAAGCTAATAAGTTGTTATTTAAAGGTGTTTGGGATTGCTTATACATATAAAAGAACCAAAAAAAGTCATAAGCACTTTTGAAATAAATCATAAGTTACAACAAAATGACTTATCAAAAATGGCTTTTCAGCGGTTTAGCACCGCTATAAGCTGTTTTCTTTTTGTTCCATCCAAACACTCAAAATAGCTTATCTGCGGTGCCAAATCGCAATAAGCTAAAAAGTCCTTCAAATAAGCAATCCCAAACACCCCCTTATATAAAACACTTTAAAATAAACATTTTGGCATGTACACCGTTTTCACAAATCAACTTGAACTCACCTTGCTAGATTTAGGCTAAATCTAGGTTTCACCCAACGAGCTCTTTTGACGGCCATTTGAATCCTCAAGCCGGAAACTTCCAAAACCTAGATCCAAACATTACAAACCATAAATACCCATACTCAACCATTTAGAAGCATTTCCCCCAAACAATATACCAAAAACCCCAAACGAGATCAAAACCCTAGTTTTCTCCAAAACTTACCAAATCCGAGATTTAAGAAACCATCAATGGAGCATTTATAACCTTAAATCAAAGAAGCTTACCACTAGAGATGACGAAACCTTCCGAGAACACCCAATCCAACTCTTCAACCCGAGCTCCCCAAACATCGAACTTGCATACTCCTTTATGAAGAATCCACCATGGATGCTTCCCAAACTGAGATTAAAGCTCTCAAAATCGCCAAGTGGAGAGGAGAGAAATAGAGATGGTAGCTAATGAGAGAAAACCCTAGAACCTGGGTTTAAAATCGACCAGATGACTCCTGCGGCCTTGGCCGCGACCTTGAAGTCGTGAGCCAAGCCGCGCGTGCTACAAAGCTGCGCACCACAGTGGGTTACCCGGGTTTAGTCGCGGCTTTGAGGCCGCGGGCTAAGCCGTGCGTGTCACTGGAGTCCCTTCCCACTTCTCGTGCTAAACCGCTCACCGACCTCTTCGCTCGGTCGATCGTTGACTGATTTCCTTAGCTGGTCATAAACCGATCTTTAGGGAAATTACGAGTGTTACAATATTGTTTTCATATAAACCCACCTCTATATATATACACACAAATATAGAGAGAGGTTCAAACGAGAACGCTAACTATTTAAGAAAACACGAAAACGAAAAATCACATGCAAAATTACAAGTGCTTTTCTCTTGAACCTAACCATATATATATATATATATATATAGAGAGAGAGAGAGAGAGACTGAGGTTCAAAGGAAAACCTCAAAAAAAGGGAAAATTAAAGAACACTTTGGTAGTATTTTATTTGGACGGTATGCACTTGTGCATACAAGTAAATTATATTGTTTTTTTGTTTTTTATGCACGTGTGCATGTTACAAATTATTTGTATGCACAAGTGCATACCGTCCAGATGAAGAGCTACCAAGGTGTTCTTCAGTTTTCCCTTCTTTTAGGTTTTCTCCTGAACCTGACCCTATATATATGGAGAAGTTAATTTAAGAAATACTAAATATATGAGAAATAGAGAAGTAATCCTAACCTTTCATTCCGTCGACTTTGATTGGTCAAATATTGCATCTTTGACTGGTCAACAATTACGGCTATTCCAAAAATAGAATGATAGTTTTGTATTTTTTACTAATACACGGGATGAGTTCATATATGAACCTATATGATTTACATATTAACATATTGTTCATATATGAACCAGTGTAATTCACATATGAACTATTTTAACTGATTCATATATGTGAATCAGTTGAACTAATTAACATATTCATATATGAATCTTTGTGATTCACATATGAACTAATTAACTAACTTATATATGAATGTATAATTCATATATTAATCACAAAGGTTCATATATGAATCAGTTAAAAGAGTTAATATGTGAATTACACTGGTTCATATATGAACATATAATTCATATGTGAATCATACATGTTCATATATGAACTCGTCCCGCGTATTTTACGAAACTAACCCTCTATCTTCTACAGACCACACAAGGAATTATCCGGTGCTTCACGGTCAAAGCCGCAAATATTGACCAGATAAAGGGCTATGATTATTTATTTATTTATTTCTCATATCTTTAGTATTTCTCAAATGAACCTAATCCTATATATATATATATATATATATATATATAGAGAGAGAGAGAGAGAGAGAGGGAGGGGGGTTCAAGGGAAAACCTCAAATAATTGAAAAACTAAAGAACAAGTTGATAAGCGTAGGATGTGATAATCCAATGGTTGTTATCTCAATGACAATTTTGTAAATAAAAAGAATATGAGGGTATATCTTATAACACATTACGCTGCATTAGAGGGTAGAATTGGAATAAAATTACCCCTTTTCCTTATACCGATTTTATAGCCATAATTGATTCACCTAAATCTTTTCCTTCAAAATCGATAGCTATCTCTACCACCGATTTTGTCGATCAAAATCTCGATCGAGCTCTAAAGCAACATCACTATCGATTGCAAAGCAAAAACTTCATCGATTGAAAAGCAAATTCTTCATCGTTGTGGAATAAACATCAGAATCCCCATCGCTTCTTCATCAGCTTCACGTGTAGGGTTTTTTTCAGTCCTATTCGAAATCGACATCTCTTCATCATCTTTGAAGTCGATTTCGGGCATACCCTCAATCTTGGTTAGGGTTAGTATCTTCGTTATTTCATTGATTTTGAATGGATTTGAGGCTATTTTGCTATTTGTCATTCCTATTCCATTACTAGTACCTGTAATCGATTTGCATCTGTTTATGGATCATATATCTTGCAGTTTTAGGGCACAAATCCGATTTGCTGACAAGTAGAGAAGCCAGATTCGGTCAATGGCTAAAGAAGGTATATTTTTGTGTTACTTTCATTGATTGTCCTACAATTTCTATGTTTGCTAAACCTTTAAACCCTATTTTTCATCATATTTTCTTCCCTAATATCATAAAATCATTTTTTTTTCAGGTTTACCTAGGAAAAGTCCTAGGTTAATTAAGAACACCGATCAGTCTGAGATTGGAGTTAGTAGAGGTTAGTATCTTTATACATTTATGTTCAAATAGGATTTAATGTATGTGTCAAATCCATTATTTGTGGTTTATGTTTGTTCCAGTATGTTCAAATAATCATTATAGTTGGTCCAGTATGCACTTGTGCATATAGTTATGTCACACATAAAAAAAAATATGTATATGAGATAGATACACACCAAAATCATTATTGATTATGTTCAATCAAGTTAGTAGAGGTTAGTATCTTTAAACATTTATGTTCAAATAGGATTTAATGTATGTGTCAAATCCATAATTTGGTTTATTTTTGTTCCATGTTCAATTAATCATTATAGTTGGTCCAGTATGCACTTGTGGATATAGTTATGTCACACATAAAAAAATATGTCTATTAGATAGATACACACCAAAATCATTACTGATTATGTTCAATCAATTTTGTAACAGGTTCAACAAGTACATCCTTGGTCGTTCTGAATTCCGACAAGGATATGATCGGGGACAAACGAAGACATAGGGAAGGTGAGAAGGAAAAAGTTCCCAAGGCCATAAAACGAGCAAGAGTACTTGTATATGAAGGGGATTTAGAGGAGGTCAATCATCCAATTATTAGAACCCGAATGTCCCCCAAGAAATTGTTTGGTGTCTTACGTTCACTGTCGAGTGAACAAAAAAAATGATGTTTCTCGTATGGGGTTTGGGTCGTTGTTATCTCTCCAATTTGACTCTATCCCGTCTACATTAGGGTATTGGGTTGTCGATAATCTTGATCCTATAAATTTGAAGATCAAGACTAGAAGGGTTCTGATCAATGTGTCTAAATATCTTGTGCATTCCATGCTTGGTATTCCCAACGGAGGGATTGATATACTAAACTTAGGATTACAGGATAGGGAAGATCCATCACTTAAGGAATGGTATAGTCAATTTCCTAGTACTAAGATTACCCCTTCTGACATTGTTAGAGTTATTACGACCAATCGTGAGGGGGCATTTTTTAGGATGATTTTTTTGGCTTTGTTTATAAACACCACGTGTCAAACAATGAAGATGGGTAGATGCATGTTGGGTATAGTTCATCGAATTATTGGTAGAGATGATATTGATAAGATGGATTGGTGCTCGATCATGGTTAATTGTGTTGCTGAATGCAAAGATGGTTGGTCATGAGAAGATCCCAAGTGTTTTTTTGTTGGTCCATTAACGCTATTGGCGGTTAGTCTTTACTTGTTTAATAATTAATTAACTTAATGTTGTTAACCACATGTGAATAAATATTTTTATGGATTGTCTTTTTTGTAGTTATTGTATGTTGATGCGACACATTCCATGCATAGTCCTAATTTGAGACAAAGATCCGCGTTACTAGGATGGACAACGGATTTATTGAAGACAAGAGAGCATGAGGATCTAGGGATGGGAATGAGACCCGCCCCATTGGGGAACCCGATGTACCCGCCCCGGCGGGGACGGGGATTCCCCGCAAAATCGGGGATCGGGGATGGGGACGGGGATCCCCGAAAGTTAAAAATCGGGGATGGGGACGGGGACGGGTAACGTGATCCCCGCCCCGCCCCGTCCCCGCATATTAAATATATTATATAATTATCACTAAATATTATGTATATTTATTACTAAATATATTGTATGTCTATTTCTAAATATATTATTTATAAAGATTTAGATATAACTTTCATATTTAGAATGGTATTTTGATATTTTGTGTTACATTTTTTTTACTTGTGTTACTTTTTTAGATAAAAAAATGGAGAGTCGAAAGCGTTTGATCAAATAATTACGTATGACGTTGTGACTTTGTTCACATCAATATTTGGTAGTACGTAGCAACATATTTTGGAAATATGTGAGATTTAGACATCGACCATTATCGATCGAGTATATATAGTGCTCAATACATTTCATTTAAAATATATCAAATAAGGGGGAAAATCCCCAATTACCCGTTGGGGATCCCCATTCCCCGGTGGGGACGGGGATGGGGATGTGTTCATATTCCCCAGCGGGGACGGGGATGGGGATAGAAGTTAGGATCGGGGACGGGGACGGGGATTGGGGTCCCCGCCCCATCCCCACCCCATTACCATCCCTATGAGGATCTTATGGAAGGGGGATTCGGTATCTTCCATATCAATCAAGATTTTCATGGTCAGTTAACATCCTTTACCGGGGCGTGCATGTTGATGAGTTTGCTCAAGCTGTGGAGGTAATCGATCGTGATGCACGTAGGCCCGACCCCCAACCACAAGATGTCCAGGTTAATATTTGTATAACTAATTTAGTATATGAATTGTATACTACATGTATATATCTCTTATTTAGTATATGAACTCCATTTTGATCATGTTCGTACAAGGGTATGGGAAGTAATTATGGTCACTGATAACGTACATTTGTGCATAACAGTTTCTTGTGCATCACATGCACTTGTGCATCACATGTGAATTTGATGCTTTTTACAAGTTGGTCCCTATAATTTGATACTTTTTACAAAAAATAATAAAAACAAAGAAAAAGAGCGAAAACAAATAACATGGTTGGATGAAAATACCGCTGACTCTAAAGGACATTTTAAACGACGTTAATGGCCAAGTCTCATTTTCAAAGCAAAATTCAAACCTGGGGGACCAAGTCTTGACTTATTGAAATTCAGATCTCACTTTCAAAGAAATTACTAAACCTCAGGGGCCAAAAGTGAAGTTTACTCTAAAAATATTATATACGTATATATGAATAAAATTTATATTATATTATATTATTAATATAATATATATTTTTGTTAAAGGGAAAAACAAATGGAACAACAATATGGAGAGAATAACAATAAGACAGAGAGAAGAAGTCTATAATTCTCATTAATCATAAGCCCTTTAAATAGGGAGGAGTTACAAGTAGATAGTTATGAGATATTTCAGTTCTAATCTAACTCTGATATATTTATCTCTATCTTTATCTCTATCTCTATCGTCATATCCTTTAGACGATGGCACACTTATCCTACAACACTCTCCCTTGTGTCGAGTTAAAGGATTGGTGGTGCACAGTTGTTGTCTCGTTAAAACCTTACGCCAAAATAAAACCCAGTGGGAAAAAATAAAAATATGACGAAGGAAAGAGTACAACGCACCAGCTTCTTTGCAATACATAGACTTATCCTTCAGTCTAGTTTTCTCTTAGATTCATACTTTAATCTTGAGAGTTAAGAAAACATGATGGTATATGAACAGTTGCTTCACTAAAACCTTACACCAAGGAACAAAACCCAATGGGAAAAATAAAACCTTGGTTGAAGGAAAGAGCACAACATACCAATATCACAAATATAGTAGACTCCCCCTTTTGTCTACTACTCCCCCTGATTCGTGCATTAACCAAGGGAATTTGGAAAACATTTCCATTTACTTTCTACACGTTTCCCAATATATGGTTTTAGGTAATGACTTGGTAAAATATGTCACATTCTTTTGACACCTTACTTGATTCACTTGAATCTAAAGGAGAGTCTTTTATTGCTGATTGTATAGAAACTTAAGCAGAATATGCTTTGTGTTATTACCCCTGATGTATCTTATATTCATTTCTTCGATACATGATACATTATTTCCATATATGCAAGTAGGATACTGGTTGTTGAACCCAGAATTACTAACTCCTATAATATATGTAATGATAGTCCTTAATCATATACATTATTTTATTATCTCATGGAGAGTAATATTCTTGGATTAATTCAAGGAGGTAGTTACAAAGGATCGCTTAGTTTACTTCCAAGCAATCGACGTGTTCCTTGTGGTAATTCTTTATTCAGTTTGGGAACAACCTTTGTATGGGTCAGACAGATACCTAATATCAGCAAACACATACCAAGACATTATTTGGTGTTTTTCTATAAGAGCTAGCTAGTACTTTTGCTGCTTACATTCTAAGTAGGTATTGAAGTTCCATTATCAATCCCATTTTTCTTTCTATAGGGAAAGTATAAACCATGTCAATGGTTCCAAAAGATTAATTTAATATCATTCCAATGATTTTGCGTTGGCGCTAAGCTAAATCTAGCTAACAAGTTCACTGAGAAATACAATATATGGTCAAGTGTATTATGTTAAGTACGATAATGCGCATATTGTACTTAGATAGGGAATTCCATCTCCCAGCATCTTTCGTCATCATCCTTTAGACAAAATGGATCTTTCCTTATATCCGACACTTCAACCGATCATGGGAGTGCTAACCGGATGCACTTTGTCCATATTAAATTGCCTGATTATTTTCTGGACTTATGCGATCGGTGAATTAATATTTCACAAACTCGGTGTCTTAGCTCAAATATCTAGACAAAACCAAGTTTTCCCAATATCTTTCCTCTCAAAATCAGATTCAAGTAGCTTGTGGTTCCTCTCATTTCATCAAGAGTGCCTATTATGTTCATAACATTGACATATAGAGCTACTTTGAAAATCTGGAACTTGTTTTCCATAATAAATAAGCAAGAGAACATTTCATCGTTCTTATATATTCTTTCCCAATCAAGTATTCCATTAGGCGGGTATACCACATCCACTTATATTGTTTTAATCTATAAAGTGGGCGTTTCAATTTATTGCAAACGCATTTCGTGGTTTAGAATTGCTTGATTTTGGTAATGTAATATCATCAAGCACTTTTATATATCTCTAAATCTAGATCCCCATAGAGATATGTGGTAACCACATTCATGAGTTGCATTTCCAGTCCTTCGAAAACTACTAGGCTAGTAAAGTATACGGATGTCATAACATCCATCATGAGAGAGTAAGTTTCCTCGTGGTCAATCCAGGGCGTTGTGAGAAACCTTGCGCCAAAGGAGAGTCTCATACATTATGACTTAATTATTCTCATTACGCTTTAGGACAAATGATTTATCTATGTCTTACAGGCTTTACACTTGGTGGGTTAGCACTACCAAACCAAATACCTGTTCATTTGTCAAATAATATGATTCTCCTGGATTGCTTATTTAGGCCAGTTTTCTCTTTGTTGATATTTTCCAACTGAGCATGGTTCGATGTCAATGTGTTCTATCACCTCATAAACAATAATATATGCGAAATATATCATCAATAATTATATATGATCTGTCCATCGACTCATATGTGCTCTCATAGTTCATTTGAGATCTCTAGAATCAATATTAACTTCGGAGCGTCCTCCAGTGATGATTCATAGACATAGTTTAATCAGAGACAATCTCATGAGAGGTTTATGTATTGATGACAAATAGTTGTGCCTTACTCTTCTCTTCCTTTAGATGAGTATCTATCGAACCAAGTAGCTTCCCCCATTTCCGTTTGGGAGCTACGACCTCAACCACACCTCCACTATGTGTGATTGCAACGCACTTTCCAATGGCGTTGTGCCCCTGTTGGGGACTTTTTAACCTTGCAAGTATATTTGCAGCTCGTATATGTGATCTTGTCACTTTTGGAATATTAAATGTATTAGGTATCAAGTCTGATTCGTTTGACTTCAACCTTACGTTGTGAAGTTTTGGGGATCAAAATGAGACAGAGTGGGAATATTCAATGACACTTCCTGTCGTTCCCATGGAAAATCCTTTTTCCTATCTCCCCCTAACGACGGGAAGACTGTCTCATGAAAGTGACAACCCGCAAATCTAACGGTAAAGAGATCACTAGTCAAATATTATAATTAGCGGATAATTGTTGGGGATTCATATCCAACATATACCAAATCGTCTTTAAGGACCCATTTTGATGCGCTGTGGGGGCGCAATTGGCACATATAATCAAACATGCGTAAATGTAAAGTATCAGGCTTATATCCAGTTACCAACTGGTACGCATGAGCAAGTAGTGGGTCTAAAAACGAAAAAAAAACTGCATATAATAATTGCATAACCCCAGGTAAATGTAGGTAAATTGGTGCGCATTACTAATACCCTAGATGTCATCATATTCTTTTGATAACAACTTCTATGAGACCATTTTATATATACACATGGGGTATAGGAAACTTTACATTGATCCTAATACATATGCAATTAACATCAAATCCTTATGATATCAATTCTCCAGCATTCAAAGTCATGTAGACTTGATGAAATAATCAGGGTGGTGAGACCTTAAACGTATAGTTAGTGCTAGGAGTGCAGTATTTCATGTGGACAATAATACGACATGTGTTCATCGTGTCGAAACCAGAACCATAAAGTACTTTAATGGCCCGCATTCTGGATGTTTATGTCCATAAATATCACCTTGTATTTGTTGTAACAATGGAATATTTTTGTATTATGTCCTTAGCTTTAGGATGGTCTCAATTCTGTCTTGGCTAAGGAGTAGGTTATATACAAAAGTTTTAGGTATTCGAGAGGGCATATAGCAATGTTGTTTTTTATGCTTCAGAAGTCAACAGTTGTAATTTGCCTCATTTTGCTTTTCACTCGAAAGAGAATGTGTCTATGTGTATTTTGCAATACACGGATCACTATGTCATAACCATGGTGTCCCATATGGTCATGTCGAAACATATATGTGTTATTGCCACCAAAATTTCTTTATTGGTGACAAAATATGTTCCGATGACCTAATAATCTACTAGTTTGACACATTAGTTTCATGATATATGTTTCCTTTCATATTCATTGGAATTTATGTATATATGCTCATTTTCATTTCCATTTTATACGAATATCTTTACAAGGTTCCTATTAAACTTGTTCCACCAAGAAAGTGACAGTCCATCGTCTAAGTAATTTGGTTGGATGTATTATAAAACAAGCATTAGTTTATCTTTTTTTTTTATTGTGTGATAGATCAAAAAAAAATCAATTCTCCTCGATACATTCCTACATGGAACGGAGAATATTGATTTTTTTTGTATTTGTTTTGATGTATTTCTTTACATCTATAATGGTTACATATTCGATTTTACTTTAGCAAAGAAATTAATTTTTGGTACTTAAAATTAATTTCAAAGAAACATATGCATAATCAATATTAAATATTAAAACAAATATGTTATATTTCATTTTCAACGTGTTCCCTTTTTTATAGAAGCACTTTTTAGTGCATATCTTATTTGATTGTCCATTATCACCTGGGTAGTAGTTGTATCCTATTCCAGGTGTTGAAAAATCCTTCCTGACTCTTACCAATATCCTGACCCTTTCTAGGGTCTCGTCCACATGGTGCAGAAATGTCATATGTGTGAAATGGTTTTTAACTCACAATCATTTGGAGTTGTTTCCACTTCTAACACTTTCATTATTGATATCAGGAATTTTCTTTATCCCGACATATGTGGTGTTATTCGAAAGAACCTTGTTGTGTCTCTCAACCACTTGCAGTAGGTTGATGAGTTTGTCTAAATGTTACATTCCAACTTATATTGGTTCATTAATATTTACTTATATATTAGGAATCATATCATTTTCTGTGAGCTCCTTGCCACAGAGATTGAGACGCGTTTTGGATATAACATTTTTTTGTTGAAATCAGTTACCTTTTTGTAATCAAGTAAGTGAGTTTCATTCCACTGTACGATTAGTTCGAGAAGTACATATTCATTAGTACTCCTGATTATCCCTTTCGGAACATCCCACATTTCTTTGGGGGTTTCTAGTAAAGGTATCCTATGAAACTTAGGATTTATATGTCGTCTCAAAACATGAGGGCATTTGTTTGTACCTTTTCAAGAGGTTGATTTTAGAGTCAATGGGGAGTTGATGGACTTTAGGTATTTTCTTGTACCTTTTCAAAAGGAGGTTTATGTACTCATTTATGATACTCATATTCTTTTGAGTTTATGACGTTGATTTTGGGATGAGTTGTTTCAACCATTTACATATATAAATAATAATATATGATTTTCTTTTTGATAAGGAAATGGATTTTGGTTATGAAATTTCATTATCATAACAATATTGGATTTTTGTATGCTTTAATTTTATTGATAATACTTCATCAATATTTCAATTTGCAAAAAAAATCACTCAATCTATTGGATTTCCAGGTAGTAGGGGAATCACATGGATTTCTTAAATCCCTACAAACCTTAGGGCTATTTACACCCGTTTGACAAAATCCTTTCGATGTATTGCGATTAATTCATCAATGAAATACATAGATAACATTTGTTATTTGGTAAATTTTGACATGAGGTCAAAAAAATTCATACCATATTGATATTTTGGGATCTTTTGGCAAGAGGCCAAAGTGACTATGAATTTGGCATATGAAACAATTTTAATACCTTAATAGCATTTTTTGGAGTTTTTGGTAAAGATCAAAATATATGAGCTTGGATGTGTAACTTCCAAAAAATAATTATATAGTTTAAAGTTATGAGTAGAACTCACAATCAAGATAAATGTTTGAATTTAACATTTTCATGTTATTTTTGAACCTTTTGGCAAAATAACAGAAGTTATGGGGGTTGAAATTATAAATTTCAAAGATAATTTATAAGTCATAACTAAGATAAACATCTGAATTATACTAACAATTATTAATTAGGATAAACATTTGAATATTAACACAAACAAATAGTAAATAAATATATAATATTGTAACTAAATGGATAATCATTTAAATATATGAATATTTTAATCTAATTTGATAAACATTAATAAATCATAATAATATTTTGAAACAATAAAAATTATACTAACACAATTAAAATAAATAAGATGAAACAAATATTAAAATAATTAATAGTCTAATTCATTATTTGGACTAGTCTAAAAGAATATATATTTAATAGGTCGAATTAAATAAAATTAAGTAAACATGTCAGAAAATAAGTCAAGATTGGCTCGCATAGATAAAGTATATTAAACTTAAATAAAAGTTAATATAATAAATATTTATTAAACAAAAACGTAAATTAATGGAAAAAAAATAAATTAAGTTTTGTTTTAGTTAAATAAAACAATAATACTTATCCCTTGTGGATACTTAAAAATTATTTATTTAATTCCTTTTGATAATTATAAAAAATAAAAACAAAATCATTCAATTATCCTAATAATTCAGATAATTAGATCATAATCATATTAAAATCACATATAAATTCCAATAATTATTTTTTAATATAGTTTTTTTTAAGGTCAATATAATTTTCATTTATTTAATTATTTTAATAAAAATAAATAAATAATCATGAATTCGATTTTTTTTTTGAATTCAATTAATATCAATCACGAAAATAACGGAAGTATTATACAGAAAACTTAAGAAAAAAAAATAAACATGATTCATAATATTCACTTATGAAGAAACTGATAGAAAACTTACTAGATTTTTTTTTTGACATTCGTGGCAATGAGCAAAAGATAACGCAGTAGCGATGCAATTTTGCGGCAAACCGTTCAACGACAACGTACACCAATCGTTTAGAGACGATGAAAAACAGCTTTGAGCTTTATGTGCTGATAACGTGTTAAAGGGAAAAACAAATAGAACAACAATATGGAGAGAATAACAATAAGACAGAGAGAAGAAGTTTATAATTCTCATTAATCATAAGCCCTTTAAATAGGGAGGAGTTACAAGTAGATAGTTATGAGATATTTCAGTTCTAATCTAACTCTGATATATTTATCTCTATCTCTATCTCTATCTCTATCGTCATATCCTTTAGACGATGGCACACTTATCCTACAACAATTTTAAATTTGTTAAAAGAAAATTAAGAAAACGGAGTAACAACGCAAAATTGTCAAGGACCACTTTCAAAACAAAATGAGAACCACAAGGATGCTTATAGACTTATCAAGGTTCATATCTCACTTTTAGACTTTTTACTAAACCTCAAGGACCAAAATTACAGTTTACTCAAAATTTCATAATAAACCGAGAATAAAAATCAAAGGAGTTGTTCTTAACTTTCTCAATGGAAAAAAAAATCCAACGGCCGTTCTTTAGCTTTATTTAGGGTTGTTTTGTTGGTTTTCCGTTTAAGTTTTATATGGATAACTCTTTTGCATATATTAGAAAGATTTTTGTTTGAAAAGGTTTTTCTCATAGATGGAAAGAGCTTGTTTTTAATTGGGAGGAGCAGATTTGGAAAAAAAAACTTAGCTATCTGCATTAAGCCCTTCGTTAGAAGCTCATTGGATAAGCGACTTTCCATATCATTAAACCACTACCAAACAATCATGTATAGTTTACTCAAAGTCTCATTAAGCTTCATAGAGAGGTCATTGTGTTGAAAATAAATTGAACTTTAACATTATTTGTATTAAATATTAAAGGACAATTGATTTAAATAATTATACTAATCAAGAGAATCTTATATCATTGATAATCCAGTTACATATTTGGATATATATCTCCTAATATGAGTAGGATAATTTATTAAGTTAATTACCTGATTAATATTAAGATTAATGTATATCTTTTATTATTTAAAATTCAAATCTATAGATAAACTAGGACTCCTTATGTGATGAGTCTCTAGTGGCCTATAAATAAAGGAGATCAAGTCACTATTGCCTATACGAATTATGCATTCAGTTCAACTCCATTTTGATGCAAACTGTATAGAGCTTTAGAAGACTTCGATCTACATGCAATGATGACTTTTTCGCTTCAATGAACTTTATTGCATATAACTCAAGTGCTCCAAATTAGATATATTAAACTCTTTCCAGTAGTATAATAAATCGATACAAGGACCCGAAAAAGCAATTCCCACATGCTCGCTAGCCTCGACTCTATTCTAGATAGCCATAGTCTTTAGATAACCCTAGCCAAGGTTCCGATTCAGATAGAGTAGCCCGCCTTGCTTTCTTTGAATAGGTCTAATCTTTTATTAGGAAAGAGAAAATGACAACAAATCATCTACTCACTGAGATTAGATCCTCTTTTTTCGTAACCGTACCTAACTTTCTCTCCGTCCTGTACTAGCCTCCTCGTCCCATGCTTTTTCAAGCTAATTCAATGATATACTAATGTTTACATGTTCCAGAAAAAATATAAGCAGATTGAGTTTGATTGTTGGGGTAAAGCTGGATAATCTTTGATCTGAAGCTAATAAGGAACTCTATAAAGTTTCCAAAAAAAGTTTGATAATCAGGATATTAAAATTACTATAAAATGAAAACATTTATGTCAAATTTGTAACGTCGACTTTGTTTGAAAATATTGACCTCAAAAGTTGAAATGTGACCCTGTTTTCAAACAAAAACTAGTAGTGACCATTTATTCTATAACTTAACTACAACATGTTAAAACAACAGAAGCATAAGCCAAATGCGAGAACAATAAGGAGGCGTGGTTTGATGGAATGGTTTTTAGGTTGGATTTTATGGAGGAATTTGGATTTCGAATATTTGGTTTGTAGGATTTGAAATGGAATTGAATTTCATTTCTTATAAATAATTTATAAAAACAAAAGTATAAATAATGAAAAAAGTAAATTACTTTGTATTAATTGATTATTATAAAACAAATGTTTTCAACATATTTTAACACATTATTAAACACAAATCCTATGAAATCCCGTGAAATACCCAGTGTTCAAAATGGCGTGAGGCATGGCGTGACGGCGAGGTCAAGCCTTAGACATTGTTTGGCAAAAAAAAAAGTTAGCTTATAAGCTAACTTTTTTTTGTACATGTTTGGATGACCATAAACTAGCTTATAAGCTAGCTTATTGAAAAACTACTCATAGTAGCGTTTTGAAAAGCTAGCTTATCAGCTAATTTGCCAAACATTGCCTTAAGCCTTACACGTCACCGCAAGGACGTGACGTTTTTCAAGGCGTGACATAAAGCGGCAAATTTGTATGTCATATTCAAAATTATATATATACGTATAGCTTATATATATATATATATATTATTCTAATCAAATAATGATACTAAAGAATGTACATTCATATTGGAAGAAGAAAAATCAAATACATTACTAGTATAAAAATAGTTTTTGATTAAATATTTAAAATAGAACTTAGAAATATAATTTTACAACTTCGTTTTAATCGTGAGTCCATAATGTTTATGACTTCATGAAACTGTGAGTGATATGATTAGATAAATCTATAAAAATGTCAAATCTAAAGTTAAAAATGTAAAACCACAAAAGATAAAAAAAATAAAAAAATCGAAAAAAAAAATATTTTTTTTGAAAAAAAAATCATGTCTTATAAAAAACGCGCGTTGCGGCACGCCATAGCGTGAGTCACGCCTTACAGAAACGTTATGGGCCATTTCATAACGGCGAAGACACGTCTTACACCATATCGCGCCATGGCACGCGCCTTTTTGAACACTGGAAATACCAACAACCCCATAGGATTTCTAAATCCTATGCTTGTATTGTAGGATTTCAAGGAAATCCTGGATTTCAAATACAAGCAATCCTTCAAATCTTTCAAAGATGGGATTGGAATGAAACTGAATTCCAAATCCCTTCAAATCCTATCATAAGCCAAACGGAACCTAAGATAAATTTTGAGCTGAAACAAAACATAAAGTCACCTATAAGAAAAGCTAACATAAATTACAACTCTTCTTCAAACCATAGTCAATTGAGCTGCTATAACATCAACCTATAATGATACATAAAAAAAAAGGCATAAACATCAAAAGCAAACATTTCTAGCAACTTAACTCATATGCAAAAAGAAGGATCATGTCAAAGAGTCATATCACAGAGCATGCATTGGGTGACATCATTAACAACGGTAAAGGATGGAAAGATTAGCTCAAAGCAATAAGAGTTATAGAGACACACAAAGTGACAAAACCCACCATAGCAATAGCCTTGTCTGCACGCCCTCTCAAGGATTCTGGTGCATCTTTAAGTATTTTTCTAAAAGCACATGTTTCTGTAAAGAAGCCACATCACTGAGATTTGTCTGTCCTTCATACTAACAGAGTATTGATAGAAGGTAATTTTGTATATTCATAAAGGAGTTGTCGTACAATAAATACTAGAGAAGGCTAACAATCTATCTAAAGTTAAGCCTACATATGTGGAAGATAAAGATGGAATATACAATGGATGAAGCTTAGAAATTTACAGCTATACATTATCTCCAAAGAACCAGTCAAAGACTCTTTATCTGCATTATGCCCCCTTAAGATGGAGCTCGAGATGAGAGGCCAATCTTGTCCCGAAGATGCATAAACCAAGCTCTTCGCAACGGCTCAGTTGAAGACACATGGGCAATGAAAATTCCTTTCTGAACTTGATCTCAAATGAAGTGGAAATCGATAGCAACATGTTTCATTCTTGAGTGGAAAACAGGGTTAGAGCATAGCTGATTGGCGCCGACATCATCACAGTAAATGACTGGGAGTAGGTAATTTTAATACCAAGATCACATAGTAAAGAGGACACCAGTTCAGTTCTGCAGCTGTGTTTGCAACAGACCGATACCCAGCTTTGGTAGAAGAACGGGCAATAGTTTTCTGCTTTTTGGAGCTCCAAGGTAAGATATATAATCTTCGTATAGTTAATGAATTAAAGCGAAACCACTAGGTTAGATCTCGTCTTTGATCCCTGGGCTTGTTAATTGAGAGAGAAACCCCTACTATCGATCGTGGCCTTCATTGAGTGCATTTTTGGTTCGGTTACGACCAAGTAGTCATCTGGATCCCCTGCCCAATCAGCATGGGAATAAGCGTGTAAGGCATCTGAAAAAGCATGCAAGGATAAAGGAGAATGTCGATGAAGCTGAAGCCCATGATTACGAGTGCCACAAAGATAGCAAAGTAGTCGCTTAACAAGTGTCCAATGCTCTGTTGTGGACATATGCATAAATTGAGAAAGCTTGTTGACAGCAAATGCTATGTCTAGTATAGTCAGAGGAAGATATCGGAGACTCCCAACAACCGCTTGAAATTATGTAGGATCAGCTAACTTTTCCCCTGAGCTCATTCATAGTTTTATACCTGATGGAAGAGAAGTTTGAACTGGCTTTGCATCAGACATATGGGTCTTAGCAAGAAGATCAAGTAAATATCTACGTTGGGACAGCAGAAAACCTTGAGAATTGAGAACAATTTCAACCCCAGCCAGCAGGTTAATATACCGATTCACTAAGTGTTCATCATCCCCTATAACAATTAGATCATCCACATAAACCAATAGATGCCACAAGATTTGAGAACAAAGAGCGAGGTATCAGCATGAGAGTTTTTAAACCCAAAGAAGAAATTATATGAGTTCTTGATACCATGTTCATGGAGTCTGCTTTAGTCCATAGATAGCTTTTGTAGCTTACAGACATGAGATGGATAATCTTGATCGATAAACCCGGGAGGTTGAGTTATATACACATGCTCAGCGAGGGTTCCTTGTAAATATGCGTTATTTACGTCAAGTTGATGAAGTGTCTTGGTTGCAACAACGAGGACTAGTCAAATGGTGGTAGGTTTGACTACCGGGCTGAAGGTATCGTAATAATCGATACATGGGCGCTGATGAAACCCTTTTGCAACCAACCCTTTTGCAACCAAGCGAGCTCTGAACCTGGATCCATCAGGGTTGCATTTAGTGCGGAAAATCCACTTGCAACCCACGACATTTTGATCGAGATGGGAAGGCACTAGTACCCATGTGTCATTTCGAACAAGAGCGGTGTATTCCTCTTACATGCCCTTATGCCATTTTGGATCTTTGAGAGCTTGATTCGATGTTGTGGGCTCAAGATTAGGGTGGTTCGTTAGTTGGGTGTGAAGGTTTAGTTTTTGAATAGGCTTATGAATGTTGTTTTTGGCTCTGTTTTGCATAGGATGGTTTGAGTGTGTTGTATGGTTATCTGGTTGAGTGTTGGCAGGCAAGGGGTTTTGGGAATCGGTTCATGGGTGGAATTTGGTTGTTGGTTGGGTTTAGAGGAGCAGAATTTTCAGATGTACCAGGTGTAAGGGTAACATGTGAAGAGGCTCCACGTGGGAGTTGTGGAGGTTGAACTTCAGATGGTGGTGTGAGCCTGGAGGCTGGAGGTACCTGAACTAATTTGAATGACCGGAGGTATCCAATCAAATTGTGGCTCTTGTGGAAGACGGGAATGAAAACGGAAAAATGATTCCACAAATCGAACGTGTCTTGAAATATACATTTTTGATGTGGACAAATCATAGCAATAATAGGCACTCTGAGTTACGTTGTGTTCTCTAATCTGGAGAGAAAAGAAAAGAAAAGAAAGGGATGGAAAAGAAAGGGAGAGAAAATAAAATTTTCATTTGTGTTCTCAAAATGGAAGGAAAGGAAAGGAAAGAAAATAGTTTTTCATGTTCTTGAACAGGAGGGAAAGGAAAGGAAAGATGTCATATTTACAAATATACCCTTATAAAAATATATTCTTTATAATAAATATTGGGTAGTTTGGTAATTTTAATAATTTCAGTAATTTTTTAAAATTGTTTTAATTTTCTTTCCTTTCCTTCCTTTTCCTCCCACATTTGGGAGGAAAGGTTTGGGAGGAAAGTTATCAATTCTTTCCTTCCGTTTCCTTTTCTCTCTCTCCTAAAAAAGTTTCGAGAACACGAGTTTTTTTTACTTTCCTTTCCTTCCTTAAATGAGTTTCGAGAACACAGTGTTAGGGAGTACCCCATAAAGACACTGTTGGTGATTTTAGTGAAATCATTGGTCATTTTGTGTAATTGGATTCACAAAGATAATAATGGGGGTTTTAGCTAAGCTATAACACGAGTTAGGAGGTGTGGAGTGCACACTCGTGTAAGCTAACTATGACCCGGGATTGTTAGGAAAGTAAATTGGTGTTTGTGAGACGAAACAGTGACTCACGCGGGTTGTGCCGCGGGTTAAACCCACGCGGCTACCCGCGTGGTGCACTGGATTTGGGACAAACAGAGGCTCACGCGGGTTGTGCCGCGGGTTAACCCGCGTAATGCACTGTTGCTGGTGCGGTTTATAACTCCCAATTTGATTTATAACCTACACCAATTGACCAATTAACAATCAATTCCATTAAATGGATGATTATTATCATTTAATATTATGGCATCAGTTACATTCTCTTGGTGTTTAAATAGTGTCGATTGCTGCCAGAATCGATACGGTGAATTTGAGATTATCCTCGAGTGTATTTCGTGATACCCAGGCAGAATAGGGTCGAAATAACACTTAAGGAAAGCGAGCTCTCACGCGATCTCACATTCTATCCAAGTTCCGATTATCTCTCATCTCTCTCTACCCACCGATTTTCTGCAACCCCAAAAATCCCCCAACAGACACACGACTTGGAGCAAGAGTCAAGTTTGTGGCTAGAATAGGGACGTAGCCACAGGTAGCACAAACACCCAAAAAAATTTAGTTTTAAGTAATTAGAAGTACCAAAAAGATTTTCGTAAGGAGAGAAGAGATTTAAGGTTGGGTTTGGCATCCGATTGATCAGGTATACTTCTATGGCAAAAACGTGTGACCAATATGTTACAGGAATAGAGGCATGTGTGAGAATTGTGAGACCAATTTCAACAATGTGAAGATGACGACCCTCAGAGAAACCGTTGTGTTCAGGTGTGTGAGGGGGGTAGTGAGGTGTGATATACATTGAAGAGCAAGAAAATTGGACAAGGATATATATATATATATATATATATATATATATATATATATATATATATATTCATCGCCATTATCATAATACAGTGATGTTTTGATTGAAGTGCTTTTCCACAATGGCTTTAAATCTAAATCTAATGGATACGTCTTTTACTTGAGATTTTTGTTTTAGTGGATAAAACCAGACATATTTAGTGAAATGATCGATGAATATGACATAGTATTTAAAGCATCATACGAAATAAGAGGTGATGTCCATACATCTGAATATAGTATCTGAAGAGGACGATTAGAAGTAATGGTGGAACTCGAAAATGGAAGTTCGCGACTCTTATTGCAATGACACGCGTTACACGAAAAATTGAAAACATTAGAAGACGATACATCAAGTTTATTTGTAGAGATGACATGTTTTAAAATTGGAACTGTAGGGTGACCTAATCGGTGATGATATTCTGATGAACTGGTTTTGATACTTGAAAAGCCTAGTACGGGCGAGGATTCCGACCACTCATACACACCATCCTTAGTTTTGCCCTTCAAAAGCGTTGCCCCCGTGCGAAGATCCTTTACAAGAAAAGAAGAAGATAAGAATTCAATGTAAACATTGTGGGAGATACAAAGTTTCGAAATTGAATAGTATACATAGAACATTTGATAACGAAAAATTAGCGTGGGGAGTTTGGAGAGAAAGGGAACCCGTGTACGTTATCGGAAGTCCAGTACCATCACCAATCATGGTATCATCAATTCCACTGTATGGTGTATGAAGAGATAGATTGCTCAAATCAGATGTAACATGGTGAGAAGCTCCACTGTCTAATAACCATGTTGGGGTGTTGGGGATATTGGCAGCAAAATGAGCCTTTGGTCGGCTCAAAGATGAGTCAATTGGTACCAATCGATAGGAGGGACTGTTTGGCGGTATGTCCTTGAATTATACAAATTTTGCAGTAGCCAAGATATGGCTTCGGAGATCTACAATCTGAAACAACAGGGAATCGAGTACAAGAGGTGGGTGATGGGCGCCAACTAGTATGGGATGATGGGTTCCAACCTGTATTGTGTTACCTGACAGTGAAGTTTTGCGTGACTTTTGGTAGACATGATTTGTAGGATTGGCAGAGGCAGAGAAGAAGGATTGGTCGGTTTTGGTGGAGGTTTGAAGAGAGGCTTCATAACTAAGAAGCTTCTCATGGAGTTCATCAAAGGAAATTGAAGTATCCCTGGCTTTAACCACTCGGGCCAATTCTTTGTATTCGTCACCAAGTCCCTCAAGAATCTTATCTGAAAGATCTTCATTATCAACAGGTGCTCCAAGGATGGCAAGTTCATCAGCCCTAGCCTTGATCGTTGTAAGGAACTCAGAGTTACCCATGGATCCCTTTGTGATCTGTTTTAACTGAGTCTCTACCTGTTTGATTCTTCCACGAGAAGTTTTGACATATGTATTAGCCAATATTGTCCAGGCTTCCCTCGATATTTTTGCTCGAGCAACGAACGAAACTACTGTGGGAGATAAAGAATCAATGATAGCATTCAAAAGAAGTTGATCTTGCCTGATCAAGAGAGTGTGGGCCGGATTTGGTGTTGTTCCGCCTGGAAGAACCGTTGTTGGACAAGGATGAGAGCCATCAATAAATTTTAGGAGATCATAGCCGATAAAAAGAGTCTGAAATTGTAGTTTCCAGGATACATAATTGGTGGAGGTAAGCTTTAATGTTGCTTGAGCTGCAACATTGATGCTAACCAAGGCATTGGGGTTCTGAACATTGGTGTTAGCAGGTATGGTGGTGTTCACGTTGGTAGTCATTTGGAAAGAAAGAGGAAAGAGATGGGTGCAAAAAAAGGGGATTAGGTTCAACACTCTGATACCATAACAGAGTATTGAGAGAGGGTAATTTTGTATATTCAATAAAGGAGCTGTCGTACAATAAATACTAGAAAAAGGCTAACAATCTATCTAAAGTTAATCCTACATATGTAGAAGATAAAGCTGGAATAGACAACAGATAAAGCTTAGAAATTTACAGCTATACATTATCTCCAAAAAACCGGTCAAAAAGAGTCTTTATTTGCATTACATACATGAATAGTGTTTAGTATAATGAGAATTTTAATATGTGTGAAATTTCAAAGGCCAACCTCATCGGATAACTTAGCAGCTGCAGCCAAAAATCTCAAAGACTGTTTTTGACAGATCAGCCAAAAATCTCAAAGACTAAATATGACACTAAAACCTTGATTATTATTCCTTAACTAAATGTATGAAAATCAGAAACTGCTGATTTCACACCACTTGTTTACTCAAACGAAATCATAAATAATATGGAAAATCGGGAGAAAATCTTTGGAGTCAGATCTGGGACTCCAGATGAAGAATTTTGTGTCAAGCTTTCCAGCCATAGGTGGAAACCCTGTAACTCCAAGCGGAACAAAAGATATTGGTCCTCCTTCCGACCCCTTTCCTTTTACCCACTGTTCCAGAAATGTATCCGCTATCTCATGGATCAGTTCCTCATCACTATTTTATTTTTTGATGTAATTATCAACTGTTGGCTAAAGAAACCAGATTCTTATCAATTTTAAATTCTAAAATCAAAGCAAGACAAATAATAGAAGTTGGAGGGAATACCTTCATTTGTGAATCCCCTCCTTTGCACTTTAAACCTTCGGAGGATCATCCTTGAGCAGATTCCTTCTGGGTATTCACTGTTTTTCTAAAGGAGAAGTTGCTTCTAATCTAAGGTTCCCATGGTGGACATAAATTGAATGTTTTTAGGTGCATGAATTTCCAAACAAATCAACGAAGAATCTCTCAGAGGAAGCTGTCTTATACGTGTACCTTTTACATTTAATACTTCCAAACCAACTAGACATTCAAGTTCCATGGGCAATTTCTCAAGTTGACTACAATCCAAGAGACTCAAATATTTCAAACTTTTCAACTGACAAACGCTGTCAGGAATATCTCTTACTTGTATGCACTTCTCCAGGATTAGTTTCTGTAAACATTCTAATTGGCCAATATCCCCAGGCAACTTCTCAAGATTGCGACAAAATGAAAGCTTGAGAGTTTTCAAATGTGTCAACTTACAAATGCTATCAGGAAGATGTTCAATACGTGCAAATGACAAATTTAGCTTCTCTAAACTTTCCAATCTGTCAATGTCTTCGGGCAATACCTCTAGCTGATCACAATCAGAGAGTTTAAGATTCCTTAAATGCCGTAAACCACAAATGCTTCCCGGAAGACTCCGAAGTTTTATGCAAGAACGGAGATCTAGATGAACAAGCTTCTTAAGGTTTCCAATTGAAGAGGGTAGTTGTTCTATATTGTTATCTCTAAACCGAAGCTCTAGCAACCCACTGTTACAGTGCCCTGGGATTATATCTGGGAACTCCTTCAGATATAAGCGGGATAGAGAAAGAACTTCAAGTGATTCTAACCGTTGGACAAACATGAAAGATTTAATCCTCGAACAACCACTTAAGTTTAAGGAGACAAGCGTTTTTTGGCCTCCAACCGGTGTGTGAAGTTCTACTAAATGATTACAATCTTCAAGATCTAACGTCTCAAGACTTGGAGTCATCCCAAGGTCAAGGGTCGTCAACTGGGAATGTCTGAGGTCAAGGAATCTGAGCCTGCTAAGAACCTACCATAAGAAAAAAAGAAAAGCAGAATATTGTTGTAATAACTGATCAATACGCGTGTAGCATTATAATGAATCAGGAAAAACAAACAATCAAACCATTTTTATACCTTTTGTTTTCCTCCCCAAAGTTGCGTGACTCTGCTGTAAGGCATTTCAAAGGTAACAAGATTATTTGGTTCAAATGTTTTGGGTAAAGACATGAGAGGGTAGCCTGCCCAACTCAGATATCGTAACGCATTTGGGAATTCTGGGCTAATTTGACCAATCTTCTCATCATAATTAGCATCTATCTCAGAAACAACGCGAAGTAATCTAAGTTTCTTCATGCTTCCAAAACCTTTGGTAACAATTTGAGACCCGGGTTCCACTGGACTGTCCACTACTATAGCTTTTGTCGCTTCACTACCCTGCAATCCAAGAATAGTAAGCATGAAACTTGTGTCATAATCAATAAAAATGAGTTAGTTATTTCCACCTTACGTTTAAACTTTATCCTTACCAGGTCTTTAGCCAATACATATTCAATTTCGTTGCCAATCCACAATCGGCTATGTTTGTTGGGCCTGTTGGGGCACAAATGACGAACAATATCCTTACCCATTGCTTCTACGAGGGGATGCAGGACCACATATTGATCATCATTAATAGTTATTAGAGATTTTTGCTCAAGAACTCTTAAAGCATCTCTACCGTAAAACCCACAACTTTCAAGAATTCTAATTACATTGTTTATAGGCAAACCATTCAATAAGCATGCAACATCTAGGAATACTTCCTTGTAATCAACTTCCAGGTCCATATAGCTTGCTTCCAATTTTCCTGGAGTTTCCTTCAACGGAATTGTTTTTAGCTTTTCTAGTACAGCTTCCCATTCAAGCTTGTCTTTACCACGGGGAAATGAACCCAAGACTTTGATAGTTAAGGGAAGACCGGCAGCATAACGTAAAGCTTCAAATACTAGCTCTTTGTACCCTGGAATTGGAATATATCCCCCAAATGCATGCCTAAAGAAGAGAGAAATTGCTTCATCATGCGATAAGAGTTCGACAGTATGAATCAATTTCACTCTATGCGCATCCAGCACATGCTTATCTCTTGTTGTCACGATAATTATACTTCCTGATGAGAACCAATTAGGCTCACCAGCTAATGCCTCAAGCTGGTCTATGTGATCCACATCGTCTAGAACAATAAGAACCTTCTTATAACGCAACCTCTCTTTGATTATGATTTCCCCGTCGAAAACACTACTACTTATAGCGATGCCGTGGTAATATGACACATCTGAAAGGATTTTTTTCTGCAACGACTCCAGACCGTACAAAGACGCTCTTGAAACTTGCCTAACATTCTCAACAAAGCTTTTAGCTTCAAATTGAGTGGATATTTGGTTAAAAACAGTTCTGGCCAAAGTTGTCTTCCCAGCACCTTCAATCCCCCAAATGCCTATCATGCGAACAGGATCATTACTAGTTTCTAATGATGACAAAACTTTCTTCACCCGGGCCTCCATGCCTAATAAGTTCGCATCAGCCAACAGATAAGTAGATTGTAACTTGAATGAAATCTTTTCAACCATTTTTTCTATGAACTTAGCTTCATACCTGTAGATTAAAGAAGATTGGATATAAACATAGTCATATAGCTTCATACATAGAACCAAGTAGAAAGCAATAACATAGTCATATAATATAATCATCTCTCTTTTGACAATACTGGACCAAGTTTGAGTTAGAATTTGACAATGAGATGCCATGGTTGACCTTTTTACATAGATATGATGAAGAAATTACCCATTAGCAGTGTTGTTCAAAACCCATCCAGCCAGATTCTCTGCTTGTACCAGAGCCTCTCTCCATTTCCTAGCTTCTTCTTTGTTGTCATGTTTAGCAAAGGCTTCTCCAAATGACCCACGTTGGTGTCGGACATCTTTGGGATCCACATCATAGAACACGGGGTAAGCGGTTTGATCGGTGGTGTTGTGGCACTCCATGATCTTGACAAGCTCATTCAAGCACCAAGACGAAGATGCATAGTTCTTGGAGAAAACGATGATAAAGAATTTTGATTCTTCAATGACATTAAAGAGCTCATCCTTGATACTTCCTCCTGCCTCGATTTTCTCATCGTCCTTGAAAGTGAAAATACTTTGTCGCTGAAGAGCGTGGTAGAGATGATCGACGAAAGTCTTACGAGTGTCTCCACCTCTGAAGCTCACATAGACATCATACTTGAAGCTCTTGTGAACGGATGAAGTAGTTGAAGAAGAAGAAGCCATTGATTTTGAAGAAGCAAACCTTTTTAAGAATTACAAGATGAGATGTATAACCCTCAACTCAAGATGTATCTCAACCACACAACCCACGCCCGGGATTAGAGACAAGTGTAAAGTCAACATAACAGGGATGATATCTTTTCTTTATTTATTACTTTCATAAAAAGGTCGTAGATGGTCAAAATAACGTTACATTCAAATTACATGTGTCACGACCTAGGTCAAGTCATTTGCACCCTGTATTCATTAATTAATGTGATTTAAAAGTATATAAAATCACATACAATTTAATCATTTCGTGTTTTCTTATTTGATTTTGTACTCATATAATCGGCATTAACATTTATATATCTATATCTATACTAAATTATTATGTATTTAGATCAAAACTCGTGCAACCAATAATACATAAGCATCTGTTTTACGCATAAAATCTGAAAATCTCAAGTGCAAGTGTGGAAACAAACATACGTTGTTTTTCGAGTTTTGGAAGGAAAGAAAAGAAAATAAATATTTGTATTTGTGTTCTTGAGATTGAAGGAAAGGGAAAGGAAGAAAATAAATTTTTATGTTCTCCGGTAAGAGAGAAAGAAAAGGAAAGATGTCACTTTTACCAATATACCCTTATTTATTTAACAGTTGAATGTAACCGATGAGTATATATGTAATTTTGTAAATATTTTTATTTTTTTTCTAAAAGCTTTTGGTTTTGCCCAAACAGAAAAGGAGGAGACAATTTTCTCCATCTATCGACTGCAACTCTGCACAAAATTTCCCTACTCAGTTCACACTAGTTTTATCTCAAATTCTCAATTCAAAATTCAAATCCTTTCACACGCACACGATTATAGGGAACCATGAATGAAAGGGGTATGAATTCCCCAGGTTCAACAATCTTCTCAAATTTCAAATCCTTCATCTCGATTTGGGGTTCAGTCTTTGATTTTAATCTGCAAAATGGAGAGGACCTCTACGGGTTTGAATTCAAGTGGTATGCCTTTCTCTTTAGTTTTGTTGCTAATCTGATTATGCCCTTTATGTTTAAGGATAATATTAGGTTGGACACAATGATCATGGACCAGATTGCATCATTTTTGAAGTTTACTCTCTGCATGATGGATGCCTTGGTTTCGATTAAGATTTTTGAATATTATGTACTCGTTATTTGTCTAAAGGTAATGCTTTTCTTAATAAAATTGACACAAAAGACAATGTTATTTGTCTTAAGAATTTATAAAGAATGAGTTGTTGATTCTACTTGAGAACGGTGGTGGTGTTTGTGCAAAATTTAGCCCATCAAGAGGAAGTACTCCAGTCCACCATAACTTCTCTACCGGGACCTTGCGAGTCAATGTTGGAGCAGACAACAACAAGCCTCATGTTTCCTATACCAACCTTCCCCAAATACCCCAGAAAAGAATATAAGAATATATGACCTGCTCAAAGAAAGACTAAGAGACAACTATGGTTCGAGTAATCTTTTTCCTCTCTAATCTTCCAATTTGTTTTATATGTATAAAGGGGTGTGTAAATAAATGTCACAATGTTAAGTTTTTTTGTTTTCTTTCAATTTGTTGAGAGAGAGAGAGAGAGAATCTTCCCTCAAAGGACATAACATCCAGATTTGCCATCTTCAAGATTTTCATGATATTTTTTTTTTTTTGATAAGTTACAGTATATTTCTTCATTGTTTGTGTTTCTGGGGTTGGTTTTGATGAGGCCTACCTAACATCCGGTAGGGATTTATGATAAGAACAAGATGAACACAAAGTCTAAGGATAAAACAATATCAGCCATAAGAATTTATAAATAATGAGTTGTACTTGTGCATACAGCTAAATTATGTTGTTTTTAGGTTTTTAATGCACTTGTGTATATGCACATGTGCATGTTACAAATTACTTGTATGCACAAGTGCATATCGTCCAGATGAAGGGCTACCAGGGTGTTCTTCATTTTTCCGTTTTTTGAGGTTTTTCCCTGAACACACACACACACATATATATATATATATATATATATATATATATATATATAGAGAGAGAGAGAGAGAGAGAGAGTCGGGTTCAAACGAGAAGTGTACCTATTTAAAAGAACACGATAACTAACAAAATCTTTAGTGATTTTACATTAACACACGAAAAAAGGATTTTGGCCGCGGCTGCACGTTCGAGTGGCCTTTTTTTGCACGTTAATGTAAAATCATTTGCTTTGTTGATATATATAGGGATAGTTCATATGCAAACCACACTAATTTGTTTAAATCGTGCAAACTCAATCCAACCAATAATAATTGTTATTTTTATTCACTTTTTCTTAATTATGAGGATTTATTAGTCAAGAATATATGAAAAAATTTCATCAAAAATATATGAGAATTGATTAGTTGAGAATATATGAAAATGTATCATAAGAATGAGAAAATACATAAAATAGTTTCATCAGAATGAGAAAATACATGAAACAATTTCATTTTTACAGAAAAACCAAAAATGTATGAAAGACTTTCATCGAGTAAAAAAATCATATGAAACAATTTATCAAATTAAACAATTTCACTAAATTAACCAATGAAATCGACAGTTTACACGGTTTGCACAAATTAAGGTGGTTTGCATTTGATCCCTCCCTGTATAGTTGTCCCACATTGAAATGGTGATAAACTCTTCCCTAGTTTATACTTTATAATCTTTAAACAACTTGTAACGCTATTTAAGAGATCAAGTGAACTAGGGAGATTTGGCCTTATTATGTGAATTTTACACATATATTAAATTGTCAAAAGATAACACTAGCATATTACTCGTGTGTGATTTCCCAAAAAATCAAAATTTTAATGCTTGGAGGACAATGTCTAACGCGACTTTTTGGACGACTTAACTTGCCAAAAAAGTTGCTTGAGTCACTGTTGGGATTATTTTGGCCGTTTTTTGATAGGTTTTACTGGGTTATCTAATTTTTGATAGGATCTAAATTTAGTTAACCTCATCCAAATCAGTTATACATACAAACCTATATATATAGGGTCCCCTTCATTTGCTAATCACGACATTGGTGCTAACCATGCTAACCAATTTTCAACCAATCAGAATCATCCTAGAGTTTATGTCTTACGTTCAATCCTATTAATTCTCAAAGGGTAATATGGGCATTTCATAATTCAAGTCTATTTAATGTATTTCCATATTTCAAAGAGTTATTAATATGGTATTTATCTAAATATTAAATATAATATTTGATATCTAAATATGCACATATACAACATGTACATATTCACAATACTCAATGTGCACATATGCATATTAGATACCAGTGTGCACATATGCATAGGGCTGTAAACGAACCGAACGAACACGAACGGAGGCTTGTTCGTGTTCGTTCGTTTAACTTAACCGAACAAACAAACGAAATTTTTTTTGTTCATGTTCGTTCGTTAAGAAAATATGTTTGTTCGTGTTCGTTTATGTTCGTTCATTAAGAGCTAAACGAACGTAAACGAACGAACATAAATGAACATAGACGAACGTAAACGAACGAACATAAATGAACATATACGAACGTAAACGAACGAACATAAATGAACATAAACGAACACAAATGAATAAAAAACAACCACCATTACTCATCATTTCGTTCGTAAAAAATAACATAACAAAATAAAATAAAAACGGATAAACTTAGGAGGTATAAAAAAAGAATTTTAAAAAATTAAATTAATTAATGCTTTGACACATTAATGTCATAATATATATAAATATATTTATATATATATATATAAACAAATATAAACGAACATAAACGAACGTAAACGAACATAATTGAACGAACATTAATGAACATAAATGAACGAATGTTCACGAACGTAAATGACCGAACGAGACCATTGTTCATGTTCGTTCATTTAACTAAACGAACAAAAAAATGTGTTCATGTTCGTTCATTTATTAAATAAACGAACATAAACGAACTTCCCGCCGAACAGTTCACGAACGGTTCGCTGAACGTTCGGTTCGTTTACAGCCCTACATATGCATATAATATTTCAGCAAACATATGCATATATGCATTGTATGTAAGTGTACACATATGCACTATCAAAGAGATCATTAGGTGAGTAGAACAATTTCTTGAAATCGATTTCTTCAGATCGAAAACAACAGATTTCTTGAAATCGTTTTCTCCAAATCGATTCTTCAGATCAAAATCCTGAAAATCGATTTCTTGATCGATGTTCGATTCTTCAGATCGTTTTCTCCAAAATCGATTTCTTGATCGATTTTTCAGATCGTTTTCTCCAAATCGATTTCTTGATCCCGAGTTTGACGATCATCGTGAATATCGAAAGGATTTTACTCGGATTCGTCGTGATTCGTCGTGATAGAGAGTATTGTTGGAGTCGATTTCAACAACAGGGTGTTCGTGCGTGTTTTGTTGGATAAAGCGATTTTGGGGGATCAAATCCCTAATTATTTGGGTTTTTTATTTAGTAGGTGCATGTTTCCCAAATTAAAGTTATTGTATTTTTCCCAAATTAAAGGTATTGTTTTTTATTTAAAGGCATTTTTTATATGACCGCAGGCCAAGGATTTCTCCTCCTTGCGGATTAGCCTTAACTTATTAAGTTCGGCTATTATTTCCCTATCCGACTCTTTTCCTTTATTAGGAATGGGATCATCAGGGATAGGCGGGAGGTTCGGGTCCATAACATGATAGAGTTTTATTACCATTAGCATAAACTTGACCTTTTCAGCCCAACGAGTGTAATTACACCCGTCGAACCGGTCAAGTTTCACGATCTCTTGATTCATCACACGTATGTTGGTAGAGCTTCCAAAATCCATAACCAAAACATTTAAGAATGTTGAAAAATTATGTTAATAGCAAAAACTAAGATTTCGGAAAAACTCTTTTATTAATAAAGATCAAGTCTTTATTGATAAAGATTACAACTTTATCAATCAAGATAGAGACTTTATTAATGGAGATCGTTAACCAAAGATTATTTATTACTGAATAAGATCTCGAACCAATGAACCAACAGATTCTATTCTTCGCGATAGAAACCGTTTAAGAAAGGAGTAGAAGACAGAATGTTCACTCAGTGAACGAAAAATAAATTACACAACAATTAAAGTAAAACCAACCTGGAGTTATATGATCGATTCAAAAGGAGTGGACTGCACGGAATAGATTCCTGTCCTTAAAGGTTTTGGCAACACTCTATGAAGTTGTGAGTCTACTATCGCTTAGCCCAGGATTTGATGCAGTATTAATCAAACACTAACAACTATAGTGTTGATTGTTTAATGCAAATCTTCGACAGATTGTGGTAGAAACTGTGAACAGATTGTTTTCTAGACAATCTGGAAGTCTGAAGTGAGCAGATCGTGAGAGACTGGAGTGAGCAGATCATGAGAGACTGGAGTGAGCAGATCGTGAGAGAGAGATAAAGCAGATCGTGAGAGAGAGAGAGCAAATTGTTTCTGTGGGTGTTTAACAAACGGAGGAGAGGGTTTTATTTATAGTTGAAAAAACCAGAGAATAATTGAGAATATTCCCTAAACTCCTCCCCAAGAATCGGAATTGGAAATGAAGTTGGAGACTAAGTCTCCAACTGATTTGCAACAATTTATCCCACGTTTTTAATGATCTAAAAACCAAGAATTTATTTGAAAAAATTGAATCTTTATCTGCTTAAAAGAATTACCAGCTAGAAATTAATTATCTGCTCAAATTAGTTAACTTCACTTAATTAATCTTTTCTCTATATCTCGATCCATAAAAAGAAACTCGGGTCTCGGGGCGAGGGCTCCTCTGCTCCGATGCGAAGTGCAAAGTACGCGTCATTTCGCGAGAACCGCGCCCGCGCCCTCGGCCTCGGACACAACCACGCGCGTGCGATGCACTTCTTTGATACCCCCACCATAAGCCCATCATTTTATTCAAGACCCACTTGAGTGTCTAGGCTTAAAATGGAAACATTCCAACCTCACATTCAAATTTCCAACAATCCCCCACCAGGTTGGAAGGTTTTCTGCCTTTCAAGAAAAATGATGTTACAGTAGTGTCACTAAGATTAAACTCCGTTTAATGTGAATAAGCAAGAAGGAATCAATTCAGAAGTATCCTTAGGATTTAAACTTTGAATCTTATGACTACTTCGGCTAATTCACACACATCATCTTTATTCTTTGCATTCTCACTGAGCGCGAATATGGCTATGCACTAAAATCCTATTTCATGACCTTTTAGAAGAGAAACCATAACTCTCCATTTGAAGCGGCACCACCTCTCAGTCATATAGGCAAAATTCTATAACATCTTCGTTGCTAAGATGCCTCTAAATTTTGTTAAGAGTTTGTCCTTATCCTAGTTCTCGGCAACGACGTACTATCATATACCTTACATGGGTCTAACATTTGATAGTACCTTCTATCGGTCAAGTGACTTGTTGTTACCCATTAAACTTGATAGATAGGAGCACTAAATTCAAGTTGGGTTTCCATCACTAACCAATTCTGTGTGGTTTCAAACCCATGTCTCTGGTAGTTGATCCTACTAAGTCTCTCGTCAGAGGCTTGGTCAAAGGATCTGCCAAGTTTCCACACGACTTGACATACACTATACTAATAGTACCATTTTCGATCAATTCTCGAACATAGTTATGTTGTAGACCTATGTGTCGAGACTTCCCTTTATACATGGCATTGTACACTTTTGACTGTGTGGCCTCACTGTCACAATACATGGGAATCGAGGGAGTTGGTCGAGGACACAAATGGGTATCTGTCAACAGATCTCTAATCCATTCAGCCTCTTTTCCTGCGGCTGCCAAGGCAATGAATTCGGCTTCCATTGTTGAATGGGCGATACAAGTTTGTTTCTTGCTTACCCAAGAAACCACTCCCCCAGCTAGAGTATAAATCCACCCACTTGTGGATTTAGAGTCACTTGAGTGATCTATCCAACTGGCATCAGAATATCCCTCTAATATTCCTGGATGTGTAGAGTATGTCAGTTCTAGATTACTAGTCCTTTTCAAGTAACCTAATACTCTACTAATTGCCTTCCAGTGCTCTGGACCCGGATTGCTAGTATATTGACTTAGTTTACTCACAACAAAAGCAATATCTGGTCTAGTGCAATGCATTGCATACATCATGCAACCTATAACACTGGCATATTCTAGTTGATCCACTGCTCTTCCAGAGTTTTTATCAAGTTTTACACATGAATCAAAAGGTGTGTTAAACTCCTTTATATTCAAGTGTTGAAACTTTGTCAATATCTTCTCTATGTAATGTGATTGACTTAAAGAGATTTGTGATCCAGACCTCTTCACTTTTATTCCAAGAATAGTGTCTACTTCTCCTAGATCTTTCATCTTAAAGATAGAAGAAAGGTAATCCTTTGTTTAAAGGATGCCCTCAAGGTTAGTCCCGATGATCAACATGTCATCTACATAAAGACAGATTACTACAGTGGATCCTTTTGTGCATTTTGAGTAAATGCATCGATCAGCCCCATTATGTCTGAACCCGAAAGAGGTGATAGTTGTATCAAATCTTTCATGCCACTGTTTAGGTGCTTGTTTCAACCCATAAAGAGATTTAACAAGTCTACATACCTTGTTCTCTTGTCCGGGTATAACAAACCCTTCAGGTTGCTCCATATAAACTTCTTCGTTTAGATAGCCATTTAAAAAGGTTGTCTTCACATCCATTTGATGAATGTACAGTCCTTTTATAGCTGAGATTGCTATAAGAGTTCGAATAGAACTAATTCTAGCAACCGGAGCATAGGTGTCGAAATAATCGACACCCTCTTTCTGTCTATATCCTTTAGCCACTAATCTTGCCTTAAAAGCAGATATTGATCCATCTGGATGCAACTTCCTTTTGAATACCCACTTGGAACCTATGGGTTTCACTCCCTTGGGAAAATCATCCAATTCCCAAGTTCCATTCCCTATAATGGAATCCATTTCATCATTTATTGCCTCCTTCCATAGTGGAGCGTCCCTTGAAGACATAGCTTCTTTAAAAGTCTTAGGATCATCTTCGATGTTTATCGATAAAATGACTTCTCTAATCACTTTCTTTTGTGTTCCTTCTACTAGGTAGGAGAAGAAATCATCTCCTAGACTTTTCTCTTTTCTTACTCTAGTACTTCTACGTGGTTCGTCAACCTTGTTGGAGGTTTTCGAACTATCATGAGAAGTACTTGGAAGATTTGAAGCCAAATTTCTTTCAGAGTTTTCAGCATCTTCTGAAAACTTGTTGTAACACCCCGAATTTCGAAAAACACCATTTCAAGTTAATACAGAAATCAGTAGCCTTAAAGGGGAAAAATAAGATTGTTGATTTTGGAGTTGAATCCTATATTTTATAGTCTTAATGGATAAAGGATTCAATTACGAGTCCAACGGTTCCTTCCGGAGCGAAATCGGAGCTAAATCGAAGAAGTTATGGCCAAAATAGCGTTCGGTACCCACTTGGCTATTGTGACAGCGATTGTGACAATGTCACTATAGCCGTCACAATAGCCAGAGCTGGCGATTGTGCCAGCGATTGTGCCACCTGGCACTATAGCCTACGGGTACCAGAGTGTTAAAATCGCGATTTTCAGCCATTTCTCTCACTTTCTCATTTCTAATCTCTTCCTTTCTCTCCCAAACTGATCCCTAACCCTTTCCCACAAACCCTAACTTATTTTGGCTCAAATCCTTGGATTTTGTGGAGGTGAAACATCATCAAGTGGTAGGATTGAAAGCTATGGTCAAGGATTCACCATCTTCATCTTCATCTTCAACCTCAAGTCATTTTTGGGTTTTCTAGGTTTTCTTCGAAAACTAAGTGGTAAGTGTATCTCTTCCTTTTCTAAACCTTAAAATAAGTTATGAATGTTCTCTTGATGATTATTCTAGTGTTTGGTTTATCAATTTCGGGTTTGTTGGTTTTGGAGAAAACTAGGTCAAATTTGGGTTTGGATCAAAATGGAGATTTTGATGTATAATGTTTGGGGAATGTTTTTATTTGGTTGGAAATGGTTATTTACGGTTGGAAATGTTTGGATCTAGGTTTGAGGTTTTGGCTCGAAGGATTCAAGTTTCTTCAAATGAGCTCAAAGCGGGGTAAAATCTAGATTTAGCCTAAATCTAGTGAGGTGAGTTCAAGATGATTTATGAAAACGGTGTACATGCCAAAATGTTTATTTTAAAGTGTTTATGCTTTTCATCAAATATCTTAACTGCTGATCACCTGATAAGTTTCGGTTATTTTGAAATGGTTAGTTTTATAAACATGGTGAAACATCCATTTTGGGGTCTTTGAGAATTTTGATAAATAAATCATGTTGGAATGTTTCTTTGATGATTTTACATATATAATTGGAGTTCATTTGACGTAAGTGTCGTTTGGTGTATTTGAGCTTATAAACCTTTTCGAAAAATGTATATTATCACGTTATAAGGCATTTTGGAAATATAAGGGTAAGAGTCATTTGGAAAATGGTTTGCCTCAACTGATGTTGAGTTTGAGATATTTATACTTTTGGGTTGTTGTGTCTTCGTCAGTCGGTTAAACGTATTTTAATGTTTACAAAGGCTTTTGTTGGAAATTTAAGTAAAGTGTTGGGCCCTTGGCTCGGTTTTTACTAAATGAGTCGTGTGGACATTTGTTCGGATTTATAACCGTCGTGGGTTTTAAGTGTTGACGATTATTTCGTGTCATTGGTGAGTTACATGCTTTGAGTGCTTTGGTCATTCTTTTGGAGTCATGTAATGATAGATAGTGTCGTAATGGATCCATAGGCACGTAAGTCTGTCGGTTGTGTAAGGCCTGAGGTTTTAGGTTACTTTTAGTGACCGCTCGGGTTTGCTAGCGAGTAGGAATATGTGGTTTGAGCCGCAGAGTTGGAACTCGTCTAGATTGGATAGGCACCCGGGCTCGTAAGACCTCGGAGTGGAACTCGACGGAGTATGGCAAGGGGCAGCAACAGGTCCGAGGATTGTGATGTCTTGTATGGCATGGGAACTAGGACCGGGGCACGTTGGTGAAATCCAATAACATCACGGGTGGCCCCATTCACGTGTTCTCGCCACCCTAGATGGAAACGTTTAGAGGACATGCAAGGAAGTCGCGTGAACGGCCTACTTGCGTGTTTCTCTATTCTCGGTATTTACGGATCTCCTCATCGTTGATTCGTGGTATTTTAAATGGTAATATCGTATTCTACCAACTTTGGTTTTTATGTGGTCGACGATAAATGATGACTTTAATATTGGGTTTTCCCCACGTATATTAAGGTTTGAATGGAATGCGTCATTTGCTACGTTTTTAGTATTTGGTTTCTTTCCATTTTATGGTTGCGTGAGTTTCGGGTCTATTGTCCGTATTCACGACAATGTTTCTTTATATAGATTTTCACATATGGTTTATGAGTTGTGCAACTTGTTCCACCCGGTCGGGTATTTCGAGATATAACATTTTACCCGCGTTTTATAAAAATTGGGAGTTCTCTCTCTAATCTCATTTTGAGCAAGTTTTGGGTTAAATCTAAGTTTATGAAAGAACGTTTTATATGGAAATCTTGTTCTGTAAAATAGCTTGGTTTGGTTAGTGATCAACTTGACGTCTCTTTCGTTTAAACTGCATGTTTATTGGTAAACGAGTCGTTTTGATAAGCAAAGCATATCATTTTGAAAGATTATGAATTTAATTGCATTCTTCCATTTTAAACGATTTAATTTTATATGTTGAAAACTCTTGAGTTCACTAGGCGTTAAGCCTAACCTTTTTATTTGTCGGCATGTGCATCAGGTTCCAGTTGGGGGTTTGGATTCTAGCAGATCCATGAAGTGTTGAGGCTTAGCTTTGCCTGAGGGTAAGTAGTTGGTGAAGTCTTCCGCGGTTGGAAGTAGCGACAGTTATTGGGTTTTTAGTAGCACTCGTCCGTATTTTGATCGTATGTATAGAATAGTGTGTGTGTATTGAGGTTAAATCTTAATTCGTGATTGTAGATTAATCGATTTTCGATGTATTTAGAAAAATTTAAATTAGTTGCTATTTCCAAAATTTAGGGTGTTACAAGTTGGTATCAGAGCTTAAGTTTGAGAGATTTAGGTATTGATTGTTGGATGCCTAGACTCAAACTAGCGTTCTTAAAAGTGATTGAAAATGAAGTTGCATACTAGGCACCTTAAGATAAGATATCTTGGAGTTGATCGAGTCGCTAGAAACGGGGAATTTGTCAAGGATCGCAAGGATGATCATGTATGGTACGTTCATAATGGCACCTGGCCAGTGTCATGGTGAACCTACATGTTACATATGTATGCTTGAACTACCTTAGTATGATGACCGCTGGGGTAGTGAGAAAGTTTCTAAGCGAGAGATCTAAGGAAGGGTTGATGTTTATAGCAATGTCACATGGAAGTGATAGTTAAGTGCGATGAATGCATTAAGTTGATCATCTTGAGTAAGAATTATTGGTTGGATTAGAACTATAAGTTCGTTAGACCAATTTTATTTCGGGGAGAAATTGTAAGTTAACCAAATTAATGGGTTCGTGTCTCTAGGATGTTTGATGCATACGGATGACAATAGTGTGTCAGGAAAATGGACGAGTGTAGTCCTAAGATGTGGAGTGCCGACCAAATTCATGCACTAAATTTATTCCTAAATAAGTTTGCATAAATTGTTTCTCATGTTTTCAAAGTATGAAGGGAGTTATGTTACGAAGTCTTGTAAAACATTTATTTTAAACCGTGAGCTCAAATATGCATGAGTGTTGCACGTAGTTGCAAATATTTTATTGAAAATCTCTTTATCCCCGTTCCGTGTCTAACGCTATTTTTCAGATATTATAATATTCGTGTTTTAATGTTATTTGAGTTATTGGGCAAGTAACTGTGGAATTTTTGACCTTGACATTGGATCTATTCCGCGTATGTTAAGGTTTTAAAGGAATAGTTGTCCCATGTTCTGGAGTCGGTATTTTATGTAGAATTATAGTCTGTTTGAGTCGTGTTCAATTTTATGAAGTATAGTTTTGCAACGTTTCGGGCGTGTGAGCGTACGTTGCGTTGCGTGGGTTTCAATTTTATTGCGTGTAAATTTATGAACTTTTTGGGCATAGTGTCTCATGAAGGTTTTGTTGAAAAGGGTCACTTTATCTTACGTTGCGATTTATAATTTGACATTTTGGATTTATTGTCGTATTACGTTTTATTATTATGTGGGGTAATTTTGACACCGTTTCATTTTAGCGTTAATGAGTTTTATGAAAATTCAGTTGAGTTTTATGGTGTCTTATCTTACGACATTTTGTGTCACGTAAATGAATTTTGGGAACATGTATATATGCACTTTGGTATGCGTTAATTGATGGGTTTTGTTAATTGATGTCATCCCATATGATATTTGGAGAAGTTTCATTATCATGCGTTTTGTTTTCGGGTTTTATACAAGTGTTAATCATTGTACATTATTCGTATTTGGTTTAAATTACACCGTTGGTTGAGTAAGCATATAAGGGAATTATGTCATCTCAGTTATTGATTTTACTGTTAGGAGTTTTCCGCAATGCATAAAATGAATTTCCGGTTTGCATGTCGTTGTAGTTACCGCTTCGAGTCGTGTTCAATTTTATGAAGTATAGTTTTGCAACGTTTCGGGCGTGTGAGCGTACGTTGCGTTGCGTGGGTTTCAATTTTATTGCGTGTAAATTTACGAACTTTTTGGGCATAGTGTCTCATGAAGGTTTTGTTGAAAATTGTCACTTTATCTTACGTTGCGATTTATAATTTGACATTTTGGATTTATTGTCGTATTACGTTTTATTATTATGTGGGGTAATTTTGACACCGTTTCATTTTAGCGTTAATGAGTTTTATGAAAATTCAGTTGAGTTTTATGGTGTCTTATCTTACGACATTTTGTGTCACGTAAATGAATTTTGGGAACATGTATATATGCACTTTGGTATGCGTTAATTGATGGGTTTTGTTAATTGATGTCATCCCATATGATATTTGGAGAAGTTTCATTATCATGCGTTTTGTTTTCGGGTTTTATACAAGTGTTAATCATTGTACATTATTCGTATTTGGTTTAAATTACACCGTTGGTTGAGTAAGCATATAAGGGAATTATGTCATCTCAGTTATTGATTTTACTGTTAGGAGTTTTCCGCAATGCATAAAATGAATTTCCGGTTTGCATGTCGTTGTAGTTACCGCTTCGAGCAAGTACGTTTTATCTGTGCGACCCAAAAAAAATCGAACTTGATTTAAAAATTTATTTACGGTCCTTTTTGTTACTAAATTTGGGGAAATAAACAGACGTATATGGGCCTTGTTGAGAATTTTATCTTCCGGCGTTTTGTGTTTTAAAGTTGAAATGGTGAAATTCCTCTTTTGGGAATGGTACAAACTTTTATTTCACATGTATAGTGCGGAAAATTGTTTTTCATATGCATAAGTATAAATTGATGTATACTAGGACCATGGTCGTCCGTTTGAAATTTTTGTTGCGCATCTTTTGTTACTATTTTATTAACGCGAGTATTTATCAGACAAGTTCTGAAAGAGTTTTATGTACGTGACATTGATGACCATTTTGCACGCCTACCAAGTATGCGGTAGTAGATTTTACGCGTATAATCAATTATTGCAAGAATTCTCATTTGAGAAGTTTATAAAATTTCAAATTGGCATACTAGTTGAAAACCTTGAACTCATTAGGGCTATAGATTTAAAACCCTTACTGTGAAAGGAGTTGTTATAATGGACTAGAGAAGTCCTTGAGATTTGGGGCGTCGGATGATCCGACTTATGGCCAGCTTTGAATGTTGGGTTTCAGTGTTGGATCTGTGCATGTATGGATAATTGAGATATTAGATTTATATGTTACCCTTATATATATAAGTGGCAATATTTCCTTTCGGTAAATCTGTGAGTTGAGTCTTGTGCGATTGCTTGAGTGTGGTTTTGTTTTGAATTGATGGGTTGATATTGACAGCATGTTATGTGTTGGCGGTGTACTACCTTTATGGGCATTTGGGAATATTGAAGACATTTTGGCTTGTTCGCAAAGAGGCACGTTCGGAGTTCTGATTTCCATACTAGGTGTCAACTTTAAACCTTTGAGGGTCGACTTAGTGCAGGCCGATTTGCCATTTTGAGATCAGTAATGCTTGGAATGTTGGATGTATCCCCCGTTGCATTATAAGAAATGTTAGCTTCTCGGTAATGGAACTTAAAGGAAGTTAGATATTGGTAATTAAGTGTGGGACTGTACGGTTTTTCCTTGCTGTGGTAATTTTGGGATTGATTTGGGCTGATGGTAAAATTTGAATTACAAATTCAGAATCGGGTTGAGCTGGAATGATCTAATCAGTGGGAAGTTGAGGTCACAAACTATCCTTGAGGTAGTACGTGTCACCCAAGGTTGGGAGGCAGTTGTAGTCTCGTGGATTAACGGCTACTTTAGTAAGTTAAGCGTTCATACGGATATAGGTGTAATGTGCCCAAAATGGGCAATTATCGTGAGTATCAGTGTAAGGACATCGTGGTTGATATGGAAAGTGGATTATAGAAAATCTAGTATGCGGGCGGCGTTAATTGGAAATTTAGATTTCGAGGACGAAATCTCTTTTAAGGTTGGGAGGATTGTAACACCCCGAATTTCGAAAAACACCATTTCAAGTTAATACAGAAATCAGTAGCCTTAAAGGGGAAAAATAAGATTGTTGATTTTGGAGTTGAATCCTAGATTTTATAGTCTTAATGGATAAAGGATTCAATTACTAGTCCAACGGTTCCTTCCGGAGCGAAATCGGAGCTAAATCGAAGAAGTTATGGCCAAAACAGCGTTCGGTACCCACTTGGCTATTGTGACAGCGATTGTGACAATGTCACTATAGCCGTCACAATAGCCAGAGCTGGCGATTGTGCCAACGATTGTGCCACTGGCACTATAGCCAAAGCCAATAACCTCACGGTATTGTGCCGACGATTGTGCCAGACACTATAGCCTACGGGTCCCAGAGTGTTAAAATCGCGATTTTCAGCCATTTCTCTCACTTTCTCATTTCTAATTTATTCCTTTCTCTCCCAAACTGATCCCTAACCCTTTCCCACAAACCCTAACTTATTTTGGCTCAAATCCTTGGATTTTGTGGAGGTGAAACATCATCAAGTGGTAGGATTGAAAGCTATGGTCAAGGATTCACCATCTTCATCTTCATCTTCAACCTCAAGTCATTTTTGGGTTTTCTAGGTTTTCTTCGAAAACTAAGTGGTAAGTGTATCTCTTCCTTTTCTAAACCTTAAAATAAGTTATGAATGTTCTCTTGATGATTATTCTAGTGTTTGGTTTATCAATTTCGGGTTTGTTGGTTTTGGAGAAAACTAGGTCAAATTTGGGTTTGGACCAAAATGGAGATTTTGATGTATAATGTTTGGGGAATGTTTCTATTTGGTTGAAAATAGTTATTTACGGTTGGAAATGTTTGGATCTAGGTTTGAGTTTTTGGCTCGAAGGATTCAAGTTTCTTCAAATGAGCTCAAAGCGGGGTAAAATCTAGATTTAGCCTAAATCTAGTGAGGTGAGTTCAAGATGATTTATGAAAACGGTGTACATGCCAAAATGTTTATTTTAAAGTGTTTATGCTTTTCATCAAATATCTTAACTGCTGATCACCTGATAAGTTTCGGTTATTTTGAAATGGTTAGTTTTATAAACATGGTGAAACACCCATTTTGGGGTCTTTGAGAATTTTGATAAATAAATCATGTTGGAATGTTTCTTTGATGATTTTACATATATAATTGGAGTTCATTTGACGTAAGTATCGTTTGGTGTATTTGAGCTTATAAACCTTTTCGAAAAATGTATATTATCACGTTATGAGGCATTTTGGAAATATAAGGGTAAGAGTCATTTGGAAAATGGTTTGCCTCAACTGATGTTGAGTTTGAGATATTTATACTTTTGGGTTGTTGTGTCTTCGTCAGTCGGTTAAACGTGTTTTAATGTTTACAAAGGCTTTTGTTGGAAATTTAAGTAAAGTGTTGGGCCCTTGGCTCGGTTTTTACTAAATGAGTCGTGTGGACATTTGTCTGGATTTATAACCGTCGTGGGTTTTAAGTGTTGACGATTATTTCGTGTCATTGGTGAGTTACATACTTTGAGTGCTTTGGTCATTCTTTTGGAGTCATGTAATGATAGATAGTGTCGTAATGGATCCATAGGCACGTAAGTCTGTCGGTTGTGTAAGGCCTGAGGTTTTGGGTTACTTTTAGTGACCGCTCGGGTTTGCTAGCGAGTAGGAATATGTGGTTTGAGCCGCAGAGTTGGAACTCGTCTAGATTGGATAGGCACCCAGGCTCGTAAGACCTCGGAGTGGAACTCGACGGAGTATGGCAAGGGGCAGCAACAGGTCCGAGGATTGTGATGTCTTGTATGTCATGGGAACTAGGACCGGGGCACGTTGGTGAAATCCAATAACATCACGGGTGGCCCCATTCACGTGTTCTCGCCACCCTAGATGGAAACGTTTAGAGGACATGCAAGGAAGTCGCGTGAACGGCCTACTTGCGTGTTTCTCTATTCTCGGTATTTACGGATCTCCTCATCGTTGATTCGTGGTATTTTAAATGGTAATGTCGTATTCTACCAACTTTGGTTTTTATGTGGTCGACGATAAATGATGACTTTAATATTGGGTTTTCCCCACGTATATTAAGGTTTGAATGGAATGCGTCATTTGCTACGTTTTCAGTATTTGGTTTCTTTCCATTTTATGGTTGCGTGAGTTTCGGGTCTATTGTCCGTATTCACGACAATGTTTATTTATATAGATTTTCACCTATGGTTTATGAGTTGTGCAACTTGTTCCACCCGGTTGGGTATTTCGAGATATAACATTTTACCCGCGTTTTATAAAAATTGGGAGTTCTCTCTCTAATCTCATTTTGAGCAAGTTTTGGGTTAAATCTAAGTTTATGAAAGAACGTTTTATATGGAAATCTTGTTCTGTAAAATAGCTTGGTTTGGTTAGTGATCAACTTGACGTCTCTTTCGTTTAAACAGCATGTTTATTGGTAAACGAGTCGTTTTGATAAGCAAATCATATCATTTTGAAAGATTATGAATTTAATTGCATTCTTCCATTTTAAACGATTTAATTTTATATGTTGAAAACTCTTGAGCTCACTAGGCGTTAAGCCTAACCTTTTTATTTGTCGGCATGTGCATCAGGTTCCAGTTGTGGGTTTGGATTCTAGCAGATCCATGAAGTGTTGAGGCTTAGCTTTGCCTGAGGGTAAGTAGTTGGTGAAGTCTTCCGCGGTTGGAAGTAGCGATAGTTATTGGGTTTTTAGTAGCACCCGTCCGTATTTTGATCGTATGTATAGAATAGTGTGTGTGTATTGAGGTTAAATCTTAATTCGTGATTGTAGATTAATCGATTTTCGATGTATTTAGAAAATTTTAAATTAGTTCTTATTTCCAAAATTTAGGGTGTTACACTTGTCTTCAAAGAATTCCACATCCCTGGATTCGACTATTACTCATGATTCTTTATCCAACAACCTATAGGCCTTGCTATTTCTAGCATAACCCACAAATATGCTTTTAATAACACGGGCTCCCAGCTTGGATCTTTTAGGATCAGGAGTTCGATAGTAGGCAACACAACCCCAGACTCTAAAGTAGTTCAGATTGGGTTTTCTACCTTTCCATAGCTCGTATGGGCTAGTTGGGATCACACGACTTGTGATCCGGTTGTGAATATGACAAGCGGTCAATAGGGCTTCTCCCCATAGGTTGTTTGGCAGACTTGATTGGTGCAACATACAATTGACCATCTCAACAAGAGTACGATTCTTTCGTTCCGCCAGACCATTCTGTTGAGGGGTGAACGGTGAGGTGTGTTCATGTTTGATACCATTCTCTTCGCAGAAAGTATCAAATTCTCTATTAAAGTATTCCCCGCCTCTATCTGATCGAAGTATTTTGATTCGTTTTTCAAGTAGATTTTCCACTTCAGATTTATAAAGTTTAAAAGCATCAAAAGCTTCGTCTTTTGAATGTAATAAGTAAACGTATAAATACCGACTAAAGTCATCACAGAATGTAATGAATACCGTTTACCACCACGGGTAAGTATTCCATTCAATTCACAGATATCGGAATGAATCAACTCTAAAATAGTAGTATCTCGTTTAACTGATAGAAAAGGTTTCTTTGTAAATTTTGATTTTACACAAGTTTCACATTTTCCAAAGTCTTTGTTGTCAACTTTAATTAATCCTTTATTTTTCATTTTTTTCAATATTTTTAACATTGGTGTGTGCTAGACGTTTATGCCATAAAGATATTGAACAAGCAAAGTACTCAAAAGAATTAATTTTATTGAAATCAGTAGGAGTTACATCGATAGTAGAAACAAAAACTTCATCAGAAATGGCTAAAACATCACTACCCCCACTCGGCCCGGCCCCATTCTCATCATCACTCAAGTTCAGTCGATACATACCCAACTGGTTGTATCCTTTTCCTATGAACGTCTTCCGTTTGTAAATCAATAGCTTCCTTGCCTCGATGTTGATTCCAAACCCATGTTCATCGAGTTTGTTCCCAGAAACGAGGCACTTGTTGTTGGAAGGAACATGAAGAACATTCCTCAAAGTGACAGTTTTCCCGGAAGTGAACTTGAGTAGCACCGTACCCATACCCGCAACATCAGCCTTGCCATTGTTAGCCACTATCACCTGTTTTCCTTCTCGAACAGGCCCATATTCAATAAAATTGGACCGGGAGTTACACACATGAACTGTTGCTCCCGTGTCCAAGTACCAACCTCCTCTACTAGCAGTTATTCTGGTAGATGCCTCCGAGATCATATCAATCTCCTCCATATGCAAGTTTGCAACAAGATTCTGGATTCCTTCAACAGAGTTGGCTACTGGCGGTCCGGATTTCCTTTCCTTGCATTCTCGGGCATAGTGTCCCGTCTCTCCACAGACGTGACATTTCCCGGTTCTCTTGAATTGTTGCACAGGTTTGGATTGCTGTCCGGATCTTTTAAAACTCTTCTTTTGTGGACCCAGGTTCCACTTCTTACTAGGACCTCCAGCCTTTCCCTTCCCTTTCTTGTTGCCAGCCTGCACGCTGTTTGCAACCATCATAGACTTACCCCTCTTATCCCGATTACAAGTCTCTTCTTCGATCCTTATATGTTTGAGCAGGTCATCCAAAGAATAGTCTTCAGATTTGTGCATCATTCTTTTTGAGAAATCTTTCCAATATGGGGGCAATTTATCAATCACCGCCCCCACTTGGAAAATTTCTGTAAGAGTTATGAAAAGTGCCTTTAGTTTATTTGTAATAACCTGGAGCTCGTGAATCTGCTCTAGGATTGGTTTTCCATCAATCATTTGAAAACGTAAAAACTTAGACACGAGGTACTTATTGGTTCCCTCCTCTTGAGTTTTATATTTGAATTCCAGGGCATTCCATAACTCTATGGGATCGGTAATCGGTGAGTATAAGTCATAGAGCCTATCGGATAGGGCATTTTTTATATGACCGCAGGCGAAGGACTTCTCCTCCTTACGGATTAGCCTTAACTTATTAAGTTCGGCTATTCTTTCCCTATCCGGCTCTTTTCCTTTATCAGGAATGGGATCATCAGGGATAGGCGGGAGGTTCGGGTCCATAACATGATAGAGTTTTATTATCATTAGTATAAACTTGACCTTTTCAGCCCAACGAGTGTAATTACACCCGTCGAACCGGTCAAGTTTCACGATCTCTTGATTCATCACACGTATGTTGGTAGAGCTTCCAAAATCCATAACCAAAACCTTTAAGAATGTTGAAAAATTACGTTAATAGCAAAAACTAAGATTTCGGAAAAACTCTTTTATTAATAAAGATCAAGTCTTTATTGATAAAGATTACAACTTTATCAATCAAGATAGAGACTTTATTAATCGAGATCGTTAACCAAAGATTATTTATTAGTGAATAAGACCCCGAACCAATGAACCAATAGATTCTATCATTCACGATAGAAACCGTTTAAGAAAGGAGTAGAAGACAGAATGTTCACTCAGTGAACGAAAAATAAATTACACAACAATTAAAGTAAAACCAACCTGAGTTATATGATCGATTCAAACGGAGTGGACTGCACGGAATAGATTCTTGTCCTTAAAGGTTTTGGCGACATATGAAGCTGTGAGTCTACTGTCGCTTAGCCCAGGATTTGATGCAGTATTAATCAAACACTAACAGCTATAATGTTGATTGTTTAATGCAAATCTTCGACAGATTGTGGTAGAAACTGTGAACAGATTGTTTTCTGGACAATTTGGAAGTCTGAAGTGAGCAGATCGTGAGAGACTGGAGTGAGCAGATCGTGAGAGAGAGATAGAGCAGATCGTGAGAGAGAGAGCAAATTGTTTCTGTGGGTGTTTAACAAACGGAGGAGAGGGTTTTATTTATAGTTGAAAAAACCAGAGAATAATTGAGAATATTCCCTAAACTCCTCCCCAAGAATCGGAATTGGAGATGAAGTTTTAGTCTCCAACTGATTTGCAACAATTTATCCCACGTTTTTAATGATCTAAAAACCGAGAATTTATTCGAAAAAATTGAGCGTGCGAAGTGCAAAGTGCGCGTCATTTCGCGAGAACCGCGCCCGCACGTGCGTTGCACTTCTTTGATACCCCCACCATATGCCCATCATTTTACTCAAGACCTACTTGAGTGTCTAGGCTTATAAAGTTAAGCTTCTTTTGTGTTTCTACCAATGTGGGATGGAAACATTCCAACCTCACATTCAAATTTCCAACAACTGCAACAGTGGGTTGCTAGAGCTTCAGTTTAGACATAACAATATAGAAGAACTGCCCTCATCAATTGGAAATCTTAAGAAGCTTGTTCATCTAGATCTCCATTCTTGCACAAAACTTAAAGAGTCTTCCGAGAAGCATTTGTGGTTTAAGAAATCTTAAACTCTCTGATTGTGATCAGCTAGAGGAATTGCCTGAAGACATTGACGGATTGGAATGTTTAGAGAAGCTAAATTTGTCATTAGTGTGTATTAAATATCTTCCCGAATCCCGATAGCATTTGTAAGTTGAAACAATTGAGAAATCTCAAGCTTTCATTTTGTCGCAATCTTGAGAAGTTGCCTGGGGATATCGTCCAATGAAGGGTTGATCTTCACTCTTCTTTATGTCCCCGATGAAGGGATGCAATCGAAACTGTTGATCATTGCATGATTCGTTAAAATTTTCGGGTGATGAGGCTCGGGCCTGTCTGTCGTGGTCTATGTCGTGGACATTTATTCTCTTGAAAATCTTATCTGTTGCCTTCTTGGTTTTGTTTTGGGTCTTGTTGCCTTGTAGGTGGGTTGAGGCTCCTTGTTTGTTTTCTTTTGTTGTGTTTCGTTTTGTTCCTCTTAGTTGGTTTGTATTTGTTTAATAAATTTGTTCTCTTTCAAAAAAAAATCACTCACATTTAAAAAGGTAGCAATCATAAACATAATCATATATACTTTTTAAGATTGTCACAGAATCAATCAAATGTAGAAAATATGTATTCATTAAAAACATGATCACATTTAACAAAAACTTATCGTTGATTGTTACGTTTTAAATACAATTATTCTGTAAATAAAAATAACATATATACACAAAAGAAATAAAAATATATTATTTAAAAATAAAAATAGAGAGGAGAGTAATATAAATATATAATATGTGGTATTTAAGATGGTAAAAGAGTGAAATAAGAATAATATTTGACATGTTATGCAAGAGTTCAACGAGATCTAGTCCATCTTTTCAAAAAAAAATTAAAAAATTTGACTTGAAACATAATTTAAAAAAAAATTATTTAATACTTCTAGATAAAGAAATCTTGCAAACTCAAATCAATACAATCAAGTTATGTATAAATGATTAAGGTGCCGTTTGTTTTTTAAGAGATTTGAAGTCTGAAGTCTTATTTTAGTTATGATCAATAAGAGGTGGTGTGTAAAAAGGTCTGAATGATTCAGACTTAAGAGCAATTAAGAGGTTTTTTACAAAAAAAACAAACAACCCCTAAATGTAATTTCAACATAAAAGGTTTTTTTAAAAGTAGACATCCCCCAAAAAGTTCTGTGATTTTTATAGGATTTTAAGACTGTGTACTAACCAAGTTATATAACATAAACCAAAAGAAAATAAGGTCGATAACAATTCGTAGGCCCTCTTTTACATATTTTTCCTTTGAACCGTGGCAATTTTGTTGCAAACAAACAATCATTCTACCGAAAATGTTACACTTTGTAGTTCACTTATTGCTGACCTTAGCGAACCCGAAAACAATTTCAACCAATTTTGCTGTGTTCCTTCTGAAATTTGCACAATTGAAGTCTCGCAAAACCCACGTCCAAAACTCAAAACTTGCAAGTTTCCACTTAACATCGTCAACAGTGAAGATCCCATGGTCAAACAAGACTGTCGTTATGTCCTCATTATACTGGCCTTTCGCGTAGTTATCGAAGTTCATTTAACTTCGAACATTAGTTGAGGATAATTCTATTTGATCAGAGACCAGAAGCCGGAAAGCATAGTGTTTCCAGGCAATGTCAACTAGTAGCCAAGGAGGGCATTGAAGTAGAACAGTTGACCCGAATGCAGTGGGGAGTATTTCGGGCTTCTAATCGACTTTCCAACGAAGTTTTTCCGTTAAAAATAAACTTCGTTTTTGCAAAAATGTTGAGAAATCATTACATCTTCAAGATTAGCAAATTTTGAACAGAATAGGAGAACATAAATGCAAAAAGGAGCATCATACTAGCATCTTTTGTTCAAAGTTATTCATTCTTGCTAAAAAGTAATGTTTTTTTATGCATTCTTCACAAAAACAATGATTTAATTGCAAATAAACCAAATATTCCATCCTCAACTTAATTTGGTCTTGAATAGTAATCAAACAACTATGCTTTGATCATTTTAAGTGTGTTCTACCAATGAAGAATTTCTTAGGTAAGCTTGAACTAATTTAACAAGAAGTATGCTAAAATTATGTTAAATGACTAACTAAAAGTGCAAACAAAAAAACACAAGATTATAACCTTCAAAATGTTTACTCATCTTTATAAGCTTTCTGAACTTCTCCAATCTCCATCTCATAGCATTCTGGAAGCAATTCATCTTCAAGATCACTCATAGTATCCTCTTCTTTTAAAGATCGATCTATCCGAATAACGTTATCATCCTCAGAATCACTCTCGAATAAATCATCATCCTCCAAATCAGGCAAATCATCAAAAGTTTCAATCTTTTTCTTCCTTCCTCTATGCCCAGTAAGACCCACAACTTTCTCCTTCCAAACGACCAACGGACATTTCTCAATCAACTCAGACCCATCATAACCTTCCGTCAAGAAAACCCGAAATCTTTTCCCTCTCTCAGAAACATAAAAGATCCCAAAATGTTTCAATAATATCCTCATCAGCTTCGGGGGCATCACAAATTCCCTCCTAAAATGAGTCAAATGATCAGTAACCAATTGTTTCTCATTCATAAAGCTTAACACTTCATGCATTACCGCAATTGCTCGCTTATCGAACTCCACCGATCCAGCTTTGAGCTCCTTAGCATCTGCATAAGGAGAAAGATATTCCCTTTTTTGAAAATTCTCAATCTGCCCACCATATCTATACACTTTCTTGTAATCAGGAGGGAATTTCATCGGAAACGGAAGCGAAAGCATGCCCGGAACATGATCGTCAGCTTTCGTGATACCCAAAACCTTCTTTTCCAATTCAGTAACAGACCATGATGGATTCCATGAAACAAGCTTCAAGAACTCAACGTCATCTTCATTCTTAAAAACTTGAAAAATATCTGGATATTTATGCACCAATTGTTTTCTAAAATCATAGGGTAAACCCAAATCTCTTCTAAAATGTGCGATTTTATCCAATGGTAGAATCTTTTCAACTGACATCATTAGCAACCTTGTTACATGCTCAACAGCTTTTTCTTCATTCTCTGCTATTAATTTCTCTTCTTCTTCGATCAATTCTTCGCCTTTTTTCGTTAACCCAACCCACGTTGTACCCCTTTGGTCCTTGTACAACTCAAACAACTTTGGCGATTTCCGAATGAAGTCTGATATCTTGTGGGGTTTTGGCAAGTTGAGTGGGCGCCTGTGTTGATCGAGAGACCTTATGGGTATGATTTGTTCGGGCTCGTGCTTTAATAATTCCAACAGAAACAAGATTTTCGAGGATATTTTGTGCTTTTCGACTGCGACTTCGAGGGCGTGTACTCGTTTCTTTTGGCTTCGATCTTGAACTCGTCTGCTGGTTGTCATCAATCGTAAATGTGAGGCTGCGTAGTAAAGATTTTTGAATAATTTGGTGAAGTTGGTTGGAGGTCTGATTAGTTGATTTGCCATTGATATTGATCTCAACGAGAGTGTTGATCAAGTGTTTGTAGAAATGCCTGACTGAAGTAACAAAGTCGCTGGCTGGTGGCTACAGGTCAGCGAAAGGCACCACGCTCGGATTACCCCTACTATCGGGCTGGGCCGTTCCTGCTCAACAACTCCATCATTATTCCTAAATTTTTTCTAAAATAGATAATGAAAAGTCAAAATCTCTAAAAACAATTTTTTATAAACTTCAACAGCTTTTCTATTTTAGAAAATCAATCATTATTTATATTATTATAATATTCCATAATTTATTATCCTAATACACTTTTAAAAAAAACTTAAAATAAAATGTTAAAAATTGAATCTTATTGGTTGGATTAAATAAAATAATATTTTCTCTTTCAAATTTAGAGATTATAGAGAATTCTCTATATTTAGAGATTTTTTGATCTTTCTCTATTTTAGCAAACCATGTAGCAAAGCTGTTAGAGAGGAATAGCAAAAAAAAAGCCAAAATTTTTTATTTTAACAATGTTATTGGAGATGCTCATCGTAATATAACATATATCTGGGCTATAAATTATTTTCCAATATTTAATATTATATGATATAATTATGTCCTATCAAACATAAGTTAAAAATGAATTATTATATTTATATTTATGAAATTATATTAGGCTAGATGGACAATTAAGAGCATCTCCAATAAATTCTCCAAAATTTGTTAAAAAATGGAGAATCAAAAGTTAAAATCTAAAAAAAAAACATTTATCTCCGATAGATTCCTGGAGAATCCAACATTGATTATAATATTAAAATATTATTTCTCTCTCTAAATATCTATTTTCAAAGTTTTCTATTGGTGCTCTCATTTAGTAATCATTTTTAGGGTTATCTCTATATTTGAAGAAAAACTCTTTCGCTCTCCTACTTCCTCTATTTTGTAGATGGTTTTGGAGAAGCTGTTGAAGCAAAATTATAACTCAAAATTCTCATTTTCTCTAAGATTTTTATGGTTTGTATTCGAAACTTCTTTCATGTGTTATTTATGGGTTGGACCGATAAACATAAGGATTTAAGTTATTATTATAGAATAAAAACTTTTGTTCTTAAACTCGATGTCTTCTTTCTGTTTATCTAAATGAAAATATAAATATAAATTAAATAATTATGTGTTTTTATATAAATAATGAAAGAAATGAGAAAATGATTTAAAGACATTAGATTTTTATTCATGACCACATCCACCAATAAAGATGCATTTTTTTATTTGTAATGTAAAATAAGTTATAACACTAATAAATATTGTTTATTTAAAAAAAAAAAAAAAAAACACTAATAAATATTGTGTGCTAGAAAAATATTTGAATCCACAACTACCCTTGGCAGTTGGGCCATGGAGAGTGCTCCAAATAATGGTGCTCATTTAGTGCCATCATTAAGCATGGAATGACAACTCACCATGCCATTCAAACCAAAATTATCATAGGTAGTGCTTTAAACTCTAAACCTTCCATATGTTGTTTAAATCTTATGATATAGTTATACTATATAAAAACCCACTTTATGATGTTTTAAATATTATATTTAGAGGTCGTTTATAAAATATTTTCTCGATAAACTATTACCAGTAAAAATCACCACATTCACTTGCTATGTAGGATTACATCATCGGTTATCAAAATGGATTATTTATAAGTATCTTTTATCTGGTAAGTGCCAACTGGGATAAGAGTTATTTTTCTTACTTACCGGGTAATAACCTCAGTTGTTGTCATATGACTCTTACCAGGTAATATTATCGATCTTTGTCATGACCCCCCCCCCCCCCTACTTTGAGTATATAAGATGATCGTTAAATTTTCATAAATGTAAAAAAAAAAAACATTATAATCAATAATAATGTATCACCCTTATGTGTATTTACGATATTTTAATACTTTAATCCATAAAAAGTACCCATATTCTATTTGTAAACCATACATCCTTTGTATAAAGTGTTGTCACCCTAAAAAATATGAAACCATCAAGAGCGATCTTACAAAATGTATTGTATTTATTCTTTAGTAGTTGTCATTTTCTGAATTTTAATGTCAAATCAATTACTATTTTTAATCTTAATCATAAGATGGATACACTGCATTTAAAAAGATCAATAATTACGTTCAAAACATGCATAAAATACAAATGAAAAATTACGTTACAAGTTTTTATGTATTATGGTATCAACGTCTTTGGATTTCCATAGTTCATGTGGTTCACACAAAGTTTCCTCTTTTCTGAGGTTGAGCATCCTTCACAAGACACTTAAAAGAGATCGAACATGAGTCTTTCATGCAATGCGTATTAAACCATGACTGATTTGCCATGTAACATCCTTGAACGGTTTGATTGTTTTATAGTTGCATATATAAAGTTGGAGTTACTACCCCTATAAATAATTTCATTTTTATTTTGATATGTTTAGTGTGTAATGATTGAATATAAATCATTCAAAAAAAGGCATTTTACATAGAACCTAAATACGTAATGGAAATAAATGCTAAAAGGAGGCTGCAATTTATGAGCCTTCTAAGTGGTACAAATGTTTTATTATCAATAAACCAAACAGTCATATAGTTAATTTGATAAGATATTCGTATAAAAGTTGTTATCACCGGTTGGAGTACTGCAAGGTCACTGAAGATTTTCCTGACTATTCTCCATGATTCTTGGGTTTAGTCAAGGTGTGTGCAAACCGGTTCGCACACCCATGGTTAACAAAAAAAAAATCTTAATATACAAGGTCTTTAAATAAATTATAATGGAATCATGAAACTGCAACCACATTTAAATAAATCTACCAGTTACGCAATCGTTCTTGTAATAAATAAATAAAAACTGTTATTAAATAGTTTCCATTGGTCGAAGAATTCTTACTGAGTAAATCAATTTTAATTAATTATCTAATATAAATTATTAAATATTAAAGTTTTAATGACATTTTCCAAAGTTCTTATATCTCTTTTTCTGATTTGTCAAATTAACTAGTTTATGTGAATTAATTTAATTAAAATTAATTGATTAATTATTATTATAAAACTATATTTATAAATATTGTAACGTTTGTATATATTTCATTCAAAAATGTCATAATTTTCACCATGGGAAACATGGAACAACTTTATATGCGTGAAGTATATGCCTCTATAACATAATCCTATGGATTTGACAAATTTGGACATGGAAAAAAAGGTTTTACGTTATTAAATGCCAAAAACACAAAACCACCACACTGGTTAACCTTAAGGACTCTTTTGTCTTTTTGACCAAACAAGGGCATTTTGATTTCCAGCTCATTCCCCACAACATGCATAGGTTTAAAACTAACCCTAGTTACAAGTCATATTAATCATGGTTAAGTTAAATCCCTATTAAACTCTGATCCCATTCTCGTAACCCCATGACCCCCACTCTCTCCATTCATTCAGTTTCAGCTTGCACTGTCTTTTGCTAAAGTGCGCCACCATGGGTGAATTACGCATCATCCTCCTCCTCATTGTTTCTCTACTCGCCGCCGTCTCCGTCGTCACCGGCCACAACATCACCGCTATCTTGTCGCAGTTTCCGGAGTACAGCGAGTTCAACAACTACCTCACACAGACAAAGCTCGACGACGAGATCAACAGCCGTGAAACAATCACCGTTCTCGTGTTGAACAATGGCGCCGTGTCGTCACTCGCCGCGAAACACCCTCTCTCCGTCGTCAAGGGCGTTTTGAGCCTCCATGTCCTTTTGGATTACTACGACAATAAGAAGCTTCACGCAATCTCCGATGGCACCACACTCTCCACTACTTTGTACCAAACCACCGGAAATTCTCCAGGAAATGTCGGATTTGTTAATATAACAGATTTGAAAGGCGGTAAGGTCGGATTCGGTTCGGCGGTTCCAGGTTCGAAGCTTGATTCGTCGTACACGAAATCTGTCAAACAGATTCCGTATAACATTTCGGTTTTGGAGATTGACGCGCCTATAATCGCGCCGGGGATTTTAACAGCTCCGGCTCCGTCGGCTGATGTTAATATTACTGGTTTATTAGAGAAGGCAGGTTGTAAGACGTTTGTGAAATTGATTACCGATACCGGAGTGTTGAAGGTTTTCCAGACGGCGGCGTCGAAAGGATTGACGGTGTTTGCTCCGTCGGACGAAGCGTTTAAGGCCGCTGGTGTGCCAGATCTGAGCAAATTGTCGAATGCGGAGCTTGTTGCATTGTTACAGTACCACGCTCTCGCGACTTACACTCCGAAAGGTTCTCTGAAGACGGCGAAGGATCCGATTAGCACACTCGCGACGAACGGTGCCGGAAAGTACGATCTGACTGTTGAGACCGCCGGCGATTCCGTCACACTTGATTCTGGAGTCGGAACTTCGCGTGTTGCTAGCACGGTTCTCGATTCGACGCCGCTGTGCATTTTCACCGTCGACAATGTACTTCTTCCAACCGAATTATTCGGCAAATCTCCATCGCCGGCACCATCGCTATCACCGGAAACTTCACCTTCGTCCGCGCCTGCACCTGCTGCTCTATCTCCGGAACCTGCAGCAGCACCTTCACCGTTCCTTTCTCCTCCGGCTCCTCCGACGTCATCTCCCACCGCTGGTCCTGCTCCCTCCGACGGCCCCACCGCCGACTCCCAAAATAGTAACGCCAGCAACGCCGTTGACGGCGTTAAAGCTCCGTCATTCATTCTGGCTCTAGTTACGGTGTCAGTTTCGGTTATAATATCATCCGTTATGTCCTAAATCGTCATTTCACTTGTTTGCGCTTTTTTGTTTAATTTATCATTTTAATTTTTGTTTTATTGTCTAGATTATTATTATTATGATTGTTAGGGCTTGTTCAGTTAATTTAGATGCGCATTTTAGCAGCAGGTGGCGTTATTATAACCTTGATAACTGCGCGTGTGAGTTTTGAGTGATTTGAGAGTGTGATACTGATTACCGAGGAATGGTTTGGTCGATTCAAACTTTCTTTTTGTACTTTTTTATGTTCCTTTCTTTTCAAGTATTATAGTTTATGCATATCTTTATAAAATTTGGATTCAAGGTTTTGGTAATTATTCTACAACCCAAAAAATCAAAGAAACTCAACGATAAAAATTTGAGTTTGTATTCCATTAGTTCATGTCTTTTCAAGATCATTAAAACGTTGGACATGCTTAGTTAGGAAAATTTTGAATTAGATCGTGCTACATGTCCATCGTGTTTTTTGTAGTAGTCAAAGGGAGTGGTTTATTTTTAGACATGCTTTATTTGTGTTGCTCTTCTTTGGACACATTTGGTATGGTGTTCGAACCTTGTTTAGAGATGTATTTACGATAAGAATGTAAGTTTGTATTCCAATGATTATCAATTCATGTCTTTCAAGATCATTGGAGCATCCACAATGTGTAGGTTTTCATCAACGTTTTTCATAGTTTTTTTTTCTTACATAATATTGTCATCTTAACAACTTAAAAACCTCTATATACTTCCAATATATGAAAAATCTTACCATGCTTTTTCATTGGTTTTTTAAACTATTCAGGGTCTCACAATTTTAACTTTATATCATTTATATTCTTATTTATAAAAATAATACATTAAAATTAATACAAATATATATTTATTTATATCAAGAAAATATTATTAATTTAATTATGTTTGTATTTTACATAATTTTTTTAAAATATTTTAAAGAAAAAAAGTTGTTTTAAAAGTATGTACAATAAAAAAATAAAAAAAATAAGGTTATCAAGAAATATATAAAAATTGTATAAAAAGTATGTAAAATAAAAATTAAAAAATGTTAAACATAAAAGTATGTATAACCGAAAATAAAAATTGGGTCATTAAAAAATTTGTTAGAATTGTATAAATACGTCAAATTTGAGATATTAATTTAAATATATAAAAATATAATTACTTCTATTATGTATTTATTTATATTATTTATTAAATAATTTTATTTAAATATGATTACTTTAAATATATTAATAAATAAAATAGGTTAATAAATAAAACTGATTAACTACAAAACTTTTATAAAGTTATATAAAGTTAAAACTGATTAAATACGATAAACTTATGAAAAAGCAGGTCGTGCAGTTACGAGATATGACGAAAACCTCAAGTGAAAAACCTCTCTACTATGTGAAAAACCTCAAAAATGAGATTTTTAGTTTTTTGAAAAACTTCTTAAAAACCTCCCAAAAATACATTGTCGATGCTCTTAAGGCTGCGCTTGATATCCAGACATGACAATACATGACAGAATAGATGTTCGGTGTTTGGTAAGATAGAACTGGACATGACATAATAGATAAAATAACCATCTTACCTTTAATCAATCGTTTATATATTTTAATTAGTTTATGTAATTTATTAGATTATAATAAAATATATATTTTTATAACAAAAATATATCATTAGAATTTTTTTGTCAAGACAAATTCAAATGAAACAAAAATAAAAAGTTTATGTAATTTTCAAAATTTATTTTATATATGTTCTATGTTATTTCTTTATTATTAAGTATTTTATAAAATTATATAAATTAATCATAATATAAAAATCGTATATAAATAATATTTTTTAGGACAATAAAGTGAATTTAAAGAGCATAAATTACAATAATAAGATTTAAAAAATGAACAAAATATAAAGAGGGAGACGTGTTTGATGTTTTAGAAGAGAATTGTGTTTTGTTTTGATGTTATATTGGTAAATAAGAGCATTTCCAATAGCTTCTCTAAAATGGGGATTTGAGTTTTTTTTGCTCCATCAGATTTCCTAAAAACTTCTTCAAAATTGACAAAGTATGAGAGGGATGATGAAAATATTAAAATTTGGTGATATCTCCAAAAAGAATTACTTATGAGAGAGTAATTATTTTTATTCCTTCTACCAATGAAATTATTTTAAGGAGTAAACTCTAATTTTGGTCCTCGTGTTTTACTAAAATCTTTGAAAGTAGGACCTAAGTTTTGATAACTCTAGAAATCGTCCCTATGGTTTTCATTTTGAACTGAAGATGGTCCCCAGTCACTAACTTCGTTAACTTTCTCTGTTAGTAGCAGGGACATTTTTGTCCATTTAGGTTTCCTTTTTTTTACATGGCCAATCAAACTAAGGGGTTGTTTGTTTTTTTTAAATACCTCTTAGGGTTGTTTTTTTTTTTAAAAAAAATCTCTTAATGGCTCTTAAGTCTGAATCGTTCAGACATTTTTACACACCACCTTTTATTAATCATAACTAAAATAAAACTTCAGATTTTAAACCTCTTAAAAAAAACAAACGACACCTAAGAGTGAATCAAAAAAACCAGTTGGTTGAAGTCGTTGTAAACCAGAAAGTGGTGTCTTCGATTATCCCTCCCCTGTTTTGAAGTCGATTATCCCTAAACCTGCCCCTGTTGAAGTCGATTATCCCTCCCCTCCCTAATTAGTTGATGTAAATAGTTGTATGTATATATAGAGGTTTGTAATTGTACCACAAGAGAGAAATCAATGACTTACATTCACACCCTCAACTTTCTTTCACTTCTATGTTTTTCTTCCTAATTTCTCTAGAATTACGCTTGATTTCTAACATGGTATCAAATCATTATCGTTGAACCCAAATCTCTATCACTTTATCTTCAATTGCTGGCTTGAATCATATGCACAGATCCTTCCAAATAAACACATGAACTGTCATATGTTTTGATGGTGCTTTGATGTGGTTCTGTGGGTTATTGATGTCTGGATATCAAGGAAGCACTAACATAGAACATTAACCTAAGTTGTGGTTTTGTGGCTTAATCGAAGACACCACCTCCTGAATCCCTCTATTTCCTTTCTTCTTCCCTTATTCAAACTAGGACACGATGGAAAACACACAAGGGGGAGGTCGTCGGAAACACACAAGGGGAAGGTCGTCCGGAACAGAACGATGATGACATCGCCGGGAACTGAACTGTGCGATGATGGCATCAACTTCAAGCAACTGGTTATTTGATTCAATCTTCAACAAGTATTAGTTTAATGGCCAGATAAAAAAAATAAAGGAAACTTAAATGGACAAAAACGCCCCTGTTATTAACAGAGAAAGTTAACGAAGTTAGTGACGGGGGACTATTTTCATATCAAAATGAAAACTACAAGGATGATTTATAGAGTTATCAAAGCTTAGGTCCCACTTTCAAAGATTTCAGTAAAATCCAGGACCAAAATTAGAGTTTACTCTACTTTAAATTAAATGATTATGAGAGAGAAATCATATTTGATGAGTTGTATTGAATATTTTAATAATATAATTAATTGTGTAATCTCCAAAATAGAGAATTTGTTGGAGATGAAGATTTTTTTTTGTTGAGATTTTGACTTTTTGCATCTCCATTTTGGAGAAGTTGTTGGAGATTCTCTAAGGGTCTGTTTATCAAATCTTTCATTAAGTCCTGTATGGATAAATGTGTCTGTCTGGATAAATCGATGCCGCTGTTTACTTTTTTATCTGAATGAACAGTCTGAATAATAGAAATAACCAATTTACCCCTGAATATGAATTTTAAGCTGTTTTATAAATTGCTGTTTATTTTTTAAGCCATATAATCATAAATTCATTGATATAATCCAAAAATCAAAACATAAATTCATAAAGTACTTAAAATTTCAAGTTCAAACACAAAATACCCAAAGTTCAAAGACAAAGTAGCAAAGTTCAAATACAAATGCTTAAAATTTAAACATTATTAACCAAACTATTTGCAATTCCATCACGCAAAGAAGCCATATATTGAGTGCTATTGGCACCCCATTGGGATATATCAAATTCTTCTTCTCCACTTCCTTCGACTTCTTCTTCGTTCAACAATGCGGTGTCCTCGTTGCACTTCGTAAACAAATTGGTCTTGAATATTATATTTTCAAATAAAATTATGTATTGCAAAGCAAGCAATTACCACATTTCTTTGTGTTGTGAATGGAAAAGGAGTCATCTGCTTTAGGATTGGGAACCTCGCTTTCAAGACACCGTAAACACGTTCAATAACATTCCTGAGTTGGGCATGTGCATGATTAAACTTTTATTCTTTAGTCAAAGCACGTCGACGTCGAAAATCCGCCAACCAATATCCTGTGTTACGATATGGAGCCAAAAATCCCCGAGCATTGGCATATGCAGCGTCACAAAGATAGTATTTATCTGAAAAATCACCCACATCAAATATATAATTTACAAAAAATATATATATCGATTGAGAAAGTTGTATACCTTGTGGCGGAAAAGGAAAACCAGATCTTGGGTTAAAAGCAACTTCCCTAAGGCGCGTTTGGTTTGCGGGATTGGAATGGAATAGATTGGATTTCAAGGAGGGATTTGGATTTGGGGGATTTGAAATCCCTTCATGTGTTTGGTTTGTAGGATTTGGAATGAATTTCAAATCCATTCTTTTACAAGTCTTGTTTGGTTTGTAAGATTTGGATTTGGATTGAGTTTTTTTTATTTGTTTGTTTTATAAAGAATTTATTTTTATTGGTAAATTACTTTTTTTATTGATTTTTCTAAAATTATATATTTTTATTGGATTTAGAAGGACGCGACTTAAAATCCATCCGGATTGGATTTAAAATCGTAGCCCAACCCAAAGGATTTCCAAATCCATCAAACATTGGATTTTAAAATAGTCAAAGGATTTTAAGTCCAGTCAAAACTTTCCATTCCCACAATCCAAACGCAGAATTGGAATGGATTTAGAATCCAAATTCTTCCAAATCCATTTCATTCCCACAAACCAAACGGGACATAAGTATTCTCGAATCATGCGTTATACCTTCCCATCCAGCCCAAACAAAGGTGAATATCATGTTGAAATCACAAATTCCTAAAACGTTTTGATAACATCGGCCACCTCCTCTTCCCCTGTAAGCAGTTTGATGACTGATTGACACAATTGCATGTATAAGGGTACCATCCTGTGCATCTATTGCACCCTTCAATAATAGAAAAATATTATATATATATATATATATATATATATAATGTTTTAAAATTTCAATCATAAATCTTACCGGAAATTTTTCTCTCAAGCGTCTTTGATTACTCGGCATATTTGAAGTTGTATCAGAAGTTGTCGGCACCACCATTTCTTTTGCGAATTCCACCATTCCTAGTAAAACTTCATGGAAACAAATATGAACGGTTCATGTAGAGCGTTGAAATCTACGTTTAATCACTCTATAACGTTCGTTATGACCGATCATTGTCAAAAACATCGCCATCTTCTCTTCGACACTAACATGTCTACTATCTCTCACCCAATTTTTTTGCCTAAAATGATAAAAATGCTGTTGGTCCCAAATAGTAGTAAGTAAATAAGAAAAGTATTGTAGAAGGGGAGGTTGAATACAATACACACAGTTTTCACTTAATTTAATTCTTATTGATTTGAAATCAAGAATTACACATAGAAAACTTTGATTGTTGCGGAAGAGAACATATGAGATATGTTCAAACAATCTTACACATAGAGAATGAAGAACAATTGCAAAACACTTAGAAAACAATAAGATCTTCGTAGAGAGAAAGTTGCCAGGCACTTAGAGAACTTGAAGGTAGTAGAGTTGGTTATCTTGCATGTTGAAGCATCCATCATATTTATAGTGCCTCATGCATTTAATGCATGAGACACCTGTTGAGCAAGGGATGGACACAAGTCTTCAGCATGGTATAGGATGTACCTTTTGTCTTGAGGTGTTTTGGCTTGAAGTGTTGACCTGCAGGATGGTGTAGACCTTTCCTTAAAATGGTGTAGGAGACAAAGCTTACTTTATCTGATCTTCAGATGAGGTCCACGTCAATGCAAGATATCACAAATATACTTTGTCTGAAAAGTACAATGTGTTGGAGAAATCTTCAGGCCTTGAAGATTAAGGAGTCTTCGGTTGCCGAAGAGTTCTTCGGCTCCTGAAGACTGAGAGGTCTTCGGCTCCGAGGTCTTTGGCTCCTAAGACTGAGAAGTCTTCGGCTTCCGAAGATTGAGAAATCTTCGGATTCCGAAGAGGTCTTCGGCTCCTGAAGACTGAGAGGTCTTCGGCTTCTGAAGACTGAGATCGGCACCATCCTGGCCAATGGTGTTGATCAAGTAGGCATACTTGGCTTTAGGCTGAGGAGTCTATCTTCAATCCGCTTTGAGAGATATTCTCCTTCTTTGTCTTCTTCGGCTGATCTTCGACTTCACCGAACATTTGTATAGAAACCAAGCTGCTAAAAGAACCTCAAACATATTCTAAGTAGGATGATATAAGATGGAAGATCAGGAGGTCATCTTCAAATCTTCAGATGACCCAACAATCTCCCCCTATTTGAGGATGACATCCATACTAAAGAATAAAACAAAGAGTATACTGAATAAATTCATTTTGACCCATCTTTACTCTTTTTGGGTTCTTTTCACATAGACCATTCTTTTTGGTATATCTGACATTTACAAGAGAATGAAAAAGTATAGCTATACATACGAATAAATGAATACAATGAATAAAAAAATGAGAAAGAAAAAATAGATACAAAGATACAGAAGACAGTAGCCGGGATTGTTTGAACTTTAGTGGTTGGATGCTCCTCCTCAATTCATACTCCCCCTCAACTAATGTCAGGTGGATTTGATCACATAGTCCATTGCAAAAGCAGAGTTTAAGCTTGAGTGGTAAGTTGCTCCCACTCAACTCATACTCCCCCTCAACTAATTAATGGTGTCGGAAAGAAAGAAGTCAGAAGATTTTCGGGATCCTCCGAACCTGTTCCTGGAAGGGCAGATTCATCTTTGGAACGTGCAGAAGCATCAGGACTGAGAATCCTGGGTGATAGGTTGTGAGGTGGAGAAGAGGCACCTTGGATAGGGAAGGAGTCCAAGTCATCCTTATCAACCAAGGAAAAGGTTGATGAGGGAATAATAGGGGTCCCCAATTTTACAATTGTATCATTTTGTGAGGATACAAAGGAGGTGGTTTTGGGTTTAGCAGAGTCCCCGGGCTAGGATGGGAAAATTTCAACACCTGTCGATTGTGGAGAATCGGTGGGTGGAGTTTGTGGCTTGGCCCTTGAAACCTTCCTCAACCTCTTGAGAGGAGAGGGAGGGGAAGAAGGTGAGTGTCTCCGCTTTGAAGAGGGATGTGTGACCGGGGCAACAACCGAAGGTTCTTTCAGTCGTATGGTCATCTTAGCTAGTGCGGAGGTGCCAAAAGCCTTTGAATATTCTTTCTTACTAGTCGGCTTCACTTAGGAATAGGGAAGATGGGGCCACTACAGATGAGGGAGACTTGGACACCGGAGTGTCGCGAGCATCACCCCATTGTAGATCGGGAGAGGTTATGAAAGAAAACATACCTGGGTTAAGAGCTCGGTTGGTGGATAGAGAGCTCTTCTTGAGTTTCTAAGTGTTGGTAAGAGAGTCATCACCAAATCAATTTGTGACACAACAATTTTTCTCCCCCTATTTGATGATGACACCAACACATAGAAAAAAAAATGATACTGACACTCAAGAAAAATTACAAGACACGAAGAAACTCATAAATTCAGTGGCCCACTTTTTTTTTGGGGGGCTCTTTTCTGTTTTTTTTTTGTAACAGGAAAATAAAAGAAAAGAAAGAGAGAAAGGGTTTAGAAAATGGTATGTAATGATGGTGAAAGATGGTAGCAGGTGGAGAAAGGAAAGGAGTATGTTAGAAAAGGCTAAGTATGGAAGAAAAAAAAAAGGTTAAAGGGAGGATGGTAGGATGGGAAGGGAAGTAGGAGGTGTAAGAAAAAAAAAGGATGGGAAGGGTAGGTAAGTCTTGGGAAAGGAAAGAGAATGGGGAAAAGGGTTAATTAAAAAAATATGGGATGAAGGAAAATAAGGAAGAGATGGAAGGAATGTGAGAGGGGGTAGGAGTTGTAAGAAAAAGGAGAAGGGATGGGATGTGTAGTAGGGGGGAAAGTCTTGGGAAGTGGGTAAGGAAAAGTGTGTTCGGTGGAGTGATAAGGGGGGGGGGGGGGAACCGAAGAATGTGGTTTGGGTGGTGTGGGCCGATTGTGGGAAGAGATAAGGGGGATGTTCGGTGGGTGTTAGGGACCGAAGAAGGATGAAGAGGGTGGGGGTTAGATTTTCGGTGGAGAGGGAGGAGGTTGGAGAGAGAGAGCCGAAGGAGGGAGGGGGTTTCGATGGGAGATGGGAGGGAGGAGAGAGAGCCGAAGGAGGGAGGGGAGAGAGAGCCGAAGGAGAGAGGGGAGGGGGGGTTACGGTGGGAGATGGGAGGGAGGAGAGGAGGGGGTTCGGCCAAGGGAGGGAGGGAGGGAAGAGAGAGAGAGCCGAAGGGAGAGGGGAGGAGGGGAGGGGAGGGGGGTTCGGCTAGGGAGAGGGGAGGGAAGAGGGAGAGAGAGCCGAAGGGAGAGGGGAGGAGGGGAGGGGGGTTCGGCCAAGGGAGGGAGGGAAGAGAGAGAGAGAGCCGAAGGGAGAGGGGAGGGGGGTTCGGCCAAGGGAGAGGGGAGGGAAGAGGGAGAGAGAGCCGAAGGGAGAGGGGAGGAGGGGAGGGGGGTTCGGCCAAGGGAGGGAGGGAGGGAAGAGAGAGGAGCGTGTGAGCGAGGGAGAGGGGGTGGTATCGGTAGCCTAAGTGGGGGTGGTGGGAGTTGGTTTCGGTTACCGAAGAAGGGATGAGAGGGTGAGGGGATCGGCTAGGATGTCGGTGGCCAAAGAAGGGTGGTGGTGGTGGCGTCGGCTGCCGATGGAGGGGAGAGGAATTTTTTTTAAAGAACAGTAAATCAGTAGCAAAAAAATAAATTTTTTTTTGTCGGTAGCCGATGAACAGTAAATCGGTAGCCGAAAAAAAATAATTTTTTTTTTGTAAATGAATAGTAAATCGGTAGCAAAAAAAAATAATTTTTTTTTTGTCGGTAGCCGATGAACAGTTAATCGGTAGCCGTTTTTTTTTTTTTTGGTCGGTAGCCGATGAACAGTAAATCGGTAGCCGAAAAAAATAATTTTTTTTTGTAAATGAATAGTAAATCGGTAGCAAAAAAAAATAATTTTTTTTAAGAACACTATTTAATATCAAAGATCGATATTTAACATACCGAGTTCTCCAATTAGAAACTTGAACCGAGCTTCGTCAAGAGGCTTGGTGAAGAGATCCGCCAGTTGGAGATCGGTAGGGATGAAGTGAAATGATGGGAGAAAGGAGAGATCTTGATCTTCAGAGAAGACTATCTGAAGATTAGAGATTGGAGATGAGAAGATGGGTAGGTCACCATTCTGATGGCTTGTGTCTGAGAAGAAAGGAACATAGGGTTTTGAGCTAGATGAAGGATTATGAGAATCTTCACCAACACATGATGATATCCACCAGTCATCACCTCATGAAGAGATGATGACTTAAGATCATCAAACTTCACATGAGTAGATGCAATTTCTCAGAAGATGGTGGACTCGGTAGGCTTTTGAAGAGTGAGAGAAAGGCTGAAGAAAGTGAGAGAGGTTGAGGGCCAAAGATGAGGGAAGGGAGGTATAAGGGAGGTTTGTTCTTTAGTGGGTTTAAGAGGCCGAAAGAGAGAGATGAGAAGAGAGAGAGAGAGAGAGAGAGATGTACCTGGGTAGGAGGTAGAGCACTCAGCAGACACAATGACCATAGAGAAGGATTGAGCTTCACTGTTCATCAACATCATCTATTTTAGCCATGAAGCAAAGGTTGGCAATTTCTTTGTCACTTTCAGAAGTGGGTTCATCTGCCCAATCATGGGTTTCAGTCATTTGACTTTTTCCTTTTTTGAGCAAGATTTCATTTCTCTCCTTCTCTCTCTTATATTTTGCCTTGTATTTCTCAGCCCGGTCAGACTTTGAGGAGACAGACATATTGGCCTTTTGAAAAGAAGGTTGGTAAGAATTAGACTTGGTTCTGACAAACCTAGAGGAGGGTAGTCTGGATTTATCAGAAGACCTGCTTCTGCACTCAGAAGCAAAGTGTCCCTTCCTCCCACACCTGTAACATTCCTCATTTGATTTGTCAGAGGGAGTGGTTTTAGAAAAAGTTGAAGATGATTTTCTTGAGAACTTAGATTTTCTAGAAGAGAAATGAGGGTTACTGGAGTTTTCCTCACCTTCATCATCAGCCTCACTAAGATAGGCTTCTGAAGGGTCACTAGGGTTCTCTTGACTTTCACGGTCAGAATCAGAGGGATAAGTGATTCTAGGAACACATAGAGTATTTTTGGAAGAGTCACTAACAAGAGCTAGAGAAGAGCCTTTGATGTATTTTGTGATTGACTTCCTAAGCAGTTTAGTCTGCTCATAGTTGAAGAGAGTGCCGTACAAAGCAGTGAGAGGCATGAAATCAAGATCCTTGGTAGACTCGATGCAAGTACAAATGTTTTCCCAAAACTCAGGAAGACAATCCATGAACTTGCACAAGACTTCCTCATTATCATATATGCGACCCACAAGTTTTAGATCATTGAGAAGACCGTTAAAATGGTTGTAGTAGTCTGAGAGAGATTCACCCTTTTCATGAGAAAAGAGTTCATACCTTCTTACAAGAGCAATCTTTCTGCTCTTTTTCACTTCAGACGTACCTTCATAGAGAACACACAGAGTGGACCACATTTCTTTAGCGGTAGAAAGGTTAACAAGGGAGTGATAGACCTCATCAGGCAGAGAAAGGGCAATGATGGCTCTGACTTTAGTATCAAGAGCTATAAGACGTCTGTCTTCATCATTATATTTGCTGGGATCCTTTACAATGTATCTCCCATTTGCTGGAGTTCTTTCTTCCTCAGAAGAGTCCTCATCAGCATTTCCCTTATCTGCCTTTTTGGCATTGTACCGGTCCCAAACCCTAGGAAGAAAAGGACCTTCATGTAAGATAGTAGGATATCTGTTGTCAACTCCTTCTAAGAAGAGTATCATACGACTTTTCCACAGGAAGAAGTTATTGGGGTTAAACTTTGGTGGTTTGGCTATAGAGCCATTGTCGTATGATACAGCAGTGGTGTTTTGAGAAGAATCATTTTTCAAGGAAGAAGAAGAAGAAGAAGAAGAGGCTGCCATTGCGGATCTAGTTTATTGAGTTAAACTGAACCGCTCTGATACCACTTGTTGGTCCCAAATAGTAGTAAGTAAATAAGAAAAGTATTGTAGAAGGGGGGGTTGAATACAATACACACAGTTTTCACTTAATTTAATTCTTATTGATTTGAAATCAAGAATTATACATAGAAAACTTTGATTGTTGCGGAAGAGAACATATGAGATATGCTCAAACAATCTTACACATAGAGAATGAAGAACAATTGCAAAACACTTAGAAAACAATAAGATCTTCGTAGAGAGAAAGTTGCCAGGCACTTAGAGAACTTGAAGGTAGTAGAGTTGGTTATCTTGCATGTTGAAGCATCCATCATATTTATAGTGCCTCATGCATTTAATGCATGAGACACCTGTTGAGCAAGGGATGGACACAAGTCTTCAGCATGGTATAGGATGTACCTTTTGTCTTGAGGTGTTTTGGCTTGAAGTGTTGACCTGCAGGATGGTGTAGACCTTTCCTTAAAATGGTGTAGGAGACAAAGCTTACTTTATCTGATCTTCAGATGAGGTCCACGTCAATGCAAGATATCACAAATATACTTTATCTGAAAAGTACAATGTGTTGGAGAAATCTTCAGGCCTTGAAGATTAAGGAGTCTTCGGTTGCCGAAGAGTTCTTCGGCTCCTGAAGACTGAGAGGTCTTCGGCTCCGAGGTCTTTGGCTCCTAAGACTGAGAAGTCTTCGGCTTCCGAAGATTGAGAAATCTTCGGCTTCCGAAGAGGTCTTCGGCTCCTGAAGACTGAGAGGTCTTCGGATCCTGAAGACTGAGAGGTCTTCGACTTCTGAAGACTGAGATCGGCACCATCCTGGCCAATGGTGTTGATCAAGTAGGCATACTTGGCTTTAGGCTGAGGAGTCTATCTTCAATCCGCTTTGAGAGATATTCTCCTTCTTTGTCTTCTTCGACTGATCTTCGACTTCACCGAACATTTGTATAGAAACCAAGCTGCTAAAAGAACCTCAAACATATTCTAAGTAGGATGATATAAGATGGAAGATCAGGAGGTCATCTTCAAATCTTTAGATGACCCAACAATCTCCCCCTATTTGAGGATGACATCCATACTAAAGAATAAAACAAAGAGTATACTGAATAAATTCATTTTGACCCATCTTTACTCTTTTTGGGTTCTTTTCACATAGATCATTCTTTTTGGTATATCTGACATTTACAAGAGAATGAAAAAGTATAGCTATACATACGAATAAATGAATACAATGAATAAAAAAATGAGAAAGAAAAAATAGATACAAAGATACAGAAGACAGTAGCCGGGATTGTTTGAACTTTAGTGGTTGGATGCTCCTCCTCAATTCATACTCCCCCTCAACTAATGTCAGGTGGATTTGATCACATAGTCCATTGCAAAAGCAGAGTTTAAGCTTGAGTGGTAAGTTGCTCCCACTCAACTCATACTCCCCCTCATAAAATCGACCCTTGCTTTAGTTCCAGAAACTCTTTTTCCAAATGTCGCTGTAAATTGGCTGGGCAATATTGTTCATAAAATCGAGTCAAAAAGGACTCCCAAGTCATACTCATACGGGTATTCAGGTCGAGAGATTCGAATGTTGTATCCCACCACGTGAGAGCTTTATCAGTGAACATCGCTGTTGCATAGTTAACTTTGTCGTCATCCAACACCCGAACAGTTCATATCCCGTATAATCATCGCCTAATTACTATACAACATCAACGCATAGTTTAAGTCTAAGTCCCACTTAATGATACCTAGTTCACTTAAACCACTGCTCTGATACCATATTTGTAACATCACGGTTTTCAAAACTCTCAAATCTCTATTTTAATCTCCAAAAGTGATCATTTTAAAACCACCAAAAATACGGGATGTTAATTTTTAATCGAGACTTCGAAATGTCCGCTTTAAAATGTTACGTTTTATCCATTTTTCCAAAACATAAGCCAACCCAAAAGTTAAGATTTACAATCCTAAAGTTTACTTACAAACAACCGGGGACATATCTACCCGATAGAAAATTTACATATTTATATATAACACACCAAAAGCAAGTACTAATATACCCAAAAGATCTTAATCAACGCTTGAAACAACACCCGAACTAAGATTCCTTATCTTTACCTTTGTCTACAATCCTCTTTCCTGAAAAAAAAATAATCAACAACGGGTAAGCTATAAAGCTTAGTGAGTTCTATATGAAAATACATGGTTATAATGCCTTATATAGTTATATTCATTGAAGAATGAAACGAAATCTCGAAACAAAAAGCTATTATAACATCGAAGACCAACAACTCGGAGAATTCCATGATTACATTCCAAAAGACTTACCAGACTTATAAACATAACATAACAATATCAAGAAAATCAATACATCATAAGTTCAACAACAACATACGTTCTTATCGACAAACTCGACAACGAAATGTCAATCGTGCCATACGAACACCTATCACATGGATCAAGTACCGTATCATGTAAACATATCATGAATCAATTATAAAATATCAAGAATAGTGCACTACTCCCACCTTCATCTACTGGGTACGTGCAGAATAGTACTCACACTCGTCTCCTAACACACGAGATACGTGAGTACAACGGACCGGTATGCCACACCCAACCTCCGTCTCCCTGGGATACGTGGACATACACCGCTTTCCAGCGTACTACACGAAGTAGTACCCGTATTCACGGTTTACCAAGAGATCAACAAAACAGTCGCGGATCCGGACTCGACCGACATCGCAAAAAGATCATACGAATACCAACCGGAATCATAGGGACTTACACTTGTTAAACATTACGAAAACATGAAACACAACTAATGCAAACAAAAGTGCGTATACATATAAGTACTCATAAACATGTATTTCATATAAACTCACAGTGCACAAAATGGTCCAACCGAATGTGTCGTTCCAACTCTGTAGTCCGAGTATGTATGGCACTCCAAAAGCTTCCAATTATACTCTTATACTCCCTGGAGTATACATATTCAATTCCATAAGTATATAATTACACTATCTCATTATATTCCAATTTTACTGTATAACCCTCTGTTCTAACACATTTTTAACCATCTTAAACTCAAAATTACATTCTGACTTCTATACAAGAAATAAAATAGACTCTTTTATCGTTCATATGCCACTGACCTCATGTCCATTGGATTTTTCTTTGATTTTATATAAATTTTACAACACAGCAGCTACAAGCTGTCAAAGTTCAGCTTGACAGCCCTGTACTAAATGCATTTTTAGCACATCTTAAACCTGTAATTAGGTTATAATGTCTTCATATAAAATAAACTAGACATTTATACCTTTCTAATGCCACTGGAATCACCCTTTTACGATTTTTCTGTGATTTTATACAATTTTTCAAAGTCTGCGTATTTACATTGTCATTCCACTCGAAAGTCTTCATTTTTACATGTTCCAAAAGCCAATTCAACTCTAAATGCCCCTAATTTCATATTTTCATCATAAACTATCATATTTTAACTATTTCTAGCAAAACTTCATGAAATCTTGCATAATTTCTCATTCCATAACCTTTACCTATGAGTTGTACCATATGCTTTAAGACTTGTACATTTTGTTCATAAGCTTGTAAAATTACTTGAATGCATTCATCATTACCAGCATAATCATGATACACTACCATATTCTAACAAGAAATATACTTAATCACTAAAATTCATACCCATCATAAACCCCAATTTCATGATAATATCGAAAACATAAACTAATCATCATCTAACATCAATATCATGTTATACAACCATTTTTTTTAACATGAAAATACCAAAAATCCTAACCACATGAAACCCAAGATTCCTTAAATCACCATCAACACCAAAAATCATGAAATGGGTTCAAGATAGTGTTTATACCTTTGTTTAATCTTTCAATTTCATCAAAATCTTGTTGAATCTTCTTGATTTTGAGCTTGGATGAGTACACTATGTGAGAATCGCACCTTGAGTGTGTGTGACTGATTTGGGGCTGGAATTTATCAAACAAGAGTGAAAATCCCGTTTTTGAACTATTTTGGTCAAAAAGTCAACATATTTTTCCACTGTTGGCAGATTTAGTCCCTCATGCGTATCTGGGTCGTTTCAACTCTGATTGGCACGAAACTTTCCATATCCCTTAATTAATGTATAAGAAGCTTAAGTATAAAATTTCAGCCTCTAATTCAACCCAGAAGTCCATTTTCCAATCTTACGTTGATATTTATCACTTATAACATCGTACTTCTATAACTCCCAAACGGTTGGCTTTATTTAAGTTCCGTCACTTCTAACACTTCTTAATATATTGATCTAGGGTGTTCCAACTTGTTTCACTCAATTTGGATCATCCGTTCAAGTTTTGGGTAGAATTTTCCCATTTAGGCACTCTAGTGACCTACCCGATTTCCATTTAAACAATGCACTTTGTATTTTGAACTCTCTCATCATCTAATTATGTCATTTGTGATGTGTTAGCACCAATCTTACCTCCTACATATCAATCCAACTATGGGCTCTACTTATATCTCACTATAACACTTAACATTTTAGCAAATTCTCCTTTTTACATAATTAACACATAAAACATGTTTTAACATATAATACATATTTAGAATCACTAGTTAAGCATATTTAGGAGGGTGGATGTTACAAATACCTCCTCCTTTTGAAGATTCCCTCCTCGGAATCATCATTACTTAAACAGGTTCGGGTACTTCCCCATCTTTTCTGCTTTATTCTCCCAAGTCCAATTTGGCCCACGGTGATGCTTCCACTTAACCAACACCAGTTCCACAACCTTGTTGCGTAGATTCACCGTTCGTTCATTTAAGATAGCCTCGGGTTCTTCAACATATCTTAGTTTCTCATCTATTTTAACTTCCGTTAATGGCACCACCTCCTCATGTTTACCGAGACATTTCCTTAGATAACCAACATGAAAAACATCATGGATACCCGTGAGTTCTTCTGGCAACTCAAGCCGATGCGCTTGCTTTCCAATACGCTCCAATATCTTGAACGGTCCGATGAAACGAGGACTGAGTTTACCATGCTTTTTGAATCGTAAAACACCTTTCCATGGGGAGACTTTAAGCATAACCATATCACCAACGGAGAATTCAATCGGTCTCTGGCGTCGGTCATCATAGGATTTTTGTCGATCTTGTGCTGCTTTCATCCTTTCCCGTATAATCTGAATTTTGTCATGAGTGATTTGTATCAATTCGGGACCGGCTAGCGTCTTTTCTTCTGTCTCTCGCCAACAGAGAGGCGTACGACACTTACGTCCGTACAAAGCCTCAAAAGGAGCCATCCCTATCGTTGAGTGGTAGCTATTGTTATATGAAAACTCAATCAGAGGCAAGTGAGTATCCCAGCTCCTACCGAACTCCAGAACACAGGCACGTAACATATCTTCAAGAGTTTGGATCGTACGCTCGGATTGCCCGTCGATCTGTGGATGATACGCGGTGCTGAGTGCAATCCGCATTCCCAATTCACGTTGTAGGCCAGACCAAATGTTGGAAGTGAAACGAGAATCACGATCCGAGATTACCTTCAAAGGTACGCCGTGTCGAGCGATAATCTCATTTATGTATAATTGTGCCCATTGATTCATCGAGTATGATTCTCGTACAGGGAGAAAATGGGCGCTTTTCGTCAACCGATCCACGATAACCCATATGCTATCGTGTTGTCGAGAGGTCTTCGGTAGTTTTGTTACCAAATCCATAGTTAATTCTTCCAATTTCCATACAGGTATATTGAGTGGCTGAAAACTTTTGTATGGCTTCTGATGTTCGGCCTTTACCTGCAAACATGTGATACACTTTTCAACATCACGACATATATCAACTTTCATTCCTGGCCACCAGTAATCGATACGTAAGTCATGGTACATCTTCGTACTTCCTGCATGAACGGATAATTTTGACTTATGCGCCTCCACCAAGATAGTCTCCCGTAAGCCTCCGAGTCTCGATACCCAGATTCGGGTCTTGAAGACTTTAAGTCCACGGTTATCGTTAGTTAAAGAATCTAAATAACCCATCATACGCTCAGACTTTACATGTTCCGGCTTCAAAGCCTCAATCTGCCATCTCTGTAGATCATTGATGAGAGTAGTCTCCACCGACGTATGAGTGATAGCGTAACACATAGATCCGATATACGCCTTCCTACTTAACGCATCCGCCACTATGTTGGCTTTACCCGGATGGTAGAGTATCTCACAGTCGTAATCTTTAATCAACTCCATGGCCCGTTGTTGACGCATATTCAAGGTTTGCTGGTCAAAAATATATTTCAAACTCTTGTGATCAGTATACAATTGGCATTTCGTGTCGTACAGATAATGGCGCCAGAGTTTCAAAGCAAAGACAACCGCTGCTAGCTCAAGATCATGGGTTGGATAATTTTTCTCATATTCTTTTAGTTGTCGTGAGGCATATGCAATTACCTTACCTCGTTGCATCAATACACAACCCAATCCTAACTTTGACACGTCGCTGTATACTATGAAATCATCATTGCCTTCAGGTAAGGCAAGTACCGGTGCATGCGTCAAACAGTCTTTTAAAGTCTGGAATGCATTTTCCTGGGCCTCGGTCCAAACAAATTTCACATCCTTGTGGGTGAGAGAAGTGAGGGGTACGGCGATTTTTGAGAAATCCCTTATGAATCGTCGATAGTAACCCGCCAAGCCGAGAAAACTACGCACTTCTGAGGCATTCTTAGGTTGTTCCCATTTCTGTATTGCCTCGATCTTCGATGGATCCACGGACACACCATCACAAGATATCGTATGCCCCAAGAATTGTACCTGACGGAGCCAGAATTCACATTTTGAGAACTTGGCATATAATCGTTCCTTTCTTAGCAACTCCAACATCTCTCTAAGGTGCACGGCATGATCGGCCTCGGTCTTAGAATATACCAAGATATCATCAATAAACACAATAACGGACTTATCGAGCATCGGACGACACACTCGATTCATTAAATCCATAAATGCTGCAGGTGCATTCGTAAGTCCAAACGACATGACAAGGAATTCATAATGTCCATACCGTGTGCGAAAAGTTGTCTTAGGCACATCCTCCTCACGTATCTTAAGCTGATGATATCCTGATCTCAAATCGATCTTGGAAAAATAACTTGCACCATGTAGTTGATCAAATAGATCATCAATTCGTGGCAGAGGGTATTTATTCTTGATGGTTACCTTGTTCAACTCCCGGTAATCTATGCACATCCGGAAGGAACCATCTTTTTTTTTCTTCACGAATAAGACTGGGGCACCCCAGGGTGAAGTGCTCGGTCGGATGAAACCCTTATCCAACAATTCTTGTAAATGGCTCATCATTTCTTTCATTTCCGCCGGTGCGAGACGATAGGGCGTCTTAACGATAGGAGCGACACCGAGTATTAAATCAATCCGGAACTCAACTTGCCTGTCCGGTGGTATCCCAGGCAAATCATCGGGGAAATACATCTGGATACTTGCATATAATCGGTACATCTTTCACCGTCTTTTTCGCTTCATTCGACGCATCTAGAACATATGCCAGAAAAGCAGAACATCCCTTAGATAAATAACGTCGCGCTTTTAACATAGAGATTACCTTTACATCGCCTACACGTCGTTCACCGTATATATATAGGTAATCTCCGTCGTCCTTCGGTATTCGAATCATTCGGTGAGAGCATATGATGTCAACGCAGTTTCTTGCTAACCAATCCATCCCAATAACGATATCAAAGCCATGAATATCTATCGGGATTAGATCTATTGAGAACTCATAGTCGTCAAGGATTAACACACAATCCCTATATACTTTATCAGCAAATAGAACACCCCCGTTAGCCGTATCGACAGTGAATGGTTTATCAAGCATAGAAGGCACGAAATCCAGAAATCGAGTATAACAATGCGATACAAAGGAGTTAGTTGCTCCAGAATCAAATAAAATACGGGCAGGTCGGGAATTCACAAGAAAAATACCAATAACAACGTCCGGTTCATTACGAGCTTCCTCTGCGGTGATCTGGAAAGCACGAGCACGGGCTTTGGGTACCTCCTCCTTTTGAACGGAAGACCCAGTTGTAGTCGATCGCTGAACTGATGCTTTACTTTCTTCTCGTTTGAATCGAGGGCAATTTCTCTGTTTGTGCCCTAATATTCCACACGAATAACATGCGTCCTCCCGTCGTGGACAACCAGTATGGATATGGCCCACATCGCCACAACAAAAACATCTAAGAGTCGTCGGTTCAGCGCTACATCGTCCCGAATGAAGCTTACCACACTTATGACAATTTCGTGGCGCATTTGACCGGAGTGTATAAGTCTGCGGAGGAGCACGGGGAGTGGTTTGAGTCTGTGCTCGTATCGGGGTGAAGAATCGAGGCGGTTTGTGGGTCGGTAACGAGAACGTTCTATCATTTCGCTGTCGTTTCAGTGCTGAAACGGTCTCATCTTGAATCGTCAAATCATGCTCACGTCGTCGAGCATACTCTACCGCCTTGCCAAAGTTGGGGATATCACGATTTGCAACGAAGTCTTGAATGTCCCTTCGCAGTCCATCAACAAAATGATTAATCTTGTCGTGCTCCGATGTTATAAACCGTTTGGCGAAACGTGCCTTTCGGTTGAATTCAACTTCATAGTTAATCACAGTCATTGACCCTTGCTTTCGTTCCAGAAACTCTTTTTCCAAATGTCGCTGTAAATCGGCTGGGCAATATTGTTCATAAAATCGAGTCAAAAAGGACTCCCAAGTCATACTCATACGGGTATTCAGGTCGAGAGATTCGAATGTTGTATCCCACCACGTGAGAGCTTTATCAGTGAACATCGTTGTTGCATAGTTAACTTTGTCGTCATCCAACACCCGAGTGATACGGAACTCTTTTTGCTTGTCAATGCTTATTACTTACCTTTATAAATTGTCGTTCGTCGAATTAATAAACAGTTACATTAGTCATACAACCATATCATTATCATCTGAAACTTTCGATCGACCTTAGGCAATTCATAATAATAAATATCGAATGCATATTTTAACCTTTCATCATTCATTAATATCGAATGTATATGTGTGATCACATGAGATTCAAATAAGTCGTGCGTCCCTGCGAAAATCAACATTAGTGGGGTGGTCGTTGGTTTGACCAACGACCCTCCGATGCTTAAGTCAGTAATCTTTCTCAAAAAATAGTCAAAGAAATTAATTTTCACAGAATTAAAAGTAATACCTTTTTAGATGAACTGCATTCCAACTTCGTGGGATATTTTGACCATCGAGGGTTTGGATTCTATAAGCTCCTTTACCCACGATACTAGAGATTTGATAAGGACCTTCCCACTTAGTAGAAAGTTTACCTGCATTAGGTTCTTGAGTGTTTTGAAACACTCGTCATAGGACGTAGTCACCTTCTTGAAAAACTTTGACCTGGACATTTTTGTTGAAATGTCATTCGACAGTTTGTTTTTGTGACGCCATGCGAATGTGAGCAGCTTCTCGAAGTTCCTCTAAGGCGTCGAGGTCATAACTTAGGTCGACTAAATTATGCTCAACGGACGTATGTCTTGAAGTCGGTAGTCATACCTCAATAGGTTACACAGCTTCACATCCATAGACTAAGGAAAAGGGAGTCTGTCCTGTGGACGTACGAGGTGTCGTACGATTAGCCCATAGAATGGAAGGCAATTCTTCCACCCACTTTCCTTTGGCAGCTTTAAGTCGTTTCTTGAGTGAATTAATGATAGTTTTATTGCTCGACTCGGCTAAACCATTCGACTGTGGATATCGAGGTGTTGATGTTACCAACTTGATGTTCCTTTCTTCGCAAAATCTTTTCATTCGATCACTGATGAATTATGTCCCATTGTCGCACGTTATTTCAGATGGAACTCCAAACCTACAAATGATGTTAGTTTGGATAAAAGAAACGACTTTTTTGTCCCGGACTTGGGAAAAAGCCGCTGCTTCGACCCATTTAGAGAAATAATCTGTTAAAACTAAAAGGAATACCTTTTGCCGGGGGGCAGGTGGTAATTTCCCAACAATATCCATTCCCCATTTCATAAAGGGCCATGGAATCAAAGTCGAGTGCAAAGGTTCAGAAGGTTTATGTGACATACCTGTGTGTCTTTGACACGCGTCGCATAACTGTACATACCTGGTCACGTCTTGTCTTAACGTTGGCCAATAGTAACCTTGTCGTGATATCCGGTTGGCTAAACTGCGGCTTCCAGAGTGATTTCCACATTCTCCATCGTGCATATCCTGTAAGATTTTGTGTACTTGCGCCTTGTTGGTGATACATCGCAGATTCAGACCAGTCGAAGACCTTCGATACAATTGCCCTCTAATCATAACGTATCTTGATGCTTTAAATCTAACTTTTCTCACTTCCATTCTGTCATCGGGCAATTGATCGTGCTCTAAGTAATTTCTAATGTCGTCCGACCAAGAGTTCTCTTCCTCAATCGGTGCGACCAAAGTATTTACATCTTCCTTGATAGACGGGGTTGTAAGATGAACCACCGGGATATTGTCGAATGTCGTACGATTAATTGTTGACCCCAAATTGGCTAGTGCATCGGCTTGAGTGTTCTGATCTCTTGGTATCTGTTCAATCGTAAAGCGACTGAACTTCTTCGTTTCTTCTTTTACTATTTTATAGTAAGCAATCATCCTTGAGTCTTTTGCCACAAACTCTCCATTAACTTGGTTAACTACTAAGGACGAGTCGCTTCGGACGTGCAAATGTGTTGCCCCCAAGTCGTGAGCAATTTTGATTCCTGCAATCAATGCTTCATATTCTGCCTCATTATTCGTTGCTTTGAAATCACACCGTATGGAGTACATTATTTTGCCCCCTTGTGGGGACTGTAGGACGACACCCAGGCCTGTGCCATATATATTCGCCGAACCATCAACGTCGAGCGTCCAAGTATTGTCGTGCAAAGTCGCCACAATTAACTCGTCGGAAGTCATTGTGCTTTCCAGTTCTGGACTAAAATCTAAGATGAAATCTGCTAAGGCCTGCGATTTGATCGTCGTTTTAAGCTTAAAATCCAGATCAAAATTACTGAGGTAAATGCTCCACTTAGCTAGTCGTCCTGTCAATTCGGGTTTTCTTAACACAGACTTTAAAGGAAAATTAGTTACCATAATTATAGGATGTGATTCAAAATAATGTCGTAGCTTTTTAGCAGCCATGACTAACGAAAGTAAAAGTTTTTCGATAGACGAATACCTGGTTTTTGCATCTAGTAAAGTTTTACTTACATAATAAATTGGCAATTGTCGTCCGTCGGTTTCTCGTATAAGAGCTGCACTCACCGAATTAGTGCTGACGGCTAGGTAGAGTTGAAGGATTTCACCTTTTTCAGGTTTAGAGAGGAAAGGAGGCGACATCATGTATTTTTTGAGTTGTTGTAACGCCTCTTCGTGCTTTTCAGTCCACTCGAACCCTTTATTTTTGCGTAGGACATTATAGAATAAATGACATCTGTCGGATGATCGAGAGATAAATCGATTCAGTGCTGCTACACGTCCTGTAAGACGTTGGACCTCTTTAAAATTTCTGGGCGATTTTAGCTCAACAATTGCTTTGATTTGATCTGGATTAGCTTCGATTCCTCGTTGTGTGACCATATAGCCGAGAAATTTTCCAGCTCGAACTCCAAAAGAACATTTCGTCGGATTCAACTTCATTTTGTATTTGCGTAAAATATCGAACGACTGCTTCAAATGTCCTATATGATCGTCCATATGCTTTGATTTGACAAGCATGTCATCGATGTATACCTCCATCGTGTTGCCCAAATGCTCTTTAAACATCATATTCACCAATCGTTGATATGTCGAACCTGCATTCTTAAGACCAAAAGGCATTACTTTATAACAATAAATACCTTTATCTGTCATGAAGGCTGTTTTTTCCTGGTCGTCAGAATGCATCAATATCTGGTTGTACCCAGAATATGCGTCCATGAACGTGAGTAACTCATGTCTTGCTGTAGCGTCGACCATAGAGTCGATATGTGGCAATGGAAATGGATCCTTCGGGCAAGCTTTGTTAAGGTCGGTGAAATCAATGCACACTCTCCATTTACCATTTTTCTTTTGGACGACAACAACGTTAGCAAGCCAATCTGGATACTTGACTTCTCGTATTTTTCCTGTTTTAGTCAAATTATAAACTTCGTCGTTGATAACCTTATTTCTCTCAGGAGCAAATTTCCGTCTTTTCTGTTGAACGGGTTTGAATGATGGATCGATGTTGAGTTTATGAGAGATAATACTCGGATCGATACCCACCATGTCTTCGTGCGTCCAAGCGAAACAATCATAGTGATCCTGCAAAAAAGAAATTAGTTGATTTTTGAAGGAAGGGTCGAGCGTCGAACCTATGTAAACCATCTTATCAGGCTTATCCTGGTTTAGGATGACAGCTTCCAAGCGATAGTCGTCGTCAGTCCCAAGAATGTCCTGGTTCTGTAATTGCTATACTGTCTGCTTCGGGGGCTTTAAGGAAACTTTGTAACATTCCCTAGCAACCTTTCTTTCGCCTTTGATCTCCTGTACTCCCCATTGAGTGGGAAATTTCAAAGTTTGGTGGTACGTCGAAGGTATAGCTTTCATGTCATGAATCCAAGGTCGCCCAAGGATAACATTATAAGCTGATGAGCAATCGACAACATTGAATTTCGTCTGTTTATTGATTCCTTTAGCATATACTGGAAGTGTGATTTCCCCCATGGTGTTTGTCGCTCCACCATTAAATCCAACGAGTGTGGTCGAACGTCGTGTAATTTGGATTTGTCAATGCCCATCGCTTTCACTGCATCAAAAAAAATAATGTTAGCTGAACTACCTCCGTCAACGAGTATCCTTTTTGTTAGACAATTTCCAATGCTCAATTGGATAATTAGTCCGTCATGATGTTTCTGATGTACGTCATCGAGATCCGCTTGGTCGAACGTCAAGGGCATAATCTCTAGCTCTGCGTCCTCTTTGAGTCGTGCTTCCTTTGGAATTGGTCGGTCGTCGGGACCGCGACTGGCATGTCTCTTAGCAGCTGAATATGTGGTCCCACAAATATCAGAACCTCCAGTGATACAATTAATCACCTTAGCATGCTCTGGGGATGTAGGACGTGCGTCTTTCTTTTCCGTCAATTCTTGCAAATAACCTTTGGAGTTGAGCCAAGACAACTCTTTCTTTAAGGCGATGCAATCATCTGTTATATGACCGAAGTCATTATGCAAGTCGCACCATTTAGTTTTGTCCTTCTTGTCATTGTCATTGTCTTTGTCACTTTTCTTTGGCCACCGAACGTGTTGCTGGAGTTGTTTCAGGGATACGACGATATCTTTAGCTGATCCAGGGAAACCATAAGATAACACCTTAGGATATTGGACAGATTTAGAAGTCATCGATCCTTTCTGTTCAAACCTGACATTTGAAATTTGTCTAGTAGGCTTTGATCGATTGGTTAACTTGGGTTTGAAGTCTGGCTTCTTAACACCTAAGTTTTTCCGGTCGCCTGAGTGTTTATTCCTAAAAGCGATGTCATCCTCGACCCTCATATGAGCAAGCGTCCTCGCTCGTACATCTTCAAAGGTTTTTGGAGGATACTTCGTAAGGTCGAGATACAACCCTGAACTATCATCCAGACCCCGTTTGTACGCTTCAATTGCTGTTTTCACATCACAATTTTGAATACTAATAATCTCCACATTGAACCGGTTAAAATAGTCTCGGATGGACTCTCCATTCTTCTGTACGACATAGTAAAGGTCGCTCGTTTTCTTTTCCATTTTTCGGCTACTAGCGAATTGTTGAGTGAATTGATTCACCAATTCTGCAAAAGACCCGACGGTTTTAGGTTTGAGATTAATCAACCATTGTAAAGCTGATCCGATCAAGGTCGCCCCAAAACTTTTGCACATACAGACTTCTTGGAATTGGTACGGTATCGAGACGGTCCACATGAGTTGTTTGTACTGGGCGACATGTTTTGTTGGATCAGTGACGCCTGAATACTTTGGAGTGAAAGTTGGGATGCTGTACTTCTTTGGAACGTCTATTAACGCGATCTCATCAATGAATGGTGACGCTTGAAACCCTGTACGTGGCTCGACATCGACTGGAACTGCTGCCCCCGACAATTTGGCCAACATTGACAAGACACGTTCATTCTGTTCTTCCAAAAGTTTCAGCCTTTGCGCAACAGGATCTATCGGAACACCATTTGGGACACCCAATGAAACATACCCTGGCCCTTGGAAGCTAGTCTGTTGTAAGGTATCAGAGGCATATCCATTGAATGGAATATAGGCCATAGGCATAGTTGGAATTACGAAGGTCGCAGGATTAATTGATGGTGGACGGGGATAATTTGGTAATGGAGGGGGTACATTCCAAGTACCAACGTAAGCATTCGTGATCCCTGTCACATTGTTCCCATTTTGGTTTCTCAAATGCTCGATGGTTTCAGCCGCCTGTCGAGCCTGAGCTGTTAGGGCGTCAATACGAGCACGAGCAGCTGTCAGCTCCATGTTCATTTGGGCCACGATATGATCTTGAGTTCCTTGGAATGCCATTACCCTGAATAAATGGAAAAGAAAACACTAAGAGAAAAACGTTAGTCTGTCGTGAGATTATCGAGGATTTTCTTTGGATGGGGTCCCACGGATGGCGCCAAACTGTTTATGCCAAAAATCTCCCAAGGAAAATTTAAGGTAAACGTGAAGCTTAATCCAACCAAAGAAAGTAACGACAATAATCACACGACAATAATAAAAATAAGGAAAATGAGACGAGAGAATTGGTGACGCGGAAAACCCCTAAAATGGGTAAAAACCGCGGACGAGTTTGAGTCGTCGTGCACTATGGACGTCAATCAGGGACGTCGTCCTTGTTAACAAGTGTTACAAATGAAATGTAATGTAAAATAATACAATAAAGTAAATTTGGTCGTGCGTCGTGTATAATTAAACTTCGGTCGTGCGTCGTACGACAAACAGCGGAAGGCTTTATAAACTTCAAGAGAGATTGAGCAAGCTTGAGAGTATAATTTGTGAGCTTCTACGGTCTGAGAATCAGATGTCCTCATGTGAGGTTCCAGTCTTGTATTTATACTCCATCTTTCCGTTTTTCCAGGTATTGAATGCGTATGACCGTTTCTGATATTGATGATAACGTCTGTTACGCTAATTGCTATTGATGATGTCTTCCGTTACAATCTCTTGTCATGAATATCTTTGAATTCTGCATTTAAACATAATACAACGTATGCTGCCAATTAGTAACTGAAATCAGGTCGTACGAGGGTATTTGTCGGATGGATACTTGATCGTTTTAGTCGAGGTCGCCTGAAGAAAGGGCGTCCTTCACCTTCTGTCACACGACCATGGACTGTTGGACTTTTTTACCCAAACAACATCCAAGACCCGTCGACGTACCACCCTCAAACAGCCGTGCACACAAGTCAGGATATGGAAGACTTGTAGTCCTCAAAGATTCAACATACCTATTGGTCTGTGTTAAAAAGAACATCTATAAATATACAAATAAAGTAATCATGAATTAAAATAAAACAATATCTAAAGTTAGAAAATGAACTCTATCTCCAACTCCCATTCTTCTTACGTCAAGTTAAAAGTGTTAGTGATAGGATCATAGACATTCCCAGTTTTGTTTTTTAACTTCAACCAAGCAGTATATTTTCCTTAATCAAAATGGTTGCGCATTTGCTTTCGATCGACCACAAAATTGTGTGTGGTTTTTAAAGTCTCGACAACTTTCTTCCAAGAAAGTGCCTTCAAACTAGTACCCTCGTTTCCATTTAACCCCACCTCTAAAATACATGCCTCTAGGAAAGTTTTCACGACATTGGGATCTTTCCAACTTATCCTAATTCTCTTTTGTTGTTGTGATTCACCGGTTTGTTCCATACCTAAAACAAAATCGGTAACAAACCACAACACATCAAAATACACATAAAACACATAAAATTGTTGCCTATAGATATATAGATACACACCAAAATTATGAACACAAATACATAGATAATATTTAACCAATAAACAAACGACGAGATTATGAAACACATACCAAATTGATTTGAAACAAACCCATCAAAGAAAGAAAATTAAGATTGAATCTATAATCAATCTAACAACATCACTAATAAACTGTTTAATTTCTAAATTTAATTAAATATGGTCAAAATCACATGATAAAGTCATCTACTTTATCACAATGAAAAGATATTTTGGATTAGTGATGAGAAAAGGGGGGAAAAGCAAAGGCAAATTTAATTAAATATGGTCAAAATCAGATGATAAAGTCATCTACTTTATAACAAACAAAGACGAGATTATGAAACACAGATTTTGGATCAGATGAATGTGCTGCACTCTCCAGCACCATCCTTCATAACAAACAATATAATTATTTCTTTGTTGTTGGTCTTTTGACGAGATTATGAAACACATACAAAGACGAGATTATGAAACACATACCGAAGTGTGGTCGCGGTGATGGAGGCGCTGCCGGAGGCGTGGTCGTCGGTGATGGAGGAGCTGGTGGTCGACGGTGATGAAGCGCCGGTGGAGGCGTGGTCGCCGGTGGAGGCGTGAGAATGATGGAGGCGTGAATTTGTGTAGACACAATTAGGTTATTGGGGATGTGAGAATGATGGAGGCGTGTGGTCTGATGTTTCTCTCTCTCTTTTTTTGGGTGAAGGGTAAAAATGTCAAGAATTGGGCTTATTGGGGACACCTAGACTTTCTACAACTGTGCGATTAAGCCAAATATGGCTCCGCGATTAAGCCATTAAGCCCCAAGTAAACACACCATGTGTCTGTGCGAATAAGCCACTCACCCCATTAAGCCCAATAAGCCCCAAGTGAACACCCCCTAAGTCTATTCCACCTTATTCCATCATATTCCTGACTGTTCCACATAAAAATTATGTCAAACATGGAACAATGTTACATGTTCTGTTCCGTTGTGTCTTGTCTAGTGTACCAAACACACTCTAAAAGGTTTGTCAATCAGTTAATTCATATCTTATGAAATTAGTAAGGGAGAGTTCAACCGATAAAAAAAATGAGTCTTCTTTCAAGAAGTTATCTGTTTATGTCCTTTTAAGGTCATTAGAGCATCTCCAATGGAGATTCTTATAAAAGCCAATTTTATGTATTTTTCCGTAGCACATCATTTCCAACTCAAGCAAATTAAGAATTTATATAAAACTACACAAATGGTAGTTTTTATAATAAATCATTTTGTAGGTCCCATGTAAAATATAAGTTAAAAAAATTATATACATATTAATAACAAATTTGGATATAAAAGTCAAGAAATACATTAAAAAAACTAACAAAATTCACTTCACACAAATTTCAATATAAGAAGAACCAAAGTTCTTGTACAAGATTATGAGGTTCTTATAAAAAATATCTCCAATGGTATTTCTTATAAGAACCTTTTTTTTTTGTCACATTACTTACAAGTCACCAAATTGAGAACTTATATATAAGTTTGTAATGGTAATTCTTATAAAAACCTCTTTTAGGTTCCCATGTATTTATTGATAAGCCAACTTACTGATAATCTTCTTGAAGTAGCTTATGAGGTGTTTTTTGACATTTTTTTTCCAATTATAACTCTGATTATTATTAAGTACTATTATTATTTATAAATAATATTAATTATATATAAATGATAACTATTAATTATAAATAAATAATTAAGAGTAAATTACATATTTGGTCCCTGGGGTTTGGTGATTTTAACACTTTGGGTCCCTAAAATGAAATATCTATGGCTTGCATCCTCGTTGTTTGCATTTCATAACGTGTTTAGTCCCTAAATCTAACCCCGTTTGATTTCGAGCCGTTAAAGCCATCATGTGCACTGCACATGATGGGTATATTGATCATTTTACTTTAGGGACCAAATATGTTATTTAAAACAAAACCCATTTTTTTTTCAATTCAAACCACATGGACCAATAATGTAATCTATTCTATTTTTTTTATCAATAGCTGCCCCACTTTCTTTTCCACTCACCAATTAAATGGTGCCACGTTTACCTTTTTTCCCTCTCACCTTCATCTCATCTTCATCTTCATCTCCTCCATCCATCTTCATCTCATCTTCATCTCCAGATCATACCACAAGAACATTTAATTTATTTTTAATTTTATAAATCATACACCAAGAACCCATCATCTTCTTCCCTCTCCTTCTTTCATCAATAACATTTATGATATCCCACCATGGGCTGGAAATGTAGAAAGAGAAGTTCCACTACTAAATAAAACATTTTTTCCGGCGGAATTTTCCGACGGATTTTTCCGACGGAAATTTTCGGCGGATTTCCGACGGAAGTCAAACGGGTCAACCAACTTTGATTTTCGCTGAAAAACCGTCGGAAATTTTTTTATTTTATTTTTTTTAAAATCAATTATTTTCGGCGGATTTCCGATGGAATATAATTTTTTTTTCTTATTAATTATAATTAATTAACTATTTTCGGCGGATTTTCGACGGATTTTAATTAATTAAATTAATTAATTAAAATCCGCCGAAAATAGTTAATTAATTATTTTTTTAAATGAATTAAAAATAATAAAAAATAAAAATACGTCGGAAATCCGCCGAAAATTTTAAAAAATTTCCGGCGGATTTTCGACGGATATTCTATATTTTTTTTTTAAAATAAAAAAAATATCCGCCGAAAATAGTTAAAAAATTAAATATTTATTTTTCCTTAAAAAAGTTTAATTCCGCCGAAAATACTAAAAGATTAAATATTTATTTTTTCTTAAAAATTTAATTCCGTCGAAAATACTAAAAAAAATTAACGTACCTAGTTTTGATTTAATAGATCCGGTTGGGCTCTAATGGATCCGGTTGGGCTTTAACGTTCCCTGTTGGGCTTCAATGGATCCAGTTGGGCTTTGACGTACCCAGTTGAGCTTTAACGTACCCAGTTGGTCTTTACCGTACCCAGTTGGTCTTTAATGGATCCGGTTGGGCTTTAGCGTACCCAGTGGGGCTTTAATGGGTATAGTTGAGCTTTAATGGAAACGGTTGGGCTTTAACGTACCTGGTTGAGCTTTAATGGATCCAGTTGTGCTTTAACGTACCCAATTGGGCTTTAATGGATCCGGTTGGATCTAGTTGGGCTTTAAAAGATCCAACTGGCCTTAATGGATCCAGTTGGGCTTTAATGGATGTTGTTGGCTTTAATGGATCCAATTGTCTTTAATGGATCTAGTTGTGCTTTAACGTACCCAGTTGGACTTTAATGGATCCGGTTGGGCTTTAACGGATCAAGTTGGGCTTTAACGTACACAATTGGGCTTTAACGTACCTAGTTGAGCTTTAATGGATCCAGTTGGGTTTTAACGGATCCGGTTGGGCTTAATGGATCCAGTTGAGCTTAATGAAAATCCGCCAATTGGACTTTAACATACACAATTGGGTTTTTAACGTACCCAGTTGGCCTTTAACGTACCCAGTTGGGTTTTAACGGATTCAGTTGGGCTTTAACGTACCTAGTTGGTCTTTAACGTACCCACTTGGGCTTTAACGTACCTAATTAGGCTTTAATGGATCCAGTTGGTCTTTAACGTACACACTTGGGCTTTAACGTACCTAGTTAGGCTTTAATGGATCCAGTTGGGATTTAACGTACCCAATTTGGTTTTAACCAATCCAATTGATCTTTAATGGATTTGGTTGGGCTTTAATGGATCCGATTGGGCTTTTAATGGATCTTGTTGGGCTTTAACGGATATAGTTGGGTTTTAACATATCTAGTTGGGGCTTTAACGTACCCGGTTGGACTTTAACGTACACAGTTGGACTTTAACATACACAATTGGGTTTTAACGTACCCAGTTGGCCTTTAACGTACCCAGTTGGGTTTTAACGAATCCAGTTGGGCTTTAACGCACCTAGTTGGTCTTTAATGTACCCACTTGGGCTTTAACGTACCTAGTTAGGCTTTAATGGATCCAGTTGGTCTTTAACGTACACACTTGGGCTTTAACGTACCTAATTAGGCTTTAATGGATCTAGTTGGGATTTAACGTACCCAGTTGGGTTTTAACCGATCCAATTGATCTTTAATGGATTCGGTTGGGCTTTAATGAATCTGATTGGGCTTTTAATGGATCTTGTTGGGCTTTAACGGATATAGTTGGGTTTTAACATACCTAGTTGGGCTTTAACAGATATAGTTAGTATTTAAAGGATCCAGTTAGTCTTTAAAAGATCCAATTAGTCTTTAAAGGATCCGGTTGAGCTTTAATGGATACGATTGGGCTTTAACGTACACAGTTGAGCTTTAACGGATCTAGTTGGTCTTTAATGGATACGGTCGAGTTTTAACAGATCCAGTTGGCTTTAACGTACCCAGTTGGGCTTTAACGTACATAGTTGAACTTTAATGGATCCCATCTGTTAGATTTTTTATATTTAAAATTTGATTTTTATCCTGTATTTAATTATGCAGGGAGTGATTTTAGGGAAGCTTCAAGCGACCCACACATATACACACCAATGTTTTAAAACCCGGGTTGACCCGGTATGTTCAACCGGTTGAACCGGGAACCGGTAAAGAGACCGGGTCAATTACGACTGGTTTTTTGGGAAATTACGACCCGGATTGAACCGTCGGTTTTTTGATAGAACCGGTTGAACCGGTCTAATTGAACCGGTAAAAACCTGGGTTGTCCCGGTTAAAAAAATCAATTTCTTATATTTGTGTTTTTTATGTTTTTGGATTGATGTAAAATTTCTTGTTATGTGTTTTTTTTTTAATGTTTGTGGATTGATGTAAACCTTTTTGTTATGTGTATTTTTAATGGTTTAACTTGTGGACATCAAATTCTTGGTTTTACACACACACACACACACACACACACACACACACATATATATATATATATATATATATATGCAAGAAAATGAAAAATACATAAAGTTTTATTGAAACCGGGTCAACCACCGGGTTGAACCGTGACGCGGTCACCACACCGGGTTAACCAAAAAAACCAGTTTTTAAAACATTGATACACACAATTTTTAAGTTGAAATACTTCTAATTTTCTTTCCCTCTAAAATTTTATTCTACCTAAACCCAAAAAAAAAAAAAAATCAGACTCCCTCCCATCCCCAATTTCCAATTTCCCTCCCAATTTCCCCCCTAATCGACGTCATCCTCTCAAAGCCTTCATCCTCTCTCATCCCCTTCATCCCATCGACGACAACACTTCATCGAGAGCCCTCGTCGCCCCCCACCACCACCACCGTCGAGAGCCCTTCCTACCCCTGCCGCTGTCGAGAGCCCTCCCCACCACCCTTGCCACTGTCGACTACCAGAAACCACCACCATCAGCCACCACCACCGGTCGACATCGCCACCACCACCATCGATTATAGAGGTATACGACGGAGCTCCTGTTTGATTTCTCAATTTGTTCCTGATTTCTCGATTTGTTCCTGATATGTGCTAATATGTTGTAGGTCTTATTTGTTCACCTGATTTGTTCAACTGGTTCTGTTAGGAACGAAGTTCCTGATTTGTTTAACACCTAGTTTATGGCTTTTTGTTGATAATCTTGTTTTAGTTTGATTAGTTGTGTTAATGAGTTAAAGACACACACATTGGTCAAAAAGACACACACACATTGGTCAAAAAAGGTGAAGGATTCATCATCCTTCCAATAAATTACATAAAATACACATGGATTGATTGATAATTAATAATTAATCCACTACAAATGGTGATTTTGATTAATTTTGTTTAATATGATCTAAAAAGGCTTGATTTTTTTTCTTGAAATGGCGCATTTTTGTTGGATGATTTTGTTTAATATGGTTTGACTTTGAAACTGTAAGGGTGGAAGTTTGTGAATATACACTGGATTGGAAATTTCTAAGTAAAAATCTTGTGTTTCAAACTTCCAGGTTTGTATCTTTTCCTTGAGATTTATTTATTTCTTTAGTTTGGTGGAAGTTTTGGGTCTATGTTTTGGTGTGAATCAAGTTAAAGTTTCATGGAAGCTCTTCTTTTAGTTTATAACTATTCATTTCTAGCTTTTCAGATGACTTCATTCTTGAATTCATCAAGTCCTTGAGTTGAAGTCCTTGCTAACCTCTTCACTGCTACTTCCTGTTTGTTTCCCAGCACACCCTGAAAACGATCTTTTGAGGTAAGCACAATATCTATACATAATTTTTTTGTGAGAGCTATCATGTGTTGCCACTGCTCTTTCTTTGTTTTTATGCTACATGGATTATTAGCTTAGACTTCTAGTTATTCATTATAAACTTCTTAATAGAACATAAGAAAAAATGAAGGATTATTGGCTTAGACTTCCGATTAATCATTTCTAAGGTTATGTGAAGTTTATAAAATCAAGTGGGATGTTATTAATTCCAAAAATATTATATTCAAAATTTGTGCAAGTATTTGTTAGTATGGTGTTGAAACTGGGTAAAGACCCAATAGTGATTGTTGAGTCAAGAACAGGGGAAATAAGCAAATACAGAGACGTGCACGACTTTGCCGTGACAAAGTCGTGTGGCAAGTCGTGTAAGACTCTGTGGAGTATTGTAAGACTCTGTGGAGTCGTTTTCTCGTTATTCCTTCACGTCGTTTTGGGGTCTTCCGGAGTATCGATTATGTTCCTTAAAGGTTGTTTAAGTTATGGTAGAGTTTATTTATTTAAATTGTGATCCATGCTTACCAGATTCAGATTTTCAAGTGTTCGGTTTCGATTGTCGTCTCGGTTAAAGTTTAAATTCCTCGTTTGTCGTCATTGAGGTGAGTTTTTCTTTTAACCATTTTCGAACTGAAACGTATATATTGATGAATGGTTATTATTTTGATGTTATACCAAATTGGTATGTTTGAATTATTACCGTTAACTGTGTACGGTTGTGCTAGAATCTCGAATTAATGATTGATTGTTAATTGGAATAATTCAAGATCTTATTTGATTAATATAGATATCCTATTTTTGTGGTTGCAGATCGATGGGGCGTGCAAAGCTAAGAATGGAGCTCATAACGAAAGAGAAGACCTGAAATATCACTTACCAATGTTTTAGTTTATAGACTACATTGAATTTAGTTTACAGATTTGATATGATATTGTATTAAAGACAATAGTGTTTTGTAATGGTTTTTGCATAGGAATTACCAATGTTTTTGAATAGGTTTTTATACAGATTTTCTGTATTTTTAATTAATTTTTTAACGTTCCGTCGGTAAATAACGTTCCGTCGGTAATCCGTCGGTAAATAACGTTTCGCCGAAAGTCTGCAGTAACATTTCGCCGGATGGTTTTTTAATAAAAATAAATAATTAATTAATTATTAAAAAAATAAAAAATATTATAATTTTTTCGGCGGATTTCCGACGGATTTTTATTTTCTTTATTCTTTTAAAAAAAAAATTAATTAGAAAATATTTTCGGCGGAAAAATCCGCCGAAAATCCGCCGCAAACTATTAAAATTAATTTTGTTAATTAACCAAATCATTTAAATTTTAAAAAAAATTGGGTCGGTTTTCGGCGGATTTTTCCGCCGAAAAAGCCGCCGAAAATGACTTTTAAATCATTTAAAATTAATTTTGTTAATTAACCAAATCATTTAAATTTTAAAAAAACTCGGGTCGGTTTTCGGCGGATTTTTCCGCCGAAAATGACTTTTAAATCATTTAAAACTAATTTTGTTAATTAACCAAATCATTTAAATTTTAAAAAAATTCGGGTCGGTTTTCGGCGGATTTTTCCGCCGAAAAAGCCGCCGAAAATGACTTTTAAATCAATTAAAATTAATTTTGTTAATTAACCAAATCATTTAAATTTTAAAAAAATTCGGGTCGGTTTTCGGCGGATTTTTCCGCCGAAAAAGCCGCCGAAAATGACTATTTGCGGCGCCCCTGTTTCCGGTGGACCAAATCCGCCGAAAATGACTATTTGCGGCGGATTTTCGGCGGATTTGACCGTCGGAAAAAGTCGAAAATTTTGTAGTGAAGCAAATAATCGAGATATGGGTTTCGAAAAACATGCATCATAATCGAAATATGGGTTTCGAAGAACACCGACCCTCACCTCGACCATCGTTCTTCGTCTTCTATCTCCAATAAGCCACCACTGTCCTTCGAATTCGACTTTTTTAAAAGATTTCAATCACTACATAAGCTTCGATTTTGTGTTCTTTCAATTTCGATTTTTTCGATTTCTATTTCGTGTTCTTTCGATTTTCTAAGGGTACATCGATGTCTAGTACCCTCTTAACTCCAGGTCAATACATTGGGGGTGATAGAGAAGATGATGAACCACAAAGTTGGTTTTTTTTCCCAAAAATTAGGGTTTTGATTTGGAGTTTAATGGGTTTGATTTAAAGTTCTATAAATTTTGATTTTAAGGATCCAACTGGATTTATAGTTCTAATTTTACGGGTAGGATTTTGATTTTACATCATTTTTTGTTACAAGTTTATTAGAATGAATTTGTATAGGTTGTGTTCTTGATGTTCATATATATCTTCATAGTGTGTTCTTGATGTTTAATAATGTCAAATCAAAAGAAGAAAATAAAAAAATTTAATAGAATAAAGAAACTACTAAAAAGACTAAAATACCCCTTTATTTGAACTAGTTAACAGAAACTTTTTAACGGAGTTAGATTTAGGGACCCAATGTGTTATAAAATGCAAACCATGAGGATGCAAGCCATAAATATTTCATTTTAGGGACCCAGAGTGTTAAAACCACCAAACCCCAGGGACCAAATATGTAATTTACTCAAGAATTAATTATTCATAAATATTAATTTATATTATTAAAGCGAAAAACAAATGGAACAACAATATGGAGAGAATAACAATAAGACAGAGAGAAGAAGTCTATATTTCTCATTAATCATAAGCCCTTTAAATAGGGAGGAGTTACAAGTAGATAGTTAGGAGATATTTCAGTTCTAATCTAACTCTGATATATTTATCTCTATCTCTATCTCTATCTCTATCGTCATATCCTTTAGACGATGGCACACTTATCCTACAACACTCCCCCTTGTGCCGAGTTAAAGGAGTGGTGGTGCACAGTTGTTGCCTCGTTAAAACCTTACGCCAAAATAAAACCCAGTGGGAAAAAATAAAAATATGACGAAGGAAAGAGTACAACGCACCAGCTTCTTTGCAATACATAGACTTATCCTTCAGTCTAGTTTTCTCTTAGATTCATACTTTAATCTTGAGAGTTAAGAAAACATGATGGTATATAAACAGTTGTCTCACTAAAACCTTACACCAAGGAACAAAACCCAATGGGAAAAATAAAACATTGGTTGAAGGAAAGAGCACAATATACCAATATCACAAATATAGTAGACTCCCCCTTTTGTCTACTACTCCCCCTGATTCGTGCATTAACCAAGGGAATTTGGAAAACATTTCCATTTACTTTCTACACGTTTCTCAATATATGGTTTTAGGTAATGACTTGGTAACACGTGTCACATTCTTTTGACACCTTACTTGATTCATTTGAATCTAAAGGAGAGTCTTTTATTGCTGATTGTATAGAAACTTAAGCAGAATATGCTTTGTGTTATTACCCCTGATGTATCTTATGTTCATTTCTTCAATACATGATACATTATTTCCATATATGCAAGTAGGATACTGGTTGAACCCAGAATTACTAACTCCTATAATATATGTAATGATAGTCCTTAATCATATACATTATTTTATTATCTCATGGAGAGTAATATTCTTGGATTAATTCAAGGAGGTAGTTACAAAGGATCGCTTAGTTTACTTCCAAGCAATCGACGTGTTCCTTGTGGTAATTCTTTATTCAGTTTGGGAACATCATTTGTATGGGTCAGACAGATACCTAATATCAGCAAACACATACCAAGACATTATTTGGTGTTTTTCTATAAGAGCTAGCTAGTACTTTTGTTGCTTACATTCTAAGTAGGTATTGAAGTTCCATTATCAATCTCATTTTTCTTTTTATAGGGAAAGTATAAACCATGTCAATGGTTCCAAAAGATTAATTTAATATCATTCCAATGATTTTGCGTTGACGCTGAGCTAAATCTAGCTAACAAGTTCACTGAGAAATACAATATATGGTCAAGTGTATTATGTTAAGTACGATAATGCGCATATTGTACTTAGATAGGGAATTCCAGCTCCCAGTATCTTTCGTCATCATCCTTTAGACGAAATGGATATTTCCTTATATCCGACACTTCGACCGATCATGGGAGTGCTAACCGGATGCGCTTTGTCCATATTAAATTGCCTGATTATTTTCTGGACATATGCGATCGGTGAATTAATATTTCACAAACTCGGTGTCCTAGCTCAAATATCTAGACAAAACCAAGTTTTCCCAAGATCTTTCCTCTCAAAATCAGATTTCAAGTAGCTTGTGGTTCCTCTCATTTCATCAAGAGTGCCTATTATGTTCATAACATTGACATATAGAGCTACTTTGAAAATCTGGAACTTGTTTTCCATAATAAATAAGCAAGAGAACATTTCATCGTTCTTATATATTTTTTCCCAATCAAGTATTCCATTAGGCGGGTATACCACATCCACTTATATTGTTTTAATCTATAAAGTGGGCGTTTTCGTGGTTTAGAGTTGCTTGATTTTGGTAATGTAATATCATCAAGCACTTTTATATATCTCTAAATCTAGATCCCCGTATACATATGTGGTAACCACATTCATGAGTTGAATTTCCAGTCCTTCGGAAACTACTAGGCTAGTAAATTATACGGATGTCATAACATCCATCATGAGAGAGTAAGTCTCCTCGTGGTCAATCCAGGGCGTTGTGAGAAACCTTGCGCCAAAGGAGAGTCTCATACATTATGACTTAATTATTCTCATTACGCTTTAGGACAAATGATTTATCTATGTCTTACAGGCTTTACACTTGGTGGGTTAGCACTACCAAACCAAATACCTGTTCATTTGTCAAATAATATGATTCTCTCGATTACTTATTTAGGCCAGTTTGCTCTTTGTTGATATTTTCCAACTGAGCATGGTTCGATGTCAATGTGTTCTATCACCTCATATACAATAATATATGCGAAATATATCATTAATAATTATATATGATTTGTCCATCGACTCATATGTGCTCTCATAGTTCATTTGAGATTAATATTCATCTCTAGAATCAATATTAACTTCGGAGCGTCCTCCAGTGATGATTCATAGACATAGTTTAATCAAAGACAATCTCATGAGAGGTTTATGTATTGATGACAAATAGTTGTGCCTTACTCTTCTCTTCCTTTAGATGAGTATCTATCGAACCAAGTAGTTTCCCCCATTTCCGTTTGGGAGCTACGACCTCAACCACACCTCCACTATGTGTGATTGCAACGCACTTTCCAATGGCGTTGTGCCCCTGTTGGGGACTTTTTAACCTTGCAAGTATATTTGCAGCTCATATATGTGATCTTGTCACTTTTGGAATATTAAACGTATCAGGTATCGAGTCTGATTCGTTTGACTTCAACATTACGTTGTGAAGTTTTGGGGATCGAAATGAGACAGAGTGGGAATATTCAATGACACTTCCTGTCGTTCCCATGGAAAATCCTTTTTCCTATCCCCCCCTAACGACAGGAAGACTGTCTCATGAAAGTGACATCTCGCAAATCTAGCGGTAAAGAGATCACTAGTCAAATATTATAATTAGCGGATAATTGTTGGGGATTCATATCCAACATATACCAAATCGTCTTTAAGGACCCATTTTGATGCGCTGTGGGGGCGCAATTGGCACATATAATCAAACATGCGTAAATGTAAAGTATCAGGCTTATATTCAGTTACCAACTGGTACGCATGAGCAAGTAGTGGGTCTAAAAACGAAAAAAAACTGCATATAATAATTGCATAACCCCAGGTAGATGTGGGTAAATTGGTGCGCATTACTAATACCCTAGATGTCATCATATTCTTTTGATAACAACTTCTATGAGACCATTTTATATATACACATGGGGTATAGGAAACTTTACATTGATCCTAATACATATGCAATTAACATCAAAACCTTATGATATAAATTCTCCAGCATTTAAAGTCATGTAGACTTGATGAAATAATCAGGGTGGTGAGACCTTAAACGTATAGTTAGTGCTAGTAGTGCAGTATTTCATGTGGACAATAATACGGCATGCGTTCATCGTGTCGAAACCAGAACCATAAAGTACTTTAATGGCCCGCATTCTGGATGTTTATGTCCATAAATATCACCTTGTATTCGTTGTAACAATGGAATATTTTTGTATTATGTCCTTAGCTTTAGGATGGTCTTAATCATGTCTTGGCTAAGGAGTAGGTTATATACAAAAGTTTTAGGTATTCGAGAGGGCATATAGCAATGTTGTTTCTTATGCTACAGAAGTCAACAGTTGCAATTTTCCTCATTCTGCCTTTCACTCGAAAGAGAATGTGTCTATGTGTATTTTGCAATACACGGATCACTATGTCATAACTACGGTGTCCTGCATGGTCATGCCAAAACATATATGTGTTATTGCCCCCAAAAGTTCTTTATTGGTGACAAAATATGTTCCGATGACCCAATAATCTACTAGTTTGACACATTAGTTTCCATGATATATGTTTACTTTCATATATTCATTAGAACTTATGTATATATGTTCATTTCCATTTCCATTTCCATTTGATACGAATATCTTTAAAAGGTTCCTATTAATTTTGTACCAACAAGAGAGTGACAGTCCATCGTCTAAGTAATTTGGTTGGATGTATTATAAAACAAGTATTAGTCTATCTTTTTTTTCAAGGGTGTGATAGGTCAAAAAAATCAATTCTCCTCGATACATTCCTACACGGAACAGAGAATATTGAATTTTTTTTTGTATTCGTTCTGATGTATTTCTTTACATCTATAATGGTTACACATTCGATTTTACTTTAGCAAAGAAATTAATTTTTTTAAAATTAATTTCAAAGAAACATATGCATAATCAATATCAAATATTAAAACAAATATGTTATATTTCATTTTCATCGTGTTCCCTTTTTTATAGAAGCACTTTTTAGTGCATATCTTATTGATTGTCCATTATCACCTGGGTAGTAGTTGTATCCTACTCCAGGTGTTGAAAAATCCTTCCTGACTCTTATGCGTGAAATGGTTTTCAACTCACAATCATTTGGAGTTGTTTCCATTTCTAACACTTTCATTATTGATATCAGGAATTTTCTTTATCCCGACATATGTGGTGTTATTCGAAAGAACCTTGTTGTGTCTCTCAACCACTTGCAGTAGGTTGATGAGTTTGTCTAAATGTTACATTCCAACTTATATTGGTTCATTAATATTTACTTATATATGAAATGTGGAAATGATATTAGGAATCATGTCATCTTCTGTGAGCTCCTTGCCACAGAGATTGAGACGCGTTTTGGATATAACATTTCTTTGTTGAAAACAGTTACCTTTTTGTAATCGAGTAAGTGGGTTTCATTCCACTGTACGATTAGTTCGGGAAGTACATATTCATCAGTACTCCCGATTATCCCTTTCGGAACATCCCACATTTCTTTGGGGGTTTCTAGTAAAGGTATCTTATGAAACTTAGGATTTATATGTCGTCTCAAAAAATGAGGGTATTTGTTTGTACCTTTTCAAGAGGTTGATTTTAGAGTCAATGGGGAGTTGATGGACTTTAGGTATTTTCTTGTACCTTTTCAAAAGGAGGTTTATGTACTCATTTATGATACTCATATTATTTTGAGTTTATGACGTTGATTTTGGGATGAGTTGTTTCAACCATTTACATATATAAATAATAATATATGATTTTCTTTTTGATAAGGAAATGGATTTTGGTTATGAAATTTCATTATCATAACAATATTGGATTTTTGTATGCTTTAATTTTATTGATAATACTTCATCAATATTTTAATTTGCAAAAAAAATCACTCAATCTATTGGATTTCCAGGTAGTAGGGGAACCACATGGATTTCTTAAATCCCTACAAACCTTAGGGTTATTTACACCCGTTTGACAAAATCCTTTCGATGTATTGCGATTAATTCATCAATGAAATACATAGATAACATTTGTTATTTGGTAAATCTTGACATGAGGTCAAAAAAATTCATACCATATTGGTATTTTGGGATCTTTTGGCAAGAGGTCAAAGTGACTATGAATTTGGCATATGAAACAATTTTAATACCTTAATAGCATTTTTTGGAGTTTTTGGTAAAGATCAAAATATATGAGCTTGGATGTGTAACTTCCAAAAAATAATTATATAGTTTAAAATTATGAGTAGGAACTCATAATCAAGATAAATGTTTGAATTTAACATTTTCATGTTATTTTTGAACCTTTTGGCAAAATAACATAAGTTATGGGGGTTGAAATTGTAAATTTCAAAGATAATTTATAAGTCATAACTAAGATAAACATCTGAATTATACTAACAATTATTAGGATAAACATTTGAATATTAACACAAACAAATAGTAAATAAATATATAATATTGTAACTAAATGGATAATCATTTAAATATATGAATATTTTAATCTAATTTGATAAACATTAATAAATCATAATAATATTTTAAAACAATAAAAGTTATACTAACACAATTAAAATAAATAAGATGAAACAAATATTAAAATAATTAATAGTCTAATTCATTATTTGGCAATGTTCTAAAAAACTCGCCGCACAGCCACCATGGCGCGCCATGGCACCAAGGCTTGTGTGTTACGCCACGTTAAGCCCATGGCACGCCATGGCCTAATGCGCATTTTTCGTACTGAGATATTTGATTTTTCTTTACATTTTAATGTCTTATTTGCAAGTTTTTAATATATAACCTAATTTAACTTGCTTATTACTATTGACTCATTGAGTAACACTACAAAATATACATATATATATATATATAATATTATATATGAATTAGAAATTTGACGCCATAAGTCACGCCTTGAAAACGTCATGTCTTCGTCGTGGCTCCTAAGGCTTGAGGCTTGACCTCGCCGCCACGCCACGCCTCACGCCATTTAGAACCTTGTTATTTGGACTAGTCTAAAAGAATATATATTTAATTGGTCGAATTAAATAAAATTAAGTAAACATGTCAGAAAATAAGTCAAGATTGGCTCGCATAGATAAAGTATATTAAACTTAAATAAAAGTTAATAAATTAAATATTTATTAAACAAAAACGTAAATTAATGGGAAAAAAACAAATTAAGTTTTGTTTTAGTTAAATAAAACAATAATACTTATCCCTTGTGGATACTTAAAAATTATTTATTTAATTCCTTTTGATAATTAAAAAAAATAAAAACAAAATCATTCAATTATTCTAATAATTCAGATAATTAGATAATAATCATATTAAAATCACATATAAATTCCAATAATTATCTTTTAGTATAGTTTTTTTTACGTCAATATAATTTTCATTTATTTAATTATTTCAATAAAAATAAATAAATAATCATGAATTTGAATTTTTTTTTTTTGAATTCAATTAATATCAATCACGAAAATAACGGAAGTATTCTACAGAAAACTTAAGAAAAAAAATAAACATGATTCATAATATTCACTTATGAAGAAATTGATAGAAAACTTACTAGATTTTTTTTTGACATGCGTGGCAATGAGCAAAAGATAACGCAGTAGCGATGCAATTTTGCGGCAAACCGTTCAACGACAACGTGCACCAATCGTTTAGAGGCGATGAAAAACAGCTTTGAGCTTTACGTGCTGATAACGTGTTAAAGGGAAAAACAAATGGAACAACAATATGGAGAGAATAACAATAAGACAGAGAGAAGAAGTCTATATTTCTCATTAATCATAAGTCCTTTAAATAGGGAGGAGTTACAAGTAGATAGTTAGGAGATATTTCAGTTCTAATCTAACTCTGATATATTTATCTCTATCTCTATCTCTATCGTCATATCCTTTAGACGATGGCACAGTTATCCTACAACAGTAATTGAATTTTTTTCAATATGTCATTTTTGGTCATTTTACATGCTTATAAGTTAGTTTTTGTCAAACATAATTTGTTCATAAGCTACCTTATCAGCTCCCAACCAGTTTACCAATTATCAACTAGCTTATCAGTCATCAGCTAACTTATCGACTAGTTTGCCAAACATAGCATTTGTTAATGCCAAAAATCGTCCAACGGGAGATTTAAGGTTGGTGTGGAGCTTTTATACAACTAAAGAAAGTAACCAGGCGACAAGTCATGCGACAATATTAAAAATAAAGAGACAAGAGATTTGGTGACGCGGAAAAGCCTCCACGAAGAAAAAACCGTGGACGACAAGAAGAAGTTGTCAGTGCACTATGATCGCCAAACAGGGGCGACGTCCTTACGAATTACGATGTTTCACAAAATATGAAAAACAAGTGTACGATCTAATAACAAGTGCGGATCATGCAAAAAACACTATGGTCGTGAGTTTCACTGCGGTCATGTGTATCGAAAAAGAGAGCTTGCGATTGTTCTTTGTGTAGTTTAAGCTTTCACCTGTTGTAGTTGCTGATGTAGATCTCGTAGGTGTCTGAATGAAGTGTATATCCTGAGTATTTATAGTCTTTGATCTTCATAAATATGTCATTGAATTTTTCGGTGTAACGATCGAAACTCCATAATGGTTTTAATGGTTCTGGTCGGTTATAGTCGTTGGCCTTTAAGAGCATTAAACCTACATTAAATAAGCAAGAGAAGATACATATTACTAATGCAGACTTCTAACACCCACCAATTTGGTATGTGCAGGATCTTTCTTTTTTGCAGACCTTTCCATATATCACTATTAATTAATATATTATATTACTATAAATTTGTTTTAATTATATTATTAAATATGTAATTGGTTATTTTTTCTAGATGTCATTAAAATATATAAGATAATAATAGAATTCTAACAAAATACTTTTTTATATAAAAAACATCATATTATTAAGTCTAAATTAAACAAATTTATAAAAAAATATTATCACTTTCTCAAAACCATCCAAAATCGTACTGTAAATCGACAAAAAAACAAAAAAAATAAAATAAAACATTAAAATCATGATATATCTCGCTGAATTGTGTGAGTACGCTTCTAGTATAATTTAAATTTGTTTGCAAAACTAATATTAATTTTCAAAGTTACTATTCATTTTAGTTAAAGTTTCAGGTTTACATCTCGAAAACATGAATGGAGAATGCCTCTTTCTTAAATTTTGTTAATTTCATTATAAAACAAGCTCCGAAAATACTTATGTACTAATTCTTAATATGCAAATTCTGGTTTATTAACATTCTTTTTTTTTACACTGGTAGTTTCTAATCTGATAGTTGCTTCACAATCAAACTCGAGTTCTATTTCGTTAATATACTAAAACTAAACTTCTAACTCTAGTATGTAAGTGATAGTCCAAAATCAATGAATCTGTAGAGAGAGAAAGTAGAGAGAGAGCAAGGATGCGCAAAACTATGTGTATTGAATGAATGAACGTAAAAGTTCTTACAAGGAACAAGACCAAAGGGACTTAAATACCCTTGGTCAATATTACACAGAATAGGACACTAAACACAGTATTTGACCAAGTCCTATAAATACATTGATTACTATAAAATCAGATCTAACAATCTCCCCCTTAGTAATCATTGGCGCTTTGGTTTTCAAAATTCATCTTCTAAAACAGCACAGACCATTAAAGCGACATTATGAAGCTTTCTGACTTTTAAGAACAAATTTCTTCTCAGCATCTTTCAAATTAAGTTGTCTTTGCTTCCTTGAGCTCTAGACGACACACCTTTTTGAATGATCTTGAATGAACGGTGGTGGTCGGAGCAGAAACAGGAAAAGAATTAGTTGTAGCTGAGAGAATAAAATCTTTGAGCGAATCTTGATCAGCAGATAAACGTTTGAGCTCTTTGTCTCTTTAAAATCTCCTTGACTTCTCTGATTTCTCCCCCTCATGATCTTGATGAAATGGTTCAACTAGATCATGCCAATGTTGGAGACGAGACAACTTAAGATTTGCAAAATCAAAAAAACAGAGAAAACAGGGAAGGTTTGCACGTCATGTTGGTTGCGCAAACTGAGATTTGTGATGCACGTGAGTTGCGCAAACTGAGATTTGTGATGCACGTGAGTTGCGCAAAGCACGGTTTGTGTTTCACGCGGGATGCGCAAAGCACAGTTTGCGTTTCACGAAGGATGCGCAAAGCACGATTTGCGTTTCATGAAGGATGCGCAAAGCACGGTTTGCTTTTCATGAAGGATGCGCAAAACACGGTTTGCGTTTCATGAAGGATGCGCAAAGCACGGTTTGCGTGACCAACTGATGTCGCAAATCTGACTTGGAGTCCGAAAATTTTTACCTGATTAGCTCTTTAACTCCCCCTACACAAATGCACTAAATTTGACAATTCAAGTTAACATTCATATAAAGAATCAGATACTCCCCCTCAAAAACAGATATAATCTTTGAAAAATATTCTCTTTGTTCACTCCCCCTTGAATAATGCATAAACCCATTAAAATATAGTTATGAGAACACAATACCAAATATCAATGTAGAAAGAAAAATATACTGAATATAAAATTTGAAACGACTAAACATATAAAACTTTAAACACTAAACAAATTGAATTCTACTAAGTAAAATATCACAAATTTATCAATCAGTTGAAATCAAGTGTATGTTTTTTTTGTACGACATTAAACTCACACATGCACCCGCGGTATCCGGGCATCCAATTAGGCAGCACCGACTAATCCGCGGCGACCCGGCCCAGCCTCAATGACTGCACCCGCCTAGGCACGACTAAGCCCGACCTATGGCCGAACCCGCATGCCCATAGACTGGCATGCCCGTTACCTGTACCTGAACCGACCCGAAGACCGACCCAAGGTCTGGCTATCGCCAAAGTGCCTCTCCTGTGGTTCGAACTTGAGACCAATGGATACCATCCACTAGCCCCAAGCCTTTGCCACTTGAGCTACACTCCTTTGATTCAAGTGTATGTTGTTGGATACAAGAACAAGTTTTATTGCATATCAAGTTAAAACATGTTCAGTTTCAAAAACTTCCAGCAATCTATTCAGTGTGCTCACATGCGAATCTTTGATTAGCATCAAGAAAATGCAACTCTAAAAATATAATAGAAAACTTTGCATATACTCACACTAATCTATCAAAAATTAAGATTATCACAAATTTATAGGTTTATCGCAACTTAAACATATCACCAAGTATTATGAGATGTGTGCTTATTGGCATCTTTTTAGTAGTGTGCTCATTGGCATCTTAACATGAGTGTGCTCTTTGGCATCTTTTAAGCTTGTGCACTTTGACATCTTTTGATCAAAAAGTTTATTAAGTAAAGAACATGTCGTAAACGTAACTTTCTATCTGACCCTATTGCATGATTTGGGTTAGCCACTCTTAGACTAGTTGGCCTTAGGGGATTAGGTGTCAAGCACCCCTTGGAACTTACTCTCCCAGATCAAAAAGGCTACATCGACATATCCTAAACCCATTCATACCAGTAGAACATGACTTTCGATCTGACTCTATTGAAGGATTTGAGTTCGATCACTCCCAGATCAAATGACCTTAGGGGACCAAATGACAAGCATCCTGAAGAACTTACTTTCCCAAACCAGAAAGGCCACATGTACAAACTTTTAAACTTAGAGATTTCTGAATTTTAAGAATTTAATACTCATCTCAATCACTCAGTTTTACATAAAAGTACTTAGCCCATATTTTCATTACAATCAAAATTTTGACTTTTTAAAATTTTCCAAGCATTGTAAACTATAAATATTCCGAATCACACAACTTTAAAGCAGTAATACAAGTTTCAAACATGTTGCTGACTTTTTGACTTTTGTAAGACTTGAAATTTGATCATATAAAAACTTTAATATAAACAAAAGAACTTGAAAATTTATCCTAGACACATATTTTATTCAAAAGAAAGAAAAAAATGTAAAACTTTACTTTATAGAATAAAATTTGTAAAGATTTAAACTTTTAAACTCAATATGCCGATGTTAAAATTTTTCATTAAAGACAAAATGTAAAGAATTCGGCAAATTGATATTTAGTTGGAACAAAATAAAATTCAATTATTTCATCTTTCACATTATAAAAATAATTTGTGTCTCAAATTAAAAAAATTTGGGTTATACAAAATTAAGAAATAGTTGAACAAACTCAGATTCTTGAAAAAAAAAACTGGAACACATCATAATCAGAGATAAAATGCAGCGGAAATAAAATTGATGTACTCACAGTATCTCATTTAGTCAGAAGCTTAAATCATTGAAGAACGAGTTCTAAACTGATTTGTTTAGAAGTCGTAGTCTATGAAGTACGGGTCCTGAGCTGAATTACTCAGAAGCCAATTTCCCTTACTCCCCCTTAACATGTGATGCCTGCAACTTTAAATCAGATAAAGATTTGGGAACCCACTTAAATTTGGGCCCGTGTTTGTTAGTTGCATTTCGTATAGGGAAATATTTGTTAGATTTAACATTTAAAGCACGAGGAATATGATCAAAAAAATAATCACAATCATCAGAAGAGAAAACATAATCATCTGAACTAGAATCAGAAGACGAATATGAGACATTTTTGGAAATTTGAATCATTTGCTTTCTAGAATATTTGAAAATTTTATTACACATAGCAAATGAATCATTTTTATAATATTTGTCTACATATAAATCCTCATCAATCATAGAATCAGTAGATGTCTGCTTCATTCTCCAGATCTGCCTCTTTGACTGAGCGCTCAAAGTCCTATCTGTAAGAATTGAATCGGAAGAATTAGAACAGTCAGAAATAACTTTATCTTGTTTCTTCGACTTCTTTGACCTTCTTCTTTTACACTTAGGTTTATAATATTGACCATTGAGCGTAAAAGAATCATCAAGAATTTTAGATGAAATATTTAAATCAGAAGAAATAATTTTATCCAAGCAATCAATCTGATCAACTAATAAATCTGAATTTGCCTCGGAGTCTGAATTATTTTGAGAAAAGATTTTAAAATTTGAAACTTCCTTTTTTATTTTCCTTAGAATCAGAAGAAAGGTTAGAAATAGAATCTGATTTTTGAGAAAATAATTTTTCTTCAAGACTTGACGTCATGAAAGAAAGAATAATATCAGATTCAATTTTTTTTAAAATATTTTGATCTTCTATCTTATCTTCAAGATCGATGATTGTATTCTCTAATACCAATGGAGAAGTATATTTCTTAGAATCATAAATGATTGGAGAAATATTTTCCTTATCAGAATTAAAAGCATAAGGATCAATAAAATCATCAGACATTGAAGATTTGATAGGAGGTATATCTTTTAAAATTCTTCTTCCTCTCCTTGATTTTTCAGGAAAATATTTTGCATTTTCACTAGTGTAAACAAAAGGAATTTCATTTTTCTTGTTATTTGTCCTTTTCTCATTTTCGATTTCTAACACTTGCTTCTCATTCATCCAATCAATTTTAAACTAAGGAGCATAATGAGCAAGAGTCAGATAATCGTATTTATATAAAGTTGGGGATTTTTCAATCGCATTGTTTAAACAATGAGGATTTTCAAAACCAAGTCCCCACCTTTGTTTTAAAGCTTCTTCACTCCTCGGTTTGTTCATAAAAATTGTTTGATCAGATTGATTTCTTCGATAAAGCTTTTCTTCTAATTTATTTATTTTATCTGAAAATTCATCTTTTAAATTAGTCATAGCCGTCAAAGATTCAAGATAAGTCTTATTTGAATTTTCCAAAACATCCAATTTCTTTTGAAAGATGTCTTTAGTATTTTCTAAAATAGATTTTTCATCTTTCAAAGAAATTTTCAGTTTGACAATCAAATCTGACTTTTCAGAATTTAAATTCTTTTCAGATATTAACTTAGAACGCAAATCAGATAAAGCAGTAATTATGATATTCATCTGAGAGGTAATAAAATTGTAATCAAATTCAGAATATACCTCGTCTTCATCAGACTCAGAATCATCTGACTGGTCATCTCCGACCAAGCACATCTGAGCGATCTCTACATTTGTAGCTTCATTGTCAGAGTGATCCAGCCAGAATTCTTCTTCTGCTAGCAAAACAGTTCCTTTCTCTCTTTTCTCGGTCAGTTCCAACTCTTCTCGCTTCACTTCTCCCCCTTAAAATCAGACCTAACAATAAGTCGTCGAACTAAGGATTAAAATGATATAAAAGTTTTGAGTATTTCAGAAGAACGATAAGAAAACCATTTGGATTAAAATAGCATGTTGGTCAATAGTCTAGGGTGGCATTTTGTAATTTAGTCATTTAAAGATGAACTCCATGGAGGCAGTGTATTGTAGCTGTCAGTGACTCAGTTGTGAAGCATGTGAAGAAGGCCTGACCGTATAACCCCACACATATGAATACGGTAAGATTTTATGGGCCATTTGAAAATCCACAGGGACCATTTTTGTAATTTATCATATTTTTCAAAAAAAACAAATATAATATTTTTTTATAAAAAAGTCTGTCTTAGATTCTCACGTTCCGTTATTATCATTCAATTACATAAATACACATCATCGGTGAGAGAATATTAACTTGAAATAAATTAATTTTCAATATATATAAAAATATGTGCGTCTTAATTTCATTAACGAGATAGAGATGAGACATGAGATTTTGGGACACCATATATTTATTTTAATATTTAGTTTCTAAATTTACAAGTTATTAAGGAAACTTTGAAAAAAATCATATACCAAATTAAATGTTATTGTCGAGCAAAAAATGTTTTTCGTATTATGGAAATCAACACAGAAGACGGTGAAATTGGTTGTATATTGATGTATTTTATTACAAGGCATATCATAGTAATCTTGTCACACCCCATCTCTTATAAGTTGTGACACCTTATAAAACAAACTCATGATATTGACTGATATAATAAATAGAATTACCAAACATCACAATGAATGATTTAAACATAAAACTTAAGTCATGGACCATGTAGACCGTCCACATGGGAGTGTCTCAAACATAATATATAGCTTAAACATATAACTCATTTTGGGAACGTTTCTAAACTGTAACATAACGTGCCATCATGATATTATCTAGTCTGTCCCAATTATACATTTTTTATTTTGTTTTGCCATTATCAGTCTTGTCTTCTCATAAGATACTGATTTGTCTTTCATACAACATATATGTAATATGTTGTAACAACTTGCATACAATCATACAACATATATTTTGAAAACATGTTTTTTACGTTGTTATGCATATAAACCGTCACATTTGCATTCAAGCAAAAACATAATTTTTAGTGAGATCATATCATATTTTAACTACGTACTGAAAACATACATACATACGCATTATAGTTTAAATCACATGAATCATAACTGGTATGGTATGCTTAAGTCTAGTAGTATACGAACTTTGTATCTCCAAGTGGAATCATTTAGTTTTTCTTTTATAGGGGTCTTTTACTTTTAGGGGATGTTTGGGATTGTTTATTTAAAGGGCTTTTTAGCTTATTGCGATATGGTACCAGAGATAAGCATTTTTTAGTGTTTGGATGGAGAAAAAATAAAAATGCTTATAGTGGTGTCAAACAGGAGATAAACATTTTTTTCATAAGTCATTTGGTTCTAACTATCAACTTATTTGAAAAGTGTTTATGACTTTTTTGGTTATTTTATATGTATAAGCAATCCTAAACACCCCTAAATAACAATTTATTAGTAGCTTATTACGTTTTGGTACCACAATAAGCTAATCCAAACACTTTTTATAAAACTCCTTTTTATCACCACATAAGTTGAATATTTTTTCTACTTTGGATGATGAAAAAAATGTTCATTTACTCTCTATTTTGTAAGTCACTTGCTAGACTCTATTTGCATGTTACATATTTCATAATTCTTGTCATTTCAATAATGTTGAATTTGAGGTGTACAAACATTTAAACTTATGACCTACAAATTATTATTAAGACGTTGTAACCACTTGTATAAATTCAGCTTAACACATATTTGATATTTCAAGAAACTATAATTGTTAAGTCATATTGATGGGATAAAATATTTTACAAATTTTTAGATTTTAATAAATAATTATTATTACAATTTTTTTTTTGTAAATAAACACAGCTAAATACTGAAGCATTACCGTTTAAAGAATCAAACAACCGAATTCAACGAACATCTCTACTTATTCCTCGATCGTTTCTAATGTTAATCCCTTTTCTTGCCGATTATTCAATGCGAATCTTAATTTACTAGCATCGCAATGATTTTGGGTTTTGAAATCAAGCAACTGAGATGGAGCGCTATAATTCTAGGGATTTCGAATCTGTTTTTGATAATCATCAGCCTCATTTTGATCGCTGCAGCTTACCAGGACTGTGCATCTGGAGATATTATTCCATTTATTGTGATTTTTTTTATTTCGTGTTTGAGAATAGCGTCGATGGTTCCGATCGCAATTGCGCAGAGAGCTACGGCCATGACGATTATCAATTCTCCTTCCGAAACACGTGCTGTTGGAACCCTAGTTAGGCGTCACCAGCGGGTATAATTTTACGTCAAACTTCTAGCTTTACTGTTATTTTTATGATTAATAACACAACAACGTTGAAGCAATGAACAGGAATTGGAAATCTGTGTTTTTTTTTAATTACCGAATTAGTGGATTAAACTCTTGATGCATGCTTGTTTAACTACTTGATTTTTTCAACTTGCTTAATATGATTTTTCTATGATGTACTAGCCCATGAACCAACTAGAAAAAGTGTGTAGAGCATTGACAAAATGAGGCTACAATGCTGCATCAAGACAGCTGGTCATCCACACTTTAGAGACATCATTTTGCTGCTATAAGTAGTACTTGACACACAACACTTGCTTTTATAGAAATGAGATCCTTGGTGGTTTCCTGAAGTACAAAAATCCGTACGGGCTTCTCCTAACAATGAATGTACATGGAAATATACCGTCCATACATATTTATTAAGAATCCATAGTAATCGAGCCCTAAACTGCACAATTTAGATACCAACTATGCAACTCCTGTTTTTCTTTGCTCTTTATCCGGCTTCACATAATTAAGTTACTAAAACAAACACTCTTTCATCAGAGAACCCAAACCTGCATACCAGGTCTTTTTTATTTAGTTGTCTTTGTCTCAAGTCCATTAGGCCTCAATGAATCTAACTTTTCCTCCTTTGCATTCCTACAATTCTCGTTAAAAACCTCAGAAAACTCACAAAATCTACCAGTTTTTTCTACAAATCTCCACAAGAGCATCACCGAAATGATATATGTTATACCTCTGCCCCCTTAAAGTTAGAACTTATGTGTCACACATGCCTAGATTGCTATATATAGGATCAAACTGAGCCTTATGAAGGGGCTTATGCAACATCATATCTATATACTAACTTGGAAAGAAGAAGTAAGCTAATCAAATTTGACCTAATTGGCAAAATTTAACTGGCCAAAGCTTGTAGGTGACTTGCTAGGAGAGTTCCAAGTCACTTTAGAGCTCACCCAGTCTTTCCAAATTAAGTCAGTAGACATCATGTGACTTTGTACGTGACTTCCCAAGTCATGGACAAGGTTGCTTCTAATGTATCATAAGTTGCCATGCGATTTGACAGGGAACTTCAAGTCGCAAGCCATCTCTCTTAACTTCCAGGGGACTTCACAGGCTACATCGAGGTTGGACACCAAGTCGCTTGCAATGTACTGTAGAAATGTGTTGCTTTTGAACGGGATGGATGATAAATTTTTGGTCAGTCATAAGACGCAAAATATTAATCTACCAAAAAGTGGACTCCTTTGACCGGGTCAGAGGTCATCTTTGATTCAGCCGAATCAGAGGCTATTTATTCAGCCGAATCAGAGGCAATCAAACACTATCTAAGACTACTCAAGATGCTTGGTTCCTTATTGAGAGGATAACCATGTCTTTGGGTTTGTGCAGGCTAATATAATTTCCTTGGCTGAGATGCTACTCATATATGGCTTTCTTCTAGTGCTTGAGATCTTATTCTTTAAATGTGACTGTTATCTATGTGATTGATTCTCTGCAAGTTTTTTGTTCCCTTAATGGATGTTGTTGGCTTTCTTGAACGACTTGTCTCTTGGAATGAAAAATTGGATTTGTAGGAGCTTGGGGCAGGTGGAAAGTTGTTCAATGGGCTTCCCAAAAGCACCATGCATCTGTTTCACATTTCCAACTTTCGGATGTTAAAGAATACGAAATTTTTTGTCCGCAAGCCTTTGAAGCCTTTTCCCTCATAGTTTCCATATAACTGTCTATGCCAATCACAAATTCCAATGAGATTCCATTTTTGAAGCAAGTTCATGAGAGCTTCTTGTATAGAGATATTAGGTTAGATTCAGATTATCTTTTCAATTTTTTTGTAAAGTATTCATTTCTTTATGTCTTCCGACTGTGGAAAACTTATTGTTACTATAAGTACTTAAGTAGAAAAAGCTGATCTTCTCAGTTATACAATTTTACATATAAATAGGACTACAATAGAACTAAACTGGGGAAGTTACCTATACAAAATTATTTGCTCTTAGCTAAATCCCATAATTCTAGAAATCATCTAAAAATGAAATCCCTTGATTATTGGAGTGACACATTGTTCTATTGTTCTACTGTTTTTATTGTACTTCTTTTTGGCACATACTCTAATTCGACAATTTTTTCTACTGTCTCATGCTCTTTAATAACATTTCATAAGCTTCTAAATGTTTTGATGATTTCCCAAAACTTCTTTTCAAGCTGGGGTCTTCATGGAAACAACCTCTCTACTCCTTTGGGTTGAGGGAAGGCCTGGGTATATCCTCCCCCAGTCCCTACTTTTGAGTAGAATACTGTGGGTATGCTGTTTTGTTTGGTTTACAGTAGAATATTACATATTTACTAGGTATACTTCTTTCCCACAGTTAGTGTGGAATGTAAAAGCACATGCATGTTGGTTGTGGCTCACACTTCCGTCCTTGCATCTTATCTAATAACATTTGGGATTATAAACACTATCTAAACTGTTCAGGTAGAATTGTACTTAAGTTGTTCACTTGTAACATTGATGGTTCTGAATTGTGCTGAATCCTTCTTGGTTCAATTGGAGTTCCTATGTTTTCTTCAAACGTTGTTAACATACATCAGATACTTTTGTGTGTGTGGGAAGTTCGAAAAAGATTAGGATGCAATTTTACGTTAACAAAAGGTGGTATCCTATCTATCTATACCCAATCATGGGAAATGATATATCTTTGTATGCACATATTCTCTTTGGATCCGCATGTGTAAAGATGTCACCTAATTTAAAAGTTCTGTTATTATTTAACAGATTAGGTACACGAAGTGGATACGGTGGACCCGGTTTGCTTTTGTAATTACAGTGCTGCAGTTTATGGGAGCAAGTTACCTTCTAATCAATGTTTCAAAAAGTATTTTTAAAGATCGAACTCCAAATGCATGTATATTAGGTAAACTTGAGGGATCTTGAACTTTCTATTTTTGTTGATCTGTTCAGTTGTTGCCTTGTTTGAAATTTAATGGATAATACAATAGAAAAAAGCTCAAATGCTTCAAGAAATTGCAAGTTTGTGAGAGTAGAATGTTCTATCAAATAAAACCTTAATTCCTTATTATGATTTTAGATTCATTATCATAAGTATGTAGATTAGTGTTATATTTGTAGCTTATTTTTTATCCTGAACCTCCTTGGATCTATTAGTTGGTCTGGTCAGGTCAGGTCAGGTCCTTCTACATATAATCCCCCATTTCTTGAGTTTCTTGAAACAAGGAGAATCTTGCCCTAACAAGATATAGTTCGTCCAATCTAGCAAATAGGTAACTGAAGATGTCTTCACCATTATTTCTACAAGGGGTTGTGATATTTTCCTCCTTTTGTTCTCTCCACATGTTACAAGTGGCTTCATATCTCTAAAATTCTTGTTTTTGCAGGGCTTCTTTCAACTAACACCACATGGCTGCATAATATGGTGGTGGTATTTATTATCATGGTGTGTTATGTCACAGTGCTACAATGTTATTCAGGATCTGATGTCCTAAGATGGAGGTCTTTCTACACAAACGAAAACAAAGCATGGAAACACCATTACCGAGAGGTATTTGATCAAGGCATTCGTGAGGCATTGTGCTGTATGGGACGTGTCAAATACTTGTATGCTTCTGCACTTCTGCTTGGCCTACAAGTCTGAATTCTTATGCATTTAATTGATTTTGCCTACTTCACATGCTTCAAATTCTAGGACTGTAATGGAAGAAGATGAAGTTTTCTCAGTGGCACAGTTACTAGGAGACCTTGTTTCTTATCGTGCATCTGGGAGAGGGCATCTAGAACTCTTGGCAGGTCTGTCTTGTTTTTGGATGGAACACGAGTTTCTTATGATAAATGATGCTATATTTTGTTATAACATTTTCATTAGAAGTTCATGCACTCTTCTCTAGCTTTGGAAATTAGTACCATGCTACATTGGGTACAATACTTGTAATTTGTAAATTGTTAATAGCAAGTAGTCATTTATTTTTGAAATAGATACCTTCCTGGCATCTTGATATTACGTTCCTCATATGAAGTGATTTAGGCGATATAAAATGGCCATTGATGTAAAATTTGTGAAGTTAAAATGTTCCATGTAATAGTTATGTGTAGTTCATTTGTCATTGTCCATTGATGTAAAATTTGTAAAATTAAAGTGTTCCATGTAACCGTCATGTGTAGTTCAATACCATACATTGGAGTGGACTATATAGATTGGTTGGAGATGAACAGAAAAAAGCTTCTCATGTTTTTCTATTTTATATTTTCCCTTGGTTAAATCCGAGGTCAATTAGAGGTGCAAAATATTAATCTTTAAGATTAGTACACTCCTAAAGAATTGGTTATTTGTTAACAAGTGTCGGTCTTATATTTTGTCTAACATACATGGGTGTAGGGTTCGGTTTTCTTTTTCATTTTGTGAGATTGTAAGGTTGAATGCATGGGCCTTTAAGGTTCATGTGACGTCCGCATCTTTGTAACGTCACAGATTTCACGTTAGTTAATATTTTGCTTCTTGCCAGTGGTTTTTTCCTCTAGGCAGTTATGTGTATTCTTTTATGAACTTTACGGATAACTAAAATCGTAAACAAATCAAGTTGAATCCAAAGGAAATGGACTCCAGCCAAAGGGACAGCCACACTGGAGCGTCGAGCAGAGAGATTGAAGACAGCCCAAACTTGAATTGAATTTGGGAAATTGTTGAATGGCAATGAAGATTGAAACTTGATAAGGCCTGCCTTGATGAATGCAAAAAACCAAGATATTACCCTATAGAAAATGAGGATGGATAGCAAAAACCGAAGAAACTCGCAGAACTGCCTAGATGGAGTCATTTGAAGCTCTATCACTTCCACTATACTTGGTTTTTGTTGATGATACTCCTTCCATCAGTGTCCATTTTACCACTTCTACTTGTCCCCAAAAGATTTCTATTTCAAGTTATAACTTTAAGATACATTGGATGTTCATAAATTATCCTTCCTCTTTATAATAAAAATTGTGTTGTTTATGTGCTTATGCACAATAAATATTTCATTAGTTTCATTGTAAACTGTAAGCTTTATGTCACAAGGATTGTAAACTATCAACTTCTGTACCTTAATCCGGAAGTAAAGTAAATACACCATATTTCTCAAGTGTCCTTATTGTCCATAAACCCCAGAAATCCAAGTAGAAGATGGGAATTTATGCATTGTATGTACAAATTTTCATTTAACACCAAATGTCATGCTTGATTTGCTTTGATCAGCATCTGCTATATTTATAACTCATCTATGTTCCTCTACTGAAGAAGATGTGATAGTGAATTTTATCGAGCCTTCTCCATAGCATGTTGTAGTTATTATTTTGCATGAATTGCTAAATTACTGTATCAGGGCTAGCTTTGCTGCAAAGGGAAAGCCTAATGCCTAAATATCAAGAAGAAACTGTGGAGGCACCTGAAGAACTGATTCAAGGAGCTGCTGATTTTCATCCATTCGCTGAAGCTGCCTATACGGTCTTTTCAGAACTAAGGTCTTTTTGTAGCTTATTATGATAATTCCTTAACACCAACTATTCTCTTGGTGCAGGGTCTTTTACTTGATGTTGGAAGGAATCCTGTATTGTTTCTTTGTGCATGGTTGTATAGGCAAGGGATTTTGACCCCTTGGACTTGGAATAGGTCGACCCACAATAACTCCTTTTTGGTGCAAATCATTTATTTTGTAATTTCCCTTATCATCTCTCCCCTTCCTGTTTATACTGTGTATAACCATTTCTGTGTTCCTATATCAAATGATCGCCACTTCACGTCCTGACATGCAAGCAGTGGAAACAGGATGTCTACAAATTTTTGGTGCTTAGAGAATTCTCAGTTATGTGGTCTTGGTTTGTACTACGGGTGTTAAAAGCGCTTACCGTTCATGAATAATCATAAAGTGAAGATCAACTTCTAATTGCTCGGTTAACTTCAAAAGCGTGAACGAATGCTAACTAAGATCCATTGTCACAATTATTGTAGCTTTATTTTCAAATACTCCCAACCCAACAGTAAGGCATGAAATTATCTGAAGAATTTGGTGATTCATTCATTTGCATTTCTTTTCTGTGATTAACTTATTCAGAACATTTGTTGGGAATCTTAGATTGCAAAAGAGAGATTCTCAACAAATATTCTGAATATGTTCTGATACTCTAGTCATACATATGCTATTTTTCTTGTGGTGCCACTTCATTTATTATAGTCCCTCCATCCATAATAGTTTGCAACCTTAGATTGCACACATAGACTTACAGGAGTTATTAATCAAATGTCCAAAAATCTTCTCTACCCTTCAAAATTATACATGGGAAGGAAGCTGGTGGACCAAAATCAATCCTATCAATAATTTGTAATGATGAACATGGGCAAATATATAATGTTAGATTGAAAATTTACAAGTAATTATATGATGCAATTAATACTGAAAATTCCAAAATGGAAACAATCATATTTTTCACAGGATAGAGGGAGTACGATATATAATATGATCTGATAAAGCTTACATTTGCCTTGGTCTAAATGGTAATGGTGAATCTTGGCCGGGTTCGCCTTTGAATTCAAGTTGTTAGTACTTGCCCATACAATCATGACTTTACATTGTTGTAGAAGTAGAACATGTGTTCATTTCTTCCATATGTATACCAACATTTCCACCTTCCTGTAGGCTTCCCAAACTCAAAGGTGACAATTGGTGGCGAGGTCATGCAAGTGCTTTTCTGAGATATGTAAATTTGCCTGCTGAAGTGCTTCGACAAGGCCGTGTTTGTCAGGTCCTTGTAAATTTCTGGTTACATATTTTCGTATATATCATATGCTACCAATATTCAGGAGTCGATATTTCAGACTGATGACACAATCAGCTAACTGATCGTTTTCCTGCTGGTATTGTCGCTTACAGTTGGTTAGAGGTGTGATTTGAACTCTGTTTGTCTTGTGCACGATGGTGCACCTGTATGTACTTGCGTTCTACTAAGGTGTTCATGTTTGTTGTTACTTTCAGTCTGTTGCTTGCAACTGTAATTTTCAGTGTTTGCTATACACATAATGATGCACCTTAACATGGCTCTCTTCATGCGTGTTCGCATGCAAGGGAGATGATAGCTTAACATGCAAGTATAAAGAAACTGATGGATTCACACATCATGCATCCATGCATGTGTCATTTCTGAGTGCTATACTTTCTCTTTGCAAAATTTAGTGACATCATTATCCTTCATGTTCATGGGTGTCTCAAACTTGTTTAGTTTAAGAGTTGAAGTTACTTGATAACCAGTTTTCACATGTTGTTTATCCATGTATTACAAATTTGCGTTTGTTGCTTCAGGCAAGGTGTGAAGCTGCATACTTTGTTGTGGTTCTCCATCATATAAAATCTGTTGTGATTTGTGTGCGAGGAACTGAAACTCCAGAAGATCTCCTAACTGATGGTTTAAGTAGGGAATGCATGCTTGCTACAGAAGATATTGATGGTCTGATATAGTATGTTCTCTCCTGCTTCTTTTCTGACTATGCATTTGTATTCTGTTTAATGCTGCCTTGTTAAATTACATCTTTCCTCTTCCCCCCCCCCCCCCCCCCTCTCTCTCACACACACAACAATACATTGTACAGTAATTGGAGAAATTTTAGCACATGAACTTGTCCTTCCATGGTCCGTTATTCAAATGGGAGTATTCATTTAGGCAAAATAGATAAAATGATCACTGAACTTTTATGGTTTGTTAACGTGCATACCTCAAGCAAATTTTTATTTTTGATCAACCATATACTTAGATTCTCACCACCATATCAGTGATATCTTTTGCTTCCAATTCTCATCCAAATTAACAAATTGAAGTGAAGATTGAGGAAGTTAATTAATCTATTAATTGAAAAAGACCATTGCTTATGAATGAAAGCACATCTATTATCACACACTTGAATTTGTGAGATCCCACTTTAGGATGGCAACGCGGCGGACTTTAGGGGTGTAGGCTTGCCTCACCCAGCCCTGTATGCGGCATATATGGGCTGTCCAATAACAGGTGTGAGACTGATATAGGGGGGATCTTTTAGAACCGGTCCGTATGTAGGACGGATTGAGGTGTAGCTCAAAACCCGTACTATCCCACATATACATATATGTATACACACACAAGCATGTGCGTGCATGCACACACATATGTGTTTGCATATATATGTAGATACGTATACATACATACACAAATACCCATACATATACACACAGATACAGAGTACAAACATACACACATATATTTTATATGTAAGTTTTTTACAAGAACACCTCATATGGATTTCTAATTTCTATAAGTTGTTTTTCCTTCTTTTTCATTTTGTTTTTTCGTTTGGTTGTTTTTTTTAGTTTACATTTCGTTTGTATTCTAAATATAGAAGTTGTAAAAGCTCATTAAATTTAAATTGTTGGGGTTGGGGCAGATCTTGTAACAACCCGGCTTTAGGGGGTAGATGTTTTACCGAATAAAACAAACATATATATATATATATATATATATATATATATATATAAGGTCAGGTTCAGGGGAAAACCTCAAAAACGGAAAACTAAGGAACACTCTGGTAGCCCTTCATCTGGACGGTATGCACTTGTGCATACAAGTAATTTGTAACATGCACACGTGCATATGCACAAATGCATAATGCACACGTGCATAAAAACCAAAAAACAACTTAATTTACTTGTATTCACAAGTGCATACCGTCCAGATGAAAGACTACCAGGGTGTTCCTTAGTTTTTCATTTTTTTGGGGTTTTCCCTTGAACCTCCCTCTCTCTCTCTCTCTCTCTCTATATATATATATATATATATATATATAAACAAGTAACTAAATAGTTAAGTTTTATTGACATAAAGTGAAAAGTAAATACATTGGAATAAAGTTCCAATGATATAGGAAGTAAAAAAAATTATAGTGACTATATTCCATATAGCTGTCAAAAGCTATCTAACAATATCAAGAAAGGTCTTTGTATTGATCACTGAAGGGGAAATGACTAAAATATTGGAATGAAACTTTCCCTAAAAGAAAAGGAGATGTTACGTTTATTTTAGGACACCCAAAATGGAAGTTGTTGCATTTATTTTGGGATAAAGGGCAGTATTTACGAGTAACATTCTTTTAACTTGGTCTTTTTTCCTGCATATGGAGTGGCTTATGTCTCATCATAACATTTTCATGACCAGAATTCTTCTTCCTCCTCATCCCTGTCACAGTGATAATGTTATTCCGCCAGGTTCAGCATATTATGGGCACTCCGGTATAGTGGAAGCCGCACAGGATCTGTATGTGCAAATTGATGGAAATCCTGAAAACAAAGGTATGGAATGATCTGTTGCTTGTTGATTGGAACTGTTTAGGGTGGAAACATTTATGAACAGGAATCCCCATAGTATGTTTCACACACCTTCCATCCCATGAAATTTCAACAATCTCTGTTGTGGATATCTCATGAAAACTACAACATATTCGTTTTCCTTAAAAAGTAAGCATGTGATGTCTTAATTGGTAGTGTTCATAAGTTTATCCAAATATGCCTCCTCGCATTGTTGTCAAAATCTGTGAATTGAATTGTGAACTCAATTTTCCCTAGAATAATTTGTTTTATGTACCATAATTACATACAGACACAAAAAGTAGGCATGTGATGTGTAAACCAATCTTTACTTGTAAATCAACATGAACTTTCTCATTCCGGTTATTGGTTGTTTCTATTTTATGAGATACCAACAAAAAAATTCGGTCATGTGGCTGCTAATATGTTTTTGGTCAGTAAACTCTTCATAAAAGTCTGTAACAGCGGCACAAATAAGCTAAGAAATCGAGGCTAAATTTTATGGAATCGTGTAATATGGTTCAGTTCACCAACACAATGATGAATTGCCAATATGCTGGTGAACCAAACAAGATACTTCATTGCTGGGAGCTCATACTGTTTTATTCGTGAATCGAATTCGTACAATTCGAATTGCGAATCAGAATTCCAGGAAGGCGGATTGCTTACTTCATTGCTGGGAGCTGGATGTGAGTGTGAAGGGTATAACCTTCGTGTTGTGGGACATTCCCTTGGAGGAGCTATTGCTGCACTGCTAGGATTGAAGGTCTGTTCCCATACTTCCATTTAGAGTAAGTTAACATTTGGTCTCTGGATTTACTGTCAATCTGCAGGTTAGTCCATGGACCTCTTTTGGCCTGAGTCCAAAATCAACTATTTTGTAACAATCAAGTCCATTTGTCTAACACTGAGTATCCATTAAGCAGCACACATGCCTTGCAAAATGCACGTCAGTCAGGCGCATTTTTTGTCCTTTTAATGCCTAATCTTTTATATATTTTTTTTTCCTTTTCTGTATTTCTTCTGTTCCATCTCCTACCTCATTTTATCTTCTGTCATTTCTTTATCTTTTTGCAAACTAAATCTGAAAAATACAAAACATTACCAATGAACTTGAATCAAAACCTAGATCTAACCAGGAACACCAGATCCATACTCGAAAGAAAAAAATTCAAATGCAAAATCCGGTATCAAGTTTCATATAATTCACCAAAAGTTTTCACTAATGTCAACCAAAAAGCCCATTTTTTCCAATCTAATAGTTACCAAACTTTGTCTGGTCTTCAAGTGGTTTTGCATCATCAAGTGGTATCATGGGACAAGAAACTGCAAATGCTATGGGAGGCAAAAGGCTGAGAACCTGTGGTAGCTGTAAAAGAAAGTGTGTTCAATGTTATAATGTTGCCAATGACTTTTTCTTATGCCAATATTTTGATGCTTTGTTTCACTCAGCGAACTCTTTACTACCAATTGATGTCCCGAGTTAATCACAACTAATTTAGTTTGAAATGAAAAGCCAAATACGATGGTCAAGAAGTCAATCACTCTCCTTCCTGCCCCCTCCTTGACAAACTAAACAATAGAGGGGGATTGTAAAATTCATAATTTTGTATGAAATGCGGTTACTTATCCAAATCATCTGTCTCAAACATCCAATGTATTTCTAATTTTCTCATTCTTATGAACAGTTATATGGACGTTATCCACGATTACATGTATATAGTTATGGGCCGCTTCCATGTGTAGATTCAGTCTTAGCAAATGCATGTTCAGGTTTTGTCACAAGGTAATCTTGATACAATACTACCATGCCTTATTATTGTCCTTGTTGTCGTCCCAACTAGTTATTGGCAGAGTTTCATATTGTCCCTATCTGCTGCAGTATCGTGTATGATAATGAATTCTCATCACGCCTTTCGATTGCTTCAATCATGAGGTTACAGACAGCTGCCATGCTGGCACTATCAAACGACGCAGATGCTGATTCAGCCGTAATTCATAAACTTGCTCGCCGGTTTCTTTCAGTAAGCACCTATCTGTGGACCAAGCGTCAGGAAGAGCCTCCAGCTTCAGGATCGAGTCCATTGCCACTGAGAAGAGAAAGCAAGCATTTTAATCAGGGTGAACTTTTGCATGGTACTTATTACTATCATGTTTCTCTTATGCATATACCAATGCGAATTCTCAGATAATTTATCTGTGGACTGTAAGCCGGTCTACGGCTTGTAAATCCAACTCTTTGCTGAGTTGTGGCCTGTGGGGAAGTGAGGTTTTGTCATGTCTTATCTATTTACTAGTACGAGGGGTAGAGTCGGGTTCAAACGAGAATAAAACCTATTTAAAAAAACACGAGAACGGCAAATCACGTGCAAAATCACATGTGATTTTACATTAGCGGGAAAGTCGTGCAAAATCAGGGTATGCGGGCGACTTTTTCCACGACTTGAGGTCGCGGCAAATTCGCGGGAATCACATGTGATTTTGCACGTGATTTGCCATTCTCGTGTTCTTTTAAATAGGTTCCGTTCTCGTTTGATCCTCCCTCATGAGGGGTAATCTTCCTACTATAAGTGTACAACTAAGTTCACAATTATATTATGAGAATCCCAGCAATGTGACACAGTGTAGGTTTGCGGAAGGGTCAACAAGCGCCTAAACCCTTTGATAGACGAGACTTACGAAAAGTAAAACTCAAAAACTAAGAGAAAAACTCTCAAGGAGAAGAATTGTATTGATTAATTAAAACTTTATAATACTGAAAACAAATAAACCCCATTTATAATCTAAAACTAAAGATAAATATAGAAACTTAAATTCAAATCTAATCCTAAACTAGAAAAGATAATGATGGAAAATTAAACTAATAACATAATTAGGATAATTACTAAGGAAATAAAAAGAAAAAGAAACTCTTAAGAAAAAGGAAACAAAATACGCTTGGATATGGCTTTCAAAAGAAGGTTCGGGCTAGTTCACGCTAGTTTAAACTAGCGTGAAAGTCTTGGTAGCTTCTGGTGGAAATTTGAAAACAATGTTGGGGTGACTTTCATGCTAGTTATAGCTAATTAGCTATTATAACTAAAGTGAAAGTCACGGTAGGCGTTGTTTACCCTTTTTCCCCGTTTGAGCTGTTCCTCGATTTCCATGTCATCCTCTCTATATCACAATGACCATGGATGTAATGATAAACCTGCGATTAGGTTTACCTGCATAAGACATAACACCAACAAAAAGTGGATGGGGTAGTAGTAAAATATATAGCTGTACAGGGGGTATTGAGTAAATAGTAAAGATTAACTACCATGTTCGCTTTGAAATGGGGAGGGCACCAAGCTATTTTAGAGGTTTTATAGAATCGTCGAGAGGGGAATAGGGGTATTCTGTTTTGTTGAAATCATATAGGCGAGAGCCTGGGAGAGCATCAGCCTCTCGAAATCCGGAACCATTGGAAGCATTCGGTTAATAGTAAAGAAATACCCAGAAACTTACCTATGAATTCTCCAATTTGTAAACCTGAGGGCTAGCTCAACCGATAAATAAAGGTTAGGCCTTGGGGCTCCTACCCGTAGGTGCCGGTTCGAGTCTCCTCAAGGCCACTAGGCATTTTCGTAGCTGTTATCTTCACCCATGGGATTAGTCGAGGTGCGCGCAAGCTGGCCCGGACACCCACAAAATAAAAAGAACTCACCAATTTGTTTTTAAGTACATCGTGTAAGCAAATGTTGAGCTGCATAAATACTGTATTCATTTAGTTGTCTCATGTCTGTTTGTACTTATTAATCCTGACACTAAGCCACTGACAATCACTGTAGTGAGCATCCAGGAACCAGATGAAAATTTCAGCCTTTGGCATGATATGGACATGGACGATAGTTCAGATGATGATGGTGACATAATTAATTCATCAGAAAGATTCTCTAATCGTTTTTATCAGTCTCCTGATGATCTGAATTCGCGTGATAATCTTGTAACACGGTTTATTGAAGCTATGCCATCAAAAAAAGGCGAGCAATCTGAGAACTTCAGAGAAATGTTTTTGCCAGGTCTAGTCATTCATATAGTACCCAAGAAGAAAAGCTTTGATATACCTCTATATAGACGATGGAGTACACCAGATGCACGATGTGGGTATGAAGCTTATGTGGCGAACAGGGAAGCCTTCATGGATATGATTGTATCACCTTCTATGTTTATTGACCACCTACCATGGAGGTAAATCATCTTAACACACTTTTTCGCATGTTAATGTTCAAATGATCCGCTTTTGCATAGCAATATTCAAGAACTTGGATTGCTTCCCAGAAATGGATGGTGTTAAATTACGTAATAAATATGATATATAATAACAACATATGTAGTTGGATACAACCTAATAATTTAGAAAACACATAACAAATATAAGGCAATCTTTTGAATGATACAGAAGACAGAGTAAAGACTAATGATTCATTTAGAAAAACTGAAAAAGTAAGTGAAAGTTAAAGAACAAAATAAACAAATTAAGAAAAATACATCAAGAATTCAGGTAGATTAACATTATGGATAACTTTTTACACTTTGTGAGTCAAAAGAGGAACCATTATACTGTTTAGAGCACTGGGTAGAACTGTTAGATTGTTGGGTCATCGGTTTTACCTTAACCTTTTTGGATCTGGGTTTGGTGAGATTTGACATAGAAGTATGGCACAAGTGCATCCAGTTGGGAAGGGGTGCATTATTAAACCTTGTTGCATAACACAATAAAGGGGGAGGAAATGATGAGTGGTTATTGAAATTTTAGTAGCATTCACTCAAATTTTACATAAAATAGCTATGCCATATCTATATTATCTTATAAAGCATTTAGTAAAACTCTTAAATTTCGAGAGTAGAACATCTATGGAACATTAAGTACAAACCACTTGTAACAAACGTTACGGTATATTGAGAATTTTTGGCTGAAAGCATCTCCCACGTAGGTGGAGGCCTGGAGCAACAAAAGGTCGAGAGGGCTCCATATCTGTCAATGATTTGGTTGCAAAGCCCTAATCAAGTCCATTTTAAGTATCTTATCCTTTTTTTTCTTGTCTCTTGTAATAAATTGTAAAAAGACGAGTTAAGTATTTGGAGAGTGTGAGCGTAATTGGAGGGTGGCTTGAGAAATTAGTCTGTACGATTTCACATAGTGGATTATCTCTCTGAAGGCTCATGCTTGCAAAAAATCATAAAAAATAATATCAAAACAATTAACATATTTAGCCATTTATGTTCAAACATTTTCAGATTTTCTTTTTTTAATAGGGAATTGCATTAGTTTTCTAATATTGGTTTACAATAAAATTTTACATCTTGTTGCATCACATAGTACACAACACAAATAGTGTTTTACAATGTACAAGTTACCTCGTTGGGTGCTTGCCATTTGATACCATCTTCTTTAATACACTAATAATAATACCATTTATTCATTCTCAGATGTTCCAATGCCCTGAAGAAAATACTTGAAAAGCACCATCTTCAACAAGACCCTGTCGGTGTGAGTTTAAGACCATGCTGAATTAACCAACCCCTGGGCCAACAAGGTACCAATCTGAGAAGCAGATACATTGTCTACAGGTATCCATCCATATCTATACTTTTGTTGATTCAAAGCTTGGATCATTTGCCATAGTTAACAGAATCACTAACCATTAACACCTACCATGCTACGCTCACAAATCTAGGATGCAGTTTAGTAGCGTTAGTTTTCGGAAAATATTAACTGATCTGATAACTGTAGTTTCAAACTTGTATTAAAGAACAATTAGGAGTTGCAGCATATTATGTAGTTGGGCATATTTATATATGTAGATATATTGTTTTGAAGTTAAGAGGTCTATATATCTGTTTGATTTATGGCATATATATATATATATATATGTGTGTGTGTGTGTGTGTGTGTGTTATACTTGAGGATTTGTTGCATGACCATACTCAACATAAGAGCTAGCTATGCTAACTTAGGGCTGTGCACATTTCAGTCCACACTGAGTAACCTGGCTAAACCACATTTTTTTGCTGGTCTGGCAATTATGTAATCGGCTGGTTGGTTTGAAATTTTGATAACTGAGTCATCCAGTTTGATTTGGTTTGGTTACCGGTTTGAATTTAAGTATTTTATTTTGAATTTATATTTATAAAAGTGATAAAGTTAAGTGGACTCATTTATGAAACATAAAGAGTTTTATGATCGCGATATGTAGTTTATAAAATGAAAAGATTTACAGAATGTAGATGTGGCAGGAAAGGAGCATGATGTAACAGTTTAACAAAGACGTATGACTATGGATGCTTTTATCAGGTGTTTTAGAGGTTGCGTTAAAGTTCTCTAATCATGGTTCTATATGATTTGATCTTGAGTCGAGGTTTCTACCACCGTTTCGGGTGGTTCTTTTGGTCCTTGTCAGATTTTAAAATATGGATTGAGATAGACCGGACTGCTAGGGGTTTTATATACGTTTATCCAAAATATATCTTATATGAATTTATATTATCTTTTAGTCCATGAGTCGAGCAAAATGACCCTTGACCCAAGCTGCTCGAGTAGGCTCACAAGCTACTCAGGTTTTTTTATCTATTTGCTTATATCTCGTGGTGCTAGACATAAAAACTTGCTTATAAGACATTCTTTAAACTTATAAAATAGCTACCGGATATCAGGATTACAAGTAGATCCTAGCCTTCTTGGAGGTCGTGTATGGCATGATCCAAACGTATCATTTGTGAGATTGACAATTATTTTCATGGTTAAAGTCCAAATCAAATGATCAAACAAGTGATAGTTGCAGCACTTTATTTCTCACATGAAAGTCAGTGTAATGATTACAAACATCCCTTTTTGGAGTACCAATAACTTGTTATTACAGAATTTACTTCACCCCTAAAATAAAATGTATGCAATATATTATGCGATTATAAATTTTATACAGAAAACAAACAATCAAATACATAGTATCTATGTGATAAAACAATTTATCTACGTTCACCGCTGTTAGGATAATTATCGTCATAGTAACTACATAATTGGTAAGGTAATGAGAGATTATGTTATTGTTTGACTTATGTTTACAATGAAAGGGTACAAGGATATATCTATACTATATTATAAAGATGGCATAAAAAACTCTTAAAAACAAGTTTTAAAGCTTAATGTACAGCTATGTAATGCTAATTACTTAAAAAACAACCATTAAAGTTATATGTATTACACTTAATACTATTTATTAATTTTCAATCATTATCTCTAACCATTTTAACTCTCCTAAAATCATTTCCCACTTAAATATAGAATTAAAATCAAATTTTAAATATAAAAATATAAAATATAATTAAAAAAATCTAACAGAATATTTTATAAAAATAAATTATATTATTAAATCAAAATAAATTACATTATATTATTAAGTCTAATTAAACAAATTTATATAAAAAATCATTATCAATCTCTCACAACCAACCAAAATCGTAATGTAAATCGACAAAAAATAGAAAATAAAATGAAACATAATAATCGTGATGTATCTAGCAGCATTGCACGAGTACACTTCTAATATATATATATATATATATATATATATATATATATATATAGGGGTTGTTTAATTTGCAACCCTTAAAAATGTTGCAACCCTTGCAACCCACATCTTAACCGTCGGATTCATGATCGACGGTTATAAATAGATATGGGCCCAATATTTTTAATTAAAAAAATAGAAAAAGAAAAATAAAATAACCGTCGATCATGAATCCGACGGTTAAGATGTGGGTTGCAAAATATCCTTTCACTATATATGTGTGTGTGTGCAAGAAACCTAGGAAAAAAAAAACCCTAAAAGAGAAAACCCGAAGGGCCAACGGGCTAACTGGGCCTAAGTAAATAAATACATATTTTACATTCTAAGAGGTAAGATAAGACTGTTTTCTTTCAAAAATTTGGGTTTTGGAGGCCATGACATAACAACGGTAGCATCTAATCGGTGGCGGATCCGTGCATTAAAGAGGAGGTCAGGAGGGGAAGAGCCCCCAATCACTTCGACCCTAACAAAGTAAAGAGAAGGTCCTCTCTTTAACAAGTCGTGTCATATATCTTGCCATTGGCGCTTAATGTATATCTGGATACGCCACTGTCCGTTACTATGTATGATGATGTTGAACCTTTGGTTTGGGTTGATGGTTGTTTGGTGGGGCTGCTTGTGGATGATGACCTTAGAGATGGGGTTTGGTGGATGGCAAGATAGATGGCTTGAGGAATAAAATAACATGAAGCATGTGACTTGTTTCTTGTTTTTTTTCATCCCTTTTTCCTCTCATCCTTTTGCAAAATACAAAGCTGGGTGCTTATTTTAGTGTCAACTGAGTTGACTCGGCCAGCTCATTAGGTGAATCGACCATCATATTCGTACTGAGTTTGGTTAAATAAGTTTTTTTGAGTTGACTCACCCCTAATTACAAACATTGTATTTTTTTTTAAACATATAAATTAACTAATTTGCCAACTCACATGGGAGATGATATAAATTTTATTTGTTGAAAAATGGGTTAATTTCTCTAGTTAGAAGTTTATGTATCTAACAAAATATACAGGTCTTTTTCATACTGTTTATTTGATATTTTATTTCATGATTTCTTCGATTATGAGTTTCATTTGCTTACGAAACAACGTTAAAAACCTATACACTAATTTATTTAACTTTTTATGAATTATTTGAAAAGTCCAAAATTTGTGAGATCCGTAAAAACTTTTACCTAAGGTATCGTTTTACATGATATTTTCCATCTAAGACAAACATTTAATGTATTGATGAACATATATTTGTTTCACAATGTGTTTGTTTCATATGTATTCAGATCACAATGTGAAACTTTTTTACGTGTGTAACTTTTGTTTCACAAACATGCTAAAATGGTTTACATTGTGAAACAAATATATGTTAATGAATATTTTAAATGCTAGTCCTAGATGCAAAAAATTCATATGAAATAGTACATGATGCACTAGTTTTCAAGGTTATTACAATTAGGGGGGCTCAAAAAACCGACCAACCCGAAAAACCCGGAGAAAAAAAAAACAACTCGAGGTAACCAGACATTTAATCGATACAAAATTAGGACAACCTGAATCTATTGGGTTGATATTGGGTTAGCTCTAAGTAACCCGATCAACCCGATAAACGTTTTAGCGACTTCTCTTAAATTATTTGTATTTCTCTTTAATATTTATAAGTAAGCAAAAACAAATCGGCAATAACGAGCAATGAAACTTATAAGAGAACATTATTGGAAATATATATGTAATACCTAAATATTTGATGAAATTGTATATTCTTTTGAATGATGGATCATATTTCAAAGGAAAATTTTCCTTATTTTTATGTTTTCAATATTATTTTTACTTTATTTAAACACAACCCGACCAACCGAATGGCTTGGGTTGCACTTTTATTTGGGTTGAGTTGAGTTGAAAATTCTCAAACCACCAACATTGAATTAGGTTGTTGAAATGCCTTCAACCTGATCAACTCAACCCGTAAACACCCCTAATTACAATTTTATAGATTCTCAAAAGAAGTTCCCTTCTTTTATATAGAAGAGAAAATAAAGACGAACATATGTTATTATTGTACACATGAATTTAACTGATTTATTATTATATGAGATAAGTTTGGCTTTTTGAATTAGTGGGGGAATCTCTCATTGATTTGTTGACTTGTAACATATGCCATGCCCTATCTATCTATCTATCTTGTTGATATTTTTAGAACAAGTTTGGCGTTAGTAAGAAATGAAATGAGTGAAGGTTTGCTAAGTGGTCCTCATGGTCCTTGTCAATTTGGCTCAACCCTCTTAATAGTTCAAAACACCATCATGATATCACTCAATTGCATTCTCCCCCATACCCTTTTCAGTCTTTCTCTTTTTCTTCCTTTTTTTTAATCCTATGATCATAGGGGTAATATAGTCATTTCATCTATATTGTCGGTTGACTTCGTTTTCGATACGATATGCTTGGTAAATGGTTTGTTCTTATAAATATCGATGGATTTGAGTATGAAGGTAATCAAGTATTTCATATAACTTAGAAAAATGTCAGTTAAATTTTTGTTTGATTGCATTTGAGTATATTTTGTTTCTGTAATCTTTTTATATCTCACTATGAGGGTAGTTTTTTTTTTTTTTTTTTGAGTGTATATGGCTAGTTGACTTGAGGTTTTCTTTGTAATTTCTAATGTAATTTACACAATTAGTACTTATACAAGTTATACCGAGATTATTTTATATAACTTTGGGTGTTCGAGTCTATTTGCGCACACAATGACTAATCCCATGAGACCTTGAAGTTAACAATCCAGATAAACCCTACAATTTTCTTAAGGGACTTGAACCGGTGACCTCTGAAAAATAAACTCAAAATTTTACCGATTGAGTTACTACTTAGGGTTATACCAAGATTCTTAGATAACTTGGGAAAGTCAAACAAGACATTTTTTTCTATCAAGTATTTTTTTATCATTTATCATAAGGGTATTATAGTAATTTCATCCTAGTTGTTGCTCGACTTAGGGGTTCCTTCTGGTCATGGATATAATAATACCTGATAAATATTTTAGTCATACAAATAAGTCGAAAAAGTCAACTAATTTTGTTCAGTGATACTGATGTGTTTTAAAATTTATACCGTAAGCGTACGGGAGGGGTAGCATACAGGTCGATCACAGGGAGGCAATAAACTAAACACAGACTCGTTCTAGACTATGGCCTAGCTACGAGAAATATCAATATTTTGATTTTTGATAATAAAACTAATTAAATAAACAAATAAACGAATGGAGCAAAACAAACTAACGAACATTGGGTAATGTCAACTTCAGATTTTGGTAATGGTGGGAATTCGTTATGCAAAATTACTTCAACCCTTTTTCAAGGTGGAAAAACTTTTCTAACCCAAGACTCATATTTACTTTCGCAATATGTGTACGTTGGGAAGAAACATTATGATTTAAAACGAATATTTTTCCCAATCAACGTCCCTAACTATTTATCATGTTAGGACCATTGTCATCAACCAATTTAATCTAAGTAAAAGACCGAACCTTCGTTCATATCTAAAACTAATCAAATTAACTAAACGCTTTGTTAAAATCAAATGACTCAACACCAACTTTCGTTAGATTGAAATCGATTAAAATCCAACACCGGTTTAAAAATAATAATTGGTCAATACCACAACTTCAATCCAAAGAGACGATTACCCAAATGAACGAAAGTTAAACTACGAAATAAAACGTAAACATAAATATAAATAAAACAATACAATTAATCTATGAAAACTATAAAGATCGATCCAAGGATAATCTATGAAAACTATAAAGATCGATCCAAGGAGTGTTACTCTCCAATAATCGTTTTAACCTATGTGGTAAATAAATTTAAGAACAATGCAAAAATTAAAAAGGGAGAAGTAATATGAGGAGTAAAACATTAACAATAGATAAATGTGAAATTTAACTAAACTAGAAGCGTACTCGCGCAATGCAGCGAGATACATCACGATTTTAATGTTTCATTTTATTTTTTTTATTTTTGTTGATTTACAGTACGATCTTGGATAGTTTTGAGAAAGTGATAATGTTTTTTTTTATAAATTTGTTTAATTCAGACTTAATAATATAATGTTTTATAATAATATAATGTTTTATATATAAAAAAATAAGTATTTTGTTAGAATTCAATGATTATCTTATATATTTTAATGACATCTAGAAAAAATAACCAATTACATATTTAATAATATAATTAAAACAAATTTATAGTAATATAATATATTAATTAATAGTGATACATGAAAAGGTCTGCATAAAAGGAAGGTCGTGTACATAGCAAATTAATAGATGTTAGAAGTCTGCAGTAATAATATGTATCTTGTGCTTTGAAACTTGTAAATTAAAAGATTTTTAAAATCTTGCATAAAATATGGTACTTTGTGCCTAACAATTTGTATTTAAAAGTTTTTTATCCGTGCTTTATAATATAGTATAGATAATAAATTGAAATATAAAAATAAAATATGGAGAAAATGAAACATTACAATGGGTGTCAAATGTTAGACGAGAATTTGTTACATTTCATCTTTATCTTCGATCCACCGAAACATCACATTTTCTTCACATCTTCAAAAAACTCAAGAAACGACATATTACAAATAAATGAAAAACTAAACTAAATCTAAAATCTAAAATCTAAAATCTAAACTAAAATCTAACAATCCATCATAAACAAAAACATAAAAGATTAAAACAAAAACTAAAAGGAAAAAAAAAAAAAGACAGAAAGAAAAAAAAGAGAGTAAACTATGATTTTCGTCCCTGTGGTTTGATGTTTTTAACAATTTTCGTCCCTGGTCTTTAAAAACTGTTTTTTTGTCCCTGTGGTTTCCATTTTGCTTCTATTTTCGTCCCTCCATCCAATTCCTTTAAATATCAACGTTAACTCATCTAAAAAATTTACATATTTGGTCCTTGTACTATTCCATCTTTTATATTTTTATCCTTAAAATACATAGGTTACATTTTTTTTTTACTTTTTACTTTTTCTTTCTTTGTTATATTTCATAAAGACATTTATTTTTCTATTAACTATATTATATATTTTCAAAATTGTTATAACTTTAATTATAAAAATAATCAAATAATTTCATTAAAATTATTGACAAGTACATGACATTGTTTTTTCAAAGGTTTAGGTTGAAATCTCGTAAATTTAATATTTTTTTATCTATTGGTTTATTAAATTTTTTTATTCATTTTAAATTACCATTATTGGAAGAAGTTTAATAAAATTCGAGAAATAAGTTAATTTTATTTTATAACAACCCGGATGTTGTTTTATTAAATGCATTTTACTCCCATTATTTCATATTTTTATTTAAACTTTATTTTTTATTAATTGATCAAATTTGTTTAATATTTAAATTAAACACACACATACATACATATATATATATATATATATATATATATATATATATACACACACACACACAAAGGTTCTAAATAGCATTAGACTTAAAGCTTGCGTCTGATGTCACGTAAACTCTGTGAAACGCCATGACCCAATACGTGCTTTTTGTAACACCATATTGTTTTTTTCTTATCATTTTATTGTTTTTTTTTCTAATATATAACATAATCTGAAATGTCCAGTATCATTAACTCATTGATTAATTATAGAAAACAAAGGTTTATAAACCACAAGGGTTGTGGCGTACTGGTTAAGACCCTAGGGGATGTGGTGGAATATCCTATTTGTCCAGGTTTCGAATTCAGGCGTACATAACAATTGTGGTCACTGAGGTTTAATCAGGGCTAATGTCTTACAGTCAATAATTTGTCAAAGGATTAGTCTAGGCATAGCCTAGGACACCCTTCAAAAAAAAAAGGTTTATGTGTATAACATTATAAATGATATATAAATTTGTCACCACAAGTTATGTCTCACGCTATTTAGAACCTTATATATATATATATATATATATATATATATATATATATATATATATATATATATATATATTCGGATTCAAACGAGAACATACTTATTTAAAATAATACGAGAAACTAACAAAATCATTAGTGGTTTTACATTAACGCACAAAAAAAGAACTTTGGTCGTGGCTTTAAGTCCGCATGGCTTTTTTGCACGTTAATGTAAAATCACTAATGAATTTATTAGTTTTCGTGTTCTTTTAAATAGTTATTGTTCTCGTTTGATCCTTCCTCCCTCCCCCCCCCCACACACTCTCTCTCTCTCTCTCTTTCTCTTTCTCTCTCTCTCTCTCTCTATATATATATATATATCTATATATATATATATATTTGTGTGTGTGAGTGTTTAATTTTGATTAATTAATAAAAAATAAAGTTTAAATGAAAATATGGAATAATTGGAGTAAAGTGCAATTAATAAAATCAATAGTCGGTTGTTATAACATAAACTAATTTTTTTCTCGAATTTTATTAAACTTCTTCCAATAATGGTAATTTAAATTGAATTAAAAGTTTTAATAAACCAATAGATAAAAAATATTAATTTTACGAGATTTCAACCTAACCTTTGGTAAAAAAAATGTCATGTACTTGTCAATAATTTTAATAATTATTTGATTATTTTGATGGTTAAAGTTATAATTATTTTGAAAATATATAATATAGTTAATAGAAAAATAAATGTATTCATGAAATATAATAAAGAAAGAAGAGTAAAAAGTAGAAAAAGTAAAAAGTAAAAAGTAAAAAATATAAACTATGTAATTTAAGGATAAAAATGTAAAAGTTGAAATACTACAAAGACCAAATATGTAATTTTTTTTGGATGAGTTAACGTTTATATTTCAAGGAATTGGATGGAGGGACAAAACTAGAAGCAAAATGGAAATCACAGGGATGAAAAAAGCAGTTTTTAAAGATCAGGAACGAAAATCGTTAGAAACATCAAACCACAAGGACGAAAATCGTAGTTTACTCAAAAAAAAAAAAAAAAAAATACGGCGCTGCCGCCGTAGGGAGGAAGAGGTGAGTCCAACAAACCCTACATACAATTCATTATAAAATAAAGAAAATTTCAAAAATAACCCCTCAACTTTGCAGCATTTTCAAAAACTACCCTCTTGATTTCTTTTCTTTCCAGACTTTCTTTGTTGGATTTTATTCTTTGAATTTTGGCCCAACCTTGTCATATTTCTTGAATTGCTCCACCACATCAAAGATTGATCAAGTGCTTTAAAATCCATCACCATTCATGCTCTCGGTTCAAAATACGACGCAAACACAAAAGTACCAATGTAATATCCCTAATCGATTATTAGACGAAAATTAACTAAAAATATAATAAAATCTACGTGCAACGATTAAACTAAACACAATATGTAATTATAAACTAATATGAATGCATACACAAAATGCACTTAACAATACTAAGGGGTCGTTTACCCAAATGCTTACTCGGTAAGCGTTGATTGGTAGGAGTCAACACCTATAATTTATTTTTATCGGGTAAGATTATGGTACCATCAAAATGGTATCATATGTAACAATTTACCCGGTAAGCGTTTACTCGGGTAAGAGTCGTCACCCTCACTTACCGGGTAAGACTCTTCATCCTTATCATTGCACTTATTGGGTAAGTTTTTTGGTTCTTGTCATGTTCATCCAATGAAGAAAATTATCTGATAAGCACTTATCGAGTAAGTGTTTAGTAAACGACCACTAAATGTTTTTTAATCTTACTATCATAGGGCTGGGAAAATTATTTCATCAATTTACTTCTCTCTATAATCTATTTCATCCGTTCAAAAAATGTTAACATTTTTTATATTACTAAATAAGGTATTTTCGTCACTTATTTAAGTCAACATTTTTTATATTATTAAATAAGAGGTATTTTAGTCACTTATTTAAGGGGTATTTTAGACATTTAATTAGAAATTAAACATTTTTATCAATTATATGTTGAATCAAATATTATGAATGAAATAAGTACATGATAAATACACAGAGTCGTACAAATAGCATTTAATTGGTTCTACCACGATGTTTGGAACGTGAGTGTAAAATTACTTTTGAAATATCTGATACTCCTTTCGTCCTAAAATAAGTATCCACAATAGAAATGACATACAGATTTAGACATGCATAATGGTTACATTTTTTAGTTAACCAAATGACAAATTTACTCTTACTTAATTTCTCTCTCTTCACAACTCTTAAAAAATTTTGCATGCCTGAATCTAACTGGGGGTTGTGGTGGTGGACATACTAGATGAGGAAATAAAAAAAAGGATTCTATGTACTTTTTTTGTTATAACTAGGAAAGTTATACCTAAGAAAGAAGGGTGCATGATCTCGTGAATGGGTTAAGTCCTGCAACGAGCGCAACCCTCGTGTTTGGTGCCCTTGCCTATTGAACTACAATCTCAGGGGAATCAGAAGGGATCTAGCAAAAAATTTCGATTCTAAAATATCAACTGGTGGAGGAAGGACCCTATTAGACAATCCACCCCTTCTCTTTTCTTTTTCACATATAAGAAGTTTCGATGATGCAAAATGCCCTTCTCTTTTCTTTTTCACATATAAGAAGTTTCGATGATGCAAAATGGATCTTGTTCTATTCTTGATCAGAGATTTTCAGGATCCCGATTCATGGATCTCTCGGTTCGAGAGAAATAATTCTTTACGGAAGAAGAACAAGTTTTTTCCTTGACCTTTCCAAAAGTTTCTTCTATTTTGTGATAAGGGTTAATTTGAGAATTTAATTATCTGTTTTTGAAATTAGATACTTATATTGGGACAAATATAAATAGAAATGTAGACATTTATTTTTGGACGAAGGAAGTAATATTTAAGAATCTATTTTTTTTTTGTCAAAATGCCCAAAAAAGAAAAAATTGTCTTTGTTCCTATTTATTGTAACGGTAACCTTTTTTTTCTCAATTTTTGTAATAAACCTTCAATTCTTTCTATTTTGTACCCATTTTAAACGATAATCGGTAGATTTTATAACTATTGATAAGGTGGATGCCAAATGATCAAGTTATATTGTAATTCTTGATTATGTGACAAATTGCCACATCAAAATCAATCAATGTCTGGAAACTTGTTGATAATGTAAACTTGATATGAAATTAGAAAGAATGAACGTTTGTTACACTAATCGATAGAAAACAGTTGTGGCAACATTAAATAAGAATTAAGGCAAATTCCATTAGAGCATCTCCAACAAATTCTCCAAAATTGAGAATAAAAACTCAAAATCTAAAAGAAATTGCATTCAACTTTAACAATTTTTCCGTTTTGGAGATTACAACATTGATTATATTATTAAAGTATTTCATGCATTAACTAAAATATTAAACATTATTTTCAAAGTTTCTTATTGGTGGGAATATAATAAAAAAAATCTCTATCATGATAATCATTTTTGAAGAGTTATCCAAATTTGAAGAATTTCACATTCTCTCCTACTTCCTCTATTTTGAAGACAGGTTTTGGAGAATCTATAAGAGCAAATAATTTACCTAAAATCCTCCAAACCTTCATTTGTTTTCTATTTTGAAGAATCTGTTGAATATATTCTTGTCAGGGCGGACCTATTCATGAACGGGTCCCATGCACCCGTTCAACTGAATTTTGCAAGTAACATTTCTTTTGGTGTATGAAAGGAGTGCCCGCTAAACTTTGAGCGGTGCTCAAAGATAACAAAACACAATGAACATCAACCAAAAAAATAAAAAAAGTCCATTGAAATCAACCAAAAAACTTAGAGTAAACTACAATTTTCATCCCTGTGGTTTGACGTTTATAACGATTATTGTCACTGGTCTTTCAAAACTGCTTTTTTCGTTCCTATGGTTTCTATTTTGCTTCCATTTTCATCTCTCCATCCAACTTTGTTAATATTAGAGTTAATTCTTCCAAAATTTGATTGAGAAAATTACATATTTGGTCCTTGTGGTATAAAAATTTTACATTTTTATCTTAAATTACATAGTTTACATTTTTTACTTTTTTTATTAATTGTATTTCATCAAGACATTTATTTTTTTATTAGTTATATTGTATCTTTTTCAAAATTATTATAAATTTAATTATAAAAATAATCAAATAATTTCATTAAAAATATTGATAAACATAATATTTTTTTCAAAGATTTAGGTTTTAAATCTTCTAAAAATAATATTTTTTATCTATTGATTTATGAAAACTTTTTATTTATTTTAAATTACCATTGGAAAAAGTTTAATAAAATTCGAGAAAATAAAGTTAATAAAAAAAACAAAGTTTAAAGTAATAATAAAGTTTTATAATAGTTTTAAAAATATACAATATAACTAATAAAAAAATAAATGTCTTGATGAAAGACAATTAATAAAGAAAAAGTAAAAAATGTAAAAAATGATATACCACAATGACCAAATATGTAATTTTCTCAATCTAATTTTGGAAGAATTAACTCTAATATTAACAAAGTTAGATAGAGGGACAAAAATAAAAGCAAATTGGAAACCATAGGGACGAAAAAGCAGTTTTGAAAGATCAAGGACGAAAATCGTTATTAACATCAAACTATAGGGACGAAAATCATAGTTTACTCAAAAACTTAAAAATCCTTGGTAGAATTCGGCTAAAAACATATCTTAGCACTTTACGGCCTTTAATCCACTTTAAATATGCATTGCTCGACAAAAATCCTGGATTCATTACTGGTTCTTGTATTATGTTTTTTTTTTTTTTTTTTTTTTAAGATTTCTATTTTTTTTGGCTTTTTGTAAATGAAACAATGATGATGAGAAACCGTGTGAAGTGGATGAGACGAAGGAACACAAAATATGAATCATAACTTATTTTTTAAATGAATCCAAAAAATAAATAAAGATCTCGTTTTCCAATTGAATGAGAATAGGCCATGGGTACTCAATTACATGTACCAAAAGAGACAAAACTAGAAACCTAACCTCATTCACTCCCCCAACCACAATTCTCAACCAGGTGCTCTTAACTCTTGTTCTATTTAGCCCTCACATTTATGCTATCAAATTACCCTTTTAACCTCTTCACGGAGACAACGTTTTTGTGCTATCACGTACGTACCAACAGACTAATTCGATCAAAAACGAAGATGGGTATAATTGGGTTCGTATCTATTTCTTTAGTAGCAAAGGTACGATGTTTACAACGTACACGTCATTTTACTATTTACGTTATACAACCAATTTGTCTTGCTTTTTCAAGAAAGACGAAAACTTTACCAGTAGTTAGGCATATTCTACGAATTGTTCACCAAGTATCTAAAGCAAGCATCCCAAGTTTGAATTCAACGCTGAAACGGACGGTGTTTGGCTACCATCATGATATCGTCTCATTAATTACAAAAAATGACTCATGATTACTTATGGTAACTAAAATACAAAAAGGGAAGGTTTGATGATCCAAACCAAGAATAAAGGTTTAAATAAGAAAGTATGGTGTTGGTTCATTTTGGACTACCCTTGTTTGCTTAGACGATAAATTTACATATATATTCAAATCAACGTACCACTTTTTTTGTATGATGTACATGTTATTACAATACTACTCTTCTAGATTCAAATGAAAAAGGGTATATCTTTATTTGGGTCCCACTCGATGTTTTTTAAGTCTTTGGATTTAAAACTTTGATCAAGATAGGTTAAAGGTACAAATTAGAACTCTCTACTGTGTGTGATTGAGTGTTACATTTGTTCTCCTTTTACTACTACTTGTGAAGATGGGAATGGGAGGGAGGTTGATCCTCTTTTCATTTGGTCCTTGTAATTATGAGTCCTCTTTTCATCATTATGTTTTAGGTTGGTCCAAGAGAGGTGGTGGTCAAACATGTAAATGTGTGATGAGAGATCATTTTTTTTCAAAATTCCCATTTTACCCTTCATACAACAAATAGACATTATATTGCCCAATTAGCCTATATATATATGTAACTAGTTGTTTTCCCATTTAATTTCCTGCATTTTATGATCAAAAATCTCTCTCCCTTCTCACACACATTGGATTTAAGAGGTGAATAGAAGAAGATCATGTGTCTTTACACCTCCAAAGATAATCTTTATCATCCTTCGTATCTCAATCGTCATCAAGAACAACTCAAGAGATCAAGCTCCGACTTTCCCTGTCTACAAAGGTCAACTATCTTACTCTTATCTTTTTTTTTCTTTAACGTCGGGCAGTCAAAATTATGTTCGATATGCATCATTTATTCATGCAAACCGAGCATAATTCTAGTTCCATATAATATTGTATTAGTGATTTATATACATGAAATAGTTGTATACTATCTGACATGATGTATTGGTTGATCATGATCGTATTTTGTTCAATGTAACAGGAAAACAATTATGAGCAGGAAAAATCCTAGAAACAAGACAAGGATCTTGTTTGTCGTGTTGAAAAGAAAGATGGTAATGAAGAACTTGAAGTTGTACAAGCAAAACCAATGCATGATTGAAGAAAATGAGAAGCTTAGAAGAAAAGCACTTGTTCTTCATCAAGAAAACCAAGTCTTGTTTTCTCAACTCCAAAATGCCAAAATTAACCAAAGCAATATCAACACCAATGTCATATACTAAGTGTACCGATAATTTCTTATGTATTGTTGGAACCTGAGTTTCGCCCTTTTTACTGATTAAATATTGGAAAACATAAAGTTATATAAACTATCAACAATTACTGTATAATATCTGTTAACAAATATGTCTAAATTTACACGAACATTGATCAAATTTTATACATAAAAAAGTGAGATGTGAATGACTCCTTTCTCTTTCTTTGAGGCTCTCTCTCCAAAGAAAAGCTGTAAAATAATTTGTATATAGAAAGGGTATGTTGTGTTTTATGCTTTTAATGAGTAATAGTAATAATATTTGAATTTTCTTGTGGATTTCATCATATATTTATATAAACTAGTGTGTAAACCGCACGTTGCGCGGTAGCGTAAGTACTTTGTGTTCAATAATATGTAAACAACCATATAAATAATATTGGTTGGTAATATAACGATCTACAAATCGTACTCATATCTTTTGTAAAATTTCATAAGATTTTATTATTGGAATATATATATATATATAGTTAAGCAATAAATATATAAAGTGAAATAAAATGAGTAACATTAACGATGGAATGGTAGTTGCATAACTGAAACCACCACGGTTGTAGGCGGCGAATCTAATTGAATTTTTACTTTTTCATTTGATTTATTCGAGTTTTTTTCGACTTGAGACTGTTTTCTTGCAAGTTCGGTTTATCGACCAATAAATAAAGAATGCTCGAAAAAAGAAGTTTTTTTAATTTTATGTAAATGAAAGACAATATATGACACAATTAATCAAATTAAATAAATTTATGAACCAATTTGATTAGCTTAACCAATTAAATTGACGGTTTCCACGGTTTACAAAATTAGAGTGGTTTCCATTTGATCTCTCCCATATCTATACTATATTATAAAAACGACATAAAAAACTCTTAATTACAACATTTTAAGCACAAGTTATAACTAATTAAAGTCAATTACTTAATTTACAATTTCTTAATGCTTTGGTACAACCTTTCCAAGCACGATATCTCACATAATCATCTATTTGTGGAATGGATACTCATTTATTAATATAACTATTTGTTTTTTTTGTGGAGAAATTTATAAAATAGATTTTATATTAACATTATCTATTTTAAATGTAGATTTTACATTTAAATCTATATTAATGAGATATAATATAAAATCTTTTTCTTCCGTATTTTTTTATATTACATCTCATAATGATTTTTCCATATTTTATTTTATAAAATCTTTTTTCATATTTTATTTTATAAAATCTTTTTATATAATGAGATGTAATATAAACTTTTTTTTCTTCCGTATTTTTTTTTTTTGCTAATATAAAATCTATTTAATTTTATAAAATCTACACGTATTTTATATTAGCATAATATAAAATCTACACGTATTTTTTTTTCACGAGCATTAAAAGAAGAAAAAAGAAGGTTGATATGAGTTAAAAATAAAAAAATAACGAGATACACTAATAAATTATCGTATTCTTTAAAATAAAAATATTCCGCAATACTTTTCAAATTAAGCAAGTGTAAATAAAATAAAATAGAAACGATGTAGATATAAAAATATTCTTCCATATTTTTAATATATTTACATTTAAATGTAAAATCGAAAATAAAAATAAAATATTTTAAAATATTCTCTACATTCACTATAAATATATATAGCTTCTCTATGTATCATCCGAGTACAAGAAGAAGACGAACGGTCGGGTGTCAATGGCGGAACCTGCAACTGAACAAAATGTATTCCACTATATTTTTGTTTCTTTGAAAAACTACTTTTTTATATTTTATTTTATTTACTGAGATTTGTTTATATTTTTCAAAACCCACAATCATATTTTTCGAAGTAGGGGAATAAGATATATATACATATCTTTATTTTTATCGACTAATACTATATGAGGTCTTGAAGTCAATTGTCAGATAAATATGTTATGAGACATGTCGTTTGAGTTTTAAATAATATAATACAAAACAATTACCAATATTATTGCACAAAGTCATAACAACAAACGATTAAGAATAAATGCAAGTTAACCACTTATGAAAATACATTCGTTTTTAACATTGTATTTCATTAAATGTTAACAGAGAAATTACGTTTCATTTTAACTCGGTTCAATATTCTAACAAAAATTTTATCCTCCCGTGCAATGCACGAGCCCAACACTAGTATATATTAAAAACGAATTAAAATAATTGTACATATTAGTAATTGTAGTAAGTTATTGTTTTATAATTTTATATACTGATTTATTTTAATTTGATTTTTATATATTTTTTTATATGTTTTTTTTCCTATACATACTATTATATTGATTCTAATTTTAATTTTTTTGATTGTAGTAATTTTTATTTCAATTAACTGATTTTAATTATATTGTTTTATTTTAATTACTTTTGCTAAATGGTATTAAATGTAATAAATATTTCATTTATTAATAAGGAAATTAATAATAAGTATTTAATTTTATATTGTAATGTAGTGATTTTAATTTCATTTATATCTATAAATTTATTATTTAGGATTTAGAATGTTTTTTTAATTTGTATATTGATTACAATTTTTATTTTTATTCTAATTATATATATATATATATATATATATATATACTTTAACTTGAAAATAGTACAAATCAATATATAAAGTTTACTAAAGAAAATCGTACAAATCAATATATATACACCAATTATTCTAAATAACATATATAAAATGTAATGTGAATAATAATAATTGATAATGGTCATTTAATAACATTAAAATATGTAATGAGTGTTGTGTTAATAATAATTATTGATTATTCACTAATATATAAAAACAAATAAGAGTACTATGTAAATATGTAAGTTATATTATATTCAACTATCATAAGTATTTGATTTATGTATATTTTTTGCAATGAGATTTTTTTGTGTAACTAAAATTTTTCATCTTCATTTTATTTATTTATATTAATTAGAGTATTATTTTTAGTTGTTATGTATAAAAATATACATGTTATTATATTTAAGTGTCGTATAAATTAAAATTATTTATTTTAATAAGATTTTAAATGATTAATAAAATTAAAAATCTAAGAAAAAGTATAAAAGACATAAATAAATAAATAAAACTCTAAAATCCCAACATAAGTAAAAAAGAAATGTATGTCATAATTAGTCTTCTTAAAGTAAACTGAAAAAAATACAAATAATAGTTGAAAATTGATTTGTTAATGTTGTCTATAATTGTAATGTTTTCAAAATTCAGTTATCAAACCGTTGTTGCCATCTAAAATCACGACCACGAATAAACCCTCGGTTCCCTTGGAAAAACCTAAGAGAAATATAGAAGATAGAAGTAAAAATAAATAAATCTGAAATCCCAACAAAAATACAAAAAGAATAATACATGGATCAATATTCTTGAAGTAAACTTGAAAAAAAATTGTTAAAAGAATAATGATTTGTGTGAAAAAAACACATCAAGTGATGGAGAAATAGAAAAGAGTTTGCTTAAAAAATGACGGTTTGTGAAATGATTCAAATGAATATTACATCAAGTGATGAAGAGGGAAATAAAGAGTTCACCTGGAAAAAAAAATTGTTGAAGAATAACCGTTTGTTAAATGAAGAACACATAAGGAAATTGATAGAAAGAGTTCACCTGAAAGACAATTTTGTGGAATAATAACTGTTTCTTTTGTGAAATGAAGAGCACATCAATTGATATGAAAAGATATGACAAAAAATTAGTGATCAACAAAGCATGAGAAAACAAAATGAGCACATGAAAATTTTGGATGTTTCACCTTCAAAAATGAAGATGAATATGTTTAAAAGTTAAACTTTTGAAAATAGATGATAGACATATAAAGTAAAATTTGAAGAGATACTATATTGGTTTTCTTGTTCAATATATTGGGAGATGGAGAGGAGTTAGGAAAATGAAGGGAATTGTGTTAAATTTAAACATAATGATTAATTAATGTGGGAAATTAAAGTGATAAAAAAATGATTAAAAGAAGAAAGAAGGAGAAAAAAGATAAAGGGGTTTCTAGGCTTGAGAAGATGTTACCTCATACATGGTGGTTTCTCCTTTAATATATATACTAGCAGTGTACCCGTGCAATGCATCGGGGTGAGCAATTGTAAATGGAAATAAAAAATTAATGTAATAGCTTATCAGGAAAAAAAAAAGATATATATGGAGTAAATCATATATTTATAATTTATGTAGCATTAGTAGTGATAAACGCATAATTTGAGTTTTTTCAATCATGAAGCATTAAGAAATTATATTAAAGTAATCGTTAAATGTATATTTGAATTTTAAAAACATGTATTAATCAGCGATATCTAACGAATGATAATATTTTTTTAAAATACTAAAATATAGAGTAGGTAAAAATAACAAATATAATGTTGAATAGTATTATTTTGTATCTAAACGTATATATAGGTTCATTATTAGTTAGTTTTATAGAATTCAAAAGGCTTTAAAAACTTGTATACATGAAGAAAATACATGTACCATCATAATTAAAGAAATATGTTAATTTGAGCAAGTAATAACTTTTCTTCTTTTGGAGAAACCCCAAATGGAAGGGAAAAAACTTGAATATGGAAGGTAGTAAAAAAATAAAGTTTTGAATTTTTTTTTCAAATGAGTTGTACCTTATGCATACTAAGTTGTGATTAAGAGATTTTTGAAATGTATGCATAAAATGGTAGTACCTTATGTTTTATAAGTAGTAATTAAGAGTTTTTTATTCCGTATTTATAATATAGTATAGATATAGATATAGATTTAAGTATACGACTTTTGTTATACAAGGTAGAAATTATTATAATAAATAATCATTAATTTGGGATTTGCCTTTTCTTTTATGACGATCTTTCTCCATCTTCGGTGTTTTGTGTGGGTATAATTGTAATTATCTTTTTAGTGACTTCCATTTTTTAATATTAATTAATTAAAGCTCTTTTCAAACATTCAAAGATAAAAAAAATTATTGCATATAGCTAGGCTATCATTAAATCCCAATGTGTATATCATCATCAGACTAGATCAAAAAAAAATTATTTTTTTAATTTAACTAGAAGTGTATACGTGCAATACAGCGAGATACATTATGATTTTAATGACATCTAAAAAAAATAACCAATTGTATATTTAATAATATAATTAAAACAAAATTATAGTAATATAATATATTAATTAATAGTGATATATGGAAAGATCTGCATAAAAGGAAGGCTCTGCACATACCAAATTGGTAGGTGTTAGAAGTCTGCAGTAGTAATATGTATCTTGTGCTTTGATACTTGTAAACTAAGAGATTTTTAAAATCTTGCATAAAATGATGGTACCTTATGCCTAATAACTTGTATTTAAAAGTTTTTTATCCATGTTTTATAATACTACTAGAAGTGTACTCGCGCAATGCAGCGAGATACATCACGATTTTAATGTTTCATTTTATTTTTTTGTCGATTTACAGTACGATTTTGGATGGTTTTGAGAAAATGATAACGTTTTTTTTTATAAATTTGTTTAATTTAGGCTTAATAATATAATATATTTTATATAAAAAAATTAAGTATTTTATTATAGTTTATTTTTTATCTTATATATTTTAATGACATCTAGAAAAACAACCAATTACATATTTAATAATATAATTAAAACAAATTTATAGTAATATAATATATTAATTAATAGTGATACATGGAAAGATCTGCATAAAATGAAGACCCTGCACATACCAAATTGGTGGGTGTTAGAAGTCTGCAGTAGTAATATGTATCTTGTACTTTGATAGTTGTAAATTAAGAGATTTTTAAAATATTGCATAAAATGATTATACCTTGTGCCTAATAATTTGTATTTAAGAGTTTTTTTATCCCTACTTTATAATATAGTATAGTTATAGATAAGCCGACATATTTGTTTTAATTCATGGTTACTGGAGTATAATGGAAACAAAAATATTTATTTCATAACGGTTAAAAAATAAGCCAATATATTTTCAGACGTCTAGATTTGTTTGGATGTATGATTTTGTCTTTTGATCTCCGGTCCTAATAAAATATAGAGTAAACTACGATTTTCGTCCCCGTGGTTTCATATTTATAACGGTTTTCGTCCTTGGTCTTTGAAAACTTTTTTTTCGTCCCTATGGTTTGTACTTTGTTTCTTTTTTTCGTCCCTCAGACTAATGACGTTAAAAAAAAAGGTTAAGTCAAGGGTATTAAAGTATTTTAACCTTATTTCTATGATTATTCATTAAAATTCAAAAAGAAAAAAGAAAAGAAAGTACAAACCTTCCACCTCATCATCTTCTTCAACCCCTACAAAGTCCAAACCTCAACATCTCTTCTTCCTTTCCATAAGCTTGGAAACCCAAAAATCATAAAACCTTTGAAGTTAAATCACCAACCACACCTTGAAAGGTTGAATAAAAATCACACACTTGTTCGTTTTGAAGTTGTATCAACCCAAAAATGAAAACCTTGACACACATTCTTAATTCAATTTTTAAACCAAAACCCATTTCGAAAAGTCAGTTGTTGTCTGAAATAGAATTTGAAGATTCATAAACCCAGGGTCGGGCCTGGGCCTAGGCCAGTGGGGCGATGGCCCAGGGCATCATAAATCTGTAGGACATCATATTTTAAGCCCAAGTCTATTATACATATGTTTATTTGGGTTTGAGCCTTAATTTTTTTAACTGTTATAAGCCCTCTTAATAGGCAACGGACCACTCCTACTCCTACTACACTGACGCTTCAAAATTCGTTCGGTTCCTACCTCTAAATTCTAATCGAACGACTCTTCTCTCGCTCTCTCAATCGAAACTCTCTGTCTCTCTTTCACAGTCTCGCTCTCGCTCTCTCAATCGAAACTCTCTTTCTCTCTCGCTCTCGCTCTCTTTCGTTGAATCGTTTCATCTCAGATTCTCAGGGGCAGCAGCATCGAGCCATCGAGGTATTTGATTTTCTTATTTTTATTTAGTATTTAGTATTTACTGTTTTGACTTTTGAGTTTTGAGTGTTTTCTTTTACACTTTACATATTAGACTTTAGAGATTAGGGTTATTGTATTGGGTATTTGGGTTAAATCATGAATGATTGAATGGATTATTTGTTTTGTTGTTGACTTTGTTATTTTGGTTTGAATGAGAATGACTGAATCTGAATGTTATTATGTTTATTGGTTGCAGAAATTAGAGTTGCTACTATAATTATTCAACTTCTAGGGTTCAACAAGTTTGGCAATTTCACGAGCTACAACTAAATCAGGTGTTATCCTTCTAATCTCTACTAATATTACTTGTTTAGTTGTTTAAAATATGTATCCTCGATCACAACCCTCTGGTGCTCAAAATAGAAAACGAAAAAAAAAAAAAAGACAAGAAGAAATTGCTCAATCTATGCGGGGTTCTTTAAATAAGTTTATTGTTAGACAACCAAATGTTTGTGATGAAAATGCTTTTGATGCGAATGCGAATGCTTGTGATAAAAATGTTTGTGATGCAAATGCTTTTGATGCGAATGCTTGTGATAAAAATGTTTGTGATGCGAATGCGAATGTTTGTGATGAAAATACTTGTGATGCGAATGCTTATGATGAGAATGCTTGTGATAATAATACTTGTAATGCGAATGTTTGTGATGGAAATACTTGTGATGAAAATGTTTGTGATGCAAAAGAAAATGCTTGTGATGATATCGGTTTGAATATATTTGATCCAAGAGTTTGGGACATGTTAAATTCAAAAATGAAAGACTTGCTTTTCGAAAAATGACCTATTAGGGAAACTAACATCAATTTCCCTAAAGATAATATAGGTAGACACTTCTCGAATGATTTTCATGTTCGTAAGATACGCAATGGTGATTGTCATGATAGAAAGTGGCTTGTTTATACGAAAGAGCTTGATAAAGTCTTTTGTTTTTGTTTTAATTAATAAAGACCCGGCGTGGGGATGAGCCGTCTAGCTTGACTAGGTTCCAAACCCCTTTAAATTGTTTTTTCGTTTGCGTAATAAAGGGCATTTTTTTGCCTTTAGCCATGGGCATCCAAAATCTCAGGACCGACCTTGCATAAACCAAATCTAAAAAAGGAAGATTAGGAACAAAATGGAGATGGTCCACAGATGGCCTATGATCAAAGAGATTCATGGGTGCACATCAATGCAATTTTTGCAAACTTTGCAACTTCATGTTCATAGAATCTTCCATGGAGATTTGGATGAATAAAATGCATAAAATTGCAGATTCAACAGCAAATTTAGCTGCAGTAGAGAACCCCCCATTTACCATACAAGAGGGTGGAGACGTGGTGGTGTTCAAAGGTGGTGGTGTGTACCTCTTTTTCTCCCCATCTCCTCCGCTGCTACACCTCCGGCTCCGTCGTTCTGCCACCATAATTCCCTGTAAAATTCCCATATTGTCCTTTCCTTTCAAACCCTTGCCATCCACATCATGTACCGCTAACCCCACTCACGTATACCTCCCCGCTGCCTTCTTTAACCCCACATGTGATTTCTATGTTGCAGTTCACGTAGTCGTAGATATCACGTGTCGGAAGTGGAACGTCGGCAGCGGCGGTCACGACGGCAAAAGTCAACTCTGTGTCGTCGGTCAAACAGTTCCGTTGAACGGAAACGGGTTTTATGTTGGATAGATTTACCGCCCGGTTTTTTATCAGGTCTATCAGGATCCAACTCAACGTCATGTGTTTTTCAAGATTCAATTGCATCACCTAATCGTCGCCGAAGAATTTCACGGCGGACGGGACGAGTTCTTTTGGTTCGAGAAGGTCGATACAAAACGACAACGTTTGGAACCAGTCGCTGGGTGTGGTGTTTTTGTATTGGACTTTCGAAAACACAAGTTCATCGACAATCATCGTGGTATCACAGGACACAGGTCAACGACGGAGATTATTTGAGAGGTTGGAAGTGATGGTAACGGTCAAATGGAGTGTCTGTAGATATGTATACATATATACACATTATATATAATAATTCAAAAAATATACAATATATTGTCATTAGTTTTTTTAAGGAGAAATAAGATAAAAAGGTAAACAGACCTAAATACTCCTAATTTAACAGATTATTTTGACGGAGTTGGTATGAGGGACGAAAAAAGAAACAAAGAACAAACCACAAGGATGAAAAAAGCAGCTTTTAAAGACCAGGACGAAAATCGTTATAAATATCAAACCACAAGGACGTAGTTTACTCTAAAATATAATTCTGAATTGGTCCCTTAAGTGATATGGGCCCGATGGGTTGGAAAGCCCATAATTGGTTCTATCAATTTCGATCCTTTTATGTTCTAACCCTTTGGCGTTTTTATGGCATTGAATAGTTTGTGTATTTCCGTTTTTTTTTTCTTTTTGAATTTAATGACACACATGGACTAGGTATGTTCATTAAACTACACTAAACCGTATGGTTTAATTTTTTTGTGGTACAACTACAATTTGATATTTTGAATTACAAAACCATGATTCAAACTGTACTCATTGTTCTAATAAACTCGTCACACAGTAGTCATGGCGTACCGTGACACAAGGTTTGTGTCTCACGTCACGTTAATCTGGTGGCACGCTATGGCCTAATGTGTTATTTTCGTAATGCGATATTTGATTTTTCTTTACATTTTTAATGTTTTATTTGCTAGTTTTTAATATATAATCTAATTTAACTTGTTTACTACTATTGACTCATTGAGTAACAGTACAAAATATATGTTTTTATATACAGTATTATATATTAATTAAAAATTTGATGCCATAAATCACGTCTTGAAAATGTCATGGTTTCGCCGTTGCTCCTAAAGCTTGAAGTTTGGCCTCACCGCCACGCCACGACATTTAAAACCTTGACTGTACTACACCATGTGTGTGTGTGTATATGTGTATATATATATATAGAGAGAGAGAGAGAGAGAGAAAGAAAAATTCAACACGTGATGACAAATCTCAGTCACTCGATCTCTTTTGATCCAACAATTCATATTAAATAGAGTTTTTAATTTTAAAATGTTTAGGGATAAAATTGGAAGAAAAAAATTAAATACACGCCTACCATAATTGACCTTTTATTTTCTTTTTTAATTAAATTTTTTTTACCCAATTAAAGTTTAAAATAAATTATCTTAAAAATTATTAATATTTTAATCAAACAAATTACATCAAAAAAACGAGAATTTTGTGCTCTTCGATATGACATCCATCTCGATATAGTTTTTTTTTTGTCGTTTTAACCGCTTTTTACGTGAAATACTATATATGTGTTATATTCATTATGAATATTTATGTACGTTCAAGTTTGTACAACGCCTCGACACCGTAAGTATGTAACTCGACATCACCTTCTTCACAACTTTCTTCAACGTCGTAAGGCATCACGTTTCTTTAGCACCGTAACCCAACACCCATCAAGACAAATCGAAAACCTATCGAGTAATTCTGTTGTGAATCGGGGAACAAAAGAGAGTGCGTCACGTCTCCACATATTCACAGGTCATTCATGTGTTATTCATCATGAATAATGTATCATTGAGGATGAATAATACAACATTCAGGGTGAATAATTCAAGATTCATGAATTCGTGTATTATTCGTCATGAATGTTGTGTAATTCATCTTGAATACTATATTATTCATCATGAATAATGAATGAACGTTCACATTTGTTATTCATACTGAATGTGGGACATCCGGTGATGCACATACATATTCATAATGAATTAAACCAAATTTCGGTTGTGAATTGGGAAACAAAATAGAGTGTGCCATGTGTCTACTCCTTCACGGGTCATTCATATATTATTCATCATGAATAATGTATCATTCAGAATGAATAATAGAACATTCAGGGTGAATAATACACGATTCATGATAAATAATACATGAATCATGGATTCGTGTATTATTCATCCTGAATACTGTATTATTCATCATGAGTAGTGAATGAACGTTCACATTTGTTATTCATACTGAATGTGGACACCCGATGACGTGCATGCATATTCATAATGAATATAACACATATATAGAATTTCACGTAAAAACGGTTAAAACGAAAAAATCTTGAATATTGTATTATTCATCCTGCATACGGTATTATTCATCATGAATAGTAAATGAACGTTCACCTTTGTTATTCATACTGAATGTGAACACCCGAAAACGTGCATGCATATTCATAATAAATATAACACGTATATAGAATTTCACGTAAAAAACGGTTAAAACGAAAAAAAAAAACTATATCGAGATGGATGTCATATCGAAGAGCACGAAATTCTCGTTTTTTTGATGTAATTTGTTTGATTAAAATATTAGTAATTTTTAAGATAAATTATTTTAAAGTTTAAGGGGGTAAATTTTTTTTAATTAAAAATAAAAAGTCAAAGAAGGTAGACGTTGATTCAAAATTACAATTTTGTCCTTAATCACTTCCCAATTAACTTTATTATGTATTAACCATTTATTAGTTTTCTAAGTTTTGATCAATGGTTAATATTTGTCCTCATGGGCGCAATGAAATATATATATATATAGGGAGAGGTTCATTTGAGAAATGGTAAATATATGATAAATAGAGAAGTAATCTTAGTCATTCATCTTGTCAACATTTGCGGCTTTGACCGCGAAACACCGAATAATTCTTTGTGTGGTCTATAGAAGGTAGAGGGGTAATTTCATAAAATACACGGGATGAGTTCATATATGAATCTGTATGAATCACAAAGATTCATATATGAATCTGTTAATTAGTTCAACTGATTCATATATGAATCTTTGTGATTTACAAAGGTTCATATATGAATCACAAAGGTTCATATATGAATATGTTAGTTAGTTCAACTGATTCATATATGAATCACAAAGGTTCATATATGAATCAGTTAAAAGAGTTCAGTTGTGAATTGCACTGGTTCATATATAAACATGTAGTTCATATGTGAATTATACATGTTCATATATGAACACAGTCCGTGTGTTTTGTAAAATTTACGAAATTGTCCTTCTATTTTTGGGATAGCCGCAACTTTTGACCAGTCAAAGACGCAACTTTTGACCGGACAAAGTCGCAATATTTGACTAGTCAAATCCGATCTTGACCATATGAATTGAATGCCTAGGATTACTTCTCTATTTCTCATATATTTACCATTTCTCAAATGAACCAAACACTATATATATATATATATATATATATATATATATATATATATATATATATATAAGGATGGTTTCTTTTACAACCCTGATAGTTTGTACAACCTATACAACCTAATCAAGACCATCCATTTTAATCATCAAGGGCTATGATTAAGTCAGTGTTAAAATAGGCAACTGAGATTTTATTTAATTTTTAATTTTTCTTTTGTAGTTACTGGAGGGTACTATTGGAAGAAAAAAAAGAGGAACCCATCGACTAAAATTGAAACTGATAATCAAGGATTCCATCTTCCGGAAAACACTCCGATGAACACGATTGGATTGATTCTTAACAAAATCAGCAAGATTATCGATATCTTTCGATATCGGCATACCACATAACGAGGATTTCATCTCCAGAATTATAGCAATGCATATGCATCCGAAAATGAGTTTTTTTTTTGAAAGATTTCATCTCCAGAATTGATGTACTATTCATGAATAAACAGTACAATTTATATATCAATGTATTCGTGAATCCAGTAAGTAGTTTATTTGTGTTTTGTCCAGGATGCCTGTATTCATGAATGAAGTAAGTAGCTGATGTGTATATCTATTATTTTTGTGTTTTGTGAATTTGGAAACCTTAGTAATATAATCATGTCTTTAAAATGTCATGAATATTTTTGTGTTGTTGATGTATTATTCATGAATAAACAGTACAATTTATATATCAGGATCATGATTCATTGTATTCATGATTAGGTGGTAATTAAAGAACTCATGTAGACAATAATACATATGTGTAGTCTCTGATTTTGGATTCATGATTTAGTAACAGGAATTCATGAAATCCAGTCAGTATTGAAGTTGCTTCCATGTGAAATCTGGATCTTAGATTTATGAATTATTTGTAGAGATTAAAACAGAGGGTATCTAAAATCACATAATATGTTCAACTTCACGATTCACATACATATTGCAATGATAAATATCAACGAACAGTTAGCAAAAAACAATGCTAATTACCACTGTCATTATCGTCTGGGTCAAGATTTTCATCATCGTCTTCACCGAATCACCGCCGGAAATATTTTTTTCAGACAATCAAATCCGCAAACATCGTCGAGAACATCACGTGTAATCGGTGGGACACTTGACGATCCTACTAATTCATTAACATACGTATCGTTCATCGGATAACAATCTCCCATTAAAAACATTGAATCTTCCATTGATAAAACTTGAGAAAAGTTAAAACAAAACAAGAACGACGTTGATGATTAATAGCACCAAAATCGCATTTAAAAAATAAGATAAAACAAACCAGGGAAGATGATTATTATTAACAAAAGAAGATAAAACAAGGATGGCGTTGATCGGTTGATGATTATCATTAACAAAATCTCATCAAAAAATAAAATAGAAAATCGTTGAATCCCATGATATACGCCCCATCCATAATTAAGATGTATCTAAAATTAATTATTTATTAAATTAGAATTGATAATTACGTGAATACCCCTAAGATTAATTAATAGATTTATTAACAAAATTACTAAATAAATTAATTTGATTGGCGAGGAATGGTTCACAAAGATTGCACAAACTAATGGGGTTGCAAAAGAAACTCCCCCTATATATATATATATATATATATATATATATATATTGTTTGATACTTTGTTTGGTTCATGTGTATTGTTTCATACTGTGAACATTTTTCAACCTATTATTGAAACAAAAATTACACGTAAAAAAGTTTCAATAGTGAGTCGAATACATATGAAGTAAATACATTGTGAAACGAATATATTCCCATCAATATATTAAATGTTAGTCTTAGATGGAAAAAAAATAATGTGAAATAATACCTTGAGATGCAAGTTATCACAGATCTCACAAATTTTGGAGTTCTTAAATGATTAAGGGTCTGTTTGTTAGCAGCTTAATGAGCTTAATGAGACACACAACTTATTCAGACAGCTATATATGACTGTTTGGTAGTGGCTTAATAATATAGAAAGTGACTTATTCAGTAAGATTTCAAGGGGGAGCTTTATGCAGAAAGCCAAGTTTTTTCCAAACCAGTCTCTCCCGACTCCCATTAAAAAACACGTTTCTTCCATCTATGAAAAACTCTCTCAAATAAAAACATTTCAAATTTATACAGACAGAATAATCCATATAGACAACTTTATCCATAAAGAATTTAATGGAAAACCAACCAAACAGCCCCTAAGCCCTATATGCATACATATATAAAAATACACACACACACACACACATATATATATATATATATATATATATATTATTTTTACCAAAAATGATATTTTAGAAATTAAAAATAAATATAATCCCATTATTCCATAAATAATAATTATTTAATCTTTTTGAGATTTTATGTTCGATTTGTGGATGCATGTTGATGATAAAAAATAATAATATTAGTATTGTCCGAATTACCCTCTAATAATAATAACAACAATAGCATCAACAATAGAAACAACACCAAGAATATTTGACAACATGAGGAAGGGCAAGCTTGTCAAAAAATGAATTCCATCAAAATTAAAAGGGTTAGGAATCGATCATTCCATCTATATTGTCAAGGAACAGTAATCCAATTTTGTAAGAGCATCTTCAACAATATTGCTAAAATAGAAGAAAAAAAAATTGGGTTTTGTTTTGCTATTCTTCTTCAATTTTATAAGAGCATCTCATGTGATCATCTTACACCTCCATACTTTTCCACTAACTCCCTCTCTCTCTACATGAGATGGAGAAAATCTCACATGTTGTGTGTAGGATGGAAGTATGTGATGATCTGATTATGTGTGAGGATTATTGGATGGTTGTGTCCTCCTTTTGGTCTTTTGAATGTGGCTCCTTTAAATAGGAGTTTTCAAGATGATGAAGTGTAACCAAAATGCTCCATGAGATGACACGTATTGAATACGTGTTGTGAAAGTCTTGACAAAAAGATAAGTGGAAAAAATGTCTAATACAAGTCTGAATTAACTGCTACGTGGAGATCTTATCTGATACGTGTCTGAACTAACTGCTACGTGTATAGTTGTCTGAAAACTCTGATGAAACTGTGTTTTTTGTCTTTTTCTGCATGCTGAAGATTCTTCATTTTCTGTCTTGCTAGGTCTCGAGATTGTGCCGTGCAACCGAATCAAAGGAATAACCACTGTCGGAGTTGTAGTCACCTTGATCTTGGTTTGGCGAGCTCGAACGGTCTTCAAGAACTGTGTCTTCAAGAATTGTGTCTTCATTGTCTTCAGGAACTCTTTCTTCTGTATATTTAGGGACAAAATCCCTGATTACTTCGTTTAAGATCTTATTAATTTCGTTCCTGATCTTATTTTTCGGTCTCTTTATCTTCCTTTTGGATTTTTTCTTTTTTGGAAAGGTTTGGGTTGGTTCGGGGATTTCTTCTATCTGTTTTGGTATGGTTTGGCAAGATGGAATGTAGTCTAAATGGTGGCTCTTTTGGGTCTGGTTATGGATAGATATATTTGTATTTGAAAAGGAAGGTAAATGGTTTAGGTTTGAAGGAGATGGGTTATATTTAACAAGGAAATCAAAATGTTTTCCGGGTTCTCCAAGAGAATCCCATATATCTTTATCTTTTGGGGTCTGGGTCTGGGTCTGGGTCTGAGTCTAAGTATGAGTAGAGGAATCAAGAGTCCTCTGTGTCTCTTGAGATTTTGGCAATCCCATAGCCGTCTCTGGATTTGATGAGTCTTTACCAGCCACCGGTAAAGTTGGACTAGCCATTGAATTCTTAGGTTCAATGGTGCCTTTATTGACATTCATTGGAGAATGTCCACCCATCTTAATCTTCTGATTATGGCTAGAAGATTAGCCTTGGTTCTGGGTAAGGGTAAAGGAAAGTATTTGTTTTTATAGGGCATAAACTTTGAAGGGCAAGTTTCTCGTTTCTAACCTGGGTGTTGTCATCATTGATGATTTTAAAATTCTTGTTCATAGTCTCACAATGATCACAAAATATAGTATGTGTATGGTTAGGGTCTTTGGTTACAGAAAATTCTAGAGGTGGTTCTGTGTAATTTCTAAGGGACGGATAAACAAAAATGTTCTTTCCTAAGCGTTCTCTGGCACCAGAGATCACTTCTTCATAATTGTTAAAGCCTTTGTATATAGGACCCAGATAACCTTGAGTCGCATCCAGGACTTCGATCCATGTATGGAAAAACCTGTCTTTTTACCCTTAAAAACAACATAAAATTTAAAATGTTTAGTGGTCTGGCTAAAATGTTCTGAGAAAGCATTTAATGTAACACCCCGAGTTTCGAGAGGTATCAATGCAAGTTAAATACAGAAACCGATATATTAAGAAAAAATAAGATATTTGATTTTGGACTTGAATCCTAGATTTTATAGTCTTGATGAATAAAGGATTCAATTACGAGTCCAACGGTTCTTTCCGGAGCGAAAACGGAGCTATAACGAAGAAGTTACGGCCAAAACAGTATCGAGAAGAAAATCAGGAGGAAGCGGGCGACTTATGCCGCGACCTAAGTCGCGAGACAAGTCGCGAAATCCACGGTTCCAGCTTAAATCGTGATTTTTCAGCCCCAAACTTCATTTCCTCATAACTCTTGATCCAGAGCTCCGATTTGGGTGATTCAAGTTGCTACTGTTTCGTTTTTGAGATCTTTTCAAGGATCTAGCAAATGATTAGAATTCTATTGGAGTATACTAGAGTATTTCATGGTGGTAAGCTTCTCATCTCTCACTATTCATCTTCTTCACCAAAGTTTTCTAGGGTTTCATCCACCCTTTGTTTTCTCTTGCTTAGATTGGAGGTTTGTAACCATTTTGGTGAACTAGAGGTGTTTTGGTTGGTGGATTCAAGCTTGGGTCAAGGTAATCTTCTATTCTCTTCATTTATTGAAGTTAGGGTTTCGGTATCAGTTGAGGTATTCATGTTTAAGGTTGGGGATCGAGTATTTGTGGTTGTTTATGTTTTGATGGTTGGAAACTTATGGACCTAGGTTTTTGGAAGTTTTGCTTGAAGATTCAAGTTCCTTCAAAGGAGCTCAAAGTGGGGTAAAATCTAGATTTAGGCTAAATCTAGCAAGGTGAGTTCAAGTTGATTTGTTAAAACGGTGTACATGCCAAAAATGGGTATTTTGAAGTAAAAGTGTGTTTTACTTGATATTTGTCAAAGTGTGGGTATTTTAATAAGTTTCATGTTTGGTAAACTTGGGTTGTGAAATTATATAAAATGCTCATTTTTGGATTCTTAGAAATTTTGTACAAATGGAGTTCATTTCATGGCATTATGCATTCTTAATGACTTTGTACAATTGAAACCTAAGTTCATGGGTTATGCATTCCGAGAGTGTTGCATTCATAAAACCGTTGGAAAATCTTTGGTCCCAATACGTATCGAGTTTCGGTTTAACCACGTCTTTGGGGTATGTGTCTTCATAAACGATGTTTAAAAGCATTTCATTATTTGGAAGATGTCAATTGTTGATAAAAAGGATTTTGAGTATCTTAGCTCGGTTTTCACGAAAATGAGTCGTGTAGGCATTTGCTATTTCAAGTTGCCTCTTTGGGTGAACCGGTTCTAAAGGGTTGTCATTGATGTGATTTCTCAATCGTTTTTATTTAATGTATAAGTGTTTGGGGTTTATGTGGAGATTTGTATATGATTAACTTACCATGAGTCATTTATGCATATCTGGGTATTATGATGATTCCTCCTTGGAATGCCTTTTTGGCGACCTTATATTCTCACGAAGTATTTGAATGGATATTATGTCATATGATGGATTTACATGCTTAGGATGGTAATATTGTGTTCTTGGTTGATACCCGAATGACTAACGGGATGAAACACATCTTTGAGACCTCCTATATGCATTATGTGGACGAACCAAGTCTGTGATTCACTATAGGAATGTAGGTGGGTGACAATTGGAGAATTTCCTAAGGCGGTAGTCTCCTATGTACCTAGACCTCCGCCACCGGGGAATTTCCTAAGGCGGTAGTCTCCGGTGCGTGTCGGACCTTTGGGTTGCCAGAGAAAGTGGCTTCAAGGTGCATTGCCTCTTTGGGTGAACCGGATTGGAGATATGGGTCGCTCCCGTTGACTCCACATCTACGTGATTAATTGGTTAACTGCTGATAAGAACTGTAACTGTTTCTAGCATGATTTTACTTGTGCATTCATTCATGTTAAAACTCTTGAGCTCACTAGGCGTTAAGCCTAACCATTTTTATTTGTCGGCATGTGCATCAGGTTCCTATTGGGGGTTCGGTTCTAGCAGTGCTTTGGGAAGTCGAGTCTTAGCCTTGTGCAAGAGTAAGTAGTTGTTGAGGTCTTCCGCAGATTGGAGATAGTAGCTGACTTTGGGTTTAGTAGCACCCGTCCTCATCATAGATTGTTATATAGGATATGTATATGTATGGAGGTTCATTCTTAAATTGTGATTGCAGACGAATCGTTATTGATGTGTTTAGAAAATTCTAAATAAGTTGTTGTTTTCAAATTGAGGGTGTTACATTTAAACAAGCTATAAAGTATTTAATGTCTTTTGGGTTTCTACCAAAAGAAATCCAAAGATTGACTATTAGACTACGTTCTTCTTTACTAAGTGATATGTGGTTCTGTGTTCTGAACGTGATGTTGCTACTGGGAAAAACAATTAGTTCATTATTACCAAATCTAATATGTTCTTCGTAAATTGGTTTGTTCTGATTAGAAGAAGTCTGTCTAATAACGGTTCTTGTTGCAGTATTGTTTCCCGGAGGAAACTCTGGTCTCGGCGGTCTAGCCATCTGCAAAAATAAAGAAAACGTTAATAAAGTTAATTCAATTTATCTTCTAATAATCTACTTAAAATAACTGCAACTTTATTATCACTACCTTTAATGTGCTTAATCTCTATTAATAAACCAATATTGCTAATTATATCCAAAAAAAATTAACCAACCTCTTCTACTATTTCTTTTACTTTCGCCTTTCATTTTATTGTAAAAAGATACAATCGATTCGCAGTTTGTTCTAATAGTAATTTCTTTTTTGGATATGATAAAAAAAACTCAAAACTATCTAAAGCATAATTAATAGCTAATAATTCTGCGTCTATACTACTAATATTGCCCTTTTCTTTATAAATACCGTTACTGTAACGACAAAATTTTTCTGAAGTCTGGTCTGCATATTTATGAGGTTTGCATAAAAGAATAGCTCCCCAACCTTTACTACAACCATCAGTCTCAATAATCAAATAATTTGTGTCAAGAGGTAAAGCCAAGTTCTGGTAAAGATTATATTTCATTTTTTTAACTACTGTACGAGCTTTACGTCCTCTTGATTAAAATATTTTTGCCCATTTGGAGAAGTTTTTGCATATAAAGGACCAACGATTTTTCCAAGATTTCTTATAAAAGGTATGGGGTAATTTATAGTCCCAAAAACTTTTGTAATTGTTTTAAATCTTCTAATTTATCTGGAAAATCAAGTGCTTTTTGTGCAATGTGAAGTTGCAATTTTATTCTTCCTTCTTCTATATTTACTCCCAAAAAGTCTATATATTCTCGAAATAATTGCATTTTCTTTTACTCAAAATTAACCCATGTCTAATGAATTCAGAAAAAACAATTTGTAAATGACCCTTATGTTCTTTTTTATTTTTACTAAAAACTAAAATACGTCTATATAAACGGCCACAAAATTGCTATGCTTATTAAAAATGTCTTCCATTTTTCTTTGAAAAACACTTGGGGCATTTTTATGTCCAAAAGGCATAACTAGTAATTCGTAATGACCTTCAGGACAAGTAAAAACCGTCCATTTTACGCTGACTGGATGCATTTTGACTTGCCAAAATCCTAATTTTAAATCAAACTTGCTAAAATTTTTGCAATTTTGGATTTTATTTATCAAAACAGTCTTGTCTGGGATATTGTAAGCATCATCAATTGTATTATCGTTCAATCTCTTATAATTGATGACCATTCGACTCTTTCCTCTAATTATCTCAGAATGTTTTCATACAATAAAAGCAGTTGATCTATGAGGACTATCAGATTTTCTAATAACACCCAATTTGATCAATTCTGAAACATGCATTTTGAAGTCTTCTCTGTCTTGGTTAGTTGGGTCTATATTTCTAGTCTTGATTATGTATTCTGGATTTTTGATTTTTAATTCGCACAAAATTTTGTCTTTATCCCAATATTTAATGATGTCTTCTTCAATTATTCCTATTTTTTCTAACTTAGAAACTAAATTATCTATATCAGATTCTGTAAGTAAAGCAATGTATAGTTTCTCGTTATTAACAAAGTCTAGGTCATAATCTATAAGGTCGTCTTCTTCATAATCAAATATTTCATCTAAAAACTCATCTAATTCTTCATCCTTAAGTTGACACTTTCTTTCCTTTTTACATGGACAAGGTTTTTCTAAAATCGGGTTACTAAGTTTATTAGTCTTTGAAGGAAAATGAGTGGTGATAGCAGGAGTGAAAAAAGTATGCTTATGAAAATGTAAATAGTCTTTAGTCAAAGTTACACTACCATCGTCTTTAAGTAAAAAATTTAATCCTAGAATAAAATCAATATTTGTAAGGTTTAGCTCTCTAACAAAAATATTTTTATGAGATAAGGTATATTTTTTACTAAAGCCACAGTTGGTCTCAAAACTAACTTTACTATTAGGCCTCAACACTTCTTTATAATAATAAACTTCACCATCCATTTGTTGGGCTTCTATCGGAAAGTCTGTTTTAACTATATATCTAGAAGGAACTAAGGATTTGTTATAAGATACAATTTGAACAACCAGAATCAACTAATGATGCAAGGCAATTGATAATAAAATCATCTATTCGGACTTTGCATTTTACCTTCAATTGCACATAGTCTTGTTGAATCAAGTCTTTATTTTCATCTAAAACATCTTTTCCTTTTATCTGTTGTTCAAAAAAGTCTAGTTTCTTTTGAAAAAAAATTATGGTGTCTTCAACGCTTTCAACTCTTCTTCTCAAAACTCTAATTTCTTGTTTATCAAGATCTGTAGTTGTATTTATAAAGTCTGATTTTATTTTTATCAAACTTTTCTTTTCTAAACATTTTATGCAAGCTTCATGATGACAATTTAAACATTTTGCTCTAAGCTTTTTATGAGGAAAAAGTTTGCAAATAATGCAAGGAAAATTATCAGTTCCTACATATTTTTGCCAGTTATGATCACAAGTAATTTCTTCTATGTTAACAAAGTCTAAATCATGGCTAAAGTCTGAGTATTGGTCTAAGGTTTCTGCTTTTTTATAAATTGATTCTAAACTTTCAATCAATAAACCAACTCTAATATTTTTGTCTTTATCATAAAAAAATGTATTCATGATCAGAAATTTGTCTACACAAATATAACTGGTCTTCTAATTGTAAAAGTTCTTCGTAATCTAAAGACATATCTAGTTCTTTTGGAAAAATAATTTTGCTAGCTAAATCAAGATGTATAAAATTTAAATCTTTTTTAAACAACTGTCTGAGAACATATCTTAAAACATCGTCTAAACTATTTTGAAAAAAACTTCTTGGAGACATATTCGACGTCTTTAAAATTAACAAAAGACTGAGATAGTTTAATTTTTTATTTTCCATTTTTTAATGATTTTTTGATAAACCGATACAACAAAGAGAAATAAACTAGAACAAGAAAAATAGTGCAAGAGATATAACATGCATAGTCTAAAGACAGGTATAAACAAACAAATTATTTTAATATTTCTTTTTATGCAACAAAGAGACAAAGGAATAAATCAGATTTTGTTTTTTGATTTATTTTTTACTAGAAAACAAATGCGAAATTAAAATATTTTTTGAATATTTTTTTATATTTTTTTGAGGTAAAAATTTAAATAAGTACAGAATGTAATACATTTTAAAGATTTTCATTTTTGGTTCTTTATTTTAAAAAAATTATAAGAAAACTGTGGGAGATGCTCGAAGTTATCATTCTAATTCATAAGAATGCATTTAGTACATATGATACGACATGACAAAACAAAACATGGATCATTGTTCCATGTTTGACAGTACTTTTATGTGGAACATAAAAGAATAGAGTGGAACATACGTCTTCCACCCTCACCTAATTAAACAAGGTGGAACAAACTTATATTTTACTAATATAACCTCTAAATAAAATCTAACTTTTTTCCAAAACATCAAATACACCTCCTTATTTACATTTTATTCATTCTTTAAAAAAATTATTATATTTTATGTTATTTAAACTTTCAGTTATCGTCCTCATAATATTATTTTTATATGGTTTATATATTTTGGTTAATTTATATAATTTATTAAATATTAATAATAAAAAATAATATAGAAATGTATAAAATAAAAATTAGAAACTACATAATTTTTTTATTTTGGTGTCATTTTAATCATCTTGACGAAAATTTTCTAAGGATATATTTTCTTATAAAAAATATTTCTTTTATTTATAATTTAATAAATTACATAAAAGTTAATCAAAATTTATATAAGATATAAACAACTCATTAGAGGTAAATTAGTCATTTTATCTATTTTATCCTATACAGTTTTGTCTTAACAAATGTTGAACAACTATTATGTCTTTTTCTATTATGTTATGTCATATATCTATCCTATCCTGTATGATACCAAACACACCCTAAATGACAACCACACATGTTTCAGAATTTCAACAGTCATAATTTAATATAAAATTGCATGTTTTTCTCTGAATCAAATGCCATCCAAAAGCTTGCAATTTGATTTTGTCTTAACAAGTTAAAACCAAATAAGGATTGCTTGATTTTATGGTTCCGGTCAAAAGCAAAACAATGGGTATGAAAATAAAGATGCATAATAACTGGTTGGTTCAATCTTCACGGCACTGGTCCGAATGATGCACAAAGAAAGTTGGTCATTCTAAGGGTGCGTTTGGTTTGCAGGATTGGAATGGATTTAGAGGGATTTGAATTTCAAATCCATTCCAATCCTATGTTTGGTTTGCAGAAATGGATTTTGTTGACCGGATTTAAAATCCTTTGACCCTTTTAAAATCCTTTAAATGATGGATTTACTTCTTTAGTCATAGTTGGTCCGAATGATGCAAACCAAACGCGCCCTTAGAATTTGTTAAGCTTTACTTCTTTAGTTTGAAAACTATGACTGGTTTAGCTTCGTTTAAGCGAAACATTATAAACAAAACTAAAAGCACGTTTGGTTTGCGAGATTGGAATGAAATGGATTGGATTTCAAGTAAGGATTTTAATTTGGGGGGATTTGAAATCCCAACCCATTGCAAAGGAATTTCAAATCCATCATTTAAAGGATTTTAAAAGGGTCAAAGGATTTCAAATCCAGTCAACAAATTTCAGTCCTACAAACCAAACATAGGATTGGAATGGATTTGAAATCCAAATCCCTCCAAATCCATTCCAATCCCGTAAACCAAACGCACCCTTAAGATTTCAAATCCGCTGACCATTTTAAAATCCCTCATATAATGGATTTGAAAATCCTTGGCATTGGGCCTGGATTTGGAATCCAAATCCGATGGATTCTAAAGCGTGATCCATACTTCAAATTGTATCGATCCAAATTCGACGTTTACCAATAAAAATAAATTATTTATAAAACAAACAAATAATAAAATTAAAAAAAAAACTCGATCCAAATCCAAATCCTACAAACCAAACAAGACTTGTAAATGAATGAATTTGAAATCCATTCCAAATCCTACAAACCAAACACATGAAGAGATTTTAAATCCCCCCAAATCCAAATCCCTCCTTGAAATCCAATTCATTCCATTCCAATCCCGCAAACCAAACGCGCCATAAGGTTTTTTATGGTAATTTTACATTGAGGAAATAGAAAGAGATGAAAAAGAACGAAAAAAAAGGTAACTTTCACATTTAGGGGGATATTATGGAAAAGATGCAAGTTTGAAGCATATTTTTCAAAAGATTCCATGTTAGACATGTTTTTTTTGATATTTGATGCACCATTAAACATAGAAACTCGGTTTTCTTTATAAAATTCCTAATCTGAAATTTTGCAGGTGACAAAAAATCACCTCTCAAATATGACTTCTCAAAATTCTTTAATTTCTATACATAAAAATAGAAACAAATTAATTGTTTCTTAATTTTGAAGTAATTGATTTATTCCTCAATTTAATGGTTTTTTGAATGCCAACCCCTTCATGATAGAAATATATGACAAGAATGTCAAAGATTTGTATTTGGTCTTTAATGCACAACTTAAATTAAATGTTTTCTTTTTAAAAAAAACCTTAAATTAAATGTTGAGTAAAGTTCATTTTTGGTCCCTACGTTTGTCATTTTCAACGGATATCAGCCATAAACTATCGAAACTCAGTTTTGGTCTCCCACGTTTGGTATTTCGCTTTAGTTTTCGTCCCTCCGCCTAACTCCATTAACTTTTAGCCGTTAAGTCCAATTTAATGAGGGGTATTATGGTCATTTTACATATGTTTTTAGTTTTCTATTAAAAATTATATTTATATAATATTAAACAAAAGAAAAAAACCCGCCAACTTCTCTCCCCCCCCCCACCCACCATCTTCTTCACCTCCTCTCTCACCTAATCACCACCCACTCTCTTCCCCATCTTCTTCTTCTCTTTTTCTCTCACAAATTACATTCACCAAAAACTTAAGAATAATATAATACACACACATATATATGTAATACACACACCTGCACATATACATAAAACACACACATTCGAACTAGACCTTTAGGAGAGACGGGTGTTGTTCTTTGATGTAGACGAAGGTAGCCCGTAGAAATCTTTGAACCAGATCTGAAAAGGGTGGGGGACTTGGCGAGCTGCTAAAAAATGAGGGGGGTTGGGGAGCCTCGAAAAACACAAGAGGGTTTGGGAGTCGCCGGAAAATGCAGAGGTGGTTTGGGAGTCGTCGGAAAAACACATTTATGTGTGTGTGTTTATGTGCAGGTGTGCGTGTATTATATGTATGTGTCATATATATATATATATATATATATATATATATATATATATATATATATGCAGGTATATATACATATAAATGTGTGTGGGGGCCTAATCAAATGAGAACTATGTAATTTGTGGTAACTGTGAGATCCAATGTGAGCCACACATTTAGAATAATTAATATTAATTTTAAATAAATAAAAAGGGTATTTTAGTAAATTTATTTAATTCCTAAAATATCTCATTTTCTCTTATATGTATCATCTCTTTCTCTATCTACCATAAAACTTAATTCCTAAATTTTCTCATTTCCTTTTACAAAAGGGTATCACAGTGTGCTATCACATATTTTTGATGTTTTTTCAAAGTTTACAAAAGGGTGTCATAGTATACTATCATGTATTTTCGATCTTTACAAAGTGTATCACAGCGTGCATCACGTATTTTTGATGTTTTTTCTATCTGTACAAAGTGTATCACGGTGTGCTATCACGTATTTTCGATATTTACAAAAAGGTATCATAGTGTGCTATCATGTATTTTCGATCTTTACAAAGTGTATCACAATATGCATCACATATTTTCGATGTATATAAAGTGTATCACAGTGTGCATCATGTATTCACCGTAATAATATTTACTGGAGAGAGGAGAGGAGAGAAGAGAGAGAAGATTTCTAAAATACCTAAAATACCCTTCAATTAAAATTTTAATTAAAATTACCAAAATTATTGATTTCATAATTTATCCCTTGATTTGTGGTTAAGATTGGATCTCACGGTTACCACAGATAATCGAGTTCTCCCTTGAATGGCACACACACACACACACACACACACACACACACACACACACACACATATATATATATATATATGCTTGGCTTAATCAAATGAGAACTCGGTGGTTTGTGAACCAATCATTTTATTATATTTATTGTTTTCAATTATTTAATAGTTAAGGGTATATTAGTAATTTGATTAATATAAATTAAATAAATAAATTTTTCCTTAACAGTTTCAAATCATTGATTTCAATCCAGATTACATTTCCTATTTTATCTCAACTGATTAATTTTGAAAGTTATCTCCTTTTCTTTTCATTTCCATGGAGATATCCTATTCAATTATCAGTATAATCTACAAAATAGTTGTTGAAGAATGAAGAAGGTGTATATGCGAAACGTACATGATGAACAGAGGCAAGGAGGCAGTGTCTGTATCAATGTCTATCAGTTTGGATAAAGGGTTAAAAACTGATATGGGTATTAAGTTATAGGAGGATCCAGATGATTTTGATACTAGATTTCCACCACACAGCCTAGTCGAAGGCTTAGGTAATCAAGATCTTGAAGGAGAATTGGGTTGTTAGAGGATGATGTATCCCATGGTGCGAATCAGGCTGCAGGGTATGTATCGGATAATGATATGCAAAATGATGAAGTGATAGGTACATGTTTTATTTTATGCGTAAACAACTTTTATATATGAAGTATGATGTCTGTTTCAAGGAAGTGTCACACATTGGGTTAAAATTTTGAATTGTTACACAGTGTGTTACATTTTTTTATATAGTAACAGGTTATTATGAACAGAGCATGTTAATGTTGTTTTAGCAGGATTTTCCATGTGATAATATGTGGTACATTTCAGATATCTTACACAGTGAACCTCATGTTTGGGTCACCACAATGCACCACCATTAGGAACAACATAGTGAATCACATGTTTCCAATCTGTTTATTTTAACGAGATTTTGATATGCAATACAAGGAAGGAAATGTATGTTTTTCATGTTAGAGTTATTGGGTTTTGTCATTGAATTATGGTTTGCGTTTCTCGTCAAGTTACAACATTTGTACTACGGTGTGGTACATTTCAATATATTAATTGTTACAGTGTGGTACATTTCAATATATTCATTGTTATGTGTATATATTCATGAACAAAGGAGTTTCATATTGTTGTCGATTAATTTATCAACCTAATTTCCCCCCATGAGAATATATGTGGTGGATATCAATGTGGCATTCAATAGGGCCCCTTAATTTATCACATTGTTTCAGGGTACCACAGTTTACCATGACTTGTACCAAGAATTCAATTTAGGCAGTTATACAGGTCAAGTAAGGGACTTGGTGAAGGCATTCACAATGGGTGCACAAGAACACAGTGTACCACAATTTTCCATTGTGTATGACACAAGAGCACATGGTACCATCTTGTATCATAGTATACCATATGGTACGTACCATGACACACTAAAAGAGTCCCTATTATTATTGTCCTTGTTAGGGTACCATATTGTTTCACGGTACACCATAGGTTTTTTTTCTTTATTTGACATCGTCCCTGTTAGGGTTTTTATCGGATAGCAGCAGTGAAGATTTTTTGGTTGCTATATGGTATGATTGAGAAATTGGAATGAATCACGTCACCTGCTTAATTTAGATACTGATGAATCATAATGCAAAATGTCTTTTATGCCCTCATTAATTGTCATAAAATTCAAATTAGACCTTTTTTGGGGATTATATTACTAAAATAAGATTTTTTTTAATATTAGTCATTGATTAGGATAATGAATGGTTGAGATCGGATCTCACGGTTATCACAAATAACCAAGTTCTCCCTTCAATGGCCCCTGCAAGTGTGTATATATATATATATATATAAATGTGTGTGTGTATTATATATATATATATATGTGTGTGTGTGTGTGTGTGCGTGCGTGCGTGCGCAGAGTGAATGTGGTTTTTGGTCCTTGTGGGTTTAGAAGAAGACAAACAAGAGAAAATGATAAAAGAAAAATCAAGAAAAGAATAATTGACTAAAATACCCTCATTAAATTGGACTTAACAGCTAAAAGTTAACGGAGTTAGGCGGAGGGACGAAAACTAAAGCGAAATACCAAATGTAGGGGACCAAAACCGAGTTTCGATAGTTTAGGGAGATATCCGTTGAAAATGACAAACGTCAGGGACCAAAAGTGAATTGAAAAAATTCCCATATATTGTTATCCAATATATTTACAAGTCTCATAATTAATTTGAAGTGAAAAAAACAACAAAAATGTATTGATTTTTAGGTTAATCAAACTGACTTTTAATAGTATTATTTTTAGTTTGACTAATTTATTTAAAAAAATTATTTTTGATTTCATATTTTTTTAAAAGACGAGCAATAATAATAACAAGAAACAAAAGTAATAAACAGAGTTTGAATGCACGGGGGTGGGGGGAGGGTTTGCAAGAAGCAGAACCAAACGAAACCAAACCACCCAAAAAGAGAAACCCAAAAAAGGTTTGCAAGTGTTGCGTAGAGAGCCGAAATGGGGTGTGGAAGAGTCGCAGATGTTAGCTTTACAGGATATTCTAGCTACGGTCAGTATTTCTGACCAAAGAGATAGATGGATTTGGTCTCTTGACGGTTCGGGTGAATTTTTGGTGGGTTTCTTCTCGTAGTTACATTGATTCTAAAATTCTGGTGGTAGATTCTTCTCCTACAAGATGGAATTGGTTTGTTCCTATCAAAATTAATGTCTTTGCTTGGCGGTTGAGTTTGAACAAAATTCCAACTCGAGATAATCTTGGTAAAAGAGGAATTGATGTGCATTCCCTCTTATGTCCAGTTTGCGATTTGGAGATTGAGTCGGTGAGTCATTTGTTTTTCTCTTGTCAAATGGCTCGGGATGTTTGGAAGCAAATTGGTCGATGGTGGAGTTTGGATATTCCAGAGTTTAGGTCTAATTCGGAGTGGATTGGTTAGTTATTATATTTGCGTTTGAAGAAAATGGAGTCGGCTTGTTTTGAGGCGGTTGTTCTAACGACTTTATGGACTATTTGGTCTTTTCGAAATGGGACTCTTTTTAGGCTCCCTAAGCCTAAGCAAGCGACGTTGTGGGACAACATTGTGTCTCATTCGTTCTTTTGGGTTACAAATAGGAGTATAAAGTGTAACATTAATTGGGTGGGTTGGTTACAAAACCCTCTTCTTGCTATCTCTTACATGTAATTTGTTTTTTCTAGCTTCTTGCTAGTTTTCTATAATATCTCCGTCGTTCAAAAAAGAGAAATAAGTTTGACCTTTCCTCCTGCTCCTTTCTCTCAGTTTCTTCACAAAAATATTATAAATTAAATATTAAAAAGTGAACAACTTGATATTTGCTAAAAAAACGAGAGTCGAACCCGCAACCTCTCTAAAGGCAAGCATTTATCTGGCAATTTAGATCATCTCGGTCATTTCCAGTTTTTGTTATAAGTTTGGGTTTAGAACATTTATGGTACCCCTAAAAATTAAGCGGATGTACCTTTAAGACTCTTAATTTATTTCCATTATAACGAGACAATTGAGCGTTAGCTCGTGTAGCTCCACCTCAAGTGTTTGTTTTTGACATCATCAACATTTGGGATTTGAAGCTTAAATACTTATATGTGCTCCTCTTTGTGAGGTTTTAGTTTTGTTGTTTATTACTAATTTACAGTATAAAAACTCTTGAGCTTACGAAGTCTTTGATTGACCACTTTCATTATGAATATTATACATGTATTTCAAGACCATGTAAAGATTTAACATTTGGAAAGGCTTAGCTGAAACAGTGAAGTTCTCCTTGTACCAATACTATAAAAAATGATCGAAGGTTTTTAATATCAAGTTATTTTAATTCAAAAATAAATTTCAATCTTAAAATAAGATCATAAGACTATTTATTACTACTTCTTGGTTCTTACTACTAAGCATTTTGATGTCATGAGAGACAACCCGAAAAAGTGATTGTCCCCTATACCCATATCTTTAATTCTAAATTTAAATACTTATTTGAAAAGAAATATATTTTTCAGGGACATTTTTGTAAAATTAAAAAAACTAAATTAAAATAAGAAAAAAAAAAAAAAAAGTGAATGTCTCGACCTAATAACGGAGGACTATTTTGAACTTCTCCAAATTGGGTTTGGCTATTCCACATTTCCACTTCAAGCGGATATTATTAATTTTTGTAAACAATGACAACTTCGTCTAACAAAACTATAAGTGATAACTCATAAGTAGCAAAATTGATAAATAATAAAATTACTGTAATATGCCAAAAATTTGAAAATATCATACAATTAAAAACTCTCTTAAATATATAACTTGAAATAAAAGATATCTAAAATTTATAAGGGAAGAAACACTACAACATATATTAAAGTTCTAACGAAACTATCTAGTCCCACAAGCGAAGACAAAATCAGTTGGATGTTACTAAAACCACCAAATCTGCTATTTTCTCAAAAGCGGATGACATCTCTAAAGTCATCCTACCAGAACTTCTACCAAGCTCTACTCGCCACTCAGATCCATCTAAGACCTGATATACATGTCGAAAAAAAAAGTGTTAGGCGTTAAGCCTAGTGAGTTAAATCAGTTTTCATCATATAAATCATAAAACGTTTAAAAAGAATAATTTATTCTAAAAACGATCGTCTATGAAATACTAGTTATAAAAACCATTTGATTCACAAACTGTATTATTTTCAATACCAAATATCCTTTTTCAAATAATGTTCACCATTTGATTTCCCCAAAACGCACCCACAAGGCATTTCATCAAAATACTATTTATATAAATCAATGTTCTAAATGGCGTGCGGCGCGGCGTGGCGGCGAGGTCAAGCCTCAAGCCTTACGAGTTACGGCGAGGCCATGGCGTTTTTCATGGCGGCGCCAAGGCGGCAAATATATATACATATATATATATATAATAATAATAATAATAATAATAATAATAATAATAATAATAATAGTAATAATAATAGTAATAATAATAATAATAATAATAATGGGAGTTTTATATCATATAAAAAAATAAAAGAAGAACCATGAATTGATTTGATATCAAATATACAAAGTTTACAAAAATGATATCAAAAAATCATAACTCCCCAAAAAATCATAACTCCCTAAAAAATCAAAACTCCCCCACGTGATCGTGACTGAGAATTGAGAAACAGAGAGAGAAAGGGAGAAGGGGAAGTGAAATTCTAGGGTTTTAAATATTTAATTTTGACTTTTTAGATTTTGACTTTTTTACCATGTAAATTTACAAGTTTTAGAAAAGTACAATTTTCCCCATAACTCCATAACGCGCCATGGCGCGCCATGGCGTGCCTTAGGAAGCTTAACGCCATAACTCCATAACGTAACGTAACGCCATACATCGACGCCAAGGGTAAAAACGTGGCGGCAAGGTGGCGCCTCGACGCCATGGCGCGCCATGGCGGCGCCATGGCGCGTTTTTTAGAACCTTGATATAAATAAAATGGTACGTTTTAACACCAAAGGTACGGGTAAGGGAATACCCGAAGATAACACCTTCTGGTGACGGGGGAGACCCGATTCCATCGAATGTGGCGGAACACATAGTTAAGCTACTTATCAACGTTTACGATATTCACTTCGGGTAATGGATCCCTGTATACGGCTCATCTGAGCAACCACCGCAAGATGCCCAAATGACCCTAATGTCTACTCGACCTCTAGATGAGTGTCACCACAAAAGTCACAAGTCCCCGTATCCGGCTCACCATGGGTACCATCGCAAGACTTAGCTCCGTATACGGCTCTCCAAGAGCACCACCGCAAACTTACATAAAACATGACTTGGGGACCACTTACTAGACTCAAACATGGACATCAAAAACTCCATGATGAACAAAACGACTCTTATGCCTATGGATCCATTACATTACAGTCTACACATTACATGACTCCAAAGAGTGAACTAATGTATTCAAGACATGTAATAACCAACATTTGTATAATGATTGCATTTCCATAAAACTCTCCATAATGAGCCATTTGAACCGGATAACGTCCCAAAACTCTTTAGAGTATACTTCAAGCCACATGGCATCATAAAATGTTTGGCAAATAAGTAAAGTCAATTTAACTACGTAAGCCGATGTACAATTTTCCCAAAACAGATATTTTCTCCAAATATAATTGGTCCAAGGCCTAACCCATGAAGCTCACATTTTCCCAAAATAGATATAAGGTAAGGAGAATGACCGCTCTCATTAACTCACAAAAGAGTTGATAGATCAAATATCCAAAACTCGTAAGTTGGGCAAAATCCCAAAGATAGACCATAATCAAAATAATTGTCCATAAGATTTCCACTCTTAAAATCTCCCCATTTAAAACCATTTGTAACCCAATTTGCACATATTAGAAAACAAATTAAATGAGTTACTCAATTCTTCAAATATCCAATAAGATGTTTATTAGTGGATCAACATCCTTTACGGTGGCCAAAACGCCCAATAACATATTATAAATCATTTATAACCATTTAGCAACTCAACATACTCAAAATGCCAAAATCACCAAAAACCCATTAAATATGAAGTGAGCACATAAATGTATGTTTAAAACCCAAAATATTTATATTTTGACATGTATATAGTTTTGTAAATCAACTAAAACCCACATTGCTAGATTTAGACTAAATCTAGGTTTTACCCACAAAACTTGAGCTCCTTAGGTGAGATTTTGATTCTACCACTAGCTTCAAGTTTTCCACCACAAACCTTAGTTACAAACATTTATATGTTAAACCAAGACTCAACAAAGGAAAAGAAAAGAGAACCATAAAACCCTAATTTCTTAAGTGAAAAGAATGTTACCTTTACCCCAACTAGAATCCACCAACATAATACTTCTAGGTCATTAAAATGACCTCAAATTACCAATCATCAAAATGATTTAACAAGGGTTTGGAAGGATTTGGTGAAAACCTTAGAGCAAGGACTTGAAGCTTGGAAGCCTCTAACTCTTGCAATAGATGGTGAAACCACTATAGGTTAACAATAGTTCCACTTGAGGTCTTAGGGTTAGGATTCAATGAAGGAAAATGGTGATGAGAGGATGAAAATCGCCAAATTTGGAGAGGGAAATTCGTAGGAGAACCTTTAGAAAAGAATGGGATCCTCTCAAGAAATCAGATCTGCACATAATAAAGGCCCATGCCCGTCGGCAACTGTGCCACGACAAAATCACGGGGAACTCTCGCCCGGACTGTACCGTGGCCCGCTCTTTGGGCGCGACAATGCCTTGGAGACTATGCCACGGGCACTATCGCCGAGCATAGTCGTGGTACCTGTACCGAGACCCACGACCTCCACGCGAGAATGACATGGGCGACTATGCCACGGGCACTGCTGCCAGGTAGGTACCGAGCTCCGAAAACTTCGATTATTTGCTCTGATTCGACCCTAGTCCCTCGGTAGACATTGCTAGAGAGATGTTATACATAAAATAAACCGAAAAGGCGAACAACAATCCTAGAATAAGAAACGACAAGGGAAGGACTCTTACTCAAAATTCAAGGTGTTACAATTACAAGCCTATAATTATTTAATAACAAAACAATAGTAATAACAAAGTCTATGATAACTAGAAATTTTGAACAATAACATTGCAGAACTGAAAAACGAAGTGGAAAAAAAAACAATCACAATAAACTTTTTGCCAAAGTTTACTAACAAAATGCAAAATCACTAATGTGGTGAATTAAATTTAGGCACCACATTCACACATCTATATATGCTAGTATAATGTATATGAATATATTTTATCGACATTAAGTATATTAGTGTCAGATAAACAGATTAGATTAGGTTAGTTAGGTTTAAACCAGTTTCAACCCTATTACTTCATTGCTTGATTGGTTGACGGATTGTGTTAGGTTGAGTTAGGCCTAACTCATTTTTTTTTCTCTCGAAAGGCAACAATTTAATAAAAACCAACCGAACAAAAGATACAAAGATGAAGCCCAAACACGATCAAAACAATGAGGTGCAGTAAGTAAACAATATATTATAGAAAATAAGAAAACAGGAAGCCAAACCTCCCTAATGCGGGGAATACAAAACGAAACTTGAAGCGATTAATCGAAGGTAGGTGTAAGTTGGGTGAAGTAAACCACAAGTCTCATGAAATAGATCCCTTATGGAGTCTACTTGAAACCCACATGAAGGAATGAACTTGTATATCGACAAACAAAATATCCGTTGTGAGCGACTTCTGTCTGAAAATGACATTATATTGATGTTTCCAAACAATGTAACAACTAAACCCAGCCGATAGCTTGCCAGAGGCACTGCACCCACGGTAATTAATGTGTCGGTCTATGGTGAAGAAGAAGATTAGTTGATGTGAACTGCAACTCCGAGTCCAGACCCCACCATTCCCGAACTAAAGTCCATATTTTGGCTGCAAACGTGCACTCGATGATGCAGTCATCAACATATTCAGTTGTTTCCTCATAAATTGGACACATGACTGAATGCAAGTCTATGCCACGGTCATCCAAATCTACACGAAACGGAATTCGACCCTGAGATACTCGCCACACAAAAACATTAATTTTTCTTGATACTAAAGTGTTCCATTGCTATACGGGGGTCTGCCACCACTTTGGAGTCATTTGTCCTTGGAAAGAGCAACTAAATTAAAACTTTTAATAACACCTCAAAAATGGATAACATATCTTACGGCAAGTCCATACTTAAAATATGATTCTAGAACTAACCATCAACAAAATGAATAGAGTCATACATAAAAACTAATAAAAGGTCGGGTGTTACTAAACCCAAATACAAGTTGATATTCCCAAGATAAATGCAGAAGACTTCACCAAGCTACTTATCCTCGTGCATATAATTGGTACTCATCTCCTCATGGTGTCGCTAGTACCATTTCCCAACCGAAACCTGATGCACATGCCGACAAATAAAAAGGTTAGGCTAACGCCTAGTGAGTTCAAGAGTTTTTGACATGAATAAATGTATCGTAAAAAGGAAAGAATGCAGTTTAAATCATAGTCTTTCTAAATTATTTACTTAAATATGAAAACGATTCGTTTTCCATTAACATGCATTTTAAGTGGTGGAAACACCAACATAAACGTTTTCCAACCAACATAATTTTAAAGACGGAAACCCCAATATAAAACATTTTGTCATAAAGTAAATTCAACCCAAAACTCACTCAAAACGATAATAGAAATCAAACTCCCAATTTATGAAACGCTGATAAAACTTTATATCTCGAAACACACAAAACACGGGTGAGGCATAATACTCAACCCACAAATCATGGATAATAATCCATATATATAGATGTCACAAAAAATATGGATATTAAAACTCAATACCCAAAACAACACCTTTCGGTGACAGGGGAGACCCGATTACATAGAATGTGATGGAACACAAAAGTAGGTCACATATCCAAGTTAATAAAATCAAACACTTGGATTATAATCATATGATATATTGAGCTCAACTCCTCTAAGTCTATTGCTCGTGAAGTCTCAATTTCAACCCCTCTAGGTCTATACGTTGAGATATCCAAATCCAAGGAAAACATACAAGCACATTGGAATTACACCTTACTGCTCATAGGATAATGCCCGACCATACGGGTCCACATCTTACTTACCATGAGACCCGATGCCTATTCGCATATTGAAATTATACCTTACTGCTCATGGGACAATGTCCGACCATACAGGTCCACATCTTACTTACCATGAGACCCGATGCCTATTTCGTGTTACAATGAGGGAAACTAACATCCCATCATTGAACGTAAAGACTCAAATGCCTATGGATTCATTGCATTACAGTAAAAAAAATATTACATGACTAAAACGAATGAACTAGCGCATTCAAAACATGTAATTCTCAAATAAGATGCAGTAAATGCAAATCATAACAAAATGCTCTACATTGAGATGTCAAACTCGGACAATTGTCCCCAGGACCCAACAAGTTCAATACCAAACCATAAGCTCAACAAATCAAAAGACCAAGTGTTACAAGTTATAGAATGCAATAAAACGTAAATAACCCACGATTATGCAACCACATGCTCCAAATACGTGAAAAATCCAAAACACTATTTTAGACTGGGACAAATCATCTTCCAAAAACATTTATACTATTTATTCTTTCAAAACGTTCCATAACTCAAAAATAAGTACTTCTTCAAAACATACACTAAAAGTGCATTTATACTCAAAAGATATACTTCCATAAAATAGATCACTAAAATATCAATACTTGTGATTTATTTACCAAAATGCCCAAAATCCCACATATGGGTGTTTTACAAAGTTTAGAAAGTTAAACACTTCAAGTAATCAAAACTCACCAAATAACCCAACAGTTGATAATTTCATGTAAATCATATAAACATTTTAAAACAGACATTTTGGCATGTACACCGTTTTCACAAATCAACTTGAACTGACATTGCTAGATTTAGGCTAAATCTATACTTTTCCCCAACTTGAGCTCCTTTGAAGAAATTTGAATCCTCAAGCCAAATCTTCCAAAAACCTAGATCCATAAGTTTCCAACCATAAATATTAATGTCCAATCATTTAGAATAATTTCCCAAACATTTTATATAAAGATCTCAACTCATACCAAAACCCTAATTTTCATAGATGAAGAAAAGAGAATATTACCTTAACCATAATTTGAATCCATCAACAATACACTTCTAGGTCACCAATATGACCTCAAATTCCAAATCACCAAAAGAATGGAAAAATGGTTTCGTTAAACCCTAAAAGCTTAAGAATCCTTGAAATGGGAATGAAGGTGAAGAACTCTAGGAGTAGCTTCCAAATCTCACCATTGATGAGGTTCAAACATGAAAGAGTAGGGGAGATAAAGCCTTGAATGCAACCTAAACCAACATTTGAGAGGTTTGAAGAGTTGAAAGAGAGTTTGGTATGGAAGGGTGAGGAGTTTTGAAGAAAACCTCTCAAAATTGGGCTTAAAAGCCTCTTAGACCCTTCGAGAGAGATTGCTACGTGATAGTGACAATGTCACAATTGTTGGGTTTGTACCATGGTACTCCCCCTTCCAGCGACTATGCCCCGCGATAGTGACCACTCACAGTCGCGGGCATACTCGCATGAACTGTACCAAGCCTCCTTCTAAGCCCGCGACAGTTTAGGGATGAATCAGTTGAAACACTTTCCATATCTAAGCAATAAACATTATCCTTTCTGGGAGTTCTTAGTAGTATCATCTTTTCATCAACTACCTTGAATCCAGGAGCAAGGATAATACATTCAGAATTTGTAAATAATATACTATGTTGTTTGTCACAAACCTGTGATACACTTAACAGGTTGTACCTTAACTTCTCAACATAAAATACATCTTCAAAGGTCATCTTACCTTTGGTTACATCCCCCTTACCACTTATCTTACCTCCATCTGGAGTATTACCAAAAGCAACATGTCCACCATCAATTTTCTTGAAATTCTTGAGGCATGACATGTTCCCTGTCATGTGCCTAGAGCAACCACTATCTACATGCCAGATGCTCTTCCCTTTGAGCTGTTGGTTGCCCTGCACATAAGATTAAGCAATTAGTATTGATTGGGGACCCAAGCCAAAGTGGTCTTGGGTCTCCCTTTCTCATCAAAGTATTTACATTCCTTTTTGATGAGGTTTTTAAACTCAGAGCACTCTTTATTAGAGTACTTTGTCAATATGATTGGCTTAGCAGAACAACCACTAGAAGTAGTACTCACCTTAGAAGTACTAACAGAGTTAGCAGTACTAACCTTGTTAGCAGCACTAACAGAGTTAGCAGTATTAACTTTTGAAGAAGTACTAACAATGTCATCATCACTAACATTGTTAGCAGTAGTATTACTTCTAGCAGCACTATCATTGTCAGCAGCACTATTTGTGGTAGCAGTACTTACAGTTTTAGAGCTTTTAGGAACCCACATATTGACACTTTCTTTAACATACTTTTTCTTCATGTGGCTTTTAGATTTAACAGATTTCTTAGCCACATGGTTCTTTTCAATCTTCCTATAACCCAAGGGTTTTTGCATAGGTCTTTGAAAGTTCATCCTTTGGTTTATAGGATTGAAATAACAGTATTTGGCAAGATGATTCAATTTGCCACAGATAAAACAAGATTTTGGTCTATTGATTTTACTCAGATCAACCCCTTGTTTTTGTGCCCACTGATTATTCCAGTTTCTTTGATTTCCCATCTTTTTATCATGTTTTTGAGGCTCATTCTTCTTACATGCACACTGTTTGCAAGGACCTGGATTCACAACTGTGGTCTGTTTGTAATAGACCTTACCAGATTTTCCCTATGTCTTTTCTATGTCCTTGGATTTGATCCAAGACCTTCCACAGTCTTCATTGGTGATAATGTTATTTTCTAGAGGAATCTCACCACTCACATTGTTCTCCTTACTCTTTTCAACCTCTTTTTCAGTCTTATCCACACAAACAACTTCATCTAAGGGATCTATCTCAGTGGCTCCCTCATATAAGTCCTTCCTATCTTTGGTTTCTAACAGGTCTGAAGTAGGAGAAATGTAATTGTTGTTATATGATGGAGGTGTGGCATTATACCCAATTCCTCTTCTCAACTTATCATGAATCTGAGTTTGTAGTAAAGAGTCCATTGCTTTAGAAGCATTGGAAAACTTTTCTACATCAAGCTTGACCTTGGTTAGTTCATCTCTCAATTTCTCACTCTCCTCTTTAGATTTGGTCAGTTTAAGCTCTAGATCCTTTTGCTCCCACTTCCAGTAATTGGTGTCACATGAGTGTTGGAGTTCATTGGCTTGAAAACCTTTAATCTGTTCCTCAAACCTCTCAACAATTCTCACATAATCTTTGATATCCTTTTCTAATCTCTTAATGTCATCACTCATATTCTGATTGTGATCCATGTACCTTTTGACAGTGTCTATGCAAGTTTTAGAACAGAGATTAGAATTTACCTCAGATGGGAGATCAGATACTTCAGCCATAAGAGCTTGATTCTGGATAGCCTCTTCTGCTTGTTCACTCCAATCAAACCCCATTCCTTGTTGAGAAACATGGGCTTGAGCAGAGTTTCTGTTGTTATTGAAGCTTCCAGCTTGAGCTTGTTGGTGGTGGTTGTTGTGAGACACTCCACTTCTGCATTCCCTTGCAAAGTGTCCCTTCAGATGGCATTTGTAGCATTCCACCTTTGATTTATCAAACCCTGCTCCATCTTTTCTTCTTTGGGAGAAGTTGTTCCTTCTAGTTCTCTTAATGAACTTCTTCATCCTCATGGAAAGCATGGCCATCTGCCATTTAATATCCATCTCTTCCAGATCATCAGGATGAAGTTGTTCCAAATCATCATTGATTAAGGAGGAATTCCCATGACTGGCAAGAAAGGCTTCAAACACAGAATCAGTGCCTTTTTCTTGATTTGCTCCATTAGCAGCATTCACTGATTCAGGGTTAGCATTAGAATCAATTGATGCTGATAGGAGTGCAGCATTATGAATATATCCAGAAGGCTTCTTCTTTGCCTCCACTTCAGCTTCAAATATTCTAAGATCATTGTACAGATCATCAAGTTCTTTTTCTTCCAACTGATCATTCTGTCTGAATGAAACAGTGTACATGGTCCACTCATCTCCAAGAGACCTTAAGAACTTTCTGTTCACATCATCTTGATCAATCTGTACTCCCATAGTAGCCAATTCACCAATCAATTTGTTAAATCTGTCAAAAGTTTGAGTCATGGACTCATTCTTAGTTGACATGAAGTTTTCATACTGTTGCTTCAAGATTGCCTTTTGATTTCTTTTGGTACTTTTGGTACCAGAAAATCTCTTCTCTAGAGCATTCCAGAGCATCTGTGCATCAGTACAATTGCAGAATTGGTGCTGATATTCATTTGGAATGGCCAAGAGCAGTGTGCTCAAGGCTTTCATCTCTGTCTGCTTTGTCTTTCTGTCTGCATCCGTCTTTGGAGGGGTTCTTTTGCCATCTTCACCAATCTTCCCTGCATCAGATGGACCATTCTCAATGATGTCCCACATAGAGTAATATGTGAGGAGAATTTATTGCTTGATTCTAATCTTCCACATGTCAAATTCATTGGATCTGAGCATTGGAACTTTTGAGACCAGAGTACTGTTTGATTCAGCTGTGTTTTCCATAATGAATGAGATTTCTGAGAGTACTAGCTCTGATACCACTTGTCAGGATCTTAATTCTAAACAAGAATAAACACTCAGAAACAATATCAAAGGAGTTTGCGGAATAACACTTTGATATTCAATAATTAATTGAAAAACATTAAATCAAAATAAGAACTTGCGAACTTTAATGAATGATTATAAAGTTACAAGATTCAACACACAACCTCAATATTGATGAACAGGCTCACCAATACGAATTCTACTTCTCTAGAATTAGGATTGAAACCTTGAGGTTGATTCTCTCATTCAGAATTAGTTGTCTATCAAGACTAAACTATTCTATATATATTGAAGATACAAGATAATTACAAATAATAAAAGATCTTCAAAATAGTCTTCCATATTTATCTTTAGGCCTTCCATATTATCTTCAAATAATCTAGTTGTCTTCATTCCATCCAAAGCCTTCAATGTCTCATAAGCAGCATTAAGTCTTCAGCAGTATTAATACTTTGAGAAGTATTAATCTTCAGCAGTACTAAAATTGCTTAGCAGTAGTAATCTTCTCTAGCAGTAGTAATCAGCATTAACCTTGACTTAGCAGTACTAATATTGTTCAGTAGTATTAACTTCAATCAGCAGCATTAATCTCAGAAGTAGTAACCATTTAGTTCCAGCAGCATTAACCATACTTGTGTATTTCTGAATTTCCCAACACCTGGCGATTCTGCCCCTTAGCACTATCGCCGGGGATTGTCGCCCGATGCTTTCCGGCCCGAAATTCGACCTTTTTCACTTCTGAAGGTTCCCGATCTGTTGAGCATCTCTCGTAAAGCATTAACCCATCCTTATCCACTAACTAAGACTTTTCAAGGGTCATGAAAAATCTTGATAAAATTTCAGGTGTTACATCCTCAATTCGTTTAAAGACTTGACGGAGAACTCCCCATTGTCATCTAAACTCCACCACCATTTGTCTTTATGGTCTTGTGAAGGATTTTGAGATTGCAATGAAGAAAGCAAATTAGTAAGTTCACCAAAAGTCCGACCTCCCAATTTCAAAGCCTGTTAATTCATTGTTTGACGAGTTGATGATTTGGTGGATTAGATTTAATTGTCTTATTTGCAGGGTGAGTTGAACGGGTTGATGGTTTGGTTGGATATTGTAACACCCTCAAATTTTGTAAGAGCAACTAATTAAAATTTTGGTATAATATCAACATAAGGAACAAAACTCCCTCATAGAATTCAAAACTCAATACATTCCTCAAGTTAAAATTCTGTAACTAACCTCAACAAATATAATTTCCAATAATATACAAGTACTAAACCGAAGTCGGGTGTTACTTAACCCCAAACATTAAGTTGCTCTTCCCAAAACAAAGACGGAAGACTTCAACAAGCTAATCACTCTCCGAGCACGCAATTAGCACTCATCTCTTCACAGTGTCACTAGAACTATTCCCAACGAAGCCTGTTGCACATTGTTGGGAACTGAAGAAAAGCTCAAGTATGGTTAATGCTGCTAGTTCAGATTTACTACTGCTAGAAGACTTCAAAGTTAATACTGCTGAGTATTACTACTGCTAGTAGTTAATATTGCTAGACAAAGTTAGTACTGCTTAGCTAGTTAGTACTGCTTAGCTAGTTAGTACTGCTAGTGGTTAGTGCTGCTTAGTAGTTAATGCTGCTAAGACCAAGTTAATGCTGCTTCAGAGATAATGTGAAGATAATGATGAAGAGTTCGTGGTTAAAGATAAACATGGAAAGCTGAAGATATTCATAGAAGATATACTGAAGATATTTTATTTTATTGTAATTATCTTTTGTTCAGTATATGTATAGAATGTATAGAATAGATCAAATAAATTTTAAGTTTTAGAGAAAATCAACCTCAAGGCATAGATCCTAATTCTAGAGAAGTAGAATTCGTCTTGAAAGAGTCTGTTCTTCAAGATTGAGGTTGAGTGTGTAATCTTGTGATTTTAATCATTTAATACAAGTTTACAAGTTGTTAATCATATACTGTTTGTTTACTGTTACATTGAATATCAAAGTGTTATTCCGCAACTTCTTTGATATTGTTTCTGAGACTTTATTCTTGTTAAGAAATTCGATCCTGACAAGTGGTATCAAAGCATGTTCTCTCAGAAACATCTATTCATTCATCATGGAAAATTTTGCAGAATCAAACAGCACTCTGGTCTCTAAGGTTCCAATGCTCAAACCCAATGAGTTTGACATGTGGAAGATCAGAATTAGACAATACATTCTTCTCACTGACTACTCAATGTGGGATATCATTGAGAATGGTCCTTCTGAAGCAGGAAAGATTGGACCAGATGGGAAAAGACCTCCACCAAAGACAGATGGTGAGAGGAAGATCAGACAGACAGAGATGAAGGCCTTGAGCACTCTGCTCTTAGCTATTCCTAATGAATATCAGCATCAATTTTGCAACTGCACTGATGCTCAGATTCTCTGGAATGCTTTAGAGAAAAGATTTGCTGGAACTAAAAGCATCAAAAAAATCAAAGAGATGTTCTAAAGCAGCAGTATGAGAACTTCACTTCTTCAAAGAATGAGTCTATGACTCAAACTTTTGATAGGTTCAACAAGCTCATTGGTGAACTGGCTACTGTAGGAGTAAAGATGGAGCAAGATGATATCAACAGAAAGTTTCTCAGATCTCTTGGGGATGAATGGACTATGTACACTGTCTCATATAGGCAGAGTGACAATCTGGAAGAGAAGGAACTTGATGATCTATATAATGATCTAAGAGTTTTTGAAACTGAGGTAGAAACCAAGAAGAAGCCCACTGGTTATATCCACAATGTTGCACTTCTATCAGCATCATACTACTGCCAACCCTGAAGCAGTTAGTACTGCCAGTGGAGTGAATTCAGAAAAAGGCACTGAAACTATCTTTGAAGCCTTTTTGTCCAGTCACAGCAACAATTCTTTGATTAATGATGATCTGGAACAACTTCACCCTGATGACCTGGAGGAGATGGACATTAAATGGCAGATGGCCATGTTATCTATGAGGGTGAAGAAGTTTATCAAAAGAACAGGGAGGAACAACTTCTCTCAAAGAAGAGAAGATGGAGTTGGGTTTGACAAGACAAAGGTGGAATGTTATAAGTGCCACATGAAGGGACACTTTGCTAGAGAATGCAGAAGTGGTGTTCCAAACAACAACCACCAACAAGCTCAGAGTGGAGGCTACAATCAAAACAAGAACCCTGCTCAAGCTCTTGTTTCTCAACAAGGAATGGGGTTTGACTGGAGTGACCAAGCTGAGGAAGCTATTCAGAATCAAGCTCTTATGGGAGAAGTGTCTGATCTCCCCTCTGAGGTAATTTCTAATCTTTGCACTCAATCTTGCATAGACACTGTCAAAAGGTACAGGGACCACAACCAAAGAATGTGTGATGACCTCAAAAGATTAGAAAAGGACAGAAGAGACTATGTGTTGATAGTAGAGAGATTTGAAGAACAAATCAAAGGCTTTCAAGCCAATGAACTTCAACACTCTTATGACACAAACTACTGGAAGTGGGAAAAGAATGAGTTAGAGACCAAACTGTCTAAGTCCTTAGAAGAGAATGATAGGCTGAAAGAGGAACTATCTAAGGTTCAACTTGATATAGAAAAGTTTTCATATGCTTCAAAAGCAATGGATTCTCTTCTAAAGGCTTAGATTCATGATAAGATGAAGCCTGGTATTGGATACAACAGTACACCCCCTCCTTACAACAACAACTATATCTCTCCTACTTCAGACTTGTTAGAGACCAAAGAGAAAAAGGACTTGTCTGAGGAAGCTTTTAAGATAGATCCTTTGGATGAGGTAGTAGTTAAGGATTTGACTGAGAAAGAAGCCAGTGAGAATAGGGATAATGATGTGAGTAAAGAGATACCATTAGAAAACAACATTATCACCAATGAGGGATGTGGGAAAATCTGGGTCAAGTCTAAGGAGATAGAGAAGACCAAAGGAAAGGATAACAAGGTCCATTACAAACAAACCACAGTTGTGAATCCTGGACCTTGTAAACAGTGTGCTTGTAATAAAGCTAAGAGCCTAAATTCTGGTATAAAAAGAGGTAACCAAAGAAACTGGAATAATCAATGGGCTCAGAAACAAGGAGTTGATCTGAATAAAATCAATAGACCAAAACCTTGTTTCATATGTGGCAAGCTGAATCATTTGGCTAAGTATTGTTTTCTTCAACCCTATTAACCAACAGATGAACTTTCAAAGATCTGTGCAAAAACCTGTTGGTTATAGGAAACCAAAGAAATCTGTTGAAACCAAAGGCCCTATGAAAATTAAGGTTTTAAAAGAAAGTGTTTTAATATGGGTGCCTAGAAGCACTAACAGTGTTAGTACTGCTGAAAATATTAATGCTGCCAACACAGTTACTACTGCTAACAGTGTTAGTACTGCTGAAAATATTAATGTTGCTAACACAGTTACTACTGCTAACAGTGTTAGTACTGCTGAAAATATTAATGCTGCTAACACATTTACTACTGCTAAAACCAGTACTGCTAAGCATGCAAGTACTGCTCATGCTGTTAGTACTTCTAAAACCAGTACTGCTTCTGGCAAATGTGTTTCCAAGCCTATCATTGTGACAAAATACTCCAAAAATGAGGAGTCAAAGTTTAAAAATCTTGTCAAGAAAGAATGCAAGTATTTTGATGAAAAAGGGGTACCCAAGACCACTTTGGCTTGGGTTCCTAATTCATACTAACTGATTTATATTATGTGCAGGGCAACCAACAGCTCAAAGGAAAGAGCATATGGCATGTTGATAGTGGTTGCTCTAGGCACATGACAGGTAACATGTCATGCCTACAGGATTTCAAGCATATCAATGGAGGACATGTTGCATTTGGAGATAATCTTACTGGTGGTAAAATAAGTGGAAAAGGTAATGTTACCAAAGGTAAGATGACATTTGAGAATGTCTACTATGTTGATCAATTGAAATACAACCTGTTAAGTGTATCACAGGTTTGTGACAAACAACATAGCATATTATTTACAAATACTGAGTGTATGATCCTTGCTCCAGGGTTCAAAGTAGTTGATGAAAGCATGATACTACTTAGAACTCCAAGAAAGGACAATGTTTATTGTCTTGATATGGACAATGTTGATAGTGATTCATCCCTGAACTGTCTTGTTTCAAAAGCTTATGTTGATGAATCCTCTCTTTGGCACAGAAGGATGTGTCACATGAACTTCAAGACTATGAACAAACTTGTTAAAAACAACCTTGTAAGAGGTTTACCATCTAAAGTCTTTTCATGTGATGATCATTGTGTTGCTTGTCTTAAAGGCAAACAGCATAAAACTTCTCATAAGACCAAAGAGATAAATACAATTTCTTCTTGTCTCCAGTTATTGCATATGGATCTGTTTGGTCCTACAAATGTTATGAGTATAGGCAAGAAATCTTACTGCTTGGTTATTGTTGATGATTACTCCAGATTTACTTGGGTATATTTTCTAAGGACTAAGGATGAGACAAGTGGACTGATCAAATCCTTTATCCTAAGAATTGAAAACCAAACTAATCAAAGAGTAAAAGTCATTAGATCAGACAATGGGACTGTATTTAAAAATCTTGATCTAAATACCTTTTGTGAAGAAAAAGGAATTGAGAGACAATATAGTGCCCCTAGGACTCCTCAACAGAATGGAGTTGTTGAGAGGATAAATAGGACACTAATAGAGGCTGCTAGATCTCTGTTGGCTGATTCAAAACTGCCAATTACCTTCTGGGCTGAATTAGTTAATACTGCTTGCTATGTCCAAAACAGAGTTCTAGTGGTCAAGCCAAAGAACAAGACCCCTTATGAGCTTTTAAATAAAAGAAAACCTTTCATTGGATTTTTCAAACCTTTTGGGTGTCCTTGTACAATCCTCAATACCAAAGCTCACTTAGGTAAGTTTGATAGCAAAGCAGATGATGGATTTCTTGTTGGTTACTCATCTCAGAGTAAGGCCTACAGAGTTTTCAACTCTTCTTCTAGAATAATTGAAGAAAGTGACAATGTCAAATGCAATGAGAACACACCAAATCCAATTGGGTCTGGTCCTCAGTGGCTATTTGACATTGACTCACTAACTAACTCTTTTGGTTTCAGTAGTGATGATTATGCAGGTTTAGGGAGTGGAGGATCAGGAACTACACAAGTTCAAGACAGTATATCTCATTCTGTGATATTTCCTATACCTAAAGTGGATTTTGTTGAAGACTGTGAAAAGGAACCATCTACTGAACCAAATCAGAGTGAAGAAGAAAGTAGAGATGAGGAGACTCAAGAAAATAAAGAACCAGAAGTAGCTGCTGAAAGCACCTCAGTTGAGTTGAATGACTCAAACCTAGAGGTAGGACTTAATGAAGAACCTAGTCATCACACCACAATTCATAAGGATCATCCTCCACAGCTGGTAATAGGAGATATATCTTCTCCTATGATGACTAGAAATCAAAGCAGACTGCAAGAAATGCAAGAACAACAGCATACAGTGCTCTCTTGCTTTTTATCCCAGCTTGAGCCTAAGAAGGCACATGATGCTATGAAAGAGTCCAGTTAGATAGAAGCCATGCAAGAAGATCTACTACAATTCAAGCTGCAAGATGTTTGGGATCTGGTAGACCTTCCTAAAGGCCAGAGAGCAATAGGAACAAAATGGGTCTTCAGGAATAAGAGAGATGAAAGAGAAATAGTCATAAGGAACAAAGCAAGGTTGGTGGCTCAAGGATATACACAAGAAGAAGGAATAGACTATGAAAAAGTATTTGAACCTGTGGCTAAGATAGAAGCAATTAGATTATTCCTAGCTTATGCTTCTTATATGAAATTCAAAGTCTATCAAATGGATGTCAAAAGTGCATTTCTTTATGGCTCAATTGAAGAAGAGGTATATGTCTGTCAACCACCAGGGTTTGAAAACCCAAGCTATCCAGACAGAGTATACAAATTGAAGAAAGCACTTTATGGACTACATCAAGCTCCAAGAGCATGGTATGACACTCTGTCATCCTATCTCTTGGAAAATGGCTTTGAAAGAGGAGTCATTGATAAAACTCTATTCATCAAGAGAAAGAAGAAGGATATCTTGCTGGTCCAAATCTATGTTGATGATATTATCTTTGGATCAACAAGAGACAACATGTGCAAGGAGTTTGAGGAACTAATGCATCAAAGGTTCAAGATGAGTTCCATTGGGGAACTTACTTTCTTCCTTGGACTCCAAGTTCAACAGAAGTCAGATGGAATTTCATCTGTCAGTCCAAGTATGTGCAGGACATTCTAACCAAGTTTGGTTTCTCAGATTCAAAACCTGCAAGCACACCTATGGAGACACACAAGCAGATAACAGCAGATTTTGAGGGGGAGGATATGGATATTCATCATTATCGATCCATGATTGGCTCTCTCATGTATCTTACAGCCTCTAGGCCAGATATAATGTTTCCAGTCTGTGTATGTGCAAGATTCCAAGTTAGGCCAAAGCAATCTCACTATCAAGCTGTTAAAAGGATATTCAGATATCTCAAAGGGCAATCCAGATTGGGACTTTGGTATCCTCATGACTCATCCTTTGACCTGCTTGCATACTCAGATAGTGATCTAGGTGGAGCAAACTTGGACAGAAAATCTACTTCTGGAGGATGTCAGTTTTTAGGTGCAAGACTAGTTTCATGGCAGTGCAAGAAATAAACCACAGTATCCACATCTACAACAGAGGCAGAGTACATAGCAGCTGCAAGTTGCTGTTCTCAAGTCTTATGGATTCAGAATCAAATGCTGGATTATGGGGTAACCTTTCTACACACTCCAATTTTTATTGATAATAGCAGTGCTATTAGCATTGTGAATAATCCTGTCAATCACTCAAAGACAAAGCACATTGAGATCAGGTATCACTTCATAAGAGACTGTAATGAAAAGAAACTTATTCAAGTTGTAAAAGTTCACACTGATAACTAGTTTGCTGATCTATTCACTAAAGCTTTTGATGTGGGTAGATTCACTTTCTTGGTAACAAGTGTGGGAATGATCAACTCTGAATAAGCCCCTTCTCAAAAAGTAGTTATATACCTGTATATCGTTTATTCTTGGTGCTACTAATCTTCTTTTTCAGGATATATATAGCAGTACTCAGTGTATCACTAGCTTAAAAGAGCAAGTCTGGTTAATACTGCTAGTAGTTAATACTGCTAGTGGTTAATACTGCTCTAAGTTAATATTGCTAGTTAGTTAATACTGCTAGTTAGTTAATACTGCTAGTGGTTAATACTGCTCTCAGTTAATACTGCTAGTTAGTTAATACTGCTCTAAGTTAATACTGCTAGTTAGTTAATACTGCTAATAGTTAATACTGCTTTCAGTTAATACTACTTTCAGTTAATACTGCTTTCAGTTAATACTGCTCTAGGTTAATACTGCTTATGTCCCGAATACTATAAATACACTTTGCCCGCCTAAAAGTTCATAACGACTCTTTGCATAATGTACTCTTGCGCTCTAAACCCTTTCTCTCTAAAGTCCAAAGTTTTCAGGCAAGAACGTTCAAGATCAATGGCATCAATGGCTTTCATAGACGAGCACAATGAAATCGCGATGCTACAGAAGCCCAAACAGGCCGCCGGTTTCCACCAGATTGTGGATTTCCTCAAAACAACCCACATTGCTCATGCTCTCACTGTCTCGCCATCAATCTTTATCGAGCATCAAAGGCAATTCTGGGCACATGCCACCATTGTTACTGAGAATGGTGTGCAAATGATCAAGACAAAGGTGTGTGGAAAGCCGTTGACAGTTACTGAAGAGGTAATTCGCATCAGTCTACGTCTAGACGATGCCTCTGGTATAACCTCTATCTCTAATGATGAACTGTTTTCTACTCTTACAAGAATGGGGTATGGAGGCCCATTGGGTGTTTTTAAGTTCTCAAAAGCTAAATTCTCACCCCAATGGCGTTTTCTTGTTCATACCTTGATGCACTGCATCTCTAAAAAGACTACTGGATGGAGTGAGTTCAGTAGCACCATTCCTTATGCTCTGGTATGCTTAGCCACTGCCAGAAAGTATAATTTTTCTCAAATGATTTACAATGATCTTGTCTCAAACTTGGGAAACAAAAAGAGCTTTTATATGTACCCCAGGTTTGTTCAAGCAGTTATCACCCACGAATTGACGAATATTCCTCATTTTGATGGGATATATGTACCAAAACCCCATAAAGGCAAGGTTTTCTCAAATATGAGAAGATCTGCTGGGGACTCGGAAGGAGTTGACACCCCATTGTTCTCTACAATGATGGTGGTGTCCCAAACTGATGAAGGTATGGTAGCAGGGTCCAGGCCCCCATTAGACCAACCCACTGCTAGCCAATCTCAACCTTCCCACTCTAAATCAATTCCCCAATCTCTTCTTGATAAACCAACTTCACCAATCACCCAAACATACAAAAGGAAACAGGTAAAGAAGGCTCCTTCCCTTCTTGTACCACCAACCCCTAAGCCTTTAAGCCCTCTAAGGGAGGATTCTCCCTTAGAGAACATCTACAGGGAAACCACAAGGGTGTCTCCCAACCCAAAGGAGGTGCTCTCTGAGGAGGAGGTTGAGCATATGGGTCCTGAGGCTGCCACTACTCCTGCTAGCACAGAGGAGGACAGTGGTAACATACATAAGACCTCTCCCATGGCAACTTTGAATGAGCAATCATTCAAAGGTCCCCGGTGCCAAGAAACCAAGGGGGTGGATAGTGCTTCTGCTTGGCAGAAGGCTTCCACTACAAAAAGATCCCATGATCCTTCAATAGAGGGTAACACTTCTAGAGAAGGTGAGGACAGATATAACTATCAAGAATTGATGGATGCTATGGGTAACATAAACATGGATGTCATCAAGCAGGGGAAAGACATTGAAGAAATGAAAATGGTGATCCTGTCTCAACAAGTACAGATTACCAAATTGAAGAAAATGGTAACAAGATTGATGCAAAAGAAGAGGAGAAGGCAATTTGTTTTGAAGAAGAGGAAAAATGCTAATGATGCTTTCAACAAGGGGGAGAATTCAGAGGCTGCAGCAGAAAAGGAAAGTACTTCTGAGATGGGATTTGATGTTAAGGGGGAGAAAGCTGCAGAAACATAAGCAAAAGCAGTAGAAACAGATAAGGTTCAAGCAGCAGCAGTAACAGAACAGGTAGCAACAGTAACAGGGCTATCTGTTGAAGAATTGGAAATAGCAGAAACTTTGGTAAAAGCAAAGAATGACACTCCTAAGGCTACTCAAAAGGCCAAGGGAGTGGTTATCAATGAAGGAGGCCTTGAAAAGAAGACAAAAGAAAGAAGTGAGGCAGGTTTGAAGGATGCAAAGGGTAAAGCTAAGATGGTTGAATCTGAACAACCCTCAAAGAAGAACCAGGTGGAGTTGGATGAAGAAGTAGCAAAACAACTTCAAGCTGAGATGGAAAAAGAGGAACTGCTACAATCTGAGAAGAATAGAGAGCTTGCACTGAATATGGCCAGAAAACTAAATGAAGAGTATCAGAAGAGCATGAAAACAGTAGCTCAGGCCAAGAAAGAACAAGTCAAAAGAATGCCACTCAAAAAGCAGAAGAGACAACCCTCTAAGACCTTTTTGGCCAATCAGGAAAGAAGAAAAATGATCAATTTCCTGAAAGGTGCAATTGGAGTCAAGGGGGAGATGTTCACAAACATGGCATACAATCAGGTTGAAGAGTTGTACAAGAAAGAGATGGATAAACTTCAAGGGGATTCATCTAAAAGGGAAAAGGCTGAGAGAAGAATGAAGGAGAGGTATGACCTGAACATTCAAAGACCATTTCCTGATGAGACCACACCCTCAAAAGACAAAGCTGAAGAGAAGAAGGAAGAACATGAGGGTGTTGGTGTAGAAGCCAAGTCTGGAAAGAGAGTGAAGTCAATTGCTTCAAAAAGGCAGTTGAAAAGGTCAAGGGTGGAAGAAACTAAAAAGGAAGCAGAACCTTCAGTCACACCTCCAACAGAACCTGTGCAAAGTCCAGAACAGTCCAATAAGCAAACTGTTGAGAGTATGGATTTGTATATGACCATAGTAGAACCTATGAAGGCTGTTCCAATCTCCATGAAAGCTCCTGAGATTATCTTTTGGGACATTCTAAGAGATAATGGAAAGGATTTCTTCAGAATCAAAAGAGCTGATGGTTCATTTGAAGCATATTCAACATGGGGGAGAGTTATCAGAAGTTGTTCAAGAGCTGATATAGAAGAATTATACAAAGTGGGGATAAAACTCTATGAGCCTGTGTTGAAAGGTACTGAAGAGAACCTTTTCAAGATAGCAATGGAATACTTGTGCATGATGTTTGATCCAGAAAGAGTGGCTTATAGGATTAAAGATCATCATCATGAGTTTATATTCAAGAAGATTGATAAATGGATATTTTTTGAAAACTGTGGGGTATACATGATTACCATTGACAATTGTTATCATGAATACTATCTAGTGGACAAAATTTATAAGCATAGCAAGGAGAAGCTAGAAGGGATGCTTAAAGCTACACTGGTATGCTCAAAGGATTCAGAGATGGCTAAACTTGTGGTGAGAAGAACTGTAAATCAAAGTCTGGGGCTAAATCCAAATTTGGGAAACTGAACCTGAAGTGTTGAAAGCATCTTGAAGAAAATCTGAAGAACTTGACTTCTTTTCTTAAAAGTCAAGTTAGGGGGAGATTGTTGGGAACTGAAGAAAAGCTCAAGTATGGTTAATGCTGCTAGTTCAGGTTTACTACTGCTAGAGGACTTCAAAGTTAATACTGCTGAGTATTACTACTGCTAGTAGTTAATACTGCTAGACAAAGTTAGTACTGCTTAGCTAGTTAGTACTGCTTAGCTAGTTAGTACTGCTAGTGGTTAGTGCTGCTTAGTAGTTAATGCTGCTAAGACCAAGTTAATGCTGCTTCAGAGATAATGTGAAGATAATGATGAAGAGTTCGTGGTTAAAGATAAACATGGAAAGCTGAAGATATTCATAGAAGATATACTGAAGATATTTTATTTTATTGTAATTATCTTTTGTTCAGTATATGTATAGAATGTATAGAATAGATCAAATAAATTCTAAGTTTTAGAGAAAATCAACCTCAAGGCATAGATCCTAATTCTAGAGAAGTAGAATTCGTCTTGAAAGAGTCTGTTCTTCAAGATTGAGGTTGAGTGTGTAATCTTGTGATTTTAATCATTTAATACAAGTTTACAAGTTGTTAATCATATACTGTTTGTTTACTGTTACATTGAATATCAAAGTGTTATTCCGCAACTTCTTTGATATTGTTTCTGAGACTTTATTCTTGTTAAGAAATTCGATCCTGACACACATGCTGACAAATAAAATGGTTAGGCTAACGCCTAGTGAGTTCAAAAGTTTTCAACATTAATAAATATATCGATAAAAAGGAAGAATGTGATTGAAATCATAGTCTTTCAAAATGATATGCTTCAAATATTAAAAAAACTCGTTTTCCAATAATATGCATTTTAGACGAAGGAGACATCAAGTCATCAACATAAACGTTTTCCAAACCAAACTGTTTTAAGGACTAAGATCCCAATATAAAACGTTCGTTCGTAAATTAAATTCAACCCAAACTCACTCAAAATGAGAATAGAAAGCGGACTCCCAATTTATGAAACGCGGATAAAACTTTATTCTCTGAAACACCCAAAACACGGGTGGGGCATAATACTCAACCCATAAACCATGGATAATAAAACTCAATACCCAAAACAACACCTTTCGGTGACAGGGGAGACCCGAATTCCATCGAAAGTGGCGGGCACACAAAATTAAGCCACTTCTCGATGTTCTCAAGTTTCACATAGAGTCATGGATCCCCGTATACGACTCCCTACCGAGCTACCACCGCAAGATACCCAAATGAACCTAGTGTCTACTCGACCTCTAGATGAGTGTCACCACAAAAGCTACAAGTCTCCGTATCCGGCTCACCATGGGCACCACCGCAAGACTTAGCTCCATATATGGCTCTACAGAGCACCACCGCAAGCTTACATAAAAACATGACTTGGGGACCACTCACTAGAATTCAAAAGCGGACGCTAAATTCCACGATGGATAACCAGACTGGATTACAAATGGGCATCGAGTTCAACCAACCACGGTCTATACCTCAAGCCCTTCACTAAAGGTTACACGGTTATCGAGTTCAACCACCCACTATCTATAATTCGAGTTCCCGCTAGCCATAAACAATTTCCAGTCCCAAAACGGGGATAAAATCCCCAACTAAACCAACTGACTGATTCATATGCCTATGGATCCAATGCATTACAGTCTAAAATGTTACATGACTCAAACGAATGAACTAACACATTCAAAATATGTAACTCTCAAATAAGATGCAACTAAGTACACCAAACGTCCAAGGTTCCTTAACGAGCTACCAAAACGGAACAAATGTTCCAAAGACTCATTTGAGTGTAAACCAAGCCCCAAAAGGTATAATGAATGTTTGGCTAAAATACGTGAGCTAATGAGGTTACATAAACCGAAATACATATTTTCCCAAAAATCTTTGTCTCTAAAATCACAATTGACCTTCGGCCCAAAACTAAAAAGGTTTACCATTTCTAAAATGTTCCCAATGTCGGGAATAACCAAAATCAAAGCATTCACACATCCGTACGTTCAAAACATCCCATTTCATGAATGATGCATAAAATCCGACAAACACTAAAAGTGCATTTTCGACCAAATATCTATTTATGCAATAAGTCATCAAAACACATTCATTTATGACACATTTATCAAAATGCCCAAAAATCCCAAATGTGGATGTTTTACAAAGTTTATTAGGCTAAATACTTCAAATAATCAAAAGTTACCAAATAACTCAACAATTAACAATTTCATGTAAAACACATAAATACTTTAAAATTGACATTTTGACATGTACAACGTTCACAAATCAACTTGTACTCACCTTGCTAGATTTAGCTAAATCTAGATTTTTCCCAACCTAAGCTCCTTTGAAGAAACTTGGATCTTCAAACCAAAAACTTCCAAAACCTAGATCCATAAACTTCAACCATAAATATTTATATCTAACCATTTAGAATCATTCCCCAAACATTATGCATCAGGATCTCCACTACACCAAAATCCTAATTTCTATAGATGAAAAGAATAGAAGATTACCTTACCCATAGCTTGAATCCACCAACCACAATGCCTCTAAGTCACCAAAATGAGCCACAACTTCTCATCTTCAAAAATAGGTAAAAGGTTGGGTGAACCCCTAAGAAGCTTGGTGGAGAAGATGAAGATGGAGGGATGATGGTTCTAGCTCCCAACTTGCTAGATGAAGAAGAAATACTTGGTTTTAGGAGGAAAACCCCCAAATATGAGCTAGGGTTCGAATTTGGGGTTAAGGTCGGTTTGGGAGAGAAAGGGGGAAGATTTGAGGTTTTTGAGAAAGAAATGGGGTGGAGGCTGGTTTCTCCCCTTTTATGTGCGCATAGTGCGCGCGCGGTTGGTGGCACATCCCAACTCGCACGGAGAGGCGCGCCTCCCTCTGGAAAGATCCCCGCTCGGACACTCGTGCGGAACACTGCCTCACTTTTGTCTTCTTCTCGGCTATAGATATCGGGGTGTTACGATCCTACCGACCTTAAAAGAGATTTCGTCTTCGAAATCTGGCCTCGACCCAAAACACCCAACGTCGCATTTAGTGACATCAATTGATGTTCTATCCAAAAGAGATTCCTTCACGATACTTTGCCTCATATGTGACCCGATTACATCCCGGTTAAGGTTGATGTACTTCTCATAACAAGCCGCCACACACCCGATCTCAAATTTCGATATATTTTATCGATTACGGGATGAACATCGAGTCCTTATCAAACCACTTTCCTATCCTTAAGATCTCGGTTGTCTCCCAACCTTAGGTTGCACATATCACCTCAAAAGTAGCTTACGACCTTAACTAGCCATTTCCACAAAGAATACTCCAAAGCGAACTTTTCCCTTAGATACTTCTAATTTCGACACATCAAGGTCTCCTCAATAATCAATTTGTACTTAAAGTCTACCTCGGCATTCTCACCAAATTTCTCCAATAATCAACACCACCAAAGATTTATCGTCCTTTCCCTGACGAAGTTCCTAACACCGGTTTATCCTGGTCCAACCCACGATAATTTTGTTTCCCCCAAGCTGACACAAGCTCAACGTCTGTAGACTCCACGGTTACACAACTCCCATAATGCATTCAAACATCGGTTGACAAATCGGTGAAAACCCCGCTGATTACATGAATACCAATGGTTGATCCCTAAATACCAACATCTAATATCCTTAAGGTTACCACTTAACTTGCAGACACGCCAAAATCAACGAAAGTGCACTGAAGCACCACAACGGTCACTGTCCTCCAAATTCGAATGTCGACACCTATCCTCAAAATGTCTACACCGCAACCGTGGATATACCACCATATGTTTCCTTCCAGATTTTGCACTGATGAATTAATGTTGACACCTATCATGGTACTAAAGTTCAGACAATCGGATCGCCATAATTTCTTTATTCCTTAAGACTCGCCCGGATGGTACACATATGATATCGAAAATTAACCCATCAGTTTGCAACCCACCAAAATAAAGCAACCACCCAATGTTTAACCCGCAGTTTTACCAAAACAGAAAGGTCACCACTTAAGTAACTAGAAGAATGCTTAAATCTAATACATCAATTATTCATACGCATCGGTTCATGAAACTGAAATCCAAATTTCAAAACTAACCACAAGTCAGACCTTCCGACACTTCAATTCCCAAGGACTCCTCTAGTCCTTAATCACGACCTCTATTACCAAAAGGTTTGCATCTATAGTCCAAATGAGTTCAAGGTTTTTCAAACCAACATGCCACTTTGGAATTTTATAAACTTCTAGATACAAAAGATTTATAACATTTAGTCGTACAGATAAAAATCCACTACCGTTTACTCGGTAGGTGTACAAAGTGGACACAAACGTTGCACATATAAAATCCTTTCGAAAACTATTTGGTCAATACTCAAACTAATAAGGGCAATGAACAGGGATGCTCAATCAAAATTTTCGAATGGACCACTATGGTCCTAACATGCATCAATTTACGCCATATATGAGAAGTAATTTTACGTACTAGAACAGTGTATAATAAGACGTTTGTACAAGACTCCCAAGGGGAAATTCACATAATCAGGTTCCGAAAATCCCTCATTTAACCATATAATGACATGAAATAAAATTTTCTTACAAGACCCACATACATCAGTTTATTTCCCCAAACTCAATAAAACGTTAAGTGCTTGCGATTTGATAAAATATAAAGTATTGTGTGGGGTTATAACAGTAAAACCAACAACCGAAGGATTTAAAAGTAAAAGTTTAACACAAACCATCATAAATCATTCATATGTTTACTCACTCTAAAAGTATAAATCGGTTATAATACTAAGTAGTGTGCAACGAAATATACTCATACAAAACTCAAAAGAGAAATCACACGATATTGAGACTCCAAAAATATCATATGGGATAATATCCATCAACAAAACTCTCATGAAATGAACTTCTCAATAAACAGTAAGCCAACACGTGCAATGAATCTAGCCGGTGCATTTCAATGTTCGTTCATGCGCTGCAAGACACCGTAAAATAATACTCCATAAATCTTAACAAAACTCACATGGAATAAAATTCCCAAGAAAACTCAAACACTAAAATAGTGGAAGACAACTCTTCGTCAAAGGCCTTAACATATGTAGAGGAGATCCAATGTTAAGGTCATAAGTCGTAATTACTTGTCCAAGACTCTAAACAACATAAAAATACAAACATTGCAATATCCGTAAATAGTATTGGACAACAATGAGAGTAAAGAAAGTATCGACAAAGTTTGTAACCTCATGCAATTAAATAGTTTTATGCATATTTAAAATCATGGTTTAAAATCTTGTGTGTGCTAAACATTTTCCCAAGATTTCGTAATGTATCCCACATGATAATTTAGAAACATGAGAAATAGCTGGTGCAATTTATTTTAGAAATAAATTTTGTGCATGAACTTGATCGACACTCAACGTTTCAAAACCACGCTCTTCAGTTTCCTAGTCACACTATCGTCATCTGGATGCTCAAACATCTTAAGGCGATAAACGAAAATTTCATCGTTTCATCTTACAATTTGTCCTTGAATAATGTTGATTCTTTATGTCCATGGTTATAATCCAACTGTAATAACCATCTCCTCAAAAAGAAAGATAAAAGCTAAATTTCATCTTCCATTATTAATAACAAATTTAGTGAAATATAAAAGCTAAATTTGATAGTATAAATATGGTTGAAAAAGGTTACGTCATTGGTCAAGAATGGGTGGAATAAAACGAGATACATGTTTGAATGTGGTTTGACCACATAAATGAGTTCCACTCATTTTAAATTGAATGGTCAAATTTTCTTCTAGCTTTTCATTAAAATAACACATGCATCATCTGTTATAACCATCTCCTTAAATTCTAAGTTTTGAGAAGTTTGGGGCAAAGTATAAAGAGAAGAAAAAAAAAATCAAGGATCTTTTTGGAAATTTTGGAAAAAGGGTATAAGAAAAAGAAAAGAAAAGGAAAGAATCCCTAATTCTTTTGGGGAAAATTTGGCGACGTCAGGGGCTATGTGCAAGGTTGGGAGGCTGGAAGAAATTCTTTCTTTTAGGGAGGGATTTTCGTTTTTTGGAAGGTTTTTGGACTAGAGCAGCAGCAAAACACCATAACAATTAGCTAGCAGTGGCACCAGACCACTAAAAGACGTCCACCTCACGTTTCACTCACCTTATCAGTTCTCTCGTCCTCATCGCCGCCGCTGGAACCACCGTCTCCGCCACCAATCACATCGTCGGTGCCAACCGCGGTTGGGGTCCAGGCATCAACTACACTCTGGTCCAAAATTCATACATTCTATGTCGGTGACTCCATCTCATTTAGGTATTTGAAGACGCAGTGCAATGTGATTGTAGTGAACAAAACAAGATACAATAATTGTACGTTCGACGGTGCCGTAGGGAACTGAAGCAGTGGAAAAGACTTCATTCTTCTCAACAAATCACAACGGTATTATTTCATTTGCGGCATCGGAGGTTGCTTTAATGGCTTGAAAGTTACAATTCGTGTTCATCTGCTTCCGTTTCCTCCTCCTTCCACTGTCGTCGCTGTTTCCGAGCACTCTAATTTCGCCACCGCCGGTGAATTCATCTTCAATGTAGGATTAATTGTTTCGGCGTCGGTTATTTGGTTTGGATCTGATGTGGTATGTTGATTCTGAATGGTTTGAAAGATGGGTGGAAAATTCTGCCAATCAGGCGGTAGATTTTTTTCCGGTGTAAGGGTCGAGGCAGTGCCGAGTTTCCGGTGGTCAGGTGAGTTCCCTCATTCTAAAATTTTTGAAAACTGGAAATGGCTTTTCTTGACGATGTTTATTATGTTTATCGCTTTCCGGAAATTATAACTTTGAACTGTGAATGTTTGGGTTTATTTCAATATTATGCAAGCTTATGTTCTCATTGTTTATTATATGAGATTTGGTATTGTTTTGTGAACTGAGCGTTATGGTTTATCTTCAATCATCGGGGATGGTTGAAACCGGGTGTCTGGAATTCGTTTCCTTACACATCGGTAACGACATCGACTAGGGGGCCATATGGGGATCTACTGGGGGGCCCGAGGACGAGTAGTCCTGTATCTGACGAATGATTTTGAGTTGAAATTTGTCACTTCCTGTGACACGAAGCGGTGAAACTAATCTTGTGAATTTGTTTGTACTTTTGTTGTTATAAAATGGACGAGTTTGGGAATTCACTAGACCCTTCGGTCTAATCCTTGTTTTCATATTTCTTAAAACCCATTTTCAGGTAACAGGGTTGCTTCAGAATATTCTAAAGGAAAAGAGAAATGTTAGGAGCTAGCATGCAGGAGAGTGGGCCTTAGTTGCGACATAGTTACAGCTTTATTATAGTTTCTCGGTTGTAATAGACCTGATATTAGATGATGTAAATCATAGCTTATCAGATATTGTATTGGGACCCGTTTTTGGGAGTTGAATCTTATCTAAATTGTTTTGTTAAGTTTTGGGTTGTTACACCAACCAATAATTTCAACCTCAAAATGGTCCACTTAGTGCTATCATCATGCTTATTGTCACTCCGAGTGACGAATGTTAAAATCATCAATCTCTTCTACCGACTATTCACTTGAAACTCATTCACTACCCCCAACGGTCATCACATCCAAGTAGTTGAAGCATATACATGTATCATGTAGGTTCACCATAATACTGGTCAGGTGTAACTATGAACGCACCGTACATGATCATCCTTGCTACTCTCGACGTGCCTCCCGTTTCTAGCGACTCTATCAACTTCGAAATATCTTATCTTAAAGTGTCTAGTAGTGTCATCTCACTTTCTCATACTTAGATGAACGCTAGTTTGAGTCTAGGTATTCGAAATCAACACCTAAATCTCTCAAACTTAAGCTCTGATACCAATTTGTAACACCCTCAAATTTGGTAAGAACAACTAATTAAAAATTTGGTATAATATCAACATAAGAAACAAAACTCCCTCATAGAATTCAAAACTCAATACATTCCTCAAGTTAAAATTCTATAACTAACCTCAACAAATATAATTTCCAATAATATATAAGTACTAAACCAAAGTCGGGTGTTACTTAACCCCAAACATTAAGTTGCTCTTCCCAAAACAAAGACGGAAGACTTCAACAAGCTAATCACTCTCCGAGCATGCAATTAGCACTCCTCTCTTCATATTGTCATTAGAATTATTCCCAACGAAGCCTGTTGTACATGCCGACAAATAAAAAGGTTAGGCTAACGCCTAGTGAGTTCAAGAGTTTTCAACATTAATAAATATATCGATAAAAAGGAAGAATGCGAGTGAAATCATAGTCTTTCAAAATGATATGCTTCAAATATGAAAACGACTCGGCTCACCATATTGGCACGGAATAGGCATCGTGCTCCATGGTAAGTAAGGTGTGGGTCTGTACGGTCGGGTAGCGTCCCATGGATAGTAAGGTGTAATTCCATTGGGTGCCTGAGTTCCCTGTTTTGGAACTCTCAAGGATAGATCTGGAGTGGTTGACTTGATGTTTTCGAGCAATAGACTTGGAGTAGTTGAGCTCGGTAGGTTTTATGTGTGTAACCCACACGTTTTGGTTTTCCTACATAGTTATTTGACCTACATTCTGTGTTACGTCATGTATTATGTAATTGGGTCTCCCCCGTCACCGCAAGGTGTTGTTTTGGTTATGGAGTTTTATAATCCATGTTTTCGGAGACGTTTGAGTATGGGTATTTATCCATGTTTTAAGGTTTTGAATATTGAAACTTATCCGAGCTTTTGGTATGTTTTGAAAGTTTGAGTTATCTACGTTTTCAGTGTTTGATCATTATAATGTCAGTTATGTTTTATGTGTGCTTGGGTTTGGCTTTATTTAAAGAGGTGTTGTCTTATGATTTTCATCACGAAAGGGGTGAATGAGGAAAAAGAGATTGTTTTAAGATTTAATGTATTTCTTTTTGGGTGCTTTCAAATTTAATGTATTGCATTTTGGAAATCATGATTTTAAATAACATTCTTAAAGTTATTGCTTTACATATCTCTAATGAAAACTCTTGAGCTCACTAGGCGTTAAGCCTAACCTTTTTATTTGTCGACATGTGCATCAGGTTCCAGCTGGGGTTTGGTTCTAGCAGTACTTCGAGGAGTTGAGCTTTAGATTTACACGAGAGTAAGTAGTGTGGTGAAGTTTTCCGCAGTTGGAGATAATAACTGTTATTGGGTTTTAGTAGTACCGTCCTTATTATAGACTGTATGTATAGAATGAATGTGTGTATTGAGGTTAAATCTTAAATTGTGATTATAGATGAATCATTCATTGATGTATTTAGAAAATTTTAAATTAATTGCTATTTCCAGATTTGAGGGTGTTACAACAAGATACCCAAATAACCCTAGTGTCTACTCGACCTCTAGATGAGTGTCAGCATAAAAGCTATAAGTCTCCGTATCCGGCTCACTATGGGCACCACCGCAAGACTTAGCTCCGTATACGGCTATGCAGAGCACCACCGCAAGCTTACATAAAAACATGAATTGGGGACCATTCACTAGAATTCAAACGCGGACGCTAAATTCCACGATGAATAACCAGACTGGATTACAAATGGGCATCGAGTTCAACCACCCACGATCTATACCTCGAGCCCTTCACTAAAGGTTACACGATTATCGAGTTCAACCACCCACGGTCTATACCCCGAGTTCCTGCTAGCCATAAAAAATTTCCAGTCCTAAAACGGGGATAAAATCCCCAACTAAACTAACTGACTGATTCATATGCCTATGGATCCAATGCATTACAGTCTAAAACGTTACATGACTCAAACGAATGAACTAATGCATTCAAAACATGTAACTCTCAAATAAGATGCAACTAAGTACACCATACGTCCAAGGCTCCTTAATGAGCTACCAAAACTGAACAAATGTTCCAAAGACGCATCTGAGTGTAAACCAAGCCCCAAAAGGTATAATGAACGTTTGGCTAAAATACGTGAGCCAATAAGGTTACATAAACCAAAATACATATTTTCTCAAAAATCTTTGTCTCTCAAATCACAGATCTTTGGATGACCCTAGGAACAATTGTAAGTTGGTCATTTGAATATAAATAAATATCAAATTCATAGATGAGTTAGAGGTCGTTTACCAATATAAATTGGGTAAATGATACCGAGTGAGAGTGCATTCGGAGTAAAAGGTTTAATCTTGGCAAACACTTGAGTATGAGAACCATTTCTTTTTTCTCGAATCAACATTATATGTCGGTCAATAGGTAATGTAAGCAACCTCCTCTATTACTTTGTGAGGTTAGCTCAACTAACAATAAGGTTTGGATCTTTAGGGATTCTCCTAAGAGGTCAGTTCAAGTTCTAGAAGCCCAGTGGGGATTTTCGGGATGTTCTCCAAGGTCCCTGAGATTAGTTGAAGTATGTTCAAACAAACCTGACACTTACAGTTAAGAAAGAAAAATAACGGTTCTTACCAAATAAAACATGGTTATTTGACAAAAATAAGGTACTTGTAGTAGCTTATGAGAAGCTTTTTGTGACTTTTTCCAACTATACCATTATCAATATTACGTATTATTTATTAACTATTAATTATAAATAAATTTTAGTTATTAAAAATTATTTATTACAGTAACACCCATGATTTTTCGGTAAGTATTAACATATATGTAGGTATATGTATTTAATTATGAAAATTCAATTTATGGGCTACAGTTTTGGTGCAAGGAACGAATTACCTTAAATCCTAACTGTGTTGGGAACGTATCGAGATCAAAATGGGAATTTTCAGGCTTCGGCACCATCAGGGCGACAATGGTCGATGATTGTGACATATGTCACTATCGCCAGGGGCAAAGTCGCGGGGACAAGGCCCCTTTGGGTACATCCAGGGCAACAGGGCTCGACGATTATGTTGGGGTCATTGTCACATGGCATTCTCGCGGAAAAGGTACCGCGGAGGGTACATAGTGGGCGATTATGCCCTGCGACAATGCCAAGGGCATAGTCGCCGTGTCATTATCGCGCACAGGCTCCAACTCCATTAAAACTCCGATTTTAGCCCCTTTTAATTTATTACTTCAACCACTTCTCCTCCTTCTATCTAGAAACCAAACCTCTTGCATTCAGTATCGATTTTGGGCATTTAATGCACATAGTTCTGGGTATTTATGAGATTTTTCTTCATTCAAGCAAGATTTGGAAGCTAAAGCTAGGGTTTCTCCATCTCTCACTCATTTTCAAGGAACTCCTAAGTTTCTAAGTTTTTATCAAAACCTAAATTGTGATTTTATTCTACCTTTACAAAACTTTATACATGTTGAAAATCTTATAGATTTAGTCTCCTAAACTTCTCGAAAGCATATTTCTCATCTTATGAACTTAAATATCATTTTGAGTAATTTGGGAGACTTTAGAGTTTTGTTACTTGATGGTAGATGATGAGATTTATCAAATGTGTGCTTTATGGTGTTCTAAATGTATTATTTATGATTACTCAAGGTTATTACTACTTAGCTACTCCCTTGAACGATTTTAGAGACTTTATCTAAAACTAGAGTTTAAGGGTTTTAGATATTTGGATGAATTAATATTGGAAGAAGGTTTTTATTACTTAAAGGATAACTATTCCTAACTTTGATGGATTTGTACTCAAATACGGGACTTCCATATTTATGGTCTTATTGGTGAAGCTTGGATTTATGCTCTTAATGGCTTCTTGTATTTGGCATGGGATATCTTGAAGGTATATATATATATATATATATATATATATATATATATATATGATGGAGGTTCAAGGGAAAACATCAAAAAAAAAGGAAAACTGAAGAACACTCTGGTAGCCCTTCATCTGGACGGTATGCACTTATGCATACAGATAAAATATGTTGTTTTTTATGCACTTGTGCATATGCACAAATGCATGTTACAAATTACCTGTATGCACAAGTGCATACCGTCCAGATGAAGGACTACCAAGGTGTTCCTCAGTTTTTTGTTTTTTTGAGGTTTTCCCCTGAACTTGTCCCTATATATATATATATATATATATATATATATATATATATATATATATATATATATATATATATATGTTAGACTATAATGTAATGGATCCATAGACATAGAAGATGTTAAATTCCCTTATATTGTGGTGGAGTAGGCATTGAGTATCGATGGGAAAGTAAGGTGTGGGCCACATGGTCGAGCATCGCCCAAAAGCGGTAAAATGTAACTTCATAATGATCAAGACTAACTCGAATTTTGGTTATCTCAAGGTATAGAGTTGGCATGGTTGAACTTGAGACTCCACGAGCAATAGACTTGGAGTAGTTGAGCTTGACATCAATTGGTTATAATCCATGAGCATGACTTACTATTGTGTTCCGTCACTAATCATGGAAATCGGGTCTCATCCATCATCGCAAGATGTTATGTATTCTACTTGGGTCCAATTCGACTCAAATGGTAAATGTATTATTTTAAAGCTATAATTCCAATTCTTTTGCTTTCAGCTTTATCTTATAATTGTTTGATCTCATTAGGCTTTAGCCTAACAATTTTTTTAAATGACATGTATATCAAGTCATTTTAGTGGTGGGACTCCTCTGGTATGAGCAGAGAGACAGGTGGTTGGTAGTAGCACATTTTGGTGAAATTTATGCTATGGCGATTATTTTGTTAAACAAGATTCTTTTGAAAAGAGATAACGACACCCGCCTTTAATCTAGACTAGACTAGTTTAGATTAATAGGTTGTTGTATTTATCTCATTTATTTGGTTTTGTAAACACCTTATCATTTCCTCTTTTTGAGTGATCCATTTATTTAAGTTTTAATTTATGCCCGTATTCATGTTTAAATTTACCTTCAAGGCTTCAATTACTAATCTATACTATATAATGAAAAAACTAAGACGGTTATTGTACAAACTTTTGTACAATTACATTTACCACCCTTACAATGTTACATTCATCACCATTACAATTACTTATTTAATTTATTTTATATCCCTTATTTTTTCATTTTTCATTTTACATCATTATCATATTAACACAAATAATCATATATTAACAAAAATGCAATTAAAAAATACGTTCATTTTTCTACAAATTATACCATTATAATCGTCTCGTCAATACCTACAAAACGAGTCCAATATTGAATATTTTTTAATTTAACCGTACTATTAAATATCATGAATATCTACGAAATAATTTGTTTTCTATCCATACGTTTTATTTTTTTTTCCACCGTTAGCACGTTAAAAATACATAATCGTAAAATACGTTTCATTCTTATTATAAATTATATCATTATAATTTTTTTGGTCAATAATTGTAATATAAAATAATTATTAAACAACTCAAAAACAAGTACATGATTCAAACCCATAACTTTTAAGTCATTTTAAAAGATTCCCAACCATTATGCCCAAATGGTTTTTTCCTCATAGTACTTGCATAAAAAGAAGAAAATGAATACAAGAAACACCATATTGAAAACATAATTAAATTACCACTTTTTTTGCTGGATCATTTTCATGCAACTTTCTTCCTCTAAATGCTTGAAACTTGAAAGGCTTAAATCACCTTTATTGCCTCTTCTCATGATTTCCGAAGTAGTCGGGTTTACTCTTACTGCGTACCAATCATTTTTATCAGAATATTCTTTCATCTTCCTCTCTCTGAATTACCAGGGTGACAACCATGTCTATGAAGATGTTACAGAGTTACAGAAAATGTTGCAGAAGGAAATTACTTTGCGGAAAGAGGCTGAAGAAGAGATCCACAATCTTAGGAACTCCCAGCTTCTATGGACAGAGGTATGAATTTTCTGATACCCAACTAGGATAACATTTATCAGCGTTGTGCATTGTCTTCAAGTTCTATTTCTTGGAATTTGTAATACATTACAGATTATCCTCATGGACTAGGCAGGTGCAAATGCTGACGTTGTCAAACTTAAAAAGTTACTGGATGATGAAACCCATCATAAACAGAAGCTAGAAGAAGAAGTTTTGGGGAAAAACGTACTTCTTCAACTTTGGAGAGATTGAGAAGGAACGTAGGGAAGACAGCTCATTCCGCCTCTTACCGGACTCATCGACGGAGACGGCTCCATCTCCGCCCCGTGTTTCTGTACCGATACACGGATATTCGCCGGTGGTGACCTCCACACAGCCGACGCACTAACTGCTGCTGTTGTTGGCTCTCCTCCGTCGGATGCAAAACCCACTTGAAATTGCCCAAAAAATGAATCGGTGTAGTGGTTTAAGAATACTGACCTGGGCAGAAATTGAAGTAGATGATTAGCCAGGTTGAAGAGCGTCTGTGAAATTGGCCTCTCGCAGAATATTTGAAGCCATGGAGGCGAGATGAGGGGGGAGAGGGAGACGTGCCAAAACTGTTTTCAAGAACTGCAAAATTCAAGAATCGTTTAAGGCTCTTAATAATATAGTATAGATAAGCAATAACGTGTGATATATCAAGAGAATAAGTATGGTTAAGTTTGCTTAGTAAACAATAACAAAAAATAATTACGCAACTAATTGTTATAAGCATAGACCACTAAATATTAAAGGAACAACCAATGAAATTTGATGTGATATAATGAGATTTGAATATTCTCAAACCTTTCATTGTAGTTAGTTATCTCACATTAATAAGAAACTGAAATAATGGAAGCGGTAGTAGGTATAAAAAGGGGAGGGGATACCTTTGAAAGACACCTCATCTCTTTTCATATACCCACTCCCTTTTTCCAATCTATCGTCTTTGCACCGATGTGAGATAACCAAATAATATTATAATTCAAGATTTAAGAATACTTAAATATCATGTTAATCTCGTCCTCTTTTTATATACTCGACCCTTATTTCATCTATCATTTAATTTTCCCTTAAATGTGGAATAACCAAATAACACCACAGTTCAATATTTGAGAATACTCAAATCTAATGGTGTCACATTATATTTGTTGTGGTTGTTGATTTTATAATATAAAAGATATATTTTAACTCTGTCATTTATATCACGCTTATACTCATCGCCTTTTTCTAAAATATCGTCTTTCCACCGGTGTGATTGTGATTGTTTGTTCTTTTATGATATAAACATATAAATGTTTACATGTCAACTTTATGTCATTTATGTCAATTCTATATTAATATTCTATAAGGATTGATTTATTGTAAAACAGGTCGTGTAAAAGAAGCCAACACAATAAGTTGCCATTCAGACATCACATATTCCTTTTATATATTAAACCCCTTCTTACAATCAATCGTCCATCCACCGATGTGAGATAACCAAATAACACCACAATTAAATATTTATGAATACTCAAATATAATCTTATGGTGTCACTTCATTGGTTGTGATTGTGTCTTTTATAATTATAAAAAATATAAGATATAAGATGATTTATTGCAAAAGGATGTCAGCCAAAAAAAGGCCAACGACATATGTTGCTACATACTCTTTTAAACTTGTAAAACATCTCATACTTCTTTTATATACTCACCCCCTTCTTCCAAGCTAACATTTTTTTTACCGATGTGGGATAATGTAATAACACCAAAATTATATATTTGAGAAACACTCAAATCTCATGGTGGAACATCATTGGTTTTGGTTGTTGCTTTTATAAAATAAAAGAATTTTTTTATATAGATTAGTTTTTTTTTTTTTGAAAAAAAAGGTTGGACAAAATGAGTCAACCAATGAGTTCGAAGGATCGATCAAAATGTGCCAACGACGTGGGTTTAGAAGACCAGTCAAGAAGAGCCAACCCCATAAGTTGTCACAAATACATCTCAACCTTCTTTCATACACCCACCATCCATTGTCACTCTTCATCTCTCCATCAATATGGGATAGACAAAACTCAATCAAAATTCAATAAATGAATAATACACAATTCTTAGAGTGTCACATCATTGTTCTTGATTGTTACTTTTATATATATATATATATATATATATATATATATATATATATATAAATAAAGATAGATATAAAGGTAATGAATTTTATATGGAGTTTTTTTTTTGCAAAAAAGAGAGTTGGACAACATGAGCCAACCAATGAATTCGGATGACGAACCAAAATGAGCAAACGACGTGAGTTTAGAGGATCGGCCAAGAGGAGCCAACCCCATGAGTTGCCACAAATACATCTCAACATTCTTTTGATATACCTACTATCCATTGTCAATCTTTCATATCTCCACCAATGTGGGATAAACATAACTTAAACACAATACCATAAATGAATAGTACACAATTCTTAAAGTGTCACATCATTCTTCTTGGTTGTTACTTTTACATATATAAAAAATTGTATAGAAAATAGTAGAAGATTGGATAATACTTAATTCTTAGTGCGACACGTCATTTGTTAGTTTTTCATCTCCAAATCAATATGGGGTAACCAAATCGAAAAACAGTTCAAAATTGGGAATGTTCAATTATTAGAGTGCCACATTATCGATTGTTTGGTCGTTTTCTTTAAGTCTTATATGAGTAAAGTTGTTCACTCATTCTTCTTTTATATACCCATCTTCCTCTATTGACGTATCAATTTATCATCAATATGGGATACCTAAATTTTAACGACAATGTAATAATTTTATAATACTTAATTTTAATGGTACCACCTCATTATCTTATAGTGATATATTGATTATTTTATATAGGTTGATTATTTTGCAAAAAGAGGGTATGCCAAAATGAAACCAACCCTATCAGTTGGAAGGTTATTCAACATGAGCCAATAACATGAGTTTAGAGGATTAGCCAAAAGGATCAAATCCATAAGTTGAAACAAAGACATCTCAGCCTCCTTTTATATATCTACCATCAATTGTTAATCTTTTATCTCTCCATCAATGTGAGATATACAAAGCTCAACCTCCATTCAAGAAATATAGAATACTCAACTTTTAGGATGTCATATCATTTCTCGTGGATCTTACTTAAAGATATACAGATGTGAGGTAATCAAGATTTCATCATAGTTCATCATTTGACAAATACTTCATTTTTCATTGTACTGGTGTCATCAACCTTGATTTCTCCTTTAATATATATATATGTAGATTTTGATTATGTAAAAATTAAAGAAAAACATATGTTAAAATAATAAAATAGAAGTAATAGAGATAAATCGAGATTCAATTATATAAACTTAGTTCATATAAAATGAAAATGAAAATTTTAACTATTACATGAAATGTTTTGTCATGTAAATTAGATAATTATTTAACCTAAAATTGGATCAACATTCTATGTTGTCATCTACTCCTTTATATAATTATTTTCTCTTTTAAACTTTTCACTTTCTCACTAATGTAGGACAATCAAGATTTCACCACAATTCATCATTTGACAAATACTTCATTCGCATTGTGCCACCTCATCAACTATAAGTTTTCCTTTAATATATATATATAGATTACTTTGTTTTTATTAATTAAAATATTATATTACTAATTTTTTTAATTATACTATACAATATTTTAATTGATTATTTATTAATTTTTTTAAAAATTATTTTACATTCTTATCGGTTAGTTTTTACCAAACATGACTTATTCATCAAGCATCAACCGCCCACCTAATCATCAACTAGCTTATTGATTAATTGGCCAAACATAACCTAATTAGTTTGAAGAAGTAGGGGTATTTGTGGTCCGGTTTGAGCGGTTTAACTCTCCAAACCACAAACCAAACCACAAGTGGCGGTTTAGAAATTTTTTATAGCAAGTGATCAAATCGGTTAATCCGGACCACAAAAAGACGGTCTGATCTGACTGATTTATGCGGTTTGGGTTTCTTGTGGCATTAAACTAAAAAAATATAAATTCTATATCCAAAATAAAATTTCTACCAATATAACATAATTAGAAAATAGTATATCGAATTATAAAAGAACATTTATATATTAAATTAAAAAAAATTGAGCAAGTTGAAAAAAGTTAAACAAGTCCACCAACAATGGTTGAATTTTAGACAAATATTGAGAAAGTCGAATGACGATTTGGATTTTAGATTTGAATTTTTAACGGATCTTAGAATTTTGTCAATTTAGATAACACAATCAATTGGGAAAATGAAAACTAAAAACATAATTTTTTAACGAATTTTTTTAATTGAGCCGGAAAAACTGAGTACATCATGAAAACTAAATATGATTAATATATGTGTATTTTTGGCAGTTGGTTCGACCCAGACCGCTCAAAAGTAAAAAAAAAGGTGAAATCACAGAACAAATCGGACCGAACAGTTTGGCTATTATTCAGACCAGATCGAACCGTCAGAATGTTTAAACCACAAAAAAACGAACTAATTTAACTTAGTTCGACCGTTTTGAACGGCTCAACGATTTTTTTAAACGCAGAGAAGTACTAATGAATAATATCTAAACGGTCAATTTAAAATTTAATGCTGCCTTATTTGTTGTTAGAAATATGGGGAAAAAACGAAGGAAGACTCATCGTGGACCCATCTCCTCCGAGCTCTGCTCCAAAAGCACCGCAAAATTGGGTCCCACCACCACCCTCCATGTTTACTTTTGTTTGAACTCCCCTAGGAACGGAAAACCCCCCAAAACACACACACAAACACACACATACTCTCTCTCTACAATCAATTACCTGCCTCTACATTTCCATGATTTATTGATCGTCGGCGGCGGAGGAGGACGAAGCGTTTGATTCAAGTCAGTGATGGCTTCCTACAGAAATGGGAAAGGACCGGTGAAAGTGGATCGCACTCAACCAGGTGCTACAGCCAATCTCAGAGCTTCTTCTTCCTTCAAATCCAGGACTTCTAATGTCCGTCGTGCCAGCTCCGGCGCCAACTCTGATGACCACGGTGAGTTTGGAGTTTTCTTCAAGTTATTGTGAATTTTCAGTTCGTTTTTTTTCTTGTTTAAAATGCTAATCTCTCTCGACGTTGCGATCTGCAAATGCTCCTATTGCATTGTTTCTTTGTTTGTTTTGGTTACAAGTAGTGATGGTTAATCACTTATTTGCAGCGAGATTGATAAATGAAGTTTGTCACCAATGTGTATGTTAGAGGCACTGTAGCAGCAATTCACTTGTCTAGCACTGTTCTTTTAGTTTATTTTCGTCCACTAGATGTAATAAGTTACCTTGAGATGGATATGCTTAAATCTGATTGCAAATAAAATTCCAAATGATGAGAACTAATTGTAGAGTATAACTGGTAAAGCCCTTTTCTAGATTAAATGTAGCTTTGGGACAATTGTTTTCAGATGTTTGATGCATTTCCCATACCCATATAATAATGGTAGAGTAAGGGGTGGCCCCAAAGCGGAATTGACCGGTGGTGATTGGTCGAAGCTCCAGTAGGTAGCCACTCCCTTCTCCGGGCACCGTACGTGAGAGTGAATTACTTACCGCAATCAAAGCCAATAGGGAAAGTCAGGTCAAGAGAGAGTCTCTTTCCGATTAGTGCATCTCGCACTTCCAATTCATTCCGAGTTAGAAAAAGTCAGTTCCTTCCCTCCCTTTTACTTTTTCTAGGGTAAAGTCCTCCTTCGCTGTAGCTTCATCGATGTTACCTACCAAATAAAAGGCCTGTTCACAACTGCTTCAAATACAGTATCGGGAAGTACCGTTTGCGGAACCTCAATATCCACTGGTTTATTAGCTAAATGGCAATTGACACATACAATACGTATCCGTGGTTTTCCCATGTTACAACTTCCATACCAATTCGGTCGATCCGGAATGGATCGGTTAAACATTCCATTAGGGAGTCTGGTCTTGACTTTTCTGTGTGGTATTCATTCTCGTTCGGCATTTGGAATCACATCCGGCAGTGGTGGGATCAGCTCGCAAAATCCAACCACTTCACCTAATTCATTCATAGGTTAGATAACTTGTAATAAAACTGATGCGTGAGAGAAATATTAGATTACATAAAGATAGAGTCCCGTTCTACATGTCAATACCGACAACAATGAAATTTATAGTAAGAGGAAAATTCGTCGATTTAAAAAATCGTGGGGCTAATAGTTTTCATTTCCCATCCATTGAAAACCCTTTTCGCTTCGCTTAGCCTAGCCTTATCCCTCTCTTAGGAAATAGTTTTTTTTCCACAAGGAATTGTGATGTCTTTCTATGGGACGGATCAAGATCTCGTAAATTCTTTGTCTTTCTTCATTCAAATCAGAAAGAACTTCTTTCGCTATTGAAGCCATGCCTGAGCTGTCAGCTTATTAGCATCCTTCTTCTGCATTAGGAATTGTCCGAAAAGGTTCGATTGAATCCCATGCTTTCTTGGTTCCTATCTCTGCACACTATAGGGATGGTGAGAAGAGATATATTTTACATCCCGGGGGGCTATTACTTCATGCATAAGGATAATAGATTACCTAGTAGAAAAGATTTCTTTTTTTATGCTCCTAATGTTTTGGGGCATCCCGACAATTATATACCTGCTAATCTGTAACACCCTGTCTAGTAGAATTGTGGACAATTTTAAAAATTTTCAAAACTTATGATTTGTAATAAACCACCAAAATGGAAGTCTTTGTTTTAAGCTAGAGTTTGTAGAAATTTTACAAAACACATTAGTTAATATAAGATCAAGTTGCATAACTTGATCATATAAAAGTGTTTAACAAGTTTGGTGTTACAATTATATACCAAGACCATGATACAACAAGTCAACATATACAAAAGATAGTGTCCTTCAAAACCCATGATCTTGCTAAGTCTCCCACAAGCTTTCATCAAACATTATCAACAACTATTGATCACCTGTGGATAAACAACGGGTAGAAAACATTTGTTAACCAAAATGGTTAAGTGAATGCAAGGTGTTCTAATCAAAGCATACTTAAAAGCATAGTCATCAATTCATACAAAATCAACTTACACAAACAACACATAGAACCATGATTAATAAGATGTAAAGTTAATTCACCCAATTCTCATATTTCCCGATAGCTAGTCGGTCCATGTAGAATTCTAATGAATTACCTTAACACCGCCACACACTTTAAGTTAGGAAATTCCAACTTGGAACGCCTCCATCTTATGGAAATTGCACCTCCCACATGGCATCCGAATTTTCTTTTACCCTAAGGTCACTTATAGAGTATGGTGCAATACTCATGGACCAAAGAGCCTTGAAGGTTACTGAAAGCAACCAACTGTCAACTATAGTCTGGACTAATACTATATGCACATATAGCAAGTACATGGTTCTCAATATGTAAAACAACCATTTACATATCTTATAATATCAACTAATGCAAATAATAACCCAATAATCACAACTGAATTCAAAGTATTCATACACAATCAACAAACATTTGATGACTATTATTTTCATATAAAATAGCATTTTGTTGAATATCCAAGTTTTCAAAATTCAATGCACTCACCTTAAGAGTTGGTGAAAGATCTCAACTCAATTTCCACAACCACTAATTACAATGTTTACCAATCTTCAATCAATCCTAAGAAAGAATTTATAACAAACATTCTCTTATTAAAACTAGACATTTCATTATTCAAATCACTATTCAAATCACTAGACTAACCACTAATGTCTAAACCGAACAATACATTTATGAATAAACCTATGTGTGATAAAAGGCCCTCATTATTAATTTAAACATGATATCAAATCATTCTAAGGGACCCCATGAAAGATTATAACCCAAATGAACCAAAACTTCACTTTATAAACATAAAGCATATTCTCAAATTGACCTCTCTGTCTTTCTTCACGTTTTTGACCCTTAAAACATTTTTTTAGCACCTGACATCTGAAAGAGAATTAAAATAGACTCAACAAGCTTCCAACCGATATATTACACGCCCCGTAACGATTTTTCTATGATTTTCTATGAATTTATGAATACTGCCCTGAATTTGCCCAAAAAATTCCGAACAACATGTTTCGATTTTGACACCAAAACTTGGGATTTTTCTCATCCAAATCGACTTTTAAGAGTACCAAACTCAAAACTAAGTTTATACAACATGTTTTGGTCATTTCTAACATCCCAAACATAAACATTAGCCATTGATTAAGAATCAAACCCTAATTCAAGAAAATTTCACCCAAATGACCCGATTATTGACCCATTTCCATAAAACAAGACTAGGGTTCAACAATCCTATACATAAACACTGAAACTAAACCACTATAAAGATTAGATTTTACCTTTTAGAGTGTACCCAATCTGCCCTAAACGAAAATGATCAAAACCAAGCTTGTCTAGTGAGTATATGATGTCAAACACTCCAATTTCATGAACAATTCTTACATGCATCCACTCTAGGCCATGAAACCTTCAAGATCCACCATTTTTTTTTGTTTTTGGGAGCTGAAATCGTTGGGTATGGAGAATGGAGACGAAAAGTGTTATTTTCTTGTCTATTTGAGTCTAAATACATATTTAGACAATTACCATTATGCCCATAAGTCACATCTTATTTACCCTTTATATCCTAATTAGAATATGCTTCAAAAGACTTATACCTTGTGCATGCATAATATAACACTTATTATAACCCAACAACTTGAATTAACTTAATAATTCTTAAAATTAAACCTTTATAATTAAAAATATTATATAAAAAGCCATAAAACCACAATTTGCATATATTTATACTAAAATCAAATTGAGAGTGTTACATAATCCGATGCCCACCCCCCCTCATATTGTACCGGAATGGTATTTCGTACCGATCCATGCCATTCTTCGTAGTATACGTGACAAAGCGGGAGGTGTAGCCGCAAGACCGGGTCTTTCAACCACTCAACTATCTCTCCGAAAGACAATTTTATTTTATTCCTCCGAATAGAACATGGCCATATGAGTGGATACGGTTTGATCCTATTCATCTCCTAAAGGGGCCGCCCCTCTGCACCTATCCGATTTTTTGTGCTTTTCTTATACTGACCCTCGGCTCTGGTTCTCCCCGAAAATGCGTTGAGGCGTAATAGCTCACTGAGCGAGCGCTCTTGCGCCAAAGATGAACGGGGCTAAGAGATCTGCCGAAGCTGTGGGATGTAAAAATACATCGGTAGGGGATGGGTTTGCGCTTGAATTTCAGTGATGAGGTTTGTGATGGTCAATCTATCTATCCTGATATATGGATAGATGTATGATCTAGGATGCCCATTTGTAAAATAAAAAAACCAAATTCCTCGAAAACCCAGAGTCTTTACTTCATCCAGGATATGTGATGTATATCCTATTCCATTATAGGAAGAGTTTCAGCCTTTGTTTGCCCTTGGTAGAGTGAGTCTACTTAGTGAACTGGCAGGACGCAAAGATCGATTGATCAATACGAATCTTGAAAGTGGATGGTTGATCGTCGCCTCGATTTAAAGCTTTCATTCATCTTCAGGTGGTTTGGTTTATCTTTATTTAGCTATTGAGCAAAAAGAGGAAAGAACTCTCATAGATCTTTTTTCCTTTTGGAAGATACAGGAGCGAAACAATCAACCTATTGATATTGGAAGACCCAACGGATTCTTCCAATGTATCATTTCTGTGTCCAATGGAATTCATAGGTATAGGAAGAAGCCCTATCAAATAGAGTAATAGCTAACCAGATAGATGACAGATAATTCAGTGTAAATTAATATGTAATGAATCTTAAAAATAATTGTACGGTACCACACAATAATGTGTACTGCACAAGCTCTGTATCACCATTTTATGCATTTTCTGATAACTAGTCCTAGAGGAATTTCAGATTCTTACAATGTGTTGTAACATGAAGGCTTTAATGGACTGTGTAGTACAAATTATGATTTTTGTCAGTCTTGTTTTTCATAGATGCTGAATTGCTGATCCTTGCTGTTGCAATCCAGGATACTTTTATTGCTGTTTCTTTTTTGTTCTCTGTTGTGATTATCTAGTTACCACAAGGTTGATTTTTTCCGTACAATAGTGATTACTGAGGGCAAGTTTTGGTTGAGTTTGATTATTATCAGCAAATCCATATTTATTGAATTGTAGTCCAGGATACTTTATTATGTATGCTTTTCTTTCTTATTGTAGTGATTATTTATTATCACGAGGTTGGTTTTTTCTGTGTTGTAGTGATTACGGAGAAGAAGTTTGGTTGAATTTGATTATTATTAGCAAATCCAAATTTATTGAATTGTAGGAACAAAAACCAGGCCGTCATAAACCAAGGAAGTTCAAATCATCAAATTATCTGTAATTTATAATAGCAAGCAGCTAAGAAATAAGATAATGATTATACTGCCTAAACTACAAAGACTTTATGATGTTGTAGAGGTAGGACTCTAGTTATCCTAATTGCTAAAAGATAACGAGAAAGTTTCCAAGTTTTTAATTTTGGTAAATAGTGTGACTTCTAAAGTGGAGATGAGGTTATCGATTTCTCTTGTTGAACTTCGGTCAGGTACGACACTGATAATTTAAAGAAAATAATAACAAGTTTGGGATAAAATGCTTTGTTTATGTTGTTGCTTAAAAGTTGGTTACATCTTACATTGCACCCTTCCGAGTATTATGATAACATACTTTGTTAGATGAACAGCAATACTGTTGAGATATATGATGATCCTACAACACTATGATTGAAGTCACCAGAGGCTTAAACATGGTTTCACAATGGAGAATAGCACTATCTTATGCCAAGAAGTTTTATTTATGAACTCTTTTCAGTATCTATCTTACTGTTTTAGATGATTTTAAAACTGACACTAATCTTGGGGAACTGTTTCTTGGCCCATATTTTTGTATCTTGTATGATTCCTTATCACCTACCAAAAACAATTCATAGATTTAAACTGATCCTGAGTTGACATTTCAGTTTCTGGTAGAGTTCGAGTTGCTGTGAGATTGAGACCTCAAAATGCTGAGGAGCTGGTGGCAGATGCTGATTTTGCAGATTGCGTGGAATTGCAACCAGAGGTATGGAGCAGTATACTTCTCATAAATTTGGCAACACTTTTACTATTAGAGTTTGATCAATCATGTGAAATTTTATTCATGGCATATTGTGATATATCTCAGCTTAAACGACTGAAACTTCGAAAGAACAGTTGGGACTCAGATACCTATGAATTTGATGAGGTGCTCACAGAATTTGCCTCCCAGAAGCGAGTTTATGAAGTTGTTGCGAAACCTGTTGTGGAGGTAGGTGGTGTTAAACACTCTGATTGCTTTCAATTAGCAAAGGTTTATACTTGAATTGCTATTGTTTAACATTAAGCTCATTATATAAATTACCCACCCTTGGTTTTGGGGTGTTCTTATCTACAGATTGATGTTTCTTGTCCCTTTAATTTTGCAATCCTGCAACCATATTATTAATTGTCAAATATCTGGAAATTACCTGTTATTAGTTATTTATGATAGTTTCTAGATCCAATAACTAATGTCTATTTTGTGTTAATATCCTGGTGCTGATCTTTAACTGTATTTAAAGATCAAGAGCACAAGAGTGGGAACCAATCTTGCTACTCTCTCTCTCTCTCTCTCTCTCTCTCTCTCTCTTGTATACACACACCCAAGCCTTAAAAATATAAAACCTACAACTAACAAAGTAAGGTAAAATTGGCTGGAATTGTTGGAATCCTTGGTAGGATGTTAGAACACATCTTTAGACATGATATGCGATGATGCTTGTTGGATTGGTTAAGGAGTTTACTTGTCTCTGCAATTCAAGAACTCATTTCATAAACGATTAAGTAACTACTGGATACATTTTTGTTTACTGCCCTTGTACAACACCTTGCTCTATTAATTTTGATTTTCCTGTGTAAAAGAACTCTAAGCTGATGATAGATATGTAGCACATGTTTAAGGTGTAGTAAGTGGCTAATGATTTAGAGTAATTCTAAGTTATGAATTATTTTTTCCTGACATGTGGTCTCTAGATTTTCTTGTGGCTCATCAAATAAGAAAATACTTGGGTATCCTATATGTCTTCAAGGTAGCAAAACAACCTAGCTTAGCTTCTTTTATGTGGTTAGAAGCTGGTCTTGGTATAGCATAATAGACAGCTATGAGTCTATGACAAAGTTTGACTTCATTTTGAAGCTCTTGAACAAGAACATGGTAGCATTGAACTTTGATAAGCATTATAAGACTGTAACGAAACAGCATTGGACATTGGTGATGTGAAATCAAGTGTTCGGCAGGAAATATTAATTGGATCTACTAGTCTAATATTTAAAGGAAATGAGTCCACCAAGTGTCCAAAACAGAAATATGTTACTAATGTAAGGAACGAAGATAAAAGATAGATAGGAACACACTAATCTAATCCCTAAAGGAAATGAATCAACCAAAATTAAAGTGAAAGGGACCACTCAAATAAGAACCCACTACTCTAATATCTAAGGGTGCGTTTGGTACCCAGACAGAAAATGACAATTGTGTAGCGTTTGGTAAGACATAATTGGACACGACATGACCAATAAATTGACCAATTTACCGCTAATGAGTTGTTTATATCTTTTCTATATTTTGATTAATTTATGTAAATTATTAAATATTATAATAAAATAAATATTTTTTATAGCAAAATATATCATTATAAGGTGTCATCAAAACGATTAAAATGCACCAAAATATGAAGCTTATGTAATTTTCAATTTTTATTTGTACCTTTTCTATATTATGTTTTTATTATTAATATTTAATAAATTGCATAAATTAACCAAAATAGAGAAAATGTATAAAAATAATATTTTGAGGTCAATAAAGTGAAGGTTTAAAGAGGATAAAATACAATAAATAAAACTTAGAATGGATAAAATGTAAGATCAAATGTAAAGAGGGAGACATATTTGATGTTTTAAAAGAGAATTAGGTTTTATTTTGAGGGTATATTGGTAAAATATAGACTTGTTCCACCTTATTACCTTGTTCCATGGGGTAGGAGGGGGGGGGACACAGTCTGTTTCACTTTGTTCCGCTCTGTTCCTGTCTATTTCACATAAAAGTCATGACAAATGTGGAAGATCCCTGTTATGTTCTGTTCTCTCATGTCCATTGTACCGCACGCACCCTAGAAATTAATCCACCAAGATCTAAGATCTCACGTGTCAAGTTTTCAGATAATTGAGGTAACTCCATCCATTTTCATATAAATTATCTGGTTACAATTTTGGAGGCTCTAATATATAAAGGAGAAATGGACAACAAACCCTAGGCACAATAAAATAAAGGCTGAAAAAAAAAGATTTGTCCCATTAGTAATTTCAGCCAATGATAAAAAGAAGTACCATCTGCAGCAGCAGGGGACCACTTTACTTTTCATCACCCCTTTTCAGAAAACTTGATCTACTCTCCCCATCAAAGTAGTATTGAAATTTGAGGGATGGTGGGGACTACGTAATCATCAGGCATCGTGATGTTGAGTCAACCAGGTGATGAGGGACTGAAGCTTCAGATGGTAATCTACAACAGATGAAATTGTGCAGCTGATGGCTGTCTCGCTAAAGGCTGTCCAGCTGAAGCTGAGGGCTGTCCAGGTGACCCCAAAGGCTGTCCAGCTGACGCTGAAGGCTGATGGCGGAACGCCAATGGTTGAAAACTGTTACATCTTACTGAGCAGCTTGTGATTCACTTAATGGAATTTCTTAACAAGATACTAAGAGCTACTACAGTCACACACATAATATGCATGTGCATGTGATTCGGTTATTGAGAGCACATAAGATAGAAGTGGCCCTAGGCTAGCTTGTGGAGTAACGTAAATCTTTTGTTGAAACTAGGATTTCCAATACAACTCCTTAAAGTGTGATAAGGCATGTAAACCAACCATTAATTGACTTGAGTCCATGACAATTATTTTATTCTCGTTAGGTTGTTTACTGCCAGGAGGCCAGGCTACACCAGTATCATCAATTGGTTAGCATATACAGAAAATTCAATCTTTATGCACTCAAAATCACCATTGATCTTTTGATTGTAACAGAAAAAAGGGCCATCATCGAGATCCATTTGGGGCTGAACTGAATTTGTGGCTAGTTTGGCCAGCACTTGACATGATTCCTCTTGATTATGTCCTAGTATATGCCATCAATAGTGTAGAGACCTAAATGCATTTCAGTTTTAACAATATGACAATTGAATGTAGACTAAAATCCCACTTTGTATGTTGGGCGACTGAGGCGCAGAAGCCACAAGAGGTTGGGCTTTTCTATGGTCGAGGCGAGGGCATTCATTAGGCGGGCTAAGGCGCCTTTTGGGCCTAGGCACGCCTCATAAATCAAACTGAAATTTTGTTTATTTTTTTTAAAATAAGTATTCTCGTTTAGTGTCTTTTTGTTCTGCTTTGGGTTTTGTCTTTGTAGTGGGTTGTTTGTTCCTCCTTGGCATTCTGCTCCTTGCAGAATTTGGCCTCTTTGTTTCTTTGTGGTTTTGTATTGGTTTCTCTTTCCTTAATAAATTTTTTGCCTTAAAAAAAGGTATTCTCGTTCTTCTCATCTCCTAGACCTCTACAAAAAGACTTATCATCTACCACGATTAATGCTCCAAATCCCTTATAAACACAACCAAAACCCACCTCATATCTCATCTCCTCACATTCGCTCTTCTTCCCTATTGATCGTGTACCACTTGGCTGTTGCTCCCTTTGGTGTGTGTCAAATATAATCGAACATTGAAGCGCTGATATGATCATCGTAACGTCATTGATCCTATTTCTTCAAGCGACATTGATAAGAGTAATGAGTGGTTCATTGGAAGAATGTATGAGGATGAAGAAGAAGAAGAGGATTATGTGTTTGAACATGACTCATTGAGACATTGACATGGGTTGATGTTGCTAGAGCTTTTGGAGCTTGTGAGCGTAACTATAATGTTCAGAAGGGGAAGGCTACTTCTAGTTCAAGATATCAACTCATAGACTATGCTGCTACAACAGTCAAAATATGAGATCGCGGTGTGATTCGAAATAACGGTTGTTGCGATGGTAAAGCGGTGGTATAGCGGTCCAAATAGCATTTCATATAATAATTAGAATTATATATATGCATACATAACATATTTGATGTATTCAATAAAAAATATATATAAGAATAATGATGTCCAAGTCCAAATAAAAATAATTGAACAATGTGATGGTGTCCAAATACAAAAAAATAAGAATAATGGTGTCCAAGTTCAAAAAAATAAAAACAATGGTGTCCTACTCCAAAAAAATAAGAATAATGAAGGCTTGATATTGTTGGACTAAAATAAAACCGAATGCAAATCCTAAATAAAAGCCCACAAAATTACCTTTTTAACACCAAAACAGCCTATCTACAAGCAGCGGTTATGCAGCTGGTTTTTTGCGTTCAAAATGCGGTCATTTAGCGGTCAATAGCGCCGTTAATCGCAGGACTGCTATTTGACCACCGCTATTTGTCCCATGACCGCTAACCGTGATAGCACCGCTATAGCGGTGCGATTAACAACATAGCTCATAGATGAAGAAGATGAAGGTAAATTGTTAGACAAGACTGATACCGAAGAAGAAGAAATTGGGGAGTATGAATCCGATGAGGACGTTGAAGAATACACACTTGATGATGATGGTGATGATGATGATGATGATTGAGGAGTGACTAGTAGGGACTATTGAGCTATTTTTGATATTAATGCTATCGGGAAATTCAAATTGAACTATGTTTTATATAATGCTATTTTGAGTTGTGTGTAACTGTGTGTGTATATATATGTATTGATAAGATGTGCCTCACATTCCCAAGGCCCACCCCTAGGCCCCGAGACCCCTTTGCGCCTAAGTGCACCTTGAAGCCTTTATCAACTTTGGTTGGATTGTAAACTAATAACTTTCTCATGCTAGGGAAATGCGGCAATGAATTTATGTTTGAAAGAGATAGAGGGTGTGTAATGTGTTAAATCATGATATCATGGCACTTTGAATACTTGTCTAATAAGTAGGTTTATGTTTCTCTTACTTTTCATCTTGCAGTTATTATATGTTGAAAACTTGGAACTTCTAATTACTGATATACCTTATGCATTTTAGAGTGTTTTAGATGGTTATAATGGGACAGTGATGGCTTATGGTCAAACCGGCACAGGAAAGACTTTCACTCTTGGACGGCTGGGAGATGAAGATACATCAGCTCGTGGAATAATGGTCCGTGCAATGGAGGATATACTAGCTAATATATCTCAGGGTTCAGATTCTGTCATAATTTCATACTTGCAGGTATATGTCCTTACAATAAGTAAATTATTGGTTATGCCTAATCATGCACTATTTTTCATCCTTGACTGCAACATAAGAAGCATTAATAAAATTTAGGCTTCTAGTTTTCATGTTCTTGGTTGAAAAATGTCTACAGATTTACATGGAGACAATCCAAGACCTCCTAAATCCAGAAAACGATAATATTTCAATCGTTGAAGATCCAAGGACCGGTGATGTGTCTGTGCCATCCGCAACCATGGTAGACATTCGAAACCATAAAGACTTTATGGAGTTATTGCGGTTGGGAGAAGCGCATCGAGTTGCTACTAACACAAAACTCAATACCGAGTCCTCCCGTAGTCATGCTATTCTCATGGTATGTATGAGTTGTGGTCGTTTAATATGCCTGAAAGTTATATCTTGAAGCTATTCAAAATATGTCAATAAATGATATGCTTGGTACCACTCCTTTTGATACACCAATTTAGGTACATATCAAGAGATCTGTTGCTGAGATGGAATCTGACATCACAAGTGAAAATGACCATTCCTCTCACATGGGAAATACTTTCAAGCCACCTATTATACGGAAAGGCAAACTAGTTGTCGTAGATCTTGCTGGCTCTGAGCGGATTCATAAGTCAGGTGCTGACACTTAAATTTTCTGTCTGTATCTTTAGTCTTTTATATCCTCATCCATACAAGTGAAGCTGCTTGACATTGAAAGTACATGACTTTTAATTTGTATGCATGCTTGTTTTGCTGCAAGTAGCTTCTCTTATATATATGTTTTTCTTTCTTGTCAACATGTCTTGTGATTTGAAGGTGTCATCATATCTTTGATAGGTGGTAATTCAATGAGGTTTGAATTGCAATGACACATGAAACTGGGTGGAGCCTTGAGACTGTCATAATTTTTGTTAGAGACTGTAATGAATTTAGAGTTGATTGATTTTGTGTATTATGAATACAACAATATGTGAATATATACTCATGCTGGACTCCAAATAAGGAGGGGAATCAGATCAATTCTCTTAAATCAAATCCCTAGTAACCCTAAATATTTAAATTTCTATTCTATAACACTATCCTTTAAGATGGAACATAGATATTTATCATGCCTACCTTGTTACAAATATAATCAACTCGATTCCCAAGTAATGCTTTGGTGAACACATAAGCTAATTGACTCCCTGTTTAAACATGTGGAGTTGTGATTGTTCCATCCTCTAGACTTTTCCTGTGATATTATAGTCAACTTCTATATGCTTACTTCTTTCATGGAACACATGACTATTTGCTGAATAACTTCATCATCACATCACAAGTTCATTACATTGAGCATGCCCAATCTCACCAAGTAAATGATGTAGCCATATTAGTTCACAAGTGATTTGTGTAGGTGATCATTTGCAGGCTTTGGCCAGACCCAGGCCACCCCCAACCTATTTTTTTCATCCATAGGACCTAATATAGCAAACCCAAACCCTTTTTTCCCAGCTTGATAACTTGCCCTTACCTCCCTATAAACGGGCTTGCCCACGGGCTAATGGGCCTAATTTGTTTTTTAAACATTTTTAAGAACACAAAACTTATATAAAATCACAAGGTATGTAAATAATATTTTCAACATAAAATAAGACGTAATAATATAACAAATGTACGTAACTTAAGAAAAAAATAGTTTCACAAAATATAAAATATGGACATTTCCTATTCAAGAATTTATCAATTTTTAGAGTGCAATTCTTCAACAACCAAATGTTTTATGATCTTAAAAATAAAGGGAGATGAAAATTAAGTGGGGATTGATCGTAACTATATTTTTAGGCTCTTCTCAAAGAGTCATCATATTTAAGTGAGAATTGAGAATCGTCCATAATTTTTAATTTTATTTATAAAATTTATTTAATAATAAGTATTTTTAATTAATAAATATTAAAGGGGCCGGGTGGGCCAGCCCATGTTTTTGCATTTCCCTGCCTGCCCATTAATTTTAACAACTTAGTCCGGACCCCCTTAACAGGTCGGGTCTAGCGGGCCGTCCCACCCGTGAACAACTCTAATTTGTGTCATGGCCCTATATTCGGATTTTGCACTTGGTTTGGATCCAACACTGTTTCTTACTCTTCCAAGAGACAAAATTGCCTCCAACAAAGACCTAATAACCATCTTATCTTAATCGGCATCTGTGAAGCTTCCATGATTTTGATATAAGACGCCATGTCCTGGATCACCCTTTACTTCTTTAGATACCTTAGGATATGACTAACAAAATTGCAATGTGGCATTCTTGGAGATAACATGAATTGACTTACAATACTTTGATGAAGGTCGAGTATACGGTCTACATTTTATTAAATTTTCACTAAATGTGTACACTGTCACAGCTGTTAGAGACTCTCTCCATCAGCTAGGTTTGTTACAATAAGAAACTTTTCATATCCTCACCACAAACACCTTTGAGCTATTTATAGTTACTATCTCACCGACACCCACCTGATTCTTCTAACCAACTCAACTACTCCTCTAACTACTAACTGACTTTATAACAACAGGTACAAAAGCTTCTTTATTGCTTATTACAAATTTGCCCCTACTTACTACTTTATTCTTCTACTATATGTGTGCTTAATCTCGTGCCTAACAATACCTGTCCGCCAAACTTACATCTTGTCCTCAAGGGTAAAAGAAGCAAATTGAATTTGCAATAGCTCGTAATCCTCCCATGCCACCTCAAACATTGTCAGGCTTGCCATTGGAATGAGGACACCATCGTAAGAGATTTTCTGGTTCCATGATCATCTCCATACCCTCATCGAGGTATGACGGGTGAAGAGATGGAGGACAGTAACCGAGAAACATGAAAAACTAGATGTAGGTTTACCTCAGGCGAAAGATCCAATTTATACCCTACTTTTTCATTCTTTTCACTGATTTTATAAGGTCCGTAAAATCTAGGTGCCAACTTTGCATTGTTCCGACTCACCAAGGACTAGGACCATAGGCAGACTTAGGTTGAAGAGATGGAGGACAAATGCCACCCCTAATATTTTAAAAAAGTTTGTTCTATTCATTGGTTAATTAATTTTTTAATACATCTAGTTAACCTTGACACCCATTTAAAGTTTGTTTGACCGCCAAAATTTCACCCACATTTGAAATCCCATTTAAAATAGTCCAGCCCAATTAAAATAATAAAATATATTTATTTTTGTTTAGATAACAATTCATTAGTTTTCTTTAATTGTCTAGCCCAATACCCAATTAAAGAAAATAACTCTTTTCACTTTTCCTAACTCACTTTTACCTTGTAATTCTAAATTGTCTTTCCCAGAATTCCATGCACAAAGCTATCACTGTTGTATGTTGGAACCAAAGAGTCAATAAGAACCATATTTTACTTTTAGGTTTCTTTTCCTTAAATTTTGAGATTTGATATTTTTTGTGTAATGTTTTTTGTTTATTGATTACTAAGAATGGTTAAATAGTTAATCTTGTTTAGTTGTTTATTGAGTTAGGGTTTAAAAATCGATTTTTATTAATTGTCGATAATTTTTTTATTAATGTTAGTCTTGTTTATTAAGTTAGGTTTGTTGAATTTTGATTCCTAATTGTTAATTGTTAATTGTTTTGTGGCTAATTGTTTATCGTGTTATTATATGATTAGAAGAATGGAAAGATTTCTTAAAAGAAAAGCATCATTACTAAAAATAGAACACCAAAAATCACCCTCACAAGTTTGGCGATGATGAATAGTAATCGGCCATATTTGGCCATCTCCACGCCAAAACCCAAAAATTCCCGGCCTTTATACCGGTTAGTTGGAGAGAAATGATTGGCACACAATGAGCCATTTCTTTGCAATTCCACCCAAGAATTGACGGTCATATTTGTCCCAATACTTAACTATGATACACAATGGGCCATTTCTTTGCATCAACATTGTGCCTACCCAAATCTTGACGCATCCATTTCTATTACAAATGTGACTAAAATCAAGTATGGACAATACTGGAGACGGAGTGACTAGTGATGGCTTCCTTCAACCCTTGAAATGCTTTTTCACTTCCTCATTCCACCCAAACTTTTTCTTAAAGAAGATTAGTCAATGGTCTTGCAATTTGCCCATACTAAGCAATGAACTAATAGGTAGTCAAACCCAAAATTCTTCATAACTACGGAATTTTTTTGGGTTGTGAGCACTGGAACATCGTCTCTATTTTTGACAAATCCATCGAAACACCAAGCTTAAAAACCACATGGTCATCACTTGGGTATGCCAGTTCATGACCATTGACCCATTGAGGTACTTTAAAATCCTATTGGCATCCTCCATATGCCTTTTAGAACAATGCATAGATTGACTTGTTACACTTACACTAAATGTCGGGCATTGTGAGTGTGAGATATATTATTTTCCTACCAATCTCTCGTATCTGTCCCGGTCTACTAATGGTCATTATGGTGACATTTTTCTTCTATTTTTTTTTTCCAAAGGAGTAATAACAAGCTTGCAACTAGTTTTTCTAGTTTCTTGTAGCAAGCCAATGATATATTTTCTTTGAGTAACAAATATTTTCTGTTTGCTCTGTTTGCTTCAGGCTATCTCCATTCCAGAAAATACCTCAAAGTTCCAAGGTCTTTAACTTGGAATTGATTCTTTAAATGAACCTCTAACTTTTCGAACTCCTCCTAGTCATCACTAGTAATTACCATATCATCAACATATACAATGAGAATGGCCTTTTTTCCACTTCCTCCTTGCTTGATAAATATTAGAGTGGTTAGCTTGTTCTTGTGTATACTCAAGGGACTTCATTACTAAACTAAATTTGGTGAACCGAGCTTGTGGTGACTGTTCTAACCAATAAAGAGACTTTTGGAGTTTGCACAACTTGGTATTTCCATCCCTTGGAGGCATCTAACATCTTCATGAATGCTTCCTCTTCCAATTGTCCGTTTAGGACCGCATTTTTATTTCTATTTGATAAAGTTCCCAATCAAGGCTTACAGCAAGAGAAAGTAATATTGGTGTGATCTTTCCTTAAAGTATGGGTTTGAACATGTGTTGTTCAATTGTTCTACTGGTTGCTAGTGTGTTTGAGGTGGAAACCGTGACTCATTGCCTATAGAAAAGGTAAGAACCTTGGTATAGGGTATGCCACAATAAACCCACCAAGTTGATCGTTAAGGATTGAATGCCACAAACTACATTACAACTTGATAAGTTCTAAAGACAAACTCAAAAACGAAATATATATCTCATTCTTGGTTTATGATTTCAAAGACTTACAAAGCAACCTATTTATATGGTTTGAACGACAAATCAAGACTCACTTAAATTCTAGAGTTTAAACCTCAATCAACTTAAATTCACGAATCTAGACATGCTTCTAATTTTGATTCATATAAGTACAGATTACGTCCCTGTGGTTTGCAAGTCTTGTTATTTTAGCCCCAACAGTTTTAAAATTACAAAATATTCCTTGTGGTTACAATTTTGCTATGGATTTGGTCTCTGGCTCTAACGGCAGTTAAAACCCTTCCGTTAGGTGACCCCACGTGCTGAACATGTGAGGGTATTTTTGTCTATTTAGTTGTTTATATATTAATTTTTTAATGTACAAGTTTGGAATGCATTTAAGAAAAAAAATAAAAACTAAATAAATACCCCCCCTGGGCTGGGCCGGGCCTGACCTCCCCCCTCTCGGCCTCCCTCCCCTTTTTCCGGAACCCCAAACAACACTCCTATCTGGCAGCCCCCCCCCCCCCCCCCCCCCACACACACACACACACACCAAATGCAAACAACAAATAAAAAATTCTAGTACTTTAAACCAAAAACCTTTAATCAAATACATGAGCTATGTAAATTCAAATACAAAACCATATATTTTGTGGTGAAGTCTTCTGGGTTACATCCATGGAGAAGCAAAAATCAGTGCTGGTGTGTGAGTGGGAAGGAAGAGAATCAAATCCCTAATAATCCTCCTAAATATATAGATTACTAACAGAGATATCACACGGTTAGGAAGGAAGAAGAGGGACTTATTCACTTCATATCTGGAGGGGGTGGCAGCTGGGTTAGGGATACATAGTGACTATGCAATTTACTTTATGTTGCTAATAAGAGAGTTCTGGTGGTGAATATTTTTTCCCAAAGGTTCTGCTTAGCTGTTAATTTTTTTTTTCTTTTTCTTTTATTGTAAAAGCTTCTTTACAGGGCTATAAATCAGCAAAGATCTTGCATCCACAACATGCTTTTCAACACAGAAGCTGAAGCTTAACTATGGGACTTGAGAGTTATGTCCATTATTCTTCTATTAAGCAGGGGGTATTCCCAGAAATATACACCAAATAAATCCAGAACACGAACATATCTTCATGCATGTATATCTATTGCCAAATCTTCTCATGTAAAACCTGCTTGATTTAGATCAGGAAAATTGTGTGGTTTTATGCATGTGCTAAGGCTCGAATCCGTAGTCAATCCTATTTCTGATAGGGACAGTTGACAACTGAATCCTCATCGACTTATCCATAATACTTTTATTAAGCAGGAGATATTCTCTGAAAAATACATCCAAACAATGAACAACACACACACAAACACATATTCATGCATGTATGTCTATTGTTCATATCATTTTACTATGAATTTTTCCTACGATCATGCATCTAGCATCTGCAAAGCTAAATTTGTAGGTGTGTACTTGATTTGTATATTTGGAAGCATATTGTGGCTGTTGTTGTCTGTTTGAAGTTATGTGTCCAGTAAACTAGCTATCTTTGTTGTCTAGTATAGTTCAAGGCAACTGCCATCTGTTCTTTACAACTAACTCATCATGTTTTATAGTTTTGACTTATTATATATGAGGATTTTCTTTTGTTCTCATATGTTTTAACAGGAAGTGAGGGGCACACATTAGAGGAAGCCAAGTCTATCAATCTTTCACTAAGCGCGTTGGGGAAGTGCATAAATGCTCTTGCAGAGAATAGCACTCATGTGCCTGTTAGAGATTCTAAGCTGACTAGGCTGCTTAAAGATTCATTTGGAGGTCACTTCTCTAGAATATGAGCAACATGTTTTTTTTTTCCTCTTTTTATTGAATATAAATGAGATGTAGACATGTAGTTCATTTATTTTCATTGTTTCTCATCTGCACATTAACTTGTTCTTTTTCCTATATCTTGAAGATACTGTCCTTAATCTCCCCCCTAACTCCATTGAGTACCTTCAATTCATATTCCAGGCTTCCTGGGGTTGCCACATTACATTTTGGCGTGATTGTGTACTGTTTTACTACTCTATCTGCAGGCACTGCAAGAACATCATTGATTATAACTATTGGCCCATCTCCACGGCACCGAGCAGAGACTGCAAGTACTATATTGTTTGGACAAAGGGTGAGCAACCTAACTTTTGAAAGCCTGAAGTTTAATATATATATATATATATATATATATATATAGAGAGAGAGAGAGAGAGAGAGAGAGAGGTGGGTTCAAACGAGAACGCTAACTATTTAAGAAAACAAGAAAAACAGCAATCATGTACAAAATCACATGTGATTCACGCGATCATGCACGCGACCTGTGAGTCGCGCTGCACGTCGCCCGCGTCCCCGAATTTCTCGGGTAGTGCAAAATCACATGTGATTTTGTACATGATTGCTGTTTTTCTTGTTTTCTTAAATAGTTAGCGTTCTCGTTTGAACCTTCCTCTCTCTCTCTCTCTATATATATATATATATAGGGAGAGGTTCATTTGAGAAATGGTAAATATATGAGAAATAGAGAAGTAACCTTAGCCATTCATCTGGTCAACATTTGCGGCTTTGACCGCGAAGCATCGGATAATTCCTTGTGTGGTCTATAGAAGGTAGAAGGGTAATTTCGTAAAATACACGGGATGAGTTCATATATGAATCTGTATGAATCACAAAGATTCATATATGAATCTGTTAATTAGTTCAACTGATTCATATATGAATCTTTGTGATTCATACAGATTCATATATGAATCACAAAGGTTCATATATGAATCTGTTAGTTAGTTCAACTGATTCATATCTAACTGATTCATATATGAATCACAAAGGTTCATATATGAATCAGTTAAAAGAGATCAATTGTGAATTGCACTGGTTCATTATGAACATATAGTTCATATGTGAATTATACATGTTCATATATGAACACAACCCGTGTGTTTTGTAAAATTTAAGAAATTGTCCTTTTATTTTTGGGATAGCCGCAACTTTTGACCAGTCAAAGCCGCAATATTTGACTAGTCAAATCCGATCTTGACCATATGAATGGCTAGGATTACTTCTCTATTTCTCATATATTTACCATTTCTCAAATGAACCAAACACTATATATATATATATATATATTAATATATATATATATATATATATATATTCACCTGTTTTTTCATGGTTCTCCGGTTCTTTTATTTTTCAAGGTTCTCCCCTGATCTTTACCACACACACACACACACACACATATATATATATATATATCAGCTGTTTTATGTTCATTCTAGTGTAGATAAAAGGCAATCTGCTTGCTGATTTATCGACCATTTATATAGCAGAATCATCAACAACTGGGCCCTAATAATTTCACTTAATATGTGTTTGATTGGTCACCTTTGCAGGTCTTTCTTTATGATGTATATAATTTTATTTTAATGATTATGAAGAGCTATTGTATTCGGAGGTCACAATGTACATCACAGAAGCAGCCTTCCTGCTGAAAGAGGGTGTGCTATGTGCATCAGACCCTTGTGAATCTTGTACATTGACCCATTATTATTCTGAATTGAATCTTCTGTGAATTGGAGTTGCACTCTTTTTGTGAAGTAAATAGCTGGTCTTTTCATTCAACTATGTCCCAGGCTATGAAGGTGGAGAACATGTTGAAAATTAAGGAGGAATTCGATTACAGAAGTTTGTGTAGAAGACTTGAGATACAAATTGACAAACTCATCGCAGAAAATGAAAGACAGCAGAAAGCATTTGAGGATGAGATTGAAAGGACAACAATGGAGGCACATAAGCGTATCTCTGAGGCTGAAATGAATTATTCTGATGCTTTGGAGGTTAGCTTGGAGTTCTGTGTCTTGTTTACAATACATTCCTTGTGCACAATAATTCAAGTATGCCTCCATATAGGTATTATAACATTAAGTGTCCTTCCTATAAGCCAAATATATATTTGGTGGAAAAATCAGCCCCTCTATGTTTTGAATCTGGTTTGTTACTTGAGACTTCAACAATTCGATCTCTTGTGTCTTCCCCGGCTTAATTTTGCATTTTCTTGTAGAGGGAGAAAATGAAATGTCAAATGGATTACATGGAGTCGATTAAGAAGCTTGAGGAGAAGTGGATGAGCAATCAATCAAAATACGGAAACAGTGGTTTCACTAATGGCAGTCGTGGTGGAAAGGTATAACAGTATTGCATTTTCAATTTCATAATATTGCAGTTCTGATAAATTCAATTCCTATAGACTTAGGGTCTTACAGTTGACCCTTTGGTTTAGTTCTGAAGTGTGGATTGTGAGAGTATAGTTACTGCCTTGATGTAAATCAGTATGGGTTCTTCTGCTTCTGATTCTGTAGAAACCATCAGAAATACATTACATTGTCTGAGGAGAGAGGAAGGGCAAGGGAAATACATTACATGGTTTGAAGAGAGAGGAAGAACAAGGGAAATACATTACATCTTGATCAATGTCTCTTTCTATGATATTTTTTTTTAATTTAGGCAATCCGCTTCTAAAAGAGCCCAAATTTTTTAACTTGCCCAAGTGCTGGAAACGAACTCTTATAGGGATCGTTATTGAGGTATAGCTGGTGAATGGTGATCATTTCTGAGTTGTCACTCTCTTCATTTGACACCTTGATCCAGAGTCTTGTTCCCGATCTCATCACACTATTTATTGCCTCTTCTCATGATTTCCGAAGTAGTCGGGTTTACTCTTACTGCGTACCAATCATTTTTATCAGAATATTCTTTCATCTTCCTCTCTCTGAATTACCAGGGTGACAACCATGTCTATGAAGATGTTACAGAGTTACAGAAAATGTTGCAGAAGGAAATTACTTTGCGGAAAGAGGCTGAAGAAGAGATCCACAATCTTAGGAACTCCCAGCTTCTATGGACAGAGGTATGAATTTTCTGATACCCAACTAGGATAACATTTATCAGCGTTGTGCATTGTCTTCAAGTTCTATTTCTTGGAATTTGTAATACATTACAGATTATCCTCATGGACTAGGCAGGTGCAAATGCTGACGTTGTCAAACTTAAAAAGTTACTGGATGATGAAACCCATCATAAACAGAAGCTAGAAGAAGAAGTTCAACTATTACAAAGCAGGTTGTCGCAACTGACCTTTGAATCTGGTCAGGTACTTGCCTACAGCCTCTACAGAGATTTGACACTTAATTTTTTTTAAATTAATGTAAATTAGAGTAAGCACCGTAAAGATCAATTAGCGAGGTAGAGCAATTTTTCTTACTTTTATCAGGTTAAGCAGGAAATCATCTATTTTTTCCCATTTTGACATGTAACCTGCTGATCTTGTAATATTTATTGGGGATGTCAAGTTTAACGTCCACTTCGCCATAGCCCTTTCGTAAACAGGTATCCACGTGATCAAATGTTACAAGATCAGTAGGTCATTGGTCAAAATGGGTACAAAATATGAAATTGTGGAACTTTCTTACATTGGTTAAGAAGAAAAAAATCTTCGTTACACTAAATAGGAACTAAACCAAACTTTGTTGCATTTTGTCTTAAATATAATGATGCATCATGCATCATAGATTAGATTCCTTGTTATCTCACTTCAATTTTTTGTTGTTTCAGCCTAGATACACTCAATATGAAGATCAAGGGAATGGAGAGACATCATCAATAGCCAATATTCATGAACAAGGTATACAGAGGGTTGCACATGATGCTCTAAACTGGCTAAGATTCCTAATAGCTTTGTTCTGTTGATCAAATTGTACAGTCGGATTGCAAAAGATATTATCTTTGCTAGAGTCGGAAGACCCTAATGTACGTTTGCATGCTGTGAAGGTGGTGGCCAACCTAGCAGCTGAAGGTCATTTTTACTATCCCTACAATTCTCTTAACAAAACAGATTTGAAACAGTAAATGAAAATCAGTATCCTAAATATAAATGATTTAGAAAGCATAATTTTTATGTAATAAAAGGCATGATTATGTGATCACCATCAAGCAATTATTAGAGCCCTACAAATTAATAACCTTTTGCCACATAGCCAAGGTGTCTGCATTTATTTATTGTATGAAATAAAATCCAGTTTATTTAGAAAGCTGATTTTAGTTACCAAGGTGTGTAGACTATTGTTACAAAGATTCAATGTGTGCCATGTGATGCACAGATACAAATCAGGAAAGAATAGTTGAAGCTGGTGGTCTCACATCACTGTTGGAGCTCCTTCGAAGTCGTAGCTTTGACGAAACAATTTGCAGAATAGCAGCTGGTGCAATTGCAAACCTCGCAATGAATGGTAATTATCCCCCCTCCCACACACACACATTTAATTTATCGACATGTGTAGTAATTTATTTCTGTGGGCAGTCTTTCAGTTTTTTGGATTTGTGGTAATAAATATTGCCTGATGTTGGTGGTCTATGCAGAAACTAATCAGGAGCTTATAGTGGTTCAAGGTGGGATAAGTCTGTTAGCAATGACTGCAGTCGATGCTGAGGATCCCCAGACTCTACGCATGATAGCTGGAGCTATTGCCAATCTATGTGGAAATGGTAATACTCAATGTTTTCGCTACTGTTTTGCTGCTATAGAAGTGATTTTGATTATCCTGCCACATCAATATCCAACTACGTTGACAAAGAATAATTATTTAGTATAATTTTGCCACAAGGTTATAATGTGGAAATTCCAACCATTTGGACAACTCAGCAGACATCTGTTAATTTTTAGTGAGAAACGACATTGATGTTATCAAGTAGTTAATCTTCCCTAAAAACTATACAAACTTGGGATTTTAAGAAATAGAACAGTACACTACTCCCTCCGGCCTCTGTCCCAAAATAAGTGTCTACTTTGAAAAGTAAATGCCTACTTTCCAATTCTACACTTAATATTGACATGGAGAAATCCAATACTCCCTCAATTATTGGGGTAAATTGTCATTTGGTTAATTAGAAAGTATAATAATAACACATTTCTAAACTGTGCTTTTTTCATTGCATACATTTATTTTGAGACGGAGGGAGTATCATTTATTGCTAGCCGAGACTGATGCAACCCTCATTTAGACTGTTAAGACAAGACATCGTGTAAAAACTTCATGTCTGGGACCATATTGTGTTGCCAGATAAACTACAAACCCGTCTGCGGTCTGAAGGTGGAATCAAGGCTTTGCTTGGGATGGTCAGGTCGAGACATCCAGATGTTCTTTCACAAGTTGCACGTGGGATCGCTAATTTTGCTAAATGTGAGTCCCGAGCATCTAGCAAAGGTAAATGCCTCAAATATACTCAACTAACTTTGTCTTTCATATCCTTGAAACCTAATGCATTCTACTAACCTCTTTGCTGCTTTAACCATGTTAGGGACAAAAAAGGGACGGTCTCTGCTGATAGAAGATGGTGCACTTCCGTGGATTGTGCAAAACGCGAATAATGAAGCATCAATAATTAGGCGACACATTGAGCTTGCTCTCTGCCATTTAGCACAACATGGTATGTCTATTTCATTGCAAATGTGCTACTTAACTTCAATTGAAATGAATGGACAGCAAGCCTTAGATCACCAGATAAGGTTACATATTTGTGACTCGAAGGTTGTGGGCTTGATTCATATTGAAAAATGCAACACAAAGGTTGTTTTCTTAGTTAAAAGAAACTAACAAGATTTGATATAATTTCAGAAATAAATGCAAGAGACATGGTTAGTGAAGGTGCCATTTGGGAGCTGGTTCGTATCTCACGTGATTGTTCCCGAGATGACATTCGCTCTCTTGCTCATCGGACTTTGACTTCTAGTCAAATCTTCTTGTCTGAATTGCGACGCTTACGAGTAGAGATATAAATGGTACACATATAACTTGGTATTGTTTTTATTATGTTTGGGTCCAATTATATATATGTTTCTATGGGCGCCCTATCCTTGTTGTTTCAGGCTTAAGGTAGTTCTTATGTAGGCTAATACACGTACGATATATGAATCTTATATTGTTTGTCCGTGTCATTGATGTATTTTTGTTACTTTAGTTCTTTGAATGCAACGTATGTTGGAACCTTCTTTCTCTCTACAAGGGCTCTTTTGCAAAGGAATGTTTGGTAAAGGTTTACCACTGTAAGGGACTCGATGTACTCGTGTAGCTCTCTCGACATTTTGGGACAATCTATGCCTGTCTATCATCCTCCCTCCATTGGAGGGGGCATGTTGACTTGGACCCTTTCTTCCCATTATGTGATGGAACCTCCATTCTCTTGCTAATGGGGTTCTCCATATTCTCGCAATCAATTTTGGGTAAAGGTTCTGTTTAGTTTAAGGTAAATAAATATATGACTAGTACTAATTAGACCATTATTATCTATGCTTATTTTTACCGTAACTTGTATTGGGATTAATCTACATTATATTATAATAATATTAAAGAATCCATGCCATACATTAGAGATGGGAAAATGAAGAATGAGGTTTTCAAAAAAATTGATTGTGATGAGATAAAAAAGGCATTGGAAGTTGAACCAGACCCATAACCTAACCCAATATATTGTTGGTGATTTTAGTGTCACCAGACATTTAATTGTAATTGGTTATAACACGAGTATTAATGAGTTTCAAACTATGATCTAATACAAGTTAGGTGGTGCGGAGTGCACACTTGTTATAAGACGAGTTTGATCCCGGACACGATAAAATGGCGGGGGGTTAAGGGGCAACGCCCCTAGCGGTGATCCAAGTGGCAGAGCCTCTGAAGGCATGACAGAGCCTCTGAAGGCACGTCAGAGCCTCGTTGGCACGGTAGAGCCTCTTAAGGTTCGACAGAGCCTCCTCTTAAGGCATGATAGAGCCTCTTAAGGCACGACAGAGCCTCTGAGCCTCTTTGGCACGTCAGAGCCTCTTAAGGCACATCAGAGCCTCTGAGCCTCTTTGGCACGGCAGAGCCTCTGATGGGCGTCTCTGGACCAGAAGCTCTTGGTGTCTATTTTTGGACTAAATCTGCATTTACTGAACATTTAATGGTCAGTTATTTTCTGCCCTTAATTTTAGCTAAATTGATTGTAATCGACTATAATGATAGTGATTTACAATCATTGCCATTTTTTAGCTAAATTGATTGTAATAGACTATAATTGATAGTGATTTACAATCATTGCCATTTTCCGTTATTTCCTATTTTACGAATGGGACTAGTATATACCGTATATACTTATGTTTTAGTCACGATTTTAAACAATCATATATACTCTCTAGCAAATTTGCTCTCGTTTTTGTGCCTAAAAATGTGAGTGTTCTTGAGTCTTATCCCATATTGGATTTCATGTAACCCAGGCATAGGGTCGAAATACCAATTCGGAAAGTGACTTACACACTTGGGTGTTATCAGATTTGCCTCCGGGTTCTAAACCACTTGGATGCAAATGGATCTTCAAAAAGAAGATGAAAGTTGATGGTACGATTGATAAATTCAAGGCCCGGTTAGTAATTCAAGGGTTTCGGCAAAAACCCGGTATTGACTATTTCGATACGTATGCTTCGGTGGCACGTATTTCGACTATTAGATTGTTAATCGCCTTGTCGGCAATACACAATCTGATTATCCATCAAATGGATGTTAAAACAGCCTTCTTGAATGGTGATCTTCAAGAGGAAGTTTACATGAAACAACTGGAAGGTTTCGTTATGCCCGAAAACGAACATAAGGTCTGTAAACTTGTGAAATCCTTGTACGAGCTGAAACAAGCACCAAAACAATGGCATCAAAAGTTTGATGAAGTTATTTTGTCATGTGGTTTTGCTTTAAACCAATGTGACAAATGTGTTTATAGTAGATTTGATGCTACTGGTGCGGGTGTGATCATCTGCTTGTATGTAGATGACATGTTAATTTTTGGGACTGACCAAAATCATGTAGATGAGACTAAGAAATTGTTGTCAACTAAATTTTCTATGAAAGACATGGGAGAGGCTGATGTAATCCTTGGTATAAGGATTAAACGGGTTAACAAAGGGATTGTAATAATGCAATCACATTATATTGAGAAAAATCTCAATAAGTTTAATTACCATGAGTGTTCTCCCGTAAGCACTCCCATGGATCCAAGTGTGAAATTAATGCCTAATACGGGCAAGGCTATTTCACAACTTGAATACTCTAAGGCCATTGGTAGCTTGATGTACGCCATGACAAGCACCAGGCCCGATATAGCTTATGCCGTGGGACGATTGAGCCAATATACTAGTAATCCTAGTACTCAACATTGGCAAGCGGTTCAAAGAGTATTCAAATATCTCAAGGGAACCATGGATTATGGTTTGAGTTATTTAGGATATCCTTCGGTTCTAGAAGGTTATTCGGATGCAAGTTGGATATCCAACATGGAGGATAATTCCTCAACTAGTGGTTGGGTATTTTTGCTTGGAGGAGGTGCCATCTCTTGGGCATCTAAAAAGCAAACTTGTATTACAAACTCAACAATGGAATCTGAGTTTGTTGCACTAGCCGCCGCCGGTAAAGAGGCGGAGTGACTAAGGAATTTAATTTATGAGATTCCATTGTGGCCAAAGCCAATTGCACCTATTTCAATCCATTGTGACAGTGCGACCACTTTGGCTAAGGCTTACGACCAAGTTTACAATGGTAAGTCTAGACACCTGGGTGTTAGACATAGTATGATTAGAGAATTAATCATGAATGGTGTAATCTCCGTTGAGTTTATTAGAACGCAACAAAATTTGGCAGATCATTTAACTAAAGGTCTGACAAGAGACTTAGTGCACAAGTCTGCGATTGGGATGGGATTAAAGTCCTTATAAATTTATAAAGGTGAGACACCCAATTTCCTTCTAATATGACATTAGAAGTTGAATTCAATGTGGAAAGCTCACACTTATAAATTGGAACACAAGTTGAATCATCCCAGGTATGTGTTCAGTTCTGCAGTGGTTAGGGTGAAGTTTATCTTCTTAATAATTCCTTTGATAAAGTGTATTTGCAGGTACACGAAGTAAAGGAATTACCTATGTGATTGTGAAGTGTAGCCGCATTTCAAAAGGTTGGGACTTGGCCTTTATACAATCATGAGAGGATTAGGACACACGACTTTATAATTGTGTCAAGTTTTAATTTGCTGGACATATAAGAAATTTATATGTATTTTATCTTCAGGTATTCAAATGAGTTGATGGGTTCAATCCTTGGGACACCTTGATTCTCGAATATTTGGAATCTGTAAAATACTAATGTGGAAATTTAATCGTTTCGATATTTTCATTTAGGTGCAAGTTTGGTTTGTTTAATTTAAATGTGTTATTTCATAGGTTACACTAAAATGGGTGATGATTGTTGGTGATTTTAGTGTCACCAGGCATTTAAGTGTAATTGGTTATAACACGAGTATTAATGAGTTTCAAACTATGATCTAATACAAGTTAGGTGGTGCGGAGTGCACACTTGTTATAAGACGAGTTTGATCTCGGACACAATGAAATGGCGGGGGTTCAAGGGGCAACGCCCCCAACGGTGATCCAAGTGGCAGAGCCTCTGAAGGCATGGCAGAGTCTCTGAAGGCACGACAGAGCCTCTGAAGGCACGTCAGAGCCTCTGAGCCTCGTTGGCACGACAGAGCCTCTGAGCCTCTTTGGCACGTCAGAGCCTCTTAAGGCACATCAGAGCCTCTTTGACACGACAGAGCTTCTGATGGGCGTCTCTGGACCAGAAGCTCTTGGTGTCTATTTTTGGACAATCTACATTTACTGAACATTTAATGGTCAATTATTTTCTGCCCTTAATTTTAGCTAAATTGATTGTAATCGACTATAATGATAGTGATTTACAATCATTGTCATTTTTTAGCTAAATTGATTGTAATCGACTATAATTGATAGTGATTTACAATCATTGTCATTTTCTGTTATTTCCTATTTTACGAATGGGACTAGTATATATACCGTATATACTTATGTTTTAGTCACGATTTTAAACAATCATATATACTCTCCAGCAAATTTGCTCTCGTTTTTGTGCCTAAAAACGTGAGTGTTCTTGAGTCTTATCCCATATTGGATTTCGTGCAACCCAGGCATAGTGTCAAAATACCAATTCGGAAAGTGACTTACACGATTCTCAAGAAATCTGATTATCTGATCGACTAATTTCCCCCTGATCTCTAACATCTATTAAATAAGATAGGAGGTCTAGGTCTGGGTCAGACCGTGTCTGAAGGACTCACTCACTTTGTCCACGTCACGTAAATAGGTTTTGGCATCGCCCACAACCGGCCCCTCCTCCGAAATTGCCATGAAATGTTACAAAGGTTTTCATTTCTTAGTCATTTTTTAACGCATTTTTACAAACTACAACTATACTCGTTCAATGCAGCGAGACACCACGATTTTAATGTTTTCTTTTATTTTTTGATTTTTGTCTATTTATAGTATGATTTTGGATGATTTTGAGAGAGTGATAATGATTTTTTTATTAATAAATTTGTTTAATTTCGGTTTAATAATATAATGTTTTTTAATATATAAAAAGTATAAGTATTTTGTTGGAATTATCTTATATATTTAAAAAATTTTATATTTAAATTGAGATTTTTATCAGTTAGTTATGAATCTAGGAATTTAACTTTAGAAATTTGTACCCTTGTATCATGACTTGTAATCTTGGATTTTAAGTAATGTGTATCAATAAACAATATTTAATGTATAAAAGTTTGTTTTTAAAAGTTTCTTCGATATTTTAATAATAATGTAATTTATTTTAGATTTAATAATATAATGTTTTTTTTATAAAATAAACATTAAATATTCTGTTATATTTTTTTAAATATATTTTAGATTTTTTATATTTAAATTTTGATTTTTATCCTGTATTTAATTATATGGGGAGTGATTTTAGGGGAGTTGAAGTGGAGAGTAATTTTAGGGAAGTTAAAGTGGTTAGAGATAATGACTGAAAATTAATAAATAACATTAAATGTAGTAAATAAAGCTTTAATGGTTGTTTTTAAAAGATTTTAAGTTTTTAGCATTAAATAGCGGTACATTAAGTTTTAACAATTGTTTTTAAGATTTTTTTATAAATGTTTTATAATATACTAGAAATGTACCCTCGCAATGCAGCGGGTTTCTGAAATCTAGAACTCGAATCCTCGATTATTATTCATACTTTTTATTAGTTTTTTTTTATTTTATTTTACGATTTTGAAAAACCTAGATTTAAAACAAAAATATATTTTAGTTTAGTTTAATTATGGTTTTTTATAAAAAATAAGAAAAAAATATTTTGTTACGGGTCAAAAAATGTTTAAAAAGATAACATACTTCAATAAAAAATAAAAATAAGGTGATTTATCTCGAATTTTCTTATATTTATCGTTAGTTATATCAATAGTTAAAAATTTTAGATATTTTAGAAAATAAAAATAAGTGCTTATCTGCAGTTAGTTACACGAATTCAAACATTGAGCTTTTATAAGCTGTACTTTTGTTTAATCAATTTGTACTTTTGGATTTTAAGTAATATGCATTAATAAGTGGTACCTAATGCATAAAAAATAGTTTTTAAGAGTTTAACTTAAATGCTTTATAATATAGTATAGATATAGAGAAATTAATTAAAATAGGTGTATTTCAAATCCGTATTACCCAAATGCCCCAAATCTCGTTCAAATCGCCGAAATACCCCTTTTGTCCGGGAATAGTGGCCGGGAATCCCGAGTTGGGTTGTGTGGCCTAAAACAACCCTAATTTTCTCAAACCCTAAAACAACCCCGGGAATCCCGGCCCTAACCCCGGGAATCCCGACCCTAACCCCGGGATCGAGTCAAATTTCGGCCAAACACGTCCAAACCCGGGATTCCCGACCACTTATCCCGTACATAATGGGCATTTAGGCAAATTCGACGAGATTTGGGGTATTTGGGTAATACGGTGGTCAAATACGCCTATTTTAATTAATTTTCCATAGATATATTAGTTAAAATTCAAAATTACAAGTTAATGAAACATAATTATAACTTATTAAAGTCCCATGTTTTTATTTGTATAACTAACTGCAAATAAACATATTAAATACAGAATAAACACTATGAGATAAACTACCTGTTTTATTTTTTATTAAAATATATTATCAATAATTTTAAATATAATAAATAACAAAATAATTTATCATTATCTTTATAAACAGATCATAACTAAAAGTAAAATAAATTACATCTTTATTATAAAATATAAGTTGTACCAAAGCATTATGAAATTGTAAATTAAGTACTTGGCTTTAATTAGGGGGTGTTTGGGATTGCTTATTTGAAGGGCTTTTTAGCTTATTGCGATTTGACACCGCAGATAAGCTATTTTGAGTGTTTGGATGGAACAAAAAGAAAACAGCTTATAGCGGTGCCAAACCGCTGAAAAGCCATTTTTGATAAGTCATTTTGTTGTAACTTATGACTTATTTCAAAAGTGCTTATGACTTTTTTGGTTCTTTTATATGTATAAGCAATCCCAAACACCTTTAAATAACAACTTATTAGCTTATTACGTTTTGGTACCACAATAAGCTAATCCAAACACTTTTTAAAAAACTCCGATTTGGCACCACATAAGCTGATAAGCACTTTTCCAAATAAATAAGCAATCCCAAACACCCCCTTAGTTGTATTTTATGCTTAAAATGTTGTAATTAAGAGTTTTTTATGTCTATTTTATAATATAATATAGATATAGATAGATAGATAGTCAAAGTTTACGCAGAAAGTCTATGCGGGAGGCTTTTCTACGTCATCTTTGGTTTTTACTCAAAAAAAAAAGTTACACGGAAAAAGCTTTGGCGTAAAGTTTTCTACGTAAACTTTTCATGTGTGCAGCTACGTCACATGTCACGTATGAAAAGTTTATGCAGAAAAGTTAACGCAAAAGCTTTTTTTACGTAATTTTTTTTTGTTTTTATTTATTTTTCTTAAAAAATTAATAATTAGTTTTTTTTTTAAAAGATTCTGAGTAAAATTTTAATTTTATTAAGTATATAGTTCTTTTTTAAATAAAATTTTAGCTGTTTAAATTTAAATTTTATAAAATATATTTTTAAATTTCAAATTAAATTTAAAAATTATAAAATGAATTTTTAAATTAAACATTAAAATTAAAATTTTATAAAATGAATTTTTAAGTTTTATATTTATAAATTAAATGTACAATTTAAATTTTTTACTTTAATACAATCTTATTTAATTTATACATTTGAAATTTAAAAATACATCTTATAATTTTTTTTATTTGGAATTTAAAAATAAATATTTGAAAATTTACAAAATAATAATAAAAAGATGAGATGTTGATTTTAATTTGAAACTCGAAAATATATTTTATAACTTTTAAATTTAATTTGAAACTCAAAAACACATTTATAATGTAAAATTTAAAAAATTTAAGTTACATTAAAAAAACCCTTATACTTAAAAACTTAACTTTAAAAATAAAATAAAATTTTAGGCAAAAACATCTAAGCCATAATTAATGGGAGAACCTGAGATTAAAAGAGATCAAAGGTCCAGATTTACATCTCACGTTTCTTACCATTAACTCAATTTTTCACACGATTTATATATATATATTATGTACTTGTGCATATGCATTCTAAATTACTTGTATGCACAAGTGCATACCGTCCAGATTAAAGGTTACTAGGGTGTTCCTCAGTTTTCCTTTTTTTTGAGGTTTTCCCTTGAACCTCTCTCTCTCTCTCTCTCTCTCTCTATATATATATATATATATATATATATATATATATATAGGGGCAGATTCAAACGAGAAACTAAACATTTTACGAGAAGACGAGAAGTGTTTAATCATGTATGATACACAAGCCTAATCATCTATATCTATACTATATTATAAAGCACAGATAAAAAAACTCTTCAATAAAAATTATTAGGCACAAGGTACCATCATTTTATGCAAGATTTTAAAGTTTTCTTAATTTACAAGTATCAAAGCACAAGATACATATTACTACTGCAGACTTCTAACACCCACCAATTTGGTATGTGCAGGGTTTTCCTTTTATACAGACCTTTCCATGTATTACTATTAATTAATATACTATATTAATATAAATTTGTTTTAATTATATTATTAAATATGTAATTGGTTATTTTTTCTAGATGTCATTAAAATATATAAGATAATCATTCAATTTTAACAAGATACTTAATTTTTTTTATATAAAAAACATTATATTATTAAGCCTAAATTAAACAAATTTATAAAAAAAAATTATTACTTTATCAAACCATCCAAAATCGTACTGTAAATCGACAAAAAAATAAAATGAAACATTAAAATCGTGATGTATCTCGCTGCATTGCGCGAGTACGTTTCTAGTATATGATTAAATACATCTTATATTGGCAATACATAGACGTTTAATCATATATGATTAAGTACATCCACAGGTCATGTAATCATATATGATATCACACTTCTCGCCTTCTCACAAAATGTTTAACTTCTCACATGATCCTTTCTCTATATATATATTAAAAAACAAAATCTTGAGATAATCTCATAAACATTTATCCAAACTTTTTGGAACAAGAGTTGTGTGTATAACAAAATTCAATTTAAACGGTTTAGATTGAATAAAAAAATAATATAACACTTAAAAATCATAAAAACTTTATTTTTTCCGCTTAATATATTTTATTTAATTGGGACAGATTCAAAAAAGACAGGTATTGGTCACCTGAAACTGAAAAAGACAGGTATTGGGACAGATTCAAAAAAGACAGGTATTGGTCCAGAGTCTTGCAACGTCACCTGAAACTCTACAATCTCGTCCGTCCATGGTTTTTGTCATCATGATCAACGACCTTGATGCACGCCAAATAACACTACAACACTTAAAAACCTGACCGAATGCCACATGCCACACCCGCCCGATCACCTTTCTTGACCCGACCTTTTGCTTTCACGTATGCAAGCTCGTACCATATCGAGTTGCTGTAGGCACGTGCTGCCGAATCTGTACAAAGTCCTTCTAGAAGCTTCCATATCAATGTCAGTCAACCGTAGCGTCCACTGCAGTTCGTCGAGTACCGGCTTCCTGCCTACGTGAGGAAGTGATCGACGGGCCTTGGTGTAATTAGGTATGTACGGTGGGATTTTCAATGTCGGAAAGTGTTTTCTTCCGATGTAGTTTATCGGATAGAGGAGTTTATCCGTCACCGGAAGGATTAGCCAATCTAGGGTGGTTAAGTTAGGTCTGATTGCGGTGGCGAGGAGGTCTTTGTTGATAGTGATCCCCGCTTTATCTTCTTCCCGAAGGATACAATTGTAGTAACAATCTGAACTTGTTGTGTTGAAAGTAATTGAAATGGATAATGAGAAATTAAGAAGAAAAGATAAAGTAGAGGAACTTTGATTATGTTTCTCTTATTGATATTCAACGGAGGGTAAACAAGATTATATAGGCACTACATAATCAAAGGCTAACCAACTAAACAGTAAAACTAGGAAGAGATAAAAGATTAATTCAAAATAAACTATATATAACTGGAGATAAGGCTAAGGTGAAGTGTGGATAACTCTAACATCCCCCCTCAAGAGAGACGTCCGGAAGGATGTGAAGCTTGGATAACATATACTGAAAACGAAGGGCATTCATCCCCTTTGTAAGGATGTCAGCAAGCTGAGATAACGTCGACACATACCGGATCTGGATAGCCTGTGAGAGAACCATATCCCGAATAAAATGAAGATCAATTTCGATATGCTTAGTCCGCTGATGAAAGACTGGATTAGCGGCCAAGTAAGTCGCGCCGATATTGTCACACCATAATGTAGGTGGACATGTCAACGATATCTGAAGCTCCCGTATTAGAGACATAATCCACCGTAACTCTGATGCAGAATGTGCTAAAGCTCTATATTCGGCCTCTGTACTTGAGCGAGCAACCGTATGTTTTTTCTTGGAGCTCCAACTAGTAATGTTAGGTCCAAGAAAAATAAGATAACCACTGGTAGAGCGCCTATTGTAACACCCTCGAATTTGGTAAGAGCAACTAATTTAAAATTTCGATATAACATCAAAATAGGGACAAGATTTTCCTCTTAGAATTCAAAACTCAATATACCTCGAGTTAAAATTCTATAATTAAAGTCACTCTAAGGGATTGGAGCACAAGATGATCATCCCAATACAAGTTGAATTCAATGGGAAAACTCACTCTAAGGGATTGGAGCACAAGATGATCATCCCAATGTATGTGCTCGGTACTGCAAGCGAGAAGGTAATTGTTCTTTTGAAAAAAATGCATGTGCAGGTGCTTGATGAAATGAACTACCTGTATGAGTGCGAAGTGTGGCCGCTTCAAGAAGCTTGGACTTAGCTTTGATGCACTCACGAATGGATAAGGACACACGACCTGTATAGTGTCAAGTTTAAACTGTAGAGATTTTTTTTTAAATTCATGTGTATGTTATTTTCTGGTACTCGAATGGGTTGAAGGGTACAATCCATAGGACACCCGAATTCTCGAGTATTTGAAATGTGTAATGTACTAAGATGGAAATTCAATCTTTTAGATATTTTCATTTATGCATGAGTTTGTTTGCTATTTTAATTTTGTTTGTGAATCAAAGATTGCACTAAAATGGGGGAGGAATGTTGGTGATTTTAGTGAAATCATCGATCATTTTGTGTAATTGGATTCACAAGATAATAATGGGGTTTGTAGCTAAGCTACAACACGAGTTAGGAGGTGTGGAGTGCACACTCGTGTAAGCCAACTATGACCCCGAATTGTTGGACGGTTGTTTGGTGGTTTGTTACTGAAAAGTGCATCGGGCGGGTTGTGCCGCGGGTTAACCCGCACGGCTACCTGTGCCGTGCACTGGTTTACAGGGTTAGAACAGTGCACCGGGCGGGTAATGCCGCGAGTGAACCCGCGCGGCTACCCGCGCCGTGCAATGTCGTGTGGGGACGAAACAGTGGCCCGGGCGGGTTGCGCCGCGGGCTAACTCGCGCGGCTACCCGTGTCGTGGCACTGTTGCAGATCTTGATTCTGTAACCCCCATTTTCATTTGTAACTCCCAAATCAGTTTTGTAACATACACCATTATGACCAATTAACAATCAATACCATTAAATGGGTGATTATTATCATTAATAATATAGCATCGGTTACGATTCTCTTGGTGTATAAATAGGATCGATTTCTGCCAGAATCGATACCGGTGAATTGAGATTATCCTCGAGTGAATTTCGTGATACCCAGGCAGAATAGGGTCGAAATATCACTTAAGGAAAGCGAGCTCTCACGCGATCTCAGATTCATATCCAAGTTCCGATCACTCTCCTCTCCCTCTCTACCCATCGTTTTTTGCACCTACCCATACTCCCGAACAATAGCTTGAAACCATCAACCACACCCTTGTAGATTCCCACAATAAGCCACAAACTCCTATTCTTCAAAATAGGGAAAAGGTTGGGGAGAAACCCTAGAGAGTTTGGTGAAGGGGATGAAGATGCCTTTGATACAAACTTCCAAATCCCAACTAAATGATGAAGATTCTTGAGGTTGGTTGAGATTGGGGGTAGAAATAAGTGCCTTGGCCGGATTTTATGAAAAAAGAGGAAGGAGAGAGAGTTTATTGGGGGAAAAAATAGGTGAGGAATGAAGTTGGGACCGATTTCCCCTTTTATCAGCGTACAGGGGCCCCGCGCGTTCGGTGGCACGGTTCGTCCTGCGCGGAGAGTCACGTCGGCCTTTAGACTCGCGAACAATCAAAGTCTTGTGCGGTTTCTCGCACGGTTCCACTCGCATGGAGAGCCGCGCGTAACACTGCTGGTATAATCAACTTCTCTTCAGCCCAAAAATCGGGGTGTTACACCTATCATCAAGGCAACCAGCCCAATCGGCATCAACATAGGCATGGAGTGTGAAATTACGGGAAAGACGAATAATTAGACCATGAGTGGTGTACCACGGAGATAACATAGAATGCGTTTAACCGCCATCCAGTGGTGATCTGTAGGTCTCTGGAGAAACTGAGAGACCTTGCTAACAGTATAAGCGAGCATGTGAGGACAAGGTATTGTAAGGCACCAACCGTACTTCGATATAATAAAGGATCATCCATAGGTACACCTGAATACCGAGATAATTTTCATCCCGAAGCTACAGGTGTAGAGAGAGGCCTACAATTACTCATGTCGGTGCGTTGCAACAAATCGAGAAGATAACAATGTTGTGTTAAATGAAGATCATCACCGACAAATGTAGCCTGAATCCCGAGAAAATAATTTAGTTTTCCAAGATCCTTAAGAGCAAACTGAGAATGTAGTTGTTGAATAACCGTGTCTACAAATGTGCCCGAATTGCAGTGATGAGAACATCGTCCACAAAGATAAGAATATAGCATATGATAGACGATGTGTAATACATGAAGAGTGATGTATCAGAGATACATTGAGAAAATCCTAACTTCAGAAGCGCAGTAGATAGCTTGGCAAACCAAGCTATGGGAGCTTGTTTAAGGCCATATAATGCTTTCTTAAATAAACAAAAATGTTGGGGGCGAGCAAGATCAACAAATTCGAGAGGTTGAGTCATGTAGACAGACTCAGTCAGATCGCCATGTAAGAAGGCATTACTAACATAAATCTACCGAATGTCCCAACCACGAGAATAAGCAATCGAGAGAACCAATCGTATAGTAGTCGGTTTAACAACCGGACTAAAGGTCTCTGTATAGTTAATCCCCTGTGTCTGATGAAAGCCTTTGGTGACAAGTCGGGCTTTATATCTGCTAACAGTGCCATCAGGATGCCTTTTAATTTTATAAACCCATTTACAACCTACAATATTAGCTTTAGGTGGCATAAGTACTAAAACCCAAGTCTGATTAGTATGGAGTGCAGAAATTTCGACATTCATAGCATCCCACCACACTGCCATTTTTGGGCTGGGAAAAGGTAGAAGGCTCAATGTTTGGAAGTGTTTCAGCTTGGTAAAGGATATGATTGGTGAAATTTTTAGGTTGGCGAGTGTTGTCACGAGTGCACGTGATCATAGGATGGGGTGGGACAACGGTGGTGGTCTGCTCAGGATCGAGACTTGTAGGTGTTGGGGACGGAATATGGATGGGGGAAGGACCAGTACTGGTACTAGAGGAGGAAGGAGAAGAGTACGAGTACGGTGAGGGAAATATAGGTAGGACCATTTTATGTGAAGGGAGGGTGTAGAAGAATGGATAGGTGAATTAGGTAATGAAAACGTCATTTCATGAAAGACAACATGTCAGGAAGTATGGGTTTTGGCGGTGAGAGGGTCATAACAAATGTAACCCTTGTAGTTTGGGGAATAACCAAGAAAAAGGCATGCAGTTGATTTTGGAGAAAGTTTGTCAAGACGAATAGAGCCAAGGAAAGGGTAACATAGGCAACTGAAGGTTCTAAGAAAGGAGTAGTTTGGTGGATATTTGAATAGAAGTTCATAGAATGACTTGTGCTCGACAGACTAGGAAGGGATTCGGTTAATTAAAAAGGAGGCAGTGGCATAAGCATCATACAGGAATTTTGGTGGAAGATTTGCATGAAATAATAACGCTCGTGCAATTTCTGAAAGATGTCTATTTTTGCGTTCGGCAACCTTGTTCTGTTGAGGGATGTAGGGACATGACATACAATAAGTAATACCATAATCAAACAAAAACTTCCCCATTTGTCCTTGAGTTAACTCAGGTGCCCCATCATATTGAAAGAATTTAATCGTTGTTGAAAATAAATACTCAGAATGTGTTTTGAAATGTCGAAATGACTCAAAAGCTTGAGACCGATGAGTTAATGGATATATCCAGGTAAATATGCTAAAATCATCGATAAATGTGATATAGTAACGAAACCCAGAGCGAGAGAGTGTGGGAGAAGGACCCCAAATGTCTGAATGAATAATTTCCAAAGGCATTTTACTATGATAACAGTTATTTAAAAATGACAATCTTGAACTTTTAGACATATGACAAGCATTACATACATCTAATTTATTGAATTTATTTAAAAAAAGGAAGTTTCTTGAAAACATATGATGATGGATATCCAAGTCTTGAGTGCCATAGTAGACTTGAAGTTGTTGAAGAATAAGCAACCGCTGATAGAGAGTAGATGTTGTGATCATTACGCGGAATCTGGTGGAGGAAAAAACCTGCTAGATCCTTCACAAAGAAGCCATGTCGCGAGAACTCAATAATGCACGGGTTATCATGTACTAATTGAGCAATAGATAAAAGATTTTTTTGTTAGACCAGAACCAAGAGTACCTGGCTTAATGAAAGTGTGCATTTTGGTAATTTTAAGGTGGAATGACCAATATGTGAGATGTTTAGAAGTGTACCGTTTCCGACTACCACTTTCTCAGACCCAGTGTAGACTTGTGCCCCTTTAACTAATGAAGGACCTGATGTCATATGCACTGCCGACCCTAAGGCAGGGCGGTGAGGGCAACAGCCAAAACCAAGGGCATCAAATTTCTAAGGATTGCTTATGTGAGAGTGAGTGTTTCATCCAAAACCAAACAATAATATAATATATGTGGTTGGAAAAATGTTTTTGATGCCTCCACTACTATCCTATAATATATATATATATATATATATATATATATATATATATATATATATATATATATATATATAGGGTCCCCTCATTTGCTAACCACGACATTGGTGTTAACCGTGCTAACCAATCTGGACCGTTGGTTATTTAGATCAATGGTTCACAATTAATTAGAATTTTAATTTTAGAAATATTAAACTAAAAGGCTAGGAAATTACGGTACATAAGAGCATAGGGTTAAAAATGTAAAATGCAAATAGCCTTCCAAAATCATATTAACACGTTACCAAAAAAAGAGGCGCAAAAGTAGGGATTTTTTAAACTAATAATTCTTGTTTTTAAAACAAAAAAAAAAGAAAAAAAAGGCCCACACAGTTTAAAGTGTTTGCTATTTATGTGAATATGTGCATTTTTTAAACTAATAATTCCTAATGTACATTTTCAAAACAAACATATGTGCATGATTTTTGTGTTGTGCATATGGGCATTGTCTACACTAATAAGTCTTGATGTGCATATGTACAATTTTAAATATGCATAACAAAATGATTATATTATTTGCTCTTTCAGTGCATATGTGCATTGTTCACGTTAATAAGTTTTGATGTACACTATGATCCTTTGTATATGAATATGGAAAATGGTTTAAGATATGCATATTTGCTTAAGATATGCATATATGCATATGTGCAAACTTAATAGCATAAAATCCAGAAAATGCATATGTGCTCACTTGGACATTTGTTCATTGTCAAGTAAATATGTGCATTTTTTAAACTAATAATTCTTAATGTACATTTTCAAAAATACATATGTGCATGATTTATGTGTTGTACATATGTGCATTGTCTACCCTAATAAGTCTTGATGTGCATATGTGCAATTTGAATATGCATATTAAAATGATTAAATTATTTGTTCTTTCAGTGCATATGTGCATTGTTCACATTAATAAGTTTTTATGTACTCTATGAGCCTTTTGTATATGCATATGAAAAATGGTTTAAGATATACACATATGCATATGTGCAAGCTTAATAACATAAAATCTGGAACAATATCAAAGTTGCGTTTAAAAATATTAGATTTAACTCTTTATAACATAAAATCCATATATATCGCTCATTGTGATATAATGAAAAATATATGTAAAGGATATATTAAGATTTTGTTGTAGGATTATGTGCCATCATCAAAAGAAAGTGATTGACATGATATTTTCCTAGTATTAGAATTTACCATAATTAATGTTTCCTTTTCTTTGTAAACTTCTCCCTATTTAAAGGGTTTATGATTAATGAGAATTACATATTTCATTTGTCTCTCTATTCTATTGTTATTCTGTTTGAGTTTTCCTTTAACACGTTATCAGCACGTAAGCTCAAAATTCATTGTTTTTATCGTCCGTCGCTAAAGAACTGCTCTGTCCATTGTCTGACATTGTTGTTCCCGATTCCACTACTTCAATTCAAGTAAGCATCTTTATGCCTTCATCTTTGTATTTATGAACATGTTACGTTGCTTGCATTTTTTCGTTATTCAACGCTTGTCGCTACATTTATCATAAATTCTTGTACGTTTTATGTCAACTCATTGTTCATATGAGTATTCTAAGAACATATTAAAAGAAACCTGCAGTTTATTATATTGATCAATAGAATTATTTCGTTATATTTTTTGTTGTTGATACCAATTAAACTATTAAGAAAAAATAAATAAGAATTAAAACAAAAATTGATTATTTAACTTCAACAATAAAAAAAAAGGATATGATATATCCTCACGTACAAAAAGGAAATATATATATAAAAAAATTGTTTAATTTTATATGTGATTTCGTTGTAAAGCATTATATGGTTTTGTTTTGAATTCTTTTAGTTGTATAAGGAAGTTTTTCTTCTAAAAAAAAATATTATAAATTATGGTGGATTATAGAGAATGTATGAAGAAAAAAAAATCAATTAACATTTGTTTTTCACATGATAGTTTTTTAATTGATTTTTGATTTTTTTTAATTTCGATTATTGCTATGAATGTGACTTTAATTGTTACTGATATTGAGCCATTGTTATATGACAATTATTTTATTTTAAGTTAGATCAATTTAATTTGTGAAAAAAAAATGCATTTGTGTGCTCATTATTAATTATTTTGGTATCATCATATACTTTAAAATTCAATATGTTGTGATTAATATGTGTATAATTATTTGTATATGTTAGTTATCAAACTTATTGTTATATATTATGATTATTTGCCTGTGTTGTAAACGACATGTATATATTACAGTTGAAGTAATATAAATATTTTTTTTGTGATATTAATAATATATAGTCAGCATATGTGAACTACTCATTTAATAGTACTATTATGATTTCTTATGCATAAAATATTGTTGTGTTGTAGTCTATTAGTACAATGACCATATTTAATTTGTATGTAATCATTAATTGATTTATATATCCTAATTCACTAGTAGAATGTGAATATGTTCGTTGAGGCATAATTGTCCTGAAATATTAAACGAATGCATTCCAACGTTTCATAAGATGGTTATTTTAATATTTAATTACTTTGTGCAAATGTTTATTAGATTAACTATGGATTTAATTTTAAAGTTGATATCTCCTAATAATATTCAAATCCTTACCTTAAATAGCGACTTTATAAATAATTTTTGGAAGTTACACTTCCACCCCCATATATTTTTGGTTTTTTACCAAAAGTATATTATTAAGATGCTAAAACTTTGAAGTAAAAATATTGAAGTTAGGCTTTGACTTCATGTCAAAACCAAGGTTTATTTGTCTCATGACAAAATCTCCCAAATATCATTAAGGTATTAAAACATTGAAATTGGCTTCATATGCCAAACTCATATCAATTTTTGGCCTCATGCCAAAGGCTCTATAATTAACAATGTTATATTTAAATAAATCACAAGATATCGACTGGATTTTGTCAAATGGGTGTAAACGCTCTAAGGTTTGTAGGGACTTAAGAAATCCATGTGATTCCCCTACTACCTGAAAATCCAATAGATTGAATGATTTCTTTTTCACAAATTGAAATATTGATGAAGTATTATCAACAAAATATAAGCATACAAAAATCCAATATTGTTATGATAATGAAACTTCATAACCACAATCCATTTTCTTATAAAAAAGAAAACCATATATTATCCTTCATATATGTAAATGGTTGAAACAACTCATCCCAAAATCAACGTCGTAAACTCAAAATAATATGAGTATCATAAATGAGTATATAAACCTTCTTTTAAAAAGGTACAAAAAAAATACCTAAAGTCCATCAACTCCCCAATTGACTCTAAAACCAACCTCTTGAAAAGATACAAGCAAATACCCTCATGTTTTGAGACGACATATAAATCCTAAGTTTCATAGGAATATCTTTACTAGAAACCCCCAAAGAAAATGTAGGATGTCCCGAAAGTGATAATCGGGAGTACTCATGAATATGTACTTCTCGAACTAATCGTACAATGGAATGAAACCCACTTACTCGATTACAAAAAGGTAATTGATTTAAACAAAGAAATGTTATATCCAAAACGCGTCTCAATCTCTATGGCAAGGAACTCACAGAAGATGATATGATTCTTAACATTATTTCCGCCTTTCATATATCAAAAATTTTAATGAACTAATATAAGTTGGAATGTAACCTTTAGACAAACTCATCAACCTACTGCAAGTGGTTGAGAGACATAACAAGGTTCTTTCGAATAACTACACCACATATGTCGAGACAAAGAAAATTCTCGAGATTAATAATGAAAGCATTAAAGGTGGAAACAACTACAAAGAAAAGAGAGTTAAAAACAATTTCACACATGACATTTATACACTATGTAGACGAAACCCTAGAACGGGTCAGGGTCTTGGTAAGAGTCGGGAATGATTTTTCAACATCTGGAGTAGAGATACAACTACTGCCCCATGTGATAATGGACAGTCAAATAAAAAATGCACTGAAGAGTGATCCTTTCAAAAAGGAAACACGTTGAAAATGAACTATAACATATTAATTTAATATTTAATAATATTGATTAAGCATATGTTTATTTGAAATTAATTTTAAGTATCAAAATTAATTTATTTGCTAAAGTAAAATCGAATATGTAACCAATATAGATGTAAAGAAATACATCAAAATAAATAACAAATACTTATTTTATAATTCATTCAACCGAAATACTTAGACGATGAACTGTCATTTTCTTGTTGGTACAAGATCAATAGGAACCTTGTAAAGATATTCGTATCAAATGGAAATTATAATAGAAATGAGCATATATACATAAGTTCTAATGATTTTGAAAGTAAACATATATCATGGAAACTATGTGTCAAACTATCTAGTAGATTATTGAGTCATCGAAACATTTTTGTCACCAATAAAGAACTTTAGGGAAATGACACATATATGTTTCGACATGACCATGTGGGACACCATGGTTATGATATAGTGATTCGTGTATTGCAAAATACACATAGACACATTCTCTTTCGAGTGATAGGCAAAACGAGGCAAATTGCAACTGTTGACTTCTACAACATAAGAAACAACATTGTCATCATAATATGTCATCTCGAATATCTAAAACTTTTGTATATACCCTAATCCTTAGCCAAGACCGGAATGAGATCATCCTAAAGCTAAGGACACAATACAAAAATATTCCATTGTTACAACGAACACAAGGTGATATTTATGGACATAAACATCCAGAATGTGGGCCATTAAAGTACTTTATGGTTCTAGTTTCGACACGATGAACGTATGTCGTATTATTGTCCACACAAAATACTGCACTCCTAGCACTAACTATACGTTTAAGGGTTCATCACCCTGATTATTTCATCAAGTCTACATGACTTGGAATGCTGGAGAATTTACATCATAAGGATTTGATGTTAATTGCATATGTATTAGGATCAATGTAGACTTTCCTATACCCCATGTGTATATATAAAATGATCTCATAGAAATTGTTATCAAAAGAATATGATGACATCTAGGGTATTAGTAATGCGCACCAATTTACCCACATCCACCTGGGGTTATGCAATTATTATATGTAACTTTTTTTAGACCCACTACTTGCTAACCAGCCTCATGCGTACCAGTTGGTAATTGGATATAAGCCTGATAGTTTAGATTTACGCATGTTTGGTTTTGTAGTATATGTGCCAATTGCGCCCCCACAGCGCATCAAAATGGGTCCTTAAAGACAACTTGGTCTATGTTGGATATGAATCCCCAACAATTATCCGCTAATTAGAATATTTGACTAGTGATCTCTTTACCGCTAGATTTGCGGGTTGTCACTTTCATGAGACAATCTTCCCGTCGTTAGGGGGAGATAGGAAAAAGAGTTTTCCATGGGAACGACAGGAAGTGTCATTGAATATTCCCACTCTGTCTCATTTTGATCCCTAAAACTTCACAACGTACTGTTAAAGTCAAACGAATCAGACTCGATACCTGATACGTTTAACGTTATTCCAAAAGTGACAAGATCACATATATGAGCTGCATATATACTTGCAAGGTTAAAAAGTCCCCAACAGGGGCACAACGCCATTGGAAAGTGCATTGCAATCACACATAGTGGAGGTGTGGTTGAGGTCGTAGCTACTAAATGGAAGCGGTGAAAGCTACTTGGTTCGATGGATACTATTCTAAAGGAAGAGAATAGTGAGGCACAATCATTTATCATCAATACACAAAACTCTCATGAGATTGTCTCTAATTATAATTATGTCCATGAATCATCACTGGAGGACGCTCCGAAGTTAATATTGATTCTAGAGATGAATATTAATCTCAAATGAACTATGAGAGTATATATGAGTCGATGGACAGATCATATATAAGCATTGATGATTTATTCGCATATACGATGGCTCATAAGATGATCGAGCACGACGACATCGAACCAGGCTCAGTTGAATAATATCAACAAATAGCATATTGGCCTAAATGTAAAGAAACAATCTAGAAACAATTATATTATTTGATAAAAGATCGGGTATTTGGTCAGGTAGTGCTAACCTACCAAGTGTAAAGCTCGTAGGACATAACTGAGTCTTTGTCAGAAAGCGTAACGAGAATAATGAAGTCATAATATGTAAGGCTCTCATTTGGCGCAAGGTTTCTCACAACGCCCTGGATTGACCACGGGGAGACTTATTCTCTCATGATGGATGTTATGACATCCGAATAATTTGTTAGCCTAGTAGTTTCCGAAGGACTAGAAATGCAGCTCATGAATGTAGTTACCACATATCTCTACGGGGATCTAGATTTAGAGATATATAAAAATGTTAATGATATTAATTACCAAAATCAAGTAACTTTAAACCACGAAATGCATTTGCAATAAAATTGAAATGCCCACTTTATAGATTAAAGCAATCTAAGCGGATGTGGTATACCCGCCTAATAGGATACTTGATTGGGAAAGGATATATAAGAACGGTGAACTGTTCCCCTTGCGTATATATTATGGAAAACAAGTTCCAGATTTTCAAAGTAGCTCTATATGTCAATGTTATGAACATAATAGGCACTCTTGATGAAATAAGAAGAACCACAAGCTACTTGAAATCTGATTTTGAGAGGAAAGATCTTGGGAAAACTTGGTTTTGTCTAGATATTTGAGCTAGGACACCGAGTTTGTGAAATATTAATTCACCGATCGCATATGTCCAGAAAATAATCAGGCAATTTAATATGGACAAAGCGCATCCGGTTAGCACTCCCATCATCGGTCGAAGTGTCGGATATAAGGAAATATCCATTTCGTCTAAAGGATGATGATGAAAAATGTTGGGAGCTGGAATTCCCTATCTAAGTACAATATGCGCATTATCGTACTTAGCATAATACAATTGACCATATATTATATTTCTCAATGAACTTGTTAGCTAGATTTAGCTCAACGCCAACGCAAAGTCATTAGAATGATATCAAATTAATCTTTTGGAACCATTGACAAGGGTTTATACTTTCCCTATAGAAAGAAAAATAGGATTGATAATGGAACTTCAATACCTACTTACAATGTAAGCAGTAAAAGTACTAACTCTTATAGAAAAACACCAAACAATGTCTTGGTATGTGTTTGTTGATATTAGGTATATGTATGACTCATATAAAGGTTTTTCTCAAACTGGATAAGGAATCACCACAGTGAACATCCAGATTGCTTGAAAGTAAGCTAAGCAAACCCTTGTAACTACCTCCTTGAACTATTCCAAGAATATTACTCTCCATGAGATAATTAAAGAATGTATATGATTAAGGACTATCATTACATATATTAGAGGAGCTAGTAATTTTGGGTTCAACCAGTATCTTACTTGCATATATGGAAATAATGCATCATGTATCGAAGAAATGAACATAAGATACATCAAGGGTGATAACACATAGCATATTCTGCTTAAGTCTTATACAATCAACAATAAGAAAACTCTCATCGAGATTCAATTGAATCAAGTAAGATGTGAGGAGAACATGACACATTTTACCAAATCATTACCTAAAACTATATATTGGGAAACATGTAGAAAGCTAGTGCAAATGTTTTCTAAACTCCCTTGATTAATGCACGAATCAGGGGGAGTAGTAGACAAAAGGGGGAGTCTACTATATTTGTGATATTGGTATGTTGTGCTCTTTCCTTCAACCAAGGTTTTATTTTTCCCATTGGGTTTTGTTCCTTGGTTTAAGGTTTTAGTGAGGCAACTGTTTATATACCATCATGCTTTCCTAACTCTCATGATTAATGTACGAATCTAAGAGAAAACTAGGCTGAAGGAAAAATCTATATATTGCAATGAAATTGTTACGTTGTACTCTTTCCTTCGTCCTATTTTTTTATCCCACTGGGTTTTTATTTTGGCGTAAGGTTTTAACGAGACAACAATTGTGCACCATCACTCCTTTGACTCGGCACAAGGGGGAGTGTTGTAGGATTATGTGTCATCATCAAAAGGAAGTGATTGACATGATATTTTATAAGTATTAGAATTTACCATAATTAATGTTTCCTTTTCTTTGTAAACTTCTCCCTATTTAAAGGCCTTATGATTAATGAGAATTACAGATTTCATTTGTCTCTCTATTCTATTGTTATTCTGTTTGAGTTTTCCTTTAACAGATTTAAGATAATCTTGAATAATTTAAAATTTCAAACTTTTATATTTAATATGGTATATCATTACCATAACAAACATTGCTATAATTATGGTACACATTAAATAGGCGATAATGATTACTTAATTTGAATATTCCGATTTTATGTAAATTCCTTTATTACCCTTGTAAGTTTAAAATAAACAGAATCATTATCTAATCTCTAGGAGCATTCTGATTGGCCGAAAATGGGTTAGCATAGTTAGCACTAATAGATTGGTTAGCAAATGAATGACCCTCTCTCTCTCTCTATATATATATATATAGAGAGAGAGAGAGAGAAAGAGAGAGAGGAAGGATATTTTGCAACCCTGAAAAATGTTGCAACCTTTGCAACCCACATCTTAACCGTTGGATTCATGATCGACGGTTATTTTATTTTTATATTTCTGTTTTTTTTAATTAAAAATATTGGGCCCCATATCTATTGTAACCGCCGATCATGAATCCGACGGTTAAGATGTGGGTTGCAAGGTTTGCAACCTTTTTAAGGGTTGCAAATAAAACAACCCCTATATATATATATATATTTTGATTTTATAATATAATTTCATTGATTTTAATATTTTATTTTATTTGTTGTCGATTTTATGATACATTTTTATGTGGTTTTAAGAAAACGATAATGTTTTTATGTTATAATAAAATATGAATTTGAAGACCCTGTCAAAATTTGAAAAAAAAATCGATATTAGTATCAAATTAACAATTTAAAAATTCTCCTTTTTATATAATTTGCTTATTACTATTTTTTATTGTAATTTAAGTTAGGTTTAATAACCATGTAATTTATTTTATGTTTAATAATTATAAGGTAATATTAAGTATTTTGTAGAACTCAATTATTATCTTAATATTTTAAAATAAGATATTTATCTTGTATTTGATTATGTTATCAATTAGTTACATGAAGACAAACATGCAGCTTGGAAAAAATTATATCATGCACTATTTATTTGTATTCTTGAATTTTTAAGGAATATGCATTAATAAAGAGTATACGATGATTTTAAGACTATATCAAATGCTTAATAATCTAATATTGATAAGTAGATGAGTTTATATTTATTTAATTTAATTTTTTACTTTTCTTCCCCTTTTATAAAAATTTAAAAAGAAAAAAATAATACAAAAATATGATTCAAGCAGGTTATAAAGTATTATTCTTTCGTGTTTTATTTTATTAACATGATATGATTATAGTTAGTTAGCTCTTTTTTATAAATATAACAATATTTCTAATTTTTTTACATTATAGTATTTTTTATATTTTGTTTTCGTGTAATCTTAAAGTTATAAAATTAAGTTGTTAAAGTCGTATTCGTAGACTATTATAAGTCAAGATAGTCTGAACGAGTTATTATTCTCAATATTGAAAAATATGTTTTTAGCAAACATCTATTATGATAAAATAATAAATGTTTTTGCTTTAAAAGTTGCACGAAAACATGTTTTAGATTATGTATGTTTATGTTTTGTTGTTTGGTTTTCACTTATTTATTAAATTTAATAAAAATCGTCAAGAAAATGTTAGCTTATGTTTAGTTTATTTTTTTTAATATTATGGGGGCAACTTTTAACTTTTCCGCTCTGGGCAAGAAAAATCCGAGGACCGACCCTGGTCATATGTGTAGTGGCTCCAGAATCTGGAATCCAAGAATTAACAAGAGCACATGTATTGGAAAATGACAAATTTGGTGATTGGGCGATATATCCGAAGTGCAGATATGAAGATCCGCCAAGGTTTTGCTTACCTGCCCAATTTGCAAAATGTTGAGGCCCAAACCAATTGTCTGACCCATTGCTAGTCTGATCAGGTCCAAAGGTAGGGGTTTCTCCAGTAGGTTGTTGTCCATTAGATTGTGGGAGTCTAATACATGTTTCACATTGATTAAACCCCCCAGGGCCTTCATGTGAAGAATTGCTCCGATAAGAATTTGTGTTCCATGGTTCCTGATTCATATGGTAAGCAGGTCCTGAATAATAGGTTGTGTTGGTTCTACCACCACGGCCTGAGTAATTCCTATTACCGGTCCAACCACCGGTCTGTCCACCACGTGTACTACCTCTGCCTCCTCCACGGTTGAAGTTCATGTTATACGAACATCCCCCATTGTTGGAGCTTGAAGAAATCCCTTAAAGTGATAGCAAATCGAAGCTTCATGACCAGACTTCTTGCAGATTTGACAAATCATCATGGCACCTTGTTTTGAATCAGACAAGTGGGGCCCATTGTTATCGAGATTAAGGGCTGCCATTGCCGAGATTGGTACCGATTGTTTCTGTGTCTGACGAGCCATCCTTTGTTCATGTATCAGAAGCTGTGATCTAAGTGTTGTTAAATCTGGTGGAGTCTCCGAGTTTTCTATAATCATAGTCAATGAATCGAACGAAGGGTTCAGTCCATTCAAAGTATGTAAAAACAGATCACATTCGGGTACAATGTCCCCAATTGACTTGAGCTGTTCATGTAACTGTTTTATTTTATCACAATAAGCATTAATTGAAAGATCATCTTGACTTACCGTTTGTAAAACACTCCTCAATTGGGATTTCCGTGCGAAGGCTTGTTAAAGATAGGAGGTTTCAAGGGACTTCCATAGTTCAAACGCAGAGGATACACCAATGGCTATCGAGGCGATGGGCGGATATAATGTGGCATTGATGCAAGATTGTACATATCTGTCAAGTTTTTCCCAGTGTTGAACCCCAGTAGACGAAGCTTCAGACGGTCTCTTTTCTGTTCCATCGACGAATCGCATCAGATCCATAGTTTTGAGTATGGTACTCAGTTGATGCTTCTATATAAGGTAATTCTCACCGTTTAATTGTATCGAAACAAAGTTCGTAATATTGGTGATGGGTAGGTTAATGCTCGACGTAGAAGTCGGGGTTGTTACGGTTGGTGTTGCTGGAGACATTGGGTTGGAAAAAAATGGATCTTTGAGTAGAAGCAAGACTAACAGATTACAGGTTTGTAATCTTGTACTTCAGAGATGGTTTGGTCATCAGAAGCATAACTCTGATACCATGAGAAATTAAGAAGAAAAGATAAATTAGAGGAACTTTGATTATGTTTCTCTTATTGATATTCAACGGAGGGTAAACAAGATTATATAAGCACTACATAATCAAAGGCTAACTAACTAAGCAACAAAACTAGGAAGAGATAAAAGATTAATTCAAAATAAACTATATCTAACTGGAGATAAGGCTAAGGTGAAGTGTGGATAATTCTAACAGATAATTCCTTTGACCAAATTCCAAATCCAATGTTTGGTTCACAGGATGAAAATGATAGAACCCTTTGAATTCCACAGTTTAAGGAATCCATCATTCATTGACTTAGGTGAGGGAATTGAATTCCTACCAACCAAACGTGTGGTTAAATTTCATTCCAATTCATTAAAAGTCAAATTGTTTCGATGAATTCCAATTCCATCAAATTCAATTCTGCCAACCAAACGGCCCCTAGAAGTTTGTAACAGGCGAAATCGATCAAATAAACTTTGCATGAAGCTTTATTCAAAATGAAGATATATAATAGAATTAGAAGACATATGATAATTAGGGTTAAGAAGATGGTTGTGTTGGAATTATGGTGGATAAGGAATTTTGGGAGGTTGGTAATGAAGATGAATATGAACATGAACATGATGGTGGTATGAAAATAAAGGGGGAAGGCAATTGGGTACTGAAATCTTATGGTGGAATGGAGTTTTTATGGTGGTAGGAGAATCGAGATATAAACTTATAACGTACAGTGGTCCTGGCAGCAGTTACACAAAATGCGTGAAGTGCTCGTACACTACCGCCTTATTGAGATCAAGGATTTAAAGTTTATCAAAGGTGAAAAAGGTATTGCATGAGTTTATTTGTTTTATTTGCCGTATATAAATATTATATACTTAAAAAAAACTCAAAGTGTCGTCAATGTTTTGTAATTGTAACCGGTCATTTAGGACCGGATGAAAATCTTAGGTCTCCGTTAGGGCTGCAAATGGGTTGAGTTGGCCAGGTTGAATGCATTTGTACAATTTAACCCAATTTTTTTTGGAAGGGTGTCCGAGACTATGCCCAGATCAATCCCGACAAATTATGCCCGCAAGAAATCAGTCCTGATAAACTCAGTAACCACAACTGTTGTGTATGCCTAGAATTGAACCCTGGTAGATGGGACATTCCACCACAGCCCCAGGGCCTCAACCACTACGCCACAACCCTTGTAGTTAACCCAACCCAAACCGTTCAGATTGGGTTGGGTTGGGTCGCTCAGGTTAAAACTTTAGTGCATCATTTTACAAATTGGCTAAATGTTTGTATTTAAACGAAGTAAAATCAAAATGAGAACATACAAAAAAGGCTAACAAACTCAATAAAGTTGAAAGTTCATGCAAATAAAAAAGTAAAAGTTACAGTTGAAATTGCAATATAATTTTTAATATAGCTAATTACGGATTGGTCTAATGTCTAATTAACATATATTAATCAAGAACTAATTAACAACCATACTAACTCTATAATATAGAAATGCATCGGGTTCATCGGGTTGTGTTCAAGTTACCCTAATCCAATTCCAACCCAGTAGATGCAGTTTGAGCTAATTTTGTATCAAAACTATGTGTCGGGTTACTCCGAGTTGAGTTTTTTTGGGTTTTTTCGGATTTGGGTTTGCCAGGTCGGCTAGGTTGGTCGGTGTTTTGAGCACCCTTAGGGTCTGTTTGATTTGCAGGAATGTGATAGATTTAGGAGTTTGGATTTCAAATCGATTCCCATCTTGTGTTTGGTTTGTAGGATTGTCTAGAGTTAAAATCATAAGATTTCTTTGAAATCCCTTTGGCACTTGAGGAGATGTTGATTTTCTTGAAAATGAAAGAGGAATAGCTAAGAGGTAAAATTATTCGATCAAAAATGACTACTTTAGTTAATTTGTCAAAATAATGTTAGGTAATCAAGACAAAAGATGACAAATTTAATTTAGGGGTGGAGTGGTGTTTAAATATACATGATCGTGTTGTTTGGACTCCACTACAATTTATATCATATTAATGTTTTAAAAAAGTAAATACTAAAACTTATGTTGATATATATGTGAGAGAAAAATAATAATGAGGGGTTTTAAATAGAACATACACATGATTAGTTTAGAATCGCCAAATAGATATATGCGAGGTGAACGTATCTCACAGGTTATATATATATATATATATATATATGAAGATTTGTCATCGTTTATGTTGTTTAAATGAAGTATAAGGGTTTAAAAAAACCTTTATCATACGATATCGAGTACTTAGTCTAAAAATGATAAATTAAAAATAAAATATAAAACGTGCATAGTCTTTTCTAAAAATGCTGGCCAAAAACGACTTCATTTTTTCTTTTAGAAGCATGTGAATTTCTTTCTAAATCAGTGCCCACACCACACCATTTTCGCGATCGTTGAAATATAACCAAATTTATGAGAAGATCCATGCAATGCTACTAAAGTCTTTGAAACCATTGGCAGATGCATATGGTAGGTCACATATAAAAAGTATTTAATACTGTTAGCACATGTGTATTAGCATATGGCCTGTCACACACATATATATATATATATATATATATATATATATATATATATATATATATATATATACTTTTTAATATTGTTCTGCTCATACATATCACTGGTCACAAATTAAAGATTTTGAAAATTGATTGAGTTTATATGTTTCTTGTTAGTTAATCTACTTATAATATATTTTTTTTGGGGCAATGTGATATTGGATTTTAAATTCTTGGTATCATCGTATTGGAGGATACAATATATCATTCAACTCAAAATTAATGACTTTAGTCCTTCATGTTGTAACCCAGTAGTAAGGTAACATCCGGGGGGGTCAGTGGATGGTATCCATTACTACCCAGGTTCGAACTCCGTGTTGAGCATTCTGTGACATCCATGATCATGGGTCTGCCACATAGTGGTACCCTTAATTGGGTTGAGTCGTGATCGACGGGGATTAGTCGGGTGGCACCCTTAAGTGGGAGCCCGGATACCTCGGGAACGTGTGCGTGTGTTAACTTGCCGTTCAAAAAAAAAAATACTGACTTTAACCAGTAGATTACCTCGTTATAATCTTTTATGGTATTTGCATATGCTTATGACAGGGCAATAAATGGCGACTGATTCCCAATTTTCTTTGTATTCGTGTAATGTCGTGTGGACTTTAAACGAGTATTGTCGGTTGGCGTGTCCTCGTGTGTAATCCATGTACCATGGAATGGCCCAAAATTTAGTTATTTAGATACACCCCCAACTATTTATTGTAGATAACATCTTTATACGTCTCACTCAAGTTTTCTTTTGCATTTGTACCACTTTATTGATCAGCAATAATGTATTCTTTATAATATATAATGCACATGAACACTTACAAAACTTTGAAAAATAACTTTTTATAATATTAAACTATCAATTAATATCATTATGTTTAGGCTTAATCATTTGCTAACTCATATATTGTGATAAATATGAGAACTCTTATGGTAAGATATTATTTCACATGATTTTTTTCATTTAAGGCTAGAATTTAATAAATTTATTAACATATATTTCTTTCACAATGTGTTTGTTTCATATGTATTTGATTCACAATGTGAAACTTTTTAGTTGTATTTTTTTTTGTTTCACAAACACATAAAAAATGTTTAAATTGTGAAACAAATATATATGAATTAATATACTATGTCGAAGCCGAAGATGTAAAGAAATAATATGAAATAGTACATGATGCATCAGTTTTCAAGGTTATCACGGTTATTTCTCAAATAAAGGCTCCCTATGATCTACATGTTGTGGTGTTTATAACAATGTTCTTCATTCAAAAAAAAAGTACGTCAAAAACTCGTTATTGTAAAAACACAACTATTTTAAAAAATCACAATTATTGTTTAAAGATCTAATAGTTTTATTTTAAACATGGACAATTATTTTCGACATTAACTTTTTTTAAACAATTAATAAATTCATCAAATTGAGAAGTCGCAAGATATTACGGTAGTATGAATTACTTGCATTACGGTGTATAATTCACTATAAAAAAAATTTGCGTTTATAATACGCCTAAAATGTCATAAATATCCTAATAAAATACTACTTTACAAGACTTAAATTTATATGACCAAACTATATAGCGTCTTATCTTAAAGTGTTACAATAAGTTTATAGAACGTTTTTAAGCGTTTAAACAAATTTTTTTAGGACGTTTTTAAAATAAAGTGTCATATTAGTTATTTTATGTGACACTTTTGAGAAGTGTAGTAAAATCTTTTTATAAGATATTTTTTTTAAATAGTGTCTTTAACACCCCAAAATTTAGGAAGGTAGTCTAGTTGTGCTCAAGTGGGGAGCCATATCTTATTGTTAATTATATGATTAAACCATTCTAGATGTTAATTGATGAACCCCGTTTACCCTCGTGTTGGAACAGTTTCCTTTTTAGGCTTGGTACGTGGCCGGTGATTGTGACCGACGGTTATGCCAATGTCATAGTCGCAGAGGGCATTGTCACTGGGAGTACCCCAGTCTCGGTACATAATCCGCTAGTATTCCCGACGATAGTGCTCGGGTCATACTCGTCATGGCATTGTCGCGTCAACTTAGAGGCTCACGGTACATATGAGGCGACTATGCCTCGAGATAGTGACAATGTCACTATCGCTTGGGCAATGTCGCTAACGTTGAAGTGGGTATTAAATGCCCAACCTGACTTTCCTAGGCTCATAACTCCATTTTAAGTCGCCCACTTCCCCTAAGTCGTGCGGTTGACGCTAAACCGCGACACAAGTCGCGTAGTACACTGTTCGTCCGGTTTTCTTCCCGTTCACTGAGTTGGCCGTAACTTCTTCGTTATAGCTCCGATTTTGCTCCGGAAAGAACCGTTGGACTCGTAATTGAATCATTCATCCAACTAGACTATAAAATCTAGGATTCAAGTCCAAAATCCCTTATCTTATTTTTTCCCTAATATATCGGTTTCGGTATTAACTTGAAATGATACCTTTCGAAAATCGGGATGTTACAATCCTCCCAACCTTGAAATAGATTTCGTCCTTGAAATCTGGCACCGATCAAACACCTAACGTCGCCCTTAGCGAGGTCAATCAGTTCTCTTCCCAAAAAGGAATGCCTCCACAATACCTTGCCCCATGTACGAAACCGATCACATCCCATTTAAGGTTGTCACTATCTTTCTCATAACAAACCGTCACAACTCGATTTTAAGGTTCGATGTGTCTTACCGTTGACTGAAAGAACATCGAGTCCTTATCAATCACTTTCCTATCCTCAAAATCTCGGCGGTCTCCTAACCTTAGGTTGCACTTTTCACCTCAAGATTACTCCAAAGCGAATTTATCCTTTAGATACTTCTAATTCTGACACATCAAGGTCTCCTCAATATTCGATTTCTACTTAAGGTTTACCTCGACATTCCGACCCAATTCCTCAATAATCCATACTATAAAAGATTTATCGTCCTTTCCTTGACGACATTTCCTAACACCAGTTAGGTTCGATCCAATCACAACACTCAATCCGTTCCTCAACTGGCACAACACACCATCGGTAGACAACGAATTTACCCCGACTCCTCGGTTACTCAAATCCCAAGCATCGGTTGACGAATCAGTGAAACCTTGTTGATTACAGAATTACCAATGATCGATTCCTAATTTCCATCATCTAATCTTCTTATGGTTACCACTTAAATTGCTAACGCACTGGTTTCATCGGAAGCACGATGAAGCATCCCAATGGTTACTATCCTCAAATCGAATGTCGACACCTATGTTCAAAACTTTTACACCTCAACCGTGGATATACCACCATAAATTTCCTTCCATATTTTACACTGATGATTCAAAGTTGACACTTATCATGTCACTAAATTCGAATCTTACATTTCTATCAAACGAATCACAATATCTTCTTTATTTCTAAAGATTTTCCAAGAAGGCACACCACTGACACGTACTTGACGTTAACCTGCGGCCCATCAATTCAAATCTAACCATATTCAAGTAACCATCCAAAGTTTTTATCCCGAGGATTTACCGAAACAGAAAGGTCACCTCTTACTTAACTGGGAGAAAGCATAAATCTAATACCTCAATTATTCATGCATGACTCAATTCAAATTTTGAAACCCAAATTCAAGGTTGACCATAAGTCGGATCATCCGACGCTTCAGATCCCAAGGACTCCCCTAGTCCCTTAATTGCAACTCCTCTCACGATAGGGGTTTTAAATCTCCATCCTTAATGAGTTCAAGGTTTTTCAACCAGTATGCCAATCTAAAATTTATAAGACTCTCAAATACATAAGTTTTATAACAATTAAACGTGCGGTAAAAATACACTACCGTGCATTCGATAGGTTTCAAAATTGATCACCAATACTACGCATATAAAACCATTTCCAAAACTCATTTGATCAGTACTTACGTTAATAAAAACGGTAACAAAATATGCGCAACAAAATTTTCAAACGGACTACCACGGTCCTAGCATGCATCAAATTATACTAGGCATGTGAAAATAATTTTCTGCACTACAACATATGCAACAAAAGTTTGTACAACTCCTAAAAGAGGATTTCACAACTTCAACTTTAAAATCTTTTACTTTAAAACACAAAACGTCGGAAGATAAAATTCCCAACAAGGACCATACACGTCCGTTTATTTCCCAAATTTAGCAACACCATAGGAACGTAAATAAATTTTTATTCGAGTTCAAATTTTGGGCCGCACAGATAAAACGTACTTACCCCAAAACGGTAACTACAACGACATGCAAACCGGAAATTCATTTCATGCATTGCGGAAAACTCATAACAGTAAAATCAATAACTGAAATATGATCTGGGCAAAAGTTCTATCTGAAACAACAAAAAAAATCTTTTATACGTTTACTCACACCAACAGTATCATTCAAACCAAATACGAAAAGCATACAACGACAATAAGTCTGAAAATGTTAAAATTCTAAAACCACAGCGTACGATAAAGTGACATTTTTCAACAACACTAACATGAGGCACGACGCCCAAAAGCTCATAAATTTACACGCAAAAATTAAAACCCATGCATTTCTAAGTACACTCACGCCCCCAAAACGTCGCGAAACTGAACTCCAAAAAAATTTCAACATGACTCGAATAGATCCAAAATACCCAAAGAAAACTCTGACTCAAGAACATGGGAACAACTCTTCCTTTAAAACCTTAACATACATGGAGGAGATCCAATGTCAAGGTCAAAAATTCTACAATTATTTGCCCAATACACCATATAACATTAAAACACGGATATTACAAGATCCGAAAATAGTGTTAGACACAAAACGGGGATAAAGAGATTTTCAATAAAACATTTGTAACCACGTGCAACAATCATGCATGTTTGAGCTCACGGTTTAAATCTGATGAGTGCTAAATGCTCTACCAAGATTTCATAACATCACTTACTTTATACTTTGAAGACATGAGAAACAATTTATGCAAACTCATTTAGAAATAAAATTTGTGCATCAATTTGATCGGCACTCAACACCTCGAAACCACACCCCTCGATTTTTTAGTTACACTATCGTCATCCAGATGCTTAACATTTTAAGGCAAGATCAAGGACTTCATAGGTTCACCTCACGACTTCTCCTCGAAATAACGGCGTTTCCAAAAGTCTATGGTTCTAATCCAACCAATCAATCCGACCCGAAACGATCCACTTAATACAATCACCATGCTTACCATCACTCCAAGTGGCGAATACTAAAATCATCAACTCCTTCTAATGGCTACCCATTTAGAACTTCTTCCCTACCCCATCGGTCATCATACCAAGGCAGTTCAAGCACTCACATGTAACTCGTAGGTTCACCATAAAACTGGCCATGTGCTATTATGAACGTACTATACACGATCATCCTTGCCATTTTCGGCGTGATTCCCATTCTTAGTGACTTCACTCACCTCGAATCATCAAATCTTAAAGTGTCTAATTGTGCAATCTCACCTTCAATCACTTAAAATTATGCTAGTTTGAGTCTAGGCATTCAAAATCAACACCTAATTCTCTCGAACTTAAGCTCTGATACCAACTTGTAACACCCTCAAATATGGTAAGAGCAACTAATAAAAAAACATCGAAATAATATCAATTAAAGGACAAAACTTCCACTTATGCATCAATCTCCAAATGCCTCAATTTAAAATTCTATAATTAACCACAATAATCATAACTTTACAGTCTTATATACAAGGACTAAATCGAAGTCGGGTGTTACTTAACCCAAATGTAAGTTGCTCCTCCCAAAAACAATGTGGAAGACTTCACCAAGCAAATCGCTTCTCGAGCTCACAATAAACACTCATCTCTTCATAGAGTCGAATACACTAACCCAAAACGGAACCTGATGCACATGCCGACAAAATAAAAAGGTTAGGTATGACGCCTAATGAGCTCAAGAGTTTTCAACATATATAAATTAATTGTTTACAAGAGAAAAATGCAATAAAAATCATAATATTTCAAAATGATATGCTTCACTTATGAAAACGACTCGTTTATCAATAATTATACATTTTAAACGAAAGAGACGCCGAGTTAATCGTTAACCAAACCAAATTGTTTTAAAGATTAAGATCCCAATATAAATCGTTCTTTCGTAAACTTAGATTTAACCCAAAACTTGCTCAACATGAGGATTTAAATCGACTCCCAATTCATGATAATGTAAATAACACCCCATATCCCAAAACACCCCAAAACACGGGCGGGGATTAAATACTCAACCCATAAAACATGGAATAAATTCATGTATGCAAAATGTCACCGAAAACAAATGTATAAAAGACTCAACCCAAAGACAACACCTTTCGGTGACGGGGGAAACCCGATTCCGTATATTATGACGTGCACAAAGTAAGCCATACATTACGTTAAATTGGTATTAAGTATCGGGCTCAACATCTTTTAGCATACACCCATTGATACTTGCACGGAGGACTTACACCATACCGAAGATGCCTAACCATGCCGCAATGGGGAAAACTAGCGTTCCACCATTAGACAAATAATAAAAGCATCGAGCTCGGCATTTTTCAGCGTACACTCATTGATGCTGGCACGAAGGACTTATAACCCAATCTGATGCCTAACGCGCCGCCCGAAGGACTTATAACCCAATCCGATGCCTAACGTGCCACGATGTGGAAAACTAGTCGTCCCAACATCGAACAAAATAACAAAAGTGCTTATGGATCCATAACAGACGGGGCTGAAACATTACATGACTCAAAACGAATGAACTAATGCATTCAAAACATGTAATTCCCAAATAAGATGCAATAAATGCAAATCATAACCATGCGCTCTACATTGAGCTATCAAAACCGGACAAGTATCCCCAAGACCTAACAAAATCCAAACCGAGCCATAAGCTCAACAAATCCAAAGACCCAATGTTGAAAAATCTTAAAATGAAATCAAATGTAAACGACCCAAAATAATGCAACCCATACTTCAACACACACTAATAACTCCAACATGATTTAGATTGGGACAAAACATTTTCCAAGTGGGTTTATACCTTTTATCCTTTCAAATCATCCCATGACACCCAATAGAATTCATTAATGCTAAAAAATATGCTCCATGCAATAAATCATTTAGATACCCAAAGTATAGGATTTATTTATCAAAATGCCCAAAATACTAGATGTGGGTGTTTTATAAGTTTATAAAGTTGAATACTTCCAAATAACCAAAACTTATCAGATGATTAGCAGTTAACAATTTCATATAAAATATGTAAACACTTTAAAATAGACATTTTGGCATGTACACCGTTTTCACAAATCAACTTGAACTCACCTTGCTAGATTTAGGCTAAATCTAGAGTTTACCCCACTTAGAGCTTTATTGAAGAAACTTAAATCCACAAGCACGATTCTTCCAAAACCTAGATCCACACATTTCCAACCATAAATAATCATATTCAACCCTTTAGAAATGCTCCCCAAGTATTTCCATGAACATTTCATCTTATACCAAAAACCCTAATTTTCCATACTTGAAGAAGGAGAAGATTACCTCAACCAATAGCTTGAATACACCAACCAAAACACTTGTAGATCACCAAAACGAACCATAAGCTTCCAATCTTCAAATGATGAAAAGGGTTAGATGAAACCCCCAAGAACTTGGTGAGGAAGATGAAGATGAAGGTTTTGTGGTACATGACCCCAACTAGGTAGATGATGAAGAATCATGTGGTTTAAGGAGGAAAAACCCTCAAAATGGGTTAGCGTTCGATTTTGGGGTTTGGGGGTCGGTTTGGGAGAGAAAAGAGAAGATTTAGGGTTTGGGTTGTGAGGAATAAGGCTTGATGGCTGAAAATCGAGTTTTAGCTCGATAGTGCATTTCGCGGGTTATGCCACGACCTTAAGTTGCGGCATAAGTTGCCCGCTTCCCCTAAGTCGCGCGGTTGACGCTAAGCCGCGACACAAGTCGCGTAGTACACTGTTCGTCCGGTTTTCTTCCCGTTCGCTCATTTGGCCGTAACTTCTTCGTTATAGCTCCAATTTTGCTCCGAAAAGAACCGTTGGAATCGTAATTGAATCATTCATCCATATAGACTATAAAATCTAGGATTCAAGTACAAAATCCTTTATCTTATTTTTTCCCTAATATATCGGTTTCGGTATTAACTTGAAATGATACCTTTCAAAAATCGGGGTGTTACAATCCTCCCAACCTTGAAAGAGATTTCGTCCTTGAAATCTGGCATCGATCAAACACCCAACGTCGCCCTTAGCGAGGTCAATCAGTTCTCTTCCCAAAAAGGAATGCCTCCACGATACCTTGCCCCATGTACGAAACCGATCACATCCCATTTAAGGTTGTCACTATCTTTCTCATAACAACCCGTCACAACTCGATTTTAAGGTTCGATGTGTCTTACCGCTGACTGAAAGAACATCGAGTCCTTATCAACCACTTTCCTATCCTCAAAATCTCGGCGGTCTCCCAACCTTAGGTTGAACTTATCACCTCAAGATTACTCCAAAGCGAATTTATCCTTTAGATACTTTTAATTTTGACACATCAAGGTCTCCTCAATATTCGATTTCTACTTAAGGTTTACCTCGACATTCCGACCCAATTCCTCAATACTCCATACTATAAAAGATTCATCGTCCTTTCCTTGACGACATTTCCTAACACCAGTTAGGTTCGATCCAATCATAACACTCAATCCGTTCCTCAACTAGCACGACACACCATCGGTAGACAACGAATTTACCCCGACTCCTCGGTTACTCAAATCCCAGGGTGCAGTCAAGCATCGGTTGACGAATCAGTGAAACCTTGTTGTTGGGTCTGAAATATACCAAGGATGGTTCAACATGGTTACTACTTCTAGTTCAACATGGTTACTACTTCTAGTTCAACATGGTTACTACTTCTAGTTCATCATGGTTACTACTTCTGAAGTTAATATTCATCATGGTTACTACTTCTGTGGTTAATGTTGCTAGTTGTAGTTAATGCTGCTGGAACAAAGTTAATGCTGCTAGAAGAAAACAGTTAATACTTCTAGTTAATACTTCTAGTTAATGCTGCTAGAAGAAAACAGTTAATACTTCTAGTTAATACTTTTAGTTAATGCTGCTAGTTGATGGTTAATGTTGCTCAACAAAATTAGTACTGCTAGTTCAAAGTTAGTACTGCTTGAAGATATTAATGCTGCTGAGCATGGTTAGTACTGCTAGAGTTAATATTGCTCAAAGTATTAATGCTGCTTATGATTAATACTGCTTATAAGATGGAGATCTGTATGGAAAGGATGACAACTGGATAAACTGAAGATTATGGAAAGCTTGGAGATAATGATGGAAGATATTCTGAAGATATTTTATTAATTGTAATTAGCTTTTATCTTCAGTATATATATAGTATTGTTTAGAATAGTTAGTTAAATAATTTTTTGATAATTAGAAGTTCTAGAGAGAAATCAACCTCAAGGCATTGATCCTAATTCTAGAGAAGTAGAATTCGTATTGGTGAGCCTGTTCATCAATATTGAGGTTGAGTGTGTAAACTTGTAACTTCAAGCATTCAATACAAATTTACAAGTTATTGATTATATACTGTTTTGGTTTACTGTTTTATTGAATATCAAAGTGTTATTCCGCGACTTCTTTGATATTAGTTTCTGAGAATTTATTCTTGTTAAGAATTCGATCCTGACAAGTGGTATCAAAGCAAGTATTCTCAGAAACCTGCAATCATCATTCTTCCTTGAAATCAGAAATCATCAATGGCTAAAGTTTCAGATTCTTCAAGCACAGAAATCCCCACAGAGGTAATGTCTAATCTTTGCTCTAAAACTTGTATGGAAACTGTTAAAAGATTAGAGAGAGATATAAAAGACTATGTAAGAATTGTTGAGAGTTTTGAGGAACAGATCAAAGTTTTCCAAGCCAATGAACTTCAACATTCTTATGATACAAATTACTGGAAGTGGGAGAAGAATGACCTAGAACTTCAGCTGAAAAAGTCTAAAGAGGAGAATGAGAAGATAAAGAGTGACTTTGAGAAAACCAAGCTGGATATTGAGAAATTTTCCAATGCTTCTAAAGCAATGGACTCTTTGCTCCAAACTCAAATCCATGACAAACTTAGAAGAGGAATAGGCTATAACACCACACCACCACCATACAACAACAATTACATTCCTCCTATATCAAACTTACTAGAGACCAAGGATAGGAAGGAATTGCCTGTTGGAGCCACTAAGATAGATCCTTTAGACAAAGTGGTGGTTGAAACAGACTCTGAAGAAGAGAACTCTAGTGAAAAGAGTAAGGAGAACACTGGGAATGGTGAGGTTCCTCTAGAAAATCACATAATCACCAATGAGGGATGTGGAAAGACTTGGGTCAAATCTAAGGACATAGAGAAGACTGAGGGAAAGTCTGAGAAGGTCCATTATAAGCAAACCACAATTGTGAATCCTGTCCCTTGCAAACAGTGTTCTTGCAATAAATCTGAGCCCCAAAAACATGATAAACCTAGGGGAAATCAGAGAAACTGGAATAATCAGTGGGCACAAAAACAAGGGGTTGATTTGAGTAAAATCAATAGACCAAAACCTTGTTTTATCTGTGGCAAATTGAATCATCTTGCCAAACACTGTTATTTCAACCCTATCAACCAAAGAGTCACTTTTCAAAGAAAACCACAAAACTCTTTTGGTTATAGGAATAAAAGAAGGAATAAATTGGATGAGAAAAGAGCACCTTTAAAGTCTCATGCTCAGAACAAGTTTGCTAATACAAAGAAAAATGCTCCAAATAAGCCAAGGAGTAATTTAAAGACAAAGAAAGCAAACAACTTTGTTCAAGTTTGGGTTCCAATTGTAAAGAAAACTGTTAGTACTGCTATCCCAGATAGTACTGTTAACAGAAATAGTGCTGCTGCAACCAATACTACTGCTAACAAGGATAGTGCTTCTACTAGTATTAATGTTGCAAGGCCAATAATCTTGACAAAGTATTCCAGCCATGAGATTCCTAAACAACTCATCCAGACCAAACTGACAGATTACATAAATGAGAAAGGACAACCCAAGACCACTTTGGCTTGGGTTCCCTCAAAGACTAACTGATTTATCAAGTGTGCAGGGCAACCAAAAGCTCAAGAGGAAGAGCATTTGGAATGAAGATAATGGTTGCTCTAGGCACATAACAAGAAACATGGACTGCCTTCAAATTCTTTAAAAGATTTGATGGAGGACATGTTTCTTTTGATCCAACAGAAGGTAAGAAAAGTGAAAAAGGTATAGTTTCAAAAGATAAAGTAACTTTTGAAAATTTTATTGTATATGGTACTACTAACCTTGTGTCTGTAAGTGTTTCAGGTTGCTAATACTGAAAGGTAGTTAGTACTTCTAGTTCAGTGAAAACTGTCAGACTGTGTTAATGCTGCTGGTATATGTTACTACTGCCAGTCTGTGTTAATGCTGCTGATAAGTGTTACTACTGATAATGTAAGTTTTCTATACCTAAAAATGATCTTCAATGATTTAATGTCAAACCTGAATATCAATCAAAAAGCTTTTATCTGTATCCAAGGTTTGTACAAGAAGTACTTAATAAGGAATTGACGGATTAACCTCATTTTAATGAGATATATGTACCTAAACCCCCTAAAGGCAAGGTTTTCTCAAACATGAGAAGATCTGCTAGGGACTTGGAAGGAGTTGACATACCATTGTTCTCTACAATGATGGTGATGTCCCACAATCAAGAAGGTAAGGCATCAGGGTCAAAGCCCTCATTAGACCAACCCACTGATGACCTATCCACACCTTCCACTACCAAGCATAAATCTTCATATTCCTTTTGACAAACCAACATTCCCTATTACTATATTATATAAGGAAAAGATACTGAAGGTTCCTTCCCTTCTTGTATCTTCGACCTCAAAACCTACAAGCCCTCTGATGGAGCATTTTTCATCAGAGAATATCCAAAGGGAAACCATAGGGGTGTCTCCCAACCTCAAGAAGGTGCTCAATAAGGAGATGCAAGAGCATATGGGTTGTAAGGCTCACACTACTGACTTTGCACAAAGTGCAGGACATGACAGTGTGAACATATCTAAGACCTTCCCCATGGCAACTTTAGATGAGTAATTATCTAAAGGTCCCAGGTGCCAAGAAACCAAGGGAGTAGAAGGTGCTTCTGCTAGGCAGAAGATCTCTACTAAAAGATCCAAGGATCCTTCAAAGGTGGTAAACACACCTAAAGGAGGTGAGGACAGATTTAACTACAAAGAATTGATGTATACACTTGGTACAATTAGTCTGAAAGTTCACAATCAAATTATGGAGATAAAAGAGATGAAAAGGAGCACAGATCATGATTATTTCAAAAAGGGGGAGACTTAAACAACTGAACTTGAGAAGACATGAGAAGGAGAATCAAGTTGATATGAAATCTTATTTTGAGGGGGAGATAAGTGAAGAAGCTGAAATAAAGCATTAACTACAGCAGAAACAGAAAAGAAGATAACAGCAGAAACTGAATCAAGAAGAACTAGTAATTGCAGAAAGTTTTGAAATTATCATAAAGACCCTATGTTGAAGAACTTAACTTCTCAGTTTTGAAAAGTTAAGTTAGGGGGAGATTGTTGGGTCTGAAATATGCCAAGGATGGTTCAACATGGTTACTACTTCTAGTTCAACATGGTTACTACTTCTAGTTCAACATGGTTACTACTTCTAGTTCAACATGGTTACTACTTCTAGTTCATCATGGTTACTACTTCTGAAGTTAATATTCATCATGGTTACTACTTCTGTGGTTAATGTTGCTAGTTGTAGTTAATGCTGCTGGAACAAAGTTAATGCTGCTAGAAGAAAACAGTTAATACTTCTAGTTAATACTTCTAGTTAATGCTGCTAGAAGAAAACAGTTAATACTTCTAGTTAATACTTTTAGTTAATGCTGCTAGTTGATGGTTAATGTTGCTCAACAAAATTAGTACTGCTAGTTCAAAGTTAGTACTGCTTGAAGATATTAATTCTGCTGAGCATGGTTAGTACTGCTAGAGTTAATATTGCTCAAAGTATTAATGCTGCTTATGATTAATACTGCTTATAAGATGGAGATCTGTATGGAAAGGATGACAACTGGATAAACTGAAGATTATGGAAAGCTTGGAGATAATGATGGAAGATATTCTGAAGATATTTTATTAATTGTAATTAGCTTTTATCTTCAGTATATATATAGTATTGTTTAGAATAGTTAGTTAAATAAATTTTTGATAATTAGAAGTTCTAGAGAGAAATCAACCTCAAGGCATTGATCCTAATTCTAGAGAAGTAGAATTCGTATTGGTGAGCCTGTTCATCAATATTGAGGTTGAGTGTGTAAACTTGTAACTTCAAGCATTCAATACAAATTTACAAGTTATTGACTATATACTGTTCTGGTTTACTGTTTTATTGAATATCAAAGTGTTATTCCGCAACTTCTTTGATATTAGTTTCTGAGAATTTATTCTTGTTGATTACAGAATTACCAATGATCGATTCCTAATTTTCATCATCTAATTTTCTTATGGTTACCACTTAAATTGCTAACGCACTGGTTTCATTGGAAGCACGATGAAGCATCCCAACGGTTACTATCCTCAAATCGAATGTCGACACCTATGTTCAAAACTTTTACACCTCAACCGTGGATATACCACCTATGTTCAAAACTTGTGACATGTGTATGCATTTTGGTTAAAAGGTAAAATAATTTACGTCGTTCTCAAGTTCAACGCCAAATCAACAATATGCTCTCGTCGTTCTAGGACATCGGCTAAAACACAATGGCAAAAACACTGACTAAGACAGACATACATACTATATGCAATCAACCGCTCATAGAAGAACCCAAAAGAAAACAACACAATTGGACTCCATTAAAATCACTACCTTGAATCCACAAAATCACTCGTAATAAAATTCAAAATAAACTCAAACACCAAAATGGTGGGAGATAACTTTTCGTCCAAAACTTTAACATATGTGGAGGAGATCCAATGTTAAAGTCATAAACTGTAGTCACTTGCCCAAGACTTAATCAACAACAAAATATGCACACCGCAATGTTTGAAATATCGTTAGACACAAAACGGGGGTGGAGAGATTTTCAATACAATTTTGCAACCACGTGCAATAAGCGATTTCATGCATGTTCAAACTCACGATTAAAATCTGGTGTGTGCTAGACATTTTTCCAAAATCTCATAATATATTTCACTTTATGATTCGGAAAACATGAAAAGTAATTGGTGCAAACTCTTTTCAGAAATAATTTCGTGCATGAATTTTTGTCGGCATCACAATGTCTTAGAACCATGCTCCTCAATCTCATAGTTATACTATCGTCATCTGGATGCTCAAACATCTTAAAGCAATGATCATACTAATTCGGTTAATTTACAATTTTCTTCCGGAAATAGAGTCAACTCGATAAACCTATGGTTCTATTTCAACCAACAATTCCAACCCAAAAGTGTCAATTCAAAGTATTCGTCGTGCTTAACCATCACTCTAATATGGCAATGCTATGAACATCAATCCTTCTATCAGTTACTCGCTTAGAAACTTCCTCACTACCCTAACGGTCATCATACCAAGGCAGTTCAAGTATACCCATGTAACATGTAGGTTCACCATAACACTGGCCAGGTGCCATTACGAACGTACCGTACATGATTATCCTTGCCATCCTCCACAAGTTTCTCATTTCTAGCAACTCGATCAACCTCAAAATATCATATCTTAAGGTACCTAAGGGTGAAATTTCACTTTCAATCACTTAGAAGAACGCTAGTTTGAGTCTAGGCATCCAAAAAATCAATACCTAATTCTCTCAAACTTAAGCTCTGATACCAACTTGTAACACCCTCGATTCGGAAAGAGCAACTAATTTAAAAGCTTTAAACTAAACACCCAATAAGGATAAAATCTATTCTACAATTCATCACTTACGTCACTTCTAATAAAACGCTATATTTAACTTCAATAAATAATAGGTCAAGTCTCGTATAAAGACTAATCAAGGTCGGGTGTTACTAAAACCCAAAAGAAACAGTTGCTCTTCTCAACGACTAAGCGGAAGACTTCATCAAGTCACTCACCCATGCACATACTCCTAGCACTCAACACTTCACCAAGACGCTAGAACCTCTTCCCCCATCCGGAACCTAATGCACATGTCGACAAATAAAAAGGTTAGACTAACGCCTAATGAGTTCAAGAGTTTACAACATGAAATACCTACATTTGCTAAGGGGAGAGAAAGTAGTTTAAATCACAGACCTTCAGAAAGGTTTACTTTAAATAACAAATGACACTATTTTCCGAAAGTACATCCTTTAAAACAAGGAACCCAACATGAACCTTTTTTTTTTCGTAAAACCACTTTAATCCCAAACTCACCCAAAATGTGAATAGTAAGCAAAACTCCCAAATTTATAATAATACGAAATAAGATTTTACTTCTCGAAGCACCCCAAACGTGGCAGGTATAAACACAACCCATAGATCTTGATTAAACAAACCCGTATATGTAACACGCCACCGAAAATATGGATAATAAAATAATACCCCTTTAATACCCAAATAACACCTTTCGGTGATGGGGGAGACCCGGTTCCATTGTATGTGGCGGAACACAAAGTTAAGCCACATAACCATGTTGTCGAACTACACCTCAGATTGTGACTGTATTGCCTGCTCTACCGAACTATACCTCCAGTAATGACTGTATTGCCTGCTCCGTCGAGCTACACCTCCAGTCGGACTTTATTTCAAGTCCCAAACACCGTATCCCCTATTGCCTGCTCCGCCGAGCTACACCTCAAGGATACACAATCTTATTGCATGTTCGGTCTCTAGCGGAGTTTCATCCTCAGGGTACTCATTCGACCCCTAGTGCCTACTCCCTAGCATTCAAGATAGGAGTCTCATCTCTTTACTTGATAAATCCCGATGTGTTGGGTCATCTAAGATTTAAAGATAACCTCTCCTTGGTATGTATTGATGATTGAATCTTGTATTTTGATTTATGGTTCTTTGTAATAGCTTAGTTAGTTTAACAGATTGGTGAGTCGAAGATAAACCGAATTCAACATGAAGGAAGTCTACAATGCGGATTGAGATGGACTTCAAAAGTGAACTAAGCATAATCTGCCGACTTCCTCTCGGCAGATCATACCCTTGCCGATATCTATATTGGCAACTTTTGTCCTTGCCGATTCTCAGTTCGGCATTCATCCCCTCTGTGCCGAGTTCCTCCTTCGGCATATAACTAAGTTACCGAATCTCTGTTTCGGTAACTTTCCTCGTATAGATTGCTTCTTTATCTAGTACGAGCATTTATGTTAAATCCTCATGATTTGACATACTTCCTCTTTCCCAATGTTCTTCTGACAATGGGAATGGAAGCTTCTTTCTTCCTTTAGAAGATTTACATTTAGTCTTAAATTGATTAGATGTTTATTTTCTAATAGATCTCAAAAAGATTGTCCCTTGAATATTCTATAATTGATATTGTACTTTTATAGTACAAAAGCTACCTTTTGTATTGTGACAAGTCACATCAAATATCTTATAATTTATTGTCAACCTCTCAACCACCAAAGCCTTTACTCCTACTTGTCCTTTGCACTCATTACATTGGATAGTATATAAAGGATGGAAGTAGCACCTTGCTACTCACGCTTTCAGCTCAAGTTTTGGCATTCACAAGATTTCAAGCAGGTTGATAGTTGTCTTTCATTTTCTTAAGGTTTAAGTCTTTGGGTTCTTAATATCTTCTAAGTGTTAGATTGTTTAGAGTAGTTCTTAACTATTCTTATTCCGTGACAATCTTTATTTTTCTCTTTGTGTAATTCTTGATATTCATTATCAATAAAAGAATTAAAATTAAGTAATTTTGTGTTAATGTATTCAACCCCCCCTTCTACAATACTTGTTTACTTATTTGGGACTCACAAGTGGTATCAGAGCGGTTGGTTTAATCTAATAAACCAGATCCATAATGACTTCTCCTTCTACAAAACCTGAGTCTTCTTCTCAAAATTCTTTTTACCCTGACAATGGATCTACTGTTAAACCTCCTAAGTTCAACTCGAACAACTTCTCCTTATGGAAAAGTAGGATGATGCTCTTCCTTGAAGGAGCTGACAGTCGGTATCTTACCATCCTTAGTGACGGTCCTCTTATCCCAAAAGTTTGGGATAGATTTGTCAAAACTCCTAAGGATAAAGAAAAGAAAAAGGACAATCTCTTTCAAGTTTCCGATGACTCATCAGAGGTGGAAAGAACTTCTGCAACTGGTCGATATGTCTTAAAAACGACCAAAGAATACAATGATGAAGATAGGCTCATGGTTGGACTTGATTCCAAAGTGCGAACCATCATTGCTCAATCCCTTCCTGATGAAGTATACCAATCTCTTGTCAGTCTTAAAACGGCAAAAGATATGTGGTCAACTCTATGTGTTTTGTACGAAGGTACAAATGAAGTAAAGAAATCTAAAAAGATCTCTCTCGTACGTAGATACGAATTTTTCTCTCATGAAAAAGGAGAATCTCTTCCCTCCTATTACAACCGTTTTAACAGTCTCTTAAATGAGTTAAAACTTGTTGCAAAACTTTATGACAACGAGGAAATCATATGCAAATTCATGGATGGTCTTCCAGATTTCTGGAATACCCTTTCCACTTGCATTAAGACTTCCAGAGACTTGGAAAGCTTTCCTCTCACTTCTCTCTATGGTATGTTTCTTAATCACGAACAAACCCAACTTCAAAGGAAAACCATCTATAAAGAAATAAGAGCCCCCTTTATGGCTCTTATCAGTGATGGCTCCAAGAAATCTGCGTGTATTCCTCGTATAAACTACCCTTCTGATGATTCAGATAGAGAAAGTCATGAAAATCTTAATCACTCCTCGGAAGCTTATCTAAGTGAAGCTGATGATGAAGGAGAAAATCCCTCTGTCAATCTATTGACAGAGGAAATGGGTATGCTTGCAAATTTCTCTAAATTTCGAAAGAATTATTCTAATAAATTTCAAAGAAACAGAAAATTTTCTTCTTCTAGAAACTCCTTGAACAAATCCAAGGAGGATTGCTATGCATGTGGTAAGAAAGGCCATTTTGCATCTGAATGCAGAAGCAATCCTTCTAAGATTTCCATATCTAATTCTTATAACTCTTCTAAAAGAAGACATCTTCGATCTAATTCTACAGGGAGATCGCATCCAAGAAAACCTTCTCCGTCCTCTTCCTTCAAAGAACTTACCAACAAAGCTGACAAATACAAAGCCAAATATAGAAGAGAGAAAGAAAGAAATTTCAACTCTCAACGAAAAGGCAAAGGATTGATGGCTGAAACTCTAGACTGGACAGACGAACCCACTTCCGACAGTGAGAAAGAAGTGTCGAGTAAATGTCTTATGGCCAAACTTGATGAAGAACCTAAAGACTCCTGCTCTAGGATGGACTTCACTGCTGAGTGCTCTTCCTCTTCTTCTCAGGTACATCCCTTCCTCTCTCTCACTAATGAAGAAAAGATTGAGGCTTTTGACTCTTTAACTGTACTTTTTCACAATGAAAAGGATGCAAAGAAAAGAGCAAATGCTCAAGTCAAGTCTCTCTCCTCTCAACTTCATGAGTCTCTATCCCAGCTGGAACAGTTTGACAAACTAAAAGCTGAGTTAGATGACTTAAAGACTATAAACTATGTGCTTGCCAAGGAAAAGAACAAGCTTCTAAAGAAGCTTCAGAAGGAACAAGAAACCCTAAATAAATGGAACACCTCTTCCAAAAATCTTGAGAAAATTTTTCAAGATCAAGTTGTTGGTGAAACTTATGGTCTAGGGTACTGGAAAGAAAATACTGTGTGCCTCCCTTCTGAAAACATATCCTCTCCTACTCATGATATTCCTCTGTCTTCTAAACTACCTTCTTATTCTACTGACTGGGATGATTCTATGTCAGAAGACTCTAATTCTGTATATTCAATGGATCTTCGCTATTCAAGAAAGCTTGGCTACTTTGTGTCTGCTAAAACTTCCAAACCTCTTCTAACGGAAGATCAAGACTCCAATGAGTTGGTCAAACCTGTAAATGATCTTCTTATGTCATTAAATCTAAACAACGACTCCTCTTCTTCTTCTTCCCATTCTTCGAAAAAGGCCTCTTTCTTCTCTAAAGGAAAATCCGTTGTCATTAATACTTCTAACAAAAGAAAGATTACACCTTCTTCAAAAGGTAAATCTCCCATGAACACAACAGACTTCATCCCTAGAGCCCTAAAAATAAAGAAGTCCAAAGGAATTTCAAACATTTCTTCTTCTTCCATTTACAAAGGAATTCTTGGACCGGCTCCCCATAACCCTCACGTTCCATACAGCTATCCCATTCCCTCTCACCTTTCCAAACCTCCTAAATCTAAACCTCAAGGAAAGGTAAAAGCTGCCTCTCTTGATCCAACGAAGAAATTTATTTACCGAAAGTGTTACAACTGCGGTGATACATTTCACTTGGCCAAAGACTGTCCAAAGGACCGTATCAAAAGATATCGTCAGACCAACCCTTCTTCTTCCTCTTCTAACCCTAAAGGACCCACCTCAAAACGGGTTCCAAAAGACTAATTTGTTCTTATCTGCAGGTCTTTGAGCATCATCAAACTTGGTATCTTGATAGCGGATGCTCACGACATATGACTGGGAACAAATCTCTTCTTCTAAACTTTGTGAAAGAAAAGGGACCAACTGTAACTTTTGGTGATAACTCTCGCGGTTCCACTAAAGGTTATGGAACTCTTTCTAACGGTTCCATTACTTTTAACAAAGTTGCCTATGTGGAGGGACTGATGCATAATCTTTTAAGCATTAGTCAGCTATGTGATTTAGGTTTCTATGTAATTTTCCGAGAAATTGATTGTCTCATCACTGATAAACAGTTTCACACTGTCCTATCAGGTTTTAGAAAGGATAATGTGTACGTCATCAATATGAATGACAAATCAACTGAAAATGAAAGCATCTGCTTCATTTCTGAAGACTCTGAAAAGAAGAACTGGCTCTGGCATAAACGTCTTTCTCATCTCAACTTCAAGACGATAAATGCTCTCTCCAACAAAGAGCTTGTTGTTGGCTTGCCGAAAATTTCTTTCTCAAAAGAGAAGCTTTGTGCAGCTTGTGAGAAAGGCAAACTGACAAAATCTTCTTTCAAATCAAAACAATGTTTCTCTATTTCTACTCCTCTACAGATGCTGCATATGGATCTTTGTGGGCCTGTCAGCACACCTAGCCTAGGTGGAAAAAGGTACATTCTTGTAATTATTGATGAATACACACATTTCACTTAGGTACTCTTTCTCAGGTACAAAAGTGATACACCTGAAGAAATCATCAACTTTATCAAGAAATCTGAAGTTCTCAACGGTCAATTAGTCAGATCTATCAGAAGTGACAATGGAACCGAATTCAGAAATGCTACTTTAGATGCCTTTCTTTGTGACAAAGGTATTTCTCAAAACTTTGCAGCAGTAAGATCTCCACAACAAAATGGTGTTGTGGAAAGAAAGAATCGTACGCTATGTGAAGCTGCAAGATCCATGCTAAGTGAATCAAATCTTCCAACCTATTTTTGGGCTGAAGCTGTCAATACAGCATGTTTCACTCAAAATTGATCTATCATTGTGAAAAGGCACAACAAGACTTCTTATGAAGTCTTCTATGGCCGAAAACCAAACATTGGTTTTCTTCATGTTTTCGGCTGCCTGTGCTTTATCTTGAATGATCGAGAGCATCTTGGGAAATTTGATCCCAAAGCTGATGAAGGTATATTTGTGGGTTATTCTCTCTCCTTTAAAGCCTACAGAGTATATAATCTAAGAAGAAAATGTATTGATGAGTCAATACATGTGAAGTTTGATGATCATAAGACATCCTCTCTATCTTGTGATGACACTGAACTTCATGAATGGATTATTTCCTGTGTTGGAGACGAATATCCAACTACTCTAAATTCAGGACCTCCTTATGTACCATTCTCAATATCTTCCTCTTCCCTACATCATGGTCCGGCAGCTCCCTCCCCTGCTACCGAACCCATTGCTTCTACCGAACCCACATCTCCCACCAAATCTACCTTACATTCTTCACCTATTCAACACTTGCAACCTATATCCACCGATCCTTCACCCTCAAACACTTTTCCAGCACCTCTTCCCCCAGTTTTAAAATGGACCAAAGATCATCCGATAAATCAAATTATCGGAGATCAGCAAGCAGGTGTCCAAACTAGAAGAGGTATTGGAAATATCTGTCTCTATGTGAATTTTCTATCTGTTATCGAACCCAAGAAAATTGAAGAAGCTCTAGCAGATTCTTGTTGGGTCACTGCCATGCAAGAAGAATTGTCTCAATTTGAGAGAAACAAAGTCTGGAGACTTGTGCCAAGACCTTTCGGTAAAACCATTATAGGTACTAAGTGGGTTTTCCGAAACAAAATGGACGAAGTCGGTACTGTAATCCGGAATAAAGCCAGGCTTGTTGCTCAAGGATATAGGCAGGAGGAAGGTATTAATTATGATGAAACCTTTGCTCCTGTTGCTAGACTTGAAGCAATAAGAATCTTTCTTGCTCATGCTGCTCACAAAAACTTCCGGGTCTTTCAAATGGATGTTAAGAGTGCATTTCTCAATGGAGAACTTGCTGAAGAAGTCTATGTGAAACAACCACCTGGTTTTGAAGATCCCGCACATCCGTACCATGTGTTCAGACTTGACAAAGCTCTCTATGGTCTGAAACAAGCTCCTCGTGCTTGGTATGACACCTTGTCTGACTTTCTTCTATCCAACCGATATACCAGAGGTAAAATTGATAATACTCTTTTTCTCAAGAAAACAAAAGGTAATATCATTCTTGTTCAAATCTATGTGGATGATATCATTTTCGGTGCCACTGATGAAAATCTTTGTCAGGAGTTTGCCTCTCTCATGAAAAGTAAATATGAGATGAGCATGATGGGTGAACATACTTTCTTTCTTGGTCTACAAATTAAACAATACTATGATGGTATTTTCATTTGTCAGAATAAATATATTCGAGATCTTTTGAAAAAGTTTGATTTTGAAAACTGTTCTCCCATGAAAACTCCAATGGCACTACCTCTAAAGATTCATGCAGATTCCACCGGCAAGTCGGTAGATATCACGAATTATAGAGGAATGATAGGGTCTCTTCTTTATCTTACTGCTAGTAGACCTGACATCATGTATGCTACGTGTCTATGTGCACGTTATCAAGCCAACCCCAAGGAATCTCACTTGGCGGCTGTGAAACATATTTTTCGGTACCTAAAAGGTACCATCAATCTGGGTCTTTGGTATCCCAAGGACTCATGTTTTGATCTAATTGCCTATTCACATTCTGACTTTGCAGGGTCTAAGGTTGACAGAAAAAGTACAATTGGCAGCTGTCAATTACTAGGTAGAAACTTAGTCAGTTGGTCCAGTATAAAGCAAAATTCGGTATCCACCTCCACTGCCGAAGCCGAATATGTTGCTGCTGGAAGTTGTTGTGCTCAAATCTTGTGGATGAAGAACCAACTACAAGATTATGCCAAAGTTTATTCTCATGTACCGATTCTATGTGACAATTCTAGTGCCATAGCCATTGCCAACAATCCAGTGCTGCATTCCAGATCTAAACACATTGATATTCGGTATCACTTTATAAGAGATCATATCTCTAAAGGTGATATTGAACTTCACTTCATTCCTACAGATCTTCAACTTGCAAACCTTTTTACAAAACCACTGGATGAGGCACGTTTCAACTTCCTTGTGGGATCCTTAGGTATGTTAAATTTAAGTAAAAAAAATTGACGGTACCTCCTTTACCGAAGATTTCCTTTCGGCAACAAATATTGGACCATGTTGTCACCGACAGGTCTTCACATTTTGGTCCTCATACATACCGACTCCAATCTTTTCGGTATCTATCCTTTCAATCTTCGATATCTTTCTTTTCGGTATCTATCTTTTCAATCTTCGGTATCTTTCCTATTCGAATTCATCTACCGAAATATCTTTCATATTTCGGTACCTATTCATTTCGGTAGCTCTTTCCTTCGGTATGTTGTATGAGGTGTCATCCTTATCTACATCACACATACCGACTATCATCGGCACCATCTCTTTACCCTATGCAAATTTGACACGTGGCATCTCAGGGTACGTGCGTCAGTTGATGGGACGTCCATGACCTGACATTCAGCCGTTTTTCGCCTGTTCCACTTCCCAATTACGCACGTTTGCGTCACAACATCATTACATTTTTGGCTTTTGAATTCCCACATATGCACGTTTTTCTCTCTTCCTTTTTATTCTTTATCTGTTTTCTCTTCTTCTTCAACAAGACACACTAAACCTGCACCTTCTTCATCAATGGCATCCTCCAAATCAACTAAGGCTTCCAAGGATACTCCTCTCACTCGTGAATCTCTCACTTTCCCTGCTTTCAACCAAGTTGCTCGTCTCTCTGCGGATGCTGATCACCCAGAGTTCAACCAAGTCTCCATCTTTCTCCAAAGATCTCCAATCTGCCATGCTCCCACTTCCTCCACCAAGATGAGCAAAATGCTCCTTGGTAACTTTTGGTTGACATGTAAGTATGACTCTACTACTCACCAGGTGTCTGCTTCCGTTCTATCCTCTGAAGATCACCCCGATCTCTCTTTTGGGGTGGATGATATTCGCTCGGTTCTCCAAATACCAAAGTTTAATGTATATGCTCCATTCCCTACTCATCAAGAGCATGATGAAGTTGTTGCCGCTCTCCAGTATGTGCACGAAGGCAAAACCAAGGGTTCCGACACTCTCCTGCGAAAGAATATGGGTGCCCTATGGAACTACTTCTTTTCTCACCTCCTTTACTGTCTTTCCCACAAAACTTCGGGATGGGATCAATCTCCGGCGGCTATCACTCATCTTGCTCATGCCCTTATTTTTATGAGGAGGATCGACTTTGCTCAGGTATTCTTCGACTCCTTGATCACCGCCATCTCCTCCCAGAAATCACAATGTGGCTCTTCCTCACTTCATCTCTCTCATCATCAACCACAAGCTTTCTGCACAACTAAGTGCCGATGTTGCTCTTCCGGAGCCAATCATCAAGTTTGACTTGCCCATTTCTCAAATCAGCAAGCAAACGATTTTCAAGCAAACCAAGCCTACCGACTCTCCGCTCACCTCAGGTATGCTTTCTTTCATCTCTTCTCCCAGTCCGATTTGGGGAACGCTTGCCGAAGGTGAATCCGAAAGGCCTTCATCTTCTCCCAAGCCATCCAAATCGGTGGTCCCTTCTCCCCCATAACCTTCCCGAGCTAAGAAAGTGGCTATTAAAAAGAAAAAGGCCACCGAAAACGTCTCACTTGCTCTCATGACTCTGCCACCGACGAAACCTTCGGTGGCTACCCCAGTCATAACCCCTTCTATTTCTGTTAAGCGACGGAGCTCAAAATCCCCTCCTAAGTCTCGTTCTAAGAAACTTAGGAAACCTTCGGCCAAGACTAACACTCCATCTACCGATTCTCAACAATCGGAAGATGTTGAACTTTCCCCTCCAGGGCCACGGGGATCCGTTAAACCCATTCCCAGCTCCTCCAAACCTTCTCCACAAGATTTGGATGTACAAAAGGAGTCCCCAAATATTTCTTCTCCTCCTCCTTTTTATGTGGAGGTTGAAGATGAGTTGGTCTTTTCTTCGGACCGACATTCTGCTTCCTCACCGCACAGCCTATCACCCGGGGTCAATCCCGTTGATATTGCACAAACTGGGGTTTCATCCCAGGATATGTACCGACGACTCTTCTCTCCCACTTCCTCACCGACGAAGTCCCCTTCCCCTCAACCATCGCCGAAGAAATCACCACCAAAGAGATCTCCCTCACCCAAACCTTCCCCTGCAAAAATGGCTGGGTCTTCTACCCAGGTACCGGTCACAATATCTGCCGATTTCCTTGCCGACATCAGTGACACCAATCGGCAGATACGAATGCTTGGTACCCAGTTCGAAAAGCTTCGCCAGTCTTTGCGTGAACCGGTGCTCCTCGAATCTCTGAACGCCAACAACATCTCTTTGGAGGAACTTCTGAAGCTCGTCAAGGAGCAAAATGTTGAGGTTGTCGATCTTAATCGCGACATCTTTCAGTGTTTGGATGCCATGCACAAACAGATTGACGGTCTTCGTTCTCCTCTATCAGCAACTATGGATTCTATTCTCAAGGAGGTGGTCAGACTTAATGATCAAAATACCTCCTTGACCTTATCGATGGCTGCTCTCAAGGCCGCCTCGGATGCTCGGGATCAGGATCTTATTCGTCTACGACAGCAGACTTCAGCTCATGAATCTATTAATTCTGACATTCTCAGTGCCTTGCAGAATTTAAATCGGCGTCTTGACTCTCTGCCTGCTGATATGGCTCAGTATTGTGCTCACTCTCTTGACATTGATATCACTGAGTCTGCATTCACTCCTGCCGATCGCCATGTTTTGGAACGTATTGATCGGCGAGTAGGCCGTGTGTCGGCCAAATCCAGTATTTCTTCCCCGGCTCGTACTGAGGGGGAGAAACAAACTGAGGGGGAGAAACAGGCTGAGGGGGAGCAACTCCGTTCTCAGGTTCATATCAGTACGAGTCAGGAAAAACCCTCTGTTGTTGCCGAAACCGAACCATCTGCTTCTACCGAACCTTCTGCTACAAAAGAGAAGGGAACCGATCACCCCAAGGTGGTCGAAGAACCTGAGAGGGAGAAACTGCCCAAAAAGGATAAGGGCAAAGCTATTATGTCACCGGATGAAGTAGCTGCTGAAGAAAAGCGTCGTAAAGATGCTCTTTTAAAGAAAGCTGCGGATGGTGCTGGTCTTCATCTTCCTCCTCCAAAGGTTACCTCTCCTGATCTAGGCTTATCTGAAGAAGAACTGAAAGCTGCAAAGCTTGCCCAGATTGCTCGTGACAGAGATGTCGAGCTAGCGTTGGAGATTGCTGCCGAAGAAGATCCTACCAATACAATCAAAACTCAGATGAGCGCTCTAGAGGACTCGGCGAAGAGAAATGAGGAAATAAAGACTATGTGTATCGATTGGTACCGCAAAACCCTCAACAGATGCCGGTGCTCTGCCAAAATCACAGATGTCAAAATAATCAAACCGTCTGCAAGCTGCAAGGTTATTCGGCTAAACATTATCAGGGATGATGCTTCATTGTCTATGGACCGACTAGACTCTCTTGTTCGGTTCGGAGTATCAGAATGAGTAGAAATTGGTATCTGCTTGTTAAAAAGCCAAAGCTCTGCAAAAGCTGAGGTTGATAAATACATTGCAGATCTTCAAACCAAATTCAGAACCTACCGAAAAAGATACAACATTGTCCATACTCCTGCCGAAGAAGAGATTATTAACAATCTAATGTCTGGTCGTCCTCCTCCCAAATCATAGTCGAAATCCAAAAAGGAATACGTGTTTGCCCAAATGGCTAGAGAAGGAAAGGTCCCAGATACTTCAAATCTTGATCTCTCTTTACCTATTCCGGTTCCTCACCCTTCAACAACTGTGATTTCTGAGCCGACTCATGGTATCTTCTTCAACAACGCGCTTGGGCAGATCTCCTTCTTCAGATAAAGCCAAATCCCTATTGCCGACAAAACCTTTCTCCATGGGATTATTCAAATAATTCCAATGTCGGCTAAGGATTTCTATGTGGCTACTACCGACGAACTAAAGAAGAGGGATGCTGAACCGCATTTTTCTTTTGAATAAACTCGGTATAGTTTTATGTTAGTGTTTATTTTGTTTTCCTCTGTATTGTAATCTTCTTAAAAAGATTAATACATTGAGTATTTTATTTCTTATCGCAAATAGTTTGTACAAATATTTAGTTCATTCTTTTATACTTGTAAATGTCGGATACTCAAAAAAAAATCCAGAAATAAACAAAAAGAATGGTCTATGTGAAAAAGAACCCAAAAGAATATGAAAAAGGGTCAAAATGCATTATTCATTAACTTCCATGTTGTATGAGATGTTATCATCAAATAGGGGGAGATTGTTGGGTCATCTAAGATTTAAAGATAACCTCTCCTTGGTATGTATTGATGATTGAATCTTGTATTTTGATTTATGGTTCTTTGTAATAGCTTAGTTAGTTTAACAGATCGGTGAGTCGAAGATAAACCGAATTCAACATGAAGGAAGTCTACAATGCGGATTGAGATGGACTTCAAAAGTGAACTAAGCATAATCTGCCGAATTCCTCTCGGCAGATCATACCCTTGCCGATATCTATATTGGCAACTCTTGTCCTTGCCGATTCTCAGTTCGGCATTCATCCCCTCTGTGCCGAGTTCCTCCTTCGGCATATAACTAAGTTACCGAATCTCTGTTTCGGTAACTTTCCTCGTATAGATTGCTTCTTTATCTAGTACGAGCATTTATGTTAAATCCTCATGATTTGACATACTTCCTCTTTCCCAATGTTCTTCTGACAATGGGAATGGAAGCTTCTTTCTTCCTTTAGAAGATTTACATTTAGTCTTAAATTGATTAGATGTTTATTTTCTAATAGATCTCAAAAAGGTTGTCCCTTGAATATTCTATAATTGATATTGTACTTTTATAGTACAAAAGTTACCTTTTGTATTGTGACAAGTCACATCAAATATCTTATAATTTATTGTCAACCTCTCAACCACCAAAGCCTTTACTCCTACTTGTCCTTTGCACTCATTACATTGGATAGTATATAAAGGATGGAAGTAGCACCTTGCTACTCACGCTTTCAGCTCAAGTTTTGGCATTCACAAGATTTCAAGCAGGTTGATAGTTGTCTTTCATTTTCTTAAGGTTTAAGTCTTTGGGTTCTTAATATCTTCTAAGTGTTAGATTGTTTAGAGTAGTTCTTAACTATTCTTATTCCGCGACAATCTTTATTTTTCTCTTTGTGTAATTCTTGATATTCATTATCAATAAAAGAATTAGAATTAAGTAATTTTGTGTTATTGTATTCAACCCCCCCCCCCCTTCTACAATACTTGTTTACTTCTTTGGGACTCACACGATGTCTAACCTCGTGCACAAGAATTAGACATCCAACACAAGACTCATGGTCCCGAAGTACAACCTATAAAGGTTCCTCTTCGCCAAACAACCGGGACGACACCAATGCCAACACGACATTATTTCCCAAAGTGAGAATCCCAAGAGTCCTCACCATTAAACACGACTGACTTACATGCGTATGGATCCAATGCATTACAGTCTAAAATACATGACTCCAATTGAATGACACACGCACTCAAAACACGTATTCTCCAAAATAAAGTGCAATACATGCAACTCACACCTAAAGCTCCATTTTAAGTTATTAAAACCGGACAAAAGTCCCCAATACCCAACAAAGCCGAAAAATGAGCCTTACGCTCAACCAATTAAACGACCATATGTTAAGATCCACAAAATGCAATAAAATGAAACGGCCACATTTATGCAAACACATGCTTCAACTACATGAATAAACTCCAACATAAATCATTTTCCAAACAAGTTTATAATCTCATTTACTCCTTCCAAAACGTCCCATGACACACATTTAAATGACAAATACTCAAGAGATTTATACCCATACAATAAATCATTTAAATACCAATATCACCGGTTTACTCAATAAAATACTTGAGTTACACCTTTTCCCAAAACCAAAAGTTCAGAAGTTCAGAAATGTTTGCAAGGTTAGGAATGACCAAGCGTCCATGACTCACACGATGGTATTTTTAAAACATTTCACGATACAAAATGCGCTTAATACCAACAATAATAAAAATGCATTCTTACCCAATCCTTTCCATTTAGGTAAATAAGTCTTCAAATCATTTTCATTTCGATGCATTTAACAACATACTCAAAAATCCCCAAGATGGGTGTTTTATAAGTTTACAAAGTTAAACACTCCCAAATAACCAAACTTATCAGCAATTAACATTTTAATGTAAAACACAAACACTTTAAAATAATCATTTTGGCATGCACACCATTTTCACAAATCAACTTGAACTCACCTTGCTAGATTTAGGTTAAATCTAGATTTTACCCCGCTTTGAGCTCCCTTGAAGAGACTTGAATCCTCAAGCCAAAACTTCCCAAAAACCTAGATTCACAAGTTTCCACCCATTAATAAACATATTCAACCATTTAGAATCGATCCCCAAACACTTTACATCAAAACTTCCATTTGGCCAAAACCCTAATTTTTGACCCAAATTTCTCCAAAATATTCCAAACCGAAATTGGAGTAACAAAACACTAGGATATCACCAATGAAGCATTTATATCTTAAAATAAGGTTTAGATATGGAGGGGATAAACTTACCACTTAGGTTTTGGTGAAAACCTAGAAAACCCTAGAATGGAGTTTGAGGTTGAAGATGAAGGTGAAGATGAAGATCCTTGTTATCAAACTTCCATCCTTACACTTGGTAGGTTAATGCTACAACAAAACTTGGGGATTTGAGGATTAAGAACCCCAAAACACCATGGATGAAGAAGAATGGTCTTGGGAGGGTTTTGGGAGAGTTGGGGAGGAAGTAAGAAGTGAAGAAATGAGCCAAAATCCCGTATTTGATAGCCTCCCCCTGCCCTGGTACGACATTGCCATGCGACAATGCCTAGGGCTCATTTGACAAAATCCCATATTTGACAGCCTCCCCCCCTCACTTTGATTCTTGTTGCTACTTTGCCAGGTGAGACTATGACACTGTCATAGTCACCGGGCATTGTAGCCGTGCTCGAACCAAGCTCCGAAACTCGACTTTTTCAACGCCAATTCCCCCGATACTCTAAGGGACTTTAAATAATGATTTCCCAACAAAATTCCTGCTGTTTAAAAGATCCAAAAATGTCCGGGTGACCTTTACTTACCAAAAACTACGGGTGTTACAGCATCCCCCAAGCCCCCAATTCCCCAAATGTTGGTAGGAAGGGTGGAAACGGTGCCCAGAGTGAGCTTGGCCACCGACAACCCAACCATCCAAGAAATTGACCCTCAAACCACAATGATGGCCAATTTTCTGTAAATGATGAACTCGGCCATGGATAAAAGAGATGAGAGATTGATGAAAATGTTGGAGGACAGGGACGTCGAGAATCGAAGGTCGGAAGCGGTTGCAGAGAACGCAATAATGGGTTATGGGGGTACCGAAAACGTCGTTGGGACCGAAGAGCGTGTTATTGTAGGGCAATAAGAGTGGAAAAAGGATGTTCCTTCAAGTCATTCCTATGTTGTAAGCCATCTGAATTCTCAAGGATGACAAATCTGGTTGCATGCATGAGATGGTTCCGAGAGATTGAACTGGCTTTCGAATCAAGCGACTGCGAGGAAACCCATGAAGTTAAGTTCGCCTTGCAGATGTTTAGAGGTGAAGCTCTTAAATGGTAGAACGTGATTCGCTCGACCTTGGAGTCGACGGTTCTGGCTCAACTCTCATGGGGGACCTTCAAGAAGAAAATGATGACAAATCGGATCGAAGACGAATCAAAGGCGAATTCAAAAATCTAAAAAAGGATGACAAACCTATAGCCGAATACTCCCGGTTATTCGTGGAGAAGCTTAGTTTTATGGGACATTTAGTCCCCGATGAGAAGGCTATAATCAAGGCATATCAGAAGGGTCTACCCACGGAGATGAATACCGCCGTGAGAAATGCTAAGGTGACGAATCTCCAAGAAGCTATCGAGGAATCTCGGTTGGTAGAAAATGATCTCGCTCAAGGCAAAGAAGAAAGAGCCCAAACAGGTGAAAAGCGGAAGTGGTAAGGCCGGTCGGGGCCTCCTCAAAGACCAAGGCCATTCGTGGGAAACCTTAGAGCTGAACCCCGTCGGGAGCCAAATTGGTGCCCAAAATGTAGAAGCAAGCATTTTGGTCCATGTCGTGTCACCTCGACTGGATGTTTCAAGTATGGGAAAGTCGTCCACACAATCAAAGATTGTCTCATCAAGGGGGTGACTTGCTATGAATGCAAGAAACCCGGTCATGTCCGAACAGATTGCCCTAAGTTGAAGGTTGGTGGAAGTCAAGGAAGGAGAGATAACCCTCCCAAGGAGCCAGGTCAAGCATTTCAGATGACCGCGGATAAAGCTAAGGCATCCGTGGATGTTGTATCGGGTGCGTTCCTTGTAAACTCCATACCCGCGCACATCTTATTTGATTCTGGTGCGAATTTGTCTTTCGTTTTGAACCTTTTTCTCAACGTTTGTCCGCGCCCATAAATACCTTAGAGAAAGCCTTGATAGTCGAAGTAACTAATGGTTGCCAAGTATTGATTCGAGAAGCGTTCAAAGGTTGTGTGGTTGTGATAGAAGGAAGGGAATTTTCGATAGATTTGTTACCTATGGCGATCGATGGATTTGACATAGTTATAGGCATGGATTGGCTCGTCAGCAACAGCGCATAAATTCATTGTACGAAGAAACTGATCCGAATTCCTACTACTAGAACAGATGCGATGCTTGTCTATAGGGAACAAAGAAAAGGAGAGGTCGCGATCATTTCCATGACAAGGGCACGTAGGTGCTTAACCAAAGGATGCTTGTCATATTTGGCGTATGTGTTAGACGCCAAGCTAGAGAAGAAGCGAATAGAAGATGTGAAGGTAGTTCGTGATTACCCTGACGTCTTTCCCGACGACCTCCCCGACCTACCGCCCGACCGACAAGTAGAGTTTTGAATCGATCTTATTTCGGGAGCGGCTCTAATAGCGCGTGCCCTGTACCGTCTAGCCCCAACCGAAATGCAAGAGATGATGTCTCAATTGCAAGATCTCATCGAGAAAGGATTCGTGAGACCAAGTTACTCACCGTGGGGAACTCCGGTGCTGTTCGTGAAGAAGAAGGATAGCACGATGATGATGTGCATTGACTACCATGAATTGAATAAGGCGACGGTTAAGAACAAGTACCCACTCTCGAGAATCGACGATTTGTTTGATCAACTTCAAGGAGCGGGTTGTTTTTCTAAGATAGACCTTCGTTTGGGTTACCATGAAGTAAAAGTAAGGGACGAAAATGTCCCAAAGACGGTGTGTAGGACGCACTACGACCATTACGAGTTTCTGATAATGCCGTTTGCCCTGACGAACGCCCCTGCCGTCTTCATGGACTTGATAAATCGCGTATTACCATGGATTTCGTGACAAAGTTGCCGAAGACTTTAAGAGGCGATGATACCATTTGGGTAGTTGTTGATCGTCTAACTAAAAGTGCCTATTTTCTAGCCATGCGGGAAACACTACCGATAGACAAATTGGCAAAACTGTTCATCGATGAGGTTGTCTCGAGACATGGAGTGCCACTATTTATCGTGTCAGACAAAGATAGCCGGTTTACATCGAATTTTTGGAGCAGTCTTCAAAAAGAGTTGGGTACGAAGGTGAAGTTGAGCACGACTTATCACCCCCAAACAGACGGTCAGAGCGAAAGAACCATTCAGACCCTTGAAGACATGCTCTGGTCATGTGTCATTGATTTCGGAGGAAGTTGGGATTCCCATTTGCCACTAGTGGAATTCGCTTACAACAATAGTCACCACTCTAGTATCGAAATGGCCCCATTTGAGGCCTTGTATGGTCGGAAATGTAGGACATCGACTTGCTAGTTAGAAGCGGGTGAGAAGTAATTCGTCGGACCGAAAGTGGTTCAAGAAACAGGAGACAAGGTAAAGACGTTCCGGGAACGGTTAAAGGTGGCCCAGGACCGGCAGAAGAGCTATGCGGATAAGAAAAGAAGACCAGTGGAATTTCAAGTGGGTGACCAGGTGATGTTGAAATTGTCGCCTTGGAAGGGGATCATTAGATTTGGAAAACGGGAAAAGCTTAGCCCTCATTTTCTCAGACCTTTCCCTATTATTGAACGTGTGGGACTCCAAGCCTACAAGATGGAACTACCACCCGAGATAAGTGGGATCCATCCTACGTTTCACGTGTGTTACCTACGAAAATGCTTGGTGGAGGAAGAGAGCGTCATTCCATTATCCAAAATCCGAGTAGAAAACGACTGATGTGTGGAAGAACCGAAAAACATCTTAGAGAGGGAGATGAGTAAACTTCGCCACAAAGAAGTGGTAACGGTCAAGGTTAAGTGAAAGCACCATCGTGGAACGAACGTGGCGTGGGAGGTCGATGAGGATAGGATTGTAACACCCCAAAATTTAGGAAGGTAGTCTAGTTGTGCTCAAGTGGGGAGCTTTATCTTATTGTTAATTATATGATTAAACCATTCTAGATGTTAATTGATGAACCCCGTTTACCCTCGGGTTGGAACAATTTCTTTTTTAGGCTCGGTACGTGGCCGACGATTATGCCAATGTCATAGTCGTAGAGGGCATTATCACTGGGAGTACCCCAGTCTCGGTACATTTTCCGCTAGTATTCCCGACGATAGTGCTCGAGTCATATTCGTCATGGCATTGTCGCGTCAGCTTAGAGGCTCACGGTACATATGAGGCGACTATGCCTCGAGATAGTGACAATGTCACTATCTCATGGGCAATGTCGCCGACGCTGAATTGGGTATTAAATGCCCAACCCGACTTTCCTAGGCTCATAACTCCATTTCATTCTTGTTGGTCGACTTCTTATTGGTCTAAGGAGGTAAGTTTCTACCCTAGCTATCTCTCTTCTTAAATGCTTGGTGAGTTTGACCTAAGTTCATTTATGATGATAATTTAGGGTTTCCATTTGCTTATTCTAAGGGATCTTCAAGTCATCTCTCAAAGTTCCACCTACTCCTCTTCTTTCTAGGGTTTTAGGTTTTATCAAACCTACAAGGTGAGTCCATCTTATTTCCCCAAGTCTTACACATGCCTAACCAATATTATTTTGATGTTCTAAACTTTCTCTAATATATGTGTATGTTTAATGATTCTTGACCTAACTTATACCCTTTGTGGATTTTAGGGTTTCTAATACTTTTATGAGAATTGTTGGGCTATTTATAAAAAGAGGTTACAAAAGAAATAGTGGATACACTTGTTTGTGGGATGAATATGAGTATCATTCTTCGTGCACTTTTATGCTAACTTTGGGTTGATAATATGTAACACCCGTAATTTCAGAATTTATCCTCGATGGTAATACGAGAGTCGTTTGACTCTTGGGACGTAAAGGTATCGGGAAATCAGGTAAGTTTTACAATGGAACCTTCGGGAATCGAATCAGGCACGAAAAACGCGAGAAAACAGGATTTTGGAATGTCGCGGGTTGGTGCGTGACCCTGGGCCATGGCCCAAACCGCACAACTCACTAGATTTGAGTTTTGGGAAGCAGACAACTTGCCCCGCGACTTGCAAGGCCGTAGGAACCCATCTGAGTGTTTTAAACACGATTTTTGGAACCAAACTTCATTTTCTCATAACTTCTTCCTCCCAAATCCGATTTGAGTGATTCTTAAACCTAGAGTCTCGTCTTTTGGAGATTTTAAGGTAGATAAAGAAGTGGATTAAAGATATTGGGTGGATTCAAGGGTTTACGATCAAGGTAATCTACCCCTCTTTCCATCTAAAAGTTAGGGTTTGGTATTCTTCATCTTGTTTTGTATCCTTAGGGTTTGGTATAACTTTGTGAATGTTTGTGGTAAGGGATCTCTAGAAATCTTGGAGCTAGTGAAAAGATCCAAGATCTCCTCTTCAAAAGAACTCAAGTTTGTGGGTAAAACCTAGATTTAGTCTAAATCTAGCAAGGTGACTTCTAGTTGCTTTGAAAAACTATATACATGTCAAAATGCACATATTTTGGGTTGTAAAAGTATATCCATGAGTTTACCTCATTTTGATAAGTTTTGTGAACATTTGTACACTACATATATTTGAGTTATAAATCTTTGAAAATGGGTCACAATATTTTATGAGGTGTTTGAGTCACCAAAAAGGGGATTTTGATCTACCATATATGTTTCTTGAATATTTAAGAAAGTTGGGTATTGTGTTGTTTGGGTCCCAAATATGGGAAGATTTGGAGTACAAATTATTTTAAATGGAATTATAGTGTGAGTTGGGGAGTTTTAAGAACGATCATGGAAATATGGTCATTTTGGGGCTTTACTCAACCTACAGGTTTATGTTTGAAAAAATTTGAGTCCTTTGATTTTAAAAGTATGAGTTGTTGGAACGGATACCTTTTAACTTGGGAATGTTTGATAAAGTTGTACATCTGCTTACGTAGCCATATTGGCTCTATTTGAGTATCAAATGTTTTATGACGCCTTACGGCTTGATTTGTACACTAACGAGTTTTGGGACGTTGTCCGGTGTAAATGGCTCCTTATGGAGTGTTTTATGGAAATACAAATATTATACAAATGTTGGTTATTACATGTTTTGGATGCGTTAGTTCATTCATACGGAGTCATGTAATGTTTAGACGGTAATGCGATGGATCCATAGGCATATGAGTCGTTATGTTCATCATGGAGTTTTGATGTCCATGTTTGAGTCTAGTGAGTAGTCCCCAAGTCATGTTGTTATGTAAGCTTGAGGTGGTGCTCATGGAGAGCCGTATACGGAGCTAAGTCTTGCGGTGGTGCCCATGGTGAGCCAGATACGGGGACTTGTGACTTTGTGGTAAGACTCATCTAGAGGCCGTGTAGACGCTAGGATCATTTGGGTATCTTGTGGTGGTAGCTCAGAGGAGCCGGATACGGGGATCCATGGTCTATGCGAAACTCGAGAACGTTGATAAGTGGCTTAACTTTGTGTGCCCTCCACATTCGATGGAATCGGGTCTCCCCCGTCACCGAAAGGTGTTATTTTTGGGTATTCCCTTACCCATGCATTCGGTGTTGAAACGTACCATATTAGTTACACAAAGGGTCTTTTGGTGAAATACCGTGTGGGTGCGTTTTGGGGAAATTTGGACGTCAAATGATTATTTAAAATGGGTGTTTGGAAATTAGAAGTAACTTGATTTGCAAATAAAGCCTCTTTATAATAAGTATTTCTAGAATGGCCTTATTCAGAGTAAAATGTTCGTTTTAAATGTTTTATGATTTGTATGATGAAAACTGTTTTAACTCACTAGGCGTTAAGCCTAACACTTTTTCTTTTTCGACATGTATATCAAGTCTTAGATGGATCTGAGTGGCGAGTGGAACTTGGTAGAAGTTCCGGTAGGAGGGCTTTAGTCACGTCATCCGGTTTGGTGAAGATAGAAGCTTTGGTGGTTTTAGTAACACCCAACTAATTTTGTCCCCGTTTGTGGGACTAGATAGTTCCGTTAGAACTCTAATACGTTGTTGAAGTGATTCTTCCTTGTAACTTTAGATATTTGATGTTTCAATGCTATGTATTTTAGAGTTTTTGGAAGTTTTAAATTGTCTGCTATTTTCGAATTTTAAGGGAGTTACCGATATATGTTTGAAACCATGATAGACAAACAATTCAAACATGATGCTTTTCAAAGTCATGTATCAAGGCATTGTTTGGCCACCATAAGCTAGCTTAAAATATTATTTCTCTCTTTAAAAATTTAATTTCAAAATTCTCTATTAGGGAGAATGTATTAAAATTATTTCTCTATTTGTAATAATTTTTTAGGAGTTCTCCAGATTTGGAAAATCTTACGCTCTCTCATATTTTCTCCATTTTGGAGAACTCGTTGGCAGTGGCGGAAGGATGTGGGAACAAATAGGGGCCAGGGCCCTGCGTTTTTTTCTCCCTAGATGTAGAGCTGATCACATCTGCATGTGTAAAAAAATTTGATTTGGGCCCCCCCACTTATTGAGTCCAGGTCCAATCTATTAATAATTAACGAGTCCAGTGTCGGTGTCTTGAGTTTAGTCCAAAGAGAAAGTCCAAAGTCAAAACCCTAAAAAATTATTGGAAAGGAAACTCAAATTGAATCGCTCACGACTCATCCCAAATAATCCCCAATCGCTTATCGCCTACTATCTGCTATCGGCTCTCGCAGTATCGCTTATCATCGCTCATCTCCAGACTCCGGTGATTGGTTCTCCGTTTCTCAGGTAGTCCATAGTCGGTCCACTAGTCGAGTTTCACTGGATTTCGGTTGTAGATTGGGTTTTCCAGTGACTGGTTCTCCGTTCAGCCTGCCCTTCGGTTGAGTCCAGGTCCAACCAACCTGGTTTTTCGGTGACTGGTTGAGGTTGAGTCCAGCTGTGCAGGTCCAACCTTCAGGTTCAGGTAATTTTTTTCACCCCTATTCCCCCAAATTCATTGGATTTGGAATTTGGTTCAAAATTCATTTTCAATTTACTCTTTGGTTTCTCTGTTTTGGGATAAGTTTTATGAAATTATGATCATTGATCAGTTTCATTGTTTATTTTGAGTTTAATTTGAGGCGGGGCTAAAGGCTTTTCCTCCGAATACAAAAGAAATCCTAATGAATTTAAGTTCATCTTCATCAAATAATCTTCCAATAGTCCCTAAATCACAGGTCTTTCTTTCATTTTATTCAGGTTTTAATTTTAAAGTGTCATTGCTCATAATCTCATAGTCTCATTACTTGTTTGAATTTGAAATTGTTTGATTAACTAGGTTTAACTTTATTTGAAATTGTTTGATTAATTGATTAGTTCAACTTTATTTGAAATTGTTTGATTACTTGGTTAGTTAGGTTTGAAATTGTTTGAATTAGTTAGGTACTTAGGTTTGAAATTGTTTAATTAGTTAGGTTTGAAATTGTTTGATTACTTCCCATTGTTCACTTGTCTGAATTTTTGATAGAACATAGACATTAGACATTTAACTTCATCTTTTATCATATAATCCTCCAACAACCTCTAAACATGGATGGACCTATTGCAACCCTATTATTTTAGAAGTGCAACCGTAATCAACCCAAAAAACAAAAAAACACAACTATTGAAATCAACCAAAAAAACCCGAAAAGAACTCTAACTAAAAAAACCAAAAAAGTCTCTCGAAAATGATGAAAAAACCCTTAAAAATCATTGAAATCAAGCAAAAAAAACTTTAAAAAATCTCTCAAGACGGTGGAGTCGGGCTAAAAGCACATTGGGCGATATTAAACACCGGTAAAAGATGACACATCGATAAAAACCATATGGAGTCCGGCCCCTGCGGTTGGAAGGCTTGTGTTCCACCCCTGCTCGTTGGAGCAAAAAAAACACGTCCAAAATCTCCATCGTGAAGGAATAATTTTGAGGGAATTGGATTTCGTGAAAGAATTTATAATATTTGGTGGGTTTGGTTTTTAGGATTTCAAAAGGAATTGAATTTCATTATTTATAAATAATTAAGTTACTATTTTTTATTACAAAACAAATATTTTTAGTATATTTAAAATATTATTACATACAAATCCTACGAAATCTACCAACTATCTCTTATGTCCCGTTTGGTTTGCGGGAATGAAATGGATTTGGAAGGATTTGGATTCAAATCCATTCTAATCTTGTGTTTGGATTGTGGGATTGGATTGTGTTGACTGGATTTTAAATCCATTGACCAATTTAAAATCCAACGTCTGGTGGATTTGGAAATCCGTTGGATTGGGCCAGGATTTCAAATCCAAATCCCATGGATTCCTTCGTCTAAATCAAATCTGATCGATAAGAAACACGCTTCCTTCTGAATCCCTAATTTCGATTGTGCTTGCTTCCTTCTAAACCGGCGACCCTTTTCTCCAGTCAATCAGTCGACGAACGATCACGCTCATCCTCCAGATCGATTTCCTCTCCATACTTCGATTTCTTTCATCTCAAAGATCAGGTAAGTTTTCTGTAAAAAAAAGCTTGCGATTGTGCTTCTATTTTTGTATTGCGATTGTGCTTCCATTTTGTGTATTGCGATTTGTGCTTCGATTTCTTTCATTTATTTTGAAACAAAGCAAAGTGAAGCTTTATTTATAAAAGCAAGTGATGGTGACACTATGCCAGGATCTTAAAAAAAAAGCAAGATACAACATTATTTATAAAAGAGAGACAGATTATCCAGTAGGAATAATTTGGTGTTTTTGGAAAAGGTGAGAGAGATATGGAAGAAAAGAAAAAAGAAAACTGTGCTGTGTGTGAAGGATGCTGGGGAAGAAATCCCAAACCCCCAAATTCTTTTTTTTATTGTAGTAATGATGAGACTAAATCCATCCTACCATAATTGAGACCCCATTTTGTAATTTTCCCTCAAATGGTTAACATCCACAACTAATACAGGTATATGTTTCTTTCACCTTCAATTGGTTTAAGTATATATAAGTTCAATTGGGTTGTTGATACAGTGATTTAAAAAAAATTGTACCCTTCAGATTAATTCGAATGGCTTTTAAAAGGTTAAGTGGAGCTGTTCACAAAATGAACAGCCCAATAAATTTGATCCGTTGGAGAAACATAATTTGATAACTTCTCACGCTTCTCACCGTTAAAAATACACACATCTTCTACAAAAAGGGCATGCCATCATCTTCTTGAGCATGTGGGTGGTGCTTATATTCAAACTCAGACCACCTACTCGTTTCATATATAAACACATTTATCTGCAACACCCACATCCATAGCCTCAATTTGATTATATATTTCATATATAAACACATTTACCGTACATCCTAAACACATTTATTTGCAATTTTTTAATGGAATTTGATGGTTTGTGAATCTTTTGCCTTAAATTTATATGAACTTGTTAATCTTTTTAGATGGGATTTTAGTATTATGTGAAAAAGATTAAGAAAGCATAGACTTTTTTGTGGGTTTTTTTATTTTTAGATGGGATTTTAGTATTATGTGAAAAAGATTAAGAAAGCATAGACTTTTTTTGTGTAAATTGCTCTTTACATTGACTTTAGTACTATGCTTCTCTGTTTTTGTTTTTTTGTTACATTTGTGTTCAGTTTTGATGTTCTCTTAATCAGCGAAAGAAAATTATGCGTCTAATTTTCGGTAAATGGCTCTTAATATTATTATTTTTTCCCTTTTAAAATACAACTGGTTTGCTTATACATGAGTGAATCAAAAACCAAAGAAACCATTTTACTTTTGTGAACATTTTGGGTGTAAATCTTGTTTGCATAATATGTTTGTTTGATGTTTAATTGTTCATGAAGATGCTTGTTGGTTCAATGTGGATTTAGGTTAATTTGGGATTCTTGCCTTTTAAAGTTAAAAGTTGGTGAATGATTTTTGTAGGTATATTTGTGGCTTTATCAATCGACTTCACTCCTCTTCAGGCGACTTCAATCTTCTTCGTTTGATTTCAAGTTCAATCATCCGGATCGTCGACTGTAAGCAGCACAAAATCAATCTTCTTCGTTTGATTTCAAGTTCAATCGGTAAGATTTCCCCACTTTCCTTCTCCACATTACTGATTTCAGTGATGGATTTCTGTGTTTTATCATATTTAGTGATGTGGGTTTATTTGAATTCGATCAAATTGTATCCCTAAATTATATGTGTGTATGTATGCTTATTTAACAATTTAATATATATATATATATATATATATATATATATATATATATATATATATATAACAATTCAAGTAATTGGACAGGAAATGGACCGAGTTAGTTTAACAAGACGTTTACGTAGGCAAAGGAGACAAGAGTGGTTGGAATGGTTTAACACAGTTGTCGTTGTTGTTATATTTTTTGTTGTGTCTCTTTGGATGTTCATGATCAAAAGACAAAGGGATAAACCACAAATTGGATACTTTTCGTCGATTGTTAATCGGTCCTCAATATTGCATAGGTATGTTTATGAGAGTGACACTATGTCTATATCGCAAATTAGGATGACTCGAATGTGTTTCAAAAAGTTGTGTGACATGCTTGAAACATACGAAGGGTTAAGAACAACTAGGTTTATTAATGTTGAAGAACAAGTGGCCATGTTTCTTCATGTTATTGCTCACAATGTTAAGAATCGAGTTATGATATGTCGTTTTCATCGTTGGGAGAAACAATTAGTAGAGTTGTTGCTCGAGTTTGCAATGCCATAATAAGGTTACATCCACGATTGCTTAAGAAACCGGAACCTGTTCCAAATAACTCTACCGATCAAAGATGGAAATGGTTTAAGGTATTTCCACTTTTTTTTTAAATTTACTTATTCGTGAATAAGTTTACTTTTTTATGAAAATATAATAATCCTTTTTTCTTGGTTCTAGAATTGTCTAGGAGCTTTAGATGGAACCTACATAAAGTGTTTAGTTCCACTCGAAGACAAACCTAGATATAGAACAAGAAAGAATGATATTGCGACAAACGTTCTAGGGGTGTGCTCACAAGATATGCAATTTATATATGTGTTACCGGGATGGGAGGGGTCAGCTGCAGATGGCAGAGTTCTTCGAGATGCTCTTCTTAGGCCTCATGGATTAAAAGTTTCAAGACCTGGTATAGCTTTTCATAGTTTACTATATATTAATAAGTATAAGTCTTGATGGCTCGTTGACTTAATTTATTATTAGGTTATTACTTGGTTGATGCTGGATACACAAATGGAGAGGGTTTCTTAGCTCCTTATAGGGGTCAAAGATACCATTTAAATGATTGGCGTGATGGACACCAACCAACCACTCCTAAAGAACTTTTCAATATGAAGCATTCATCTGCGAGAAATGTTATTGAACGATGTTTCGGTATGTTAAAGGCAAGGTGGGGAATTTTAAGAGATAACTCGTATTATCCTATTGATTTAAAAGTTAGGATCATGGCATGTTGTCTCCTCCACAATTTTATAATGCAAGAAATGCCGATAGATCCATTTGACAATGAAGATGAAGTGGATGAGGGAACCGGAGACCTTGGAGTTGAAGACGGGGATAATATAAATGTTGTTGGTACTTAAAATGAGTGGACTGCATTTAGAGATAATTTAGCACAATCTATGTTTGCTTATTGGAATGCTACCGATTGATAATATGTATGATTCAAATGTTTGTTTAACTCATACTTCAAATGTTTATTTATAATAGAAATTATGGAGTTTGGACGTCGCTATATATTGTTGTAGTTGAAATGATTTATTTATGTTTATAGATATGGCGAGCCAAAACAGAAACTATCGAGTTTGGACGAATCATGAAGAAGCAAAACTTGTTGAGGCTTTAGTTGCCATGGTGAATACGGGATCGTTTAAAGCCGATAATGGCTTTAAATCGGGTTATTTAACATATCTAGAAAATGCGTTAAAAGACTCGTTGCCGACCTCCAACATTTTAGGGAGACCACACATTTTAGGGAGACTCGTTCCTTGAAATCCAATCCATTCCATTCCAATCCCGCAAACCAAACGCGCCCTTAGGGATTTCAAAATCATATGTTTGTGGTATTTCATGGAAATCCCAGGATTTCAAATCCATGAAATTTTTCATACCAAACAAAGGATTGGAATGGAATTCAATTCCAAATCCCATCCATTCCTGCAAACCAGACGGAACCTTTGGGGGCGTTTGGTTCGCAGAATGAAATTTGATGGAATTGAAATCCATCGGAGAAATTTGACTTTGAATGAATTGGAATGGAATTTGATGGAATTTGACTACGCGTTTGGTTAGTAGGAATTCAATTCTTTCACTTAAGCCAAGGACTGATGAATTCCTTAAACTGTGGAATTCAGTGGAATTGGAAGGATTCCATCGTTTTCATTCCGTTAATCAAACATGAACTTGGAATTTGGTCAATGGAATTGGTCATTTCAATTACTTCAAATTCCTTTCAATTTCATGAACCAAACAACACCTTATAGATATGTCAATGACTGATTTAGAATCAAATTGTAATAACTTGAAAGAAAAATAATGTTTTAGTAAAGTACAAGAATTAGAGGGAGCTATAAGGTAAGTCTACATTTTTTATGGGCCAATTAAGACAACTTCTAAAGTAAAAGGGCCAAAACTAAATCGTTCAGTTCTTCCACATTTGCGATTTGCCCTTCAAAGAAAGAATCTGTCGTTCTCCTCCGTCTCCTCCTTCTCCAACGCCATCTTTTCCCACTCCGATCTCCTCTCACGGTGGTTGCTGTCCGACGATCTGCTTTCACGGCGGTCGTCGCCGTCGATCTCCTCCTTCTCTCCATGTATATAATATCTTTGCTCTGTCTTTGACTACCCTCCACGGCGGCGCAAGAGACGAGTTTCATTCTGTTTCTGAACTCCGGTGGCATTATAGTCTTATTTTGAACCGAATACTCAATTTAGAATTCTCTGCACTCGAACCTGCATATTCTTCTCCAAGAGGCGCGTAGCGTAGCAAAAAAACGATGCTAGGTCTTTCGTACGGAGAGCTTTTCCTAATCCTCGGAGCCACGGCAGCTGTCATCGGTACAAAAAATCTCTCTATTCTTTTTTCCAGTGATGTTGTGATAGGTTTCATGAAATAAAAGTGCACATTTTCAAGCTAATTTGTAGTGAGAATTGTATTTTGACTTGAACTTTTTATCGTCCTAGTTTTTTCATACATATTCGATTTTCATATTGCAAGTATGAGTTACTTGTTGATCTTCATTTGTATTAGTTTGATTTTTGTTTCTGTATTTCAAAATCATTGATCCTCACTAGGCCCCAAAGATCTCCCACGCATAGCACGAGTCGCCGGGAGGCTAGCTGGCCGGTCAATTGGATATGTTCAAATGGCCCGTGGACAGTTCGACAATGTCATGCAGCAGTCTCAGGCTAAACAGGTTTTTCTACAACCTTAAACTCCCTCATTCCTTTAAAGGAATCAATGGAGTATCTGTTAACTTCAAAACTGGCGTGCCTTTTTGACATTTTTGTAAGAACATTGCATATTGACACTGTTGGTGATAGATTAGTAAAAACGTTCATATCAATTTGTTAATTGGCAAAGTACTAGGTTCATCATAAAATTCTGATATATATATATATATATATAGGGGAGGGATCTTTTACAAACCACCCTTATATTGCAAATTTTGCACACCTAAAATAACCAATCAAATGAAACCACCTCTCTCTCTCTCTATATATATATATATATACCAAGAATCATGCTGTCTTTTCTGGTTGAAGCATTTTGTTTTGATAGTTCATGTTCATTGAAGTACAAGTTCAACCTCTTGTTCCTCATCATTTCCATACCGAACTATATTTAACCCTAACACCGTATCTCTCATTATTGTCCGTTTCTAATAGTTTTTTTTTTCTTCTTTTCTTTCTATTTCAGGTGCACAAGGAACTTCAAGATGCTCTTGCTCAAATGGATGCCATACGTCATGAAATGCGAACAATTTCCTTCATGAATCCTGGTCCATTAACCAGGACGCTAATGGAAAATGTTGGCCAGACTCCAGAGACAAGAGGTTTCATCATCTAAGCTCCTTTTTTGTAGAACAGCTTTTGGATATCCATGTTTGTCATTGTCTCCGATATGATATACTTCTTTCGAAATTTAGGGAACACTGATCTTGAAAAACTGAGTGATGATAACCTGACAACCGCAACCTCTAAGGTCTAAAGCTTAAAACTCTGATCCATGAACAAGATTTGTAGTGAAAAATTGTTGATGATTTTGATTTTTTGCACAGGTTTATAGTACAACTGCCTCAGCCGTATTGCCATCATCGGATATGCACACACAAGCTACTGCTTATGCAAGGTTGGCTGAGTCTGCAGCTATGCGTACTGAACCTACAAGTAATAAAGTTATCAGTGAGCTTACTGATGAATCTGGTCTTACAGTTCTTCCTGTATCGGCTGAAGACACAGGATTGTTGCCCATTCGCAAGGGTGATTATGATTCTATTTCTTTCCAACTGTGACCACTTAAATTGTTTTTGCATACAACAAAGTAGTATATGAATGAACATGCAATAATAATTCATGTTTAAATTGTCAATGCCAGCTGATGCAAAGGGGTCTGACATCATGCTAGAGTCGATTCTGGAGGCAGATGTAGCAAGGAATGCAAAGGATTTTTTTGCGCAGCCCCAAAATGTTAATATCAAGTGAATAGAAAAGAAGGCAGGTTTCACTTCCAGCCATTATCATGCAAATTTTTATTCGTTCTATCTTCTTTTTTTGTTAGATATTCTTCTTTAAAACTTAGTACAATGTCGTTAAACTGGGAAGGGGATAGGGCTTGCTATTAGCATCATTCCAAAATATCGATAACACTTTTTTTTTTGCCTACAGAATTCCCCTTAGATACTTGTGGATAATTGGACACTTGTATTAGGCTAAAGTTATATGGAGGTCAAAAATTTAAGGGAACTTAACTTGTGGCCATTTCCAATATGTTTTGCTTGAAGTGTACCTTGTTTTACATGGAAAGGGTTGTTCCTAGTTTCTAAGGTCAGTTTCAAAGGAGTTCACCTTAGTTAGAAATGTGTGAAATGAGGCTATTCATGTGCTGGAGGCATTTCATATCTTTATGGTTTCTATCGCGATTATATTAGGCTTGACTACAGAAACAAGACTCTTTTGTTTAGATATCACTTGGTACACATAAATGATTGGACTGGACAAAACATGAAAATTTGTTTGTCTGGTGTTCGGTACGACTAGGGCTAGTAGGGCTGGACTAGACAAATTGACCCTGTCCCATCTCCCATGTCATGTCAAACGTGGGACAATAATGAGTTTTTGTCATGTCCTATCCCACACCAAACATGGGACATTGCGTTTTGATCTGTCCTTGTTCAAAGTACCAAACACAGCCTATAGGGAATAAGAGTCATAACCAACATTGTTTATGGCCGAATACTTGTTGAAACTACTTTGGCCTTGTCTTTTTGAAATTAGTGATATTTTATTGTTAATCACCAAAAAAATTTAGGTTTTTACAAAATAGCCACCTGGTTCGCAAAATGGCTTGTGAACTCCACCACGTGGATTTTGCGAGTTGCACTTTTTCAGCTTATCTGTACGATTCCCGAATATTGTTTTGATCTCTTTCATCTTCAATCACAATTTCTTTTTCAGACGTTGTTAACTCCTCTTCACCCTTTTCCTCTTGGAAGCATGTCTTTTGGGGGAAAGCAATATCACCTACAAACCCAGGTATGATGATAATCAACGTTCTAAATGGCGTGAGACGTGGTGTGGCGGTAAGGCCAAACCTTAAGTCTTAGGAGCTAAAGGCGAAGCCATGACGTTTTCAAGGCGTGACTTATGGCGTCATTTTTCTAATTCTTATATAATATTATATATAGAAACATATGTTTTGTAGTGTTTGTCAATGAGTCATTAGTAATAAACAAGTTAAATTATGGTATATATTTAAAAAATTGCAAATAAGACATTGAAAACGTAAAGAAAAATCAAATATTGCAATACAAAATTGTGCATTAGGCCATGGCGTGCCATGGGCTTAACGTAGCGTGAGACACAAGCGTTGGTGCCATGGTGCATCATGGCGGCTGTGCGGCGAGTTTTTTAGAACAGTGATGATAATGCATAGGAAATTGACTCAAATAGCCAATTTGAATTCATTTTATAGTCACCTTTTGAAGCAAATTCCTAAAACGGCCAGAATTTACGCAAATGACACTTTTTTATGAATTAAAAAAAGAAGAAAAAAATTGGTTTAAAAAAAAGAAACATATATTTTTAATATATATGTTAATATGATAAGCATGTAAAATGAAAAAAAAAAAGTAAGGTATATAAAGGAAATTAAATAACTAATTATAAGGGTATAAGGTGCAACTAAATAACTATTTTTAAACCATATTTTCTTTCTTTCTTTTTTTAATTAGAAAAATGTGGTTTACTATTTGCATAAATCCGACTATTTTGGAAATTTGCTTAGTGGATTGAGTTGGATGGATTGGCTATTTCAGTCAATTTCCGTAAATGCACCAAATAAATTCCTTCAAATATTTTTGTGGTAAAAGAAACCCTCCGGAGCAGAAATGGTCATATCGAGAGTAATAATTTTGTAGCAATTTGTATTTCAAGCGATAAACGTTGTATGTTGTTTGGATTTAACGGGATCGTATGGACCCATGTCATGCATACGAGACGAACTCCCTTTATATGTTAAATGAATGAACTCTCTTCGTATAATTTCTTTCACGTGTGAAAATCGAACCATTTTGTAAAATTTTAAGGTATTGATTTAGGGGTTGTTTACCTAATGATCCGACAAGTGCTTATTGGTAAGGGTTAATGTTTTAACTTAGGGGCCGTTTACCAAAATGCTTACCGGATAAGAGATTACCAGCAAGGGCATTACCCTCACTTACCTTATCGTATAACATTCTAGACCATCAAATTGATTGTTGGTAAGCGTCTTACCCGGTAAACGCTTACCGGGTAAGAGTCATTTTTCACTTACCGGGTAAGACTCTAGGTTTTTGTTATGTCTTTTACCGGGTAAGATTCTACGTAGTTTCCATGCTCAATAGGTAAGGACCGTAAAGTAAGTAATAGCGGTAAGCGCTTACTCGGGTAAGTATTTAGTAAACGACCCCTTAATTTATCAGGTAAGATTTTAGTCCATTAAAACGGTATCGTATGCAACAATTTATCCGGTGAGCACTTACCAGGTACGAGTCGAAACTCACTTATCGGGTTAAACTCTCGGTCTTTGTCATCACTCTTACCGAGTAAGATTCTTAATCTTTGTCATGTTCATCTGATAAGGTAAAGCGACCCGGTGAACACTTACTGAGTAAGCTTTTAGGGTAGAAAATTGATGTACCGTGAAGGCTTGTTTAGGGTACCCTTTTTTATGCTTGAAGTACAAGTATGTCCTATTGGTTTTGGGAGTTAACACAGGGGCCGTTCACTAAAGAAATTGGGTTAGTGTTGATCAGTGAGACACTTTTTGAGCGACAAGGAAGGGCCGTTTACTGAAAGTTTACTAGGTAAGCATTTATCTTTCTGGGTGTGCATGGCAAGGACGGAGACTCTTACTCGGTAAGTGAAGGAGAAGACTTTCACCAGTTTAGCTTTCACCGGATAAAAGACTCTTACTAACAATCCATTTTGATAGCCGAGAATGTTACCTGCTAAGGTAAGTGAGGATGATGGCTCTTGTTAGTAAATGTTTGTTAAACGACCTTAAGATTCTCTACTTTTACGTTTTACCGGGTTAGCAACACTTGTAATCAAAAGATGTTGGTAAACAACGTTATTTCTTATTGGTAAGAAATAAACATTTATGGAATTTGAGAATCATGGTAGGAGTCATGTCTATTAAAAATGGGTGATTTAAGAAAATGACCTTAAATGAGTTTTTAATTAAATGCGTGAGGTTTATACTCATCAGAAGGTCATGGATTTAATTAAAATCTCATTTAAGGTTATATACCTAAAAATCTCGATTATAAAAATAGTGTCTCAAACAAACATAAATAAACAACATTCTTGTAAAAAAAAATTTAAAACTAGTGTGCGACCCGCACGATACGCAGTAGTAGTATTTTTTAAGGAGTACTTGATTTCGTATTCTTTAATCAATCTATTTCTCTTCCATGTTTGTTATTTAAATATTTATTTCTTTGATTGGAAAATTAAATGTTGCATTGAGAATTAAAAACATATAATAAAAGGGGCAAATGATGAGTTTGGGGGTTAAAGCAATTACACAACTAATCTTTTATTCTATTTTTGTATATCAAATATATGGATTGATCGTAATAAATATTCATTTATATATTGATGATACATAATTAAAAAAAGATGAAAGGTTTTGGAGTTAACGAAAAGATAAAAAAAAAAAAAATAATGGTGTTGTACATAAATAAAAATATTAATTTATAATTATTGTTACCTTATACTTTAACAAATAAAATTATTTGTAATCGATGATTAAGTTATTGATATAAAAGTAAATAAAAATACATGTTTAATTAATAATATCAAAGTTAATAAAAGTAAAAGTTATATTTCATTAGTTTTTACAAGAAAAAAGTTAGATTCATATAACTCAAGTCTTAATTTATAATCATTCTTAACTTACCAATAATTTTTTGATTATGTTAAGAAAAGAAAAAAAAAATTAAATTTAAATGTATGTTTGAATATACTAATAATAATAAAGTAAATAAAAATAAAACGAATATATTTGTTAATTATTATCTAAAAATATAAATTAAATAATATAAATCTGTATTTTATAATCTATTTTATCTTACCAATAATTTTTTGGTTATGTCAAAAAGAAAAAAAAAATTAAAATATATGTTTTAATAATAATAAATTAGTAAATAAAAATAAAACTAATATATTAATTAATTGTTATTAAAAATTGTAAGATAAATAATGTTAGTTATTTTTAAAAAATGTATGTAATAATTGTTAAGTAAAAAAGAAATTGAAAATGTAGTAAACTAAAAATGTGATTTATTTAATTAAAAATAAATCAAAATTATAACGAAATAAATAAACAGAAATGGAGGTTTCTCATTGATTTGATTGATCTTTCTTTATATATACTAATATTAATGTTCAACATCGAGCATTGCGAGATTGTCAAAATCATGTTGAAAAAATGTATAAGTTATTTTTATTTATTGTTTTTATAAATTTAGACCATGTTGCAAAACATTATACAATATCCTTAATGATGAAATTGAGTGTCGATGAACATTATTGTTCTTAATTTAGCATATAAAGATTGATTATAAGCCTATTTAATTAATAGTATTATAAAGTATATTAAAATGAAATTAAAATTATATGTTATATGATTGTCACACACACACACACACACACACACACACACACACACACACACACACACACACACACACACATATATATATATATATATATATATATATATATATATATATATATATATATATATATATAGGCTAAGGTTCAAATGCAACCCTTTTTAATGGTGCAACCCCATGCAACCCACCTATCTACCACTCATTTTGTTTTCACTTTTTTAAAAGGTTACGTTTCTTTTGCAACTCAAACAACTTGTACAAACTATGCAAACCAATCTTAGCCGTTCATCAAGTCTAATGAATATATGATTTTATTATATTTCCTAATTTAAAATCATGATTATAATGAATAAACTTAACATTTCCTAATTTAAAATCATGATTATAATGAATAAACTTAACATTTTTCATATATATCACAATCATTATTAATGAATCATAATCATTATCCATAAATATATCTATTGTTTCATAATATAGTGGTTTGCATAATTTGTACAAATTGCTTGGGTTGCAAAAGAAATGCACCATATATATATATATATATATATATATATATATATATATATATATATATAGACTTAAGTTCGCGTGAGACCAAACAGTTTCCGTGAGACCGGTGAGACCAAACTTTAAAGTATGAAACTTCACACCAAAAAACTGTGAATGTAAAAAAAATCGAACTTTTCAGAGGGAAAACACCGTAAATGTTACGTTCACGGTGTTTTTCGCTGTGAATGTTCGTTTTTTTTACCTTCACAGCGTCTTCACTGTGAAGGTTCGGATATACCTTCACAATCTTTTATCTGTGAAGGTTTGATTTTTTTAAACTTGGTTTAGGTTTTTTACCTTCATAGTGTAATTACATTATGAAGGTTCGAATGTTTTTTACCTTCACAGTGTTTCGGTGTGAAGTTTCATATTTTAAGGGTTGGTCTCACGTGAACCTGACCCTATATATATATATATATATATGAAATTGGTTTTTTCCAATATGAATAAAATATTATATTAACAAATAAGATATTTATTATTTAATATTTAAAAATATTCAAAAAACATAAATAAATTACTTTACTAATGAATAAGAGTATTATTATTTAATATTTAGAAATATTAAAAAAATTAAAGAGCAAATGAAAGGTTTGCTCATTTATTAACATTTTTTATTAAGAATTAATTCAAAAATATGAGAAAAAAGATAAATAAGATCCTAACCTCTAGAAGATGTCACCTCATCAAGCATTGATTTTACTTTAATATATATATATATATATATATATATATATATAGATTGAAATTAATTCAAAAATATGAGAAAAAAAATAAATAAGATCCTAACCTCTAGAAGATGTCACCTCATCAATCATGGGTTTTACTTTAATATAGATATGTAGATTTGCATAGATGAATGAGCATAAAAATAAATTAGGGGGTGTTTGTTTGAGGTGTATATTAAACAATAATTAATGAGAATGAAGATAAAAGACAATGGTTTTATATAATATAATAGGTTTATTCTCCATAAACACAAATTTCATTACTGGTTGAACTATAGAGTAAAGATTCTTTACCATTTTCATTCAGTGTCATTTTTCATTCTCATTTTCATTTCTCAACCTGTAACACCCCGAATTTCGTTTGGCCGTTTTGCGAAGATGAATAAGGTAAAGGAAGTTTCTGTGCCGTGCGCCCTCCTTCAGAGAAAACGCACGGGTCGTGCGTATGAAACAGTGGCGAAGGCAGTGGACTTGCGCACGGGTCGTGCGCATTTCCTTCTTTGAGAGCGCACGGACAGTCTGCTTTTTGAGGCTAGCTTAAATATCTAGATTGAGAGATATTTTCTTAATATCTCAAAATCTCAGTTCTCTCTCTCTCTCTCTCTTCCTTTTTCTCTCTTTTCTTCTTTCGATCTTCAAAGTCTCGTTTGGTTGCTAGTTTTCGGTGTTTCTAGCAAGGGGTCGGTATTTTAAGCTTCACCTCTATGTCGTGACCGTTATCTGGTTTTCCGGGTTTTATTCTAAAAACCTACCGGTGAGTTCCTACTACCATTTTACAAACTTTATACATGTCAAAAGTCTTATTTGTGAAATCCGAAGTATTTCTACAGTATGATTTCATGTTCTCTACATTTTGATATAAATGAAGTTTTTGGTGATTTTCGGGGTTCCCGATCAGTTTTGACTAAAATGACTGGTTTCGCCTTATTAAAGTAAAATGATGTTTTACTTGCACATTATGTGGATATGTGAAAATAATGTTTAAGAACTCATTTTAATGATTTTCATTCTTACCAGAAGTTGAACTGGAAATGACATTTGTTTATAAAATGTGTTTATACCATATGTTTATTTATGGTTGGTCACATATGTTGTTGTGACGAGTCTGTACCATTACTAGTGGATCCCTAGGTTTTGAGTCGACTGTATTATTGGGATGTCATATTCCCCATTTTGTAGCTATGGATGCATATGATCCTCGGGGGCAACTTGGTACGGTTATGTGAGGCCGGATACTAGCCATGGTTCATAATGATCCTAGTGAAGGAGTATACATTGGTTTTGCTTGGGGCTAGATCTCACGTTGTAGCACGGACTTATGTGTTCGTATCCTCGGATTCCAATTGTTTAGCTCATAACTCGGATTTTGGCTTACTTAGTGTTACGCCACAATCCTTGGTAAAATGTTTTATCATTGGTCATTTGATAACATGCTTATAACGAAAAAGCCCGGTTGTGGCAAAGGTTTAAATTGTAAAATTTAACCTCTTTGGAAACATTATCTTTTGATGTAAATGTTTATATCTTTTGAGCTTTATAAACTGTATGTTCTCACCAGGCTTTAAGTCTGACACTTTTTCTCAAATGATGTGTATAACAGGTTTCCCTTAGCGGTGGGTTGTCGGGGTTTTGGAGAGACGGGTTTAGTCTCGAGGCATTTTGAGATGGCTAGTATTGTATCTGGGCATTTGTTAAGTCCCATTCTTTTGATGAATTATGGATTGTCAACTGATGTAATCTTGATATAGGTGTCTAGATTAGTTTGTTGATGAACCATATATCTGTTCATGTTTTGTAAAGTCTCAAGGACTGATCCCTTTATGGGAGGTTTATATCAATACGAATGTCATGTTGCCAGGTTTTCCAGGTTTTAATTTACTCTGATTTTTAGGGCGTTACACAACCCGAACTAAACATGCCTTTAATTGATTTCTTCAGCGTTCCTGTATCACCATTTAATTACAATTAGGAGTTTCAACATCCTAAATGTTAATGTACATATGTGTATTAGGCCCAAGCCCGTTAGCCCATATAGTCTGTGTATATAATTCTCTTGTATCTTCTAGTTTAGGTTAAGCCACTATTTTACTTTCATCATATTGTACTTTTCTCTCAATCAATATATCGAAGTCATCAAGCCTTCAGCATAATCATCGTCTCTTTCAATTATCATCATCATATTCTAACATGGTATCAGAGTTGTAGGTTTGCTTTCTTCCTCTCTCTCATCGTCACCATCGTTCTCTCGCCGTCACCGTCGACAACCGAAAACCCAGCCACCGACAACCGCCTATAAACCCTAGCCGTTGCCGCCCTCTATGTCTCTCGTCGCCTTCGAATCGTACGGGAACAAGTCGACAATCATCGCCGCCCTCTCTGTCTCTCGTCGCCTTCGAATCGCACGGGCCACCCTCTCTGTCTTTCGTCGCCTTCAAAACCCTAGCCGCAGAACCGGAAGAACTCCGGTCGCAAACTCCATACCGGTTGCACCACTCTACTGGTTGCACCCCATACCGGTTCATACCGGTCGGTCCATATACCGGGTGCATATACCGGTCGCATATACCGGTCACATATATCGGTCCATACCGATCGCATCCTACCGGTCGATAACACCATACCGGTCAATACCGGTCGATCACACCCTACCGGTTCATACCGGTCGCACACTACCACCGGTCCATATCAGTCGCTCACCCTACCGGTCGATACTACCGGTCGCATCCTACCGGTCGATTCTACCGGTCGCACACCATGGCTGCCAATCTCGCTACTGATAGTGTCCTCTACACTTCCCACCCCAAGTCCAAGGGTAAATGGACCAACAACAACCATCCCAAATATGTGGGAAAGACGAACACATCTGAGTGTGCTTTTTGCCATTCTACTGCTCATCTTCTTCTTGATTGTCCTATTCGCAAGTGCCGTCGGTGTGGCATCACTCATCCTCGCCATTATGAGTCTGATTGCCCTAAGAAATCAAAGAACACTGGTCCTCAGAACCGGACTCATGCTGTTGCTGGATCTATTGTTACTGATAACACCGCTTCAGGCTCCTCACCTGACCTCATGGAACAGATGCGTCGCAATCAGGAACTCATGGAGCAGATCATATCTGGTGCTATGGGTATGAATTCTCAACACTTAACTGCATCAGGTAACTCATGGCTTTTTGACTCTGGGTGTTGCAATCATATGACACCCTGCACTGATGGTTTTGTTTCTAAGAAACCACCTCAACATTTTACGTCAGTACGAACTGCTGACAACACTGGCCTACTGGTATCCTTTAGTGGAAATGTCTCCACTCCTCATATTCAATTACTGGGTGTTCTTAATGTTCCGAAACTATCTCTAAGCTTAGTTTCAGTTGCGCAACTTTTAGAATCTAACCTGATCATTTTATTTCATTCTTCTGGTTGTATTGTACAGGATCCAAAGACCAAGCAGATCCTTGGACTCGGCCGTAAGGTTGGACGGATGTTTGAAGTGGTCTATCTTCGTCTGCCGTTACCATCTTCAAATCTTGTTGCCCCCGTTTCCAGCTCTTCTTCCTTTGAATTGTGGCATGCCCGGCTAGGTCGCTTATCTCTAGCCAGAATAAAATCATTAGTTAATTCAGGGGTGTTAGGAAATTGTGTGTCCACTGACAATATTTCTTGTTTATCATGCAAACTTGGAAAACATCATGCTTTATCCTTTGAAACAAATGAGTTTGATTCTACTTCTGCTTTTGATCTTATTCATTCTGATGTATGGGGACCAGCACCACATCCATCAATGGGGGGTGCTCGATATTTTGTTATTTTTGTTGATGACCATACACGTTTCACATGGATATATCTCATGAAACATCGTTCGGAGCTACCTAAAATTTATATTATGTTTGCTCGGATGATTCACACTCAATTTTCAAAATCTATAAAGATTCTTAGAGCTGATAATGCTATGGAATACAAAGAGTCCTCTCTTCTCTCCTTTCTTCAATCTCAGGGGACTCTCTCTCAGTACTCCTGTCCCGGCACATCTCCTCAAAATGGTCGTGCCGAACGCAAACACCGTCATATACTTGATACAGTTCGCACTCTTCTCATTTCTGCTAAATGTCCGGAATGGTTTTGGGGGGAAGCTGCTTTCACTGCAGTTTATACTATCAATCGTCATCCTACTCCTCTTCTTAAACATAAGTCTCCTTACGAGGCTCTTTATGACATCCTCCCTGCCTATGAACTCCTAAAAGTTTGGGGTAGTGCCTGTTTTGTTCAGTTACAACCCCATAAACATACCAAACTTGAACCTCGCTCCAGACTTTGCTGCTTCCTTGGATATGGTATTGAGCACAAAGGCTATCGCTGCTGGGATCCTATCTCCCAGCGTCTTCGTATATCGCGTCATGTTACCTTCTAGGAACATGTTCCTTTTTCCTCTATATTCAAGTTTCGTGAGTCTCCCACTTTCACCACTCCGTTCTTCACTAATGCTTCCGTCTCATTGGACTCACTCCAATCTGACATCATATTGCCTCCACCTGTTGTTCCACCACAGTCTGAATCTGTCTCTCCTTCAGAGTCTCCTGCCCCTACACAGCATGCCTCTTCTAGTTTTCCTGATCAACATCAATCATCTGCTCCATCCACACAACCAACATCTGAGGTGCCTGCTGAGTCTTTGGCTCCTGGAACGTCTCAATCTCAGAATGTTAGACGATCAGATCAGGTAAGACAAGTTCCTTCTCATCTCCGTGATTATCATGTTTATGCTACTCTGCTGTCAAATCACGAACCTACTTCCTACAAGGAAGCCTCCTCTAACCCTGATTGGCAGAAAGCTATGGATGAGGAACTTCAGGCTCTTGACAAAGCTCAGACATGGGAATCTGTCCCTCTTCCTCCGGGCAAGTCACCGATTAGCTCCAAATGGGTGTTTAAAATCAAGAAAAAATCTGATGGGTCTATTGATCGGTACAAAGCTCGCCTTGTGGCCAAGGGCTTCAATCAAGAGTATGGTATTGATTATGAGGAGACATTTGCACCTGTTGCTAGAGTCACTTCTGTTCGCAGTCTTCTAGCCATTGCAACTACTAAACAATGACCTCTTTTTCAGATGGATGTTAAGAATGCCTTCTTGAATGGTGACTTATCTGAGGAAGTCTACATGACACCTCCTCCGGGCGTTCGACTTCCACAAGGTCATGTTTTTCGACTTCAGAAGGCTCTTTATGAACTCAAGCAAGCTCCGCGAGCTTGGTTTGAGAAGTTCAGTTCCACCGTTATCTCTCTGGGTTTCGCACCCAGCAACTACGATTCAGGACTGTTTACTCGGACCACTAAGGCTGGCACAATCTTACTTCTGTTATATATGGATGATATGATTATTACTGGAAGTGACTCTACTGGCATAACTCATCTCAAGACATCTCTCAGCTCCTGTTTTGAGATGAAGGATCTTGGTTCTTTACATTATTTTCTTGGTCTTGAGGTGATCTCAGATCCGTCGGGAATTTATCTTTGTCAAGCCAAATACACCTCCGATCTCTTGACAAAAGCTGGGCTTACTGACAACAAAACTGCATCCACTCCTCTTGAGCACAACCTTCATCTGGCTCCGAATGCTGGACCTCCTCTGCGTGATCCTCCTCTGTATCGACAGTTAGTGGGGTCACTTGTCTACCTGACAGTGACTCGACCTGACATTTCCTATGTTGTCCATACAGTCAGTCAGTTCATGTCCGCACCCTGTTCAGATCATTATGCTATTGTCCTTCGCATTCTTCGATATTTAATGGGGACCATGTTTCACGGTCTTCATTTTTCATCCGCATCCTTATTGACTTTGTGAGGATTTTCTGATGTTGATTGGGACAGTGACATTACGGACCGTCGCTCTACTACTGGCTACTGTTTCTTTCTTGGAGACTCTCTCATCTCTTGGAGGAGCAAGAAACAATCTCTGACAGCTCGATCCAGTACTAAAGCTGAGTATCGAGCACTAGCTGACACGGCTCAAGAACTTGTGTGGTTACGCTGGCTACTCTCTGACATGGGGGCACCTCAACATTCTCCAACCCCTTTATGGTGCGACAACAATAGTGCTCTTCAGATTGCTCACAATGACGTTTTTCACGAGCGAACGAAGCATATTGAAATTGACTGTCACTTTGTTCGTCAACACGTGACTCGTCAGACTATTCAGCTTCTTCCTATTTCAACTATTGATCAACCGGCCGACATTTTCACTAAAGCTCATCTACCAGGACGGTTTCGTGATCTAGTTTCCAAACTCCATCCGACTCATTCTTCTCCCGATTGAGTTTGAGGGGGGATGTTAATGTACATATGTGTATTAGGCCTAAGCCCGTGGGCCCATATAGCCTGTGTATATATTTCTCTTGTATCTTCTAGTTTAGGTTAAGCCGCTATTTTACTTTCATCATATTGTACTTTTCTCTCAATCAATATATCGAAGTCATCAAGCCTTCAACATAATCATCGTCTCTTTCAATTATCATCATCATATTCTAACACTAAAAGAAATCTCAATTAAACACAATCATTGGTTTTCATGTCTTCTAACTATTTTTTGCTAAACATGTTTCAATGGGGGAATATTTATATACCCACCGATAATAGATTTTCATTTTCTAAAATCGAACATTATGATTGGAATTATATAAAAAACTAATTGGGCCGAATGACACAAAACATTTTTTGAGTCGACTCACCGAGTTAGAATATGAGTTACAATTTTAGACTGAACTGGATTAGTTTAACTTGTATAACCAAACAAATTATCTCTATCCCAAGTTGTATATGTGTATCACCCCAAAAACAGGGTAACAAAATTCTAAACAAAAGCTAGGAATATGGTATTTAATATCAAAGTACAAGCTTCATCCAAAAAGGGAATAAAATACGCCGGTTAATTACATATGTAAATAAATGGGGTTGAGAATAATAACCTCTTAATATAATCCCTCAAAGAACTATATTACATTCGGGTGTCAACTAAACCACTAAAAGATGAATCATTACTTGGCGTCCGAAAAAATGCTTCCCAAATACTCTCTAAGCGGCCGATCAAACCTCTTTAGTAACCTTGCCACTATAACTTGAGATACATGTTGACAAGAAACAAGTGTTAGACCAAAAAAAGCCAAGTGTGCTTGAACAAATATAAATGATCATAAATGGTGAAATAATAACAATTTATAAATCAAGAGAAATATTAAATATTGGTCACAAGCCTATGAATACCCATTCTTTGGAAACAACGGGGAAGACCCGTATCCATTGAGAGTGGTGGGAACACAAAATTATATCTCTTATCCAATGCTGTCGTGTGACTCTTCTAGACATAGTGTCCAAGTGCCCAACGACCTCTAGGAAGTTTCACCTCAAGATTCACACACTTAGTACATACATCCAAGGTAGCATCTTAAGCATAGTGGTTCTTAGTGCCTATCCTTACGGATAACACCTAAAGATTCAACACTCCCAGTGTCTACTTGAAGAGTTCCTCCAAACAAAGGAATAACCATCTATTCTCAATAGTGATGTAATACCCCATGACTCATAATAATGGTCTCTAAATGATCCATAGTGTTCTATCAAAATTCAAAATAGTTGAGACTAACCGTTTACAAAATGCTTACCCGGTAAGTGCTTACCGGGGAATTTACCATAGCGAATGAACATGACAAGAGGATAGGATCTTACCCGGTAAGAGCGAGGATAAGGATGAAGAGTCTTACCCGGTAAGAAAGAGCGACAACTCTTACTCGGGTAAGCGCTTACCGGGTAAATTGTTGTATAAGATACCATCATGATGATAAAAATCTTACCCGGTAAAACAAGTTAATGTGTCGAGTTTTATTGGTAAGCGCTTACCGGGTAAGCATTTGGGTAAACGAACCCTAAGCTTCATTCATATCCCCAAATTAAGTCACATAATTCCATAAATACGCCAAACATGGTCTCACATAGTTTTATGCCAACTTTCATACTATTTCATCACAATAAGGACTCACAAAGAAATGAAGATATATCATAATCATATATTTAATATTACTCCAATAATCATTTAAATATTTTCCAGTTATGACCATGAGACCAAATCTTTACTTAACAAAGATATTTGGTAGGAAACTCAAGAAAATTGTATAAGTAAACATATTAGATATGTATCTAGTTTTTACAAATTATTTTAAATCCACTTGCTAGGTTTTTGGAATAAACCTAGAAAACTTGGCAAACCCTAGAATGAAGATGAGACTTCAAGGCTTTGACCCACCACTTGCTCCTTCAATCAAGATGATAATGGATGCTTGAAACTCTCCCAAAATCTGCCCTAGGAAGTAATCCAACGAAATCATTGAGGAGATATAAGGGTTTAAGAGGTAGGTGAAAAGCAGAAAAATGTAGTAAATGAGGGAAAGGAGGAAAGGCGCTCGACTTTACGCCGTTAGGAGAACCGCACGACCTTGGTGCGACTTAAGTCACCCGCCTCCAAGAGTCCCCGCGCACACACCCCATGACACCACTGTGCACGTGACCCACTCATCCCTTGGGCGGGTTTCATGTGGTTAAAGTCGCACCGCAAGTGGCATTAGCCACTGCCTCCTCACTCCAAGGCTCGAAACAACAGAAGCTAATGCGCCTTTTGGCGCGGGTTTAGTCTACGGGAAATGCGCCCTGACCACTCAAATGGTCTTTTCTCGACTGTTGACCTTTCAAACTCCCTCGAACCAACCCGAGGTCATTTTAAACATTGATAGAGCTTTAAATACTTAGTTTAAAGGTGAAAACTTAAAAGATTTCTAATTTCCAAAATAAAAAACTTCTGAGAAATACATGTCTTACAATATGATCATAATGTCTATACCAAATAGCAAGTTTTATTGGATTCCCCATTTTATGATCATATGCAGGGTTGTTTGTTATGAACTTAATGAGTTTAACAGAATACACAGTTTATTTGATCAACTGTACATGACTATTTGGTAGTGACTTAATGACATAGAAATTGTCTTATTCAGTAAGCTTCTAGGGAAGGTTTTTATTTTATTTTATATTTTTTTGCAGAAAATCAAGTTTTTTTTTCCAAACGTGCTCCTCCCTGTTAAAAAACATGCTCATTTTATCTATGAGAAACCCTCCAAAACAAAACTTTCCCAAGCTATACAGACGGATTAATCTATACAGACAATTTTATCCATACAAGAATTAATGGTAACCCAACAAAACAGCCTCACAATCATATTTGGATAAACATGTTTTATTGATCATATGTTTATCCAAAAATAACAAGTTTTATTGATGATAATATATGTCCTACGTTTTATTGATCATGTGTCGAGAAATAACAAGTTTTATGAATCTTAATGTAACGCCCCCATTCCAAAGGAAGGGAGGTTACACCAAACATGACAAACGGTTATATAAAACTCCCAACATAAAGAGTCTCCAATAACGAAATAATACTATCCAAACAATAATTCTAAAGCTTCCAATACTCAACAAACCAAACATAAACCTTTACCAAAAAGCTAGTCTAAAAACAAATAAAATAACTAAATAATGTCTAAAAATTGCCATAAATCGCTCGTAACCTTTTTCGATCAAAACCCTTATATGCTCTTCTCACGAATCCTTAGCAACCCCCCCTGACCACCTGCCGTGAGAAAGAAAAAGAAAACACGGCTGAGTCAAACGCCCAGTGAACGGATATATAATAACAACGAACAAAAATAATACCACAATGAAATAACTGATTTCAAGATATTAGGCATAACGAATTCAAAGTTTTAGCAAAAACTGAATTTACAACTTTAACGGATAACATGCGATGGAACAAAATCTTTAAGAACCAACAATATCATAATAAAATAGATAACATATGATGGGTTGAATCGAGCTAAAAAACAAAACGCATACACTTGCATATCTACCGACGTGACAAGTGTCAGACATATAGCCACACAGGCCCGTACGCTGGACTGCAGATCCACACGTACTAATGTGAGATACGGTGTTGGGCACTACACCGACACTCACCCTACAACAAATAACATATGCTAGGGTCGACCCATACGCCTCCTAAATCAAATCTCCGTCACACCAAAGATAGCTCTCACAAGAGCACAAAAGAGAAGACGTCGTGGTCTGATCACACCGCCACGGTTAGTGTCACGCCATCGGTGCCACAATGACGTGCCTATGGTACCCCCATAGGTGGTTAGTTGCTCGACTTACCCGAAGTAAATCGTCACAACACATGTGACGACATATATTCTCAAATATAAGTGAAACGTATCAAAATCGAATGAATAGTCCAACATACGAATGCCAATTGTGAGATGAGTAGCATTAAAAAAGGCTCGAATCAGATAGATCACAATCAATCACAAATGTCTACGAATGTACATTTAGAGACATAACCATAATAAAATGCTAATGAACAATTGATGTGATGCTTTAAAGGAAACACATATTTTTACCAATTTGAACAATGTAAATAACAAGTTTAGGACAATACGCTTTTACAATAAAATATGACGTAAAACGTCACAAGTGAATAAACGATGGGTAACGGACGAATTGAACGATCGTGAGTAAATCAAGGTAAGTTACGGAAACAAGTTAAAGAAAGTTTAATGAATCAAATCTTTATATAAGTGAACAAATCAAATAGTCAAATACAATTAGGAATCCGTACCTTAAAACTTCACCCAAACCTTATCAATTTACCAGTCGTCTACTCCTTTAATCCCAACCTAAAAATACCCAAAAACTTGATATTAATCCTACTTAACGACCTCCAAAACGCAGCAGCAAAACACGCTAAGATCGACTAATAAACAGCCAAAATATAACAACAATTCACGGCTAAAAATGACTAATAAACGACTAAAACGCAGCAGCAAAAATCGACTAAAACCAACCAATAAATAGCCAAAATGCAGCAGCAAAAATACGGCTAAAACGACTAATAAATGGCTAAAAAGACAGCAGCGAAATCGACTAATAAATCACCCAAAAATGCAGCAACGATTTCGACTAAAAATGCACTAAAACGCAGCAGCTAAAATTTACCAAAAACGACTAAAAATGGTTAAAAACGCAGCAACAATTTCACTAAAAATAGAGTCGTTTTGGTCCATTTTTCCGGCAATTCGCACCTCTCTTACGCAATCACGCAACGACAACTATAACTACGAATCATAAAGAATTTTAGGACTATTTCCGAGATGGAAACGAGCAGAATTTTGGGGTTCCAATGACGATTTTAACGTATCCACTGCTACCATTGATTTATTTAACCGAATCGGTGACTTTCGAGCCACCGAAACAACTCCGTTTCTACCCCAAACGATCTCAAAATGCAGTCCCAAACAAATAAATGAAAATATACAGGTTCGAGCTTATCAATGGGACTTACCTCAAGACGACGATGATAACGGAACCTTGTTTGCCTTCGTCACCGATTCCTCTCCTCCGTTGCCAATTGATTTCTCTCTAACCGTTGAGGTTTTTTTTTCTCTACTGATTGAAACAAGGTGAAAAGGGTTTAGGGTAAAAAAAAATGGGGGTCGATTAAACAAAGGCTCATCCAATTCTAAATTGGAAACTTAATATGGGTTATGCAATTTTAACCCTCAAAAATGATCTAAATCCAAATTCAACCCACCAAAAGTCATTCATTTACTTTTTTTTCTCTCTCTCTAAGCCATACGTACACCCATAATTATCCCTTAAAAATTCTTCTTTTTTTTCCCACCTTGTATATATACATATAAGATATATATATCTATAAATATATAGCACATATATGGAGGTATTATACTTAAGGTCTATCCCAAATATCACATGATCAATAACAAAGATTTTATTGAAGTAAAAAACAAATTTTATAGATCATAAATTTTTAACATTTTTACTTTCATGGTTATCAACTATGATCTATAAGGAGTTGATAGTACATGTAAAATTCTTTCTTCTTTTTGTAAGTGTGAGTGTTACTGCCACCTTGTGCGCAGGGACAAACCCAGGCGGATGGCTACTCTGAAACGTGCCACTGTATTGTTCCTCCGTTGTAAGTTAAAAAAAATAGGTTTGTAAAAGATGAAAACATATTGTTTTGGAAATTGCAACCGTATTATATGGTTCTATCGCATGGAAAAATTTCTGGGTCCATCCCTATTTGTGCGCACCTCCACTAGTTTCAAGAGATTCTAGAGAACACCGAGATGCATCAGATCAATCCCCGTATCAAGCACGATTAATGGGTGGGTTTGAGATTTAAAAGTGACAAGGGTCCAGATCCCTTCTCACCTTAACTCTTCTTCTCACACGATCCTTCGTCTTGCCCCTTATATATATATATATATATATAGAGAGAGAGAGAGAGAGAGAGTCTTATTCTTTTGTTAACCAAATCATTTGTCCTAACCTTGTTAACCAAATATTAGTCAATCAAATTGCATCTTTTTTTTGTAGAAGTAGACGCCCCATATTGATTGATAGACTGTTTTGCGCCCTACGACTAGTAGTGTGATCACTCCCTTTCGAGTAGGATTAACACTCACTCAACAATAGCAGGGGTAAAATTGGTATTTCATTTGAATTTTAACATTCCTATTTTCTTTCCTTATTTTTCTCATATATATTTATGGTAGTTATTATATATATTTTTTTGTAATTATCTTTTTGTCAATAATTTATTTAAAATTTGAAGAAGATATCGTATGAATATACGTTTGATTTTTGTCAATAATTTATGTCAAACTTGAAGAATATATCATAAACTTTAAGAATCATGAACAGATTTTAGGCACCATAAGAGGGGATGGGAGGGAAAAGAGTACTATTGTGTTGGGATATAACGCATTCCGGAAGGATTCATGGCGGTGGAGCAAATCAAACAGTCATTTGTTGCCTATTGGAGAAGGGTTGATGTTGATCAGAATTGCCAGGAAATCTGAAAATGGTGGTGGTGGTGGTAAGAATACTCGTGATGGCGGCAACCATGGTGGAAGTAAAAAGAGCCATTGGGTTGTTAACTTGTTATAGATAACTGCACGGGTGAAGAGCAAGTTTTTAGAGTCAAATCAACAGACATGCGAGCTGTCAGAGCTTAATCTTATGACGTCTTGCAATTTTTATTCTTCAAGAGTCTTGTGCAAAAAATTAAAGACAATGTAAGGGTATGTTGAGCATATGTGCATATGGACATATGTGAATATATGTATACCAAGTGTTAGAATTGTGTAGTGTGCATATGTGCATGTATTAACATTTTCTGCATATATGAATATCGTATGCTCATAACGGATTCTGAAAAAATGTGAGTAATTCATAATATGTGCACTTGTCGTCATTGTGAGTTACTATGCCACAACAATTTTAACAGATCCAATTATGTTGCACATATGTGCACAACAGATCACAATGTGCATATGAACATATAAAATACCATTTATCTTTGATAGAAAGTCAAATTTACAACAATGTGCATATGTGTATATAAAATATGCTTAAAAAGATCGTTGATTTCTTTAAATTGCACAAAATTCGGGTTGCTTCAAATGTGGTACCCGTTACTATAGATAGAAACACTCTCCATGGTTAATGATTTGGGTGTTTTGACCCATTTATCCGTCTTCATGACTTATGCACACGGTCTCAAACATGTAGGATTAGCTAATGTTGAACATGGAAAACATTTTTTAATCTTAACCATTGATCTGATGCATCTACGGTTGTGGTTGGTTAACATGATTAATACAAATGAGTTAACTAACAAAAGAAGGGGACCCTATATATAGGGAGAGGTTCATTTGAGAAATGGTAAATATATGAGAAATAAAGAAGTAATCTTAGCCATTCATCTGGTCAACATTTGCGGCTTTGACCGCGAAGCACCGGATAATTCCTTGTGTGGTCTATAGAAGTTAGAGGGGTAATTTCGTAAAATACACGGGATGAGTTCATATATGAATCTGTATGAATCACAAAGATTCATATATGAATCTGTTAATTAGTTCAACTGATTCATATATGAATCTTTGTGATTCATACAGATTCATATATGAATCTTTGTGATTCATACAAATTCATATATGAATCTGTTAGTTAGTTCAACTGATTCATATATGAATCACAAAGGTTCATATATGAATCAGTTAAAAGAGTTCAGTTGTGAATTGCACTGGTTCATATATGAACATATAGTTCATATGTGAATTATACATGTTCATATATGAACACAACCCGTGTGTTTTGTAAAATTTACGAAATTGTTCTTCTATTTTTGGGATAACCACAACTTTTGACCAGTCAAAGCCGCAACTTTTGACCGGTCAAAGCCGCAATATTTGACTAGTCAAATCCGATCTTGACCATATGAATGACTATGATTACTTCTCTATTTCTCATATATTTACCATTTCTCAAATGAACCAAACACTATATATATATATATATAGATAGATAGATAGATAGATAGATAGATAGATAGATAGAAGGGGGGGTTATTATGCAACTCCTTTACATAATGCAACTCATGCAACCTCCCTATCTACAACTCTTTTTATTTTTAACATTTTTCATTTTTTTTAATTACATAAAATGAGTGATGGATACAGGGGTTGCATCATGTAAATGGGAGAGAGAAAAGATCCATGAAGAACGAAAAAAAAAAAAAGAGCTAAAGAACTTATCCAAGTTATTAGGTTGAGATAAAGGATGTGATTAAAAAGGTTCTCACAACCATCCTTTTTTAAATGAAAACTATATATCTCCACTATTTTAATCGAAAATCAATAAAATATAATCAAAAATTGAAGCAAAATAAATTACACCAAAAAACTTCTATTACTTTATTCTCTTTATTTTAATGTTCATATAAATATATTTTTTTCATTATTTTTTCATCCATATTAATATTATATATTTTCATCTATATATATAAAAATATAACTTTTTGAGAGAATATTTTTCTCTCTGTAAATAGGAAAACTCTTAAAAATACATATTGTTTCAAAGTGAAATATACAATTTTAAGATTACAATTTGAAAGCCCCTGAAATAGAAAGTAAGGGTGCAATTGGGTTGGTTGAGAGTTTGAAAGTGTTGAGTAATCTAACCCAATTACTTAGGTCTACAAATATTCATTCTTGCTCAACAAAAAAGAATTATGTATTAACACAACTTAATTAATCTTTAAGGTAGTGTTTGGTACGCAGACAAAATTGGACGGGACTGGACGGGACTGGACAAGACTGGACAGGACTGGACTGGACATGACAGGACTGGACAAGACAAATGGTTGTCTTGTGTTTGGTACGACTAGGACTGGATATGACAGGACTGAACAAGTTTCCCTAAAAGTTGTTTGATAATTTTATATGTCATATAATAGTTATAAATAACACAAATAAAGTATATCTTTAAATAATTTAATTAAAAAACATTATTAATTTTTTTACACAATTTTCATACATATAAATACATACAAAAACAATAGTAGAAAATTTGAATGAAGAATCTGAAATAATTGATGGTAGTTCGAAAAAATCTGATTCATATAAAAAAAACATAATAGTTGATTCAATTTGGAAGATCTTAATAAATTGGTGGATGCATAGTTGCAGCGACGAGTAAAGATAAAAGACGATGGGTGGCCGGTGAAAGACGATAGTTGTGAAGAAGGTGAAAGATAGTAATAGAGGTAGTGGTGGTGGAGGTGCACAGTGGTAATAGAGGTTATTGTAGTGGAGGAAGAGACGGAGGTTACCAACGATGGTTGGCGGTGAGCGTCGGTGACGGCGGCGACAATGGGTGGTGGTGATTGGTGGAGGTGGCGATGGGCGGTGGTTGTGGAGGTAGTGGAGGAAGTTGTTGTAGTAGTGAAGGAAGAGGTGGAAGTGGTCGACGATGGTTGGTGGTAGCTACCGGTGGTCGTCGATGGTGGTGGCGACAATAGGTGGTGGTGATCGGTGTTAGTGGTGGTGGTCGACGATGGTAATGGTGGTGGCGATGACCGATGGTTGTGGAGGTGGTGGAGGAGGTTGTTATGGTGGAGAAATAGGTAAAGGTGGCCAACGGTGGTTGGTGGTGGCTACTAGTTGTTCCATATTAGGATTATATATCAAATGGCGGTAAATCAGTGATTTTTAGTTTCTGTCTCATTACTGTCCCATGTTGTTCCACCTATTTTGGTGGAACAAGAAAATACCCCTTTTTGTCCCATCTTGTCCCACCATGTCCCATGTCGCGCCAAACATGGGACAGTTAACTTTTGTCCTGTCCCATGTCACGCTAAACATGGGACAGTGAATTTTTGTCCCACCCAGTCTGCAAACCAAACGCACCCTAACGGATAGAGTTGGATTGAACATATTTTTGAAAACAATAAAGTTATGTGTTGGTGGTTACTGGTTAGTACTAACCTCCAAAAATATTACAATATATCATCCATATTATCGAAAGAAAAAAACTCAAACAAAATATAAAAAAGTTTAATATTTATCAGTTAACAAAGATAGCTTTGGAACTTTTTGAGTTTAGTGTTGTTTCATATTTAATTTGTTCATGAAAAACAATCTCAAATTAATACATAAGCGGCAAATGAAAATGTTTACATTTCAAGAAATAATACTTACTCAAATCTATGCATAGTAATACATGAACAGAATACATGTTGCAGTAACCGATCATTTTTTACATACTAATAGGAGCAAAGAAAATCATCAATGTTATAGGTGCAAAAATCATTGCGACTATGAGGTCAGGTCCATTCCTGACATTTTATAGGCCTGTGCGAGTTATAAAAAAGGACCATCGATAAGTTATATGATTTTTTTTTCAATATATTGTTTTTATCATCAGAAATAATATTGAATTCAATAAGTACTAATAATTCATATAAGCCGTTTTTTCGAGTATTACTAGACGCAAAATCAATCAATAATTATTTATAAAATAATATTTATCTACCATATCAATTTTAAGTAGTATCGTGAATTCGTTTCACCGTCAAAAACATCATATGATATATCTTTAATATAGAGTTTGACATCATTTTAGATAACAATATTGACTATTCGAAGTAACACTCTATGTAAATCAATATAAATCAGTTGTGTTTCCATGTCACTTTTTTCGTCACCATAACTTTCAGGTTAAAACAAATTTTTTAGGGCTTGCATTAGGGGTGCTCACGGGTTGGGTTGATCGAGTTGAAGGCTTTTTAACAACTCAACTCAATATAGGCGGTTTGAAAATTTTACAACCCAACTCAACCCAATCAAAAGTACAACCCAACCCAACCCAACTCAAACCGTTCGGGTTGGTCGGGTTGTGTTTAAACAAGATGAAATCAAATTTAGAAATATAAACATAAAGGAAACATTTCTTTGAAATACAACCGAATGACCGATAATTCATGAGAGCATGTAAGTTCATCAAAAATATTACGATATTACATATAAAAATGTCTAAACCAAATGATAATATGTCAATCAACAACAATCGTTTTAGATGTCTCCAACCCCGATGCTTTCTTTCTTGGCCTTGAGGTTGGTCGTGCCATCATCAACCATTTGGTACAACTTATCCATACTTCTTAAATTTTAAATATATCACATTTAGTTAATTTTTTAGTTTGCACACACACACACACACACACACACACATATATATATATATATATATAGTGGTCTAATCAAATGAGAACTAGATAGTTTGTGATAACTGTGAGATCCAATATGAGTCACACATTTAGAATAATTAATATTAATTTTAAATAAATAGAAAATAATATTTTAGTAAATTTGTTTAATTCCTAAAATATAACCTAATTCCTAGATTTTCTTATTTCCTTTTACAAAAGGGTATCACAGTGTGTTATCACGTATTTTTTATGTTTACAAAAGGGTATTATAGTGTATTATCATGTATTTTCGGTTTTTACAAAGTGTATCACAGTGTGCATAACTTATTTTCGATGTTTTTTCGGTCTTTACAAAGTGTAACATGGTGTGCTATCACGTATTTTTAATGTTTTTTCGATGTTTACAAGGGTATCATAGTGTGCTATCATGTATTTTTGATATTTACACAATGTATCACACTATGCATCATGTATTTTCGATGTTTATAAAGTGTATCACAATGAGCATCATGTATTCGTCGGAATAATATTTGCTAGAGAGAGGAGAGAGAAGAGAAGAGAGAGGAGATCTCAAAAATACCTAAATTATTGATTTCCTAATTTATCTTATGATTTGTGGTTAAGATTGGATCTCACGGTTACCATAGATAACTGAGTTATTCCTTGAATGACCCCCTATATATATGTGTGTGTGTGTGTGTTTACATTTATTAAACATATATACAAAGGAGTTATATAGAGATGAATAATAGATTGAAAATATACGTAAATGAAGAGGGTACACAATAGTGTAATTGTCTAATTTACATATTAATAGAGACTTAATAATCATATTAAATCCACAAAATAAAAGTATCGGGTTCATCGGGTTGGGTTGGGTTCAAATAAAAGTAACCCGATATCAACCAAATACCTACGGTTTGAAGATTTTACAACTCGATTAGATATCGGGTTGATTCGGTTTGAGTTATTTTGCATTGGGTTGGGTTGATCGGGTTGGTCGGGTTGATCAGATTTTTAAGCACCCCTAGCTTGCATATCACTTGCAAAAGGACTAGTAAATCAAATTTTTGGTACCACATAGACATGACACTTGCAAATGTTGAAAACCCAATTGCAAGCCATGTCACCACCCAATTTTTATAAATAGATTAAATAAATTATTTTTTTATTAAAAATATATTCTATAAATAAATCAATATCAATATATTTTTTGATTAAATTAATTAATCTTGTTTAAAAAAGTTTATATATATATATATATATATATATATATATATAATATATTATTTATTAAATGAAATATAAATACATTATAGATATAAGTTGCATCGTTTCATATGGTTGGTAATTTTTTTTCAAAATATAGGAGTTTTCTTAATTAATAAAAAAAAATCTATTATATTCTAATATGAAAATAGAATGCATGTGGATGGAATAATCAAAATAATAAGTATGAGATGAATGATGGAGCATATATCAAGGTTTTTCTAGTCAAAGGTAGTTTTCGATTTTGGTACTTAATAAAAAACTTAGAAAAGCGATAAACAAATAATCAATAATATAAAATGAACAATCAATTAACTCATATTTATTTATCCAATGTAATTAATTAACACAAGATTGGGCTCTAAATATAATGCTAAACTCTTAACTTTTTTGAACCACTACTATATACATACTAAAAAAATTTGGGCCCCTATTTCTTTTTGGCCTAGGGTGTACGTCCAGCCCGCCCTTCCCCAAAATGGCCCTGTATGATGTAAATTAAAACCACGGTTCTAAATAACTCGTTATGACACGTTATGGCGTCAACGCTTGATTCGTCGCCACGTTAACCTCTGTGACTCCATTGTAAGACGTGGCTTGTATTGTAACGCGTTATGGACAAAACGACGCGCTATGGCGTGTTACGACTCATTATTTTGTAGGTGTAGGGTTGTTTTTAATATATAACTTAAGGTATATATGAATGATAATTATGTATGCGACCTAAGACTTAAATACACTCAAAAAGGAACTTAAACTAAAAACTATAAATAGGTACATACTTACTCTCATTCCCATACATGAAGAGTCGAACACGAATTCTTTGAAAATTGAATAAAAGTAGTGAGTAAATATTCAAGAAATTTAATCCGATTTTAGACTCTTGATATCATTTTTTATAAGCTCTATATATTTGGTATCAATGATTATTCTTTCTTTTTTATTTCTGTTACTTTATATAATTTAATTTGTTCTACGATATTGTTATTCAAAACACTAACACACACAAGTGTGTGTGTTTGTGACTCTGTGTGTAGGTCACATATTGGAAAGGTGAATTCTATCCATACCCCCTCCAATAGGGGGGGGGGTATGTGAGTGAGATAGGGGGGTATGGGGGTTTTGTGAGTGAGGAGGGGTAGGGATAGCAACACCCATTGGAAAACGTTGTGGCATCGCCGTAACTCGTATGGCTTGATGTTTGACCTCCCTTCCACACCACGCCTCACGTCATTTCGGACCTTGATTAAAACATAACATTTTATTTGTTAAATGTTTAGAATACTTTGTGCTAAATACTAAATTTTACGACAAAGAGGAGCTCATATGTAATTATGATATACTAATTTTGGTATGTCTCATCGGGTTTTGTTGGGCTCATTTGTGTCGAACTCTTTTCTGATCCAACCATATCAACCTGTAAAATCTAAAACCTAATTAGGTTAAGTTTTGGTTTACTTTGTCTTGGATTTATCGATTTATTTATTGGGTTGAGTTGAGTTGAGTTGAGTTGAGTTGGATAGTTGGCTCATTAGAATTTTGTGCAACCCCAATAGAAACTTTATAACTTATCATTTTAACAAATGTGTTTTAACATATGAACTTATTAGGCCATTTTTAGGAAATTAACGTGGTGAAAAATTAGTGTATCTCTAAAAGATTCTTTAAAATGAAGATTTTGGAAATTTTTGCTCCAACAATTTTCTAAAATTTCTCCAAAATAAAGAAAGTAGATATAAAATATAAAATTCTCCAAATTTGGATAACTCTCCAAAACTGATTGCTTACGAAAGAGAAAATGGTTTCTTATCCAATCTATCAACGAGAATCCTTAAAATTAAATATTTAACAGACATAAATAATATTTTATGAATTATATTCAATATTTTAATATTATGATTGATATTGTAACGTCCAAAATGGATAGACTATTAAAGATGAAAGTAAAAAGAAAATGAAAATTTTTACTTTGGATTCCCCTTTAGGAAAATCTGTTGGAGATACTCGTATATTTTGGTGGAGTGAGTTATAAATGTTTATATTTCTATATATATTTTATAATTATATGCAAAAAATTAGTGTCTTAGCATGTGATTCTTTGATATTTACATAAGGATTTGCCGTTACAATATCAAGTTATATAGTCTAACTACGTGTTTTCATATAGCTTTTGTCGTTACAACACAAAATTATACTATTTAGTTGTTTTCTTGTGTGTTTTGTGATGACCGGATTTTTCATTCTTAAGGCATTGGATTCTACCGTTTCACTACATGTTTTCTACAAAACTTTGTTGTTTTGAACTGAAATCTAATTAACATTGGTTCCTCGCAACTTTGTAACGCTTCCTTCTTGTCCTACCTCAAACCCGATGTTTGGGTCATGTGTCGACAACTAACCTAGCAAAACTGCATGCACCTCATGCTTGAGGTGACTACTATCAATATAGTTGGCAAACATATTTTTCCATGTGTACGACTTTTTGCAATCACAAATCGTACAAATTAGAGGTTGCAATATGAACAACCTCGTGAATGGTACTTATTGGTACCTATTTGATCATGAGGGTTAGGATGATCACCGACATGTTAATGACAAGGATGACAACGTTGTCGAGCAAAGTTTTTTAATAATGTTTGCAGGATCATTTTCCTCTCTACACTCTCATTCCTCTCTGCAAATCGAGAACCCAGAATTGATTGAAAAACAAATCGAGGAGAAAAGTTATACCTGTAAATCGAGAACCCATCATTTTCCTAATCTGTCGATTGAAGAACATGAAGAAGAAAATGGCTAGATAGTAAACAGGGGATGCTTTCGATGGAGAAAAGTTATACCTGCAGCCGAAGTTGCAGTAGAAGAATAGTTGGAGAAGAAGAAATCAGTGGCTGCTCTCCTTGAACAGTTGGAAACAAAGAACCTTTGATTGAGCATGGAGAGACACAGAGGCTAGGGTTTGTTTGATCTTGGAGGAATCAAAAAAGTTTTTTTTTTATGTATTGAACCGATTGAAAATTTCAGTCGATTGAAGAGTATTTCAGATGGATCAATATGAAGCAGATGTAGCGATGGGTTTTAATTTTGTTATAGGGTATTTTTGTCATTTTCAAAATATTGGATGGAATGGAATTCAATTCCATCACTTTTGTGAAGGAATGTCCAAATCCACGTTTGAAGGAATTCATGGAATTCAATTCCATTCAATGGGTAACCAAACATTATGATGGAATTTGGTCAATGGAATTGACCATTTCAATTCCATCAGATTTCGTCGGAATCCGGCGAACCAAACGCCCCCTAAAAACTAAATCAAATCTCAAATTAAAGATTAAAGAAAAAACTAAATCAAATCATAAAATATGAAATGCTTGCCATATTTCATCATTAATCCCATCATCTTTGATTGATTTGATGAAGATTTCATCAACATGGATTTTAAGTTCATTAGAGATAAAACAGTCACCACCAAGTGAATCAGGTCAAGATTCGGTGGGCAAAAGATGATACAACCGGTGTGAATGTTATGGTTGGAAAAGACAAGGACGGACCTAACATGGTGGTAATGGTGGCACGTGCCATCGTATTATTTCTCCGGAGAAGGGTAAAATTTTTTAGGTTCGTGAAAGGTGCAATTGTATTGTTTTGGAAGGTGCTACCGTATTATTTCGGAAACTTCAAGAAGGTGCAACCATACCTCGTAATCAACCAAAAAAACAAAAAAAGCCTCACGAAATCGACCAAAAAACTGAAAAGAACTCTTGAAATCAACCAAAAAAGTCGAAAAAATCCCTCGAAATTGATAAAAAAAAACCTAAAAATCCCACGAAATGGTGGAATTAGGCTAAAAACACATCAGTAAATATTGAATGTTAAAAAGATGAAGACATGCCGATAAAAACCTTGCTTTTTGTAATTATTTTTTGTTTATATTATATGGGGCCACCGTATGAAATTTTTTGGGTACGTCCCTGGGCAAAAATCATCGAGGCTGCTACAGTGGTGATGTGCCGGGGGGGGGGGGGGTTTGTCTAGTACAAGGGTGAAAATCATCGGAGGAAGAGAGAGGGGTGGGGCTATCAGATGGAGTTCAAAGATAGAGATCGAACTCCTCTGTTCGTGCCACTCGGGAAGATCTGATGTGGACTGAGTTCGTCGGGGGTAAATGAGGGAAGGAGAAGGGTGGAGCGCTCCATATATGGCCTGCGTGGGTTTCATCGGTGATGGAGGAGGAAGGGAGAGGTTCAATGCTCGAGATTTGTGGCCTATGAAGTAGCCGGAAGAGGTGGAGGGGATGATAGAAATCGATGGCAAGTTTGTGGCTGCCGTTGACATTTTGGCTAGCGAAAACGTATGTCGCCATCTTTTTCTTTTTCTCAAGCTCTGCTTTCGTGGTCATGAACGTGCTACATATAATTATATATTTATATATATAGATATATAGGGGACGTATCTTTTGCAAACCAGTCAGATTGTGCAAACTTTGTGAACCAATCTTAGCCGTTCATCAAGTCTAATGAATATATGATTTTATTATGTTTCCTAATTTAAAATCATGATTATAATGAATAAACTTAACATTTTCCATATATATCACAATCATTATTAATGAATCATAATCATTATCCATAAATATATCTATTGTTTCCTAAAATAGTAGTTTGCATAGTTTGTACAAATTGTTTGGTTTGCAAAAGAAACGCACCCTAGATATATAATTATGTAAATATAATATTAATATAATATTAAGGGCAAATTACATTTGTAGTCCCTATAACTTGCATATTTATCTATTTATTAAACAAAAATGACGTAAAAGTTAAAAAGCACTAAAATACCCTTGAGTTAACGGATTTTTTTAACGGCTGTTAGAGGAGGGATCAAATCCGGACGTTTTTGCATACCACGATCGCCAATCTATAATTTTGAAACTGCAAGGACGAAAAGTGTTACTTTCGAGAAACCACAGGGACCAAATTAAAATATATAGGGTGTGGTTCAAATGCAACCCATTTACATGGTGTAACCCCATGCAACCCTTCTATCCACCATATATTTTATGTAATTAAAAAAAAGGAAAAAAGTAAAAGTAAAATGTGTGATGGATAAAGGGGTTGCACCATGTAGAGGGGTTGCATAATAACCAACCCATATATATATATATATATATATATATAGGGGCTGGTTCAAACGAGAAGGTAATCAATTTGCGAGAAGGCGAGAAGGAATAAGAGCCACATAATTTATTAATTAAAAAATAACATAAATAAATTAATTTTTTAAAAATTAGGATAATTACAATTTTAATTGGATAAATCCTTAAAAATCTCATAATATCTTTTAAATTTATTTATTTTTTAATTTTAATAAATTCATAATTTTTTTTATCAAATTTATATTATTATTTTCTAGATAAAATCATAATTTTCATCAAATATCACAATTTTTTCTCTATTTTTTAGATTTACGTTTTGAATCACATGTGATTAACTTTGTTTAACATGTAATATATTATCATGTATCACATATGATCCCACTAGGTGGATTTTTGTAAATATCACATATGATAATATATGTCTGAATATAAATGACGCATAATCACATGTGATAATATTTATATCACAAAAAGATCTATAAATATAAATATACATAATCACATATGATTAACTAAAATATATACAATTATCACATGTGATAATATTTACATCACAAAAAGATCTATAAATAGAAGTATACATAATCACATATGATTAACTAAAATATATACAATTATCACATGTAATAATATGATATGTGATATGCATAAATATTCATATAATGATATCACGTGTGATATTTGGTTAAAATTGTGATTTTTTTTTTATTAAAAGTATATTTAGAAAAAAATTAATAAAAAATTTAAATTACAAAATAAATAAATCTAATAGATATAATGAGAACTTTAAGGATTTATCCAATTTAAAATGATAATTATTCTAATTTCTAAAACTCTTTTTTATTTTTTATTTATAGTTTTTTTAATTAATAAATTATGTGGCCCATATTCCTTCTCGCCTTCTTGTAAATTAGTTTGCTTTTCGCATGATCCTCCCTCTCTCTCTCTCTCTCTCTCTCTCTCTCTATATATATATATATATATATATATATATATATATATATATAGTGAGAGGTTCATTTGAGAAATGGTAAATATATGAGAAATAGAGAAGTAATCATAGTCATTTATCTCGTCAACATTTGCGGCTTTGACAATGACCGCGAAGCACCGGATAATTCCTTGTGTGGTCTATAGAAGGTAGAGGGGTAATTTCGTAAAATACACAAGATGAGTTCATATATGAATCTGTATGAATCACAAAGATTCATATATGAATATGTTAATTAGTCCAACTGATTCATATATGAATCTTTGTGATTCATACAGATTCATATATGAATCTTTGTGATTCATACAGATTCATATATAAATCACAAAGGTTCATATATGAATCTGTTAGTTAGTTCAACTGATTCATATATGAATCACAAAGATTCATATATGAATCAGTTAAAAGAGTTCAGTTGTGAATTGCACTGGTTCATATATGAACATATAGTTCATACGTGAATTATACATGTTCATATATGAACACAGCCCGTGTGTTTTGTAAAATTTACGAAATTGTTCTTCTATTTTTGGGATAGCCGCAACTTTTGACCGGTCAAAGTCGCAATATTTGACTAGTCAAATCCGATCTTGACCATATGAATGGCTAGGATTACTTCTCTATTTCTCATATATTTACCATTTCTCAAATGAACCAAATACTATATATATAGCAATGATCATTTGTTAACCAACAATTTGTTGTTAACTTTATGAACCATTTCCAACCAATAGAAATCCATTTTTGATTGTTGTTTTCTTTGTTTTAATATTTAATGCTAAAGGATAGAAAGGTCAATTATTAATTAGCAAATATTTAATTTATTTATTTTGGGGGTTACAAGAATAAAGCCTCCTTGATTCTAGCGTAGGTTATGATTTCAAAATTTTTTCCATTTTCAAACTAATGTTAAAATCATATGAACATTTACCGAATTAAACATATAAATATTATGTTACGTTTGTTGTTATTCTTTCTTTTTTGTTAACCTTTTACAGAATGATTTAGATGTAATGTAACGGTTTTTGAATGTTTGTTCAACAATGAACATATTTGTAGGTGTTCATGTATGTTCAACTAAGAAAAAGTTTATATTTATCAAAGAGGTGTTAGCCTAGTGGTAAGGCTCTGGGGGGATAATACATGGTATGCCTATCTACCAGGGTTTGAATCCTGGGGGATACACTTCGGCGATACCCAGACATTGGGTCGGCCTTCGGGTCGGTTCGGGTCCAGGTTTACGGTCATACCAGTCTATGGGTATGCGAGTTCGGTCTTGACCGGGCTTAGTCGTACCTGGGCGGGTCCAGTCGATTTGGGTTGGGACGGGTCGCCGCGGATTAGTTGGTGTTGCCCAATTGGATGCCCGGATACCGCGGGTGCATGTGTGTGTGGGCATAGCCCAAGTTGCCGTACAAAAAAAAAAGAAAAAGTTTATATTTAGATGTAATGTAATTGTTTTGAAGATGTGTTCAACAATGAACATATTTGTAGGTGTTCATGAATGTTCATCATTTGCATTTGAAACAATGGGAGATTTAATTTTCCATTGTTTAATTCCCCATTTGAAACAATGGGAGATTTAACTGTTTTGATTTGGATGTAATGTAACTCTTTTGAAAGTGTGTTCAACAATGAACATATATTTGTAGGTGTTCATGAATGTTCATCACGTGCATTTGAAACAATGGGAGATTTAAGTCTCCATTGTTCACTTCAGTTATGATTGTTGTTCAATGGAGCATTAATGAGACATTTAATAACATTTAAAACAATGGGGGATTTAATTCCCCAAATTACCCTTAACCACTGTTGTTCACTTGACCATTTAAGAAATAAAGTCTCTTTTATTAATTAGAAATTTACTTTTAATCTCAACCATTCAATGTTAAGATGAAGGGTTTAGATTAATTTACAAAGTTAACAACAAAACTATGGTTAACAAAAGAACTCAACCCTATATATATGCATATGCATGTAGAGCTCGATGACAACCACCGCCACCCCAAACAACTACACTTTCCATATCCAGCCAAACCTTTTTCTCCGACCAGATACAACTCAAAAGTAGAGGTGTGACCTCCTTCTCGATGACAACCACCGTTCCACCCCTTCTTTATGCAAACACCATTGTTCCAGCCCTCCCCCTTCATTGCTTTGATCATCGGTCCCCATTTACAGTCCCCTCCGTTAATCTAACTCTTTTCTCTGGTCATTTACACACAGTCCTCTCCGTTCATCACACACACACACAGACCCCTCACAGTCCCCTTCGTTCATCACACACACACACACACACACACACACACACACAGACACACACACACACACACATACCCTCATAGTCAAATGTTGAATACTTATATCTTTAATGTTTATCATCTAACATTGTTATATGTTGAATAATTTCAGGTAAATGCACTAAAAGAGAAGTTGGCGACCTATGAGAAGCGGCTAGATGAAGAATTGAAAGGTGAGCGAGGAGGACCTTGGAGGAGCAAATGGCGCATCAAGTGAAGTTGACCTCGCAGTTTGATGCATTCATAAGGCAGTGGCAGGGTGGAAACCCTCCTCCTCCCCGAATTAGTTTGTATTAATTTGGATATTGAATGTATTTGAATTTTGTTGTATTTGGATTTTCAATGAAAAATTGGGCGGGTTTTGTATACGAAATTGTGTATGTTTTAATTACTTTTATTTAAATAAAAAATAGTTTCCGGTGGATAATCCGTCGCTAAATCTCTTTAATTATTTTTGTTATTAATTAAAATTCGTCGGTGTGCCATCGGTGATCCATCGGTGATGTGTGTCGTCGGTGATTTGTCGATGATATGTTCCGTCGGTGCCTAACTTATGTATGTGTGTGTGTGTTTATGCTTTGAGTACAAAATTCGCATAATGTAAAAATTTATTCGTCATAAGAATGTATTTAACATGTTTCTAAAAGTCCAATGATTTATTTAACAGATTTTGAAATGTACAATAATTTTTTGTTCCAAAAATTTGTCCAAAAACTTAATTACTTCAAAAGGTTGATTAAAAGGTTCAACAACTTACGTGATTTGATCAAGTGTAAATAAATTAAATAAGGTTAAACGGTTCATTTCGGTTTAGGTTTTCACCCGAACAAAAAACCCAATCTTGAAAAATTATTTAACCGATAAAATGAATTTAACTAAAAATCCGAAAACCAAACTAAACAAAACATATTCCAATTTATCCATTTGGGTTTACTCCAATTTAAGCGGATGAACATCAAAGATGAAAATAGTATTCTTTTTTCTCTTTTAGTTTATTCTTTTCGGAGGTTACATTTGAGAAATTGTGACAATTAAGCCCCAGAGCATATAAAACAAGCAAAGTTTTACTGCACAAAACACTAAAAGTGGAAACAAGAACTCAAGAATTGGGGGAGAACATGGGTAACATTGGGGGACAAATGTAGGACCCACCTCACCGCCCATGCGCACGCAAACTTATCTCTTTCTTTCTCGCTCTCTCTCTCTCTCTTCATGACCTAACCCTAACCCAAACAACACTTAGCCAAACATCAAACACCATCTCTCTCTCTCTCTCTCTCTCTCTCTCTCTCTCTCTCTAACCTTCACCAACAGCAACCAAATTCTTCATATATTCTGATTTCAAAAGAGAGTAGAGAGAAAGAAGTTGCAAATATGGAAGATTCAGCTCAGAATTTGGTTGGCTTTATTTTCTGGTGAAGGTTAGCAAACCCTCAACAAATTAAACATCTCTAAAACTTGCCAAGATTAATTTAGGGTTCTTTGAGGGTATAATTAATTAGTTTTGATCAAGAATTTGAGATGGATCCGGTCACTGCTCATGGTCGTCATCTACCTCCTCCCTTTCATACCAGAGATCTTCAGCTGCACCACCACCACCAGCAGTTTCAGCAACACCATGCCCTCCACCATCAGCAGCAACAACAACACCACCATCAACAAAATTCCGAAGACGAAGAGCAAAGTGGTGGAAGTAGCAGCCTCAACCATGGCCAAAAGCGAGACCGTGAAGACAACCACAATGATGGTAATAGAGAATTGGCGTCGGTTGTGACCGGTGGTGAAGGAGATCATAGCAGTGGTGGAGGTGGTAGTGGTGGCTCTAGGCGGCCTCGTGGCCGCCCAGCTGGTTCGAAGAACAAACCTAAGCCACCTATAATCATCACAAGGGACAGCGCGAATGCACTGAGGTCCCATGTGATGGAGGTGGCTAATGGTTGTGATATTCAAGAAAGCATATCGAACTTTGCGACAAGGAGGCAAAGGGGTGTGTGTATTTTAAGCGGTAGTGGCACGGTTACCAATGTTACACTAAAGCAGCCGGCAGCACCAGGGGCAGTTGTGACGCTACATGGGCGATTCGAGATCTTATCGTTGTCAGGTTCGTTTCTTCCTCCTCCAGCTCCACCTGCTGCTTCAGGATTGACCATCTACCTAGCTGGTGGTCAAGGACAGGTGGTTGGAGGAGGAGTAGTGGGGCCTTTGTTGACATCAGGCCCCGTGGTGATCATGGCAGCATCTTTTGGGAATGCTGCTTATGAAAGACTTCCTCTTGAAGATGAAGAGACTACACCGGGTTCAGGTAACGGCCCTCTAGGGTCGCCTTCGGGTATTGGTAGCCAACCACAACTCATGAATGATTCAAGTCCATCGTTATTTCATGGATTGCCTCCGAATTTGCTCAATTCATGCCAAATGCCGACAGATGCATATTGGGGGGCAAATCGTCCCCCTTTCTGAAATGAAAGGAGTGTAACTGATCTTTCATTTCATCCTATTTTCACTTAATTTCACCTTTGTAAGCCTCTTTCGATTCCGGATTTCATATAAATTAGTCGCTTGTGATGCTAATTACTTAATAGCATGTTTGATCTAAGAATTAAGGGTGTACAAATTAAGTTTGTGAAATTAGTATCCTTCTTTATGGCCTTCAATTTGTTAGAATTATGCATCTAATTAATAGCTATGGAATATAAGCATATGCTTGTCAAGTGGTTCGAACTTTGTTCAAAGAATTTACAAGTCTTGACTGCAAATTTGACCGGTTAAACGGAAGAAAACACCAATAAACAAATGATAAAAGTTTCATCAAACTCGATGTAAATTTTCTAAGTGTTAAAAAATGGGATTTCAATCCCTTCACTTCCCTTCCATTGCATTGCTTATTTAGTAATTATTAGTTTTTTTTTATTTCAGAATCATTAGTTGACAAGTAATTATGAATGAATATAATTAATTAAGGAGAAACAAGCCACCTATATATGTAGTTTAGGTGTTTTATATGTATAATTATAGATCTCCTTTTCCTAAAACATATCCATACAATCCTCCAAAATTACTTAAAATATAAACCTTAAAAAATATCATTTTAGAAATCCCACAGTTTATGATTGTATACTTTCTGTTTGCCATCATATCATGGTTCAACAGATTAATTACTGAATACCACCCCTCTTCCCATATTAATTTATACTACAATTCAATTATATATTCTTAAATATATATGGGTCCTGGTTTCCCCCTCAAAACAAACCATTAATTATTTAAGTTAATGATCAAGTAATTAATTTGACAATTCGAATTCATTACAGTTTTTTAATTATTTATTCAAAATATTATCAAAAGTTCTTAAAAAGAGGCTTATATATATATATATACCCATCTTAATTTTCTTCACTTCTTTGAGGATATTAATTTCTTTTATTTTAATATATTTATAATTATTAAATAATTAGTATAAGTTGGTGTGGGGGAGATTCTTGAAAGGATGGTTGTACAGAAATGGGTGAGGAAGAAGAGGTATGGAGTTAACTGCTAGTTAAAGGATTTGTGTATTTAGGGTTTTGCAGAGACATGAATATTGGGGTCACACGTGCAAATGCAATAACTCTGAATTTGGCTCTTTTCCAAGGCAAGCAACCAACACATATTACAACCCACCATTTTTTCAGCTTCATTCTCACACCTACTTCACTTCTCTCTACCATCCAAAAACATGAATTAATTGTTACACATAAATTTTTAACAATATATCAAATAGTGTGTGTATATATATATATGTGTAAACTGTGAGATTAAATTAAAGTGCAAAAATTATTAGGCTGATCATGTGAGATGTTGTCATTTATACACTACCTCAAAAATGAGCAAATCCCACAAAATATTACGAACAGATCCAGATGTTACCGACGGATCCGTCGGTATTCCGTCGATGATACCATTGCTGACAATGTTTTATACGACAGAGGTTACCGACGGATTTTTACGTCGCTGAAAGTCATTTGTTTTGTAGTGATACAAGTCTCTAGCTAAGGTGTTTTATATCGTATTATCTTATTATTAAAGTGTATTATAATTAGAACTTTTAGCATAAACCTTGATTTTCAATTTCAGTCACGTTCACAAACTTTTATATATCTTCAATCACTTTTACATATATAAGTTTGTTTAAGTTTCAGTCATACCAATAGAAATAAGCTAATAGATGATCGTGAGTATCATATATAATCTTGTGTTGTAGACTATATATCTTATTCGGCAACCTACAAAAACCACTTTAAATATTAATAGAGCAAATAATTTAGTAATAGGATTTGTAATACAAGATAATTGCGGGCGATTATATCCAAAATTACTTCTCGTACTTCAGTTTTTTTAATTATACAACAACTATATATAATAGTTAGTTTAAAACAAAACCACAAGCATTATGGTTAACTAAAGAAGTGACACACTTTTTTGAATTTTGATTGAAATAAATTGATATGAAATTAGTAATATATATGAAATACAATTTTTGATAAAAAAAATTCCAACAACATAATTGCACGTATTAATTCGTCAATCAAAAGGGATTGAAATTAACTTATTTGTATAATTAAACTCAACAAACAAAAATTCAATGGATTAATACATCAATATGAATTATATATATATATATATATATATATATATATATATATGAAAAATATTTTGCAACCCACATCTTAACCGTTGGATTCATGATCGACGGTTATTTTATTTTTCTGTTTTTTTAATTAAAAATATTGGGCCCCATATCTATTGTAACCGCTGATCATGAATCCGACGGTTAAGATGTGGGTTGCAAGGTCTTTTCAAGGGTTGCAAATAAAACAACCCCTATATATATATATATATATATATATATATAGGGGTTGTTTAATTTGCAACCCTTAAAAAGGTTGCAAACCTTGCAACCCACATCTTAATCGTCGGATTCATGATCGGCGGTTACAATAGATATGGAGCCCATTATTTTTAATTAAAAAAAAAGAAAAATAAAATAACCGTCGATCATGGATTCAACGGTTAAGATGTGGGTTGTAAGGGTTGCAACCTTTTTAAGGGTTGCAAAATATCCTTCCACTATATATATATACATATATATATATATATATATATATATATATGGGTGATTTCAATTGAAAATCAAATTTTATTGGAAACTTTGGAAACCATATTTAAACCATTGATCTTTTTAATCAATGATCAATATTCATTTTAATTATATATGGTAATAAATTAATTAATTTATTAAAAGGATAAATGTGTCTTTTTTGTGTTTCAAATTTGAGAACAAAGATGAAATATGCTTAAATATAGAAAAACGTATAATTTAAAAAAAAAAGAGCATATCAATACCACATTTTTATTACATGTTCATCAATATGCATCATGTAAAAACCTAATTAAGTTTCATTAAGTATCATTACCATTATTGTTTCATTACCTTTCCATTATGTTTCACTATATCAAATCTGTTTCATCAGATTTCATTATATTAATATTTTGTTTCACTATATTAATACTTTGTTTCATTACCTTTCCATTATGTTTCACTATATCAAATCTGTTTCATCAGGTTTTACTATATTAATATTTTATTTCACTATATCAAATCCATTATGTTTCACTATATTAATATTTTGTGTCTGGAGATAATATTGAAGATTTCATATTAATATCAACTTTCATTCACTGGATGAATCAATCACTGATTTATAAAAATCAGAAAAAATAATTTGATTTGTAGCTTGCGTATGAATCAATTTGTGTTTACCTAAATTAAATGTTTAATGTTTAAATTAATAAATGATTAATATTACCATATATAAAATACATTAAAATTAAATAATTAATATTATAATAATAATAATAACACTTACCATATATATTATGAAATTATGTAAAAGACTAAAATAACCTTATCAATTAAAAATAAAAATAAAAAAAGGAAATTCAATGATTGGTTAATTTCGGTTTCCAAAGTTTCCAATGTAATATTGTTTCCAATTGATCCTTCCCCTATATATATATATATATATATATATATATATATATATATATATATAGTTGGGTTCTGGTGAGAAGCGTGAGAAGTGGTTATCGATCGTTGGATGAGAAATGGACGCATATTAGGATGAGATGTACCGAGATAAGATGCACCAGATCAATTCACTTCTAAGTCGCAATTCATGGGGGGACTTGAGAAAGAGATCAAGGGTTCAGATCCACTTCTCACACGATTCTTCGCCTATATATATAGACGAAGGATCGTGTGAGAAGTTGGGTTAACGATGAGAAGCGTGAGAAGTGGATCTGAACTCTTTATAACTTATAAGCTCAAACCCACTCATGAATCGTGCTTCATAAGGGAATTGATCCGGTACATCTCGGTGCATCTCATCCTAATGTGCATCCAACGGTTGATAACCGTAACACCCGAATTTTTGGTAAGCTAATTCATTTATGGTTGCTCTTAAAATTCTTTTATTAAGGGCTTGATTCTTGGGAAATGTTTGCCTTTGAGTCGTGGATCAAGTTGGGAGTGTTGCGAACTCGAAAAGATCGAATTTCAAAGGTCGAGGAAGTGGTTGGCGACAGTGACATTGTCACAATCGTTGTGGTATAGTCGCGGGGATTCATGGACTCTCGGTACATATTCGGCGATTGTGCCTCGCAACTGTGACATCTGCCACTATCGCTTGACACTATCGCTGGAGTACCCGCGCCCTCGGTACATCCGGGGTGATTATGCTCGGCAATAGTGACAAATGTCACTATCGCGTGTCACTATCGTGATCGGGGGCCTGCAGACCATTAAAAGCAATTTTCAACCTTATCTCATTCATTATTCCACCAAACATTTCAAGGTTTACTCTCTCCCACTCTCACCTCATTGAATCCGATTTTAGGGCATTGAATTCTCCATTTCTTTAACTTCTCCAAGATTTCCATCATCATCTAAGTTTGTGGAGGCTAGAGCTCAAGAAATCACCATCTCACCACTTCCACCTTCATTCCCAAGTTTGAGGTTTCTAGGGTTTTAAGCAAAAACCTAATTTGTTTGTTCATCCCTACTTTTTAAACTTTATACACGTCAAAATTTCTCTTTTGAACCTCTAATCATCTCATTGTTTTGCAAGATTTTGACCTAAAAATGGATTTTTGGAGATTTTAGGATTTTAACTATATTCTTGAAATATGTTGTTGGGAACCATGTTTGAAATATAAATTATGTTTTATTTACATATTTATGGTGAAATGTAAGGAGGAAATCATCTTGATGCCATTTAGGCTTTCCTCTAGAACTGGATGTTTTATTTGGAAATGGATGGTAACTTATTAATGATCAAATGTAGATCAAAGGCTTTTGAATGTTTGGGAAAACCTTGTTTTGGGAACATTTTGTATTGAAAATAAAAATGAACCTTGATTGATACATATATGGGTTTTAAATGCATGAAAGTTATTTTAGGCATTGAAATCACACTATGAAAATTCTCTTATGATAACTATTGTGTTATTACCATTTAGTCACAAATGAAGTTGCGACTATAACGTAGCCTATTCCTAATGGATCCATAGAAATAGGAGTCGGCTATTTTGGGACGTTTCTCCCCTATGTAACTAACTAGTGAGACATTGGGTCCTCGGAGGCAATTTGGTACGGTTATGTGGGACCGGTTACTAGCCATTGGCCGTAAATGTAATCCTAGTGAATGAATATTATTTGGATCCTTGGGTGCCCTCCCCCACATCTGAGTACGAGTCGGCGTTGTTTGTGGCCATGGGTCCAAGTATTAGCTCACAACTTAGATAGTGAATTACTTTTGTGTTCTGCCACGATCCTTGGAAATCAGGTCTCTCTCGTCATCACAAGATGTTTGTAAAGCTTAAGGTCCCTATGTGTTTACATATAAGTTCCATTATTGTATTTCAACTAATAATTAAGCATTTACTTACATTTTGTTCTTTATAAATCATGCAAATGTTTGTTCTCACTAGGCTTAAAGTCTAACACTTTTTCTCAAATAACATGTATAACAGGTTCCGTTAGCGGTGGGGCTTTCAAGAAATGAGAGACAAGTGATGGCCGTTAGCGGCAACTCTTAGAGTTATACTTTTGGGATTTTGGCGTACAAAAAGTAATAGAGTTCTTTGGGAGATTGGGTCGACAACCATCATAATCTAGATGTAATCAATTTAGATTAGTTTGTTGTCAACCTCGTTGTCCATTTATAGAATTTGTAAACGCTATTACAGTTTCCCTCTTTGGGTGATTTACTTCCTATTTAATGTGTCAATTATCACGTTTATTCAGGTTTAAATTTACCCCTATTTTTCGGGTGTTACAATAACCACTTCTCACGTTTTTCACGTTTGGTTCCGGTGAGAACTGATAATGAAAGTTATGGTGAGAAGGCCAAGAAGGGATATCCACCCTTGAATACACATTAGGATGAGATGTATCAAGATGAGATACACCGAGATGTACCGAATCAATCCCGTATCATGCACGATTCGTGGATGGGTTTGAGATTAAAAGTAAGCTAGGTTGTAAACGAGCGGAGTCGAGTAGCAGGTTATTCAAGCTTGGCTTGAAAAAATAATATTAGGCTCGAGTTCAAATATATAACTTATTCAAAGTCAGGCTCGAGCTCGAGCTCGAGTAATGTTTGAGCTCGAGCTTGATGCTCATTTATGAGCATGAATTCGCAATCTATTAACTCGTTTATTTACTTAATCTCGTTGATTTTTATATTTTGATTATATAATTTGTAAATATATAAATATTCCTGGCTCGAAAAAGTATATGAATAGTTCAACTCGGCTCGACTAGGCTCGTAAAGTTTAATCGAGCTTTCGAACGAGTCAAATCGAACATTGGTGTTATGGAACTCGACTCGTTTAGTTAACGAGCTTTATTTTGTGTTCAAGATCGACTCGAGCTCGATAATTATTGGGCTCAAGCTCGAGTAGCTCGTTAAAAACTCGACTCATTTACACTTATATAATTAGAAGTGATCAAGGGTTTAAATCCCTTTTTACATTCTCACATTAACTCTTCTTCTCACACAGTTCAGAAAGAGAGAGAGAGAGAGAGTTTTTTAGGTATTCTTTGTCCCTAAAGCATAAAACTGACCACTCTTAATTAACTTTTATAATTAAATCAAGGAGTTAAAATTACCATTAGTGTTCATTGCTTGGTGGAGATGAACCTTTGGTATATTGCTTGCTTTGGTGTGGTGCACTAATTAAATGGAGATCATAACATATATAGAGAGAGGTGAGTTCATACGACAACATCTATTTAATAAAACACGAAAATAGGTGAGTACATACAAAATCATATATGATTCACAAACAAAATCATATATGATTCAAGCGACTATGCGCACGACCTGTGGTCGCGTTGGGCATCGTCCGCGTCCGATTTTTTCGGGTTAGTGTAAAATCACATATGATTTTGTACATAATATTTTGTTTTTTATTGTTTTCGTGTTTTCTTAAATAGTTAGCGTTCTCGTTTGAATTTTGCTCTCTTTCTCTCTCTCTCTCTCTCTCTATATATATATATATAGAGAGAGAGAGAGAGAGAGAAAGACTTGGGTTCATGTGAGACCAAGATTTTGCTCTTGAAACTTCACAGCAAAACACTGTGAAGGTAGAAACCTTGATAGCAAAACACTGTGAAGGTTCAAATTTTTTTTACCTTAGTGTTTTACTGTGAAATTTCAAGTGTAAAATTGTGGTCTTACCAATCTCATGATAACATGTTGATGTCACGTGAACCCAAGCATATATATATATATATGTATATATATTAATATATGTGTGTGTGCAAAGAAATGTCTAATTGTGATTGGAATAGAAGTCAAATTAATTAAGCTTAGGTTTTTGAAAGCCTATGTGAACTTAAAAAAAAAGTGGGGTCTTCAAGGAGGACATAGTCTTCCCTCCAGAGAGAAGAAGTAAACGCTACAAACATAGAAAATTGTTGCCAGTGTTGGATTTGGGGCGTGCAGCAACTACTAGGTCATGAAGAAGCCCTCATTATTTTTAATTATTATTTCTTGCTAATAATCAAAAGCATGAAAATTTACAAAACCCATAAAAAGTATACACCTCGTTCTTCCTCCGTTCCTAAATAATGGTTCACAATTGTCTTAACACATAGTTTTAAAACATGCATAATTATTACACATTTTTGTTATCAAATGATCTCTTTACCTTTGTTTAATATTTCTCTTTCTTCAGAACTTTTATATATTTATGCATTTAGTGAATGATAAATGTGGGAATTTAGTTATTTAGTTTTTGAAAGTGAACATTTATTTTGGGTCAAAATTAAATAAAAATGTTGACATTTATTTTACGACGAAGAAAGTAATATATCGTTAAGTATAGTTGTTATTATTAATCATTAACAAGGGATAAAAAGTGATTTATTATGCATGCAAAACAATGTATTGTTTGAAACATGTTTAATTAATTATTGTTTATAATTAATGCTCCCAACAATGTAGTATACAGTAAGAACTCATGGAATATTTCTTAGTCTTAGGGTTCTATTTTGTTTTGATTTTATTAATGAATATTTAGAATATTTAAAAAATGGCAAAAAAAACTTCTACCCGGAAGATTATGAATTTGTGTCGGACACATCATTTTATGTATTAATTTGTAGTACATAAATATTATTTTTTCTATCCGAAAAATTAGTTATGAGTTTGAGTTACAAATAGACTTGGTCTTTTTAAGTTCAAAAAATGAATACTCTCAAGACCAACAAAAGTTGAGACACCCCGGAATCACCATCTTAGAAGAAGTTTGTCAAAACAAACATTAAGTTTTTTTTTGAGTCAGTCATTGAGTTTGTAAATTTAATTGGACATACAATGATTAATATAAAAAGAGTAAAAAATGTTATAAATCATAAATGAAGAAATTGGATTTCATGATCATAAGGAGAAAAGCACTACAAGAAATAAGACCTTCAAGGAGGTTTTCTTTTGTATTTAAAAGTCTACAAAGTTCTTTAAAGATTTTAGAGAAGCTTTTCATTTCCGTCAAAAAACTTACCTATATAACGGTAGCTAAAAATTTTAGGGAAGGTTTTCGGAGGGTACATTTATGTTAACCTTTAGAGAAGCTTTTTCAGGCTTTAAATACACTTTTAAAGCTTCTCTAAAGGTTGGCCCATTTTTCCCAAAAAACTTCTCTAAAAGTATGTATTAGTGACGTTTTTCAAACATTGGAGACGTTTTTCAAACATCACTAAAAGCCAGCTTCAGAGAAGGTTTTTGTAAAAACTTCTTTAAAGGTATAGGTTTTAGTGACACTTTCTGTAAACCTTCCCTAAAGGTACACTTTAGTTACACTTCCATGAACCTTCTCTAAATGTTATTTTTAGATACATATAATAAAAACCTTCTCTAAAGGTATAGGCTTTAGTGACACTTTTTGCAAACCTTCTAAAAGATATATCTTTTAGTTACACTTTTAAAAAAAATGTATTCCTTCTCTGAAAAGTATATTATATGTGTGTGTATATATATACAAAAAAACAAAAAAATAAATAAAAATTTATATATTTGTCATAAAAGACAAGAATATTTCAAACAACACAATGTTTGAATGAATTCACACACCTGTTCAAATTTATCAAAAGAAAAATGTATATAATCATATTACAACTATTCAAGATTTTCAATGTACCAATTTTCCTCTTTATCTGCAACAAAGCAGCTTCATTTACTTTCTTTAGTCGACTATCAAGCACATGTTTATGCAGATCTGTTATGGAATCTATAATGCCAGTTTTGGACCTGATAAACCAAAAAAGAAAGTTTTAAGCTTAATAGACCCAAAATTTGAAATAATCAAACATAATAATCAAAGTATTGACTCACATTAACAAAACCTATATATACACTAGCTTGAAATAAGTTTGTTACCCTCCAAAGAGACACTTACCACACCGATGTTGTCTATTTACCTTCGTTAAGTATAGACATTTTTCATAAATTAATCATACCAAAAAGGAACCAATTACAAGATTTTTGTGAACATGTTTGAGAAAAAAAAATTGAGATAGAAAAATTAATCATCACGAAAAAGGAACAAATTACAAGATTTCTGTCCAAAACTTTAAATATAAATGTAAAAAAAATTACCAGCCAAGTTCATAAGAGACGCCTCAGCAGCCTGATGTTGACTTTCCCTTCATGTTCCAATTCTCTCTATACCAAACCATAACTGTAAAAGACGAACAATTGTTTGAGCAAAATGTAATGATTCACAAAAATTGTGTCATAAGAAACATTTTGAAACATTAATTATATCATGCACAACTTCTTATAGTATACAGTGCGTAAGGGCTAAAGCCACTGCACCTTGGTTGTAACACCCCGAATTCTGGAGTTTTTGTCGGAGTCCGAGGTTGAGCGAAGTAGCCAAGTGATTGACGGAGAGCGCGACAGTGTTCCGCGTAGCTTTTCGCGCAGGTGGAACCGCGCGGGCCTCTATTCCGTCTCAACTCTAGAACCCGGTGCAGTTCTCCGCACGGGTCAAACTGCGCCGCCAACCGCGTGGAGCCTCTGTGCGCTGATAAAAGAGGAAATCAGCCTCCAAACTTCATTTCTCACAAAAAGCCTAAATCGCTTCCCTTTTTCTCTCTCAAACCGACCCCAACCTCTAAAACGAACTCTAACCCAATTTGAGGGTTTTTCCTCCTTAAATCACATGATTCATCATCATCTAGCAAGTTGGGATCAAGAACCATAAAACCTTCTGAAAGTCCAAGAATCACTAAATCTTCTAGAGAGAGAAAGTAGAGAGAGAAAGTATACGCTCCAAGTAAACTGATATTCAAAGTGTAAGGTTCCAAAGTTACAAAACAAAGACTAGAAAGGGACTTAAATACCCCTAGTCTTAACACAACAGATAAAACCACTAAACACAGTTTAGACAAGGGAAATAAATACAATGATTACTACAAAATTAGACTTAACAATCTCCCCCTTAGTAATCATTGGCGTAGTGGTCTTCAAAAATAATCTTCTGAATCAGCATTGACCGACTAAGTGACTTTGGAGAATCATTGACACTCTTCTCTTTGACGAAGTCTATTCAATCCAACTAAAACTTCCAGTCGTCTTAGAGTTGAGCGGAGGTTCAATCTCTCATGAATTGTATTCAAAGTCCTCTTGAGAAGTTGAATCTCATTATTATCAACCAGAAAGCTTTACTTCTTGTTTCCAAAAATCTTCTTTGAGCTTCTTTTAGACGTTGTTCCAACTGAAGCTTGATCACCTACAAAGTTCCATCTGAGTAATGAGCAATTTCTTCAAATCTGAGAAAGCATTTTTGACTTGAGCCATTCTTGTAGACAACTCCATATGGATATTGAATTATGGTGAATAAAGAATAAGAATCTAAGTCTGGCAAGCTTCGATTAGGCCTCAGAAGATTTACAACTGGTTGAAAGCTTTCAACGACCATCTGAAAATCAAACACTCTGAAGAATCTGATTTGCCGTCGAATGAATCTTTTGATGACAAAAAGTGCTTGAGAAACATCCTGAGTTCTATGATAAAGATTCCTGAAATGATCATATAGGAACTCAATATCATCCATAGAAAGATCAAAAAAATCTGCCTCTGAGAAGATATATCGGTTGCAATCTCTTCTTTCCACTACGAATTCCGGATACCAGAGATTAACTAACTTGTTTATTGTGACACTGATAACTCGGACAATCAGATGTGGAGAAGAAACGCTATTGTCTCTACGGCGCTGGCACTTGATGAGCATCAAGTATTCATATTGATATGCCTCTGCCTCCTTTTCAACACCAAGGATAGCATAAATGTTGATCGGCCTTCTTCTAGAAACGAAAATATTTCTCTGAGTGTCTTCTAGAAAAGTTGATCTTTGCCTTGAAGCCATATATCTTTGTTTCAAACTTCTTTGTCTCTGTTGCCTAGACAAAGTTGGACCCTCTTCTAAGATAAATGGAGGAATGACAGGTTCAGAAGGAGTAGCATCAGCTTGAGCTCTAGACGACTGACCAGCTTCAAATGAGATTGAAGGAATAGTGGTAGTCGGAGCTGAACTAGTAGCAGGAGTAGATGTAGCTTTAGCAGTTTCAGGAACCTCACCATGAGCAGGAAGATCACTGTATAACAATTTTGCCTCTTCTTCATCTTTTGCATCCATAAACATTGAGTCATATTCAGTATCAGAGATGATAATGATGTCATCACAATCTTATTCTTTGACTTGGCTTATTTTCTCAAATCTTACATCTTCATCATCGTCTGAATTAATCTCTATGAAATTTGCAAAGAATGATCTCATGTCATTTGCCGCTTCTGAGTCTTCAATTTCATGAGCACTTGTAGAAACATCTGGATCCACATACACCACAATTTGCATATTATTGACAATATTATGCTCAGAAATATTCAGTTCATTAGGCAAAGAAGACAAGTCAGCATTTTCAATCATGACGTTCACGAGATCTTGAATGCTACAGTCTTGAACGTTGTCACCATTCTTTTCTGTACCACCAGCCACCTATTCTTGAGATTGATCTTCTCTAGGTGAAGAAGATCCTTCCACTCTCGGTCTCTTTACCATCTCCCCCTCATGGCCTTGATGATCTGGATCATCTTGGTCATGTATGCGTTTAAGAGACGGACCGGCCTCAGTTCTGCAACTCTGTTCATGAACATCAAACCTGTTAGATAGTTCAGAGAAAGCTTGAGACATGAAAGACTTAAGATCATCAAAAATTGTTTGAACTTCAGATCTGAAAGCATGAAACTCGTCAGATAAAGCAGTAATTCTCTCAGAATCAGACGAAGGAACTGGAAGAGGTGTAGGCTGAAAATTCCTTAGAAGAGAGATCAAATCCTGATCTTGATGTTCTGGCGGTGACATCGAAAGAAGGCGAGCGTAGAGGAGATCTGTCAACTCTGAAACCGGAAGATCATGAAGAGAAGATCGTGAAGATGTACCAGTAGGAACTGAGGTAGAAATACCCGCAGACATAGTAAATAATGGAGGAATCGGAAGAGATACGATTGGTGGAGCAGAAGATGATACATGTGCAGAAGTCTGTTCTCTAATAATAACCCCAGATGGGCCTCTGAATGGAATCACTTCAGGGATAGAAGATGTATCAATTTTCGACATTTTTCCCTTGAAGAAAGCACACAATTTCTGAATTTCCACTTGCTTGTGCTCTTCAAACTGATCACTCATCTTTTGAATCAAGTAATTCAAATTAGAGAATTTAGTAGAAGAAACCTGAGCTTGAACAGAAGAAAGCTCTACAGCTGAAACGGTTGTAGACTGAAAAGCTGCAAGAGAAGTTGCTGGAGCTTGACTCTGTAACTGAGCTGAGGCTTGATCAAATGTTATATCCAATTCATCCACTTGAAGACGAGCATCTGAAGGATTGATAGATACAGATTCATCGTCAGATACAACCACTTCTGATACATGCACTTCAGGTTCCTTAAATTGCCTTGAATATACTCGAAGACTTGGTTGATCAACATCATTACTATCATCACCATCATCACCATCACCATCAGAATCATCATCATTCACATCTTCATCTCTAACAAAATCATCACCAATATCGACATCTCTGTCACCATCACCAGCAGAAGCATCAACAGCAACATCAGAAGTATCAGAAATATCATGGACAGAAGCAGCAGGTTCAGAATGAATAGAAGCAAGTACATCATCAATATGTTTAGTAGCAACAGCTGCTTGAACCTCTTGATCGACAACTTCTACTTCAACTTCTTGTTCAACAGCTGTGTTGACTTCAACCTCTTGATCAACAGATTTTTCGATTTCTTGAGCAACAACATTTGTATCATGAGATGATTCATCGTGTGTAGCTTCCACAAAGTCATTCTCCATGCAATACTCTATGATGCTATCATCAGTCATGTCGGCGTAGTTGGCGATTAGAGCATACAAAATGGTCATAGAATAATTGAAAGACCTCTTCAGCTTATGAATATAAGTCATTTCGGTGTCTGGAACCTGAGGCCAAGATAACCTGCGAGGAATAGATGAATTGCTTCTCAGCATACTTCGAATAATCAACTTTAGGAATCTGATGAATGGAATGAACTTGCGCTTCTTGTTGGTAAGCTTGTCATGCACCACCTCCGAGAGTTCGGTCCAGAAAATAAATGTGAAGTCGACATGCAAGTCATAGACGACAGCATGGAACAATCGGAGATAAAGTAGACTTGCACTGTCTATGCCAGAATGTTTCGATGAAAGGCACCTGATAATAACAGAGAAGAGATCATACCAAACTGGAGGAAGATTAGACTTATCAAAATCACGAACTCTGTTCAATGTACCAACATAGCCAAAATTTCTTATGCCTTCAAAAACTTCCTCTTCAGACGGAAAACTGTCATATGAAGTTCGACCCGATCTGGAGTTGGGCTCAGGAAGCTCCAATATCAATCGTAGACGCTTGTATGAAAGAAATGAATCATACTGGTCAATTTGTAGATCAAATCGGTGCGGACGAACCAGCTCATTCTTTGTAATAGTGTGCCAAGCCTGCTGAATATATACCTCCGGAACTTCAGCACATGAAGAAAGAGCCTGTGCAAGTGGATGACCTCTGAGAATCGCTCGAATCACCGGATGTATCTTGATTCTGTCAAAATCCACAAAATAGTTGTTTGGCTTGTATGGCAGAATGAATAGCATACTCGAAAAGACATCGTTCGACGTTCGACGAGATGTAGATAGATTAGCCCCTACTGAAGGAATAGACGGCATCGGCGTCTCATGTGAAGCTTGATCAGACGGATCCTCGAGAATGACATTCTCGTCTTGTATCATTGGATCAGTATGAGTATGAGAAGACATTTGAAGATCTGAAAAATAAAAATGAAGAAGAATTAGACAAAATAAGAAAAAATGAAAAAATGAAAAAGTTTCTAAGTCTGGTTTGCACATCTAGTTAGATACGCAAAGTGAGGTTTGCGCAATGAGCGTGATACGCAAAGGACGGTTTGCGGATCAGACATGATACGCAAACTGAAGTTTGCGTATTTAGTTCATTACGCAAATTAACTAAGGTTTGCGTGTTAAACATGTTATGAAAACTAGACCTGAAAAATAACACAAGGTTTGCGGGACATGAAGGTTACGCAAAGTAAACTTTGCGTGTCCAACAGGCTACGCAAAGTAGACATTGCGTATCCTAAGAGTTACGCAAACTTAACTAAACGAACAATCTCAAAAACAACAAGGTTAGCGTATCAAGTAAGATACGCAAAGTACACTTTGCGTCTCCAACGGGATACGCAAACTGGACTTTGCGTGTCCTGTTGGTTGCGCAAAGTACACTTTGCGTACAGCCACTTGATACGAAAACCCTAGGTTTTCGGGAGTTCGAAACGAAAAACACAAAAACACAAAATTAAAGCTATAAACCATCAAAAATAAAGGGTAAAAAGACATACCTGGAGTTCAAAATTGAAATCTAAGCAAAACCAAAAACCCAATTTGATAGAAAACAACACGAATCTGTTTGTTGAAGATGATGAACAGTAAAAACATCGAAAAACACACAGTAAGAAATAGACATTGGGATCGAAATCAACAACAAACAATGCTAACCTAAACAGTAACTACAAAACAATCAACAAAACTATAAAGAAATACAAACCTGATTATCAAGAATCAAAATCTGAAATGAATCAGATTAGAGTTCGGGAGAAGGAGAGTTCAACAGAGAGAGGAAGTCTGATAGTGCTTGGCATACACCTACAGACGTGTGCTAATTAAACCTCAAAGCAAGTATACAATGAGATCTAATATCTTCTTTCAAGTAATAAAACGGTAAAGTACCAGATATCGTCCCACAGAGATTGGAGTAAAAGTTGATTAAAAAGTAAGAGAAAGAAATGACTTCAGATGGCGATTTTGAAGAATTGATTTGGTTTGGTTTGTCACTTGATTAGATTAACAGAATAATAAAGCAAGCACGGGTGTAAGACATTTAGGTGAGATTTAAACACAAATTCCAGCAGACTTATGCTATAGACATGATGCAGCATGAGTTGGCCATAACTAGATCCACCATCTATTTTGAGGGTATTCCTCTCGGACTTCAATATTCACACTACTGTTTAGAGTCGACTAAACACATCTCTGTGCAACCTCCAACTATTTATAGTGTAGAATAAAGTCCTCAAAATATATGGACGATCAAATCTCTTTGTATCTAAAACCGCTCTTTCGAGCCGATTCCCATATCATCCAAGTTGACGTGTTTGAAGGGGCTTATCTCTAAGTCCTCTACACTTTAACACTAATGACTAGCGATCAACTTGTCGAGAATAAATCAGTTTATAAATAAAAAGCAACTCTCTCAGGTCTACTTCTTATATCATTCAAACTGACGTGCTTTTGGTAGCTTATCTCTAAGTCAACCGCACTTTAACACTTTAGCAAGTGATCAGTTCGTCAAGAAGTGTCATTGAACTTTATAAAACTTGAAATGAAATGATGGAACATTGTTATTGCGAAACAATGTCCACCTTTCTTTGGTTTGAAATCTCACCCTTTTATCTTACACCCGAGCTAAATAAATTAGATACTCATATTTAAAGACTTAAAACGATAAATGACGGAAAGTAAATGCATAAATATAAATGACATAAATTAAATGACTGAATATAAATTACAAGAAATAAAATGACGATAATGTAAAGTGCAAATAATGTAAAGAGCAAATTAAAGAAAGCTAAGAATTATAAAGCATAAAATAAAGAACAAGAGAAGGTAGCCAAAAGATTACTTCCAATTATAAAATGAGACAACAGAGAATGGATTATGGATTCTAAATTACTACCCCAAGCTCCCCTTTTATAACCAAGGGGAGTGGCACAAAAGGTAATTACCACTAAATAAAGTACTAAAAGAACAAAAGACATATTATCCAAAGGTTAACAACCAAAAGACAAAGTGTTTAACCACAAAATACAAATCAGCCAAATATTAGTCTAGAAGGTTCCCAAAAGTCTGATCCATAACTCAAAAAGGTCTTCCCACAAAAAGCTTCTCCTAGCTTATCCATTAAGCTCCCCATACGGCTGCTGTAAGGATGCTGCAGCATGCTGCACTTATAAATCTGCCCAAAAATACACCAATTAGCTTATCCAAATGCAATAAAACAAGTTCTTCATATTTAGCTCCAAGAAACAAGAAAAAAGAAAATAATGAACTAAAATTACTCAAAGGTTGGGATTAGAAGGTAAAAACTATCCTATAAGAAAGAGAAAAAGAGCATAATGGCACTAAATAATTAGTGCCATCAAAGTCCGATGGTCATAGAGTACACAAAGTAAGCGGGAAATAGAAAAAAAAAATGAATAGAAAAAACTATTTAAACCAAGTTTACTTACACTAAAAATAAAACTAAACAAAAATAAAAAAAAATATAAAGGAAAGCCTAGAAAAAAAAATTCTCTAAAAAAAATTTACCTGAAAAACTTTTACTCCCCCTACACAAATGCACAAAATTTGACACATCGGTATAGCAATTGTATAGGAATATCAGAAATACTTACCTGATGAAATCTGATCAACACGTGAAGTATTTTATCAGCTATTTTCACTCCCCCTCAAAAACAGACTGTTGTTCAAATATTCTTTGCAGATTAGCTCTCCCCCTCGAAATATGCACAGACCATTTAATAAAAATATGGATACACAACCATATAAACATCAGTGTAAAAAGAAAAATAATACTGAATATAAACTTTGAAACAACTGAACATATAAAATTTTAAACACTAAACAAATTAAAGTCTACTCAGTAAAATTACACAGATTTATCAATTAGTTGAAATCAAACGTATGTTGTTGGATACAAGAACATGTTTCATTGCATATCAAGTTAAGACATGTTCAGTTTCAAAAAAACTTCCAGCTATCTATTCAGTGTGCTCGCATGTGAACTTCGATTAGCTTAAAGAAAAATGCAATTCTAAAAATATTATAGAGAACTTTGCATGTACTGACACTAAGTCATCAAAAATTAAGACTTTCACAAATTTACAGATTTATCGCAACTCAAACATATCACCAAGTATCATGAGATGTGTGTGCATTGACATGTTTTTAGCAGTGTGCACATTGGCATCTTCACATGAGTGTGTTCTTTGGCATCTTTTAAGCGTTGTGCACTTTGGCATCTTTTAATCAAAAAGTTTGGTAAGTAAAGAACATGCCGTAAACGTAACTTTCTATCTGACCCTATTGCAGGATTTGGGTCAGTCGCTCCCAGACCAGTTGGCCTTAGGGGACTAGGTGTCAAGCACCCCTTGGAACTTACTTTCCCGGAACAGAAAGGCTACATCGACATATCCTAAACCCATTCATACCAGTAGAACATAACTTTCGATCTGGTTCTATAGAAGGATTTGGGTTCGATCACTTCCAGATCAATTGACCTTAGGGGACTAGATGACGAGCATCCCTCAGAACTTACTTTCCCAAACCAGAAAGGTCACAGGTACAAACTTTTAAACTCAGAGATTTCTGTATTTTAAAAAAAAATATTATTCATCTCAATCACTCAGATCAACGTCTAAATGCTTAGCCCATATTTTCATTCCGATCTTTAATTCTGATCATTTAGGTAGTCTAAGCAAAGTAAACTATAATTATTCCGACTCACATATCTTTAAAGCAGAATCAAAAGCTACAAACATGTTGCTGACTTTTCGACTTTTGTAAGACTTGAAAGTTGAACATATAAAACTTTAATATAAACAAAGAACTTGTAAAAGATCCTAGACACACATTTTATTCAAAAGAAAGAAAATCTGTAAAATTCTACTTTATAGAATAAAATTTGTAAAGATTTAAACTTTTAAATTCAACATGCCAAGTTTTGAAAGCAGAAAGTTAAAACGTTTTTCATCTAAGGCTTTTGTAAAGATATCAGCAAGTTGATATTCAGTTGGTACAAAATATAATTCAATAGTACATTCTTCCACATGATGCTTTATGAAATGGTACCGCATATCTATGTGCTTGGTCTTGGTGTGCTGGACCAGATTGACTGAAATGGCAATTGCGGACTTGCTGTCACAATAAATTGGTACTGTCTTGTATAGCATCTCGTAATCGCGAAGTTGCGTTTTCATCCAAAGCACTTGAGCACAACAACTAGCTGCAGCGACGTATTCAGCTTCGGCTGTTGATATAGACACGCAATTTTGCTTTTTCGACGCCCAACTTATCAGTCTGTCACCCAAAAATTGAAGGTGACCTGAAGTACTTTTCCGGTCCAATTGATTACCGCCAAAATCTGTATCAGAATAAGCAATCAACTTATATTCAGAACTCTTAGGATACCATAAACCTAAATAAGGAGTTCCTTTAATATATCAAAAAATGCGTTTGACTGCTAAAAGATGAGATTCTTTAGGCTTTGCTTGGAATCTGGCGCACAGGCATGTAGAAATCATTATGTCCGGGCGACTGGCAGTTAGATACATCAGCGATCCGATCATCCCTCTATATGTCTTTTGATCCACAACTTTTCCATCTGGATCAAGTCCGATTTTGGCACCGTGAGCCATCGGCGTGCCGATTGAAGTAGATTTGTCCATCTTGAATTTCTTGAAAATGTCAAATACATACTTTGACTGATTGATGAAGATTCCATCTGGAAGCTGCTTCACTTGTAAGCCGAGGAAGAAATTTATTTCTCCCATCATGCTCATCTTAAATCTAGAAGTCATAAGATCAGAAAACCAAGTACATAAGGATTTGTTAGTCGCACCAAAAATAATATCATCTACATATATTTGTACTAAGAAAATATCCAAGTTAGATCTATATATGAAAAAAGTAGTATCGATGGTTCCTTTGGTGAAGCCGGATTTGATCAAGAAGGCTGACAGCTCATCATACCATGCGCGCGGTGCTTGTTTTAGGTCGTAAAGTGCTTTATCAAGAAAATAGACATGATCTGGATGATCTTTATCAACAAACCCCTCTGGCTGAGAAACGTAGACTTCTTCTTTCAATTTCCCATTCAGAAAAGTAGTCTTCACATCCATCTGATATACGGTGAAGTTTCGATAAGCAGCGAACGCCAAAAACATACGAATAGTTTCAAGTCGAGCTACCAGCGCGAATGTCTCGTCGTAGTCAATACCTTCTTGTTGTCTGTATCCTTTGGATACCAGTCTTGCTTTGTTGCAAATCACGATACCATCTTTGTCTTTCTTATTCTTGAATATCCACTTGGTACCAATTATGCTCTTTCCTTTCGGCCTTGTTACAAGTCTCCAAACTTTGAGTGCGTCAAATTGATTGAGCTCCTCTTGCATTGCTATAATCCAATTCGGGTCTCCCAACGCTTCAGAAACTTTTGTTGGTTCAATCTTGCTTACAAAGCAAGTGAAGAGACATTCGTTGGATGTAGCCGTCCTGGAACGTGTAGACACACTAGCTTGAGGATCTCCAATAATTTGATGAATTGGATGAGATCTTGTCCATTTGTTTGTATGAGGGAGAGGATCGATAGTTTCTTGAACAACTTCTAATTGATAAGGGAGAGGTTCAGGAGCCTCTATTTCAGATGAAGATATGGATATTGTCTCAACAGGAGGAGGGGGAAGTTCAACAACTTCAGAATCAAATTCTGGAAGTGATGGTTGAACATTAGCAGTTTGATCTTCATTCTGAACTTGTTCTTCTTGAACATATTGATCTTGAGCAGATTCTTCTTGAATAGGTTCAATGTTCACATGATCCGGTTCTGATTGCTCATTTTCTGATTGTACGGGATCAGATGCAGAAATACTGGTTTGAATGACATGAGGGACTGGAACAACATCAATACAGTTGCAGCGGAATTGGATGTACATGCGCTCGCAGTATCCTGATTCAAAGCATTTGAAACATTATCAGAATTAGACTTGGGAACATCATCATAAAAATTCTCAAAGAGAAAATCTAAATTAGAAAGATTAAGAATAGAAGAAGAAGAATCATGATTTGACTATTGAAGTGCAGGTTCTGAACTGTGTTGTTCAGAAGCTGAATTTCCTGTAAGAACGGGTTCTGAGCCTGGTTGACCAGAAACCAAATCAGCAGCTTCGTCAAATTTGACATTTACGCTCTCTATCACTTTTCTTGCGGAGATCAGAAAGACTCTGTAAGCAGCAGAGTTAGAAGAATAACCCAGAAAGATACCCTCATCTGCCTTCGGACTAAACTTGTTCTAATTGTCTCTGTCATTCAGAACGTAGCATTTACATCAAAATGACTTGAAATATTTGATGTTCGGTTTGATACCGTTCATCAGCTCATATGGTGTTTTGTTGAAACGACGATGCAGAATTGAGCGGTTCTGAGTATGACATGCAGTTGACACGGCTTCAGCCCAATGAGACAAAGGAAGACCTAAATAAGCAAGCATTGATCTGACAGCCTCTACAAGCATTCTGTTTCTTTTTTCAACAACCCCATTCTTTTGCGGTGTTCTGGTAGCAGAAAATTGTTGTTGTATACCTTGATCCTCGTAGAATGCTTGAAGAGTGTTGTTCTTGAATTCAATACCATTGTCTGATCTTACAATCTTTACTTGCTTTTGCTTATTTGTCTGAATAGTTTTGATGAGGTTGATGAGAACTTCAAGAGTCTCGTCTTTTGACTTGAGAAACTTTACCCATGTATATCGAGAGTAATCATCAACAACAACCAAGACATATCTTTTCTTACCAATGCTCTTTGTCTTCATCGGTCCGCATAAATCAACATGCAAAATATCAAGAATGTCCGACGTGCAGGGTTCAGGCTTTGGTTTATGAGATGCTTTCTTCATCTTTCTTTTCTCACAATCCTGACAGAGGTGGTCTTTCTGAAAACGGAGAACTGGAAGACCTCTCACGGAATCATGCTTGACAAGGCGATCCATATATTTAAAGTTGAGGTGAGCTAGACGTCTGTGCCAAATCCAACTTTCATGAACAGAAGCTTTAGAAAGTAAGCAGATATCTGAAGGGATTTTGATCTTGGAAAGATCAATGGTATATAAGTTGGATCTTCTTTTTCCCACCAGTAAATCTCTGCCACTATCATTCTTCACAACAACTCTTTTAGATTTGAAGCTAACTTCAAGGTCTTTGTCACAGAACTGTCCGATGCTGAATAAGTTGTGACTTAGGCCTTCGACGTAGCTGACTCTCTTGACAGTTATATTGCCTTGAACAAGATCACCATAACCAAGAATCGGAGCAGTCTCACAGTTTCCAAACATAACACGACCGCAACATTTTTCTTTAAAATTGGAAAGTAATGATTTTTTGCCAGTCATGTGTTTGGAGCACCCCGAATCCATATACCATAAATGACTAGGTTGCACATACAGAAACTACACAGATTTAGGTACCCATATGCTTATGGGTCCCTTCTTGTTAGATTTGTGTCTTTTACTTTTTGAAAATTTATTTTTATAATTCTCATGAAAGTAATCATCAATAAAGGAATAAACATAATCATCAGAATCAGAACTAGAAGAAGATGAAACGTGCTTTGCAATGTGAATCATTTGCGAAATTGAATATTTTGTATTTTTATTACAAAAAGCAAATGTATCATTGTCACAAAGATTCACTACACAAGTATCTTCTAACATTTCAGACTCTATAGATTTATGCTTTATCCTCCATATCAGCTTTTGTGATCTCTTCACAGTCCGATCTGAAACAGAAGAATCAGAAGAATTAGAATTTTCAGACAAGACACTATTATGTTTCCTTGACTTCTTTGACCTTCTTCTTTTACGCTTTGTTTTTGTTTTATAATACTGATCATTTAGCGTTAAAGAATTATCAACAATTGTAGTAGAAGAAGAAACCTTATCTAAGAAATTATCCTGAGCATTTGACATAGATGAACTTGCCTTGGAGTGAGAATTTTCAAAAAAACACAAGTCAGGAGGTGGTTTGCGCACCACATTGGTTGCGCAAACTGAACTTTGCGTGATCAACTGCTTGCGCAAAGTGTTGGTTTGCGTAACCAACTGGTTGCGCAAATGCACATTATTTTTATAAACTTGAGTATTTTCCTTAGAATCTTTAGAAAAACCAGAAGAAATTTTGTCTTCAAAACTTGTTTTTATTATAAACAGAAATAAATCGTTTTCTAAATCAATTTGAAGACTTTGTTCTTCCAATTTATCTTCAAGATCAACTATCTTACCTTCTAACACTAATGGGGGAATGTATCTCTTAGTATCATAAGACTCCAAAGATGCATTTTCCTTATTAGAGTTAGCATATATATCAACAAATTCAGTTGGTAATGAAGATTTATTGGAAGATTTTACATTTAAAACATTTTGAGATTTTCTGGATTTCCTTGATTGGTCAGGAAAATACTTGGCATTTTCAGAAGTGTAAACAAATGACATTTCCATCCTCTTGTTTTTCATTCGTTTCTCATTTTCATCTTCTAAAATTTGCTTTTCAGTTGTCCAAAAGTATTTAAACTGAGGAGCATAACGTGCAAGACCAAGATGATCATACTCATATAAAGTAGGAACTTCTATTTTAGCATGATTTAAAAAATGCGGATTTTCAAAACCAAGTCCCCACTTTTCCTTTATAGCTTCTTCACTCCTTGGTTTATTCATGTAAATGGTTTGCTCAGATTGTTCTCTCTTATATAATTTCCTTTCTAGAACAATTATTTTATCAGAAAGATTTTGATTTGAAGAAGTCAGTTCAGTCAACGAATCACGATAAGTCTGATTTGAATTTTCCAACTCATCCAACTGCTTTTGAAATTTCTCTTTTGTGTTAATTAAAATAATCTTTTCATCTTTCAGAGAAATTCGCAGTTTATCAATTAAAACAGACTTTTCTTGATTTTCAAATTTTTTAGATGAGAACTTTGAACGTAAATCATGTAAAGCAGTGATAATAAAGTTCATTTGAGATAAGATGAAATTATAGTCAAACTCAGAAATTACCTCAGATTCGTCTGTGGAGGTGTCCTCGTCTTCATCATCGCTCTTGTCATCCCCAATGAAGCACATAGTAGTTGTCTCCTCATTTTCAGCTTCATTATCTGAATGATCCAACCAATACTCCTCCTCAGCCAATAGAATAGTTCCATTTTCTCTCTTCTCAACCAGTTCCAACTTCTTCCGATAAAAAGTTGAATCCTTAACCACCTTTACCCGACAATTTTTGGCTATATGACCCGGTTTCCCACAGTTGTAGCTGTTCATAACCTTCTTGTCATCCTTTTTATGTTCTACTATTTTTGCAGGCTCAAATTTTGGTACGTAAGGCTTTGATGGAGCACCAGGTTCAACCTTCTTAGAGCCAGAAGTGAAACGGAGATTGTTGGATCCTATTTTACGCTGAAACTTTTTCTGATAGTGTTGCGAGAGAAGTATCATGGCCTTTTCTAAAGCTTCGCCATCATCATCTGTTGATCCATCATAAGCAGATTCAGTTAAAGCTTGCTCAGCCAGTTGGCTAGCCAGAAGAGCAATTGGATCTACTGGCTTAGGCTTATTCTTCTTATCCAACTTTGCCTTATTTTCCAACACCATAGATTCATCTGTCATAATAATTTCATACAATTCCTGAATGGGCATTGTGGATATCCTGACATCATTCCTCATCCGATGACAGGATTTTCTCCTTTCAGGTTGGAGTGCATTCAGAAACTTCAGGTTGGCCTCCAATTCAGTCTTGATAATTTTGATTTTTGTACAGATCATTGATGACTGCCCAAAATATGTCAAATATGCTCTTCAGACTTTCTCCGTCTTTTGCCTTGAATTCTTCAAAATTATTCATGTATCTGGTCTGACGCAGTTGAGTTGACACAACTGTACCAAGCATGATCTTTTCCAATTAAGTCCACATAAGCCTAGGATTATGCTTGAAACAGTCAATTCTATTGTAAATGGAGTTTGGCAGTGCAAGAATTAGATTCGATTTTGCCTGACTATCAGCTTCATATCTTAAGAGCTCATCAGCTTCATACTCTCTTAAAGCTTTTTCAACTGTTGTAGTTGAAGTAGTAGCAGTAGCTGGAATTACTTTCATCAGCCTCTCCATAGGACCCTCATTCAGAGATTTCATCATGTTATCCCCATTCGGTTGTCTTTAAATGAAGTTGATGAATCGGTCCTGCCACTGTTCAAATTCATTTTCGTTGATTAGAACAGGAGGACGTGTGTCAGACCCCAATGACATCATCAGGTCATTTTTGTAAACTTGAGCTTGCAAAGACATCTTGACAAAATCAGAAAGTCAGAAAAATTCACTAAGTCTGGAACTTGCGCAAACAGAAGGTTTGCGTGAATAGTGAGATCCGCAAAAGAAGTTTGCGTAAGCCGAGAGACACGCAAAAGGAATTTTGTGTAAGCTGAATGAAGCGAGAACCAAGCTTTGCGTGAGTAGTAGAATGCGCAAACAAAGTTTTGCGCAATCCAAGTAATGCGCAATACGAACTTTTCGCAACTAGAAGAATACGCAAACTGAATCCCAACTAAGGAATAAGCAAAGTAGCTTTGCGTGAGAAGGATGATACGAAAACGAAGCTTTTCGGACTCTTGATAATACATGAACTGAGCTTTTCGGAAGGCACTTGATACGCAAAATGAGTTTTCCGTATATATCTCGATGCGAAAACCTGAAATAGACTAACACAAAGATTAGAAGAACAATGAACTTGCGCAAATTATAAAGAACTTGCGCAAACCTATATGAAACTTGCGCAAACCACAGAAAATCAAATATAACTCGCAAGATCAAATGAAATCAAGAAATTTATGCAAGAAATTCACACTCTGATTATCGAAAACAACTTTCTAACAACTTTCAATCAACAAATTCGATTAAAAACTACAAAAACACATATTCGAGAATATAACAGTACGAAAACACGAGTTTTCCAGAAAATCACAAAATCACAAAATTGAAGATCAAATCATGGATTTTATGCAAAATGATATGAAACAATTATGATCGATTAACAAAAACGAAGCTAATGAGTCCAAAATCAACACAATTAGTCTAGAAACTTATCCAAATTTGATGAAAAATTAAGAAACGATATTTTCTTGAAAAATTCACGAAAATCGATCAAGTTTTCGATTAATCTACAAATTCAGAAAACATAAATCACAATCTCTCAATTCTCTCAAGATTCAGATTGCTCTGATACCAATTGAAAGTCCAAGAATCACTAAATCTTCTAGAGAGAGAAAGTAGAGAGAGATAGTATACGCTCCAAGTAAACTGATATTCAAAGTGTAAGGTTCCAAAGTTACAAAACAAAGACTAGAAAGGGACTTAAATACCCCTAGTCTCAACACAACAGATAAAACCACTAAACACAGTTTAGACAAGGGAAATAAATACAATGATTACTACAAAATTAGACTTAACACCTTCATCTTCATCTTCCTCACCAAGTTCTTGGGGTTTCATCTAGCCATTTTCATCACTTGAAGTTTGGAAGCTTATGGTTCGTTTTGGTGACCTATAAGTGTTTTAGTTGGTGGATTCAAGCTATTGGTTGAGGTAACCTTCTCCTTCTTCAAGTATGGAAAATTAGGGTTTTTAGTAATAAGATGAAATGTTCATGTAAATATTTGGGGAACAATTCTAAATGAGTTGTTTATGATTATTTATAGTTGGAAATGTGTGGATCTAGGTTTTGGAAAGGATGGTGCTTGTGGATTCAAGTTTCTTCAAAGAAGCTCTAAGTGGGGTAAAATCTAAATTTAGTCTAAATCTAACAAGGTGAGTTCAAGTTGATTTGTAAAAACGTTGTACATGTCAAAATGTCTATTTTAAAGCATTTGTGTCTTTTACATGAAATTATCAACTGTTGAGTTATTTGGTAGCTTTTGATTATTCGAAGTGTTTAGCTTATTAAACTTTGTAAAACATCACATTTGGGATTTTTGGGCATTTCGATAAATGTGTCATAAATGAATGGGTTTTGACGATTTATTGCATAATTAGATATTTGGTAAAAAACGCACTTTTACGTGATTGTCGAGTTTTATGCATCATTCATGAAATTGGATGTTTTGGAAAGTACGAATGTGTGAGTCCTTTGGTTTTGGGTCGATCCCGACTTTGGGAACACTTTAGAAAATGATAAACCTTTTTGGTTTTTGGGCCGAAGGCCAATTGCGATTTGAGAAACAAAGTTTTGGGGGGAAATGTATTTTAGTTTATGTAACCCTATTGGCTCACGTATTTTAGCCAAACGTTCATTATGACTTTTGGGGCTTGGTTTACACTTAAATGAGTCTTCAGAACATTTGTTCAATTTTGGTAGCTCGTTAAGGAGCCTTGGACATATGGTGTACTTAGTTGCATCTTATTTGAGAGTTACATGTTTTGAATGCGTTAGTTCATTCTTTTGAGTCATGTAACGTTTTAGACTGTAATACATTGGATCCATAGGCATATGAGTCAGTCAGTTGGTTTAGTGGGGACTTTATCCCCGTTTTGGGGACTGGATAATGTTTATGGCTAGCGGGAGCTCGAGGTACAAATCGTGGGTGGTTGAACTCGATAACCGCGTAACCTTTGTTGAAGGGCTCGAGGTAGACATCGTGGGTGGTTAAACTCGATGCCCGTTTGTAATCCAGTCTGGTTACTCATCGTGGAATTTCGTGTCCGCGTTTGAAGTCTAGTGAGTGGTCCCCAAGTCATGTTTTTATGTAAGCTTGCGGTGGTAGCTCGGTTTGGGAGCCGTATACGGAGCTAAGTCTTGCGGTGGTGCTCTTGGAGAGCCGTATACGGAGACATGTGACTTTGTGGTGAGACTCATTTAAAGGTCGAGTAGACACTAGGGTCATTTGGGTATCTTGTGGTGGTAGCTCGGTTGGGAGCCGTATACGGGGATCCATGGCTCTATGTGAAGCTCGAGAACATTGTTAAGTGGTTTAACTTTGTGTGCGTGCCACTGTCGATGGAATTCGGGTATCCCCCGTCTTCTAAAGGTGTTGTTTTTAGGTATTGAGTTTTATTATCCAAGTTTCGGTGACGTTTTGTGTTAAGACACAGTCTCATTGGATTCAAGATCATCCAATCTGAAGATCGCAATCTGAAGCTAAAGCCAGAACGTCGACTCTCAATATTAAAGTCTATGTCGTTTGTAATAAATGTCAATGTAATTGTTTGTTATTGTAATAGTTAAATTAATATATAGTTTGTTAGATATTAGTTAACTTAGTTAGTTTTTAGTTTAGTTAGTTATATTAACTTAGTTAGAAATAATATCTATTTGTTAGATATTATGTAGGTTTATTAGTTTAATATGTTGCAAGTTGTTAGGAAGTGTGTAAGACACACTAGATTAGATATTGTGATATCTCTAGTATCTCTCTAACACAATCAGATAAGATATTATCCAGATCACATACAAACACACACTAAAAGGTGTATTAGAGAGAAATACACAGAGAACACAAATAGCTTGAATCGATCAACCTTGTAACCATTTGTTATAATCAATACAGGTTGGTAATCTTATTGTGTTGTTAATCTAAGAACTTGATATAAACATTATTGTGTGGACCGACAATTGGTATCAGAGCCTGATTAAGATCAAAATCAAGTTCTTTGCAAATACGTCTCTGTGTTATATTTGAAAAATTGATTTCGAGTGTTAAAGTGTTTTAGGTGTTAAAACCGATCAGGTTATGATCGATTAGCATGCTAGATCGAGTTGTTGTTATTTGATTTCACTTTTAAGCTTTAATCGAGTTCCATTTTGTGATTTAAGTGAGAAAACAGTCGAGTGGAAAAAGGTACTGTACGATCAAATTTTTCTTCAAAAAGTGTGTTTTATTGAGATCGAGTGCTCACATTCAGTTCTAGAAGTGTTTCTAGACATAAGGGTAGAGTTTGGTATTGCTAATCGTTTCAGGAACAAGTTTTTAGACAATTTTCGAAATACAGGACGAACTTGCGCAAACCAGAAGACGAACATACGCAAAGTCCAAACTTTGTGCGTCCAACCTGAAACGCAAACCCAACTTTGCGCGTCCAACCTGAAACGCAAACCCAACTTTGCGCGTCCAACCTGAAACGCAAACCCAACTTTGCGCAACCCTCCTAATACGCAAAGATCGGTTTTCGCAACTCTCTCAACCCCAAACCTCAGTTCACGTGTTCATCTCTTCACGAAAAGATCAAGTCTACTTTGCGCATCCCGTTAGAAACGCAAATCCTACTTTGCGCTTCCCGTTAGAACCGCAAACCTTACTTTGCGCATCCCACGAGAAACGCAAACCTCACTTTGCGCACTGTGCTTGACACACAAACCTGAATTTGCGCACACAAACCTGAATTTGCGCACGCAAACCTTGACACGGAAACTTGAATTTTGCGCCAATTTCACACTTAGACTTGCGGGACCCCCGTGCTAAGTCTGCCTAGGGTGACAAAATTTCTTGTGTGGTCAAATTTTATCTGGACTAACGGTCAAATCTAAGTTCTTTTTGCACATCAAATTAAACAGGATGACATCAAGCGAAGCTTCTTCAATATGTATGGATGAGAAACCACCTTTACTCTTCAGAGGAGAGTATGAGCAGTGGAAAGATCAGTTCATGGATTTCATAGATAGACATGAATTGAAGAAACTTATAAGAAGATCTCTAGAGTACTGAATTATGACAGTTCCAAGGAGAGTTTATACTCTAGTGAAGAAGAATGGAGAAAGAGAAGAAAAAGAGCTTCCAATACCACTTGATATGTACTCAGACGAGCAAAGAAAAAGATATAAAGCTGACATCTTAGCCAAATCTTTTATTCTACAAGGAATATCAGAGGAGATTTCAAATGAGATATTCTTTACACTAAAACGTGAAGAGGCTACAGGAAAGCTGTTATTGGAAGCTGAGAACTCTGAGCTTCAAAAGAAAATATCAGATTTTGAAAAGAAGTTCTCAGACCTTTCCAAGAAGAGTGTTGAAGAGAAGAAGACACTCGAGATTAAATGTCTAAAGTTTTCTCAACAAGTTAGTAACTTTGAGAAAGTACTAATTTTGGAAAGAGATCAGTTTGCCAAAGAGAAGAAGGAAGCTGAAAAGAAGAATGATGGACTCTTAAAAGATATATCAGATGGAAGAAAGGGTGCTAAGAAGGGATTTGAAGAAGAAAAAAGCACCTTTGAAGCTGCAATTAGGAAGCTTAATGCAAAACTATCTGAATTGTCTAAATTTGCACAGAAAGATAAGAAAAAGAAGTCTGAGCTTGAGACGAAGATTGATCTTATTGTCAAAGAAAGAGACAGTTATTCTTCAAAGGTAAAAGAGCTTCAAGATATTATTTCAAAGATGGTGGTGGTGGTGACTGAGCGAACGACTCCAGAGTCAAAAATCCAATCACCTACAAATAATTCAGTTGGTTCTAACAAACCAGTCGCAAGCTCACAACAGAAAACTGTTCTTTTCAGAAGGTCAGTTAAATCTTCTAATCAGATTCATTCTACTAATCTTTTCTATGACAGGAATAGAGATAGTTCAGGTACACAAAGAAGGAGAAGAAGCTTCCAGGAAGAAGCTGAACTGGTCTGGAACAGGAAACCAGTTAAAAAAGAGCTGAAATGTAAAAACTCATGTGTACATACGCTGATTGCCAAGAAGAACAATGCGCTGAAAGGTAAACCTGATTTTGTTTACTCAAGAGATAAATTAATCAGTTAGTCAGGTAAGAAATTCTATTGTTCTTATTGTCGTACACATGATCCTGTTCACAAGACAAGTGACCATTACTGGTATGGTTCTTACTCAGTAACCGCCATACGAACTACAACTAACACATATGGACCCAAATACCAGTGGGTACCAAAGAAAACTAAACCTGTGTTGCAGGCACCTACTGTCAAGGGGGAGTAGGAGAACCGATGGCTTCTAAGTAAATCATCTTAGAACCTGTACTTCAACGAAGATGACTTCTAAACACAATAGTTTAGGACTCGTACTTCAATCATCAAAAGACCTTACTCCTGTGCTGATAAGAGATTGTACTCCAATACTCGAATGAGGAAATCAACCATCAAGGGGGAGTACATATAAATTTCTGAAATGTTTTGCATCCGATAGATATGATGACCTACACTTCAAAAAGGAAGTTGTGGATCTCTATCATGTGCTTTAGAACTGACATATTTTAGATGCATAATTTCAGGGGGAGTATAAAAGGTCATGACTTCTGATTATTTCTGATCAGAACTCGTACTTTAAAAAGTTTTACTGCTTTTTGTCTTTTCAATTTAAGAGAATAAAATTTCTTTTGACTTAAGACTTTTGCAGAATTTTTGAGAGAAGCTTACAAGTTCATATGTTAATGACTTAAAGCTTAGCTTCATGAGTTGAAAGATCGTACGTAAAGGTATAATTCTAAATCTTCATCTCATATATGGTTGAAAGAAGGACAACTTTCAATCATCGAAAACATTGTTTTCAATGTTCAAACCACTTCCCTATTCTCAAAACGAATTCATGATTTGGAAGTGTGACTTCAAATGTTTTCGAAGATCTAAATTGTACTTTAACTGAAATAGTTAAACCAATCTGAGCATCACGTGCATCATAGGAAAACAAGACTTTAATTGTGTTAGGACTTAACACAACTTCTATGGAATCACCTTAACCAGGGATTTCTACCCAAGAGGTTAATCCTTAGTGATTGAGTGTGAAAAGCGAAAAGAAATGAGTGTGTCAAACAAAGAAAGAAAGTTTGATTAGAGTGTGCTATATGTTTAAAAGAAAGAGCGTGTGAGAACAGAGTTAAAAGAATATCACAACTCTGCACCAATTTTTTCTGAGCCAGGCAACCACATTACTAGTGTTTCACAATTCTTTGGTGAACATTATTGAATCAGGCAACTAACCCATGCCAACTCTTTATCAAACCTCACTATCTACTCATTTTCTTCTCAACAAGAAAGTGTTTCACATTTTCAAAGGGGATGCAACACATTTTCTATCTGATTTTCATTTGGAAAATCTGGATATTGAAAAGAATGAAGTATGCCCCACCTTCGCACTTCAATCATGCACATTGAGTCTGTGTTTAACTTACTGTTGTCTCAGTGGTTTACACAATTTTGAGCCAAATAAGCAATCATCAAGTGCTTAATTCTTTCTATCACAAGCACGAACACACAAGGAATTTTTTTCTTTGTCATAACGTTTATAGAAATAACCTTTGTAGTGTTTCGATGGTTAAATGGAAGCCCTCGGGGAGTCAACATCAAACAACTCCTTTCCAATGTGTATTTGTTACACACAGTGACTTAGTGTTACTGACAGGCATTCTAACTGATTCATTAGTTGATTCAGGTGTTACACGACTATTTTGTCTATATTTGTAAAGATCTGGATGAATATCTTATGAATTGACGAATCAGAGGCTCTAACCGCAAGATAGACATTTCTTACAAATAATTTTGATGAAGTCGTTGCACTTAACATCAAAAAGGGGGAGAATTACTACACAAGAAATGGCAAAGATCACATGTTTCAAGAATCACGTCCAAGGTTGAAATCTTCAAAAGCAACTATTCTGAAGACATACTGATTTCAGAGCTAGAGAAAGAGATTGCATCTTCTAAGCTGAACAAGAAGACTGAATTGCTAAAATCATTTTCGTAATGATCTTGATCCAAAGGGGGAGATTGTTAAGACACAGTCTCATTGGATTCAAGATCATCCAATCTGAAGATCGCAATCTGAAGCTAAAGCCGAAACGTCGACTCTCAATATTAAAGTCTATGTCGTTTGTAATAAATGTCAATGTAATTGTTTGTTATTGTAATAGTTAAATTAATATCTAGTTTGTTAGATATTAGTTAACTTAGTTAGTTTTTAGTTTAGTTAGTTATATTAACTTAGTTAGAAATAATATATATTTGTTAGATATTATGTAGGTTTATTAGTTTAATATGTTGCAAGTTGTTAGGAAGTGTGTAAGACACACTAGATTAGATATTGTGATATCTCTAGTATCTCCCTAACACAATCAGATCAGATATTATCCAGATCACATACAAACACACACTAAAAGGTGTATTAGAGAGAAATACACAGAGAACACAAATAGCTTGAATCGATCAACCTTGTAACCATTTGTTATAATCAATACAGGTTGGTAATCTTATTGTGTTGTTAATCTAAGAACTTGATATAAACATTATTGTGTGGACCGACATTTTGTATAAATGGATCTTATCCATGATTTAAGGGTTGAGTACTATACCCCACCCGTGTTTTTGGGTGTTTTGGGATTTAAAGTTTTAACTGCAGTCTCATAAATGGAGAGTTTGATTTCTATTCATGTTTGAGTGAGTTTTGAGTTAGAATCTATTTACGAAAGAACGTTTTATATTGGGAATTTGTCCCCGAAGTAGTTTAGATTTGAAAACGTTTATATTGGTGTTTTTGCCCAAAATGTATATTATTGGAAAACGAGTCGTTTTCATATTCAAAGCATATCATTTGAAAGATTATGATTTAAACTGTATTACCTCTTTTCAAAGGTATCTTTATTCATGTGGAAAACTCTTGAACTCACTAGGTGTTAGCCTAACCTTTTTGTTTGTCGCTATGTGTAACAGGTTCCGATTGGGAATAGCTCTAGTGACACTGTGTAGAGAGTAGTGCTAGTTCTGTGCTCGAGAAGTGGTTACCTTAGTGAAGTCTTCTGCATTAGTTTCGGGAAGAGCAACTTGTAGTTGGGATTAGGTAACACTCGACTTGGTCTGGTCCTTGTATAAGAACGAAGTTTATATTTGTTGAGGTCAAATAGATAATTTTATTTTGAAGATTTATCTTTTACTTGATGTAATATCAAAATTTTAATTAGTTGCTCTTACCAAATTTGAGGGTGTTACAAGTTGGTATCAGAGCTTGAGTTTGAGAGAATTAGGTATTATTTTTGGATGCCTAGACTCAAACTAGCGTTAATTTAAGTGATTGAAAGTGAGGTTGCACCAATAGGCACATTAAGATTGGAGGCTTTGAGATTGATGCAGTCTCTAGGAACGGGAACCACACCCAGAGTTGCAAGGATGATCATGTACAGTATGTTCATAACTACACCTGGCTAGTGTTATGGTGAACCTACGAGTTACATGTATATGCTTGTACTACCTTAATGTGACGGCCGTTGGAGTAGTAATTGTCAGGATCGAATTCTCAACAAGAATTATGAATACTCAGAAACAATATCAAAGAAGTTGCGGAATAACACTTTGATATTCAATGTAACAGTAAACAAACAGTGTATATGATTAACAACTTGTAAACTTTAATTGAATGATTAAAATCACAAGATTACACACTCAACCTCAATCTTGAAGAACAGACTCTTTCAAGACGAATTCTACTTCTCTAAAATTAGGAACTATGCCTTGAGGTTGATTCTCTCTAAAACAAAAACTTAGAATGAATTCTCTATCTTTCTAAACTATTCTATCAATTCTATACATATACTGAATAAAAAATAATTACAATAAATAAAAATATCTTCAGTATATCTTCTATCATTATCTCCAAGCTTTCCATAATCTTTAGTCCATCCAGCTGTCATCCTTCCATGCGAATTCTTTATCACATAAGCAGTATTATTCTTCAGCAACATTAATACTCTGAGCAGTATTAACTCTAGCAGTACTAACCATGCTCAACAGTATTAATCTCTTCAAGCAGTACTAACTTTGAACTAGCAGTACTAATCTTGTTGAGCAACATTAATCATCAACTAGCAGCATTAATCACAGAAGTACTAACTGTTTTCTTCTAGCAACATTAACTTTACTTGTTCTTGTACTTGTGCAATTTCTTCAGTTCCCAACAATCTCCCCCTAACTTGACTTTTTAGGAAGAGAAGTCAAGTTCTTCAGATCTGATCTTCAAGATGCTTTCAACACCTCACATTCAGTTGCCTAAATTTGGATCTAGGCCCAAACTTTGATTTACAGTTCTTCTTACCATAATCTTGTCCATTTCTGAATTCTTTGTGCATACTAGCTTGGCATTGAGCATTCCTACTAGCTTCTCCTTGCTATGCTCATAGATTTTGTCCACCAGGTAGTATTCATGATAACAGTTGTCAATAGTAATCATGTATACTTCACAGTTTTCAAACAATATCCATTTATCAATCTTTTTGAATACAAACTCATGATTATGATCTTTAATCCTATAAGCCACTCTCTCTGGATCAAACATCATGCACAAGTATTCCATTGCTATCTTGAGAAGATTTTCTTCAGTACCTTTCAACACAGTCTCATAGAGTGTCATCCCCACTTTGTACATTTCCTCTATATCTGCTCTTGAACAACTTCTGATAACTCTCCCCCATGTTGAATATGCTTCAAATGCACCACCATTTCTTTTGAGTCTAAAGAAATCCTTTCCATTGTCTCTTAGAATATCCCAAAAGATGATCTCTGGAGCTTTCATAGAGATTGGAACAACCTTCAGAGGTTCTACTATGGTCATGTATAGATCCATTCTCTCATCAGTTTGCTTATTAGACTGCTCTGGACTTTGCACTGATTCTGCTTCAGTTTCTGCTGCAGTTTCTACCTTTTCTTCCACTCTTGCCCTTTTAGACTGCCTTTTTGAAGCAATTGACTTCACCCTCTTTCCAGATTTGGCTTCTTCACCAACACCCTCATGTTCTTCCTTCATCTCTTTAGTTTTGTCTTTTGAGGGTGTGGTCTCCTCAGGGAATGGTCTTTGAATGTTCAGGTCATGCCTTTCCTTCATTCTTCTCTCAGCCTCTTCCATTTGAACTGAATCCCCTTGAAGCTTGAGCATCTCTTTCTGATACAACTCCTCAACCTGAGTGTATGCCATGTTGGTGAACATCTCCCCCTTGACACCAATTGCACCTTTCAGGAAATTTATCATTTTTCTTCTTTCCTGATTGGCCAAAAATGTCTTGGAGGGTTGTCGTTTCTGTTTCTGTTTTTGGATTGGCATCTTTTTGACTTGAAGTTTCTTGGCCTGAGCTTCTTCTTTTATACTTTTCTGATATTCTGCATTTAACTTTCTTGCCATAAGCTTTGCAAGTTCTCTATCTGTTTCTGTTTGAAGCTGCTCCTCCTTTTCCATTTGATCTTGAAGTTGCTTTGCTATTGCCTCATCCATTTCAATTTGAGTCTTCTTCTTTTCAGGCATTTCTGCTTCAGCCATCTTTTCCTTTCCTTTTCCCTTTGTATCCTTCAAGACTTCTTTCTCTTTTCCCTTCTTTGAGATCCCTCCTTCATTGATGACTACTCCCTTGGCCTTTTTAGTAGCCTTAGGAGTATCATTCTTGGCCTTAACCAATGTCTCTTCAATCTCCAGTTCCTCTACAGAGAGCCCTGTTACTGCTTCTTCTGTTTCTGTTGCTTCTTTTGTTTCAGCAACATTAACTGTTTCTGTTGCTTTAGTAGATATTGGCAATTGTGTCCATCAATTCAAGATAGTCATATCTGTCCTCACCTTCTCCAGTAGTGTTACCCCCTATTGAAGGATCATGGGATCTTTTATTAGTGGAAGTCTTCTGCCTAGCAGAAGCACTATCCACCCCCTTGGTTTCTTGGCACCTGGGGCCTTTGGATGATTGCTCACCCAAAGTTGCCATAGGGAAGGTCTTAGAAATGTTACCACTGATCTTCTCTGTGTTAGCAGAAGTAGTGGCAGCCTTCTCTCCCATATGCTCTTCCTCCTCCTCAGAGAGCACCTCCTTGGGGTTGGGAGACACCCCTTTGGTTTCCCTATTGATATTCTCTAAAGGAGAATTTTCCCTTAGAGGGCTTAAAGGCTGAGTAGGTGAAGGTACAAGAAGGGAAAGAGCATTCTTTACCTGTTTCCTTTTGTAAGTTTGGGTAATGGGAGAAGTAGGTTTATCAAGAAGAGACTGGGAATTGATTTAGAGTGGGAAGGTTGGGATTGGCTAGCAGTGGGATGGTCTAATAGGGGCCTTGACCCTGCTGCCATACCTTCATCAGTGTGAGACACCACCATCATTGTAGAGAACAATGGGGTGTGAACTCCTTCCGAGTCCCCAGCAGATCTTCTCATATTTGAGAAAACCTTGCCTTTAGGGGGTTTAGGTACATATACCCCATCAAAATGAGGCATATTCGTCAATTCATGAGTGATAACTGCTTGGACAAACCTGGGGTACATATAAAAGCTCTTTTTGCTTTCCAAGTTTGAGACAAGATCACTGAAAATCATTTTAGAAAAATTGTACTTTCTGGCAGTGGCCAAGCACACCAAAGCATAAGCAATGGTGCTACTGAACTCACTCCATCCAGTAGTCTTTTTAGAGATACAGTGCATAAGGGTATGGACAAAGAAACACCATTGGGGTGAAAATTTGGCTTTTGAGAACTTGAACACACCCAATGGGCCTCCATACCCCATTCTTGTAAGAGTAGAAAACAGTTCATCATTAGAGATAGAAGTTATACCAGAGGCATCGTCTAGACGTAGACTGATGCGAATTACCTCTTCAGTAACTGTCAAGAGCTTGCCACACACCTTTGTCTTGATCATTTGCACACCATTCTCAGTAACAATGGTGGCATGTGCCCAGAATTGCCTTTGATGCTCGATATAGATTGATGGCGATACAGTGAGAGCATGGGCAATGTGGGTTGTCTTGAGAAAATCCACAATTTGGTGGAAACCAGCGGCTTGTTTGGGCTTCTGTAGCATTGCGATTTCATTGTGCTCGTCTATCAATGCCATTGATGCCATTGATCATGGACGTTCTTGCCTGAAAAACTTTGAACTTGAGAGAGAAAGGGTTTAGAGCGCAAGTAAACAGTATGCAAAGAGTCGTTATGAACTTTTTAGGCGGGCAAAGGGTATTTATAGTATTCGGGACATAAGCAGTATTAACCTAGAGCAGTATTAACTAACAAACAGTATTAACGGCGAGCAGTATTAACCACTAGCAGTATTAACTAACGAGCAGTATTAACGGCGAGCAGTATTAACTACTAGCAGTATTAACTAACAAGCAGTATTAACCACTAGAAGTATTAACTGAGAGCAGTATTAACCACTAGCAGTATTAACTAACAAGCAGTATTAACCACTAGCAGTATTAACTTATAGCAGTATTAACCACTAGCAGTATTAACTGTGCACTGGCAGTATTAACCATACTTACTCTTTTAAGCTTGTGATACACTGAGTAATGCTATATATATTCTGAAAAAGAAGATTAGTAATACCAAACAAAAACAATATACAGGTATTTAACCACTTTTTGAGAAGGGACTTATTCAGAGTTGATCATTCCCACACTTGTTACCAAGAAAGTGAACCTACCCACATTAAAGGCTTTGGTGAATAGATCAGCAAACTGGTTATCAGTATGAACTTTCACAACTTGAATAAGTTTCTTTTCATTGCAGTCTCTTATAAAGTGATACCTGATCTCAATGTGCTTTGTCTTTGAGTGCTTGACAGGATTATTCACAATGCTAATAGCACTGCTATTATCAATGAAAATTGGAGTGTGTAGAAAGGTTACCCCATAGTCCAGCATTTGATTCTGAATCCATAAGACTTGAGAACAACAACTAGCAGCTGCTATGTACTCTGCCTCTGTTGTAGATGTGGACACTGTGGTTTGTTTCTTGCACTGCCATGACACTAGTCTTGCACCCAAAAACTGACATCCTCCAGAAGTAGATTTTATGTCCAAGTTTGCTCCACCTAGATCACTATCTGAGTATGCAAGTAGGTCAAACGATGAGTCATGAGGATACCAAAGTCTCAATCTGGGTTGCCCTTTGAGATATCTGAATATCCTCTTAACAACTTGATAGTGAGATTGCTTTGGCCTAACTTGGAATCTTGCACATACACAGACTGGAAACATTATATCTGGCCTAGAGGCTGTAAGATACATGAGAGAGCCAATCATGGATCTATAATGATGAACATCCATATCCTCCCCCTCAAGATCTGCTGTTATCTGCTTGTGTGTCTCCATAGGTGTGCTGGCTGGTTTTGAATCTGAGAAACCAAACTTGGTTAGAATGTCCTGCACATACTTGGACTGACAGATAAAGATTCCATCTGACTTCTGTTGAACTTGGAGTCCAAGGAAGAAAGTAAGTTCTCCCATGGAACTCATCTTGAACCTTTGATGCATTAGTTCCTCAAACTCCTTGCACATGTTGTCTCTTGTGGATCCAAAGATAATATCATCAACATAGATTTGGACCAGCAAGATATCCTTCTTCTTTCTCTTGATGAATAGAGTCTTATCAATGACTCCTCTTTAAAATCCATTTTCCAAGAGATAGGATGACAGAGTGTCATACCATGCTCTTGGAGCTTGATGTAGTCCATAAAGTGCTTTCTTCAATTTGTATACCCTGTCTGGATAGCTTGGGTTTTCAAACCCTGGTGGTTGACAGACATATACTTCTTTTTCAATTGAGCCATAAAGAAATGCACTTTTGACATCTATTTGATAGACTTTGAATTTCATATAGGAAGCATAAGCCAGGAATAATCTAATTGCTTCTATCCTAGCCACAGGTGCAAATACTTCTTCATAGTCTATTCCTTCTTCTTGTGTATACCCTTGAGCCACCAACCTTGCTTTGTTCCTTATTACTATGCCTCTTTCATCTCTCTTATTCCTGAAGACCCATTTTGTTCCTATTGCCCTTTGGCCTTTTGGAAGGTCTACCAGATCCCAAACATCTTGCAGCTTGAACTGCAGTAGCTCTTCTTGCATGGCTTCTATCCAACTGGACTCTTTCATAGCATCATGTGCCTTCTTAGGCTCAAGTTGGGATAAAAAGCAAGAGAGCACTGTATGCTGTTGTTCTTGCATTTCTTGCAGCCTGCTTTGATTTCTAGTCATTATAGGAGAAGATATATCTCCTATTACCAGCTGTGGAGGGTGATCCTTATGAATTCTGGTGTGATGACTAGGTTCATCATTAAGTCCCACCTCTAGATTTGAGTCATTCAACTCCACTGAGGTGCTTTCAGCAGCTACTTGTGGTTCTTGATTTTCTTGATTCTCCTCATCTCTACTTTCTTCTTCACTCTGATTTGGTCCAGTAGATGGTTCCTTTTCACATAAATCCACTGTTGGTATGGGAAAGATCACAGATTGAGATATACTATCTTGAACTTGTGTAGTTCCTGATCCTCCACTCCCTGAACCTGCATAATCATCACTACTGAAACCAAAAGAGTTAGTTAGTGAGTCAATGTCAAACAGCCACTGAGGACCAGACCCAATAGGATTTGGTGTGTTCTCATTGCATTTGACATTGTCACTTTCTTCAATTATTCTAGAAGAAGAGTTAAAAACTCTGTAAGCCTTACTCTGAGATGAGTAACCAACAAGAAATCCATCATCTGCTTTGCTATCAAACTTACCTAAGTGAGATTTGGTATTGAGAATTGTACAAGGACACCCAAAAGGTTTGAAAAATCCAATAAAGGGTTTTCTTTTATTTAAAAGCTCATATGGGGTCTTGTTCTTTGGCTTAACCACTAGAACTCTGTTTTGGACATAACAGGCAGTATTAACTGCTTCAGCCCAGAAGGTAATTGGCAGTTTTGAATCAGCCAACAGAGATCTAGCAGCCTCTATTAGTGTCCTATTTCTCCTCTCAGCAACTCCATTCTGTTGAGGAGTCCTAGGGGCACTATATTGTCTCTCAATGCCTTTCTCTTCACAAAAGGTGTTTAGATCAAGATTTTTAAATTCAGTCCCATTGTCTGATCTAATGACTTTTACTCTTTGATTAGTTTGGTTTTTAATTCTTAGGATAAAGGATTTGATCAGTCCACTTGTCTCATCCTTAGTCCTTAGAAAATATACCCAAGTAAATCTGGAGTAGTCATCAACAATAACCAAGCAGTAAGATTTCTTGCCTATACTCGTAACATTTATAGGACCAAACAGATCCATATGTAATAACTGGAGACAAGAAGAAATTGTATTTAACTCTTTGGTCTTATGAGAAGTTTTGTGTTGTTTGCCTTTAAGACAAGCAACACAATGATCATCACATGAAAAGACTTTTGATGGTAAACCTCTTACAAGGTTGTTTTTAACAAGATTGTTCATTGTCTTGAAGTTCATGTGACACATCCTTCTGTGCCAAAGAGAGGATTCATCCACAGAAGCTTTAGAAACAAGACAGTTCAGGGATAAATCACTAGAAACATTGTCCATATCTAGACAATAAACATTGTCCTTTCTTGGAGTTCTAAGTAGTATCATGCTTTCATCAACTACTTTGAACCCTGGAGCAAGGATCATACACTCTGTATTAGTAAATGATATGCTATGTTGTTTGTCACAAACCTGTGATACACTTAACAGGTTGTACTTCAACTGATCAACATAGTAGACATCCTCAAATCTCATCTTACCATTTGTAACATTACCTTTTCCACTTATTTTACCACCAGTAAGATTATCTCCAAATGCAACATGTCCTCCATTGATATGCTTGAAATCCTAAAGGCATGACATGTTGCATGTCATGTGCCTAGAGCAACCACTATCAACATGCCATATGCTCTTTCCCTTGAGCTGTTGGTTGCCCTGCACATAAGATAAATCAGTTAGTATGAATTAGGAACCCAAGCCAAAGTGGTCTTGGGTACCCTTTTCTCATCAAAATACTTACATTTTTTCTTGACAAGATTTTTAAACTTTGACTCCTCATTTCTGGAGTACTTTGTCACAATGATGGGTTTAGAAACACATTTGCTAGAAGCAATACTAGTTTTTGAAGTACTAACTGCATTAGCAGCACTTGCATGCTTAGCAGTACTAACCTTGTTAGAAGTAGTAACTGTGTTAGCAGTATTAAAATTTTTAGCAGTACTAACACTGGTAGCAGCAGTAATGCTTCTAGCAGCACTATCTCTGTCAGCAGTACTAACAGTTTTAGTGCTTCTAGGCACCCATATTTTGATACTTTCTTTTAAAACCTTTTTCTTCATGGGACCTTTGGTTTCAACAAATTTCTTCCCCGCATGTTTCTTTCCAGCCTTCCTATAACCAACAGGTTTTTGCACAAATCTTTGAAAGTTCATCTGTTGGTTAATAGGATTGAAGAAACAGTACTTAGCCAAATGATTCAGCTTGCCACATATGAAACAGGGTTTTGGTCTGATTATTTTATTCAGATCAACACCTTGTTTCTGATCCCATTGATTATTCCAGTTTCTTTGGTTACCTCTTTTTATACCAGAATTTAGGCTCTTAGATTTATTGCAAGCACACTGTTTACAAGGTCCAGGATTCACAACAGTGGTTTGTTTGTAATGGATCTTGTTGTCCTCTCCTTTGGTCTTCTTTATCTCCTTAGACTTGACCCAGATTTTTCCACATCCCTCGTTAGTGATAATATTATTTTCTAAGGGTATCTCTTTACTCACAACATTTTTCCTATTCTTACTGGCTTCTTTCTTAGTCATATCCTTAACAACTACCTCATCCAAAGGATCTACCTTAAATGTTTCCTCAAACAAGTCCTTTTTCTCTTTGGTCTCTAACAAGTCTGAAGTAGGAGAGATATAGTTGTTGTTGTAAGGAGGGGGTGTATTGTTGTATCCAATACCAGGCTTCATCTTATCATGAATCTGATCCTTTAGAAGAGAATCCATTGCTCTTGAAGCATATGAAAACTTTTCTATATCAAGCTTAACCTTAGATAGTTCCTCTTTCAACTTATCATTTTCTTCAATGGACTTAGACAGTTTGGTCTCTAACTCATTCTTTTCCCACTTCCAATAGTTTGTGTCATAAGTGTGTTGAAGTTCATTAGCTTGAAAGCCTTTGATTTGTTCTTCAAATCTTTCTACTATCAACACATAGTCTCTTCTGTCCTTTTCTAATCTTTTGAGGTCATCACACATACTTTGGTTGTGATCCCTGTACCTTTTGACAGCGTCTATGCAATATTGAGTACACAGATTAGAAATTACCTCAGAGGGGAGATTAGACACCTCTGCCATAAGAGCTTGATTCTGAATGGCTTCCTCAGCTTGATCACTCCAGTCAAACCCCATTCCTTGTTGAGAAACAAGGGCTTGAGCAGGGTTCTTGTTTTGATTGTAGCCTCCATTCTGAGCTTGTTGGTGGTTGTTGTTTGGAACACCACTTCTGCACTCTCTAGCAAAGTGTCCCTTCATGTGGCACTTATAACATTCCACCTTTGTCTTGTCAAAACTAGCTCCATCTTTTCTTCTTTGAGAGAAGTTGTTCCTCCCTGTTCTTTTGATAAACTTCTTCACCCTCATAGATAACATGGCCATCTGCCATTTAATGTCCATCTCCTCCAGGTCATCAGGGTGAAGTTGATCCAGATCATCATTAATCAATGAATTGTTGCTGTGACTGGACAAAAAGGCTTCAAATACAGTTTCAGTGCCTTTTTCTGAATTCACTCCACTAGCAGCACTAGCTGCTTCAGGGTTGGCAGTAGTATCAGTAGATGCTGATAGCAGTGCAGCATTGTGGATATACCCAGTGGGCTTTTTCTTGGTTTCTACCTCAGTTTCAAAAACTCTTAGATCATTATATAGATCATCAAGTTCCTTCTCTTCCAGATTGTCACTCTGTCTATATGAGACAGTGTACATAGTCCATTCATCCCCAAGAGATCTTAGGAACTTTCTGTTGATATCATCTTGCTCCATCTTCACTCCTACAGTAGCCAGTTCACCAATGAGCATGTTGAACCTATCAAAAGTTTGAGTCATAGACTCATTCTTTGAAGAAGTGAAGTTCTCATACTGCTGCTTTAGAACATCTCTTTGATTTCTTTTGATGCTTTTAGTTCCAGCAAATCTTTTCTGTAGAGCATTCCAGAGAATCTGAGCATCAGTGCAGTTACAAAATTGATGCTGATATTCATTGGGGATGGCCAAGAGCAGAGTGCTCAAGGCCTTCATCTCTGTCTGTCTGATCTTCCTCTCACCATCTGTCTTTGGTGGAGGTCTTTTCCCATCTGGTCCAATCTTTCCTGCTTCAGAAGGACCATTCTCAATGATATCCCACATTGAGTAGTCAGTGAGAAGAATGTATTGCCTAATTCTGATCTTCCACATGTCAAACTCACTGGGTTTGAGCATTGGAACCTTAGAGACCAGAGTGCTGTTTGATTCTGCAAAATTTTCCATGATGAATGACTAGATGTTTCTGAGAGAACAGGCTCTGATACCATTTGTCAGGATCGAATTCTCAACAAGAACTATGAATACTCAGAAACAATATCAAAGAAGTTGCGGAATAACACTTTGATATTCAATGTAACAGTAAACAAACAGTGTATATGATTAACAACTTGTAAACTTGTATTGAATGATTAAAATCACAAGATTACACACTCAACCTCAATCTTGAAGAACAGACTCTTTCAAGACGAATTCTACTTCTCTAGAATTAGGAACTATGCCTTGAGGTTGATTCTCTCTAAAACAAAAGCTAAGAATGAATTCTCTATCTTTCTAAACTATTCTATCAATTCTATACATATACTGAATAAAAAATAATTACAATAAATAAAATATCTTCAGTATATCTTCTATCATTATCTCCAAGCTTTGCATAATCTTTAGTCCATCCAGTTGGCATCCTTCCATGCGAATTCTTTATCACATAAGCAGTATTATTCTTCAGCAGCATTAATACTCTGAGCAGTATTAACTCTAGCAGTACTAACCATGCTCAGCAGTATTAATCTCTTCAAGCAGTACTAACTTTGAACTAACAGTACTAATCTTGTTGAGCAACATTAATCATCAACTAGCAGCATTAATCACAGAAGTACTAACTGTTTTCTTCTAGCAGCATTAACTTTACTTGTGTTTGTACTTGTGCAATTTCTTCAGTTCCCAACAGTAATGAAGTTTTTAGGTGAGTAGCCGTTAGGAGAGGCTGATGATTTTAGCATTCGTCACTTGGAGTGACAATAAGCATGGCGATTGCATTAAGCGGACCATTTCGGGTCGTAATTGATGGTCGTGGTAGAACCTTAGCCGTATGAAATTGACTTTATTTGAGGAGAAATGATAGGGTGAACCGATGAAATATTCGATTATTGCCTGGTGATGTTTAAACATCTAGATGACGATAGTGTGATTAAGAAATTAAGGAGCGTGGTTTCGAGATGTTGAGTGTCGATCAACTGCACACACATAACCTATTTCTAAAGTAAATTGCATCAATTATTTCTCATGTTTCCAAATCGCCATGTGAATTAAATTGCAAATATTGGAGCGATGTTTTAGCACACACAAGGTTTTGAACCATGATTTCGAGCATACACAAAATTGTTTTATGGCATGAGATTGCAAGCTTTGTTGAAGATTTTCTTTATTCACATTGTCGTCCAACGTCATTTCGGATTTTGTGGTGTGCGTATTTTGATATTGTTTAGGGACTTGGATAAGTAACTGCGGTTTACGACGTTAACATTGGATCTCCTCCACGTATGCTTAGGTTTTGGACGGAAAGTTATCTCCCATTATCTTGGTGTTTGAGTTTTATTGAGGATTTTAATTCATGCGATTTTGTGGATTTAATGGGGTGATTTTAATGGTGTCCAGTTGTATTATTTTCCCTCGAGTTTTGGGTGAGCGTTTGGTTGCATATAGTGTGCATACATATTTTTATTTGGAATTTCGTTCATGATGTTTTAATCAATATTTGAGAACGAAGAGAGCAGACTGTTATTTGACCTTGAACTTGAAACTAACATAAATTATTCCATGTTTTAACCAAAATGCATGCACATATCACCTTACTAGTTTTGTGGAATAAACTGTTGCATACAAGTTTTGTTGTGGGATCTTATCTCGTGCCATGTTGTGGCTAAAAGAGAGAACTTTGAGAATATGATGTCATGAAAATGTTGTTTTGAGTTTTGCAAACATTTTATTTGTTCAGCCTGAAGTTTGAAATCAAACTAAATTACTCTTACGTTTGCTCAAATCACATGCATATGTCTTTACTAAATTTTGGGGAATAACCCGATGTATGCGAGTCACGTTGGGAAATTTTATTTCATGACATTTTATGGTTAAATGCGAAATTTTGAGATTTGATTTCGTGAATATCACCTACCGTAGTTTTGTACAACCGCTTTGTTATACATTGTTTTAGTACGTAAAACTATTCCTCATTAGTGACACAAGTTTATACACGTTGGAAACATAGCGGTTCATTTGAAAAAGGTTGTTGAAATTACTTTCGTTGGTGTCAATGTTACCTCGATTATTGATCAAATATTTTCTGAAATGGTTTTATATGTGTGGCGATGTGACCACTTTGTACACCTACCGAGTAAACGGTAGTGGAATTTTTATTCGTATGATTACTTGTTATAAAAATTTTGCATTTAGAAGTTTTATGAAAATCTGAATTGGCATTGTAATTTGAAAAACCTCGAACTCATTAGAGCTATAGGTGCAAACCCTCTTGTGATAGAGGTCGTGTTTAAGGACTAAAGGAGTCCTCGGAGGTTGAAGTGTCAGAAGACTTGACTTATGGCTAGTTTTGAATTTGGGATTCCGGTTTTATGGACTGGTTCATGCAGAAGTAATTGATGTATTAGATTTATGCATTCTTCCATTATTTAAGTGGTGATCGTCTTGTTCGGTAAAACTTCGGGTTAGAGCTTTGGATGGTTAATTGCTTATGGTTACAGATGAATTAATGGGTTGAATTTCGACATCATGTATGAGTTGGATGTGTGCCATCCGGTAAGTCTTCGGAGGTAAAGAAATTATGGTGATTTGTTTGTTGGTTATATAAGATTAAATTTTAGTGTCTTGGTAGGTGTCAACTTTAATTCGTTGATGCAAGTCTAGAATGATTTATAATTGGTAGGACACCCACGTTTGCAGTATGGACGTTCCGAGGTTAGGTGTCGACGCTCGGTTTTGAGGACAATGACTTTAGGTGTGCCGCAGTGCACTTCCGTTAGACCTGGTGTGTCTACAGGTCAAGTGGTAACCTTGAAGATGTTAGATGTTGATAAGTAAGAATTAATCATTGGTGTTTCGGTAATCGTCAAGGCTTTCGTTGATTCATCGATCGATGATCGAATACATTATGGGAGTTGCGTAACCGTGGGGTTGAATTAATCCGCTATCTGCAGATGTTGTGCTTGTGTCAGCTTAAGGAGCGGATCTGATGTTGTGTTGGATCGGATTAAGCTAGTGTTAGGGATTTCGTCAAGGAAAGGATGATAAACCTTTATGGTATTGATTATTGGAGGAAATGATGAGGCCATCAAAGTAGACCATAAGTAGAAATCGTTCTCAAGGAGACCGTAATTTGTTAGAATTAGAAGTATTTAAGGGTAATATTCGCCCTGTGGCAACCTTCATGGAAGTGGTTAGTCAGAAATCGTAAGCTACTCTTGAGGTGGTAAGTGCGATCTAAGGTTTGGAGGCAACCGAGGCCTTAATGATGGGAAGATAAATTGACAAAGGCTTGACGTTCATTCTATCATCGATAAGGTATGTCGAACGTTGAGAACGGGTGCGCGGCGGCTTGTTATGAGGAACTTAATGAAAACCTTAAATCGGGATGCAATCGGTTTTGTATAGGAAGCAAGGATTCGTGAAGGTATTTCCCTCGTGGTTAGGAAACCCGTTTCATTTCGCTAAATGCAATTTTAGGCTTTTGTTTGGTGCCAGATTTCGAGGACAACATCCCTTTTAAGGTTGGGAGGATTGTAACACCCCGAATTCTGGGAGTTTTTGTCGGAGTCCGAGGTTGAGCGAAGTAGCCAAGTGATTGATGAAAAGCACGACAGTGTTCCGCGCGGCTCTCCGCACTGTCATCCGCTCGGGCCTCTATCCCGTCCCACCTCCAGAACCCGACGCGGTTCTCTACGCGGGTCAAACCGGGCCGCCAACCACGCGGAGCCTCTGTGCGCTAATAAAAGAGGAAATCGGCCTCCAAACTTAATTTCTCAAAAAAAACCTAAATCTCTTCCCCTTTTCTCTCTCAAACCGACCCCCAACCTCTAAAACGAACCCTAACCCAATTTGAGGGGTTTTCCTCTTTAAATTACATGATTCTTCATCATCTAGCAAGTTGGGATCAAGAACCATAAAACCTTCATCTTCATCTTCCTCACCAAGTTCTTGGGGTTTCATCTAGCCATTTTCATCACTTGAAGTTTGGAAGCTTATAGTTCGTTTTGGTGACCTATAAGTGTTTTAGTTGGTGGATTCAAGCTATTGGTTGAGGTAACCTTCTCCTTCTTCAAAAATGGAAAATTAGGGTTTTTAGTAATAAGATGAAATGTTCATGTAAATATTTGGGGAACAATTCTAAAGGAGTTGATTATGATTATTTATGGTTGGAAATGTGTGGATCTAGGTTTTGGAAAGGATGGTACTTGTGGATTCAAGTTTCTTCAAGGAAGCTCTAAGTGGGGTAAAAGCTAGATTTAGTCTAAATCTAGCAATGTGAGTTCAAGTTGATTTGTGAAAACGTTGTACATGCCAAAATGTCTATTTTAAAGCGTTTATGTGTTTTACATTAAATTATCAACTGTTGAGTTATTTGGTAACTTTTGATTATTCGAAGTGTTTAGCTTATTAAACTTTGTAAAACATCACATTTGGGATTTTTGGGCATTTCGATAAATGTGTCATAAATGAATGGGTTTTGATGATTTATTGCATAATTAGATATTTGGTAAAAACACACTTTTAAGTGATTGTCGAGTTTTATGCATCATTCATGAAATGGGATGTTTTGGAAAGTACGAATGTGCGAGCCCTTTGGTTTTGGGTCGATCCCGACTTTGGGAACACTTTAGAAAATGATAATCCTTTTTGGGTTTTGGGCCGAAGGCCAATTGCGATTTGAGAAACAAAGTTTTAGGGAAAAATGTATTTTGGTTTATGTAACCCTATTGGCTCACGTATTTTAGCTAAACGTTCATTATGCCTTTTGGGGCTTTGTTTACACTCAAATGAGTCTTCAGAACATTTGTTCAGTTTTGGTAGCTCGTTAAGGAGCCTTGGACGTATGGTGTACTTAGTTGCATCTTATTTGAGAGTTACATGTTTTGAATGCGTTAGTTCATTCTTTTGAGTCATGTAACGTTTTAGACTGTAATACATTGGATCCATAGGCATATGAGTCAGCCAATTGGTTTAGTGAAGACTTTATCCCCGTTTTGGGGACTGTATAATGTTTATGGCTAGCGGGAGCTCGAGGTACAGATCGTGGGTGGTTGAACTCGATAACCGTGTAACCTGTGTTGAAGGGATTGAGGTAGATATCGTGGGTGGTTGAACTCGATGCCCGTTTGTAATCCAGTCTGGTTACTCATCGTGGAATTTCGTGTCCGCGTTTGAAGTCTAGTGAGTGGTCCCCAAGTCATGTTTTTATGTAAGCTTGCGGTGGTAGCTCGGTTTGGGAGCCGTATACGGAGCTAAGTCTTGCGGTGGTACTCTTGGAGAGCCATATACGGAGACTTGTGACTTTTTGGTGAGACTCATTTAGAGGTCGAGTAGACACTAGGGTCATTTGGGTATCTTGCGGTGGTAGCTCGGTTGGGAGCCGTATACGGGGATCCATGGCTCTATGTGAAGCTCGAGAACATTGATAAGTGGCTTAACTTTGTGTGCCCGCCAATTTCGATGGAATTCGGGTATCCCCGTCACCGAAAGGTGTTGTTTTTGGGTATTGAGTTTTATTATCCAAGTTTCGGTGATGTTTTGTATAAATGGATCTTATCCATGATTTAAGGGTTAAGTACTATACCCCACCCGTGTTTTGGGTGTTTCGGGATTTAAAGTTTTAACTGCAGTCTCATAAATGGAGAGTTCGATTTCTATTCACGTTTGAGTGAGTTTTGAGTTGGAATCTATTTACGAAAGAACGTTTTATATTGGGATCTTGTCCCCAAAGTAGTTTGGATTTGAAAACGTTTATATTGGTGTTTTTGCCCAAAATGCATATTATTGGAAAACGAGTCGTTTTCATATTCAAAGCATATCATTTGAAAGATTATGATTTAAACTGTATTACTTCTTTTCAAATGTCTGTTTATTCATGTGGAAAACTAATTTTGAACTCACAAGGCGTTAGCCTAACCTTTTTATTTGTCGGCATGTGCAACAGGTTCCGGTTGGAAATAGCTCTAGTGACACTGTGCAAAGAGGAGTGCTAGTTCTATGCTCGAGAATAACGTGAAGTCTTCCGCATTAGTTTCGGGAAGAGCAGCTTGTAGTTTGGATTAGGTAACACCCGACTTGGTCTGGTCCTTGTATAAGAATAAAGTTTATATTTGTTGAGGTCAAATAGAGAATTTTATTTTGAAAATTTATCTTTTACTTGATGTAATATCAAAATTTTAATTAGTTGCTCTTACCAAATTTGAGGGTGTTACATTGGTTTTCTCTAACCTGCACAATATAAAAAAGATGATAATATAACATATGAGAGATAGGAAGAAGAACTTTGTTCGTGTAATAGGAAGTATACTAATTTGTAGTAATTAAGTTAATCACAAGTGTCTTCACAGAGGCTCGAAGATAAATATTGTATTGACACAATGGAGGACCTTTATTACATTTTTAGTCAAGCCTTGGGCTGAAAGCTCCTGCATTGTGATCTGAACAACACCTGGCTGTTTTGGTCCACATGGTACCCATAAGTCCTCATTTGTCTTAACAAAGAACTTGGTGTCTTGAGTTTTACGTGCAGGTTCAAATAGAACATCCTTAACCTACGAAAGTCATCAACAGTAGACTTAGCAAAGACAACATATACACACGAACAGTAGGAAATTCTATATGGCCTGCACTTGCACAAACAACAATATCCGAACCAAAAAATCCTTTAGTTTTATGTGCCAAACTTTCAAAGTCACTTTCATTCAAGTTATTGGGAGTATCTCCTAAATGACCTGTATTTCCACAAGAAACCACATATGATACAAAGGTTATGCCAAAAACAAAACGAGATAGTAGAACCTAGACTTATACATAAAGCATTTTTTTATATAGGGAGCCCACATTCCTACCATCAACACATCATCTTGTTGAAGACTTTATAATCCATCATAGTTCACTACTTCCTAACATTATGTCGTAACAATGATTTGCACAGATCAGCAGAAAATATAGACTTCAAACAGAAAATCATGACTTAAATTACTATAGATCTAAAAAGGAAAATCCAAGCATACGATTTTGCATAGATCAGCAGAAAATATAATTCTATCTTAATTCAGAATTCGACCCTACCCAAAAACAAGTGTAGACCACCATCTAAACAGATCCTAAATGCGCTCCAAATAAATCTAAACATCCCTTTAAAACAACTCTAAGCATCCTCTAACATGGCCCCAAAATAGACCGTATAACACCCAAACAACCCCCTAGAAACTGCCACTCGATGACAACACTAAATGGAGTTGTTCTGCCGATTATGCACCTAATTAACATATCTACAGCTGTTGTTTATGGGTCTGCATAGTACCTGGACTAAGGTTGCACTAGCTACTTTTTTGTGGCTCCAAAACAAGAGGTTTGTCCTGATGGCTTGCATCAAACTGCAATCTGTAGGTTTGGAATCGACTCCCAATCGGTTGCCAGTAAAGGTGTTCTATGGCTTATTACACCCTCTACACTTGGGTGCTCAACTACCAAAGCAGTCCCAAATGGAACTGTTAACCAAAACTCCATTTGATACTCTTGAATCCATAAAGCACTTAAAGAAACATAAATTCAATTGATCTCATAATTCAAGAAGCTTGAATCCCCCTATCAAATATTCTAATGTTCAAAACCACTTTCAAATCCATGGTTCTATCTAAAATAACACGTCTCTATCTCTCAAGTTAAAGAAATTCCTCATTTGATTTATGTTAAAAAATTCTTGAAAAAAATTTCCAATACATGATTCAACAGAAACCATAGGCTCAAAGGAAACTAATTAATTCCTTTGATTGATTTCAAAATTCTCACAAAACTTGATTCAATATATATATATATATATATATATATATATGCAATGATAGAAACTAGCCAAAGTAGATATATTTATTACCATTGCTTCTTTTGTTGTGACCTGTCTTGATGGTCGTAGCGAAGAAGTTTATCCAGAAAGTCAATGGCCTGATCAAGTGAGAAAACAGAGTTTTAGCAACGACTCCATAAACATATCATCAATTTGAACTTTTACATGATCCCAATTTCACATTCAATCACCTCTGGAGATATTAAGTGATGATTATCTGCATTCATAATTTTGGACCATGGGGTTTTAGATATCTGACTAATAGCTAAATACTTCTTTAGGCTTATGTCTATTCGACTTCTTCATTTGCTTTGGGGCAGAGGCGTATCAGATATCAATTACAAATGGGAATTATACCATTTATCAGGGATTTCAAGATTGATCATAATTCTTTTGAATACAAGCTTTACCTTCCAACAAGAGCTTCAAGTTGAGGTTCAATCTCTAGTTGACACTTGTTCAAATATGCATTTAACTCATCAGTCCCGAGCACTTGTAGTCACAACTTTAGGTAATCAAACAAACTTGGCATGAAAAGATCCCAATGAGAAGCAAAACCTTAATAGAAGCAAGGGAGTTGGAAAGATGGATTGGTGAAGAAGGGGGATACAGAATGCAATATATGATTATCATATTAACTTCATATGCCAAAGAGTATGCCAAGAATTTCGATGAAAGAAAGACAGAAATAAGCAACTTGTACCTCTTGTCAAAAATATCATAAGAACATAGAAGTAATAAGAAAAGATGAAGTGTTGCCACTTGTACCTCTTTTTGAACATTCAACTACCAATAATTAATCATTCTTTTTGGAATTTCAATGAACAGATGGAGCCAGAACCAGTATTATCCAAACAAGACTGTCGACATACTTAACGATGCCTAAACTCAAAATTAAAGCTTTTAAACTTATTGGTGGCAGCAACTGGATCCTATAAAAAAAGACAATTACCGTAAGTTCCAAAAACAAACTCATTATTTGATGGCAGCTACTGATATGCAGGATACATGAAAACATCTTTCAAATAGAAGCTACTAATATGTTTAATCATATTATCGTTTATATTTGTTTAATCTAAATCCACAGTTGTTTGGGTTTTATGTTTTCCCATTGTTCATACATAACAGAAGGCAGTGCCTAAACGAATTGATATATATATACGTGTGTGTGTGTGTGTGTTTGTGTGTGTGTGTAAGTATATACTAGGCTTCCAATATTTATATTTACATATACAAATTAACACGTTGTGGTGATGCAGACCAGAGAGAGAGAGAGCGCAATCTTGTGCTTTTGTAAAATTCATGGCTTTTCTGTCCGACTATGAGATTTGTGATAAGCAAAAAGATTCAAATTAAAAAAAGTAATTGTCATATTGGAACTTTTCAACATAAATGGAAAAAGTATGTCCCAAAGGTAAAAGATGTTCAATTTGTCTTTGGTTAACGCTAGGAATGAGCACGGATCTTTTAGATGTTCAATTTAAAATTTGAAGCATACTAACTTTAAAGTATAGTAATAGTAACTATGATGGACCTAAGAAACAAATGTAAGACTTGAGGGGTGGCTAAAGCATGAACACTAACAATCCAAAAGATCATTGTGCATTTTGTTATCTCCATGGAAATTAAAATAAGATAAAAGTTCATATCTACCTACGAGGTTAATTGATTGTTCTAAATTTTTAAACAACATCGATTATCTCTTGGATGCTACCCACTTGGCCTACAAGGTCAACATACATCTCTATTTGGAACACATTAGCCACATTATTATCAACGTCAATAATAGGAAAACAAAGAAAATAGTTCAATCACATATGCCTTACTGTTAACTGAACAATGCCACTTATTATACACACCAAGCAACATGTTAAGAAAAAGCACAAGTAAAGATAAGAGATGCATTAAAAACAACACAACAAATTGATTATCGAAAACTTGATCTAAGATGGAGAAACATCCTAGGAGGGGTTGTGGATGGTATCCCAATCTACCCGGGTTCGAATCCAAGGGGAGTCATTCTGAGGGCATGAGGAGTACCCAGTCCTTGGGTCGGTCCAGTCGTTGACTGGGCTGCCCCCAGCCCAATCTTAAGACTGTGATTAGGCTCTAGGTTCAGCATAAGCTGGGCCGGGACAGGGGCGGATCAGTGGGCTGCCCGTGGATGCCTGATACCGCCGGGGAGGTGTGCGTGCGTGTGTTCGTGGTAGTCGTTCGTTGGTTCGATGCCGCTATGCCTTCCAAAAAAAAGAAATAGATTATCAATAGAGATGAAAAGCTATGGAGAAATCAAACCTAGAGAGCGATACATGAAGAAGACAACCAAAAATGGAGAAATCAAACCTGAAGAGCGATACATGAAGAAGAAAACCAGAAATGGAAACATCAAACTTGTAAAAGCAATAACTATAAAAAGCAAAGAAAGCTATCGGTAACAAATATTATGGGCAAAGGAAATTACCTCAAATCGTCATCTGATTCTCATATTTTTCAGAAAGTGAAGCGGGTAAGAAAAGACAAGTGGATCGATGGGTTTACTCGCCAAGTTGACTCCGCCAAAACAAAAAATACAAACACGACATGAATGTTCAAATGAGCCAAAATCAAGAGCAGAAACACATTGTGTAATTAGAACAAAAATGGAAGCAAAAGTATAGCTCTATTGAAATCGAAAGTAGTATATAATTCAATATACAAATATTTCATAATTGAAATGATAAAGGTAACTTGTAGCTAACCTAAAACCCCTAACCTGATGAGTTGAGAAACCTTGCATATGTTTCGTCCTTTTGAATGTTAGACATTGTAGCACCAACATATTTTGAGAACATAAAACTTAAAATGTAAGCAGGGTGAAAAGCCATAAATCGAACCATTATCAAACGAGAAACAAAAAGGAAGCATAAAGCGAAACAAAGAAAAGGAACCGATATGAGAAGAAACATTTTGTCAAACAGTTGGTGGACAACATCAAATACCAAATAAATTAAACCCAAATTGTAGGAGGTGCCATGAATTCGAGGTAGAAACATGAAGAGAATAAAAATGCAACGGACGAAGATCAACAACATAGCATCAAAGGTGAATATTAATCGTGTAAAATGTTACCCTAGCTTCTGGAACTCTAATCAGCGGTGGTAGACCTCTTTCTCCGTCTCACATTGGATTTATTGTAAGAGAAGAGATTGAAATTGGATAGAAGAGAAGAGATTGAAACTGGATAGAAAAGAAGACGTACCTGCAAACCGGAAACTCACTGTCGAATTGGATAAGCACAGTAAAAACGATCTAAACGTTTAGACGAACAAAAATAATCAACCAATTTGAAGAACCGAGAAACAAAATCAACCAATTTGAATATACATATCTGTAACACCCTCAAATATGGAAATAGCAACTAATTTGAAATTTTCTAAATGCATCAATAAAAGGTTCTTAAACAATCACAATTTAAGGTTTAACCTCAACATACCCAATTCAATCTCTACATATAGTCTATAACAAGGACGGGTGCTACTAAAACCCAACAATAATCACTATCTCCAAACTGCGGAAGACTTCACCAACTACTTACACTCGCACAAGGCTAAGACTCAACTCTTCACAGAATTGCTAGAATCCAAACCCCCAATTGGAACCTGATGCATATGCCGACAAATAAAAAGGGTTAGGCTTAACGCCTAGTGAGATCAAGAGTTTTCAACATAAATAAATTAATCGTTTAAAAATAAGATATGCAATTAAATCATAATAATTCAATATGATATGCTTCACTTATGAAAACGACTCGTTTACTAATAATTATGCATTTTAAACGAAAGAGACACCAAGTTAACCGTTAACCAAACCAAAGTGGTTTAAAGGCGAAAATCCCAATGTAAAACATTCTTTCGTAAATTTGGATTTAACTCAAAACTTGCTCAAAATGAGAATAAAGAGCGAACTCCCAGTTTTATAAAACGTGGACATCCCGCCCAATAATTCATTCCAGAAGTATTGCCGCATTAAGGTTGACACCTAACAGGGGACTAATATTACCAATCTTACATCCCTAATAAACGGACCACAAAATTCCTTTGATTACGAAAGCCCATTAAGACGGCACACCATCAACATATGTCATGATGTCAGACAGACAAGCAACTCGGTAAATCGAACCCAACCAGGCGCAGATAATCACACAAGACCTTATCCCGCAGGTTTACCGTGGCATATAGATCATCTCTTAATTAACCGGGGGACAAAATTTAATACCTCCAATATTCATGCATGACCCGATTCAAAACTGAAACCCACATTCAAGACTGACCACAAGTCGGATCATCCGACGCTTCAAATCCCAAGGACTCCCCTTAGTCCCTAATTACAATTCCTTTCACGATATGGGTTTAAATCTATAGACCTAATAAGTTCAAGGTTTTCAACTAATATACCAATTTGAAATTTATAAAACTTTCAAATACATAAGTTCTATAACGATTAATCGTGCGGTAAAAATACACTACCGTCCATTCGATAGGTTTCAAAATTGATCACCAACACTACACATATAAAACCGTTTCCAAAACTCATTTGATCAGTACTTACGTTAATAAAAACGGTAACAAAAGATGCGCAACAAAATTTTCAAATGGACTAATATGGTCCTAGCATGCATCAATTTATACTATGTATCAAAAAAAATAATTTTTCGTACTATAACCTGTGCAACAAACTGTTTGTCTAATTCAAAAGGGAAATTCACAATTTCAACTTTAAAATATTCTCCTTTAAAAATGTAACGCCCCGAATTTTCGTTGTATAAACTCTTTAATCTAGATTTCTAGCCTTCCTTATCTTTTAATCCTAGGTATCTCGTGTCTACCCTATCGGTGTGTATCGTGTGTTTAACCAAGTTCGTGTGTCAAGTTTTGAGTTTGGAACAATGAAATAGTGGATCATGCGAGTTTCCTCGCGACTTGTAAGTCGCGTCACAAGTCGCGTAACCCACTGTCCATCTTCCATTTCAGGAACACGTACGACTTATGCCGCGACTTAAGGTCGCGACATAAACCGCGGAATTGCCCTGAGCACCCAAATAATGGTTTCTTCCCCATTTTTCTCATTTAATTCAAGTGTGGAGTTAGTAGGTGATCTTGATACGATTTTGGGTGCCCTAGGTGAGTACTCCTCATCTCTCTTCATTTACTCTCATTAAATGAAACCCTAAGCTTGTTGTTGGTGTTGCCTAGGTTGCTATAACTCTCGTTGTGAAGTTTCCTTCTCCTTAAGATTTTGAGTTCTAGGGTTTCATATACAACCCTACAAGGTGAGTTCTTACACTTTTATAAAACTTTATACATGTCAAATGTGGATTTTAAATGCCTAAACATCTCCTTTTTCATATACTTGATTTGTGGGATTTTGTACCAAGTCTAACTTTTGGAGATTTTAGGGTTTATGATGATTTTATGGAATAGAGTTTAATGAGCCTTAATAATGTTGTTATTAGCTTACTTTCACTTGGGAAATGTATTTCAAAGAATGGTTTCAATCAGGTACTACTTATGGATTTGGAAATAAGAAGCTTGTGGTTAACTACTGATAAGTTTGTATTTTGGGGATTTATCATGTTTGGGAATGAGACTCATAATAGTCATTGATGTTTCCACTAATGATCTTTTGGTAAACAATTGGGATTTGCCTTTGTGAAAATCATCTCTTATATTGTCCAATGCATATTATCACATGTTGGTGCATTCCTTTGGCCTATGGGCATTATGTGGCTTAATTGCTTGCATTTGGGAGTCATGACCCCGTATTTGTTATATTATTTGGTCCGGCATTGGGACGACTAGTGTTACACGTCGAGGCACGTTTAGGCATCAGATTGGGTTATAAGTCCTACGTGCTCAAGTATTACGATATTGGATGAGAATCTCAACGTAAGGACCCTTCAGGGTTGAAGTTGACTTTCCGTGGGTGTAAATTTAAAGCCACTGAGCCTGACATCCTTTATGTGTACTTTATTTGTGTATTGGCTTTACTGACTTATCAAATGGCTTACTTTTGTGTTCCGTCATTTGTGTAAGTAAGGGGGTATCCCCCGTTAACCCAAGAGGTATTTGCTACATTCAAGAACATTATCTTATTATTGTCTCAAATGGGTTTCTTTCATTTACTCTTTCATCTGATTAATTTTAACTGCAAATGTTTGATCTCACTAGGCTTTAGCCTAACACCTTTTCTTAAAATGACATGTATAACAGGTCAGGTTTCTGGTGGGATTCATCGGGATTGAGTGGATGGCCTTGGGGTCAAGAGCGGTCTTTTTGGAAGATGTATAGACCGGTGTTTTGGTAGCGGATACACTTTTGAAAGAATAGCAACACCCGATACTAATATTTCTTATTTTAAGTAAGATTATTAGGTTGTTAAGTATATTCTTCATTTGATTATTTGTAAAGGCTACAACTTTATTCCCGTTTTCTCGGGATGATACTTTGGGTTTGTTATAGCAGGTTTTGTATACCCAGGTTTATCCAATTTATAGACGTCATATTGCAAAATTTTCGAATTTTATTGCTCTAAAATTTAGGGTGTTACAAGTTGGTATCAGAGCATTAACTTAAGTGAACTAGGTATGGATGTAGGATACCTAGACTTAAGTTGTGAAGTTAGGCTATGATTGTGTGAGATTGGGTAGAAATCCTAAGATAGGATGGTCTTAGAGTCGACGAAAACTACATAAATTGAGAGTTATGGTAATGAGAATGAAAATTTTTATGTATCGCATGTTCATAATTTCGCCTAGCTAACGTTATTATGAGGATGTTTTACATGATTAAGCTTGTCTTCCATTGTTATGATAATTGATGAATGCGGTAGTACGTTTCCTTGTTTATAATCCGTATAGCCTTATCTCACCTATATTCTCGCGTGTGTGGCAGACTATGGTAAATTCGCGTAACCGGCCGGAAGGGCAGGATACGGCGGCAAATACGGCTGATCAACCAAGAGTGACAAATGTTGACTTGCCCCCACCCCTTGTAAACGTTTTGGGTGGAGGACCAGAACACATACCCGCAACGGGACTTAGCTGCAACCCATCCGGTTATGGAGGAGGTGACTCCGAAAACAAGAATGATGGAGCAAATGATGTAGGCAATGAATGCAGCAATGGCTCAGCAACAAGAAGTATTTCTAAAACTGTTGGATGACCGAGATGCTAACCACCGCATGCATGAGACGGTTGCGGAGAACGTTGTAGTAGCGGGATCCGGAGGTACGGGACCCGTTATCCCTTCTAATGAAAACCCAACCCCAGAAGTGAGGCAAGCGCCTAAGGCTTGTACCTTTAAGGCATTTCTCGGATGCCGACCACCGGAATTCAAGGGATCAGACGACCCAGTGGCATGCATGAACTGGATCAGAGAGATGGAGCAGGCTTTCCGATCAAGTGAGTGTGGGGAAAACCAGAAAGCTGTATTCGAGTCTCAAATGCTTAGAGGGGTGGCCCTCACATGGTGGAACGTATATTCCACTTCCATTGAGGCCATCGTGTTGGCCAAACTGAGCTGGGAGACTTTCAAGAAAAAGGTTATGGAAGAATTCTGTAACGAACGAGCTATGGATCGAATCATCGACGAATTTCGTGGTTTGAAGAAGGGGAATTTGTCGGTAAAGGAGTACAATAAGTTGTTTATGGAGAAACTGGGCTTAGTGGGACACCTGGTCCCAATCGAAAGAGAGAAGATCAAGGCGTACATCAAAGGTTTTCCTACCGAGATGATGAATATGGTTCGAGTGTCAAAACCCTCTACTCTTCGAGAGGCAATCGAAGAAGTGCAACTTGCGGAAGACTCCTATGGCTCAAGTAAAGTGGAGAGGAGTGGGGTAGGCGAGAAAATAAGATGGGAAGGGGGTTCCATACCCTCCAAGAGGTCAAATCACTTCAACAACAATCAAAAGGGAAATGGTTCTAGACGTGATTCTCCGTGGTGCTCAAGGTGCCGAAGCAAGCACACCGACCCTTGCAATTCAGGGTCTGATCCGTGTTTCAAATGTGGTAAGCCCGACCACAACTTCCGTGATTGTCCAGTCAAGGGGTAAATTTGTTTCAGGTGCAAGGAGTCGGGCCATATCAGGAGTGATTGCCCGGCAAAGGCGAGCTTTAGCGGAGGCAAAAAGGTGGATACTCTGAAAGCGACGGGAAGAGCCTTTCATATGACCACTGAGGAGACGAAGTCGTCGACGGATGTAGTGTCGGGTACGTTTCTCCTAAACTCCATACCTACACGTGTATTATTTGACTCAGGAGCTAGTTTTTAGTTTGTGTCAAGTTCATTTTGCCCAAAACTATCCATGCCCACTACTAGTTTAGAGTTGCGTTAGTGGTAGAACTAGCGGATGGTGATCAAGTAGTGATTCGGGACGTCCTACAGAATTGCAAACTCGAAATCGAAGGAAGAGAATTCCCGATTGATCTAATGCCCATGGTCATAGGGGGATTTGATGTAGTTATAGGTATGGATTGGTTGTCGGCTAACCACGCTGAGATCCTGTGTGCTAAGAAGTTAATATGAATCCTGATTTTGGATGGTGATGCGGTGACCGTGTATGGTGAGAGACGGAAGGGCGAAGTTGCAATCTGCATGGCGAAGGCACGAAAGTGCTTATCGAAAGGATGCTCATCCTTTTTGGCATATATTATAGATGCCAAACTCGAGAAGAAGAAGCTAGAAGATGTCGAGGTGGTGAAGGAGTTCCCCGATGTGTTCCCGGACGAATTGTATGGTTTACCACCCGACCGTCAAGTAGAGTTCAAGATTGATCTAACACAAGGAGCGGCTCCAATAGCCAGAGCTCCATACCGCTTGGCCCCGTCAGAATGTTCAAATGAGCCAAAATCAAGAGCAGAAACACATTGTGTAATTGGAACAAAAATGGAAGTAAAAGTATAGCTCTATTGAAATCGAAAGTAGTATATAATTCAATATACAAATATTTAATAATTGAAATGATAAAGGTAACTTGTAGCTAACCCAAAACCCTAACCTGATGAGTTGAGAAACCTTGCATATGTTTCGTTCTTTTGAATGTTAGACATTGTAGCACCAACATATTTTGAGAACATAAAATTTAAAATGTAAGCAGGGTGAAAAGCCATAAATCGAACCATTATCAAACCATATCAAACGAGAAACAAAAAGGAAGCATAAAGCGAAACAAAGAAAAGGAACCGATATGAGAAGAAACATTTTGTCAAACAGTTGGTGGAGAACATCAAATACCAAATAAATTAAACTCTAATTGTAGGAGGTGCCATGAATTCGAGGTAGAAACATTAAGAGAATAAAAATGCAATGGACGAAGATTAACTACATAGCATCAAAGGTGAATATTAATGGTGTAAAATATTACCCTAGCACCTGGAACTCTGATCAGCGGTGGTAGACCTCTTTCTCCGTCTCACATTGGATTTATTGTAAGAGAAGAGATTGAAATTAGATAGAAGAGAAGAGGTTGAAACTGGATAGAAAAGAAGACGTACATACAAACCGAAAACTCGCTGTCGAATTGGATAAGCACAGTAAAAACGATCTAAACGTTTAGACGAACAAAAATAATCAACCAATTTGAAGAACCGAGAAACGAAATCAACCAATTTGAATATACATATCTGTAACACCCTCAAATCTGGAAATAACAACTAATTTAAAATTTTCTAAATGCATCAAAAAAAGGTTCTTAAACAATCACAATTTAAGGTTTAACCTCAACATACACAATTCAATCTCTACATATAGTCTATAACAAGGACGGGTGCTACTAAAACCCAATAATAATCACTATCTCCAAACTGCGGAAGACTTCACCAACTACTTACACTCGCACAAGGCTAATGCTCAACTCTTCACAAAATTGCTAGAATCCAAACCCCCTACTGGAACCTGATGCACATGCCGACAAATAAAAAGGGTTAGGCTTAACGCCTAGTGAGCTCAAAAGTTTTCAACATAAATAAATTAATCGTTTAAAAAGAAGATATGCAATTAAATCATAATACTTCAATATGATATGCTTCACTTATGAAAACGACTCGTTTACTAACACTTATGCATTTTAAACGAAAGAGACATCGAGTTAACCGTTAAGCAAACCAAAGTGGTTTAAAGGCGAAAATCCCAATGTAAAACGTTCTTTCGTAAATTTGGATTTAACCCAAAACTTGCTCAAAATGAGAATAAAGAGCGAACTCCTAGTTTTATAAAACGCAGGTAAAATATTATATCTCGAAATACCCAACACAGGTGGAACATGACACCCAACTCATAAACCATAGATGAAAATCTATATAAATAAATATTGCCGTGAACACGGACATTTGACCCAAAACTCACACGACCATAAAATGGACGAAATTAAATACCAAAACGTGGAAATGACACATTCCATTCAAACCTTAATATACGTGGAAAAACACAATATTAAGACCATCATTTATCGCCGACCATACAAACCAAAGATGGTAAAATATGACATTAACATTTAAAATACCACGGATCTATGACGGAGAGACCCGTATACATTGAGAATCGAGGAACATGCAAGTAGGCCGCCCATACAACTTCCTCTCATGTCATCTAAACGTTTCCATCTTGGATGGAGAGAACACGTGAATGGGGCCACCCGTGATGTTATTGAATTTCACCACACATCCCGACATCCTAGTTCCTATGCCACCACCGATATCACAACCTCGGACCGATTATGCCTCTGTCCATACTCCGTCGAGTTCCACCTCAAGGACTTACAGATATGGGTACCTATCCAATCTAGACAAGTTACAACTCGGAGGCTCGAGCCCTCCTATTGCCTACTCGCTAGCAAACCCAAGCGGTCACTAAATGTAACCCAAAACCTCAGGCCGTACAAAACAGACAGACTTACGTGCCTATGGATCCATTACAACACTATCTAATGTTACATGACTCCAATTGAAAGACCAAAGCTCTCAAAACATGTAACTCCCAATGGCATGAAATAATCGCCATCATACTCTAAAAATCCCACAACTATTTTTAAACCGGACAAATGTCCTCAAGACTCCATTTAGTCAAAACCGAGCCAACGACCCAACAATTTATGTAAATACCCAAACGAAAGTCGATATAAACATTGAAACACGTTTGACCAACTATTATGCAGACACGACCAATAGTATAATTAACTCAAATCTCATCGTTGGTTGAGACAAACCATTTTCCAAATGAACTCATACCCTTATGTTTTCAAAATGCCTCATAACACAATAATATGCACTTTCTGAAAAGGTTTATAAAATCAAATACACAAAATGACACTTACGTCAATTGAACTCCAATTATATATGTAAAATCATCAAAGAAACATTTCAACATGATTTATTTACCAAAATACCCAAAGATCCCAAAATGGGTGTCTCAACATGTTTATAAAACTAAAACTTATCAGTAGTTAACAATTTGAGGTAAAACACAAACATTTTAAAATAAACATTTTGGCATTTACACCGTTTTCACAAATCAACTTGAACTCACCTTGCTAGATTTAGGCTAAATCTAAATTTTACCCCAACTTGAGCTTTTCTTGGAGATACTTGGATCCATAAGCACATTCTTCAAAAACCTATATCCACATGTTTCCAACCGTAAATATACATATTCCACCATATATAATTGTTCCCCAAACATTCAACACAAGATCTCATCATATAACCAAAACCCTAATTTCCATAAATGAAGAAAACAAAAGGTTACCTTAATCATAATTCCAATCCACCAACCAAAATACTTTTAGATCATCAAGATGAACTATGCACTCCCAAACTTCAAGAGCAAAGAAAGGGTTGGGTGAAAACCCTATAAATTGATGAGGATGAAGAAAAAGATGAAGACACCTTAGCTCTAACTTCCAACCATGCTAGATGAAGGAGAAACACTTGGTTTAGAGGAGTAAAAGCTCCAAAATGATTTAAGGTTTGTGAGGGAAAAAGGGAACTGATTTGGGAGAGAAAGGGAAGAGGTTAGAAGTGAGAAAATGAGAAATGGGTTGAGAATTCGGTCATATAGGATACATGGGATCGCGGGCGACCTTGCCACACGATAGTGACATTGTCACTATCGCGAGGGCACACTCGCGGGGATTGTACCGTGGGTGGTACTCTCCCAGCGATTGTGCCACGCGATAGTGACACATGTCACTATCGCGAGTCATAATCGCGCCACACGTACCGAACCCAAAAAAAGGTCAAAACTCGAGATTCTCGCATGGGTCGATTTAAGGTTCGAAGGTGCAACTTATTTCGCCCAAAAAGATTAACGGAAGGTGAAGAGATGACTGAAGATGAACGAAGACTTATTAAGCGAAAATTCGGATGTTACAATATCTTACCTGCTCGAGTTGAGAACTGCAACTGTAGGTGAGCGACAATGTGAGGGACGATTTAAGGGACAACGAATTTAAAGGACGACGAATTTGAGGGACGACGATTGAGGATTCGTTTGAACGATCTTCAATGAAAACCTTGAAGAATGAATTGAGGATTTTGGTTGAACGATCGGGAAAGTTTTCTAGGGCTCAGACATTATTAACCAAGCCCACTGGTTCGATCAATTTTAATTTTGATTTTATTTTTTAACTTTAATTTATTAACCAAATTAAAAGGTGAATCTTGTTGAAGGATTATGTGCCATCATAAAAAACAAGTGATTGACATAATATTTTCTTAGTATTAGATTACCATAATGAATGTTTTCTTTTCTTTGTAAACTCCTGCCTATTTAAAGTGCTTATGATTAATAAGAATTACATATTTCGTTCTCTTTATTTACTGTTGTTCTATTTTGTTTTCCCTATAACACGTTATCAGCACGTTGCTCGATTAAGATAATTTTACAGAGAAGTAAAGTTAGGGTTTCTATGATATTGCTACTGATTTGAGATACGTTTTTATATTAAACTTTCAATTGATGGTTCATTAATAATTATATAATACAATAAAATTGTTTACTGATAATAGTAGAACGTAATCATGACTAAACAACATCTGGTTATTGTTCTCGCAATGTTTCTATTAGTTTGTGATATTGATATATTATATATTTTTTTTGTTATATTTTTTTTTGTTGATACCAATTGAATTTATAATTATTTAATTCTGATTGGAATTATCAAATAAAAAATGAATATTAATGTAGAAGAAAAGGGAATTGTACTAAAAAAATATTATTTAAATTCATATGTTTTCATTATAATTTCAATGTGATTATAAATTATTATAAATTAAACAATTATATGGTTTTTTTGGCCATATAAGAAAAAAGAAATCAATCTATATTTTGGGGATCACGAGATCTTGAAAAAAATATTAACTTTTTTTTCCTCACATCATTATTTTCATTTAGTTTTTGAGTTTTTGGTATGTATGTTGAACGACCATATAGTTGTTATCAATTTTGACTTTGTTATGTAATCTTAATTAAGGCAATTTTTTTAAATTAAACCAATTAAATTTGTAAACATAACAAAAAAAACGTATCTATATGCTCATTATTTGTTTTAATTATTAATTATAATGGTATTGTATATACTTTAAAATTTAATATTGTTTAAGTACGTTGTGTTTATATGTGTATATAATTATTTGTATACTTTAGTTATCGAAGTGATTATTATATCTTATGATTATTTACATATGTTATTATATTTTAGTTATCACAAGAAATCTGTCATATTTAGGTGAAAGAAAGCAATAATCCTAAATTGGCAAATCTAGTCATTGGACTTTGTCTCTCTCATTGATGCCCTTTTCCTTTAAATTTTTTTATTGCATTTAATATTTTGAGCATATTGTTGTTATTTGTTTACACTGTTTATTTAGTTTTATTTTAATGGATTTGTTAAACTTTGTTAATTTAGTTACAGCTTTAGTATTTTGAATTGCTTTGCTTAAATAAATATGTGCATATCCCCTTAATCCATAACACTACAAAAAAGATGTTTATCACCGACGGTTATATCCGTCGGTGATCCGTCGGTAAATGCCCATCGGTATTTCAATGGTCGGCGTTCAGATTACCGACGGATCACCGACGGAATTTACCGACGGATCACCAACGACCTATATTTCCGACGGATCACCGACGGCGTGGATATTACCGATGGATCTTGTCCGTTGGAAATTGTCGTCGAAAATAATCAATTTTCTAGAGTTATAACTCCTTATAAGTTATAACTAATTATTTTTAGGAGTTACACTCCTTTATATCTAATTTATTTTGGTTTCATGACAAAATCTCTCAAAATACCTTTAAGGTATTAAAACATTGAAATTGACTACCAAACTCGTATTCATTTTGGTCTTATGCCAAAAGTTCTATAATTAACAATATTATCTTCAAATTAAATAAATCGTAAAATATCGATTGTATTTTGTCAAATAGGTGTAAATAGCCCTTAGGTTTGTAGGGACTTAAGAAATCCATGTGATTCCCCTACTACCTGGAAATCCAATAGATTGAGTGATTTCTTTTCGCAAATTGAAATATTGATGAAGTATTATCAACAAAATGTAAACATACAAAAATCCAATATTGTTATGATAATAAAATTTCATACATAAAATAATAATTATAACCATAATCCATTGTCTTGTCAAATATAAAATCATATATTATCCCTTATATATGTAAATGGTTGAAACAACTCATCCCAAAATCAACGTCGTAAACTCAAAAGAATCTGAGTACCATAAATGAGTATACAAATCTCCTTTTAAAAAGTAAAAGAAAATACATAAATTCCATCAACTCCCTATTGACCCTAAAACCAACATATTGAAAAGGTACAAGCAAATACTCTCATGTTTTGAGACGACATATAAATTATAACTTTCATAGGAATACATTTATTATAAACCCCCAAAGAACTGTGGGATACCTCGAAAGGGAGAATCGGGAGTATTCATGAATATATACTTCCCAAACTAATCGGGATTTTACAAAAAGGTAACTAATTTCAAGAAAGAAATGTTATGTCCCAAACGTGTCTCAATCTATGTGGCAAGTAACTCACAAAAGATGACATGATTCCTAACATTATTTCCACCTTTCATATATAAATAAATATTAATGAACCAATATAAGTTGAAATATAACCTTTAGACAAACTCATCAACCTATTGCAAGTAGTTGAGAGACACAACAAGATTCTTTCAAATAACAACACCAGATATGTTGGGACAAAGAAAATTGCTGAAATCAATAATGAAAGTGTTAGAGATGAAAACAACTCTAAAGAATAGTAAGTGAAAGACAATTTCTCACACGTGACATCTATGTACCACGTGGACAAGACTGTGGAAAGTGTCAGAGGGTCATGACAATTGTTGGAAGGGTTTTCCAATCCTTGGAGTACAGATGCAACTACTGCCAGTTGATATTGGATAATCAAAGAAGAAATACATTAATTACCAGTCATTTCGAAAAGGGAACAAGTTGAAAAATGAACTATATTATATCTAAGATTGATTAAGCATAGGTTTCTTTGTAATTTATTTTAATATTAAAATTGATTTCCTTTACTTAAGTAAAATAGAATATGTAACCATTATAGATGTAAAGAAATACATCTAAATAAATAACAAACTCTCAATATTATCCTTTCCGTGTAGGAATGTATCGAGGAGAACTTGGGTTTTTGTAGGACATTTCACACAATCTAAATAGATTGACTAATTATTTATAATTTATCCAACCAAAATACTTAAACGATGTACTGTCATTTTCTTGTTGGTACAAGATTAATAGTCACTAAAACACTATATTAATAAAAACCTTGTTAATATGTTAATATCAACTTAATGGAATTGAGTATATGTACATCAACTCTAATGATATGAAAGGAACATATATTAGAGAAATTAACGTGTCAAATTATATTATCTAGGTCACTAAATCATGTTTTGTCACCAATAAAGAATTTTTGGACAATGACACATATATGTTTCACATGGGACACCATGGTCATGACATAGTGATTCGTGTTTGCAAAATACACATAGACACATTCTCTTTCGAGTGAAAGGCAAAAATGAGGCAAATTGCAACTGTTGACTTATGCAGCATAAGAAGCAACACCATTATCATAATATGCCCTCTCGAATACCTAAAACTTTTGTATACCCTGATCCTTAGCCAATACAAGAATGAGACCATCCTAAAGCCAAGGACGTAATACAAAAATATTCCATTCTTATAATGAATACAAGATGATATTTATGGACATAAACATCTAGAATGTGGGCCATTAAAGTACTTTATGGTTCTAGTTTCGACACGATGAACGCATGTCGTATTATTGTCTACATGAAATGATGCACTCCTAGCACTAGCTATACGTTTAATGGCTCACCAACCTGATTATCTTATCAGGTCTACATGACTTGGAATGCTAGATAATTTACATCATAAGGATTTGATGATTATTGCATATGTATTGGGATCAATGTAGAGTTTCCTATACCCTATATGTATATCTAAAATGGTCTCGTAGAAGTTTTCATCAAAAGAATATAGATGGTAGCCAAGACATTAGTTATGCGCACCGATTTACCTACATGTGTATGGGGTTATGCAATACTATACGCAACTTTACTTCTTCATTTTGAGACCTATTACTAGCTAACCAGTATCATGTGTATCAGTTGGTAACTGGATATAATCCTGATATTTTACATTTACGCATGCTTGGTTGTGCAGTATATGTGCCAATTGCACCCCCGCAGCGCACCAAAATGAGTCTTTAAAATGATTAAATATATTTGTTGGATATGAATCTCCAAAAATTATCCGCTAATTAGAATCCTTGTGTAACACCCTCAAATTTGGTAAGAGCAACTAATTTAAAATTTTCGATATAACATCAAGTGAGGAACAAAACTACCTCCTACAAATCAAAACTCAAAATACCTCAAGGTAAAATTCTATAATTAACCTCAACAGTTATGAATTCCATTAACATACAAGGACTAAACCGGAGTCGGGTGTTACTTAACCCAAATACCAATTGCTCTTCCCAATACAAAAGCGGAAGACTTCACCAAGCTATACACTACTTGAGTACACAACTAGCACTCCTCTCTTCAAAGTGTGACTAGGACTATTTCCAACCGAAACCTGTTACACATGCCGACAAATAAAAAGGTTAGGCTAACGCCTAGTGAGTTCAAGAGTTTTACACGAATGAACATATTTACAAAAGGAATAAACTCCACTTAAAATCATAACCTTTCAAAAGATTTACTTTAAACCTGGAGACGACTCTTTTTCAATAACATGCATTTTCAAAGGTGAACACCTCATTACAAGACATTCTTTATAAAATGATGCAACCCAAAACTCACTCGAAACGAGAGCGGATAATGACTCCTAATTTAAGAAATGTGGATAAAACATTGTATCCCAAAACACCCAAGCACGGGTGGGGTAAAACACTCAACCCATAAATCATAGTTAATAACTCACCCATACGATACGTCACCGAAAAACATGGACACTAGGCCCAATAATCACGCAACCATAAAATGGAAGGAAACCAAATACCAAAACTTGGTAATGACGTATTTCATTCAAACCTTAATATACGCGGGGGGAAACCCAATATTAAGGTCATTATTTACCGTCGACCACAAAAATTTAGTGATAGCAAGATGCGACGTTAACATTTAAAATACTAATGGTCGATGACGGGAGAGACCCGTATACGTTGAGGGTGGAAGAACACACAAGTAGGCCGCCCATACGACGTTACTTGCATGACACCTCAACGTTTCCATCTTCGGTGACGAGAACACGTGAATGATGTCACCCGTGATATTATTGGATTTCACCACATATCCCGGTTCTAGTTCCCATGCCATAACAGACATCACAATCCTTAAACCGTTTATGCCTCTAGTGCTTACTCCATCGAGATACACCTCAAGGTCTTACAAACATGGGTGCCTATCCAATCTAGACGAGTTTCACCTCAAGGGTTTGAGCCCCCTATTGCCTACTCGCTAGTGACCCAAACGGTCGACAGTCATAATGAAATATTCTTTGCCTACCAAAGCAGACCGACTTACGTGCATATGGATCCAATGCAACATAGTCTAACATTACATGACTATACCGAAAAGACCAACGCACTCGGGCATGCACTCAACCTCAATATGCAACACAGTGTATTAGTATGTAAATCATAATCGGGCTCTACATTGAGCCATTAAAACCGGACAATTGTCCGCAAGACTCTTTTGAGTCAACTCCGAGCTAAAATGCTCAAAATCCATTTTGACCAACGGTTAACAATCTTCGAATAATAAACACACTCGACCCACACCATGCAAACACATGCACTGAAAATTCTTGAATATACTCCAATATAGTTTAGGTTGGAACAATGGTTTTCCAAATAGATTTATACTCCTTATCCTTTCAAAACTCCTATAACACAAAAATCAACCTTTTTACCCAAACGAACATTAAAAGTGTATTTTCGTCAACAATCTCCATTTATTCAATAAACCATCAAAATATTATAAAATAACTTATTTATCAAGATACCCAAAAATCTCAAACGTGAGTGTTTTGCAAAGTTTATAAAGTCAACTACTTTGAGTAATCAACTCACCAAATAACCCAATAAATGATAATTTCATACAAAACATATAAATATTTTAAAATGAACATTTTGGCATGTACAACGTTTTTACAAATCAACTTGAACTCACCTTGCTAGATTTAGGAGATTTTTCCCCAACTTGAGCTCCTTTTGAAGAAACTTGAATCCTCAAGCCGAATCTTCCAAAAACCTAGATCCGCAAGTTTCCAACCATAAATACATGTATTCAAACACCTAGAATCATTTCCCCAGACATTATACATGAAGATCTCAACTTATGCCAAAACCCTAATTTCCATAGATAAAGAAAAGAGGAGATTACCTTATTCATAACTTCAATCCACCAACCAAAATATGTCTAGGTCACCAACATGATCCATAAACTCCCAAACTTCCAAATGATAAAAAGGGCTAGGTGAAAGCCCTAGAAAATTGATGAAGATGATGAAGGAGATGGAGAGGATGAGGATAGCTTAACTTTAGCTTCCACATCTTGCTAGATGAGGAAGAATCACTTGAAACACTCTAGGTTTGGTGTTTCAAATGCCCAAAATCAACAATGGGGGTAAAGGGTTCGGTTCTTGGGAGAGAAAGATGAGATGGGTGACGTGACAAATGAGAAAAAAGGCTAAAAACTTGATTTTAAGCAATCTGGCCCCGAATGCGATTGTGCCAAGTGAAAGTGACATGGTCACTCTCGCGAGGCACTCTCGCTGGTAATGTACCAAGAGCTCCCAGTTCTCCGCGATTGTGCCAAGCGAAAGTGACCATTTCACAATCGCGAGGCATTCTCGCCGAAGATGTACCGAGTGGCTTTAGCACTCGGCGATTATGACACGACAATAGTGACCTTGTCACTATCGCGGGGTCCTATCGCCCAACCCAAACCGAAGCCCAAAAGTTCACCTTTCTCGCCCAAAACGTTTTCGATGCTTTTAAAGATCCAAGGCAATTCCTCCCGTTCGCAAGGTTCGTCCTTATAAACTTATACGTTGGCCCAGGGTCACTTTTACTGACCGAAGAAAATTACGGGTGTTACACTTTGACGGGTGATCTTTTTACCGCTAGATTTACGGATTGTCACTTTGATGAGACAGTCTTCCCATCGTTAGGGGGAGATAGGAAAAATGATTTTCCATAGGAAGGACAGGAAGTGTCATTGAATATTCCCACTCTATCTCATGTTGATCCCCCAAACTTCATAATGTAAAGTTGAAGTCAAACGAATCATACTCGATACTTGATACGTTTAATGTTATTCCAAAAGTGACAAGAAAAGATATACGAGCTGCAAATATATTCGCAAGGTTAAAGTCCCCAAGCAACGGCACAACGTCACTGGAAAGTGCGTTGCAATCACACATGGTGGAGTTATGGTTGAGGTCGTAGTTCCCAAACTGAAATGGGGGAAGCTACTTGGTTCGATAGATACTCATCTAAAGGAAGAAAAAAGTAAGGCACAACTATTTATCATCAATACATAAACCTCTCATGAGATTGTCTCTAATTAAACTATGTCTATGAATCATTACTGGAGGACACTCCGAAGTTAATATTGATTCCATAGATCAAAGAAATCTCAAATGAATTATCAGAGTGCATATGAGTCGATGGACAGGTCATACATACTCATTGATGATATATTTCGCATATATTGTTGCCTATGAGATGATAGAGAACATTGACATCGAACCATGCTCCATTGAAAAATATCAACAAAGAGCAAATTGGCCTAAATAAGCAATTTAGGAGAATCGTATTATTTGACAAATGAACAGGTATTTGGTTTGGTAGTATTAACCTACCAAGTGTAAAGCCTGTAAGACATAGATAAATCATTTGTCATAAAGCGTAATGAGAATAATTAAGTCATAATGTATGAGGCTCTCCTTTAGCGCAAGGTTTCTCACAACGCCCTAGATTGACCACGAGAAGACTTACTCTCCCGTGATGGATGTTATAATGTTTTGCTAATTAATCAGCCTAGTAGTTTTCGAAGGACTAGAAATGCAGCTCATGAATGTGGTTACCACATATCTCTACGGGGATCTAGATTCAGAGATATATAAAAGTGATTGATAATATTACATTACCAAAATCAAGTAACTCTAAACCACGAAATGTGTTTGCAATAAAATTAAAACGCTCAATTTAAAAATTAAAGCAATCTATGTGGTGTGGTATATCCGCCTAAGTGAATACTTGATTAGGAAAGGGTATATAAGAACGATGAACTGTGTATTTGCGTATTTATTTAGGAAAACAAGTTCTAGATTTTCAAAGTAGCTTTATATGTCGATGTTATGAACATAATAGGCACTCTTGATGAAATAAGAGAAACCACAAGCTACTTGAAATCTAAATTTGATATGGAAAATCTTGGGGAAACTTGGTTGTCTAACTATTTGAGCTAGGACATCGAGTTTGTGAAATATTAATTCACCGATCGCATATGTCTAGAAAATAATCAGACAATTTAATATGGACAAAGCGCATACGGTTAGCACTCCCATGATCGGTCAAAGTGTTGGATATAAAGAAAGATTCATTTCGTCTAAAGGATGGTGACGAAAAAGTGTTTGGGGAGTTGGAATTATCTATTTAAGTAAAATATGTGCATTATCATACTTAGCAAAATACACTTGACCGTATATTGTATTTCTCAGTGAACTCGTTAGTTAGATTTAGCTCAGCGCCAACGCAACGCCATTGGAATGATATCAAATTAATCATTTAGAACCATTGACATAAGCTTATACATTCCCTATAGAAAGAAAAATATGATTGATAATGAAACTTTAATACCTACTTAGAACGTAAGCAGCAAAAGTACTAGCTCTTATAGAAAAACACCAAATAATGTCTTGGTATGTCTTTGCTAATATTAGGTATGTGCCTGATCCATACAAAGGTTTCCTAAACTAGATAAGGAATTACCATAGGGAACAGTCTGATTGCTTGGAAGTAAGCTAAACTAACCCTTGTAACTACCCCCTTGAACGATTCCAAGAATATTACTTTCCATGAGATTGTTCAAGAAATGTATATGATTAAGGATTGTTATTACACATATTATATGAGCTAGTAATTTTGTGTTCAACCACTACCCTACTTGCATATATGGAAATAATTCAGCATGTATCGAATAAATGAAAGTAAGATAAGTGATAACACAAAGCATATTTCTGCTTAAGTTTCTATACAATCAACAGTAACAAACTCTCTTATAGATTGAAGAAAATCAAGTAAGATGTCAGAAGAATGTGACATATATTATCAAATCATTACCTAAAACCATATTTTGGAAACATGTAGAAAGTATTAAAATACAAACGTTTTCCAAACTCCCGTGATCAATGTACGAATCAGGGGGAGTAGTAGACAAAAGGGGGAGTCTACTATACATATGACATTGGTATGTTGTGCTCTTTCCTTCACCCAAGGTTTTATTTTTCCCACTGGGTTTTGTTCCTTGGTGCAAGGTTTAGTGAGACAACAATTTATAAATCATCTTGTTTTATAAACCTCTTGATTGATGTACAAATCAAGAAATATATTAAACTAAATGAATTGTTTATTGGTGCCTTGTACTCTTTCCTTCATCCAAAGTTTTTATTTTTCCCATTGGGTTTTGTTTATTTGACGTAAGGTTTTAATGAGGCAAGAACTATGCACCATCACTCATTTGACTCAGCACAAGGGGAGTGTTGAAGGATTATGTGTTATCATCAAAAGGAAGTGATTGACAATATATTTTCTTAGTATTAGATTACCATAATGAATGTTTCATTTTATTTGTAAACTCCTACCTATTTAAAGGGCTTATGATTAATGAGAATTACAGATTTCGTTCTCTATTTACTGTTGTTCTATTATGCTTTCCCTATAACAAATCTGTACTTTTAATTAGTTGTTGTTATTTAATTTTGATTTTATTTTTATAACTTTTTAGATAGGCTTGTCAAAAGGTATCTAAATATTTATAGAAATATTAAAAATTATAAAAAAAAATATTGCCTTTTAGAGAAGGTTAAGCATCCGTCACTAAAACAAGTTCCACATTTTTAGAGAGGTTTCTGGTTAAAAGCGTCTCTAAAGCTTTTAGAGACATTTTTCATTCTGTATAATCTGGATGGAGATCCTTCTCTAAAACTCATCCTACCTTCAGCTACTCTCAATATTTTCGTCATCCAATTCTTTCCCTAAAACATACCTTCAGATACACTTACAAAAGCTTCTCTAGATGTTTCTTCTCTAAAGTCCCCTTTCTCTTGTAGTGAAGATATATAGCCTGTGTGTGAACTCACACGTACTCAGAACTATTTGCTACATATTGTAAATGTCAATTGATTAATATATAATAATGTATTAAACTGAAACATATCATGTTTTAGTTTCTATTTTGAGAAGCTACATTCATAAATTTCAGTGGGCATGAGAATGGGGCCGGCGGGGATGGGGTGAGATCCCAATCCCCAATCTCTTTCCCCGTCTCTGCTGGGAATATGCTCACATCCTCGTCTCCAACGGGGAATTGAAGATTTATTTCCAATTTATATGGGATATTTAAAATCAAATGTGTTAAACACCATACTTGATCCAAAATGATCTATGTTTAAGGGGTTGTTTGGCAATTGTTGAATGGTTTGGTGCAGAATGATTAAGTGGTCATAATGATTAAGAGGCTCTTATGATATAGTGCAAAATGAAATATGATTATTTGGTAATTGTTTAGAATGAAATCAATGTGCTTAATGGTTAAGGGAGGCACAAGATACAAAATCATTCAGAGGGTTTTGGAACTATTAAGAGGCATGTTCTTTTTTTGCCAAACAGGATTCACCTCTTAGCGATTCAGATGTTGCCTCTTAATTGAACCATTAAGAGGTAAACAAAAATCTCATATTTTTTTTTGCTTTTATAGAGTATCGGATATTCATATGCTAACAAAATCAGAACATTGTACGTACGTAATTGTTGGTCAAATGCTAGCTTATTGTTTATCTAAAATAAGTAAGATGGGTTTAAAAAATGTACATATGAAGAAAAGTCAAAATACTTTTTCTAATTCTAAAAGATACTAAATCCAATTTTTTACAAATAATATATTTAATAATAAATATAATATATATTTTTAATAATAAGTATTTAATATACGTGGACGGGGCGGGTCATGGATCAAATTATCGGACCCGTTCTCATCCCCAGTTTTTAACTTTTAGAGATCCTGCTCCCCAATTTTGGGGGAAATACTCGGCCATGACGTGGCGGGTCATACACCGAGTTCTCGAATGGTGTGGGTCTCATTCCCATACCTAAGCTCCAGTGTCTAGCTACAACAAAAATCTTACAGGAAAAAGTTTATTTTTGCAAAAAAAAATGTTTATAAATTAAACTATAATAACTTTTATTGTTCCCTCAATCATCAAAGCCATAGTCAATTCTCAAAAATGAGTTTTAAAAAGTAGGTTCCAGATAATAGAAATCTAAACATAATATGTTTCAAATGATAGAAATCCAAACACAATATGTTCCATTTTGATACTTGGACAATTTGTATATTAACATAAACTTTGTGGGTGTGTAAGTTTGTTTCTTAAGAAAAAAGGTGATAATTATGTTATGGAATTAGGAGAGATCTAGCGTATCTATGCATGCATGTATTGTTTCTTATGGGTAGGAGAAGAGGAGTTTAGTAGGCAAGGGCGGCCGTTTACCAAATGATTTATCGGTAAAAGTTACGATCCTTAAAACCTTATCAGATAACATTCTCAACCATATATCAAAATGAATTGTTGGTGATACAGATAGAATTCAAGAGTTAACAAAGTTTTTTACTGATCGTTGGAAGAGTAGAAAACAAGCTCGAAAGATGCTCGTAATTCTGCATCGGAAACTGAAAAATAGTCTCTTACGCGACTTATCCCGTGACTTGAGTCGCGTGCATAGTCTTGAGTGTCTCCTAACGGGTCCTGCACAGATTGTTTTTATTTGTTTATTTTATTTCTTAGTTAATTTAAGATTATTGATTTGTTTATTTTAACTAGAAAAGTCCTCGTACAATGCAGCGAGATACATCACGATTTTAATATTTTTTTTATTTTTTGTTTTTATCGATTTACAGTACGAGTTTGGATGATTTTGAGATAGTGATAATGGTTTTTTTATAAATTTGTTTAATTTAAGCTTAATAATATAATGCTTTTTATATATAAAAAGTTAAGTATTTTGTTAGAATTTAATTATTATCTTATATATTTTAAATTCTTTATATTTAAATTGAGATATTTATCCTGTTTTGATTATGTTTATTAGTTAGTTATGAATTCAAACATTAGCTTTAGAATTTTGTACTCATACATCATGACTTGTAATCTTGAATTTTAAGTAATGTGTATCAATAAACAAATACTTAATACAAAAAACTAGTTTTTAAGAGCTTTTTCTTCGATAGTTTAATAATAATGTAATTTATTTTAAGTTTAATAATATAATATTTTTTTTATAAAATAAACATTAAGGTGTCGTTTGTTTTTTAATATGTCTAAAGTCTGAAGTCTTATTTTAGTTATGATTAACTAGAAGCGTACTCGCGCAATGCAGCGAGATAAATCACGATTTTAATGTTTATTTTTATTTTTTGTTTTTTATTGATTTACAGTACGATTTTGGATGGTTTTTATTGAGTGATAATGGTTTTTTATATATAAATTTGTTTAATTTAGGCTTAACAATATAATGTTTTTTATATAAAAAAAATTAAGTAGTTTGTTAAAATTCATTAATTATCTTATATATTTTAAATTTTTTATATTTAAATTGAAATGTTTATCCTGTTTTGATTATGTTTATCAGAATTCAAATTTCATAATTTTAGGATTTGAGGATTAGAGATAAGGATTTTAGGGGATAAGGATGAAATTTATTAATTAGGATTAAAAACATTTAAAAGTAGTACATATTGCTTCATTAATTGTTTTTTAAGAGATTTTAAGTAGATTAACATTAAATAATAGTACATAATGCTTAATACATCACGATTTTAATGTTTATTTTTATTTTTTGTTTTTTATTGATTTACAGTACGATTTTGGATGGTTTTTGTTGAGTGATAATGGTTTTTTATATATATATTTGTTTAATTTAGGCTTAATAATATAATGTTTTTTATATAAAAAAAATTAAGTAGTTTGTTAAAATTCATTAATTATCTTATATATTTTAAAATTTTTATATTTAAATTGAGATGTTTATCCTGTTTTGATTATGTTTATCATAATTCAAATTTCATAATTTTAGGGTTTGGGGATTAGAGATAAGGATTTTGGGGGATAAGAATGAAATATATTAATTAAAAGCTTTACAGGTAGTACATTAGGCTTTATTAGTTATTTTTAAGAGATTTTAAGTAGATAGCTTTAAATGATAGTACATAAAGCTTATTGAGTTGTAATTAAGAGTTTTTTATGTCATCTTTATAATATAGTATAGATAAGAGGTTGTGTGTAAAAAGGTCTGAACGATTCAGACTTAAGAGTCCTTAAGAGATTTTTTTTTAAACAAACAACCCCTAAATATACTGTAGATTTTCTTAATTATATTTTATAATTTTTATATTTAAAATTTGATTTTATCCTGTATTTAGTTATGTGGAGAGTGATTTTAGAGGAGCTGAAGTGGGGAGTGATTTTAGGGGAGTTAAAGTGGTTAAGATAAGGATTAAAAAGTAATAAATAACATTAAATGTAGTACATAAAACTTTAATGGTTGTTTTTAAGAGATTTTAAGTAATTAGCATTAAATAGCGGTACATTAAGCTTTAACAATTGTTTTTAAGAGTTTTTATAAATGCTTTATAATATAGTATATATTATTAATTAGATTAGGACTATTATTATTTAGTTTTCTTTTAGTTTTAAGATTTATCTTTAGTTATCTTATTTGATTTTATAGTTGGTTTAGGATTAAGTTTAATTAGTTTGAATTTAATTTCATAATTATCTCTTAATTAGTTTAGCTATAAATAGAGTTTATTGTTTTCATTAATATTCAGGGGGCGTTTGGTTCATTATAAGGAATGAAAATGAAAATGGGAATGCAGGAGAATGGGAATAGGAATGGGCATTGCATTGATGTTGTTTGGTTAAACCAATATAATTAATAAAAAAATGTTTTATATAATATTTTTAATACAAATATGTGACATCTAACATGAAAATAAAAAATATTTTACATTTAACATCGACAAATGAAGGAACGCATGAGAAAAGATGATTAAGCGGGAATAAAATTTCCATTCCCCCCAATTTGGTCAGGAATGGAAATTAATGGGTTTGGGGTAATGAATCCATTATATTATATCAAACCAAACAACAGTTTTCATTATCATTCTCATTCCTTACCCCTCAATACCCCCAACCAAACACCCCCTCAGTTTATTACTGATCAATAAAGTAATCTTTAGAGTTTTATTTCAAGTTTTATAAGAGTTTTCTCTTATTTTCCGAGTTCTACGCTGGTAGACTCATTATCATTTTGGACTTAGACGTTTGTCGATCCATTTCACACTTCCCCGCTGCGTCAATTTGTATCATAGAAGGATTCACATGTCTTTTCACTAACAATGGCAGATCAATAGCCCCTTACCAAAGCAGATGTAGCAGATATGATTGTGGCCATTCACAGCTATCGCCGCCCTGACAAAGGTTGTTAACAGACTCCATCCCAACTTCAACAGCGGAAACCGTCGGAGAAGAGATAGGCATGAATAATCGGTCAGGGTTCCACGCAATGGCAACTGTTATCGCTATATTATTCAGTCAGTTTCTTTTCAAAACAAATGATCGCCCGTTCGTGAGAAGACACGAGGGAAATATGAAGTCTTACTTGACAAGGTCTGAAGATAAAGTCATCCATGTCGTAACAGAATCACAACAAGAAACATGTACCGATCTTAAAGAATGGGAAGCAGATTTCAGACTAGCCATCAAAGAAACTGAAAACAATCCGATAGAAGACATTCTTGATCCACCGAAACCCTTGTCACAAGAAATCAAGAAAGGTGACTTGGAAGATGATAATATTGTTATGCCAACAGCCAAGACTCCAATCGAACTGTTTCGACAAACAGTTCCTAGTACAGGTTTCAAAGTCTCTTAGCATTTCAAGTTTGATAAATTGTCGCTTGTATGGAATCAATCAAGACAACATCCTCTGGGATTTTGAAGATTGGTCAGCCTTTTCAAATTTCGAAGGTCGAGCTGTGAATCCAAACATTTTGAAGAAACGAATGTTCTACGAGTCGGGTGTAGATGTGTTTCAAGTGAATTTGAGGTCAAGTCCTTTTCAAGTGAGGGTGACTGATACAGAGAGAATTCAAGAGTTAACAAGGTTTTTCACATATCGTTGGAAGAGTAGAAAACAAGCTCGAAAGAAGCTCGTAATTCTACATCGGAAACTGAAAAACAATCACTTACACAACTTATCCCGCAACTTGAATCACGTGTAAAGTCGCGAGCATATCCAACGAGTCCCACACAAATTGCTTTTATTTGTTTATTTGTTTATTTTATTTCTTAGTTAATTTAAGATTATTGATTTGTTTATTTTAGTTATTAATTAGATTAGGACTATATATTATTATTTAGTTTCCTTTTAGTTTTAGGATTTATCTTGTAACGCCTGGAAAATCCAAGTAAGTATTCTCGTCACTTAATTTCCATTATTTATAGGTGGGAATCATGTTGGAACCAATCTTAGGATGATAAACTTCAAATCTAGAGACTTGGGTCGATGGAACGAAGAAAGAACAACAACGATCTGGTCTTGGGCGACCTTGCCGGCTACTGTGACACAAGTGTCATAGTCGTGTGTCACAATCACACAGGGAGAGGGACTTACGGTACCTATGGCACGACCTTAACAAGCGATAATGACATGGGGCATTGTCGCCCGTCACTATCGTCAGGTTTGTACTGAGAGGCGGGGGAGCCTCGCAACTATGCCTTGCGACAATGCCCTTGGCACTGTCGTCAAGCATTGTCGCCCATAGGGTCTGGGAGTATAAAAAGTGGATTTTCAGCTCCCATACTCATTTTTCTCACTTAGCTCGTTTTTAGGCCGATTTTGGGAGCATTTTGGGAGACTTTCTTCCTCTCAAAACCTTCTCTTCATTTATTGTGGATCTAGGGTTGGGGAAAACATTTATTGATCATCCAAGAGAGTTGGTGGAGCATTAAAGGTGGTGTACCAAGCTAGCATCAAGTCTCAATCTCCTCTCCATCAAGTTAGGGTTTTCTAAGTTTCTAGGGTTTTCTATAAAACATAGATTGTGAGTGTTTCTAACCCTTTTTAAAATGAGATACATGTCATATTACATTCCCTATCATCATTCTAATGTTGTATTTCATTATAACAACCACTTGATAAAATAAACATAAAATGCTATATTTGGTATATGTTGGGATTTTGGCCATTAATCATTTATGAGGATAATTACGAGGTGATTATGTTGGTAAATGTTGAGAAATACTCATGTGATATGTATATACAATTAACCCTCAAGGTTTAATTAAGATTTTAGTCCAAGGAAAATGACTAAGGACTTAGAGTAAGACCACGAGATCCGGTTGAGCCGAAGCCCTGGTGACCACGAGACCCGGTTGAGCCGAAGCCATGGTGATCATGAGACTGTAACACCCTCAAATTTGGAAAGAGAGACTAATTCAAAATTTTCAACAATACCTTAAGTATAATAAACTCTCTTATTACAAGTCCATAATTGAGATACATTTCTAGGTTGAACACTCAACAAATAATTAAAGTCTTACATAAAGACTAATTAAAACCGGGTGTCACTAAAACCCAATAACAGTCACTATCTCCAATATAAGTGCGGAAGACTTCATCTAGCTAAATCACCTCTTCGAGCACACAACTAGCACTCATCTCTTCACAGTATTGCTAGAACTGATCCCGAAGTGGAACCTGATGTACATGCCGACAAATAAAAATGTTAGGCTAACGCCTAGTGAGTTCAAGAGTTTTATATCATGATCATAAACGAAATCGTAAAACGGAAATATTGCAACTTATAATCATGATCCTTTATAATGAATTACTTTAAAAATAAGAGAACGACTCATTTACCAAAATATGCATTTTATATATGGACGCCTCAACGCCAAGACATTCTTTTATGAACTAATGCAACCCAACGCTTACACAAAATGCGAGTAACGATGAATGCTCAAATATTGAAATTTTAATAGAATTTATAAATCAAACGTTTGAAATGTGAGTGAACTCAAACCCCAAAATTTAGCAATTGGAGAATAACACAAACTTAACACGTCACCGAAAACAAAGATAAAACTAAATACCCCAAAACAACACCTCTCGGTGACGGGGGAGTCCCGAATTCCAAGGCTAGTGGCGGAACACAAAAGTAGGGCGCCACATTCCAAGTTAATGAGCTCATCATACTAGGACCCATGGCCACGAGCACGCCGACTCGTACCAAGATGTGGGGGAGGGCACCCGAGGATCCTAATCATACTCATTCGCTAGGATTACATTTACGGCCCATGGCTAGTAACCGGTCCCACATAACCGTACCAGATTGGCTCCAAGGATCCAATGTCTCAACTAGCTACAAATGGGAAATAACTATCCCATAAAAACAGGCTCATAAATTACATCACGGATGCAGGTCCGGGTATTGGATTCCACGAGCCCTCACCGTATTGTCCTCGAAATCCCCTGACTAATTCTGGTGCAAACATATAAATAATAGCCCATTTTATTTAAATAATAAAGACCGAATCATATGGCCTATAGATCCACTGCATTACAGTCTAACACATTACATGACTCCAATCGAATGACCAACGCACTCAAAACATGTAATTATCAAGTGATACGCATTAAGCGCAATTATACTCACAACTCCACGAGGGGCTATTAAACCGGACAATTGTCCCCAAGACTCATTTTAGTCAAACCAGGCCGAAACTCAACAAAATTGCTTTATCGTACAATAAATGTCGGTATAAACAATATTGCTTTAACCAACGACTATGCAACTCAACAACCAAAAGTTTTATTAACCCAAAACACAAAGTTGGTTGAGGCAAACCATTTTACAAATGAACTCATATCCTTATATTTCCAAAATGCCTCATTACACAATGGTATGCATTTTCCCAAACGGGTATATAAGATCAAGTACTTAAAAATGACAATCACGTCAAATAAACTCCATTTATATAAAAATCATCAAGGAAGCATATCCACATGATTTATTTATCAAAATGCCCAAAAATGTATGTTATATAAGTTTATAAAGTTAAACACTTCCAAATAACCAAAAGTTATCAGCAGTTAACAAATTTCATGTAAAACACAAAACACTTTAAAATAAACATTTTGGCATGTACACCGTTTTCACAAATCGACTTGAACTCACCTTGATAGGTTAGGTTAAACCTAAGTTCCAACTCCAACCATTAGCCTCCAATAGTGTAGATTCCACCCTTTCCGAGTCATCTTCAACAATGAGTTAGGGTTTCCAAACAACTCATTTCCTCAACTCTAGAAATGAATCAACAACAAGTAAAACCTTTAGATCTACAAAGATCCTTACACTAAAGCTTAGATTACTCAAGGAAGCTTACCACTTTAGATATTGAGACCTTCCACCCAAAGTTATTCGAATCCAAGATTCCAACACCAAACCTTCATGTGCCTTTAGGATGGATCCTTCATGGATGCTCCAAAATCGTCTCTTTGAGCTCTCAAAATTGGACTAATGGAGAGAGAAGTGGATAGTAGGAGTATGAAATGAGAGAAAACCCTAGAATTTGGGTTTTAATCGATCATACTAATCCTCTAGCCTCCAAGCCGCGGGCCAAGCCGCGCGTGTCCCTGAGTCACGGATCATAGTGACTTGCGCGGGCTTATCCGCGAATTGGAAGCCGCGGGCCAAGCCACGCATGTCGCTGTTGTGCGTCCTCATGTACTGTGTTAAACCGCTCCCCGACCATTCCCTCGGTCGGCCACTGACCGTTTCCTCAGTCGATTATTAACTTTTCTTTAGGGAATTACGGGTGTTACAGAGACCCTAGTGCTAGGCCGAAGCCATGGTACTAGGCCGAAGCCCGGGTGCTAGGCCGAAGCCCGCGTAGGGCACGAGACCCACTTACGAGCGGCGCTGAGTGTTTCCTCAAAGGGTTCTCGATCGACAACCCAGATGCGAAAACCCCAAACCTCACAATAACCCCAAAATCTGAAAATAGAGAACAATGCAAGACCCCAAACTATGATTATTACTTGGTTCCATTGTTTAAGATCTAATCACCCAAATTTCCAATCCAAAATGAATGGGTACAGATTTCTTCCATTAATAACTTCTAACCCAAACCAAGAACAACCCAAAGCACTCTAAGATTTCCTCCTCAGGTCCGATTAAAAACTTTCAATACTTAAAATGGAAGATTTACCTGAAAATGAAGAACTTCTAATTGCCTTCTTGCCCTTGCTCAAAATCGCTCTCTCTTTTCTCTCCAATATCAGCCGCCAACAAAAGATCAGTAGCACCAAAAAAATTAGGGATTTCACCCTATATATATTTTCCAGAAATCAAAATATAGGTCCCTCAAGTTCCAACTTCTCACTAGGGGTGTACGCGGATTGGGTTGGGCGGGTTGGGACGTTTTTACAACCCAACCCAATTATGGCGGTTTGGAAAACCTCAACCCAACCCAACTCATTCAAAAATATAACCCAACCCAACCCAACCCTTGCGGGTTATGGCCGGTTGGGTTGGGTTGGCGGGTTAGTAATATACATAAATTTGCCGATTGAAATACGATAAATAATACTAAAATTATTCTCAACAAAGTTATTAGTTATTACAATTAGGGCTTGTTCGTGTTCGTTCGTTTAACTTAACCGAACAAACGAACGAACACGAACGGTAAACGAATGAATTTTTTTTTCACAATATATAAATATATTTAAATAATAAACAAACGTAAACGAACATAAACAAATGTAAACAAACATAAACAAATGTAAACAAACATAAATAAATGCAAACGAATGAACATTAACGAACATAAATGAACGAACGTTCACGAACATAAATGAACGAACGAGACCATTGTTCATGTTCGTTCATTTAACTAAACGAACAAAAAAATGTGTTCATGTTCGTTCATTTATTAAATGAACGAACGAACATAAACGAACTTCCCGCCAAACGGTTCACTGAACGTTCGGTTCGTTTACAGCTCTAATTACAATCATGCAATTATAAGTTAAAATCCATAAATCTTAATGTTAATTTTGGTTGTGAATAAACTGCATATTATATATATATAATATAATATAATTTTATATAAAAAATAGCGCCGGGTTGGCGGTTTGGGTTGGGTTGAGTTTTCCTAACCCAATTTCAACCATTCTAATTAGCGGTTTGGCGGTTTGCGGTTTCGCGGTTTTGAGGTTTCGCGGGTTGGGTTTAATTGGGTTGGAAGCGGGTTCGGTTGGTCGGGTTTCGCGGGTTGACGGTTTTATGTACACCCGTACTTCTCACCACAGACCCCAAAAATTAAAAAAAAAATAAAACTCCTCTTTTTGGTCTTTACAGTAGTCTTGGGGTGCCACCTTAACGGTATGTGCCTAGATCTCCGCCATTTGGCGTAATGCCTTGGAGGTAGTCTTCAAATGTGTCGGGCCTTCGGGATGTTGCTCATGTGAGTGAACATCAAGGTACATCGACTCTTGAGGTGAAACTAGTTGGTGTGATGGGTCTCCCCCATTGATTCCTTTATGGTTCTTGTTGTTTATAAATTATTAATTGATTATGTCATGCTATTGTTCAACTCACTAGGCTCGTTTGGCCTAACACTTTATTGGTTTGACGTGTATCTAAGGTTTTAGCGGCACGACCTTTAAGAAGGTTTAGCAAGCCTTAGACGAGAGCTTGGGGAGCATTTTGGGATGCCAATAGAAGATGTTCATTATTTTGGGACTTAAATAACAACTTGTTATAATCTCTTTTCTAGATAGGAATTAGATTAAAGGGTTGTTATCCCTCATTTATTTATCATTACAAATTTGTAATTATAACAGGCGTGTATTGTTCCCTTTTTGGGGAAGCTCGTGCTTTGGTATTATTTTATATACCACATTTCCTTTTCCAGAAATTTTTGTTTGTCCCAAATTTTGAGGTGTTACATATCTTTAGTTAATATCTTATTTGATTTTAGAGTTGGTTTAGGATTAAGTTTGGTTTGAATTTAATTTCACAGTTATCTCTTAATTAGTTTAGCTATAAATAGAGTTTATTTTTTTAATTAATATTCAGTTTATTATTGATCAATAAAGTTATTTTTATCGTTTTATAAGATTTTTCTCTTATTTTCCTCGTTCTGCACCGGTAGATTTGTTATCTTTTTGGATTTGGATGCTTGTCGATCTATTTTGCACTTCTGTAATTCCCCAAAAATTGGAGTAAACTTAAACCTGAATATTGACATGGAAATATTACCTATATAAATAAAATCACCCAAGACAGGAAAATTGTAAAGCGTTTACAACCCAATAAATGAAAATGATAATTAACAACCTACTAATCTAGATTATACCAAGTTTATTGTCACTATCATCTTCCAAAAGAATCTTGTCAAGGAGTATACCCCAATATATCCCAAAGTCCACAATCCTAAAAAGTGCCTCTATTGGCAACCAACACTCTGTTCACGACTTCGGAGCCCCACCGCTAGGAGAACCTAATATACATGTCATTTTAAGAAGAAATGTTAGGTAAAAAACTACTGAGTTCAAACAGTTGTAGAGTAAAGCTATAAGATAGTTAAAACCGAAAGCATAACTTTAATCTAACAATTATATCATTTAAATTATTTCTGCCCTTGGAAAAGCTCAACACATCTTATGATGACAAGGGAGACCCGATTTCCATTGAATATGACAGAACACAAAAGTAGGCCATATTCATATTATATAATCCTCACTAATGGATTACAATCATTACGATCTATCAAACTCAACTACTCCAAGTCTATGCTTGTGGAGTCTCATGTTAAACCATATTAGGTATGTACCTTGGGTTGTCCAAATTCCGAGTTTAAACTTTTTCACTATGAAATTACATTGCTCCTTGGTCGATGCCCGACTCCAAGAGTCCACTGCCAATATAGACCCAATGGCTATTTCAAGTTACAATTGGGAATTATCACCCCACAACCATTTCATAAGTTAGACTTCTATGCTATGGATTTGTTACATTATAGTCTAACATGTTACACCATTGAGGCGTACCATTCCAATACACAACACATAACATTTATGTATAAGAAATCATCAAGTGATTAAAATCCATATTTTGTCAATAAAACCATAAATATGACCAACACACATATGGGTTCCAAACTCATCAAAATTTAGAAGTGGTTATCATTTATGTATATAAAACCATTCTTCATAATCATTTCATTAAAATATCCAAAATCCGCAAAACCCAATCTTTTGACCTAGATTTCCAAAATGAACCAAAATATGAAGTAAATGATATAAAGACTATGAGGAACTTGTATATTGCATTTTAACATGTATATAGTTTAGAAATTAAGGGTGTAGGATGAACTAACATTGCTTGGTTTTAGATAAAAACCTAAAAACCAAGAAATCATAGAGATGGAGATGAAGCTTCTTTGATCTTGCACTCTAGGTTTAATCTTTAGCTTTGATGATGATGACGATGATACACTTTAAAATGCAAGAAAAGGTGTCTTAAATTCACTAGGGTTCATATTTAAGGAAGAAAGTTCGAGAGAAGAGAATATAGGAGGAAGTAGATGAGGAATAAATGAAACGAAAACTGAAAATCGAGTTTTATGCAGACCCTTGGTGCGACTGGTCACAATCGCCCCAAATGTACCGAGTCTCGTCCTCCTTCCGCGATAGTGTCATGCTACTGAGCCATTGGCACAATTGCTAGACACAGTCGCGCCAAAAGTACCGAGAGCTAGGGACCTAGTGCGACCTTGTCATGCTATAGTGCCACTGACACTAAGCACTATAGTCTGACCCGTACCGCGAGTTTTTTTTCCTAATTTCACTCGTTCGGATCTTTTCTCCCTATCGGATATTTTCTAACTCATTCTAAGTTCTAGATAACAACTAGAGTCAAAAGCATAACTAGATTATATAAGTAAAAGTCTTATATTCATTTCCAAAATTTCGGGTGTTACAACTTTCCCGTTGCGTCAGTTGGTAAGTGTGTTTTACCTGGTAAGTGTTTACCGGTTAAGAGTCTTTTCCTTTACGTACCGAGTAAGATTCTCGGTCATTGTTATCCTTCTTAACAGGTAATATTTTTGGTCTTTATAATGCTCACTCGATAGATAAAGTAAATATAGTAAACACTTACCTTGTAGACGTTTAGTAAAGAGTCCTTAAGTGTCCCTTCCTAATTCTAACCTAATTAACCTTCTAGTTAGGGGGGGCTAGCCAATTATTTTCCATCTTTTTTTATTTATGGTCTTTCTTGTATTTACCTTTAAGAGTATCCGAAATAGTTTTAATTAATGTCACTTATTCAATAATCAAACAAAAGTTTGGAAAAAGTTTATTTAATAAATTGATCAATTCAACAATAATATGGTATCATCTTATTAATATAAAGTGAAAAAAATATTTCATTAAATTGTCATTTTTACAAATTTTATGCAAGACACATTCAAAATATACTCCCTTTTAAAGCACCATTTTCAAAAATATAAATATGTACAATAATTAGACCGATCAAAAGTACATACTTAATTAAAGCACCCTTTTGATAAATGTTATAAATCAAGTTTTGTATAGTAAATGTTGATGACTCACCTAATTTAATTATAAAATAAAGTATATTGATAAATTTTTTTTTTTGAACAACAAAGTATATTGATAATTGTTGTTGAAAAATGATGATCAAATTAACTCTTTCTTATACTTTTCGTTGTGTGAGTCTGTTTAGTAAATTAAATGGTTTCTTGAAATGATTAGCAAACTAATATGCCCATTTTTTCTAATTAAACTTCAACTTAAGACATAAGGATAATGTGAATCCACTTGTTTTTCAAGACAATTTAATCACAAATTCGTAAAAAATACAACCGTTGCATTCATTTGTCTTAAAGTGAGGGAATAGTTAATTAATAATGCTTGTCTTAATCAAAACCCCTCATTAAATAATAAATCAACCCATTACCTTTCCCAATATTAGTTAATTAATTAATTACATATATAAACAAATAATATAATCACTACAAGAGCTTGGTAGTCGCTAATCCCATGGACCACTTTGAAAAGCAAGAACAAATACACACTATTTACTTAATTTCATGTGATGACCACCTACCTATATATATGCCTTTGGAATCTTATTGCATAATATGGTTGCATGTTCTAGCTCTCATCTCACCTTTGTTCAACCCACTTTTTTGTTGCAAAGTGTCTTGAAAAGGGTGTGTCACTATACATACCAAATTAGGAATCTAGCTAATCAAATTCCTTTTTATATAATTGTGTTTTTAGAAAAATACAACTACAAGGAAATAAAAAGTATACATATATACATATATAGAGAGAGAGCACGCTTCAAATGTCACTTATCTTATATATATATAGAGAGAGACACTTTCAAATACAAACTTTTTAATGGTGTAAACCATGCAACCCACTTATCTATCACATATTTTGTTTTTACTTTTTTAATAAAAAAATGGGAAAATAAAATATGTGGTAGATAAGTGGGTTGCATGGGTTTGCACCATTAAAAAGTTTGCATTTGAAGTACATACTTATATAATTAAAAAGTTTGCATTTTAATTAAAGCACCCTTTTGATAAAATATGTGGTAGATAAGTGGGTTGCATGGGTTTGCACCCTTATATATATATATATGTGTGTGTGTGTGGGCTCAAATGAAAACTCGTCTTTCATTGTGCACATGAGGACAAATATTAACCATTAATCAAAACTTAGAAAACTAATCAATGGTTAATACATAATAAGGTTAATTGGGAAGTGATTAAGAACAAAATTGTAATTTTGAATCAACGTCTACCTTCTTTGACTTTTTATTTTTTAATTAAAAAAATAGTTACCCCCTTAAACTTTAAAATAAATTATCTTAAAAATTACTAATATTTTAATCAAACAAATTACATCAAAAAAACGAGAATTTCGTGTTCTTCGATATGACATCCATCTCGAAATAGTTTTTTTCGTTTTAACCGTTTTTACGTGAAATTCTATATACGTGTTACATTCATTATGAATATGTGTGCACGTCTTCAGGTGTCCACATTCAGTATGAATAACAAAGGTGAACATTCATTCACTATTCATGATGAATAATACCGTATGCAGGATGAATAATACAATATTCATGACTTTTTTCGTTTTAACCGTTTTTTAGGTGAAATTATATATATGTGTTATATTCATTATGAATATGCATGCACGTCCTCGGGTGTTCACATTCAGTGTGAATAACAAAGGTGAATGTTCATTCACTATTCATTATGAATAATATAATATTCAGGATGAATAATACACGAATCCATGATTCATGTATTATTTATCATGAATCGTGTATTATTCATCTTGAATATTTTATTATTCATCTTGAATGATACATTATTCATGATGAATAATATATGAATAACCCGTGAAGGTGTAGACACATGGCGCACTCTCTTTTGTTTCCCAATTCACAACCGAAATTTGGTTTAATTCATTATGAATATGTATGTGCATCCCCGGATGTCTCACATTCAGTATGAATAACAAATATGAACGTTTAATCATTATTCACGATGAATAATATAGTATTTAGAATGAATTAATAATACACGAATTCATGAATCGTGAATTATTCACCCTGAATGTTGTGTTATTTATCCTGAATGATACATTATTCATGATGAATAACACATGAATGACCTGTGAAGATATGGAGATGTGACGCGCTCTTTTTTGTTCCCCGATTCACAACAGAATTACTCGATAGGTTCTCGATTCGTCTTGATGGGTGTTGGGTTACGGTGCTGAAGAAACGTGATGCCTTACGACGTTGAAGAAAGTGTTGAAGAAGGTGATGTCGAGTTACATACTTACGGTGTCGAGGCGTTGTAGAAACTTGAACATACATAAATATTCATAATGAATATAACACATATATAGCATTTCACGTGAAAAACGCTTAAAACGACAAAAAAAACTATATCGAGATGGATGTCATATCGAATAGCATGAAATTCTCCTTTTTTTATGTAATTTGTTTGATTAAAATATTAGTAACTTTTATGATAATTTATTTTAAACTTTAATTGGGTAAACAGTTTAATTAAAAAAGAAAATAAAAAGTCAAATATGGTATGCGTGTGTTTAAACTTTCTTCCATTTTTACCCCTAAGCATTTTAAAATTAAAAACTATATTTAATATGAGTTGTTAGATCAAAAGAGATCGAGTGACTGAGATTTGTCCTCACGTACACAATGAAAAATGAGTTTTCATTTGAACTTTCCTCTCTCTCTCTCTCTCTCTCTCTATATATATATATATATATATATATATATGGAAATGATGAGTGTTCAGACCTCAATAGCTATTAATTGAACCAATACCACGTATCTTTCTAATGTAATTTTGAACTAATATATATAGTTGTGATTGTAACACCCCGATTTCGAGAGACACTATTTCAAGTTAATACCGAAACCGATATATTAGGGAAAAATAAGATAAAGGATTTTGGAATTTAATCCTAGATTTTATAGTCTAGATGTATGAAGGATTCAATTACGAGTCCAACGGTTCTTTCCGGAGCAAAATCGGAGCTATAACGAAAAAGTTACGGCCAAAACAGTGAATAATGAAGAAACCGGACAAACAGTGCATGGGGCGAGTTGTGGCGCGACTTAGGTCGCCTTATAACCTGCCCGGAGCCCTGTTCAAGCATAAAATCCATTTGGGCGACTTGTGGCGCGACCTAGGCCGCCCGGTAACCCGCGCGGAGCCCTGTTCAAGCTTAAAACCCGATTTTTCAGCCACCAAACTTCATTTCTTCATATCTTTTGCATCACAACTCCGATTTTGGTGATTCAAGTTTTCATGGTTTCATTTTTGATAGATCTTCAAGGATTTAGCAAGTTATTGGAAGTCTATTGGAATATCCAAGTGTATTTGGTGGTGGTAAGTTCTTCATCTCTCTCAATGTTAAGCTAGGGTTAGATGGTTTCACCCTTTTTTTCCTTTCATCCTTCAACTTAGGTGTGTTTTTGGTGACTTGTATGTTGAAGGAACCTTGTAGATGTGTTGGATCTATGATCTAGAGAAGTTTCTTGGAGATTCAAGCCTTCATCTTTGGAGATTCAAGTTTTGGGGGTAAAATCTAGATTTAGCCTAAATCTAGCAAGGTGAGTTCAAGTTGGATTGTGAAAACGTTGTACATGCCAAAAATGTTCATTTTAAAGTATTTACATGTTTACATGAAGTTTATTAAAAGTTGGGTATTTGAAAAGTTTCACTCATTTGGATTATTTGGTTTTATAAAATTTGTGAACCACCCACATTTGGGATTCTTGAACATTTTGGTGAATAAATCATGTTAATACACTCCCTAGATGATTTTATATATATAAATGGAGTTCCTTTGATGTAAATGTCCTTTTGTGCATGCAATTTTATAAACCGTTTGGAAAATGCATATTATTGTATTATGAGGCATTTAGAAAATATAAGGGTATAAGTTCATTTGGAAAGTGGGTTGCCTCAACTAATGTTAAGTTTTGAACTAATTAATCTTACTTTTGGTCGTTGTGTTTGCATATCCGTTGGTCAAACGTGTTTTAATGTTTACACTGACTTTCATTTGGAGATTTAGGTAAACTGATGAGCCTTGGCTCGATTTTGACTAAAACGAGCTTTAATTCAATTGACCGGTTGACTAGCCCGGGGTGGAAGCTTTTAGTACAATGGCGTTTATTACGTGTCATTTGAGAGTTACATGTTTAATTTGAGTGCGTTGGTCATTCATTTTGGAGTCATGTACTGTTTTAGACTGTAATGCAGTGGATCCATAGGCATATGAGTCGGTCTTTATTATTTAAAAAGAAAATGGGCTATTATTTATATGTTGGTGTCAAAATTAGTCTTGGGATTTTGAGGACTTGTCAGTGAGGGCTCTTGGAGTCCAATAACCGGACCTGTATCCGCGAGTTAATTTCTGAGCCTGTTTTTATGGGATAGTCACTTCCCATTTGTAACTAGTTGAGATATTGGGTCCTCGGGGGCAACTTGGTACGGTTATGTGGGACCGATTACTAGCCATGGACCGTAAATGTAGTCCTAGTGAATGAGCATGATTGGGAATCCTCGAGGGCCCACCCCCACATCTTAGTACGAGTCGGCGAGCTCGTGGCCATGGGTTCCTAATATGGTGAGCTCAATAACTTGGAATGTGGCTTACTCTGTGTTCCGCCACTAGCCATGGAATTCGAGTTTCCCCCGTCATCGAAAGGTGTTGTTTTGGGTATTTAACTTTATCCTTGTTTTCGGTGACGCTTTGAGTTTGGGTCTTTCCCCTTATGCTTTAATTTTGGTCGTTTGGTTTATAAAGTTTTATTCAAACATCATCAATGGAGCATTTACAACTATTCACGTTTTGAGTAAGTGTTGGATTGCATTACTTCATGAAATAATGTTTGGCGTTGAGGCGCTCATTTATAAATTGCTTAATTATTGGAAAACGAGTCGTTCTCATATTTAAAGTAATTCATTTTAAAGAATCATGATTTGAGTTGCATTATTTCCGTTTAATGGTTTTTATATTCTTGATGAAAACTCTTGAACTCACTAGGTGTTAGCCTAACCCTTTTTATTTGTCAGCATGTGCAACAGGTTCCGGATTGGGAATAGTTCTAGTGAGACTGTGAAGAGATGAGTGCTAGTGGTGTGCTTGAAAAGGTGATTAGCTTATTGAAGTCTTCCGCACTTATATTGGAGATAGCGATTGGTATTGGGTTATAGTAACACCCGACTTTAGTTAGTCTTTATGTAAGACTTTATTTTCTCGTTGATGGTTCAATCTAGAAATGTATTGCATTTACGGATTTGTATTAAGAGATTTTATCCCTCTTTGAGGTGTTATTGAAAGTTTTAATTTAGTCGCTCTTTCCAAATTTAAGGGTGTTACAGTGATATACTGCAAATTTCAAGTTCAGTGATATTATTCATGTGTCGTTTCAAGATAAAAAAAATTATTAAACTATAAATACCATTTCCAAATGTAGTGGAAAGAAAACTTAATCATTGCGACTAAATATATACTTGTCTTAAATGCAACAATCATCAAATTAATAAAACCTTCTTTCACTGTTTATGTCACTCTCCTTGTGCCTCCATACAAGTAACTATGTCAAAATTTATATGTATGAAATTAGTATTTCTAAGATGTGTGACCAATCGTGTTTTTAGCTAAAGGCATCGTTGGTTGGGTTAAGTGTCAAGAATCGGACCCAAAATTGGAGGCAAGTCAGAGACGGTGACAATGTCGGTGACAATGACACTATGTCAAAATCGCTCGGTAAAGTCGTGGGGTTGGACCGAGCTTTGGTACCTCCCAGGCGAGAATGACCACGATAGTGCCATGGGATACACTCGTCGGTCATAATCCCTGGGAGTGTACCGAGAGGAGTTGGGGCACGGCGATTGTGCCTAGCAACAATGCCAGTGGCAAAGTCGCCAGGCATTCTCGCACACAGAGTCTGGCCGAATAAAAACCCTCCAAACTCGATTTTTAATTCATTTTCACCACAAATTAGATTAGGGTTTGGTTGTAATCTCTTAGGGGTGATCTCCTTTTTCTCCTACTCAATCTCCTCATTAAATGCTTAAGAGTGTTTGTAACACCCCGAATTTTCGTATTGTAATCTTCGTATTCTTGTTTGTATAGCGTTATCATTAGCACCGCGTTTGGTTTGAAGTTTGAGTTTGGATTTTGGTGGTTTTGGGCAAACCACAGTGAACTACGTGAGTTGCCCCGCGACTTGAGGTCGCGGCACAACCCACGAAACCCTCTGTTGGGTTTTGGTTTCATATAAGTAGGCGAGTTATGCCGCGACTTGATGTCGCAGCATAACCCGTGAGAACCCCTGGCCGACATAGGTGAGTTCCTACTATCATTTTATAAACTTTATACATGTCAAAAGTTACATTTTGAACTCCTATATATCTTCATGGTTTTGGATCTACTTTTATTACATTTTGATATAACTTGAGTTTTGGGAGATTTTAGGGTTCCCGATCATTTTCGACTAAAATGATGAGTTCCATCTTATTCGAAGTAAAAGGAGGTGTTTTACTTGCACATTTATGTGGATCATTTGAAATAATGTATATAAACTCATTTTTATGATTTTCATTCTTACCAGCAGTTAAACTTGAAGGAAAGCATTTTGTTTATAAAAAAAAATGTATACCATATGACTATCTATGGTTAGTTACATATGTTATTGTGACAAGTTTGTACCATTACTAGTGGATCCCTAGGTTTTAAGTCGACTTTTATTATTGGGATGTCTATTCCCCTTTTTGTAGCTATGGATGAATTTGACCCTCGGGGGCTTTTGGTACGGTTATGTGAGATCGGTTACTAGCCATGGGTCGTAATGTACTCCTCGTGAACGAGTATGACTTGGTTTCCTCGGGGGCCCTCCCTCACATCTTAGTACGGGCCTTGTTGTTCATGGCCATGGATTCCAAGTATTTTTCTCACAACTCGGATTGTGGCCTACTTTTGTGTTAAAGCTGCAATCATTGGTAAATCGGGTATCCCCCGTCATCGCAAGATGAATTTTCGGACCGATCAGTCCTTATGTGGAAAAGATTTCTTTTGTAAACCGAAACTTATTGAAAAGATTTCCTTTTGATACAATTGTTTATATCTCTTGAAATCATAAACTGTATGTTCTCACTAGGCTTTAAGCCTAACACTTTTTCTCAAATGATATGTATAACAGATTCCCATTAGCGGTGGGTTGCCAAGGGCTTGAGTGACGAGCTTGGTCTCGGGGGCTTTTTGGAGATGACTAGTATTTGATGTTGGACAATTGTTTATGTCCCATTCTTTTGGTGATTTTGGATTAACAACCGATGTAATCTAGATAGTTATGTTTAGATTAGTTTGTTGTTGAATTCCATATCCGTATTCAGGTTTTTGTAAAGGCTTAGTACATTCCCCTTTTTTGGGAGGTTTATATCAATACAGATGTCTTATTGCCCAGTTTTCGAATTCCAAATTTACTCTGAATTTTAGGGTGTTACAGTGTTGTTGGGTGCATTAATTCCTCTATCAAATACTTCTAGGGAGAATTTAAGTGCATCAAACCAAGCTTGGAAGCTTCAAGTTCTCATCTCCTTATCTTTGCTAGAGTTTTGCTAACTTTTCTAGGTTTTTGATCAAAACCTATATTGTGAGTTCTCCTAAACCTTTTGTATAAACTAGATATACACCATTAATTGTTTTGTTATAACTATTTCTACTTACATGATGGAAACCCTTTTGGCTTGTATGATGGCCTAATGATATTTTGATTAAAGAAATGATACTTGGTTAAAATGAGAATGTCATATGATGGGAATGTGGAACTTGTTAATAAATGTTGTTATATATGGATAATCTTGTTTGGGGTTTGACCTACTTATCGGTAAATCCTCCTACATTGTATAATTGTTCTTGATGGGTTTGATAGACTTATATTTGATAAAGATAAATGTATAGAGAATCGTTGGGAATCTATTAATGTGATACGGGTCGAGTTATTATGTTACATTTGGCGACCAATCCCAAGGTCACATATGTTGATTGTATGTGTATACCATAATGGGTTATTGAGACTTATGATCAAGTTGAACTATTGGAGGAACCAAGTCGAGTAGACACTAAGAGGACGTAGTCTTGGGCACCACCATGATGGTATGTGCCTAGACCTCCGCCATTCGGGGCAATATATATCTTCGTTGTAACCCTCGGGTGTGTCGGGCCTTGTGGTGTCACTCATTAAAGTTGACACTAAGGTATCTCGTATCTTTGGGTAGAACTCGATTGGTGTTATGGTCTCCCCCATTGATTCCATTAATTGTAATGCTCATGGATAAAATGTTGTTGGTATATTGTCAAATGCTTAGTTTTTTTATATGTTCAACTCACTAGGCTTTTTGGCCTAACACTTGTTTGGTGTGGGTTTGTATCTCAGGTTCTAGCAACGCTGCCTCTAAGAAGGCCTAGTTGGGTCTATGTGAGCTTGGGGAGTATTTTGCGGCATTTTTTGTGGAGTCGGGCTATGGTTTAGAGACGACACTCTTTTGTAATCTTGTTTCTTATTAGAAATTAGATTAGTAGGTTGTCGTTTATCTTCTGTTATATTACAACATTGTAATTAAACAAGTTTTATTCATTTCCCCATTTTTGGGAGGCTCACGCTTTGGCAATTCGTATACCATGTTTCCAATGTTTGGGAATTTTTGTTTACTCCAGATTTTGGGGTGTTACATTGTGGGATAGCAATAACTTCCATGCATCATGGTTTATTTAGTTGATTTAAAAGTTATTGGGCTAATCTATTCCTCTTGGTTTTAGAGTATTACAAATGGTATCAAAGTCGATTATTGTGCCATTAGAATAATTGAACAAACCTCGTCAAATATGATGATCCCTAAAGGGGTGTTTGCAACATTTTATGTGAACCACACATCGTTGATGAACAAGGAGGATGTTGGGTAGGACTTACGAGAATGTCAGGATTTTAAGTCGAGAGTTTTAATGCCTTAGTGAGCATTTCATCGCATACACCACTTTCTCCTCTTCTATGCACTTATTGATGTTTAAAACTCCCTTAGTTTCTTTAATCCACTTCATAAAGGCAATTAAGTTGCTATCATGTAAAAATTTCGGAAGTTTCCAGGACAAGAAGATCTTGTAATTGCATCATCTCTTGCTCGAATTACTATTGGTGTTACCGTGTTAATATTTTTGATCCTCACCTTTGTTATCTTTCATATATCCTCTTATGCCTTTAACTTCATTTTGTGTGTCAATACTATCATAATTGGCTATATAGTTTGTAATGTCCTAGCTTTGCTATCTATTCAACAAATTCCATTGTGTTTGTCAACTTGTATCACCCTCGATCGACCCCTACTTATGCCTCTCGCAAATGTATAATTCACTTAAACTTAAAGCGCAAGTACAAATGCAATGATAAGAACAAACATAAGCACATAAAGAGGATATTTTCATTGACATGCTTTAAACTACTGCTTTGTTAACAACATGTAAAACCGCAAATTTGTACAGAAAATGCTTACGAATTTTGACAACATAAATTACGAATTTTGGTTTCCAAAAACAACTTCTTCCTAGTTCATAGTTTTCACTCAATTGACAAACAGACCCTTGTTATCTTGTTTTTGTCAGTTTGCACCCTTCGGCTAAAATTCATTTTACTGTATATAATTTTAACGAAGGATTGGGTTACAGTGATAATGAAAGTTATGGTGAAAAGATAAGAAATGATCTCCATCCTTGGATGCACATTAGGATGAGATGCACCATGATGCATCGGATCAATTCTGTATCAAACACGATTCATAAGGTGGGGGTTTCATTAAAAGTGATCAATGGTTCAAATCTCTTCTTACCTTCTCATCGATCTTAATTCTTATTCTCACACAATCCTTCATCTTTTAATGCATATGGTACAATTAACTATATATTACCTAGTACATAACTGTTAATAAAACACGTACGTACCCATGCGTTTTTTATTACATCTTATTTATAGATTGACTTTCAAGTGCATGTTATCTCTCATTGTGAGTTTCAAGAGAGCTTTCTTTGAAGTTTATTAGGAGGTACATCCACTTTGGAGCTAGCTAGCTAGTAAAGGTCTGAGCTTGAACGTCAACATAACGATCGAATTGACCTAACCAAATCGAATTGAATCAAAGAATTCTAGTTTGGTTTTCTTGGCATTGTTGAACCATCATAGTTTTAAAAAATTCAAATCAATGATATAGTACAATTGGTACTATAACGGCCAAATCAAAACCGAGTAATTGATATATTTGATTTGATCCTCTAGAATATTCTTGTGGTCAAGGTTGTTGTATTTTCCATAGTTATCCCGTTAATTTCTCTTTACCATGTATAGATGCTAATTATATAAACCAATGTAATCCCCTGTACATTATATGAGAAACAATATTCAATCCTCTTGCTAGTCTCTTTATGGTATCAGAGCTCGCTCATCTCCAACGAGTTGATCCCTAATCATCTCCTCCTCCAATCAACTATCAATGGCACCAATCCAAATCACTGCCTCAACTCACTTTCCAATCTGTCTCACCTCCACCAATTTCCCAGTATGGCGAAAACAGGTGGAGTCTACTCTAATCGGCCTAGAACTTGAATCCTTCATTGATGACGCAAAACAACCACCGAAGAAAACCTTGGCTGACAACAAGCCGAATCTGGAATATTTACCCTGGTTTCGACAGGACCAGATCATCATCAGCCCCATTCTAGGAAGTTGTTTTGAATCGATACAGCCTCTCATCTCATCGGCGGCCACCGCTCAAGAAGCCTGGAAGCGGCTCAATTCCAGCTATGCAAGTGCCTCACGAAGTCGCATCATCTCCCTAAAATCCAGGTTAGTCAAGAATCCGAAAGGAAGCCGCAACATTCAAGAATTCCTTTAAGATATGAAATCTATAGCCGATGACCTCGCCCTTGCACAGAGTCCAATTGAAGAAGAAGATCTCATGGTTCACATTCTCTCCCAACTCGGAGACGAATATAACGCCATCATCGCTGCCATTAAGGTTCGTGAAAAATCACTCTCCTATCCAGAACTCTTTGACAAGCTACTTGATTTTGAAAGGAGGCAGACCACAAAACTCCAACTCGTCTCAACGGAATCAACGTCCCTTCAACTCTGGTCCTCAGCGTCAACAAGGGAACAACAGACCAAACTGGTCCACCAATTCCATCGACAGCCGCCAAACCGGAATGGTTCTTTCTGCCAGTTCTGCTCCATCTGTGGTCACACTACTCAAGAATGCCGAAAGTTGTCTCGGCTTCTTAAAGACAACAATATTCCCATTGCCAACTCTCCATCATTAAACCCAGTTGCAAATGCCACCACATCCGATGGATCATCCACGATTCCACAAACATGGTTGTTTGATACTAGTGCCTCTCATCATGTGACATCTGACCAATCTGCACTTCACAATGTCTCCGAATATGGAGGCCCTGATGAAATCGTTCTCGGTGATGGCAAAGGTTTACATATCTCTCATACTGGCTCCAAATATATTCACACAACACATCGACAATTAACTTTGCCCAATGTGTTGTGTGCCCCTCGCTTACGTCGAAACCTAGTTTCAGTTTCCAAAATATGTAAAACTAATCATGTTTCTGTTAAGTTTTTTTCGGATTATTTCTTGGTGAAGGATCTATGCACGGGGGTGCGTCTCATGCGGGGTGAGAACACTGAAGATGTCTATCACGCCACCTTACCATCCATACCTCAGCTCAACGTCACCACTCTCTCTCCGCTTCAATGGCACCACAAACTTGGTCACCCCTCCATCAAAGTGTTTCGATCTCTTCTTTCATGTTTAGATCTTAATTCCAAATTTACTTCTGTTTCCAGTTTGCATTAATTGTTCATCTTGTTCAATTAATAAAAGCCACAAATTGCCCTTTAGCCAAAACTCTCTTGTTAGTACCGCACCGTTACAACTTATTTATTCCGATGTGTGGGGTCCTGTGCAACAATCGATTTATCACTTTACCTACTATGTTATCTTTATCGATCACTATTCATGATATGTCTGGCTTTATCCCATGAAAAAGAAATCCAATGTTGCAACCATTTTTCCACAATTTAAAACTCTTGTAGAAAAATACTTCAACACCACACTGGTATCTCTCTTCACAGACAATGGAGGAGAGTATCTTGGCTTGCTCCCTTTTCTTCAAAAGAATGGCATTTCGCACTATACCACACCTCCTCACACCCCAGAACAAAACGGCATGGCTGAACGCCTGCACCGCCATGTCGTTGAAACTAGTCTTGCCCTTCTCCATTACGCAAATCTCCCTCTAACCTTTTGGTCCCATGCGTTCTAGACTGTTGTCTATCTCATCAATCGGCTCCTTACACCAGTTCTCAACAACAACACCCCATTTCACCAACTCTTTCAACAACCACCTAACTATACCAAACTCAAACCTTTTGGTTGTCTTTGCTACCCATGGTTGCGACCCTATGCCACATCCAAATTACAACCACACTCATCGCCATGCATCTTTCTTGGCTACTCAACCTCCAAGTCCGCCTATAAATGCTTTGATCCCAAAACTCACCGACTATATCACTCCCGCCATGTCGAATTTATTGAATCTACGTTTCCCTCCACCACTTACACATCTTCCATTCCCACTGCCGATACCTTTCTATTACAACCCTTCGCCACCTCATCGGACTCTTCATCCCCGTCTCCTCCACCTGCTCTTACCGAACCCACCGACTTACCCACCATCACACCGCCCACCTCTCCTACACCCTTCTCGCCACCACCATCGGTTGACGCTACACTAGCCTCCCCAATATCCACTCCGTCACCGACTCCCTCCACTCTTGAATCTACTTCACTCTCCAGTCATCCCTCTACACCAACCGCCAGCTCCATTCCCACCTCACCGTTTGTGGACTCCACTTCCCCGTCTTCCTCTCCTACTCCACCTCCTCGTCCCAGAAAACCCAATCCCAAATACTTCAACCCCTCATTTGTGAACTCCACCACCCTTCATCCCATACCACACACACTTTAACCCACCACTCATCATCAATCTCTAAAAGATCCCAAATGGCGCGAAGCTATGGACCTTGAATTTAATGCTCTCATGCACAATGGCACATGGGAGCTCGTTCCACGCACCTCTCATCAACCCATTGGGTGCAAATGGGTCTTTCGTATCAAACGCAATCCGAATGGCACAATTGCCAAATACAAAGCTCGCCTAGTAGCCAAAGGATTTCTTCAACAATATGGAAAAGACTACTTTGACACCTTTAGCCCCGTAACTAAACTTGTCACCATTCGCATCATTCTTTCCATCGCCCTTGCTAACAATTGGCCTCTTCGACAACTAGATGTCAACAATAATTTCCTTCATGGCACCCTCCATGAGGAAGTCTTTATGACACAACCTCTCGGCTTCACTCACTCCTAGTACCCGAACCATGTCTGTAAGCTTCGAAAGTCCCTGTACGGTCTCAAACAGGCCCCACGAGCTTGGTACATGGAACTCACCTCCTTTCTTCTTACCTTCGGCTTCCGTAAATCCCATGTGGATGCCTCTCTCTTCATCTACAACCGCGAGGGAGTCACCTGTTTCTTCATGGTCTATGTCGATGACATCGTTCTTACCAGAAATACTCCCGCCTTTCTCTCTCACTTTGTTCAAACACTCACCAACCGCTTCTCCGTCAAAGATCTTGGTTCTCTACACCATTTTCTAGGTATCGAAGTTATTCCCACCTCTCATGGTCTTTTCCTCTCCCAACATCGTCACATCCAATATCTTCTCACTCAATTCCATATGGATGGTGCTAAAGAGGTGGTAACCCCCTTGAGCCCATCAGTAACTCTTACCTCCGAAGACGGGTCTCCGCAAGTAGATCCAACACCATACCGGAAACTTGTCGGCTCCTTGCAATACTTAGCTTTCACCAGGTCGGATGTCTCCTTTGCAATATATAGATTGTCTCAGTTCATGCATTCGCCCACTCAACTACACTGGCAGGCCTTAAAGCGTGTGTTGTGATACTTAAAAGGTACAATCCATCATGGTTTATTTCTGAAGCAGAACTCATCTCTGAATCTTAAAGTCTTCTCCGACTCCGACTGGGGGGAGTCGCCAATGGTGGTCGATCCACCACTGCATATATTTTATACCTGGGAACCAACATAATTTCATGGCGCTCTGCTAAACAGAAATCTGTCTCCCACTCCTCTACAGAGGCCGAATACAAAGCTTTAGCTAATGCTGCAGCTGAAGCCTCGTGGGTTGAACACTTACTTGCCGATCTTGGCATTTCCAAACCAAACCCCACTACGTTGTTTTGTGACAATACAGGAGCTACGTATCTTTGTGCAAATCCAATTTATCACTCTCGAATGAAGCATGTTGCTTTGGATTATCACTTTGTTCGAAAGAAGGTTGCCAACGGTTCACTTCGCGTTCTTCACATCAATTCCACTAATCAACTTGCTGATGCGCTTACTAAACCTCTTGGGCGCCGCATCTCTCTCTCTATCGGTCCAAGATTGGAGTATCCGATGGATCCTCCATCTTGCGGGGGCGTATAACGACCAAATCAAAACCGAATACTTGATATATTTGATTTGATCCTCTAGAATATTCTTGTGGTCAAGGTTGTTGTATTTTCCATATTTATCCCGTTAATTTCTCTTTACCATGTATAGCTGCTAATTATATAAACCAATGTAATTCCTCTTGATAGTCTCTTTAGGTACTATGGTTTGTGATTTCTGATATTGAACCGAATTGGTTTGTTTTCCATCGGTTATAAATAAATATATATATATATATATATATATATATATATATATATATGTGTGTGTGTGTGTGTATGTATATTTATATGCTTCACTACTAGACAAACAGGTAAAACAACCAGCGGATTATCTGCCGGAAATTTTCCGGCGGATTTCCAGCAAAAATATTAAGATAGTTAAACGGCGTTGACTTTTGCCGAAAATCCGTCGGAAATCTTTTATTTCTTTAAAAAACAATCTTTGATTTTTCTGGTGGATTTTCGGTGGTTATCTGGCGGTTTTTAATTTTATTTTATTTTTTAAAATACTAGAAAAAATAAAATTAAATTAATTGAATTAAATTAAATGTATAAATAAATAGGTTTTCGACGGATAAATATCCGCCGTAAATCTGTCAGAATATTTTATTCTTTTAACTTATTTTTTATTAAGAAATGAAATATATTTTTCGGAGGATATATCCGTCGGAAATTTATTTCGTAATTATTTATTTAATTAATTGATCTATTAATTAGGCTCTCCAACGGATTTCCGACGGATTTATCCGCTGTAATAAATATGGATTCCACCGAAAAGTCCGTCAAAAAGTCCTTTTTTCGGCGATTTTTATTCCGACAGTCAAATCCATCGGAAATCCCATCTTCCGACGGATTTCCAACGGATTTTCCCGACAAAAATAGTGGTTTGTCTGGTAGTGCTTTATTGGAATAATGTGATGATTGGCTGCAAATTGTAATCAAAGCTTTAAAAAGAAGTCCTAAATAGGGGTGGGCAAAACCCGACCGACCCGATTAACCCGACCGACCCGATACCCGAATAACCCGAAATTAGCTAAACCCGAAAACCCGAAACCCCGAAAATCCGAACCCGGACTTTTTACCGGATAAAACGGATCGGATTGGGTATCCAAATCCCCACCCGAACCGACCCAAAAACCCGAATTTAATAAAAAAAAATTAAAAAAACTATTTTATAAATATATATTACACTTCCTTTCTTTCCCATATGAAGATTACACACAAACAATACATATATATATGTATACATATATACACACAGTAACATATTTACCCATATATAATATATACACAACATCTACATATATATGTATATATATATACACACAGTAACATATTTACCCATATATAATATATACACAACATCTCTCTCTCTCTCTCTCTATATATATATATATATATTCATGGCATGCATATATATTCAAAACATCTACATATATATATATACACACACAACATCTATATATATATATATATATAATATATGCACACACAACATCTATATATATATATAATATATACACAACATCGACCCGAATTACCCGAATACCCGACCCGAAAATACCCGATACCCGTTCCACCCGAAACCCGATCCACCCGAAGAGATTCGGTCGGATTTCGGGGCTCGATTTCACCACCCGATATCCGATCGGGTTATGGGATTTGGGCCCCGACCCGACCCGTCCGATGTTCACCCCTAGTCCTAAATCCTTCCAAAAGTTGTCACAAGCCTCTCTCTCTACTTATATGGTAGAGAAAAGGTATACATTTCTACTTTTCCAATCCTTAATTACTTTCTATATTGTAATATACTTGTTACATTTGGTTTGCTTTAATTAGCTTTGCTGCAAGTCCTTGAGGACTTCAATGATTAATTATGTGATTTATTTAAGTTTTGCACTTAAATCAGCCGGGTTGATATTGGTCATTCCATTTCAATGTTTTATGCAGTTTGGATATATATATATAGAGAGAGAGAGAGAGGGGTTCATACGAGAATGATAACGATTTAAAGGAATAAAGGGATAATTCTGAACCAATCATAATTATTAAACAAATAATTAATTTTTTAAATAAAGAAATTTATAAAAGGGTATTTTGGTCTTTTTTACTCCTATTTATTTTAGGATAATCACTACTAAATATAATTATTTCCTAATTATTAGCTTTCTATCTATATCTCTCTCTATCTCTTTCTTTCTCTCTCTCTCTCACGAGATTTAAACCACGGCGGCTTCCACCACTCCTCCGCCGACAATACCACCGCCACCACTCTCTCTCTCTCTCTCTCTCTCTCTCTCACACACAATCCACGGCGGCTTCCACCACTCCTCCGCCGGCAATACCACCGCCACCACGCTCTGTCGCGGCAACATCTCACCGACACTCTGTGAAGACTGCGTCAAAAACTCGATTACGTCACTCCGTCGCACCTGCCACAACCAAAAGGAGGCGACTTTCTGGTACGCCGATTGTATGGTCCGTTACTCCAATCGGAAGATCCTCGGAGTGCTCGACAACTGGACCTCCGGTAACTTATCCAACACGGCGATTGTTGTCGACGTTTCGGAGTTCAACAAGGCGTTGAGTGATCTTACCACTAGGTTAAAGGCAGAGGCTGTCGGCGGTGATTCGGTTCGGAAATTTGCGTCCGAAAATGTAACTTGGGGACCGGATTCGCTCACGATCTACGGCGTTACGCAATATTCGCCGGATTTATCGAGAGATCAGTGTGATAGATGTATGAATGGTACGATTATTGGAATCCATGATTGTTGTATAAATGGTACTATTCTGTTTTTCCATATCCAATTTATAAAGAAACATTTTGTCTAACATTTTAGAACAAAATCACATATGATTTTGGTGTTATGTATTATAGTCAAGTTATTTAGTACAAAATCATATATGATTTTGGTGTTAAGTATGAATTTGGTGTTAAGTATTTAGAACAACATCACATATGATTTTGGTGTTAAGTATTATAACCAAATTATTTAGTACAAAATCATATATGATTTCGGTGTTAAGTATGAAGTTGGTGTTAAGTATTTAGAACAAAATCACATGTGATTTTGGTGTCAAGTATTATATCCAAGTTATTTAGTACGAAATCACTTGTGATTAACATGATAAAACCAATTTTGAATTCATTATAGCGGCGAATCACTTATGATTACCATGATAAACGAATTTTGAATTTTATAGCAGCAGATCACTTGTGATTAACATGATAAACCAAATTTGAATTCATTATAACAGCGAATCACTTGTGCTTACCATGATAAACGAATTTGAATTTATTTTCAGAAAAAATGGGGAGAGATTGAGACGTGTTGAGATAAATTAGGAATAAATTTCTTTTTTTATTTGAATTAAATATTATAATCCCTTTTTTTTTAAGTTAATAATGTCTTAAATTATCCAAAACGTAATATGACTTTATTGCCCTTTTGCTCTTAATTTTAGAAACTATTATTTTTGGAATTAATTTAAAAAATGATTGGCTGAGAATTGTCCCTTTATTCTTTTAAACACATTATGTTCTTGTTTGAACCCACCCCTATATATATATATATATATATATATATATATATATATATATATATATATATAATTCATGTTTAAATAGTATATATATTGTAAATGTAAATGTAAATAAAAATTAAGATTGTTGATGTCACTACACCAAATATCACTTAGGCAACAAATGAAAAATGTTTTTTAAGAGTGGTTTATATGTTGACTAAGGCTTATGTTGCCTAAGCAATGTTGTCTTATCAATGTTGCATAAGAACTTAGGCAACATAGGCAAACAGCGTATGTTGCCTAAGCAGACTCCTTAAGCAACACACAACAGGTTATGTTGCCTATGAAAAAAACATATGTTGCACCCACCAAACACTAAGCCAACATTAAATTTATGAATGTATTGCCTAAGATATTAACTTAGACAACATACTATATTTGCATATGTTGCCTTACACATTTTTTTTTTAAAAATCAAATTTTCTTATTAATTAGAATTTTATCAAATGACAAATAATATTACAAATTACATACGTTCAAAAAAACTAATATACTACTTCAAATGACTAAATACAAGCTCTTCAAATGTCATCCCATCATAACAAGCTCGTTGGTTTGAATCACAAAAACGATCAACTTTCTTTTTGAACTAGTCCCTTCATCTCTCCACTCTTTCTGAAATCAAAAAACCTAATGTGAGACGGAGTTTTGATGCATCACAAAATCATATCAGAAATCACGAAATCTAAGAACAAGAGGGAATATGTTTGCTACAACAGCTTTAACATTAGCAAAAAATTCATTGTTAGGGCATGACAACATCGATATAATGCTCAAGACTATGCAATAGGGTGACAAATATTTGTATCAACAACGGTTCCTGATAACAGTTAACAAATAGAAAACGTATATAAGTCTATGATCATTACGCAAGAATATATATATCGACAAGCTAATAAAATCACCGCTCAATAAAATAGAAACCTGGAAGAATATTGCCACTTCTGTCCGTGGTTTGCCTATCCCCATGATTAGCGGGAAAAAGGCGTGTATGATGCCTTTTTTGAACGACTATAAATGTAACACGAGGGAGGTAGTTCTCCTCTAACGAGACACAAGCCTGAAACACCAAGAAAACATTTTAACGAACATCCAAAAAAACAACGACACGGTCGAAATTGTAACCCCCAATTTTGTTAAGTGTTGCAGACAAAATGGTTTTTCTTCCCCCCATCAATAAACTCATCAATGGTATATAATGAGAACAAAAGTGATTTCAATAAAAATGAAACACTAAAGATGTATGTAAGATTATAAGTATCACACCTTCACATTCACATTAATCTTGAGAGCTACATTTTCAAAATATTCCCAACTCTGTTTCACATGTTCTTTATATACAAATTATTAAATTTTTGACTACCTATATTTAGTTATATTTTTGACCTTAGGCAACATAGAAACAAGAAAATATGTTGCATAAGATAATTTTCATTGATTTAAAAAAAACATTATACAAGTTATTACATTTTCAACTACCTATATTTATTTATATTTTTGACCTTAGACAACATAGAAACAAGAAAATATGTTGCCTAAGATAACTTTCATTGATTTAAAAAAAATTATACAAGTTATTAAATTTTCGATTACTTATATTTATTTATATTTTTGACCTTACGCAACATAGAAACAAGAAAATATGTTGCCTAAGATAATTTTCATTGATTTAAAAAAAACATTATACAAGTTATTAAATTTTCGATTACCTATATTTATTTATATTTTTGACCTTACGCAACATAGAAACAAGAAAATATGTTGTCTAAGATAACTTTCATTTATTAAAAAAAACATTATAAAACTAAGACAACATAAGGAAAAATGTTGTTTAAGATAGTTGAGGCAACATATAATTATGTATATGTTGCATAAGGTCTGACTTAGGCAACATAGAATTACATGTTGCCTAAGAGAAAACTTAGGCAACATATATTAGCCTTTGTTGCCTAAGCTGCTCTTAATCAACATAGCCAATTAACATATGTTGTCTAAGATAACATTTGGTGTAGTGTGTATATGTGAGCATGAAAACATCAATTAGCACATATATATATATATGATTGGTTCTAAAAAAGTCAAAACATCAAGAAATGGTCCATCTAATTCATGTTTAAATAGTATATATATTGTAAATGTAAATGTAAATAAAAATTAAGATAGTTGATGTATATGTGAGCATGAAATTAGGGGTTTATTTCGCAATACGATGGTTCATTAGAATAATCTTCACTACAACAGAATTTGGTTATGAGACGCTAATAATATTTATATATCTTAATAGGCCGTTTTATAAGACTAAATAATAAAGTGTCATATTTAAACCTATTATAATTAATTTATAGAATGCTTTTAACGTCTTAACAAAATTTTAGAACAATTTTAAAATAAAACGTCACATTAGCTATTTTATAGAACATTATTTAAAAACGTATCTTCTAAAAAGAAGTGTTCTATAAAAATATGTGTTTATATACTTCTAATTAAAAATTGTTCTATAAAATAGCTAATACTTACAAAATGTTATAAAAAACTTGTTAAGATGTCCGAAAGCGTCTTATAAACTTATTACAACACTTTTAGATAGAACGTCATGTCATTTGGACCTATAAATTAAGACATTTAGATATTGTTAGCTATCTGTAATTAAGCCCGATTTTTTTTAATCCCCTATTTGAATCCCCTTTGGATCAATTTAGGACATTGGAAATATTAAAAACAAATAGTAATGTTGATGTGTAAGGTAAGAAATTAATAAAGAGGGGCCAAATAATAACTAAAAAGAGTTTATTTAGAATCACCCTTGTACAATATTAGCTCAAAAACTCACAATCGCTAATAATCATATTGAAATCTGTTTGGATGACCAAATCAATACGTAGGTTTAATAATTTTGAATTAAAAACAGCCGACCAAATTTAGCTTACCTCTTGAGTGATGGTGATCCATATGCTTCCTTGAGTCATCCACTCCAACTGCTCGACGTTTTGCCTCAATGAAACCTTCGTTATTGTCAAAAACATATAGGTCAACGGCTTTCGTTTTCACTCATTAGTTTAATTTGTCTATGTGTTCTTATCCTCTTGTTGAACCCTGATTTATTTTATTTTAGTTTCTAATGTTTTACCGATGTTACGTGTTTGATAACTCATTAGTGACAACGGTTCTTAATTAGTAATTCATGTTATAAGTAATTATAATCGTAAAATTATGTATGCGATGGATGATGTATTTTGGTTTCGAAAACCGTTCTTAGGAGTTTTGCAATATGGGTTTTATTTTCAGGTTATTCATAAATGTATTACTTTACTTTTACTATAATTGTTGTTACATAAAAAAAAAAAAAATTCATATTCATACCGGTTTATATATATAATTTCATACTATTTGATAGTGAAGGAGGCTTAAACGAGAAGATGATCAAAATAAGAAAAAACAAGAACAATAAAATCACATGTGATTACGAAACATGGTCAACGCAAACGGTGTGCACACGACTGGGACCAAAGTCATACGAATCACATATGATTTTACACGTGATTTAATTTTAGTATAAAATCACATGTGAAGATTTTGTCACTTCTTGTATTTTCTTATTTAATCAGTGTTCTTGTTTGAACCTGAACATTTAATAATAATTTAATACTCACATAAACAAATAATTAACTTATAATATTATTCATATATAATTTGTAAGAGCATCTTATCTTCTTAGCAAATTAAGTAGGGTTCTTAATCCAAGATTTCATAAATTACAAAATTTTATATTTTTAATTACGTAATAATTTAAATTTGTGTTGGGGTCGGGGATCTTGAATTGATGAATCAGTCAACTCTTTGAGGGTATAAATTTATCCAAAAGATTAATTGCTAGCTAGGGTTTTTTTGTACTCACTTGCATACTCATGTGAAGCATCTAATGACGACACCAAAAACATAAATAATTAGGGTTTTCGATGTATTTTACCATTTTAAGAAACGACCAGTTTTCAGAAATCTTTATTTTATAAATTAATTAAAAAGAAAATGAAAAAACAAATTAATGTAATAATATTTTTAATCTATATAATTTATATTATATTATAAAGTACGGATAAAAAACTTTTAAATACAAATTATTAGGTATAAGGTACCATCATTTTATGCAACATTTTGAAAATCTCTTAATTTACCAGTATCAAAGCACAAAATAAATATTACTACTGCAGGCTTCTAACACCCATCAATTTGTTATGTATAGGGTCTTCCTTTTATGCAGACTTTTTCATGTATCATTATTAATTAATATATTATATTATTATAAATTTGTTTTAATTATATTATTAAATATGTAATTGGTTATTTTTCTAGATGTCATAAAAATATATAAGATAATCATTGAATTCTAAAAAAATACTTAATTTTTTTTACATAAAAAACATTATATTATAAGCCTAAATTAAAAAAAATTATAAAAAAATCATTATCAATTTCTCAAAATCATCCAAAATCGTACTGTAAATCGACAAAAAAACAAAAAATAAAATTAAACATTAAAAATCGTGATGTATCTCGATGCATTGCGCGAGTACGCTTCTAGTATATTATAAAGCACGGATAAAAAAACTCTTAAAAACAATTTCTAAATCATAATATACCGTTATTTAATGATAATTATTTAAAATCTCTTATAAACAATCATTAAAGATTTATATATTAAATTTAATACTATTTATTAACTTTCAATTGTTATCTCTAACTTTTTTAACTCTTCTAAAATCACTCCCCATTTTAATTTCCTAAAATCACTTCCCTGCATAATTAAATAAAGGATAAAAATCAAATTTTAAATATAAAAAATCTAAAATATAATTAAGAAAATCTAACATAATATTTAATGTTTATTTTAAAAAAACATTATATTATTAAATCTAAAATAAATTACATTATTATAAAACTTCTATATTATATTATAAATCACATATAAAAAACAATTAAAAACAATTGCTAAATGTTAATGTATCGTTATTCAAATGTTAATTACTTAAAATCTTTTAGAAACAACCATTAAAGCTTTATATACTACATTTAATGTTATTTATTAATTTTCAATCGTTATCTCTAACCACTTTAACTTCCTTAAAATCACTCCCCACTTTAATCCCCTAAAATCACTCCCTGCATAATTAAATAAAGAATAAAAATCAAATTTTAAATATAAAATATCTAAAATATAATTAAGAAAATCTAACATAATATTTAATGTTAATTAAAAAAATCATTATATTATTAAATCTAAAATAAATTACATTATTATTAAACTATCGAAAAAACAGAATAAACATCTCAATTTATATATAAAGAATTTAAAATATATAAGATAATAATTAAATTCTAACAAAATACTTAATTTTTTTTATATAAAAAGCATTATATTATTAAACCTAAAATAAACAAATTTATAAAAAAAAATCATTATCACTCTCTCAAAATCATCCAAAACCGTAAATGTAAATCGACAAAAAATAAAATGAAACATTAAAATCATGATGTATCTCGCTGCATTGCGCGAGTACGCGATTCTAGTATATTATAAAATACCTTATATTTTCTTAAAAATTCAAGTTTACAACTTATTACTATATACATACAACTTCATAACTTTTATATTTGAACTTCATAAAATGAATTAATATCACGTTCAAACATTGAAATACAGGGGATAAACGTCGAGTCATACTAATACGATAGAATATTTTATCAATTTCATATTTTGTTTTTAATGAGAAATTACTTTAATTAAATTTCATTTTCGTTTCACATTAAATTTTTACATCTCGTAATTCACGATTATACAACTAATATATTATAATTTGATTGAGCAAATTGGATTATCTAGAAACCCATGTAATAACTTAACGATGTGATATATACCATTTTGGCAGTACCACTTTAATAAATGAAATGAAATAAATAAAGATTTTTCGTCGTTCGAGGTATAATGTGACAAAAGACGAAAAGTAGGGACATTTTTTTCGAATCAATCTAATAAATAAAATTCAAGAAGTAAATAATACTTGAAAGCAAGAATCATCAATTGGGGCCAAAAGATTTTACCAACATGGCCCAAATTATATAGATATCGACCCCGTTTAGTTCATTTATCATCATAGGGGGAAAGACTTCAAGATATTTTGTACAACGAGAGAGGATTTTCATAGAGGACGAAAGCATTTGATCCTATACTTCATTCGAGTTTAGCATCAATTAGATGATATATCCCACTTTTTCTTCAAATTAATGGTTATTTTTGTTGTTAGAAACATAGCAGGGTTAATTGTCAAGGTTCATGTAAGCCATTATTGGCCATAAGAGCTAAGACCATCGATTTCAAATAACCACCAGCGACAGTAATATTGTGTACCGCAATTTACCAAATACTTATTGGCAATAGTCACCATTCTCATTTACATTATCGGGTAACATTTCAAGCCATCAAAATGGATTCATAGAAAGTGTTTATCACTAGTAAGCGCTTACCAGGTAAGAGTCACTGCCCTCATCTACAGGGTAAGACTCCCTTGATCCTTGTTTTTCCTTTCTCCGAGTAAGATTGTTGGTTCTTTACTATACTCACCCGATAAGGTAATTGACCCAGTAAATATTTGGTAAACGGGCTTCTTAGTGTGGTATTAGGACTAGATTAGGACGACTAATTGAACAACATTGAAGAATAATTGAGGTCTAAATGGATGTTAATGGCATGCATTTGATCTAAACTTAATGGGTTAAATTGGGAAGTTATTGCGAGTGGGCCGATGTGTGTTATAGGCCGAATTAAATGGAGTAGATAAGATGGGCCCACCCAGAATTTGAAGTTGCTACTTTGCCCCTGAAGTTCTTTCAAATTTAGTTTTGAGCCATGACTTTTTACTATATATCAAAAACGCGCCTAAAGTCTTAAAACTTCTATTTTGTCATCAAATCAAAGTTTCTATGAATTACCAAACAACCACTAAACTTTATATAATTCCATTTATGCCCCATAAAATGTTAGATTAACATGATTCGGTTTATTTACTTTATGAAGAATACTCGATGGTCCTTTTATAAAATTACATTTTTGCCCCTAGAAATTCCCGTGGTTTTGTTACAGAATTACACTTTCACCCACTGGTTATAGAAAACTTGACCAATCAATTTGGAATTTATATGGTGTATTTAGCACTATTGAGACATGTTAACATCAGTCCGTCATCAATGAGGTTGTAGGACGTTTGCTAAGCAAACACAAAAGGATTGTTAGACATGAATTCTAGGTGAGTCACTATCCTAATTTTCTATATTGCATGTAATTGTATTTATGCTCGTGTATTTAAATGTTATTGTAATGATTCGATGCAAGAATATGTGATGTTTTGAAATTGCATAAATTTTCATTGCACATTATGATGTATAGATGTTTAGTATGTCGCTAGCTCATACAATGGGAGCAATGCAAGGTTATACTTGAGACTATGATGATCTCATGGCAGTTGTGATTATAAGAATTAGACTGTAAAAGCATGACAAATGGATCAAGTCTGAATGTCTGATAGATCAATATGTTTTGAGAGAAATGCATTCTCATTTTTTTAAAGAAGTTCATATTTGAAATTATTGATTATATTATTAAGATCAATGTTAAATTTGATGTAAATCATGAACTTACTAAGCTCATATTCAATCAAATATATAATATAAGTAAAATTTATGACCCATAATAGCAATAAAGAAAGAAAAAAAAAGGATAATTGAGATGATCGGAAATTCCCTTAAGGTGCCGTTTGGTTTGCGGGATTGGAATAGATTTGGAGGGATTTGGATTTCAAATCCATTCCAATCCTGCGTTTGGTTTGCATGAATGGATTTCGTTGACCGGATTTGAAATTCGTTGACCATTAAAAAATCCCTTACCTGATGGATTTCAAAATCCTTTGCAATGAGCCTGGATTTGAAATCCAAATCCTGATGGATTCTAAAGCCTGATGGATTTCAAATTTTTATCCAAACACATGAAAAGATTTCGAATCCCCCAAATCCAAATCCTTCCAAATCCAAATCCATTCCATTCCAATCCCGCAAACCAAACGCACCCTTAGAGCAATTCTTGGCATTGACTTTTATGGAAGTCATTGCTTAAGTTCTTTGCATTTGGAATAAGTCCTTCATAATTTAATTCTAGAAAAAGTGGGAAGCCCCATATCATATAGATAAAACATTATCACTACAACACATTGATTTGATTTCTCTCTCACACACACATATTATATATACATACATATATATATGATTACTTTTTGGTAGAAAAATTAAATTTTGTAAGAAAAGTAGGAAGCATCTGGAATCGTTGATCATGAGGGTGCACAGATCAATCTATGTGCCATGTTGCACACTCCTGAAGCCAAGGGACGCCGGATTGGTCATTCGTCCAACTGCAACTACACATGTTTGGCCAATTGTGTTAATGTATGTTAATATAAGTTAACGTATGTTAATATTCACGACAATGTATCTTAACTTATATTAAGGTACATTAAAATTCAATATTTTGCATGTTAAGATTTGTTAATGTTCCTTGTTTTTCACGTTAAGGTATGTTAATGGTCATTGTTTTTCACAGTAAGACATGTTGACATTCAATGTTATTATATGTGTTAAGGTTTAAATGTTAACACATGTTAAGGTTGAATGTTTACATGTTAATCTTTGTGTCCACGATTTATTACCAAAATAACACTGCACTAATCTAAGGCATAGGATCTGTTGATTGAGTTCATCCAAGGGTCGTGGTAACTTCCTCCACATCCTCTAATATTAGATTTTCTACTCTCTCTCTGATTAATAAGTCTCTTTTTAATTATCTTAATTAGAATTCTGTTAATTAAAATTCATCCAATGACTTTCATTAATGAGCCTCTTTTTAATACAAAAAGGGCAATCTTGTAATTTCCAATTCTTATTTAAACGGATATCTACAATCTCATAATTATCTTAATTAGTTCCTTTAATTATCTATTTCATATCATCATTTTCTTCTATTAGCTTAATCATATACGATATCAACAAAGCAAGACGATTTGCAGGTCTTTTTTATATTTTGCATTCAAGATTCATTAATTTGTTGTAAAAAAAATTCAAAACCACAAGGGTTTTGGCATATGGTTAAGGCCCTGGGGGATGTAGTGGAATATCCCATATGTCCAGGGTTCGAATCCAGACGTACACAACAATTGTGGCCACTGAGGTTATGTTATTCATTCAGATACAATAACCCGACTCGATGATATAGGGCTTCATGTAGAGTAGCTAAACATGTCCTATGAATGATACAGTTCTTGGAGGGCCACCAGTTATGTTGTCTTTGACAAAAGTTGCTATGATGATTACAGTTTGTTAATAAAGCTAGCATGCATAAAAATATATCTTTCTTAGTGATCTAACTAGAATGGAAAACAATAATATTATTTCATGATATGAAGCGCTTGTTTCATGACATGAAACACTACAATCTCATCCCCAAAAAAATATGTTACCACTACAATGTCTAGTTTGAGATTGGAAACAGAGACATTATTAGTAAAAGGCATTTCATCAAACACCTTGTACACATGATTTAAACATTGTTAACAACAGACTATGTCACACTATGAAATCCTAATCATAAAGAGTTGTACATTAAATGACACTTTTTTACACTATTAAATCCATGGGCGAAACCAGCTTTGGCCCAAAGGCCTCACTGGCCCACCCTCAACTACATTTTTTATAATAGATAAAGCTCAATTTATGTCTTATTATATTACCCTTCTATGGCCCACTCTTACACCTTTTAAAGACCCAATTTTTTTATAGATAAGCCCATCCAATTTCAACTCTAATATTTCCCGCCTCCCGCCTCCCGCCCAAATCTATCCAGAACACTCCTTCCTGCATCGCACGCATTACTCCATCCTTGTATCCAAATCCTTGATGGCTTCTCGGTATTTGATTTTCTCCTTTGACTTCGATTCTTCGAATATGTTATCTTATTATTTAGGGTTTACAAATTGATAGGTTATTTATGAGTTTATGTTTATCATATAGATATTCCTTTTTTTACCAATTATATCATTTTATGTAGATTATTGTTCAATCGTTTTTTTTTTTTCAATTTCACTTGGTTACGATATTTTCTTGTGTGTTGTTTATGTTTTCTGATCATATAGGACCATGATTTAGTAAACAAGTTTTTCAATTTGAATCATTTTTTCTTCAGTTTATGTTTCCTGACGTAATGAAATTATTGAGATATGTTACAACTATGGATAAATTATTAAGATATGTTACAACTATGAATTAGTAAACAAGTTTATGTTTCCCGACATTTCAGTTTATTTGAGTCATATATCTATTTTTTTGTTTGATTAAAGAGGACCATCCTTGACAAATTCCTAGCTCGGCCCCTGATTAAATCCTAAAAATACCTGTTGAATCTTCATTAAGTGGTTTGACAATGATTCATTTGAACATTGGTCTTTCACGTACGATTGAGAATTTATTTCTTCGTTTTAACAAAAATTTCTAGAGTTGATAACGTAAGTTGAAGTAGTTTCAACACAAATTAACAAACATAGTGTTAGAGAAAGTAGGGCAATGCAGTCGATCAGGTGACTGGATCTCTTGAGAATCGTGTGATTTCACTTTTCGAATTGGTATTTCGACCCTATGCCTAGATTGCACGAAATCCAATATTGAAGAAGACTCAAGACCACTATCGTTTTTAGGCACAAAAATGAGAGCAAAATTACTGGAGAGTATATAAAGTTTGTTCTAAATTGTGAGTTCTAAAACATAAGCATATATGGTATATATGCTAGTCTCATTCGTAAAAATAGGAAAAATAACTGAAATGACAATAATGGCAAATTATTAGGAATAATGGTCGGTTACAACCCTTTTAGCTAAGATCATGGGCTGGAAATAACTGAGCAATAAATGTTCAGTAACTACAGGTTTAGAGATACCTAATCCAGATATAATCTTAAGATCCAAACTGATCAGAACTGAAGTTTTCTTCATTCTGATCGAGTTTTTCCACAGCATTCCAAGTCCAAAATTCTGAAGAGCTTTGCCCTAGTTTTTCCACCACTAGCGGCTCTACCCCTTAAACCCTGCAAGGGGGCGCGGCCCCCTTGATCCCCGCCATTTCGTCGTATCTGGGATTAAACTCGTCTTATAACAAGTGTGCACTTTTGTACCACCCAACTTGTATTAGTCACAGTTTGAAACCCAATAGCACTCGTGTTATATCCAATTACATTTGAACGACCGATAACACTAAAATCACCAACACATAGAGAGAGAGAGAGAGAGAGAGAGAGAGAAAGAAAGGGAGAAATCTAGTGGAAGTATGGAAGCTTTGGGATTACTCTAATTTTAGAGCAAAAACAGAGATCTACTGGAATTATGAAAACTTTGGAAACTTTGGGTTTCACGTTAACATCAGTTTCCTAATTGTGCATTGAGTGTTAAATACCATTCATGCCCTAGGTGTAATGATAGAAGGTTTATGCAACCCTCCAAATCTATCGCAAGTGTACGGTGTCAATCAAGTAATATGTACTAAGTACGAGTACCGATCCAAGGAACTATGAGTTTAAGTACCACAAAGGCTACCACAACTTCTAACTGGACTGTTGATAAAATGATTTAACAATGATTAATTTACTATTTATCTAGAGAAAATGGAAGCAAGCACGGAAATACGATTCAAACACCACAAGATAATACTTAATTGATTAGGAAAGGATAGGGGTTGGATTTCATTTGGATTCCACCAACAAATAAACAACATACATTCAATAAATCAATACTCAAGGACAAATTTAGCAATTCCATAAATACTTACTACTCTTTCTCAAGCAATAGCAAGAATGCATCATGCAATGTATAGTAAAGTCTCTCAACCAATAAACATAAACATTCAACTCATTAAGCATAAGAATCATAAACACAAAACTAGGGTTTACTTGGTATATCTCTATCCAATATCTCACCCGAGGTTTATCTAACTTTTATCAAGTTATAAAACCAATTTCTCAAGAGGAAATACAACCAATAGATGAATAAGATGGTCAATCTCATAAACAATAAGAACAAGGAAGATAAACTTCAACCAACAAGACTAATGACTAAATAAATGCAATAATCATATATTCAACGGTATAAAACCAAAATCCATCATTCCCCCAACCTCAAAGTGTTTAACTCGTGTTACTAGTAGCAAATAGCGCCATAGAAAAGAAGATGACAACACCCAAAGACACTGTTTCTCAACAAAATATCAATAGAATGATAAACTCCCTCAATGATTGATACACACTACCAATTTTTAACTCCAAATGTTGTCTTCACCTTCCCAATCAATGCAAGTCCTCTTCTCAGCTCCAAAAACGGTCTACACAGCTCCCCTAGAAGCCTAGCCTCCAACAATCCCGAGATAACCCCAAACATTAAGTTTCTGCAACTTTTTATACAATCAGCCCCCGACCGCGAGAGTGACACGCGAGAGTGACATGTATCACTTTCACTCAGAATCCCCATCCTCGCGGTACACTTTGCCCGATAGTGCCAGCAAGAGTGACACTTGTCAATTTCGCACGACACTTTAGCCAAGACCAAAATTGTCGATTTTCTTCGCCCGTTCACTTGGTTCGATGCTTTCCTCGTCCGGGACGTCAAAATGGAGTAATAATATGCAACTTTTATTCCACTTAACAGCTTGTATGTCTACACACAACTTGCACAGAAATATTAGTCTGAAATGTCAAATCTTACTTCAAGACAAGCCGTAAACTTATGATTTAGAGGGTAAAAACCCGTCAGATAACGAAGTTATCATGTAACGTCCGAAATTTTGGTAAGTGAAGTTACCTTGTCTTCTTTCCATTAAAAATAGTTATCAGTTAGTATTTTAAAGTTTGTCTGCAATTAGGCATTTCTCTAAGCGAGAAACATTTAAATATGCGAAAATTGGATTATGGTCTCGGTACACCTTCGACGACAATGTCCGCCGACAGTGTCGTTGGGCACAATAGCCTGTCAGGATCGCAGGAAGGGAAGAGCCCTCGGTACAGTTCGGGTGATAGTGCCTTATGATTGTGCTATGGAAACAATTGCCTGTCAAGGTCACAAGCGGTCTATTTGGAATTAAATACTCTAAATCCAATTTCTTTAGAGGGAGACCCAATCCAGATGAGTTCGAGGTGCGAGTTTGCCCTCTTTTGGGCGGTTTTCACACCCCTTTGTTCTCCCCTCATTAAATTCGACTAAGAAGCCTCCAAAGTAATTTATTGAGCATTTCCAAGCATTTATTAGTTACCAAGTGTGAAGATTCAAGCTAGGATCAAGACTCAAGTTTATCTTCTTTATTTCTAGGGTTTGTACCAAGTTTCTAGGGTTTTTTTTAAACCTAGCAAATGAGTTTTAAATGCTTTGTAAAACTAGATACAAGCCTAAATATGTTCTTTAACTTCATTTCAAGCTTTAATTTCATGTATTAATTTATCATTTGATGATTTGGTCGCATAACCATATTTGATGAACTTTTTTGTGTTATGAAGCAAATCACTACATTGAGGTCATGGTAATGATTCTTTCTATGATAAGAGTTTGCTTGAAATAGTTTATACCGAACTTGGTTCACTATCTTGGAATATTAATGATAATCGTATTTATTGGGATTATTGGCCTAAATTGGGAATTTGTCTATAAATGCTAGTCTCATGCTTTTAGATGAGTTTGTGAACTTATTTAGCAACTTCCAAATATAATGAATGGGAAGTTATCTCAATATTGATTTGTTAGACCTTTTCACTTGTGATTTATGATTAGATGGACTTTCAGTAGGCACTAAGAAGGTTGAGTCTTGAGGTGAGGTGCTACTCGGAATGGTAGGCACTAAGAACCACTAAACTTGAGGTGTTACCTTGGAGGTAGGCACCAAGTATATGTGAGTTTTGAGATGTTATTCATGGGAATAGACACTAAGGTCAATTTATTCTTGAGGTGAAACTTGTTAGGAGTCATTGGACACTTGGCTCTATGGTTAAATATAGACACATGATATTAGGGGTGTTCAAAAAAACCGTTGGACCGCTCAAACCGGTCGAACCAAGTCAAACCGGACCGTTTTTGGCGGTTTGAACGGTCTGGCAGTCCGGTCTGGTCTGGAAAATTGTCAAACCGGTCGGTCCGGTCCGGTCTGCGGTCTGGAGTTTTTTTTGGGCGGTTTGGACCAAACCGACCGCCAAATATATAAATATATAATTTTTATTTTATAAATAACAGATTATATAAAGCCCAGATGTCCAAGTATATACAAAAAGGCCCAAGGTATTTTAAAAGACTGAAATCTTTATGGATTGTGGAATACAAAGAACGGAAAAATGAAGAAGTTAAGCCGTGGATTTTATTTGCACTTTGCATATTACCTTTTTTTAGTGTTTTGTCTTGACATATTTTGTTATGTATACTTTACGCTGCAAGTGAGTATTCACAGCCCCTCTTTTACCGTTTTTATACGTTTTGGGGTGAAAAGCATGTAAATTTACAAATTGTTATTACTGAATGATTGTTCGTTAAAATTGTCGAATTTTGAATTAAATTGTTTATGCACTAAGGTATGTATACTTTACGCTGCAAGTGAGTAATCACAGCCCCGTTTTAATCGTTTTAATTGATTTGGGGTGGAAAGCATGCTTAATTAAGTTCATTAAGATTCATGATTGGTTATAATGTGTTGCGTTTATTAAATCGTTAAGGCTTATTTATAAGCACTTTGAATTATAATGGTATGACGTTGAAATGGTTGGTATGTTGAGTCTAAGTGAAGTAAAGTCCCCTTGGTACACTACTATTAACTCATCTGAAAATGGGCATATAGTATTAGTGGATAGCGCTATTTGGTCTGACAAACCCACCTTATGCTGACGAGTAAGGGTGCACTATGCTAGAGAAGTGATTATCCATGTGGCTTGACCACCGCTGAGGTAACTCACGTGGGGCGTTGAAAGTTTAAGTCAATGACGGTTTAGTAGTGGCTCAACGTGGTTTAATAAATACCGACTCAAGTCATACAATTGTTGAATTGGCAATACCCATGAATCGTTTTCAAATTAAGATATCGAATTATTCGATAAAGTTCCGTTTATCAAACTTTGCATAAGAAATATTTTGTGCATAATTAAAACCTGTGAACTCACCAACTTAATGTAGTTGACCTTTTCTTTTATATGCTTTTCAGGTGCAAATAAGTAAGTGATGGAACTTAGGGTGCACTGATGTGTGACATCATCAACCGATATGTCATTGACAAACTTGTGTCAACTTTTGTAACAGCCGTTATTTTGAGATCTTTTTTTTTGGGTTGTATAACAATATTTACACTACTTTGTTGAATGTTATGGTTGGTGTTGTTTATTACTTTATGTTATGAAACCGTGTGCTGTCATATCTCGTGTTTCCGCTTTGGCGGGGTGTGACAGATAACTTTTTTGGACTTTGTTATTTTGTTGCTGACTTTAAACTTTATTTCAAATGGATCAAGCCTTTTTTGGGTTGTATAACAATATTTACACTACTTTGTTGAATGTTATGGTTGGTGTTGTTTATTACTTTATGTTATGAAACCGTGTGCTGTCATATCTCGTGTTTCCGCTTTGGCGGGGTGTGACAGATAACTTTTTTGGACTTTGTTATTTTGTTGCTGACTTTAAACTTTATTTCAAATGGATCAAGCCAATGAGCCTTTAAAATTCAAAGTTTTATATGTTTTTATGTTTAAACTTTAAAACACACTAAAAGGCCCAAACCGTCTAAACCGGTCGACCAAACCGCCTAAACCGCGGTCCGACTTGACCGGTCTGGGCACTTGATGTCAAACCGCTCGGTTTGAAAAATCAATAAACCGCCACTTGCGGTTTGGTTTGTGGTCTGAGGGGTTAAACCGCCCAAACCGGACCGCGAACACCCCTACATGATATCATTGGAATAGAAACATACTTTTATGTTCCTGTCACTCGCAATGGATATAGGTCTCCCCCGTTAGTCAAAAAAAAAATGGTATATGTGAAATTATGAATGAACCTATATAACTTCCCTTAGGTTATTTAATTTGATTTCTTTTCGCTAAGTTATAATTGTTTGTCTTCATGTTCATGCTCACTAGGTTTTTTGACCTAACACTTGTTTGGTGTTAGCATGTATCTCAAGCCCTAGCGGTAGGAAGCATTTTGAGACGTCATCTTTTGGATTCATTTTGATGGTTTAGGTGACACGCAATTGTAATCTTGTTCTCTTAATGAATTAGATGAGGAGTTTGTTATCCTCAAACCTATTTGTTACAATTTGTAATTAATTGGTGTTTTTAAGTTCCCCTTTTTTGAAAAGCTCGTATTTTGATATTCATATACCATATTTCCGGTTTTATGTGGAAATTCTTGTCGTCCCATTTTTGGGGTGTTACACTTGGGAGCCGTCATTTGTTCAATATTTAGTGTTTGGACTTTGATTATATTACAAAAACGTCATTGTCTTTTACATCCATTGATCTAATTTGACTAAAGGACGAGATTGGTTCTCACAGTCCTCAGCTTTTTTTGTGGTTATCACATGATTTATCCCCTATATATAGACGAAGGATCGTGAGAAGAAGAGTTGATGAGAGAAGATAAGAAGAGATCTAAATCGTTGATCACTTTTGATCTCAACTCCACCCATGAATTGCCTTCTCACGGGAATTGATCCGTGCATCTCAAGGGTGGAAATCCCTTCTTACCCTTCTCACCATAACTTTCATTCTCACCGAAATCCAATCCTAATGTATGTCAAAAGTTTCAATAGCTCAAAATATATCTTAAAATTATGTTTGATAAAAACAAGTTCAATCTACTTTGCCCAAAGATATACATCAAAAGTATATGCATCTTAACAGAACATATGACGAAAAAAACACAATAATTCAAGTCATATATTTATAAATTCAAACTCGACCCCTTAAACATCGAGCTCATATTTGTAATTTAACTAGAAGTCGATAAAATATGATTCAATTAACCAAACTCGAATCAAGTTTGAGATGTAATAACCGATATAAATTCAGCATAAAGTTTAATAGGAGGGAGTACACAATCATCTTGATCTTACCACTCCGTTTCGATATGGTTTTCTTTCTTAGTAGCCATCCAAACCGTCGGAAGTCGGGCATCGTCCGGCTACCGGCCTGCATCAAAAGCTTTTCAAACTAGTACATGAACAACTCTTGATGTTTTGCCATATTAAGTTTTTTCCCGAAAACGAAAAATAAACAAAAGATTAAAAAAATTAAGTAAATAATATTATATAAGCCAAACTTACACATACGCCTCACCTTAGTTGATGCTTGAACCTTTACCAAAAAGATTGGAATCTATCGGTAACCTGGGTATCGTTGAAGGGGCCATTGACCCTTTGGCAACAAACAAAAGATAAGTTGTTGGAAGATAACATCTATAATTTGCACCTCAACATACATATGTAGTGGTAGGACATTACAAATGCAAATGCATGATGTACAAGTCCTCAATGCATGAGAAAGAAGAGATGGTAGTACCTAATCAAACCTTAGTTGATGCCAATGGACATCATTGACTTAAACTCTTCAAAGTCAACAAACCCATCCCCATCTTTATCAACACCTTTAATCATTTTTCTACATTGTCCAAGCTTGGAATTTCTACATCCAAGACTCATGAGCACCCTTTGTAACTCCTCTGCAGAAATGAGTCCATTCTTATCACTATCAAACACCATGAAAGCCTTCCTAAGATCATCATCATCATCACCATTATCTTGTTTGGAAACAGCAAAAACTGGGTTGGAAGCATCCATAACAGTCATGAATTCATCCAAGTCAATGAACCCATCTCCATTAAAGTCAACCTCTTTGAGTATCCCTTGAGCTTCCATGGTGGCCATAGACTTTTCATGGCCAAAAGTCAACAACACATTTGTGAGCTCCAATTGAGAAATCTTGCCATCGCCATCGATATCAAAGAAGTTGAAGACTTGCTTGAGTTGATTTGAGACATCCATGGCTATGTAAGATGAGATGTGATGAAGAACACATGAATTCTTAGGGTTTTTCTTCTTGAAGTTGTTGACTTTGACTTTCTTGAGGAAATTCCTTATGTGGGTTTGCAAAGAATTAGGCATCGCGGAAGTAGCTAGTGAGAGAAAGAAAGAAAGAAAGAAAAAATGGTTGTCAAGAGTTGTATGGAAGAAAAGTAGGGACAAAAAGGCAAACAAAAAAGTAGACATGTCATGTTTCATGTTTCATGTTTTATCATATAATTGTTCATGCGGTATTTTAAGTCCAACATTTTTATTTGGTGTCACGGGAAACGAAAGTATAATCAACACGTCTTATCTACATGTCAAGATAACAACTATACGATTTGGATTACTGATAATTTATTATAATACATATATAAACTAATACTTTCTCTGTCCTAAAATAAATGTCTCCAATGAAACACAGTTTTAGAATGTGTAATTATTACATTTTTAATTAACTAGAGAACACATTTACCCTTAATAGAACAAATTTTTAAATGGAAAGTGGACACTTATTTTAGGATAAACTAAAATAAAAATGTAGACACTTATTTTGAGACGAAAATATTATAATGTAACAGATAAATACAACTAATGAATTTGGAACAAAGGGCCATTAGTCCTGCGGTACCCGGTAACTTCACTTTAGTGGGGTTCAAGTTTCACCAAAGTTGAAAAGTGTATTGAGTTTAATTTGTCGTATACAAATATCATTTTTTTTTGTACGGCAACTTGGGCTATGCCCACACACACACGCACCCGCGGTATCCGGGGCATCCAATTGGGCAGCACCGACTAATCCGCAGCGACCCGGCCAGCCAAATCGACTGGACCCGCCCAGGTACGACTAAACCCGGTCAAGACCGAACCCGCATACCCATAGACTGGTATGCCCGTTAACCTGGACCCGAACCGACCCGAAGGCCGACCCAAGGTCTGGGTATCGCCTAAGTGCATCCCCCAGGATTCAAACCCTGGTAGATAGGCATACCATGCACTATCCCCAAGGCCTTACCACTAGGCTAGCACCTCTGTGTATACAAATATCATTTACTTAAAAAAACACTAATATATTTGATTAAAAATGCAATTTTGATGAAAATTGGTTCGATTTCTGATTTGGGTTTTTATTTTTGTGAAACATTTAAGAAAATTAAAAGCATGAATGTGGGACATGACTTCATCTTCCTAAGAGCCACAAAATGAAAAATAAATAATGGCATTTCTCACAATGAGTTCAAGAACAAAATGAAAATGAGGAGGCGTAACTATATATTCATGCACACTCTTCACCTTAGGTGAGGTCTGAACCTTTTGATCTTCAAAGATGTAAATATTCACCAATAACCCGAATACCGTTGGACCAATGACCCAATGGTGAACTTATTGGATGATTCGTAGGCTATAGGCAAGGTAAAAAAGATAGACTGAGATTGTTTATGAATGATATGAAGATGTAAAAATTGGAATATGGAGCATCTTACCGTAAATATCTTCTCAGCTGCAAATTGCAATAACTAAAGATCTATGAATCAATCAATAGTGAGAAACCCATATATATATATATATATATATATATATATATATTGGAGGGGATGGGTAGCAAGTAGCTAAGAAGATAGGGGAAGGAAAGTAAAAGGAAAGTGCCTGCCGGCAATAGCTTTCACTTGAGTTGATACCTTTTTTGGTGGTTTATGGACCAAGTTGTGGTCTCCGCAACTGCCGGAATCAATGATTCATTCAACCCTTTACTCCACTCCTTCCATTTCCAATCATTGACTTCACAGTCGCTTTCTCAGATAAACCATATGCCCCTTATTCATTGCAAACGGGTATGGGGATTAAATAAAATAAAAAAAACACAAAATAACATCAATTAGAAAACGACAATTGCGAGTTTCAAGGTTTCTTTTATTTGCACATGAGTTTCACACTTTCAGCTAAAAACTTTTCTTTTCAAGCCTTTGTAAATACAATTCTATGTCTAATTGCAATTTTAATAGGTCTTGATATATATAATCTACTTTTTCTTCTTATTTAGATTCCAATTCCAATGATAAGCTCAAGCTCACTAATATTCATCTCTTTTCCCTTTAAAAAGACCAAGATTGCATACACCATAAATGAAATATCGATAACTATTTTCAACAAACCATATTGGCTATTGCATACGGGTAATAGGAGATTTCAAATACAAACCATGTAAATGTTACATGCCATACAAACCAATCTCAGCAATTGATTTTGTGCAATTTGAATTTTTTAGGCAGTTACCAAATCAGTTGCAGATAAGGTTTAGAGTAAATTTCGAAACTGATTTAATCCACACCTTTGACATTGATTTGATAATCTACAAAGAAAGCTGAGATTGGTTTGTAGAACTTCAATGGTTTGTATTTGAAACGGCCTCCCTAAATATATGTAAATATAATAATGTGTACAATATACAGCAAACCACGAACCAACCATCTTCTTTATAAAACCAACAATAAAAAAATAAGAGATTGTTCTCAAGAATCGCAAGCTCAAGATCATATAAAAAAATATTAACCACACTCTAACGGTTTTACCTGAATCCAAGTGAAACGAGGAGCAACGGTAAAAGTAAAATTCAAATCTGTCTTCAAGATACAGTTTGACAGAAGTGAAGAACATACCTAGCAATCGAAAACCACAATTAAGACCACCAAACAAATAAATACATATATATATATATACACACAAAAATCATCATACCTGTAATCTGCATAATCCTCTTCATTCTTGATAGCATCAGTTGACTATGCATGCACCTGCAAAAGACCATCACAAAACCAAATCCAGGAAGAAAAAACAAACCCAAACAGATGCAATTTTTGTTACATTAGATCATTCTAAAAGAACTCCAACACATAACAGTTGATTAAGATACAACAAAATTCCTTACTAAACCTATTGATTCTATGTGGGAGCGAGCCCCCAAGTGAAAGAAACCACTCAAGGTTCAAACACCAAGCAATCGATAAGGTTCCTAACTCTTTCATACACTATGAACAATATTATCAACCGGAAAAAAAAAATAGAGAAAATGGAACAATATTACACATCTCAAAATCTGAGGATACCCATGTCAACATGATCGCAGCAAAACAGGACCCACCGAGGAGCTGAGCATTTCGCTAAGGGCTACCTGGACCTCACTGGACCCATGCTCGCAGCTTATCAGGCTAGAAACCAGAGGGAAAAAGATTGATAAATTCTTCTCAAACGAAGTCTCTCCCAAACTACATATAGCCTGTAGAGTTGCAACGATAACAGGGGCACGTGCAGCCAGTTCTCTCTTTTTCCCAGAGCCTAATGGTATCAACCAGTGGGACCGGTTAGGAGATAACCCGGTCATACGTGTAGGGCGTGCTATTTCAACGTAGAATTTCAAGACTTCTTGGCAAAGGTCAACAAGTTGAGTTTCCACTTTTGATTCCTCATAAAATGGAGGTCGGTCCACTGCAAGGTTCTGTACAAACGTGAGGCAGGTTTGATAGGACTCAATTTCAAGGCGTAACAATGGTGGGTCCTGCATTTGTGTCATTGGGCCAAGCTCCTGTAGCTTAGAACGCAACGTGGTGTCAGCATTTATCTTGTGGGCATGACTTGCCACTCCACGCACTGCATCGAAGACAACTAAGGTGTTCTTTGTTGATAGCTGAGGTCTATACATGTTATAGATCTCTATTATTGCCTGCCAAATTTACAGAAGTTTACATCAAATCTCTTTGAAACTGGTGTTACATTCAAGTAGACGAATAATAAATAAACAAGAAAAAGTTGATGGGAGACGAAAAGATGTGTTAATATACTCTTTGTTTTTACAGGAAAATTGGAATTCAATAATAGGCCAAGCAGTCAGTGAATGTGAAGCTTCACTGGCAAGCTGTTTTCATGAAATACATTCTAGTTTGTAAGATCAGTCAGCTACATGGTATTTTCTTGAGGAAATCCGGTTTACTATCCAATGCTTTGTTCTTCGTCTAATTTAATACAAAAGCAGGGTGTCCTTTTTCCCCATCTGAGAAGCTCCATCTGCTCTAAATGGGTGGGCTAGAATCTTATGTCGGGTTGGTTGTTTAAGAAAGCTCTAAATGGGTGGGCTAGAATCTTGTGAAAAGCAACCTAAACGATACTCTCTCCATCCCAAAAAAAATGCAACATTTGACTTAGCACATAGTTCAATAGAAGTCTTTGACTAATAAACTTAAAATATAAAACCACTTCTTAATAGGACAAAACTGAGATACTTGTAGACATTAACCTCTCCAATACCTTGTAATGATTTCTAATTTGGACCAAGAGAGTACTAAATTCAAGCACCTAAATCCAATATAGTATGCTGCATTCCCGGTTTGACTCTACCAAACTTCCCGAGGAGCCGAACTACATTCGAGTAAGAACATCATATAACAATATTTTGTGATATTCAAGCCCTAGTGGAACCATTATCTTAAGTCGTTTTCCATCTATTACTCCATCCAAACAAAATTGCAATGATTTCCATTTCTGGGATGTCTCATATAGATGGCAACATGTCTCTTGGAACACTTGGGAAGGATAAAATGAGCTAGTTCTCCCCCATGATCATCATTATTAAAAAGAAGTTTTGTATACATGTGAGTCATTCTGCTACTTATAAACATCATGGACTTTTGGAGTTTCCAGTTTGACACACTAATTGTACATCTGACAGTTGGACTCGAAAGGAACCCAAGCTGCTAAAGAAGTAAAAATATACACTTGGCCTTGTGAAAGCATACAGCTCAGATGTTCACCTCATAACATGGATCATGGGCAACCATTATTTATGACTGCATCCAGATCCAACTACTCAATTATGCCTCAGGCGTATATCAATTACCATCAAAACTCCAAGCGATCATGTCAACCATATCCATAAGCATCGGCCTCCGCACAATTGAGTTGTTTATAGTCATTAAATACAGGTCTAGCTTGTGATTGTCAGTTAAGCTTGTATCTGATTAGATATGCCATTAGTCGTGATCTTGACTATTAGGACATGAGCATTTCTTGAACGTTAACAGTAGGTAATGCAATCTACAAAATAGTAATCTGCATGGCTCCCTTCACATCAAAAGCTGAAACAGCAAAATTATGTATGCATGGACACTTTTGTCAAAAAGATTTGAGGAACCTATAAAGAACCTTTTGGCCTTGGACACTGCTAAAAACAACAGTTTGAAGTGTTGCAGTCTAGAAGGGAGTCCAATGTGCAAATATCACCCAGTTTTTCATAAGTATAAGAAGCACAAACTAGATGAATAACCAAGAGATAACGGGCAAAAAAGAGGCTGATTGGGATCCCAGCAGTCAAACCACTGTCTTAATGCCTCACCCTCCTTCCAATCAAATCTATTTATGACTATATAAGCTACTTTAAGAGATTAAATGTAGATGAACTCGTGGACGAGGACCAGCAAACTTTACCATTAGCGTTTGTATTCAAGTATTAAACAAAACTATAACTATTGGTGAACGTCATAAGAAAAACAAATATACCCACCTGGATCAATAGAAGCTGGACCGCAGCACGACACTTGACATCAGAAATGGCACTGTATAGACGGTCCCTCTTCAGGTTCTCCAAATCTTCATCCCGCATGCTAGACTCAGCAGAACCCCCATCACTTCGTCTCGTAGAAACATCTTCATGGTTCACAATTAAACCATCTCTATTTAAAAGAAACAAGAAATCAGGAAGTGTTGCATTCGCTGCCTCTTTCAAAGATGAAACCACTTCAAGCCACTTGTCGTCGGAAAACAATTCCCCAGCATTGCTCATCAAACGAACAAATGCAGCAATTCCGATACCAGCAAGGCTTTGGTGAGGACGCTTGATAAAACTTACTAACAACATCAAAACCTTCTTTAAAAGCGGGTTGACAGTGTCATAGAAATTAACAAAAAGATCCACAACCAACTGGAGTGCAAGTGTGCATGTCTCATACAGCCAAGAATCTTGATCAAGCTCGTCCACGTCACCATCAATCCCCTGTTCTGAGGAGTTCTCACCAGAAGGATCAATAGCATGCCGGACATAATCAAAGATTGGAAATAGGACAGAATCAAACACCCTTTCCCACAAAGGTAGAGAGAAGTGATGACCATGGTTTCGTAATGTATCAAAGAGTGCTTCAAGGGCACTCTCCCTAATCTCAGGTCTTGAATCAAAGCTAAGTTCTGACAACCCTGAGAAAATATAACACATAAAATTAGAACATTAGTTGATCATACTTGAAGAGACAAAACACAATCTAAAACTTAAATTAGAACATTAGCGGATCATATTTGAAGAAATAAAAATGGAAAAGTGGAGTATCCCGACATCAAAAATGATTTTCATACAAAAATAGTAAATATTTTTCCTTACCAGCTAATAATGGAAACCAGAAGTACAAATGGTCTTCCTTATCTGCCAAATCTCCATTATCATCTCTTCTGTCTTTTTTTGCAAAATGTGGAGATAAGGATATCTTTTTAGACACTTCTTTGTCCTTGTTCATTGAGGAGGATCCTAAATCTCCTTTAGCCAGTTTTGATGCACACAAACGCAAGAAAGCAATTGCGTTGAGACTGATATCTTTGTCAAATCTGCTACTGGTGAATGCAATCAGACAATTTACACAATCTGTAAAAGTGGTGGTTTCTGTTTCAGTGATGTATGGAAAATAATCTCGCACTATCTTCTCAATCATTTCAAAGGCAAGGAGTACAATATTTTTGTGGTCATCATAAGCTGCTGTAGTGAAAACCTGGCCATTTTCCCAAAATATAAATTTAATGAAAATGTTATTCGGAAAAGTATATTTAACTAGTGTGGAGAATATGAGAGGCTATAATACCATGAACATGCTTTTCCATCCTGACTTGACGTTATTGACACGAGACAGAACCATTTGAGAGACACATCTGATGATCAGTTCTCTAATTTCCACAGCACTACTTTTGCGCATCACAATCACAAAAGGCTTCATGAACTCATTCTGAAAATTGTAATTAGTCAACTCTTCCCTTTCCAAGAACTTCATAGATAGTTGGCGTAAAGAATCCATCGCAAATATTGCAATTGACAGATTTTCAGAACAACCTATAGTCACAAAAAAATCAGAGAGTACATTCCAGATGCCTGTCCACACAAGCCTGATGCGGTTCATGTTATAATGACTGCACAATGAAAGAAAAAGAACAGGTCACATACAATGAACAAACTGGAAAAGTTACACACCATAGAGACCTATAACTACTGTCAAGTAACTAAGCGAGACAGAAGAGTAAGATCCATACGCAATTTCAACTATCTTTGTGAGACTAAATACTCGTGGATCAGATGTAGATTGTAGTTCCTCCATAGACACCTTGCAAAGTGCCTTCACAAAATCGACTATTGCCTCGCTGTTAAGTTTCTGACTCCTAATGAATATACGATTCATTTCGCCAACTTGTTCCAACATGTTTAACTTAGAGACCAAACTATTCACCTGCTCCGATGTAATACCTGCAGAAGAATTGCCACCAATGCCAGCACTATCATATGAACCTCTTCTCGTTGCTGCAGCTGCTTGCTGAATCCTTCCAACTCCCTTTCTTTTAAGAACAGGAAGGATATTTGACTTTATATGTTTTGACTTTTCAGATTCATTCTGATTAACAGAAAAAAAGGTGGCATCTGGAGGAGCCCCCTTTCCCAATAGATGCAGATGTTCAAACCGAGAAACACATGTCAGGATATGCTCCCAGGCCTCCTGTAGATAGTTCCCATCTTCATCTGCAATTGTAACTATTGCCTATGAACAATCAAGAAAATAATTAGAATTTGTTTCACAATGTTAAAAAAAGATGGCATTCAGATGAGCATACATCAAATTAATTCAACCGTAAAATTTACAAATTTGTACAATAATTACAAATGTCGGTTATTTAAGCTTACACTCCAGGCTTTTTGTCATAATGTAAGTGCTGTTAAATCAATATAACCCCTGAGCAGACCATTCATAGATCTAGCTACCAGGCACTTGTCTTCTAGTATTTAACAATGTCATTTGCCATTTTTCCTCTCCTTACTCATCAAACAATGCATAAGGGTATCAAATAAAAATCTATTGTATATTAACTCAAAAATATCAGTTTTGCATCTGGGATCTCATTATGCTGCTTGATGAACAACTGCCTCCTGCTAAAGATAGTAGAGACTCTTCTGCAAATTTGAGGATAAACCATGGCTAATGTCACCGAATGATGTCATACTGAATCTGATGACCATAAAACCAATTCATGAGCCATCCTAAATGGAAAATGACTGAACTGTTCACCCTTTGCTTGGTGGATATGCATTTTATTAAACTTATCATACAAATGTCCAAGGAGCAAACTGAAAACTGGTTATTTAGCAATACTTCCTTTGTGTTCTACACTTCTACTTACAACAGCATGAATACCCACATCCCCATTCCAATTTCAAATGCATTCTACTTCTTCAAAAATACTCTTGCAATTTAGGCAAAGCAATATTCTCATACACATCATTCAAGTTTGCAGTTTTCCATACTTATGCCGGTAAGCTGGATCCTGTCTAAGGCTTGAGTTTACACATTGAATTTCCTCTAGGTGTTTCAAATAAAACATCATGGAATATAAAAATATAGGTAATTTCGAACTGCAATGCAATGTTTTAGAAGGATATACAAAATTTGGCCATATCTTAACTTGCCGGGTACTTCATACAGAGTCCCATGATTCTTTCTAGCTCTCCACATATTCAAAATTTATGATTACTTTCCACCCACTTTAGTTAGCAGATATATCCTTAAACTTGAAGCTATAGTTGACACAAAACAAAACATTTAAAAATCTTGCACATTAAAAATAATTAAGAAAAAGTCTTTATAGATGTTATAAAGGACTTCCTGGATACTTGATTATTATTGCTCAAACTGACAAAGCACAGTGATCCATGGAACGTCGATATAAACCTTGATAGCTTCGATATTCCTCTGTTTTATGTCAGCTGGTGAATGAAGGGATGTAAACTTTGCCAGTGACGTCAAGAAAGCATCTCGATGAGTCTTCATGGACATTGCTGCAGTAACATGGATAGCATAACGAAAGCCCTCCAGACATTGAGCTATTACTATCTCATCATCACTTTGGTCAAGAGGAACACTAAAGGCAGCTAGCATAGGAGCCCAGCACACCTCTATCATGAATGTAAGTATAAACACATCTGTTGCAGCACAATAAACTGACCTACAAATAGCCAAAGCAAGTGGAAAGCAAAAAAAAGGTCAAAATGATGAATATTAAAGATGAAAAAAAGCACCAGAAAGACATTCTCAAAGACATCTGTTTAGTTAAGCAACAAGAATAATATGAATCCACTTGTCACCATGTCAGGCCACTACACACATAGCCTCAATCATCTATATAGGCATTAAACATGATTCATCCTATCAGGACATTCACATGTAACAGTAACTTCTTTTTCCTTTACCTTTCCCTAGCTTTATATTTAATATGGCCACTATCCTCACTCATAAGCAACCACATCCATGAATAGAAAGCAAAAGATATTTATCACAGAGGAAATAATACTTTCGCCTATCACCCAGGGACATTGATCACTAGTACTTTAAAAAATTATATATGCAAGAACAATGAAGTATATATGAGATGAAACAACATATTCGTAAGTAGGGGGAAAATGCATGAGAATATTGGAAGCCGAAAGTTTTAGGGATCTATCATCCATGCTGTGATTTATCCAGAGAATGTCTGATAAAAAGGTAAATCGATGTGAGATGGTTAGATTATTTCCTACAGACTCTCTTAACTAATAAATGGTTCATCTTACTCCGATTTGCGTGCTTTCTCTTTAAATTGTTCTTGCATGTGTCGCATAAGATCATCACTTGTTTGATTTTCTTCAGCATCCTTACGCACCACAATATTCAGTATACTGTCTAAACCCAAAATCCTGTTTGAGTTTACAGACTGCCTCTGTTGAAGAGCAAAATCATCTTCTTTCATTTTAATTTCATGCCTTGATATACGCTCAAACAACGATCTTAGGTACTCCTCAGGTAAGTCCTTTCCATCATCTATGCCACGATTATTTCTTATAAAATCGTCAGCTGACATCTGCACAAAATAACATATGTGTTATTAGCAAAACTTTTAGGTCAAATCAAATATTAAGTATCAAATAAGCTCTAGTGAGCTCCATGATGATACCTTATTCTTGACCATGGCATTATGAGCATCAGTATTCAGCATTATCACAGAGTAGGCAAGGACATAGGCTGTGTCAGCACTGATGAACGCCTTTGGATTGCATTTGCAGTAACGTTCAGCAAACTTTTCCATGATCCGATCAATCTTTTGTGCCTCACCAGGCAACCTAAAGCCCCGTAGAAAGGCTCTGATTGCCTCATCAAACTCCATACCATGAAAGTCAAATGAGTCCACATACGCATGCATTACTTTCAGTGGTAGATCTTCTCTTTCCCCAAGATAATCGCCTATCAAAGTCTTGTTCAAACCAGATGCATTTTTTAAGAACTCTGCTATTTCTTTAGGAGAACTCCCCACCTTATTCACATTGATCAAGAATTCAATGCCCTTTTTAGGCTTCCGGTTAAAAAGAGATATACCTTCCTGCCATTAATCTTACATTAGATCCCTGGAAAATGCTATGAAACACAAAGGTAAAACAGCTCAGGTCTCTCAATGAATATATTTACCTGAAGTTCGAGTTTGTAAGCCCTTCGCTGCTCAATTGTTGAAGCATCCGAAGCTTCGCTGGAGGCTTCGGAATGAGAATCCGATCCCTCAACAGGCTCATGATCATTTGCAATCCCATTTTCCATGGGAGGATTTCCAACATCAGGACTGTTCTCAACCAACTCAGCTTTCTTTGCAGAATGAGGATCAGGAATGCGCAGTTGTTTGTTCATCCAGTCTCCCATTGATTTTAAAACAGCCACTAAGCACTTCATAGCTTCCAGCTTCATGGTAGTATCCTGAGGCGGCAAAAGCGTAGTTGCAACTCCAGATGAAACCCCCTGGGCAGTCTTAAGAAGCCCATTGACCATTCTGTGAAAAAATTAGAACAGCAAACACAATGCAACACTTTACTGTTATAAAATTAAAAATGGTTAATGTTATAGTTTTCAAGATGAATGTCCACGTGCTAATAATACATTCAGTATTAGATATCGTTCAAACATGCAATTTGCGTAAAATTTATCATGGAAGATGACTATACACAACTGCAGAGGACTATACCTTTCAAAAATGTTGGATGAATTGACATCACAGTCATAGTTGACAAATATATCTACCAAGATCTGGGAATCAACACATAGCCTTTCAAGAAATCGCAGTACTATCATCTTCTGCTGAAAATTAGGTTGAGCGACATTCTCTAGAACTCTGAGAACAATCATAGGAAAGAACACGCCAATCTCTGCCTTCAATCCAGCTCTAAATCTTGACAACAAACTAATGAAAATCGAGCAAGAGAGCTGAAATACAATTAGAAGGGTTGATGCACTGTTCTTCAGCAAAGACAGGCATAAGTACTGCTTAATGGCACCCAAAAATCTGCTCCACAATGAAAAGGAAAAAGAAGATTAGCATTCAAGTGGAAAACATCTACAGTCAAAATGAAGAACAAAATATCAACCAACCACAGTAAACAGGCCTTACAAATACTTAAATACAAAATTTCCATGTGATAAGACAGATTTAAGTCAATGGACTTCACAAAAAAAGAATAAGAAGACGTGCAACTACCAAAAAACTAAAGTAACCGTTTGTATAGTTTTGAGTTGTAATTTTGATCTTTTTCCGCCAATCAAGCACTCGTTACATCTAAAATCATTTTGGTCACTCATCACTCTAGCAACAAATAACTTATGGTTTCTGTATTTGAACAAAAATAAAAACTAAAATGATCTTATATATTGAAACAGAGAAGGTATTGTTTTAGCAACAAAAGTCATGACCTTGTCACTTGAAGAAGTGCAAGTTCAGTTTACCCAACAATCAATTCTACACTCCAACATCATAAAGGATTTATATTACTTGCTCACTATTTTAGTAACAAAATTTTATATACGTTGCACACAGGTCCGTAGAGAGGGAAGTGTATTTCTCTTGCTAAATAAAACAAATTAGGGAGTAGACCAAGAATCTGAGTCATTGACTCATTGTAAGGAAGCTGATAAAAAATAAGAAGTTTATTTGACCCTCGCCACTAAGGCACCCATGAAGATTTTTTTTAAAGAGTAACAACCCTGGAGAATATTTAAAAGAAACGATGATCAATAGAAAGCATCCATTCTTTATGACAAAAGAAGTATGCTTCAAACGAAGGGTCCCAAGAGGTACAGGCTTGGCTTTATCCTCTGGCAATAAAATGCCAAATACCCAATGTGCTCCATGGCCATTTAAAGAAGGGTTCACCCAGACAAAACAAAACTTCAGGCTAGGGATATAATCAGATATAGCAAACTAGCTGCTAATCCCATATTCAGGTACAGCAGTACACTTCTTTATTTTCATACTTTTAAGGCCCACGCCTCATCAAGGCTACAGTCACCTTAAGCTCAATTACTTTAAACATTTCTTCACCAACTATAATAAACTGCATGACTATTGAAAGCTCACGACACTCGGTTCTCATCCAAGCACAAAATGTCTTAGCTCTTAGGACAACTCACCATGGGGAATGTAGTAACGTTCAGGTTCAGTCCTAGCCCCTAGTAAAACTAGAATGGCTCAGCTTGCAAGCTTGAACAGAACAATTTTATCAACTCAAGCTCCTCCTTGGCTCATACAATTTTACTGGGCTTAGAGCCTAATTCGAGCCTGCCCAAAATTTATGTGAAAATTGGAGATTTCACATATTAAAAGAGCAACATTTATTTACAATGATATAAAGCATAAAAAATTAAAAATTGAAAGAAAGGTTAAGGTAATTGGTAAAACAGTATGATAGGATAGGTGAATAATGAAGACATGAAGATTGGTTATAGAATAGAAGGCAACTACAACAAATATATTCATGATTTATTAGCTATTACCACAACAATATGGCGTGCATACAGAAACTCAATACAACATTTGACTCTTATATTGAATCGAAATAAAAGCTCACCCACATATTAAATAGACAAAAACCATGTTTTGATTCATGTGGTTTCATGATTTTAACAATCAAGTCAATTTGGTTTTAATAACTATTGAATCACATTGCTTACTGAAAACTAACAATGTCACCATCGGTGTAACCTTCTTCTAAAAGAAATAACATGAAACACCTGTGACATTCCATGTGGCATGTTGAGTGACATAGCATCCCAGTGTTAACGATCTAGTCCCCTGTAGCTTTATGATATTAATGATTTAGTCACAGTGATTCATCTATAATAATTTGACAATTTTACATGTAAATATTATAGTCATAACTAATGTCTGATGGTATATTTAGCAGCACTGATGTATATTTAGCAGTAATTCAGGCCTTGATCAGGGATGTTTGATTTTGATATTATTTTGCCTCATTGTACTCTCCTATGGTGTACACTATATATTCAAAAACAGACAAAAACAGCCCTAGCATTTTCATCGTATCAGAGCCAAAACACTTTGGTAACCTTAGCTCCAAAAATCCCAGCCAGCCCAACTGATGCCGACAATCACCACCCAGCCAGCGACAGCTGTGTTCTGCCTCAGCATTCTTTTTATTTGATCGACCAGACCCAGCAAAAACTGCTCCCTTCTTGACACCATGCCAGTGTTCTAAAAAACACTAGGCAGAGCTAGGAGGGCAACCAGACACTACGCAGAGCTAGGTGGTCAACCGCACACCTAGTGCTGATTCTGCTCAACTGGTTAACCATAGATTAACCAAATTTTTAAGCAGATGCATCAGACACTCCACTTTTGATGTAAAAAATGCAGTTCATATAAGAAAGCCTTCAATGTTAAGAATTACCGATTTGTCTATTTTCAGTGTTCTAAGAAGCAATAAGCAGAGCTGGGCATTCAGGTGACCTTCCACCAGTTGATTGCCTAACAGGAGATTAAGGGGGCACTTTAGCAAAAGCATAAGTTCCTTTTGAATATATATATGTATGTATATATAAATAAGTAAATAACTTTGTCTAAGTTATGTAAACTGTTGAAAATTCCCGAAGCAAGAAATGATTCTGGAAGATTTTGTAGAATCACAATGATTCCAGATGATTTGATAGGATCCCGTAATATTAGGACTTAGGAGGGCTGCTACTGTTTCCTATTTTTTGCTGTATTTTCTTGTATATAAAGGGTGTAATACCTCAGTGTTGAATATACAAAAAAACATCTTTCTCTAAATCGTCATGGTAGCTTTCTCCAAATCGTCATGGTAGCAGGACAGCAATCCTTCTGAAAAATCTGCAATCTCATCATTCCCCAACATTCTCATCGCTGGCTTCTGCAGTCATCACCTTCTTCATCTTCGATTCCGTCAAGTTCAAACAGAACGTGTGTTTCTTTTTCCTTTTCTTTCAACCATCATCCCAGTCCTGCCCTAAGTCCAGGCAAGCCAACTTTGGAATAAGCCCTCAAATAAGCCCAATCCAGGCAAGTCGATTCCAAATCCAATTAAGGATTAGACGAGCCTTATTATTCGATCCTTTTTTTCGAACCAGTCTTCGTCATCACCCAGCAACATGCCTCCGGCCGACTACGCTTCAGAAGTCTCGTCTCACCCCAAACAAGGGAACCTCGGCCAAACAATTGCCCCAAGTTCTAACAGTACAACTCATTACAAGCCACAAACTTAATGGATAGAATTTTCTGCAATGGTAAGAAACTGTCTGAATGGATGTGGTAGAGGTAAGGAAGACTATCTTACAGGAGAAAATCCGAATCCCAAGAAAAAAGATCTTGATTACAGGAAATGGAAGATAGAAAATCACCAAATAATGTCATGGCTTATCAATTGATATTGGTGAAAGTTTTCTCCTTTATGAGACGATCCAAGAGATCTGGGAAGCTGTGAAAGAAACATTTTCTAGCTATGAAAACATGGCAGAACTATTCGATGTAGAGTCAATTCTTCATGATCAAGGCAAGGAGTCCTCCGAGTAACCCGGTATTATAATACATTGATCTCACATTGCAGCAGATTGATATGTTCGAAAATCATGAACGGAAACATCCCGAAGATAGTAAGCGATATTGCAAGATAGTAGAACAAAAAAGAACTTTTATATTTTTAATAGGGTGGAATAAAAGTCTTGACAATGTTAGAGGAAGAGTGAGGGGGACCAAACCACTTCCTAGTCTACAAGAAGCTTTTTCAGAAATTTGTCATGTGGAAAGCAGAAGAAAGATCATGATGGGTGGACAACATTCATATGCAGCGCTTGATGGATCTGCACTCGTTCGTGATTCACGATTTACAAACCAACAAGGTACTCGTCCACAGAAGAAAGGGAGACCTTGGTGTGATCATTGTCCCAAACCAGGTCATACCAAGGAAAAGTGTTGGAGAATACATGGCAAACCCGACAACTGGAAATCATCAAGGATGAGCTTCAATAAAGACAGTCCTGCAAACTCAGCCAATGTTGTAGAAGATCAGCCAAGTACACTGAGTCAAGTCCTTTAACCAAAGAACAACCTGAAGCCCCTAAACAACTCATGAACAATCTATCCATTCAGCATACAGCTCCTCTCCCATCTACTAGTATGCACGCACATGCAAGTAAACTGTAAGATCCTCCTATAAGATTGTTGACTCAGGAGCTTCAGATCACATGACAAGGACATATCACTATTTTGCAACTATAAGCCATGCTCAATTAACTTGAGTGTGCGAATCGCTGGTGGATCTCATTCAAAAGTTGTTTGAGATTGGATCGATTCATATCTCACCAACCTTAATCCTCAAATCTGTACTTCATGTTTCTAAGATTGCTTGCAATCTAATTTTTATTAGTAAACTAACTCGGGATAATCATTGTCATGTTAATTTCTCTCAAAATCTGAGTGATTTTTAGGAATTGCGCTCGAGGAAGAAGATTGGCAATGTTGAGATGTGTTCGGGACTCTATCTCCTAAAGATATGCAAGCCTGAAAGTTCTTTGGTTGCTAGCAAAGTGTCACCCACAAATCAAGTTTTCCTAAATCTAAGTGTCAAAAGTACTCCTAGGTCTGTTTTTAATTCCAGTATTAACTAAAGATAGTGACGTTATGATCTGGCACTATCTGTTGGGACATCCCAGTTTTCAGTATCTCAAAAAGTTGTCCCCAAATTTATTCAATAGAAGTCCAAAATTCTTTAATTGTGAAATATGTTAACTTGCTAAACGCACTCGTGCTTCTTATCCAAATATAGCTTACAATCCATCGAAACCTTTTCCCCTTAGTCCACAATGATATTTGGAGCACTATGGTTTATGTCATTTGTTGATGATCATACTCGACTCACTTGTGTGTTTCTCATGAGGGGAAAATTTGATGTCGTGAGAATATCTCAAGCGTTTAACTCCATGGTGCAAACCCAATTCCATACGAAGTCAAAATGTTGAAATCCGATAATTGCCTGAGAATACTTTTAATCCGTTTTGGGTGATTATATGACAAGGAAAAAGCATTCAAAGTAGTTCGTGTGTAAATACACCCTAACAAAATGGAGCGGCGGAAAGAAAAAATCAACACTTGTTCGAAGTAGCCCAGTAACTGATGTTCTCCACAAATATCCCAAAATATTTATGGGGAGAAATTGTTCTTGCATCTGTGTATCTCATAAATAGGTTGCCTTCTGGAGTCTTGAAATTCAAAACACCAAAACAAACTATTATTGATATATTTCCTCGTGTTCGGTTTTTGTCATCTAGCCTACCTTCAAAAATCTTTGGATGTTGAGCATTTGTTCATGTTTACCCCTAAAACAGAGGCAAACTTGATCCAAAGTCCATAAAAATGTGTTGTCATTGGTTATGCCTTGAAGAAAAAGGGATACAAGTGTTACTGTACAATTACACGAAAGATGGATGAAACGATGGACGTGACATTCTTTGAGAGTAGTCCATATTTCTCCAAAACTAAAATTCAGGAAGTACGCAAGACTTTTAGTGTTGGAGTTGGGAGTCCATGGTAGATCCAACACCTTTCGAATCTTCTGGTCATCCAACACCTCCCGAGTAACTGGGTCATGCAACACCTCCTGAGTCTCCCGGTCATTAAATCCCTCATGAGTCCTCCGGTTTCAGTTTGTACAACAGTCAGTCAGGTTTATTCAAGAAGAAAAGAGCAACATCAAAAGGAACCTAAGGTCGGGCCACATCCCACGACACAACATGATTATGAATCGAGCTTCATGACTGTTGAACCTAGTACCAGAAGATAAAATGAGCCAAAGGCTAGTGAGACGTCAAGAAATGAGTATCTTGAGATACCCATTGCCTTACGAAAGGTACTCGAACCTACACTTAACACCCAATTAAAGATTTTATGTCGTATGGAAATCTTTCACAGGACTATCGACTCTTTATCTCAAAGTTAGACGATGTTCATGAGACAAATAATATTTAATGAGGCCTTAAGTCATTCGGGATGGAGACAAGCAGTTCAGGAGAAAATTATGGCTTTAGAAAAGAACAACACTTGGATGATGAAGGATTTTCCACCAAGTAAGAAGGCAGTGAGCTACAAATGGGTATTTATTATAAAGCATCGAGCAGACGAAAAGACGAAAACATAGAACGTATTAAAGCCCGTCTTGTGGTTAGGGGTTTACTCAATCTTATGGAGTTGACTACCGGGAGACTTTTGCTCTGGTCACTAAGCTTAATACCATCCACATACTCCTACCACTTGCAGCAAATTTGGATTAGCACCTTCACCAACTTGACATTAAGAATGTGTTCCTCCATGGAACTCTAAAAGAGGATGTGTACATGGAGATTCCCTCGGGTCTACATATAGATCAGGGAAGACGGACGATATGTAAGTTGTTAAAGTCACGGGATAAACTCAAACGATCTCCAAGAGCGTTTGCTAGATTGTCTCAATCTATGAAAGAAAAAGGCTTTGTTCAAACTTCAATGCCAAGCCGATAACACACTCTTTGTGAAGTTGTCAACCGAGAATAAAGTAGTTATTTTATTGTGTGTGTAAATGATATCATCATAACTGGGGTACGAACAAGAATTGTTACGAGTAAAAGAACACCTATGTGTTGGGTACTTTCTTGGTATGGAGGTGGCAAGATCGAAAAGGGGATATATTTTTCTCTCAACGCAAGTATACCATGGATCTACTCAAGGAGACTAGCATGCTCGGGTGTAAACCTACTAGTACTCCTACAGAACCAAATAAAAAGTTGGGACACGAATAAGAGGGAATTCAGTAGATATAGGCAAGTATCAACGCCTAGTTAGAACACTTATTTATCTTGCTCACACCAGAGTTAGAGTTTGCAGTGAGTAGGGTTAGTCAATTCATGAGCAATCCTATAAAAAAGCATATAAATGTTATGCATCGAATTCTAAGATATTTGAAGATGACTCCTGGAAAAGGGTTATTGTTCAAAAAGGTGAAAGTCAGGATATAACCTTATACTCGGATACATATTGAACTACAAGGTATTGCTCCTTTATATAGGGTAATCTTGTAACTTGGCGGAGCAAGAAGCAATCTATAGTGTCTAAAAGCAGTGTTGAACTTGAATTGAGAGCCCTACCAGCAGCAATATGTGAAAGAATATGGATCAGAAGAGTGATGACCAAGCTAGAACTGGAATTTGAGAAGACTGGCAGACTAAAGTATGACAATAAAGCTATAATTAGCATTGCAAAAGAGCACGTTCATCCTAACCGGACCAAGCATGTGGAGATTGATTGCCATTTCATTCCTGGAGAAGATTGAGACTCAGAGATTAAGATCACTTCACTCCATCACAAGATCAATAACCTGACGTCCTAACCAAGTATTTACAAGGAAAAAACTTTGAGGAATTAGATAGCAAGTTGGGCATGTACAACATGTACAAGCCAACTTGAGGGGGTGTTGAAAATTCCCAAAGCAAGAAATGATTCTCGAATATTTTGTAGAATCAGAATCACAATGATTCTGGAAGATTCGACAGGATCCCATGATATTAGGAGGGTTGCTATTGTTTCCTATTTTTTGTTGTATCTTCTTGTATATAAAAGGTGTAATACCTCAGTGTTGAATATACATAAAAACATCTTTCTCTAAATCGTCATAAACATATGAGAGTTAGAATTTTCGTAATTTGTTATTTTTTTATAATTGCTATTTTAAATACTAGTTTCATAGTTTCATTGACGTTGTCACTCACAAAAGATTGGTAACATCACTCCAAGTTGAGAAAGATCGATTATGAACACAAATTGAGAAAAATCAATTAGTTACAATTGAATTTTTTTTAGACACTTAATGCAACGATAGGTTGCTATATAAAGCAATGTGGAATACTCCTAGACAACAAATTGATCAGCCCAAACTAATCAAAGGGGTGGGACAAAGCTCAACACCTGGGCAGGGATTAATAGAACACTTTGTTATCTCAAAGCTTCATTTGTGGTCCTTAGGTGAGATATAGCAATCTATCAAGTCGAGACTCACCCAACCTGTACTATGCGAGTCTTATGCATGATTACTTGGCTCACAACCCTATCCCGCGTAAATGCCAGTTCCAAGGTCATGGCTTACCATCTGCTCATGCTCACATGATATGTTGTTTCTAATGCCAGGCCCTTGCAACAAGTTTATTTACTTGCGTTTTTTGTTTAAACTTTGCTTGTTTCATTGTTGCATGTAATTGAACTATTGATGTCCAGTAATGGTATTCTTGAATTATATTGGTAAGAAAACTAAATGCAATGATCAAATTGTTATAAATGAACTACAGTAACCAAATCGTTAAAATCATAATACTACACTTACCAAGTCGCTAAAATTGGGATATCATGTCACTCTAAATGTCATATGTAATGCTACATCTCATGTTAACCTTCTAATGTACGGTAACTCTAGTAGTAACAATGTTAATGTTTGCAAACCATGATAAGTCGGGTTAAATTGACACCACGGTGACCGAGAATTGCAATCCTTAGACCACCGTGACCAAAAGTGGTGCTTGCCTTACTAATATTATACTTGTACTTTAATACCTTTAACCTATATCACACCAGAAACAAGACAAACTTCACTCCATATTTCAAGCTTAAAACTTTCTTGAAACTAGGCTAGTTGAATCCCAAATAAAGCTTGGTCCTAAATAGTGTGGTTTGAATAATTAGACCTCAAAGCTCCTCAGGTCAGATGAAAACCACAATATTCACATATATCCTTAAAGCTCTTATCACGGCAAAAGCACCCTGATGCACACAACCACATATACCATTTTGAGAGTTCTCTTAAATGGAGCTTGAACCATAAGTTGTAAATTCTAATAGGCTAAAGGTATTACTAAAGGGGTTCATAACTAAAAATGCATGACTTATTGTATAAATTGTAAAGATCAACTACAACAAGATTCCGCATGCCAACATGTGATCTTATATGTCTTGCACATTGTTCAGACAAGTGTGGAACAAACCACAATGTACTAATAGGCAGCGAATCTATTACATAAGAAAGCCTATTACAATCAGAAAAAACTTTGTTGTTTGGTTACAAATGATGTTTATGATATGATTTAGAATTTATTAGTTCTTTTTATAAGGTTATTTAGCCCCAATATATAAAACCATACTTACAGCATTCGTTTGTAGGAGTTGTGTCAAATGCAACAGTCCAGGCTAATTACATCACAAGACCTAAACTCCTAAAATAGCACACTTACATTCAAATTATCAACATGTGAGAGGAAAACAGAGCAATTGTAAGTACCGTTCACTAGTTCTGAAAATAGCCCCAGCATTCTCCAACAAGATCTTCAGCAACTCCAAAGCAACTATTTTTCCTCGCATCAACTGTGGGTCTGCCAATGCATCCTTCGGTGGGGTCTTCATTGATAGCTTACAAAGAGCCCGAAACACCAAAAACGCATCCCTTCTTAGCTTATTCCCAATATGAACCTCTATATCATCATCCCTGTCAACCTCCCCATCTGCCAATTCCCCTTTCCTCCCCTCTAATGCCGTCTTGTACATACTAATCTCCCAATACTTAGCATCCAACATATCCTTATCCGTAGAATCTAACAAATCAGCAGGATTTGTTGACTCTACAGTTGAAGTTTTCGTCTCAAACGCCCCATCATGCACCCCACCACCACCACCATTTGATCCTAACTGAGTCCCTGGATTCAAAACCCCATCCATTCCATGAATAACTTTACTAATAAACCCTTGAACAAACACAGTCATTGTTCCATCACCATCTCCCCCCTTCTCCATAGGCTCCATCAGCTCTGCCACCACGATCGGCTGCACTGGCACAGTTGATGAATCAGCCTCCATCCTCCTAAAAACAATCACAAGCATCTGAACCAATGACGCCTTCGATGTTGTCTGATTAACCACATGCTTACTCCCTAGATAAATATTATAATTAGTCCTGACAATCTGCAACAAACTATCACCATGTATCCTCAACGATACCGACGTCACTGCCGATAAAATTGTCTTCAACACCAACAATTCCACTCCCTCCTCCCCAAAATCATGACAATTGCAAACTGCTTCGATCAATTTTGCTAACAACTTTGCATCGGGGCCACCAGTGGGGTCCGCTTCGCCACGTAAATATCCATGAGCAATCAACTTCTGTATACAATCCAGCGCTGGCTCAGCGATCTTGATGTTTCCCGAAGAGCAAGCGTTGATGATAGGGCTTAAGATGAGTTCTGATTCGGCTAGGGTAAGTTCGTTGGTGCCTGAATCATGCAGAACGCCGGGGACTGGTGGTTGGGGTGACGTGTCAACATCTGATTGATTGTCTTGTGATGTAGGCGGGGGTTTCTCGGAGGAAGTGATGTGTTCGAGTACTGATTTGGATTCGTGAGCAAGTTTTGAGTTTTTGCGCCAAGAGCTGTTCTTGATAATTTTTTCTAGGGCTGGGACTAGGATGTTGTTGATGAGGCGGGATTCGGCTTCCGAAAAAGCCATCCCCCAGATTTATCGGTTAGATCTAAACAGAATTATGGTGGTCCTTGTGAACTGGTGGTGGATCGGCCGTGAATGATGGTGGTTTGCGGCGACGGGATCGTCGGAGCAGAGAGTGAGAGTAGTCTGAGATCGGGTTTGGATCTAGTTCATTACCTTTTGGTCTTTTGGTAGAGTATAAAATAAAATATGGTTACTCGATAAATTTTTCAATACGTTACTTCTTTAATAACAGTATTTAAATAAATCTATTCTATATCTATATCTATACTATCTATACTATATTATAAAGATGGCATAAAAAATTCTTAAAAACAAGTCTTAAAACTTAATGTACAGCTATTTAATGTTAATTACTTAAAAAACAACCATTAAAGTTGTATGTACTACACTTAATGCTATTTATTAATTTTCAATCATTATCTCTAACCATTTTAACTCTCCTAAAATCATTTCCCACTTTAACTCCCCTAAAATAACTCTCAACATAATTAAATATAGATTAAAAATCAAATTTTAAATATAAAAATATAAAATATAATTAAAAAAATCTAACAGAATATTTTATAAAAAAAATTATATTATTAAACCAAAATAAATTACATTATATTATTAAGCCTAAATTAAACAAATTTATATAAAAAAAAATCATTATCAATCTCTCACAACCAACCAAAATCGTAATGTAAATCGACAAAAAATAGAAAATAAAATGATACGTTAAAATCGTGATGTATCTAGCGGCATTGCGCGAGTACACTTCTAGTATTATAAAGATGGCATAAAAAACTCTTAAAAACAAGTCTTAAAGCTTAATGTACAGCTATTTAATGCTAATTACTTAAAAAACAACTATTAAAGCTGTATGTATTACACTTAATGCTATTTATTAATTTTCAATCATTATCTATAACCATTTTAAATCTCCTAAAATCATTTCCCACTTTAACTCCCCTAAAATAACTCTCAGCATAATTAAATATAAAATAAAAATCAAATTTTAAATATAAAAATATAAAATATAATTAAAAAAATCTAACAGAATATTTTATAAGAAAAATTATATTATTAAACCAAAATAAATTACATTATATTATTAAGTCTAAATTAAACAAATTTATATAAAAAAAATCATTATCAATCTCTCACAACCAACCAAAATCGTAATGTAAATCGACAAAAAATAGAAAATAAAATGAAACATTAAAATTGTGATATATCTAGCGGCATTGCGCGAGTACACTTCTAGTTATATTATAAAGTATTTATAAAACTCTTAAAAATAATTGTTAAAGTTTAATGTGGTATTTGTTAAAACAAATGCGCACAGATTCAAAACTGAAACTCAAACTTTCACGACTGACCGCAAGTCGGAACATCCGACGCCTCCAATTCCAAGGACTCCCTTAGTCCCTAATTACAACTGCTCTTACGCCAGGGTTAAAATCTATAGGCCTAATGAGTTCAAGGTTTTTCAACTAGTATGTCAATTTGAGTTTATAAAACTTTCGAATACAAAGGCTTCCTGACGATTAAACGTGCGGCAAAATACACTACCGTCCATGCGATAGGTTTCAAAATTGATTAACCACACAGCGCATATGAAACCATTTCCAAAACTCGTTTGTTCAATACTTACGTTAATAAAAACAGTAACAAGAGATGCGCAACAAAATTTTCAAACGGACTACCATGGTCCTAGTAATGCATCAATTTATACTATGCATATGAAAGATAACTTTCCGCACTATAACATGTGCAATAAAAGTTTATACAATTCCTGAAAGAGACATTCACAAATTAATTTTAAAGTTCTGACTTCCCAACCCAAAAGTCGTTGCGACATTAAATTATTAACCACTCCATATGCAGCAGTTTATTCCCCAAAGTTCGATGAAATGATAAGAATGCAAATAATTCTCAAATCGAGTTTAAAACTTTAAGCCGCCTCGATAAGACACATTTGACCAAGATGGTAACTACAACGATATGCAATTCGAAAATTCATTTCATGTATTGCGTAAAATTTATAACAGCAAGGTCAACAAGCGAAGCACGCTTAGATTAAAATTTAATTTAAGACAATATAAATATTTCGCATATTTACTCACGCGAGTGAAAGTCGGATTCAACCCAAAAGTGTGCACATATACTCGTGTGAAACTCAAGATGCAATCATGCAACATTTCGATTTTTCAAGGTGCCTCTTACGGTTGCAAAAGTGTCGATGCAAGACTCGCATGAAACAAAGTATTGAACACAACTCGTAAATTAACGCACACAATGATGCATATGCACATGTTCTCAAAATTATTTTACGCAACGCATAATGACGTAAGACGAGGCACCCTAAACCCAATTGAATTTTCGTAAAACTCAATAATGCTAAAATCATGCAGTGACAAATTTTCATTTTTCAACAAGAATGTAAGACGGCAATATGGCTAAAACACTAAGCCTTCAAGACTTTCCTCTTTTAATGCAATGAAAGATAAAATGACACCTTTAACAAAATCCACATGGGACACGACGCCAACTAACTCGTAAGCTTAAAAGAAGCAAAATTAAAACTCACGCATGGAAAGACATCGTATAAAACAATACTCCATGAAATTTCAACAAAACTCACACAAACTAAAATTCTCAAGAAATTCCGACTCAACGTGTGGGAATAACTTTTCCTTTAAAACCATTGACATATGTGGAGGAGATCCAATGCCTAGGTTAAAATCTCATAGCTACTTGCCCAATACTCAAATGACATTAAAATATGAATTTTACATTATCCGCAAATAGCGTTAAACAGGAGACGTGAATAAAGAGATTTTTTATAACAATTTGCAATTATGTGCACAAAACATTTTCATGAATGCTTAAGCTCACAGTTTAAAATCTGATGCGTGTTAAATGCTCTACCAAAACTTTATAATATAAACCACTTTTTGTTTTACGAACATAAGAAACAATTTATGCAAATTTATTTCGGAAATAAATTTAGTGCAATAATTTGATCGGCACTTGGCATCATATACACTTCCCAAAAAAACCCGATATATTATTGTCATCCGAGTGTATCAAGCATCTTAGGACAACAATCTCAATTTTCTACCATTGTCATCCGGATACTCCACCTCTTAAAGCAACACTCGGATATTTCATCGGTTCACCTTACAATCTCTCCTCGTATGACGTCAATTCCATAAGCTCAAGGTTCTACTCCAACCAATTATTCTTACTCAAGACGATCAACTTAATGCATTCAATGCACTTAACTATCACTTAAACGTGACATTGCTATAGACATCAACGTTTCCTTAGATTACTCACTTAGAAACCTTCTCACTACCCCAACGGTAATCGTACCAAGGTAGTTCAAGTATACACATGTAATATGTAGGTTCATCATAACACTAGCCAGGTGCCATTATGAACGTACCGCACATGCTCATCCTTGCAACCCTCGACAAGTTTCCCGTTTCTAGTGACTCGATCAACTCCATCATATCTTATCTTAAGGTTCCTAATGTGCAACTTCACTTACAATCGCTTATAAAAACGTTAGTTTGAGTCTAGGCATCCTACAATCAATACCTAATTCTCTCAAACTTAAGTTCTGATACCAACTTATAACACCCTTAAATCTGGAAATAGCAACTTATTAAAAATTTACTAAATACATCAACAAAGGAATTATCTACAACCACAAATTAAGATTTAACCTCAATACAAACATTCATTCTATACAAAAGCCTGTGATAATAACGGATGCTACTAAAACCCCATAATAGTCACTGTCTCTAAAATTGCGGAAGACTTCACCAACTACTTACATTTGCACAAAGCTAAGACTCAACTCTTCATGGCTGCTAGAACCAAAACCCAACTGGAACCTGATGCACATGCCGACAAATAAAAAGGTTAGGCTTAACGCCTAGTGAGCTCAAGAGTTTTCAACATAAATAAAGATGTCTGTGAAAATAGATAATGCAGTTTAATTCATAATCTTTCAAAAGGTATGCTTTGAATATGCAAACGACTCGTTTTCCATTAATATGCATTTTAGACGGAGAACACCAATTTGGACATTTTCCAAATCAAACTACTACAAAAGGATGATACCAATGTAAGCCGCCCCTTCATAAATTAGCTTTAACCCAAAACTCACTCAAAGTGCAAATATAAATTGAACTCTCCATTTAAGAAGGTACGGTTAAACCTTATATTTCAAAACACCCAAAACACGGGTGGGGCGTAATACTCAACCCATAAATCAAGGGTAGAACCCAAATATACAAAACGTCACCGAAAACTTGGATAATAAAACTCAATACCCAAAAACAACACCTTTCGGTGACGGGGGATTCCCGGTTCCATAAAATGTGACGGTCCACAAAGCAAGCCCATTTTATGTTGTTATGACTAGTCATATAAACAAAAGTACACGCAAGAGATGTCAGGCTCAGTAGCTTTAAACGTACACCCACGACAACTCGAGTTCAACCCCGTCGGGTTCCTATGTCGAGCCCCTCATCTAATATCGTAATACTTGAGCACGAAGGACTTATACTGCACCCGGTACCTTAACGTGCAACACGTAGGACTTACATCTCACCCGATACCTAACGTGCAGCTCGTAGGACTTACATCGCACCCGATACCTAACGAGCTTCATCCAAAATTGCCAACAAGGCTCGAAGTCGAGCTACCAAAACTGGACAATTGTCCAAAGACCCCAAATCAAATAAAAACACCAAGCCGCAGGCTTAGCAACCCATTGACCAATTGGTAAATGAAATAACTTACAATAAAACGCACTCGACCAACGGATATGTAAACACCGCGACTAAAAGTAAGATTAGTTCAAAACTCAACATTAGTTGAGGCAACCCATTTTCCAAATGAACTCATAACACAACATATGCATTTTCCAAATTTAACTGCTGATAAGAATGAAAATCATAAAATGAGACTATAAACATTCTTTCAAGTACCTCACCTAAATGTGCAAGTGATACTTTATAAAACATTCCATTTCATGAATGATGCATGAGACTTAACAAACATTTAAAACGTATTTCATTGACCAAAGATCTATTTATGAAATAAGACCTCAAAACACATTCATTTGTAACACCTTTATCAAAATGCCCAAACATCTCAAACGTGGGTATTATACAAAGTTTGTAAAGTTAAAATACTTCAAATAATCATAGATTAGTAATAACCCAACATTTGATAATTTCATGTAGAACACATAAACACTTTAAAATAGACATTTTGGCATGTACAACGTTTTCACAAATCAACTTGAACTCACCTTGCTAGATTTAGGCTAAATCTAGATTTCCCCCCAACTAGAGTTCCTTTGAAGAACACTTGGATTCTCAAGACAAAACTTCCAAAACCTAAATACATACATATTCAACCATACATAAACATAATCAACCACAAAGAATCGTTTCCCAAACCATGAGCATGAATACCTCAACTAAAACCGAAACCCTAACTCCCATAACTTAAGAGAATAGAAGATTACCTTAACCCAAGCTTGAATCCACCAACCAAAACACTTCTAGTTCACCAAAATGGCCACAAATCTCCAATCTATGAAAGAAAGCACAAAGGGTGGGTGAAACCCTAGAAAACTTGGTGAAGAAGATGAAATGGAAGAGATGAGGAGCTTAACACCACAAAATACTCTTGTATACTCCAATAGACCTCCAATATCTTGCTAGATCCTTGAACATCTCTCAAAAACGAAACCGTGGCACTTTGAATCACCCAAATCGGAGTTGTGGATCAAAAGTTATGAGGAAATGAAGTTTGGGGCTGAAAAATCGCGATTTAAGCTGGAACAGTGGAACTGAAATAAGTCGCCCGCTTCCGCTGATTTTCTTCTCGATACTGTTTTGGCCGTAACTTCTTCGTTATAGCTCCGTTTTTGCTCCGGAAAGAACCGTTGGACTCGTAATTAAATCATTTATCCATCTAGACTATAAAATCTAGGATTCAAGTCCAAAATAAAATATCTTATTTTTCCTTTATATATCGATTTTTGTATTAACTTGAATTGATACCTCTCGAAACTCGGGGTGTTACACAACAACCCAACTAAAGAGACCTATATCAGATCCAGGTTTGGATACATGATTTTCTCGACAATTCTTCAACCTTAATTTTATACATCATCGTCGTCTTACAGTCTCAAAAATCATCATCATGATCTTCATGAAACCGAGATCTTCATGAAACCATAATCACAAAGCCTGTTTCGTTGTACACGGTTTCTCTCTCGATGAATCTTCAACCTGCGTTGGGAGATCATCTTCTTGAGATCATAAGTGAAAGCATTGGAACAGGTGGGACATAAGCTTTATTATGTGATTCGTGGTACAACTACTAATGCATGACGTACAACTCATATTATTCAAAACAATAGTCATTACTCATTAACATTTATACTTGATTTTCATGAAGAATGGTTCATGAATAGGTCCATGATGGAGACTTGGTTCATGAACAGGTCCATGATGATCTGATTCATTGGAAAGAAACCACAAAACCACATCGCACTTACCTTTCTCATCAGAAAATAATGCACAACCACATCCCGTTCTTTTTCTACAACTGCATTAAAATCTGGTGTTTCACCACAGCAACCATCAGCGCCTCCTGTCAACACCTAGGAACTCATTTCTGCCGACGAACCAAATATATCAATCACATAAAGAAATCTTTGGAAAATAATAATTCGATGCAGGAGACAATATCCATAACCGTAAAGACTTGAATCACATGCTCATTCGGCCGACGAACCAACAATATCAATCACATGAAGAAATCTTCGAAAAACAATAACTCAGATGAAGGATACGATACCATAACCGTAATGACTTTTGAATCACATCGTCATTAAATCCCTACAAAATCGGATATACTGAAAATAAGATTTTAATAAAAATAATTACAAATAATAATTAATTTACAAAAGTCGTAAGTGCCCTTTAGAGAAGTAAATTAAATAAAAAAGGACAATGGAATTTTATTTAAAATGGATGGCTAAGATCGGTTTGCAAAGTTTGTTGGAATTGCTTGGTTTGCAATTGAAACGCATCCTAGATTAATCTATATCTATACTATATTATAAAAAAGACATAAAAAACTCTTAATTACAACATTTTAAGCACAAAATACAACTAATTAAAGTCATTTACTTAATTTACAATTTCATAATACTTTGGTACAACTTATATTTTATTATAAAGATGTAATTTATTTTACTTTTAGTTATGATCTGTTTATAAAGATAATGATAAATTATTTTGTTATGTTATTATATTTAAAATTATTGATAATATATCTTAATAAAAAATAAAACAACTAGTTTATTTCATAGTGTTTATCATGTATTTAATATGTTTATTTGCAGTTAGTTATACAAATAAAAACATGTACAACTTATATTTTATTATAAACATGTAATTTATTTTACTTTTAATTATGATCTGTTTATAAAGATAATGATAAATTATTTTGTTATGTTATTATATTTAAAATTATTGATAATATATTTTAATAAAAAAAATAAAACATATAGTTTATCTCATAGTGTTTATCTTGTATTTAATATGTTTATTTACAGTTAGTTATACAAATAAAAACATGGGACTTTAATAAGTTATAATTATGTTTCACTAACTTGTAATTTTGAATTTTAATTAATATATCTATACTATATTATAAAGCATTTAAGCTAAACTCTTAAAAACTAATTTTTATGCATTATAACTTAAAATCCAAAAGTACAAATTGATTAAACATAAGTACAACTTATAAAAACTCAATGTTTGAATTCGTGTAACTAACTGCAAATAAGCACTTATTTTTATTTTCTAAAATATCTAAATTTTTTTAACTATTGATATAACTAACCGACAAATATAAGAAAATTCGAGATAAAACACCTTATTTTTATTTTTTATCGAAATATGTTATCTTTTTAATTTTAAATATAAAAAATACTTAAATATAGTTATCATTTAAATTAAACATTTTTTGACCCGTAACAAAATATTTTATTATTATTTTTTCTAAAAAACCATAAGTAAACTAAACTAAAATATATTTTTGTTTTAAATCTAGGTTTCTCAAAATCGTAAAATAAAAAAAAAAAAAAAAACTAACAAAAAGTATGAATAATAATCGAGGGTTCGTATATGAAACTAGATTTCAGAAACCCGCTGCATTGTGAGGGTACATTTCTAGTATTAATTAAAAGTGATTAAGGGTTTACATCTCGGGAAAAGTCCAAAAAACCCCAATGGACTTTTGTGTTTGGAATGATTAATTAAGTCCTTAGACATTTTTTTGGAACAAATAAGTCATTGGACTTTTCAAAACCTGTTAAATAAATCCTTTGACTTTCTAAAACATGTTAGATACATTCTTATGACTTATAAAACTGGTTAATATGGTAAAATAATTGAAAATGTCCAATAAAACCCAACGGACTTTTATATTTTAAAAAATTAAGTCCCTAAACATTTTTTGAACGAAAAAAATACTTCCATTTATAAAACGAAACGAATATACCATTTTCATTACTCTTCCCAAACTATACAAAAAATGTATCCAAAGCATACATAGATGGATATAAAAGTTGGTCCTAATTTACCAAAAGTTGAACCAAAATATACCAAAAGTTGTGCCAAAAAATACCAAGAGTTGTGCTAAAATATACCAAAATAACACCTAATCTATGTTAAGGTCGTGGCATGAACTATTCATTCATTTGCATAATTAACTTTTGGTGGAGATACAACCATTTGACTTTTTTGTAACCCTTGTTGATGTACAACAGTAGTCTCACCTTCATCATGGTCATCATCATTAAAAACAACCTCAATTGGAGTTGAACACGGTAGGATGCCTTCAGGCCATGTTGATTGTGCCACACCTGATGATGTCTTTAATGATGAACATAAAGTGTAAACAATAGTCATTAAAAATGTTATTTGAATCTGAAAAATAAATAATGACTTACCTCAATCATTGTTTCTCCTTTGATTGGATTATAAGAAACACCTACATATGTTGGTATCCTCCCACCTCTACTGCCTCTTCGACCTCTACTGCCTCTTCCACCTTTACTGCCTCTTCTTATTGTAGACGGTTTTGGAATGTTGACTCTTAGTCTACCTTTTGGTTTAACAGATTTATGTGGTGGGTCCTTCTCATTCTTACAAGTCCTGGTACTATGCCCCGTTTCCAGGAAATTGCTACATGTCATTGCCTTCCCAGATTGAGTCACTCTTGTATCTTGGCTCTCAGATTCTGATCTTTTTCTTTTGATACATGGTCAACTAGGCATTCTTCTCTCCTTAGGTGGGTTTGGTTTAATGTAAGGTGTTGGACTTCACATGTTGCTCCCATTCAATGGTTTTATAGTATTCTCATATGCTATTTTGAAGAGATCCGTAGTAAACCATTTACTAACATAATCCTCATGATCCTTATTGATAAAGTGTATGCCAGCTATGATATAAAGATGCATGGTTGGTTGGAATTGGAAGTATGATAATTATAGAAAAATATACACAAGTAGGTTGTGATATGTAGAGTTTTTGTGATTCTATTATTCAATGAAGCAGTAGAGGAATTAGCATGAGAGGTGATATAATGACATTCAAACCCAATACAAAGAATCATATTGGAATTCAATCACTTATATAATATTTCTTCAGCCATATGTATGACTTGTTGCCAAATATTAATAGTTTAAATATATCTACAGTTTGAGGCAGGATGTGGGTAATTACCATTGAAGAATTCATGCATGAAAATAAGAGGCAGAAGAATTTCTGCAAAGAAAATCCTTGAATTCTATATAATCCACAGGAACTCATATGAAAATAAGTGGAAGAATTCATTCCAATTGCCATTATATAACAAGACACCATAATATACTTCCCCAAACTGGCAAACATAGTCACCGTTTTAAATTCTACGATCCACGGGAACTGGCATGGACTAGTTTTCTATCATCCCATGTGTTCTACTGCTCTTCTTGGAATGATGAGGAATAGTGTTTATTTTTCTAAAGTTCGTATAGGAAATATGTTTACCATATTTTTATCGCTGAAACGTCACTGATGGTTTGGAATGGTGCCGACGGGCTAAGGGTGGTGGCGATACGACGGTGACGAGGATGTGCCGAGGGCGGTGGGCGTCGACGATGGTTGGTGTAGGGCGACGGGAATGAGACGCTACGGTGGGCCAGTGGGGGGAGCGTAAGATAGTTGCAACGGGAATGAGGCGACGTTTGGAGAATTTTAGGTTTTTTATTTATTTTTAATTTGTCTTTTACCTACTATAGAGGTTGCAAATTACATTAAGGATGTATTTAACATGGTTTAAAAAGTTCAAGGATTTATATAACAAGTTTATAAAGGTCCAATGATTTATTTGTTTCAAAAAATTATCCAATGACTTAATGATTCTAAACAGTAAAGTTCATTGGGTTTTTTTGGACTTTTCCCTTAAATCTCTTATTAAACTTCTTACCTTAACTCCTGTTTTCAGTGAGAAAATAAATATCTATACTATATTATAAAGACGGAATAAAAAACTCTTAATTACTACTTATAAAACATAAGGTACTACTATTTTATGCATACATTTCAAAAATCTCTTAAATCACAACTTAGTATGCATAAGGCACAACTCATTTGAAAAAAATTCAAACTTTACTTTTTCACTACCTTCCATATTCAAGTTTTTTTCCTTCCATTTGGGTTTTTTCCAAAAGAAGAAAAGTTATTACTTGCTCAAATTAACATATTTCTTTAATTATGATGGTACATGTATTTTCTTCATGTATACAAGTTTTTAAAGCCTTTTGAATTCTATAAAACTAACTAATAATAAACCTATATATACGTTTAGATACAAAATAATACTATCCAACATTATATTTGTTATTTTTACCTATTCTATATTTCAGTATTTTGAAAAAAAATATTATCATTCGTTAGATATCGCTGATTAATACATGTTTTTAAAATTCAAATATACATTTAACGATTACTTTAATATAATTTCTTAATGCTTCATGATTGAAAAAACTCAAGTTATGCGTTTATCACTACTAATGCTACATAAATTATAAATATATGATTTACTTCATATATATCTTTTTTCTTTTTTTTCTGATAAGCTATTACATTAATTTTTTATTTCCATTTACAATTGCTCACCCCGATGCATTGCACGGATACACTGCTAGTTTTATATTATTATCTATAATAAAGAAACTCCAAATTTAACAAAATTTCTAAAACATAATATTGAAGAGATAGATTATTTTTTAATTATTTTCTACTAATGAAATTGAACGTGTAATATAAAACTTAGAATGATAAATTCATAGAGATATTTTAATATTATAATTAATATTGAAATCTTAAAAAATAAAATTATAATTAAATAAAATTTTATTTAAAGATTTTAACTTTTAATTGTTTATTTAAGAAAATTACGAAGAACCTATTACAAATGCTCTAGTCATCTGCAAATCCTACATATAAGCGCCTGTTTTTGACTTATAAGCATGTCAGTCTACATTTGTACCATATGAGTTGGACCAATAAACCATGTTCGAAAACACATTCATTTCGATATACGTGAGCCCAACAAATTGATATGCATCTAAAGAAAACGAATTTGAATCAAATTGATATATATATATACTAGGCATGGTGTCCGCCGTCCTTAGACGGCCCTATGCCCACGGGTCCTATAAATTGTAATGTTATGATTGGATACAAAATGTATGAATGCAGATAGATGGATTTGGGTGCTTATATTATCGTTAATAAAAGACATTGGGATGTAAGCTTTATCTGTTTTTATGCAAGTACATACTTGCCTTTACAAAAGTAGAAATGCAAAAGCCTTCTTTTATCGTTGTTTCTTCACATGATTACTTTTGCTTCTTGGTTGGTGTGTTTGTGTCAGACTCGGTCTGCGTGGTCTTGAAGGCATGTTGTTTCTATTGCTTTCCTTTTGTTTGCGTCTCATTACGACAGTCCTACGAGCACAAACGATAGAAAGTTTGTTGTATATAAACACCACAAAACAAAAATATACATGGGAAAGTTTGTTGTATATAAACACCACAAAAAAGAAAACATACATGGGAAAGTTATGGAACTTACTTAAATATATCCAAATTGCATCCTACACTAAAAGACTACAACTAATAGAAACTAAAAGCGCTCAACAGAAAATGAATAACTTGCATATGTACGGGAAATGAAGTTTACCTGATAAACAATTTTTTATCGAGGGACGAAACAAATACAGTCCAATTATCAAACTCACTCCTTCCCTGCTATGCACCCAAGTGGCTCCATACTCACCGTTGTCGTCTGCTAACATAGCTACTGTCGTATCCCCGTCTCTGCTTAGTTTGTGTACAAGTGAGTGTGGCTGCACACCGAGATTATATAGAACACCCCATTTTATGGAAGTTGACAGACTATTTATAGTTAAAATACAATTCTAATAAATGGGACGATGTAACTCCATATTAATTCTACAAAACTGATAGAAAATCAAGTGTTCCCTAAATCAAAGGAATCATAAAGCTACCATGAAACATAATTGCAATTAACGAATATATGATGTAACACGAGATTCAGTTAACAACAATTGTAGTTAAACCAAATTAAACTAACATTTATATTATGTAGCTTGTATAGGGAACTCACAGATATTTGAGGATCTAACACTCAAGAGAAGATTTGGTGAAGAAACTTCGACTGTGAGGCCTTGTCAAGTTGAGGCCCTTGATCTACTCCTTTAAATTCTACAAAACCGACATAAAATCAAGATTTCCCTAAATTAAAGTAATTGGAAAGCTACCATAAAACTTAATTGCGATTAACGAATATAATGATATAAAAAGATATTTCGTTAACAAAATTTGCAGTTAAATCAAAGTGAATTGACATTTATAGGAAGTGGTGTATATAGAAGACTCACATATATTCTCTCCCTCTTGTGGGCATTTTGGTGACCCCCCTGCTTATGGACTGTAGAACTTCCTATTGCAGAAGTGGCATATCTTCAGAGAGGATTTGGAAATAGGTTCTTTTTGTGGGATAATGTGTGTGTAGAGTAGGCTTTAGATCAGGGAGGAAAGAAATACATGATAATGAAGCTATATCAAGAAATGGGAAGCAGAAGAGGTTACTCTCTCTCTCTCTCTCACACACACACACATAATATTGTACTCTTTTAATTGTCCCCTTCACATAATGGTTAGTGTTTAGGATGGGATAATTTGGTGTCATCGTCATCCTATGATGTTACACATTGTATCATGTCATCTTTTTTTGGAAAGGGTATCGTGGGCCTATGGCTCAGACTAATCCCTGGCAATTAGGGCCTTTGGCCCAGCTGCTAAAGCGTGCAACCCTAAGATTATCCTCAGTGGCCACAAGTGCTGCTAGTGGGGTTCGAACCCGGGTTGAGCGCTATGAACTCCCCAAAGCCTTTACCACCACGCCACAGCCCTTGTGGTTGTATCATGTCATCTTGCTGAACAAAAACTACTCAGATTCTCTATGAATGATAATGATATAAGGTTCGTAACATATAGTTTTCACGCCAAACCCTTCTACTATTTCCCACTTGCTTATCTTTTAATGTCTTCCCTTCCCTTGTGTGGAAGTGCACCAACTTCATATATATGGTTTTCTTTAGGAATTGCTAAAAATGGTATATAATTGACAATTAAAGTCATGTCAAAAATCTTAGAAATTTGTTTGGATTGTTATTTTACTTTTATATTACTGGTCTTGTTAAAATGATCATGAACTATAATGAAAATATTATTTACCTTTTATGTTGGTGTTTATATATAATATATTATAAATATGGAACCCACCATGAGGATGTATTGCAGCCCCTTTACATCTTGAGAATCATCCCATCCTAATTGATGATTTTCTATTAGGTAGTAGATAACTTTTTATGCTAAGAAAAACCTCAGCCCCTGGCACATGAAAACACCCGGGGGGCCATCCACAAACTTATACCTATACACGCACACACAAAATATTTAGCTTATTTTTCAAACCTAAATGCTATTGCACTTTTCAAAGTGTTGTGTCTCCATTACATATGATCAACGATGAACATATATGTGATCTTCTATATCAGTGTGGATTGAAATGAGTTTTCATATGCCTGATTTCATATCCATTACCTTTAAGTATTCTTGCAGCCATTGTTCGTAAGTAAGCAAATCCAAATAATTTTAGTTGATTTTATACCTCACATTTTTATTTACATTTATGTTGCCGTTTGGTAAATAGTTGTTTCCTTTTTGTGGGTTGAAGGAGGTGTGCAAGTGTGGATAGAGGTTCTTTGTGCAGAAGTGCTTTCGTGCGTAAGAGACTTGCACCGTGTACATATATACATGCCTTTTAGGGTTTATTTTTAGCACTGAACTGAAATTGATGATAAGAAAAACTACAAATTAGATTGAATAATTCGATTGATAATAATCCAAACAAAACCCCAAAGAAAATCGAGCTCAACCTCTAGAGATAGAGCCAAAGAGAGAAAGAGAGAGGGCCATGAAGACTTGTGATCGAGTGACAGATAGATGAAACAACAAGTATTTTATCTTGTTTACATATTAATGTCTTTTTTAGTTACCAGTTAATAAAAACTCCCAAGTGTCACTTCTACTTGCCCATGCCTGTAATTGTTGTACTTCCTAGCTTTTATTGCCCACCCTCCTATTTTGATAACTAACTAAAAGTCAAATCTCAATCATGTGAACCCTCAAAACTGAATTGTAACAAATATTGTTACGTTTTTTCCAAATATATACAAATGTATTCTTTTACATAGTTCACAAGTAATAGCAAGTACAACAACACTTGGAGACTCATAGCTCATAAGTAGGTAATATACATGTTTTATGGTTGTGATTATTTTAATTATTTTATTTGCTATACCACTCAAGTCTCCCAACAACCAACATCAAAGGTTCTCAGATTTTCATGCATTCATTCCCGCTATTGTGGTGGTGGTGCGCCACAAATGCATTATAAAGAAATCACCTATAAACATGTTTTTTTACTATAATTCTTGTTGAGGAAAAAGAAGTCAGAATGGTTGAACAATTAATCCACATATGATGTTGAGGAACCTGATGGCCTTCCTTGTCAAAAAGCATGTAGCTGGACAAATAAAATCATCATATGATTATCTGATTTAGCTAACCACATACAAAATAAATCTTCATTGTAGGTTGTGTATATAAGCCATCAAAAAACTCAACAAATTGGCCAGAAAGATACTACTTTACCAAATGAAAAAAATGGTCTCCACAAAAACAGATACTCTACACAATTTAACGAGAAATAGAGAAGAACAAATTAGAGTTTTGAATAGATTAAATTACCTTAGTTAATCGATTAGGGTTTCTCCAATTAGAGTTTATGCTTCAATAGATCTGGAAAACCTTGAAGAGCATCTGAAATCCAAACCTGTGATGGAGATGGAGAACCAAATCAATCTTCGACGGTCAAATTTCGAGTTTGGGGTATACAAAGAGTATTAATCTCTGTTTTTCTCTGATGCTGGATGAGAAGTTGAATTATCATCAACATTTGGGCAAAAATCAGCTAACTGCCGAGTGGGGAGAAATATTCAGACGCGCCCTACATGATGTCTCATGTGCAAGCTAAATCACCCGATAAAACAAATCACACCCAATAAACACTTCCATGATAAGCATTTGATGAACGACCCCTGAGACACCCATAACATAACACATTGCACTTTTGTGATACTTTCTGCCAAAAATTTGTACAATGCATAACTACACGTCATTTATGCCATATTTCACGTTGTTTAGATCAATGTTTGTTTATTGTATAAGTTAGTATCAATGCTCAGTACCTCGTTTAGACACTTGTATGTATGTTTTGTTCTCATCTGGTTAACTTGCATGATTGTAACCCAATTAATGTCAGCTTCACTCATCACTTTTGTAGACCAAAATCTATGACCGTTTTTTCTCTTCCCTATATTCCAAAATGAAAGCTCCTCCAAACGCATATCAACCCAATTCAGCACAAGGTACATACATATATAAGTTTTCTTTTTTGTCTCTCTCTTTTACTTGTTGTCATCTATGGTAAGTAATTGGGTGTTTCATGATAAGGCTAACCAGCTAGTTTGATCCCAAGGAAAAAAACAGATCCTTAAACATAGAAAATTAGGACAGTTCACATATAGCAGACAAACAATCTTGGATTACTCCTTTGTATGCTATCTTCCGTGATGCCTAGGACAATGATGGAGAAGAAAACTACAATGTTTATGCTAGCAATCATTGCATAAAAAGTCTACCAAGTTGCACACACAAAATAAGGGTACAATTACTTGTTACTGATGAAATGTGAAAATCAAACAAAACAAAGGGAAGATTAGTATATAGTGCCCACCAGAATCATATTGAGCAATGACTCCCTCAAATAGATCCAATCCAAGTTTTCTGCATCAAGAAGAATAAAATTACTTACTAAAGAAAATTTATGTTATAGACATATATACTCGCTAAAGTGATTCAAGAACATTCAAAGCCATTAAGATGATGTTAACCTGTAAAGGCCAGATTACGGGGTACAAAGTCTCCTTCAAGGACATTGACAAGATACTGGAATAGTAACATATTCCTCAAACGCTGCAATGAATTATGTCAGAACTAAAGAAATATATTGCGATTAATCTTTCTATATCCTCTAGAAAACACTTTAATATACAACTACTGGAGATATATAAGAATGACATGAAACATTGTGGACAATTAGGGCGTACATTTGTTGCATATCTCATGGTACCTCTTGATAAATTCACAAGAACTTCACAAGATGGTGATTCATATAAAAGTTGAAAAATAACCTTTGAGTCTAGTGTTTTAGTATTTGCCTCGTCTGCCATTTTAGCAAGATCTTCTATTAGAAGATGAAAAGCCTAAACCATAAACAGATAAGTATATAAAAAATAAATTTAACCATGCTAATATAGAGAATTAGAAAAAATGGCATTAATCAACTCGACAGTAAGCCTATTATCTTACTAAAAAATCTGTAATATAAGGGGAAGAAATATAATGACAGAACAAAAAAATGAACATATTAGCTTACAACTGTAAACTAAATAATGATCTATTGATACTCAATAGGTATTAACCAACAATTGTAACTCACAGTGGCATCAAAGGCATATGAGTTCGCAGACAACCTGGGTGATTTTGATAAAGAATAGTTCTCAAGGCAATTTCCAGCTGGTGGCTTTTGGATAACTCACCCTTTTGTGAATATAGTCTATTTTATCTTAGGCATACTCAACATCTATTTTCAAAACCATATTCTGCTAACTTCATATATATATATATATATGTGTGTGTGTGTGTGTGTGTGGTACCAAATTGTTCTGGTGTGTGTATGTGTCTCAACTCTTCCCTTTCATGGAAATTAGGCTGCATGCTATTTTCTCAGCTAACCAGTAGTCTTAATATGATCTTGAACCTTCACAAGTTTCAGAATTTGAACCTTCATTTTTGTTGCTTTGAGCTCATCTTGATTGAATTCAAAGAAAAAGAGGGTAGCAAATTAAGAAGATTACCAATTTGTTGAAGTTGGTTATTCATGACTTAATTGTATGATATATAAATATGCTGTTATCATCAGGTGCAAGGAAGGTAATGAATTCGAAGTTATGGCTTGCTTATGTTGGGCCAATGGTCTCCTTGCCTCCTGTTGGAAGTTTGGTGGTGTACTTCCCACAAGGTCACAATGAGCAAGTAAGCTTTCTTTCTTTCTTTTCTTTTCCATGCTATATATGTGCATCAGAATATCTATATATCTCAACTCTGTATAATGATGATTTTTAATCAATCTACACAATAAACAATACTTAAACCCTAATTTTTAGTATATCAAAATTAACCTGTGTTCTGCCATTTTAAAACGAATTAGCAGCAACACTTGATCAAAATGGGATTTAATTACGAAGCAGGGAATAGTAGAAGAACAATACCTTGCCAAAAAGTATTTCAATGGTTTTGAGGTCGTACATGTCGGAGGTGTCGAGAAAGGTAACACCGGCGTTATGATGGTGGCTCAGCTGCAATCATCGAGCGGAGCTGAGGGCTGAGGAAGATCGGTGCTACGACGGAGTAAGTGGAGAGGGGAGGCTGAGCGGTAATCGCCGTGGTCGTATGTGAATCAGAAGGAGCAATGGTTCAAGTATGGAATCGGTTTCAATTTCGAAGGAAGATAACATTTGGGAAAAATAGGCACTGCGAGTGGAGAGGAGATGAACAGAAAGTAATGAAGATGAAATCGAAGAAATTAGGGTTTCTATGAATACCTTGAAATGTAGGATTACGATACAAACGACGATCCATCGAGTCAGATGTGACTGCAGAAGGATCGATTTGTTCCTGGATGAATACCGATTGTTAGCATCTGGCTTCGTTTTCCTACCGATTCCTCTTCTTCGCCTCCTTCCATGTGTTCTTCCTTGTAATAGAAGAGGGTGTGAGTGAGGAATATAAGAGCAGAGTGGGGAAAAAAGAGAATGCGCGTCTGGTGGAGAAGAGCAGATGCGCTCCTGCGTGGTGAGTCACGCGCGTCCTAAAGCCCTCATCTTTTCTTATAATATATATATATATATATATATATATTATATATATATATATATATATATATTAAAATTTTAACAGTTTCAAGGTAAAACTTTTAGATCTTCCTTGGAGACACACAATGCAACCACAATTATGGATGGATAAGATATTAACATGGGAACAACTAGTAGTAAGAATGTGGGATTCACTTTCTCCTACAAAGGGGAGAAACATATTCCAACTTTTATGAGCTCATAATTGTATGTAATGTCCCTCAGTAAGAAGTCTGTAATCTTTCCATTTGAAATTCTAAGGAATTGATAGAGTCTGTTGGCCTTGTGTGATCCAAGGTTCTGTGCCATTTGGTTTTCTGTTGTCCATAGTCAAATGATCAAAAGTGAATTTTAGAATTTTAGAACAAGTTATCTTTTTTAAATTGGCTTGTTCTGTTGTGTCATGGCTCAAAAAAATCCTTTTTCTTGATGGCCTATATGTGTGACTGTCTGCTTCTCGGAAGGAAACAAATATTTTACATCCTATTGTTAATGCTAAGATGGTTATGATGAATTTATTGGGTTGATGATAAATCATTTTTGTTGTTCATATTTGTGTAAAGTTGTTTGATTTCCTTTTAAATTTTGTAAAGTTTAAATATAAAGGGATATAAGAAAATCTTAAGATAAAAGGAGGAAGGATTAAGGTTAAAATTAAGGAGATAGGGATTCTCTAATTTCTTGAAGAAAAACCCTTGCAATCATAGGTTCTCTCAATTTCAAAAAGCTAGATTTCTTAAATCTAGAATTTTGTGAAAAAAGTAATAGTATAGTTGTAGTTTTACTTGCAAATTTAAAAACAATTATAAACATATTTTACACTCAAATAATATACATCTAAATTCTAAACGGTATAACAAATTTAATAATAAATTTAGGAACAAATTTAGAACAAGAGTCAAAACATAATTATCAAACTTTTGAAAAACTATACAGTTATATAGAAAAAAGAACAGAATTAATAAGTAAATTAACAGAAAACTTAGATTACATTAAAGAACAAAACAATCAAATTATAAAAGAATTAAAAGATATTAAAAAGAGTTTACCTAATAAACAAGAAGTACACATAGAAGAAGACTTGAACAAAATAATTAACGGTATAAACAAATTAAGTCTTGGTGAAGAAGTTAAGTTAAAAAGAAAAGTAACACCTTACAAACATTGGCTTCCAAGAAAATGAATAATCAAAACAGAAATTTTTAGGACAAAGCAGAATATTACAAGAAAGTAAGAATTCTACTAGTAATATACAAGATATTATTACTTCAGATAGTTTTATTAACAGAATTATGAGAAGAGGATCAGACTCTAACAGTTCACAACAAGCTGTACAATTAGAAGAAGAAATAGATTTAGACAGAAATATATATTTATACAATCAACATCAATTAGATATTCTAAATCCAAGAATTTTATATCAAACAGGAGCATTAAATTTCAACACAGTTTTAATACGAAGTAGTAGAGAAGAAAGTCTTAGAGTGATTGACAGAACGGTAACAATAGACTTATTTTCACCAGAAACATTACAAAGAATAAAACAATCAGGAAAACATTTTGCACATGTAGGATTAGTAGTCATAGGAATTAAAGCCTTAAGGAAGAAAAAATTTAGGTACAAAATTATTAGCTTTATTACTAGATAAAAGTTGGAAAACAGACTTAAAAAAAGCAATAATCTCTGGAATGGAGGTTGATCTTAGCCAAAATACAACACTATTTTATTGTACACCAGGAATTTTAAAAGACATAAATGACTTACAAAAAATAAAAATAGCATTACAAACAAAAGGATATGAAAATTATGAAGGTAATAATATAGCAATAAGTATAGGAGTATTAGGAAGAGCTAGTAACATATCAGGAATGAAATACAAGGTAAACATTGAAAACACAATAGCATCAAAATCAATATAGATGATAAATCCAGTAAACATAGATCCTGAAGAATTAGCAGGATTAGAATGGACATTAGATGATTTAAAAGAACAAGAAATCGAAGTATTAATACCTAACAGAAGTTTTATATATGAAAATACTGATGGAACACAAAGTATAAGATTTGTAGATTTTACAAAAGATACACCTAAGGAGATAGAAGACAAAAGTGAAACAAATTGTAGTTTTATGAATATTGAATACGATACAGATCCCATCTATGATATAGACAATGAAGAACATGAGGATGGTGAAACACTAATAGATTTAGGATTTGATAAATTCGAAGAAGAAGAATTTGATTACAGTTTAATAGACTTCTTAGAGGAAGAAACAATTACAGGGTTTAAAACAGAAGAAACAAATAAAACATTAGAACAAATAGTTAGTCGAAATTTTATAGAATTAAATATACAAGAAGAAGTTGATGACATGATAATTGAATGTATGACAAATTTAGGAATGACATACGAAGAAAGTTATACAAAATTACAGGAATATTATAATTTACCATTGGTAGAAAATATTTTACAAGAAAAAACTATGATATCAGACTTTTATAAACAAGAACAAAATTTTATGGATACATATATGGTTGATCCAAATAAAAGGGCAAGAATACAATGGCAAGAACCAGATACATCTACACAAGATATAGTAGGAAGGGAGTTATGGACAAAACCTTCTACAGAATACCAAAGAGAAGCTAATACAATAGGAAAAGGTACAAGATTACCTATAGGAAATATATACAGTAGTAATATGTTATTATTGGAACAACAAAAACCACAATTACGGATGGATGAGATATTAACAAGGGAACAAATAGTAGTAAGAATGTGGGAAACAAATAAAAAAGACAGTATGGACATGTTTTCTTATTTAGAAACAACATTAGGCCCAATTGCTTTGGTTATTTGGCAAAGTAAAAAAACCCAAGATCCAGGTGAGGTTAACAGGCTAAAAGCCTTAGGTGACAACCCATATAATTTTACCTCACAAATTAGGACTCTTATATTAGAAGTTGATCCAGCAAAAAATAATAGTTTAATACAAGATACAACAATTAGAAACCTAGAACAATTATAGCAAACATGAAATACATTAATGAATTTACATTAGATTTCACAAGATTATTATCACAAACAAGTCAAGCTATGGATGATAGCTTATGTGACAAATATTTTATTAAATTACCAGGAGATTTAGGAAGACATATACATGATTCATGGAAACAAAATTTTGACACTCAAAATAATCTAGGAATAGGACCTAGAATAACATACACATTTAGTATATTAGAAGATAAATGTAAAGAAGTCGCTTTACAGGAACAATTAAAAAAGAATGTTTATGCATTTTGTAAAACAACTATTTATACACCACAAACATATGGTCATTATGACAATAAAAAGAAAAAAACTTAGAAAAAGCACTACATACAGGAAAGGTTATAAACCATATTATAAAAACAAATATGTCAAAAAACCACAAACACGTAAATGTAAATGTTTTGTATATGGAGATGAACAACATTTAGCTAACAAATGCCCTAATAGGAACAGAAACATAGATAGAAGTAATTTGGTAGAACAAATAGGAGAATATGACATAGAACTTGTAGAAACAGACAATTCAGATAATGAATCTGTACACAGTAAATATAGTGATAATGAATTAGATAAATCACTAACAAATATTACATATACATATGTTAATACAGAGCAAGAAGAATGTATACATAATTGGATACACAGAAGAGGAAACAATTACATTAGATGTTGTAAATGTGGATATTATCCAAGTATAGATAAAAGATCACAATGTAATATATGTTTCAAAGAAATTTGTTATATGTGTCTTAAAAACTTATTTGACATAGACATAAATACAGAAAAAGATATAAAGAAAAATATAGATATTGAAAGATACACTGATAAAATAGAAAAATTAGAGATAACAACAGAATTACATAAGTTAAGAATAAATAATTTAGAAGAAAAAGTTAAAAACATTGAGAACTCAGATAATAAGAAAAAGCAAACTGAAGAAAATATTATAGCAAAAATGACTGAAAAAATTATGAACATACACTTATTCAAACCACAGGATCCACATACATGATTAATTTACAGTGTAGATTATGGTTAGACAATAATAATTTCTTAGACTTGACAACTTTATTAGACACAAGAGTAACAAAAAGCGTAATATCTTACAGTTTAGTGCCTATAAAATATCATAAAGAATTACCATACAAATTAGTAACGAGAACCGTTGAAGATAGATTAATTTCCATTAAATATTATATAGAACCAACAAGCATACAATTTCTAGATTTTGCAGGAAATTACAGTGTGAAATACGACATACCACAGGTAAATATTAACCCTGAATACATCAAATCAACAGATTTTGTATTAGGTTTGAATTTTATATTTGGCATAAATGGTGATATTACAATTAAAAGAAATTTCATTACATTAAGTAAACATAGTTACAGTTTTCCTCCTACCCTACGGTATACAAACACATCAGAGTTCGCTCGAAAGCGTGGTGGACAAGGGAGTTTAGATTTTTTAAAACAACATCAAAATAAGTCTTTTATTGAAAATGACGCTTTTAAATTACTTACAAACTTTTTGACACATGAATTAGAAAAAGGAAAAGATGATGTAAATGGTCATTCGACAATGATGGATGAAGATGATGAGACGTAACTCAATAACGGCGTTGACAGGGAAAGTCCCATCAAAGGAGTTGAAAACGTTGAATTCAATCGAGATGATATATATATATATATATATATATCCTTAATAAAATTATGAGTTGCTAAAACACTCTCCTCCCATCTTCTTAGTTTGATCCTTCAATCCTCCATCTCCTTTTAAGAGTTTTTCATATTATATCCCTTACCTTATAAAAAAATACTATTCTTTATAATTCGGCCACCATCGTACATAAACTCTGGTGATTCCGCTCTCATCTCTGTAAGTTTTTCATGTTTTTAGCTTATGTTTATATTGTTTTCTTCTTCACTTCTTTATTTTATGTTTTTATTTTAAGTGGTTTAACGAAAACCCGAAAAATCCGACATACCCCCTTCTTGGTATCAGAGCATAGAACAATTCATTGATTTAAAAGACTGAGACAGGCTCGTTTTTGTTTGGTGGCGTCATTTTAATGTAGTAAGCTCCACCGCTGTCTATACGAGAACCCGCTCAGTTGAAAATCAAGGGATTAGTTAATGTGTTTGGTATTATTAAGATGGTTATGATGAATTTATTGGTTTGATGATAAATCATCTTTGTTGTTCATATTTGTGTAAAGTTGTTTGATTTCCTTTTAAATTTTGTAAAGTTTAAATATAAAGGGATATAAGAAAATCTTAAGATAAAAGGAGGAAGGATTAAGGTTAAAATTAAGGAGATAGGGATTCTCTAATTTCTTGAAGAAAAACCCTTGCAATCATAGGTTCTCTCAATTTCAAAAAGCTAGATTTCTTAAATCTAGAATTTTCTAAAAAAAAGTAATAGTACTGCTATAACAGATAGTTGTAGTTTTACTTGCAAATTTAAAAACAATTATAAACATATTTTACACTCAAATAATATACATCTAAATTCTAAACGGTATAACAAATTTAATAATAAATTTAGGAACAAATTTAGAACAAGAGTCAAAAAATAATTATCAAACTTTTGAAAAACTATACAGTTATATAGAAAAAAGAACAGAATTAATAAGTAAATTAACAGAAAACTTAGATTACATTAAAGAACAAAACAATCAAATTATAAAAGAATTAAAAGATATTAAAAAGAGTTTACCTAATAAACAAGAAGTACACATAGAAGAAGACTTAAACAAAATAATTAACGGTATAAACAAATTAAGTCTAGGTGAAGAAGTTAAGTTAAAAAGAAAAGTAACACCTTACAAACATTGGCTTCCAAGAAAATGAATAATTAAAACAGAAATTTTCTAGGACGAAGCAGAACATTACAAGAAAGTAGGAATTCTACTAGTAATATACAAGATATTATTACTTCAGATAGTTTTATTAACAAAATTATGAGAAGAGGATCAGACTCTAACAGTTCACAACAAGCAGTACAATTAGAAGAAGAAATAGATTTAGACAGAAATATAGATTTATACAATCAACATCAATTAGATATTCTAAATCCAAGAATTTTATAACAAATAGGAGCATTAAATTTCAACACAGTTTTAATACGAAGTAGTAGAAAAGAAAGTCTTAGAGTGATTGACAGAACATTAACAATAGACTTATTTACTGTATTTCTTTTTCACAATTGTATTTTGTATTATGTGTATAGTCTAGATTAATTTTTTAATTATATAGACTAGGTATGTGGCACCTAGAGTTGCCACCTTACAATTCAATTTTCAAGTTTGTAATAATGTAGCTTACTAATGAAGGCCTATATAAAACTTCATCTAGTTCATTGTAAGACACACCTTTTCAGTGGTGGATCCACCACAAGGGGTAGGGTACTGGCCCCAACAAATCCACCAATTTAAAAAAAAAAACTATAAAAAATAAAGTATTTAGTAAATTTTAATATTGGGCCCCCAACAAGAATGACGCAAGGCCCCAATTCTCGACCGGACTTTGATCGTTCGAAATATAAAATATAAAAATTATAAATCTTGAGCCAATAAACGAGTTAATTGATCATGAGTATAAGCCCGTAAACAAACATTGAGCTTGGTAAATCAAAAAATATTCGAGCTTGAGCTCTACATGAAAAAGTTATTCAAGCTCAAGTAGAGCTTGAGCCTAGTATAATTTTTCGAGTAGAGCTCGAAAAATCTACTACCGGTTAAATTATCTTTATTCAATAAAAAATCAACTAAACCGAACCGAATAAGCCGAAAACAAAAACCGTTTTGGTCTATATTAATTATTCAATTTTGAAAAAAATTTGACACCCGTAAGTGTGCCCCCAACTATAAAAGTTTCTGGATCCGCCACTGCAACTTTTGCCATCCATAGCATCCTTAATAAAATTATGAGTTGCTAAAACACTTTCCTCCCATCTTATTAGTTTGACCATTCAATCCTCCATCTCCTTTTAAGAGTCATTTATATTATATCCCTTACCTTATAAAAAAATATTATTCTTTATAATTCGGCCACCATCGTACATAAACTCTGGTGATTTCGCTCTCATCTATGTAAGTTTTTCATGTTTTTAGTTTATGTTTATGTTGTTTTCTTCTTCACTTCTTTATTTTATGTTTTTATTTTAAGTGGTTTAACGGAAACCCGAAAAATCCGCCATACCAGAGTAGGATGCCATGTTCCCCGCGACTAGAAGGAATTTTTCCCCAAGTTTATTGAGGAAGTCTTCTGTTTTGGGATTCAAGCCGAACTCGAGATAATCAATCATACCATGATGGTAAAAATTGAGAATATGTTCTGCTGTAAGACTTGTAATGTTCATGTCGATCTGTAAGAGTAATGGGCAAGGAAGATTCTGCAGTGTTCTTTGTACAACTGTTACACCTTGATAATCATCCTCATAAAGAGATATGTTGAGAATTTGTTGTTGTAATTCATACAGAATTATAGGAAATTTTGTACAAATTTTGTCAGAAATAATGTATTCCAGTTCAGGAATTCTGTTGAGAATGGGTTGCATTGTGTGTCTCCAAGGAAGATCTAAAAGTCTTGCCTTGAAACTGTTAAATTTTTTGTATGTAACTGTATATGTATTCTATTCTTTTTTCTCGAGCTGTTGTTGTAACTGTGAAAATTTTTCTTCGAGAATTGAATTCTTTTGTCTTAGAATCGAATTGTCAATCTGGAGTTGTGTAAGCTGTTGATTTTTTCCAGATTGTATGAGTTGTTTTTGTAAGTTAGCAATAACATTTTCTTGAGCTTTTATCATTTGCTCAGGATTAGTTTTTACTATTTCAGAAAATGTTTTAACTTCTTCGGGTTCAATGTAAAATGGTTTTAACCCCAAATTTTCTCGTACTACTCTCATAGCATCTGAGAAATTGGAGAATCCTTGGTAAATGGGATTTCGACATTGAATGTATTTTGTAACTGTTTCCCATTTATTAAAAATTCCAATCTTCGTTCCCCTTGTAATGACATAATGTGGAAAATTGTTATTTTGTTTTGCGAGGGATTTTTCACTTTGTTCGAGAAAATAATAACTCAAAGCATTCAAAACTTGTGCTTTGAAAGATGAGACCCGTGGTGCAGTTTGGATGTGCCACTGGTTGTCTAGTAAACATTGTTGTTTTTCTGTCAAAGTCATTCCAGCACTTGGCCGAAATTGTTTGTTTGCCTCAAAACATTTGTGTAGAGTGTAAGTACCAAATGTGATCACAACATGTTCCTTTGAGCTTTGTGGCAATTGTGTAGATCTTCTTGGAACATGTGTCTTTGATGGAGAATGTTGTGTATACTTATCTTGTATACTCTCTATTTCTTGTGAGGTTGGCAAGGATTCAGGTCCTTGTGCATACTGTATAAACTGTGTAGAAAGTATAGCTGTTTGTGAATTGATGGTTGATTGCGTCAATTTTTCTGTAGAGACTGTAGAAAATGTAGTTCCTTCTTCAGAGGAAATGCTCAAGAAAGATGACCTTTTCTTTGGGTTAGAAGGTTGTATAAACTTTCGCTTGCCTTTGTCTTTAGTATCCATCTGCATTGAACAATTGTCTATAAAAGTTTTATTTTGAAAACAGTTATTTTGTTTTGGAAAATAAGATTTATGGCGTTGTTTAAAAAAGCTTTTTAAATCGAGTTTCAGATGATCTGGTCCACCACGCTTTCGAGCGAACTCTGATGTGTTTGTATACCGTAGGGTAGGAGGAAAACTGTAACTATGTTTACTTAATGTAATGAAATTTCTTTTAATTGTAATATCACCATTTATGCCAAATATAAAATTCAAACCTAATACAAAATCTATTGATTTGATGTATTCAGGGTTAATATTTACCAGTGGTATGTCGTATTTCACACTGTAATTTCCTGCAAAATCTAGAAATTGTATGCCTGTTGGTTCTATATAATGTTTAATGGAAATTAATCTATCTTCAACGGTTCTCGTTACTAATTTGTATGGTAATTCTTTATGATATTTTATAGGCACTAAACTGTAAGATATTACGCTTTTTGTTGCTCTTGTGTCTAATAAAGTTGTCAAGTCTAAGAAATTATTATTGTGTAACCATAATCTACACTGTAAATTAATCATGTTTGTGGATCCCGTGGTTTGAATAAGTGGATGTTCATAATTTTCTTCAGTCATTTTGCTATAATATTTTCTTCTGTTTGCTTTTTCTTATTATCTAAGTTCTCAATGTTTTTAACCTTTTCTTCTAAATTATTTATTCTTAACTTATGTAATTCTGTTGTTATCTCTAATTTTTCTATTTTATCAGTGTATCTTTCAATATCTATATTTTTCTTTATATCTTTTTTTGTATTTATGTCTATGTCAAATAAGTTTTTAAGACACATATAACAAATTTCTTTGAAATATATATTACATTGTGATCTTTTATCTATACTTGGATAATATCCACATTTACAACATCCAATGTAATTGTTTCCTCTTCTGTGTATCCAATTATGTATACATTTTTCTTGCTCTGTATTAACATATGTATATGTAATCTTTGTTAGTGATTTATCTACTTCATTATCACTATATTTACTGTATACAGATTCATTATCTGAATTGTCTGTTTCTACAAGTTCTATGTTATATTCTCCTATTTGTTCTACCAAATTACTTCTATCTATGTTTCTGTTCCTATTAGGACATTTGTTAGCTAAATGTTGTTCATCTCCACATACAAAACATTTACATTTACGTGTTTGTGGTTTTTTGACATATTTGTTTTTATAATATGGTTTATAACCTTTCCTGTATGTAGTGCTTTTTCTAAGTTTTTTTCTTTTTATTGTCATAATGACCATATGTTTGTGGTGTATAAATAGTTGTTTTACAAAATGCATAAACATTCTTTTTTAATTGTTCCTGTAAAGCGACTTCTTTACATTTATCTTCTAATATACTAAATGTGTATGTTATTCTAGGTCCTATTCCTAGATTATTTTGAGTGTCAAAATTTTGTTTCCATGAATCGTGTATATGTCTTCCTAAATCTCCTGGTAATTTAATAAAATATTTGCCACATAAGCTATCATACATAGCTTGACCTGTTTGTGATAATAATCTTGTGAAATCTAATGTAAATTCATTAATGTATTTCATGTCTGCTATAATTGTTCTAGGTTTCTAATTGCTGTATCTTGTATTAAACTATTATTTTTTGATGGATCAACTTCTAATATAAGAGTCCTAATTTGTGAGGTAAAATTATATGGGTTGTCACCTAAGGCTGTTAACCTCATCTGGATCTTGGGTTTTTTTACTTTGCCAAATAACCAAAGCAATTGGGCCTAATGTTGTTTCTAAATAAGAAAACATGTCCATACTGTCTTTTTTATTTGTTTCCCACATTCTTACTACTATTTGTTCCCATGTTAATATCTCATCCATCCATAATTCGATTTCTTGTTCTTTTAAATCATCTACTGTCCATTCTAATCCTGCTAATTCTTCAGGATCTATGTTTACTGGATTTATCATCTATATTGATTTTGATGCTATTGTGTTTTCAATGTTTACCTTGTATTTCATTCCTGATCTGTTACTAGCTCTTCCTAATACTCCTATACTTATTGCTATATTATTACCTTCATAATTTTCATATCCTTTTGTTTGTAATGCTATTTTTATTTTTTGTAAGTCATTTATGTCTTTTAAAATCCTGGTGTACAATAAAATAGTGCTGTATTTTGGCTAAGATCAACCTCCATTCCAGAGATTATTGCCTTTTTTAAGTCTTTTTTCCAACTTTTATCTAGTAATAAAGCTAATAATTTTGTACCTAAATTTTTTCTTCCTAAGGCTTTAATTTCTATGACTACTAATCCTACATGTGCAAAATGTTTTCCTGATTGTTTTATTATTTGTAACGTTTCTGGTGAAAATAATCATCAACCCAATAAATTCATCATAACCATCTTAATAATACCAAAACATTAACTAATCCCTTGATTTTCATTTGAGCGGGTTCTTGTATAGACAACTGTGGAGCTTACTACATTAAAATGACGCCACCAAACAAAAACGAGCCTGTCTCAGTCTTTTAAATCAATGAATTGTTCTATGCTCTGATACCAAGAAGGGGGTATGTCGGATTTTTCGGGTTTTCCTAAGGCTTTAATTTCTATGACTACTAATCCTACATGTGCAAAATGTTTTCCTGATTGTTTTATTATTTGTAACGTTTCTGGTGAAAATAATCATCAACCCAATAAATTCATCATAACCATCTTAATAATACCAAAACATTAACTAATCCCTTGATTTTCATTTGAGCGGGTTCTTGTATAGACAACTGTGGAGCTTACTACATTAAAATGACGCCACCAAACAAAAACGAGCCTGTCTCAGTCTTTTAAATCAATGAATTGTTCTATGCTCTGATACCAAGAAGGGGGTATGTCGGATTTTTCGGGTTTTCGTTAAACCACTTAAAATAAAAACATAAAATAAAGAAGTGAAGAAGAAAACAACATAAACATAAGCTAAAAACATGAAAAACTTACAGAGATGAGAGCGGAATCACCAGAGTTTATGTACGATGGTGGCCGAATTATAAATAATAGTATTTTTTTTATAAGGTAAGGGATATAATATGAAGAACTCTTAAAAGGAGATGGAGGATTGAAGGATCAAACTAAGAAGATGGGAGGAGAGTGTTTTAGCAACTCATAATTTTATTAAGGATATATATATATATATATATATATATATATATATATATATATATATATATATCATTTCGATTGAATTCAACGTTTTCAACTCCTTTGATGGGACTTTCCCTGTCAACGCCGTTATTGAGTTACGTCTCATCATCTTCATCCATCATTGTCGAATGACCATTTACATCGACTCCACAAAAGTCGTCGTTAAAATCCCTCGGATTCGTAACAACGTTCGTCAAATCTTCTTGGGTATGTTCATGCTCAACATCGATTTTACCAAACATCAATCCTTGTTGGTCATGTTGTACACCCATTTCGTCAATCCTTGTTGGTAAATTTTAAAAAACCCAAACATGTATCTTAAGTCTTAACTCAATTTTAAAATTTTAAAATATGGCTAAAATTAGAAATTATAGTATTGTAACTCCTAATTAAATGAATGTTATTATTAACAAAATAAAAGAATTTCAATAATGTCCTCATATATTTATTAGACATATATATCAAACCAAGACTCACAAGCCACAATGGCTTTCTATTGGTTGAAGTTGGTTAACAAAGTTAATATGAATGAGATGGTTAACAAAATAACCTCCTTATATATATATATATATATATATATATATATAGAGGGGACGTTTACGGTTTACCTAGATACTTACCTAACTTACTTTATCGGATAAGATTGTAATTCGTTAAAACAGTATCATATGCAACAATTTACGCGGTAAACACTTATCGGGTAAGATTGTTCATTTTTATCATTGCTTTTGCCGGATAAGATTTTAGATATTATCATATTCATCCAGTAAAATAAATAATTCGGTGGCCTTTCAAAAAAAAATAAAAAAATAAAATAAAATAACTTCGATAAATATTTACCGGGTAAATGATACCTTAGTAAGATGAGCCAAATGACTCAGAAATCGAGTCAAATTTGAATGAGCTTCTCTCCCATTTCATTGTGACAATATTTTTTTGAATTTCATAAATAATTTTAACAAGACTAATAATTAAAAAACACATTATTAAAAATTAACGACATACGTCCTCCAATAGATGGATTTTTGTAAGCATTTAAGAAACATTGAAAAGCATTATGGGTTTCAATTTCAAGTTAGGTGCCATTTGTTTTTTTTTTTAAGGTTTAAAGTGTGAAGTCTTATTTTAGTTATAATTAATAAGAGGTGGTGTGTAAAAAAGTCTGAATGATTCAGACTTAAGAGCCATTAAGAGGTTTTTAGAAAAAAAACAAACAACCCCTTACTAACTCATTTTCATTCGAATGAAATTTTTTTAAGTTTACACATTCAACCTTTTAAAAGAAAGGTAACTATCTCATACATTCTCTAGTGCGTTTGGTATTCAGACCGGATAAAATAGAACATGACAAACATGATAGAATAATTGTTCAACATTTGATAGTACGAATCATATATGACCAATTTATCCCTGATTAGTTATTTATATCTTTTATATATTTTAATTAATTATGTATTTTATTAAATTATGATAAAATAAGTATATTATACATAAAAGTATAATATTAAAAAGTTTTCGTTAAAATGACACCAAAATAAAGACGTATGTAATTTGCAATTTTTATTTATACGTTTTCTATATTACTTTCTTACATTATTAATATTTCGTACATTACACAAATTAAACAATATATATAGAAACCTTATAAAAATAATATTTTAAGGATAATAAGTGAATGTTTAAATAACATAAAATAAAATTTAGAGAATAAACAAAATGTAAAGAGGGAGACATATTTGATATTTTAGCGATCATTTAGGTTTATGACCTTAAACGAGTATTTAATTAAATTCATGATTTCTTTCCCTATCAAAGAAAAAATGGTTTTATACTCGTGAGAATGTCATAGATTTAAATAAAGTATAGGTATATCCACCTTGTTCCATGAGGTGGGGGTAGAAAACTTTTGTTACACTTTGTTATACTTATTCCTGAATGTTCTACATAAAAGTCCTGTCAAACGTGGAACAGTGATCCATGTTCTGTTATGTTTTGTTCTATCATGTCTAGTATACAAAACACACCTAGAATAATGAGTTGAAACCCTTCATCTATGTTGATTAAATATTAGAGTAACCTACATTTTTCATTTATGTGATTTGTTGAAATTTGTTATTTTACACTTTGTGTTTTTGAAATTACAGTTTTCTTTCTTATAATTTACAATTCATTGTTTTCTCGTCCCCATGGTTCTGTGTCATTGTTGTTTTTGTCCCTTGCACCGACAAAGTTAAGTCTCAAAAGCAAAAATAGCGATAAATTACAAACTATAGCAACATAAACTGTAATTTCAAAAACACAAGGATAAGAGTCACAATTTTTAATAAACCACAGGGATGAAAACCATAATTTACTCTAAATATTATTCATATATTTCCTGACTTATGAATTATGATGTAAACAATACAATACGAGGGATTTGAGTATTTTCTTCGGAAAACGAAAGAATCGGGTTCAAGCCTTTGGGTTTATCCACCTCAACCGTGTTGTGAGAAGGTCCAACTTTCCAAAATCCCGAAACAACGACACCCGATTTAAATATGTATAATTACACTTAAGTGTCGTTTGTTTTTTAAGAGATATAAAGTCTGAAGTCTTATTTTAGTTATGATTAATAAGAGGTGGTGTGTAAAAAGGTCTGACTTAAAAGCCATTAAGAGATTTTTTATTTTTTAAAAACAAATAACCCCTTAATAAACTTAATCGATCAAATATAAGACGTTATGGTTACAAAAATGGGCCAACTACATAGACACAAACTGAGCCCAAATAATGAGAATCCATAATTGTAGAAGGCCCATAATAATTTTTTTCCCTTTTGTAATTATAATTTCACCTCTATTTTTTTTTATTACACAAATTACTTATTTTAGCGTTCTTCGATTTCATGAGATCTTTAAGAAAATTTAAAGAAGTCATAATTTTTAATTTGGAATGCAAAATGCCAATTCACAGAACTATCTAAAGGGCTAACCGAACTAAGCAATATAATACTTTTATATTGCATTGGTTTCACATGATGGAATATTTAGGGGCTGTTTGGTTGGTTTTCCATTAAGTCCTGAGTGGATAAAGTTGTATGTGTGGATTAATCTGTCTGTATAGATTATAAAGGTTTTTGTTTGGGAGGGGGTTTTCGTAGATGGAAAAGGCGTGTTTTTTAATCGGGAATGACAGGTTTGGAGAAAACTTGGCTTTCTGCATAAAGCTCCCCCCTAAAAGCTTACTGAATAAGCCACTTTCTTTATCATTAAGCCACTACCAAACAGTCATATATAGCTGATTGAATAAGCTGTGAGTCACATTAAGCTCATTAAGCTGCTAACAAACAGGCCCTTAGTTTGATGTATATTTTTCAATTGTTCATTGAACGAGTATAAATTAAAATACTATTTGCATTGTCTTTAAACGGTGCTCATATAACGAATACAAATCTTCAAAAATAATGTTCATCATTCCCTCAATATGACGACATTTACACTTATCTTCTATTATTAATCTTCATATTAAGGGGGCATTCCCTCAATACCTCTAACCAAACACCTCCTAAATATATTTTGCAATTTTACCTTAATCTTATATTAACAAAACAAGAATAAGATTTTCCACTAGTTGACAAAAGTTGTTAATTACAACAAGGAGAAGAAAGAAGATGCCAAGAGACCATCTTAGGGGTTGTTTGTTTACTTCTTAATTCTTAAAAAACCATTGTATTTAGAAAAACAACATATTAAATTGTATTACATATATTACAAACCATATCTTCAAGAGATTTGAAGATATTAACAGAAAGTTAACCCTAAATCTTTACTGAAATGATAAAAAAATGTTTGAGAGAAATTTATGAACTGAGAGAAAGAAATAAGCTCGTCTATCAAAAGTAGGTTGAGAAACCCAATTATATACAAACCGTAAATTGCACCAATACCCTTCCAACTTCAGATTAAATGCTCCGTTAACCTTATACTTCTCCAAATAGTGAGGCGCAACCCTCCTCTTTCTCAGAATTCACCAACATACAAAATCAGTCTCTCAACTCTTATATCTAACACAACAAACAAAATAAGTTAAAACAATGACAAGATTGATACAAAAACATACTTAACTTTTAACACCCTCCCTCAATCTTGATATTGAAAAGATCCAACATATTTAATTTAGAAACGAGATAGTGATGTTGATTCACACCAAGTGATTTTGTAAAAATATCAACTGGATTTTCTGTTGACAAAACTTTTACAGTTTTCAACATTCCAGACGAGATTTTATTCCTCACTTGATGAATGTCTATCTCTATGTGCTTAGTTCTTTCGTGAAACACTGGATTGTTAGCAATTTGTATAGCTGACTTATTATCACAATTTAGACTAACAGGAAGAAGATTATCAATTCTTAAATCAGCTAAAATACTAAGAACCCAAATAATCTCACAAAGAGCTGAAGCCATTGCTCTATACTCAGACTCAGTAGAGGAGCGAGAAACAATAGACTGTTTCTTGCTTCTCCATGAGATCATACAATTACCCAAAAACAGACAGTATCCTGTAACAGATCGCCTTGTTGACAGACATTTTCCCCAGTCAGCATCAACAAAGGCTGAAAGCTTAAAATCATAAGGAGAACATAATGAAAAATTGATACCCTTACCAGGTGAAGCCTTCAAATACCTTAGAACTCGAAGAGCTAATTTTAGATGAGACTCACGAGGTGAATGCATGAATTGACTCAAACAATGTACAACAAGAGCAATATCAGGTCGAGTAGCTAACAAATATATCAGCCTACCAATTAATCTTTGATAACCCGTAAAATCTTTCAAAGGAGGATCCTTTGTATCAGAACCAACATAATCTGTTACCACCAAGTTCATGTCCATTGGCGTACTAATAGGTTTACACCCCAAGTATCCAAAATCATTTAGAAGTTCAAAACAATACTTCCTTTGTGACATACATACACCTTTGTTAGTTTCTAGGATCTCAATTCCCAAAAAAAACTTCAAAAAACCAAGATCTTTTATTTTAAACATGGATTGTAAATAACTCTTAACCTCTTGAATATCAGGATACGAATTACCAGTGATGACAATGTCATCAACATAAACAAGAAGAATAATGAAAACATTATCAGAACATTTTGTAAACAATAAATAATCACTAGTACTTTGTATAAACCCATGATCAATTAAACAGTTTGATACCTTTTCATACCACTGACGTGGAGCTTGTTTTAGTCCATACAGAGACTTAACAAGTTTACAAACCCGTTTATCATTAGCTGGAAAATAACCTGGAGGCAAAGACATATAAACCTCTTCAACAAGATCACCATAAAGAAAAGCATTGTTAACGTCAAGTTGACATAGAGGCCACTTATTTTGGACAGCTAAAGCAATGACACATCTAACATTGACCATTTTAACTACAGGTGAAAAAGTTTCCTCATAGTCTAAATGTTCACGCTGACTATATCCTTTAGCAACTAACATAGCTTTGTATCTCTCTATTTCACCAGTGGATTTGTATTTAATCTTATAAATCCACCGGCAACCTATGGGCTTACGACCAGGGGCAGATCAGTTAAAACCCATGTACCGTTTCTATATAAGGCTTCCATTTCTATATTCATGGCATCTACCCAGTTTTGATCCTTACTTGCTTCATAAAAGTTTTCAGGTTCAAAAGATTTATTCAGAGCTGATACAAAACAAAAATTATTTGAATTTAAACAAAGTAATTCACAACCTTCTCTATCCCATACTTTACCTTCCCTTTAACAACATAGTCATCAAAGCGACGAGGTAAGTTCGAAGAACGAGTAGATTTATGAAGGTATGATTGTTCAGAAACAGTTCCCTTAGAAGGGACCCCCAAAATATCATCATTACTTTGTTGAACAGTAAGAGGACGAAAACTATTAGTTTGTGAGTCACCGGCAGAAACAGTAATACCAGGATCACTAGATCCGCCAACCCTGTTCTTTTCATTTCTGGCGTTAGTACTACCAGGGTCCAAAAACCCGACAACTCTATCAGGACTACCCATGTGACCACGTCTATCTGACTCAGAAGTATCAGGGACATTTTCACTTCTTTTGTTTTCATTTTGAGGGGTTACCCTAGTTTCATCATTGGGCAGTTCAGAAATTAAATCATTAGTCGGAAACAAAACAGAGTCAAAGAAGTTTAAAGAATTAATATCATTAGAATCACAATTTAGTTGATTTGAACTCATTTTGAAAGGGCATATAGTTTCATAGAACTTAACATTTCTAGAAACAATAATTTGTTTTGAATCCAAACTATAAAGTCTGTACCCTTTTTTTGAATTACAGTAACCAAGATAAACACATTTTTCAGATCGAGAGGAAAACTTATCAGAAACATTGGGTCTAACAGCAAAACAAAGACATCCGAAATTCCTCAAATGAGATAACATAGGAGCAAAACCAAAAACTAACTCATAAGAACACTTACCATTTAGCACGGAAGAGGGAGTTTTATTTATTAGATAGGTAGCAGTTAAAAGGCACTCACTCCACATGTTCAATGGTATATTTCCCTGAAACATTAAAGCCCTGGCCACATTCAATAAATGTCTATGTTTTCTTTCAACAACTCCATTTTGCCGAGGAGTGTAAAAACAAGAAGTTTGATGTATAATGCCATTAGTTTTAAAAAACCCACCTAATTTGTTATTAACAAACTCAGTACCATTATCACTCCTGAAAATCTTAACATGTTTTCCAAATTGATTGATTAGCAAGCTGTGAAAAGCAACAATGTTGTCAAAAACTTCATCTTTGCTTTTCAACAGATAACCCCAGACAGATCGAGTATAATCATTAACAATAGTTAAGAAGAACCTATAGCCTTCCTTACTAGGAACACGATAAGGTCCCCATATGTCTAAGTTAACTAATTCTCCTAAGACTTTGGAGACATGATTACTCAAGTTAAATTTGTCTCTAGTTTGTTTAGCCTTGTGACAAATCTCACAAGGAACAAACTCACGTTCACTTCCTAGACTGAGAGTGTCCTTTAAAATTCCTAACACTTGATCAGCAGGGTGTCCAAGTCTACTATGCCATAATTGGCGAGAGACACAACAATAGACACATTAGTTTTAGGAATCACAAGAGACTCACCCTTGAACAAGTGATCAAAGAAGTATAAACCTCCTTGTTCGCTACCAGTCCCCACAATTTTTTTGTGAGGAGAACCCTGAACAAGATAACATTTGTACTCATGAAATCCAACAAAGATTTTGCTATCTCTAGCAATTTTATGAACAAATAGAAGATTAACATGAAAGTCAGGAACAACAAGAACATCAAACAGAACAACTTTATCATTCAGTCTATAATTCCCTATTTGATTAATCTTAGCTCCATCTCCATTGGGTTGAGTTACTTTTAAATCTAAGTCTGAGATGTCAACGACATTTTCAGGACAAGAAATATTGGAAGTCATATGCTGGTTTGCACCAGAGTCAATGATCCAACCATGATGAGAAAAATTAGAGAAGTTAGCATATTCTGTTGCATTAACAGGAAACATACCTGCCATGTTGACTGAGATGTTTTCGGCTGTTTATGATCAAGAAGAGAAAGTAATTTTGAAATTTGATCCTCTGTGAGAAATTTTGAAGAGTTTTGACCACTAGTAGAGTTCTGACAACTAGCAGACGTATCAGTGGAGCAAGCATTGTTTGAAGTTGATTTAAAAGAATTATTCGATTTAGTAAATTGAAAATCCTTTGGAAAACCAATAAGTTTATAACATCTTTCTATTGTGTGCCCAGTTATACCACAATGCTTACAAACAAGAGGTGGTTTTCCGGATTTTTTCTTATTTTGATTAGTCTTCCCAAAGAAAGTTGTGTTTTGAGGTTTAGAATCAGAGGATCGAGTCACACCACGGTGCGACTCTTCTCGAGAAACCAAAGAAAACGCAGTTTTAACAGACGAAAGAGGATTAGTAGTTAGAATGTTGCTTCGTATATGAACGTAAGCATCATCTAACCCCATCAGGAATTGCATTAATTTTATTAGTTGATTGTGTTTGGAAAAGTCATGAGAGGCATTACACGTGCATGAGGGAAGTTTTATTAAGGCATCAAATTGTTTCCATAATGCATTCAATTTATGATAATAGTCAGAAACAGGTGCCCCATTTTGAGATAGAGAATTAATTTTCTGATGTAGGTTGAACGTAACAGAACCATCAATTTTGTCATAGGTCTCTTTCAATTCAAGCCACACCTCAGAGGCAACTCTAGAAAAAACTTGACTGACAAACAAGTCATCAGAAATAGAGTTAAGAATCCAAGATAAAACAACAGAATTACAGTGATCCCATTGTTTGCCCAAAACATCATTATCAACAGATCTAACCACAGAACCATCAATGAAACCTAGTTTATTCTTAGTCTCAAGAGCAAGTATCATAACACAAGACCAAACTTTATAGTTTTCTGTACCATTGAGTTTCATAGACAAAATAGAGGCTCCCGAAGTGTCACTAGGATGGAGATATAACGGATCCCCAAAGTCCAGTTTAGCGATCAAGGAACGTTGTTCTGGCTCTTTGGAGGATTCGGCTCCTGTCATAGTGACAATTTAGAGGCAAACAACCACACACAGGGACAAAACCTGAGTAGCTTGGAGGCAGGATTCCTTGCCACTGAGGTGGTAGGTCAAGCCAACTACGCAGGGCCCAAACAACAAAGGAAACCACATAGAAGAGAGAGAGAGAGAGAGAGAGAGAGAGAGAGCTTACAGATGAAAAACTTACAGTGGAAAAAGAGCCGAAGTGACAACAGTTAGGGAAACTTACAGATCGGTCCTCAAACGAGATCGCAGCGGAAGCAATGAGCAGATCTGGAACCTCAACAAGGAACCAGAGTGAGTGAATCAAACACACCCACAGATCTGAACAAATAATACAGCCTGAACAAAAAAAGACTAACCAATGGAAAAAAAACCAAAGGTACAAACAAAAAAAAACATAGAAAAGAAACGAGGATAAAGAAGAGACGAGAAAAAAAAGAGAAAAAAAAAACAGATTCAGGAAGAGCACCGAGGTCCTTTAATGGCCAATAATGATAAGGAATCAGACCACAGCGGAGCTGAAAACCAAAACACGGCTCATGTCACTAGGACCTAAAAAATGTAGAGAAGTGAAGGATTCTTCTGTGAGTAACAAAGTGAGGATGGATCTAAAGATCTACAAACCTCGACTCACTTCATTAGAGTCTTAGTACTTCTTACACACAGAACTTGAATCTAGATCTATAGAAGATCAGATCCAAGTCAACGAGAAAGAGAATAAATTTGCTCGATAACCAGAACTAGAACCAAGATCTAGAAAGATCTGATTTAGATTGATGATGATAAACGAAAAGTAAAAAAAAAACTCGTTGAAAGTAGGAGAGAGATGATGAACAATGAAGAACAAGCTCTGATACCATCTTAAAAAACCATTGTATTTAGAAAAACAACATATTAAATTGTATTACAAATATTACAAACCATATCGTCAAGAGATTTGAAGATATTAACAGAAAGTTAACCCTAAATCTTTACTGAAAAGATGAAAAAATGTTTAAGAGAAATTTATGAATTGAGAGAAAGAAATAAGCTCGTCTATAAAAATTAGGTTGAGAAACCCAATTATATACAAATCGTAAATTGCACCAATACCCTTCCAACTTCAGATTAAATGCTCCGCTAACCTTATACTTCTCCAAATAGTGAGGCGCAACCCTCCTCTTTCTCAGAAATCACCAACATACAAAATCAATCCCTCAACTCTTATATCTAACACAACAAACAAAATAAGTTAAAACAATGACAAGATTGATACAAAAACATACTTAACTTTTAACATTAATGGATCCGTTAAGAGGTAACATCTAAATCGTTAAGAAGTGAATTTTGTTTGACAAAAAAAGGTCTGTCTTTTAATGATTCTAAAACCATCTGAATAATTTTGTATTTTGGTCCCCCCCTTAACCATTCAGAGCCCTAATTTCACTCTGAACAATTAACAAACAACCGTATTTCATTTTGCAGTATATCATAAGAGTCACTTAATCAATCTGACCACTTAGAGCATCTCCAACAGCTTCTCCAAAATAGAGAAAATAGAGATTTTGAGCAAATTTTTGCTCCAACAGCTTTTCCAAAATGGAGAAAATAGGAGAGATGGAGTAATTTTCTTCAAATTTGAAGATATCCCAAAAAATGATTACCAAAAGAGAGAAATTATTTTTTACTATATACAAACCAATGAAAAACTTTGAAATGAAATGTTTAGGTGAGAGAAATAATATTTTATTAAATATGTAGAATATTTTAATAATATAATCAATGATTTATCTCCAAAATGGGGAAGCTGTTGGAGATGAATGTAAATTTTTTTGAAGATTTTAATTTTAATTTTTTTTGTACGTCAACTTGGGCTAGCTATGCCCACACACGCACCCGCGGTATCCGGGCATCCAATTGGGCAGCACCGACTAATCCGCGGCGACCCGATCTAGCCTCAATTGACTGGACCCGCCCAGATACGAGTAAGTCCGGTCAAGACCGAACCCGCATATCCATAGACTGGTATGTCCGTAAACCTGGACCCGAACCGACCCGAAGGCCGACCCAAGGTCTGGGTATCGCCGAAGTGCGTCCCCCAGGATTCCCGAAGGCCGACCCAAGGTCTGGGTATCCCCGAAGATTTTAACTTTTGATTCTTTATTTTAGAGAATTTTTGAAGAAGCTGTTAGAGATGCTCTTAATCATTCTACATCAAACCATTCAGCAACTCTCAAACGACCCTTTAGCCTAACCTTCTATATTTTAAATTTTTCATGTTTAGTTTTGAATTGAAAATGTTAAAAGTGATAAATCACTGTCGGCTATAACTCCTAAAATTCTTTTTTGAACCTACTATCATTCGTTACAAGAGTTCAATGTCAAAAATGTTATACTCGTAATATAAATTATTAATTTTTCTTTGCCATGAATAATCTAAAAAAAACTACGATGGAAGAAAAAGAGGTTAAAAATCTCTTTTTGTCTAAAAGCATACGGCTTTAACATCATATTTCACACTTGCTTCAATTTTGCCATCGTCATTAGTGGTCAGTTGTATTTACACTAATAGTGTAAAAAATTAGCAGTCATTTATCAAACAATTATCGGGTAAGCGTTTACCAATAAGAGCCACCACTCTCGATTAACTTACCGGGTAAATTTCTCGCTCATCAAATGGCATAGTAAGCAATAATCTTACACTGTCAGCACTAACCTGATAAGAGTCATCACACTCAGTTATCGGGTAAGATTATCGGTCTTTGTCATGTCTTTTAATGGTAATATTCTTCCTTACCATGTTTACCAAATAAATGAGCCGATAAACGCTTATTCAGTTGGCGTTTGATAAACGCTTCTTCTTGTTAAAAAAAACGCAACCATTTTTATTTTGATTTATTAACAACTATTAGACATTTTTTAACGATGTTATATCCAAATTTATGTATTTAGACTCATTTAATAATAAATACTTTTTCTTACTAAAAAATCACAACAATCTTTATTTCGATTTATCAAACAAATACTATTCAATAATTTTAAATAAAATATTAATCCAAATTTATGAATTTGTCAAATAAAATAACTCCAAAATACTTATAATTAACTTGTTATTTTAAGCCTTATATCATTCAAAATCATTTTTTAAATATTTAATTATTAATTAAAAATTATCATAAAACCATTTTAAAAAAATTGGGAAGAGAATAAAAGATGAAAATGAAAACGACGACTTCTCCATATACATTGAAAGGAGTTTTCTACTATAGTTTTTTAGTCAATAATCACTACACAAAAGTAAAAAAAAGTCAAACTATCTCATCTCCTCTTCTACTACCATGTGGTGATAAAGGTATCCCACTGCTGCATGGCACATTTACGTATCTACCCAACTCCTGATCAACACTACCATCGCCGGAGCCACCGCCTCCCTGCGGTGGTGGCAGGTTAACCGGAGGAGCTATGGTGGTGCCACCACTAAACTGCATTTGTTGCATGGTCCATGATGAAGGTTGCAGCGTTGGATCGAAAAGCGATGACAAATCGTACGCAGTTGGAATACGTGTCACCGTTGGGAGGTCGGTGATGGACAATCCGGCCGGCGGCAGTGGCGGTGGCGGTGGAGGTGGAGGAGCCACCGCCTCTAGGGTTGCTAAGTGAGCTTGGAAGTAGGAGAGCTCCGCTTGTAAATTGGCCACCTTTTTATTGAAGTATTTCACCAAAATTAGAATCATAGAATTGAAGAGTTGGCTAAAAAGATTAAAAATTTATTATCCAAATTATCTGAAAAAAGAATCAAAATAAATGAGAAAAAACCAAATATTAAAAAAAATAGGTTGTAATTAAAAGAGGCATGCATGCAAACATTTTTCTTTCACGTGACACAAATCATCAATTTGGGACACAAGTACCCAAAAAATCATAGTACATTATACTACTCCCTCCGTCCCAAAATAAGTGTCCACAATTGACTTGACACACAGTTTTAGACATTCATAATTATTACCCTTTTTGGTATCAAATGACATCTTTACCCTTATTTAATGTTTCTTTTTCTTCACAACTCTTATGTATTTGTGCATTAATTAAGGGTAAATGTGAGAATTTAACTATCTACTTTTTGAAAGTGGACACTTATTTTGGGACAAACATAAATAGAAATGTAGACATTTATTTTGGGACGGAGGGAGTATATAATAGGGGTGGGAAAAAGTGACCCAATTCGAACCCAACCCAAAATTAGCAGGTTGGGTTGAAAATTTCAACCCATTTAAGTTAAATGGGTCAACCCGCCTAATCCATTTATTAATTGGGTTTGGGTTGGGTTGAAATTATCAACCCGTTTTCAACCTGATTTCGACCCATTTACAACCTGTTTCTAACCCACTTACAACATGTTTCTAACTCATTTACAACCTGTTTCTAACCCATTTATAATATTACATAATATTTTATTTTTAATTATTAATCAATATTTAATACAATTAGTATTTTAATATAATTCTTAAAGATTAAAAAATAGTTTCTATATTGAAACTTGAAAGTTGAAAACCCTAATCGACTAAATCAGTAAATCTTATTCCTAATTTCAAAAGCCATACGCCTCCAACCTCCTCTCCTCCCTCTTCCCTCATACGCCACCGGCGCAGATCTTCCTCCATCTTCATCGGTGACTCGTCTCATCTCCCTCTGTTCCACGACGACTCCTCTCCCTCTGTTCCACGGCTTCACGTTGAGCAGCCCACGACGAGTTCAATTCCATTGTTCACGGTAAACTTGTAACCTTAACTTGATCGACTTTAGTTCCATTGTTCCATTGTTACTTATATATATATATTTATAATCTTAACTTGATCGACTTCATTTCTTCATGACGGAGAAGATAGAAGATCGAGAGGAAAGTAATACCGAGAGTGAAATTGGAGTCGATGAAAGTGCAAGTCCAGTTACTTAGAAACTTTTTTGGAACTATTATTTATTTAACTTTGTGGTTGTGGCAAACTTTGAACTATTTATTTTACTTTATGGTTGTATTTTATTAAACTTCGAACAATTTATTTGACTTTGTCGTTGTGTATTTGTCGTGGAATGAAGTAGTTTAAGCATTTTTATTTCATTTACAATTTTAAAATTAAATGGGTCAACCCAGGTTCAACCCATTTATTTAACAGGTTGGGTAGAGATAATCATAAACAGGTCAACCCGTTACCAACCCATCAACCCAACAGGTTGGGTTGGGTTAAAAATCTCAACCCATTTAATTAAACAGGTTGGGTTGGGTTGAGATTTTCAACCCAATTAATAAATGTGTTGAACCCGAACCCAACCCAACCTGACCTATTTACACCCCTACTATATAACATTTACCAGGAACGATTTCACTGTTCATGAACAGTAATTTACAGCTTTGGTCCTTCAGGTTTTTAGTAACTTACAGATTTGGTCCTTGAGCTTTTATTTTTTTTTTCTATGTTTGTAGAGTTACAGATTTGGTTCCTATAGTTTTATTTTCCTCTTGGATTTAGTCCCCATAATTTGTTGATTCCAAAATAGACTTTCGATTTTGCATTTGCGTAACGTTTTGGTCCTCGAAACTAAAAGTTGTTAGCTCCTGACCGTTAAGTAAATGACATTTCGATCATTTATAACTTTTTCATTTTCTAATTTAAATAAATAAAAGTTATATTATAAAAATTGTTTTTATTATATAAGCATAAAATAAAGATCCCTTAACATGCATCGCATCTCAATGACTGTGTCTTCTCCAACCCAAAACCTATGTAAAATTTGTTTAATTCATATTTTTATTATAATTTAACTTAGGTTTAATAACAATGTAACTTTTTTTTAAGTTTAATGATGTAATGTACCATTTGCCAATTTATTTTCGCTTTCTATCATACACACACATCATCCTCATAGGGCATTTTATAAATTATAGTGATGCTCGTAACAGACACAAAATGTTTTGTTCTCATAATTGGTGATGCTCAAATTTATGGTCTTAATATTTCTTTCCATCCGCAGCAACGCGCGGGCATTAATCCCATCTCGTTAAAATCAAGTTATAGGAAACCAAAATATATAAAGGTTGCATTTTTATATGATTTTAGAGCATCTCCAATAGCTATGCTAAAATAGAAAAAAAGTAAAATTTTATCAATTTTGTTACTCCAACAGCTATGTTAAACCTAGAGTTGTTCATGGGCGGTAAGACCCGCCCCACCCAGCCCGTTACAAAAGTGGGCTTGGACAACCATTTTAGAAAATATGGACGGGCTTGGGCGGGACCGTTCAAGTTAACGGGCGGGCTCGGGCTATGAAAAAAGAATTTTGGACAGGTCCGCCCGGCCCGTTATACAATTATAACCAATTATTTTTTTATATAATTAATATTGTATTAAAAAAAATTCAGAAGTGGTTTTTGGTTGAACTACCTCTACTATGTACCAACCACTGTCTAAATATATAATATATGTGATATTTCATATAATACGTTTATGATCTTGATCTTGAAATATTAGGTGGTTAATATTTTGTTGTTGAGGAATCCGAACTTCGGAGGGTAATAATCTTTGGAGAGGAAAAGTCCATACTCTATATTTTGTGAAAAAAATATTTTTCTTACGTTGTATACATTAGTATATTTACGCTTTTTTAGTTGGAAAAAATTATGTATTTTGGATAATTTTACACAACTTACCATTTTATATAAGTTTTTTTAAATGTAAAATTTTAGGCCCGTTAGCCCGTTGGCAAGCCCGGCCCGTTAATAGGACCGGTACGGGCAAGTTCTCAAGCTCGTAAAAACAGGCTTGGGTTTAATGTATTAGACCCGTTGGACAGGAAATATATGTTAGGCCCGGCCCGTGGCCCGCCCAAGCCCGCAAATGATCACCTCTTAAACCATATGCTAAAATAGAAAAAAGAAGAGAGAGAAGATAAAAATCTCAAAATTTGGAGAAATCTTTAAAACTCTATTTTTAAGAGAGATAAATAATATTTAAGTCTTTTCACCAATAGAAGAAATTGAAGTTGTGTATTTAGGAGAGAGAAATAATATTATATTAAATGTACTGAATATTTTAATAATATAATTGATGATAGAATTGCTAAAATAGAGTAGCAGTTGGAGTTTGATGTAATTTCTTTTAGAGATTTTAACTTTTTATACTCTATTTTAGAAAAATTATAGCATCTCCAACAGTATTGTTAATTTTTTTTCTAAAATAGAGAATGGAAAATCAAAATCTCTAAAAACATTTTTTTCCCAATTCCAACAGTTTTTCTATTTTAGAGAATCAATCATTATTTATATTATTATAATATTTCCTAATTTATCATCCCAATACATTTTAAAAAATAAATAAATAAAATTTTAAAACTTCAATCTTATTGGTTGGATTGAATAAAATAATATTTTCTCTCTCCGATTTAGAGATTATAGAGAATTCTCTATATTTAGAGATTTTTTGTTCTTTCTCTATTTTAGCAAACCATATAGCAAAGTTGTTGGAGAGAAATAGCAAAGAAAAAAAATCATTTTTTTTTCTATTTTAGCAATGCTGTTGGAGATACTTTTTAGTTTATAGGAGTAAACAATTGTGTCATATGTAAAATCAATGCAATAATTAAGTTTATATAATGCGATTGGCTGCGTTTAAAATAAAGTGGCTTAGTAGATTTTTTACTTCACACATTTGAAAAAATGTTCCATAAACACATTTTATTATAGGATGTTTGTTTTTATACGATAAATTTTCAAATAATGTTATATAAAACATATTGCAACACTTTTAAATAATATGCACAATTGTTTAAATAGTCATATAAACTTCAGTCATATAAATGAGTGCTATCTGAAGACATTAGACATTTATGGTGTCGATATAAACAAATCTTGTTACAATGTTAATTAGTAATTATGTATATGTATACATGTGTGTATGTGTATGTGTATGTGTGTATATATATATATATATATATATATATACTAGAAACGTACTCGCACAATACAGCGAGATACATCACGATTTGAATATTTCATTTTATTTTTTGTTTTTTTGTCGCTTTACAGTACGATTTTGGATGGTTTTGAGAAAGTGATAATGTTTTTTTTATAAATTTGTTTAATTTAGGCTTAATAATATAATGTTTTTTATATAAAAAAATTAAGTATTTTGTTAGAATTCAATTATTATCTTATATATTTTAATAACATCTAGAAAAAATAACCAATTACATATTTAATAATATAATTAAAACAAATTTATAGTAATATAATATATTAATTAATAGTGATACATAGAAATGTATACATAAAAGGAAGGTCATGCACATACCAAATTGGTGGGTGTTAGAACCCTGCAGTAGTAATATGTATCTTGTGCTTAAATATTTGTAAATTAAGAGATTTTTAAAATCTTGAATAAAATGATGGTACTTTGTGCCTAATAATTTGTATTTAAGAGTTTTTTATCCGTACTTTATATTATAGTATAGATATAGATAAGTGTGTGCTTATCCTTTCTATTTTTTTTTTTTTTTGATACGTGAAAAAAATGACATGTATATATATATATATATTCATTAATTCGTTTATGGTAGGGTTAATCAACCTATATATATATATATATATATATATATATATATATAATCTAACAAAAAAATAGATTAATTTAATTAGGAAATAAAGAAACAATAAGATATTTGAGTAATAAAGTTGTCATGTTGTGATGAAATGAATGAATAGTATTTAAAAGATGAAAAATAAATAGTAGGGAAAAAGGTTGCTTAGACGCAACCAGAACTTTAAAACTAGACGCAATATTCCAAATTCTTTTTGTTGTTTGTTGTACAGCAGCTAGCTTAACCACTGTTTGATTTAATTGAACAAAGCTTTAATTAAAATCTACAGAATTTATTATTACCCAAGCATTTGTCGATTTAATTAACTTTCGAGAAAATTATTATGATCTTTGTATTTGCAAACTTTTGTGTAACTCGATCTTAATTTACGGGCTTATTAATTATATGTAACTTTTGTTCTTACTGGTAAAATTTTTAAATACATTAATTAATTGGCATTATTATAGGAAAACAAGTCATTTAAAACAATATTAACCATTTATATATTTTAACAACATCAATATATAAAAACTAATTAATATATATATATATATATATACACACACATATATACACATATACAGTGGCGGAGCCGGGATTTTAGATGAGCAGGTGCACAAACGAAAATATTAAGAAATTGTTGTTGATGTGTTTTTAGCCGAATTCCCCTATTAGGGGACTTTTTATGTTTTTGGTTGATTTCGAGAGATTTTGTAAGCTTTTGTGTCGATTCGATGGACTTTTTTGGGATTTTTTTATTCGAGGGATTTTTTTTGTTTTTTTATTGATTTCAAAAGATTTTTTTGATTTTTTGTTGATTTCGAGAGTAAATTTTGGTTTTTTTGGGACTTGGGCACTTTTCTCCCCTAAAAAACGTATATAATACAGAACACTGTCTGTAGTTGAGCGGGTGCAACTTACGTACCGAAAAAAAATTCGCCATTACGAAACGAACTTGAGCGTAGAGGTGTTCGTGGTCTGGTTTGGGCGATTTAACCCCTCAGACCACAAACCAAACCACAAGTGGCGGTTTATTAAATTTTAAAACCGAGCGGTTTGATATCAAGTGCCCAGACCGGTCAAACCGGACCACGGTTTAGGCGGTTTGGGCTTTTTATGTGTTTTAAAGTTTAAATTTAAAAAACATATATAATTTTGAATTTTAAAGTTTCATTGGCTTGAGTCCACAAAAAAAGTAAACAAAATATCCCAACAAAACACTAAAAAAATAATATGCAAACTAAAAAAATAATATGCAAACTAAAAAAAGAGCTATGAAGAACAAAGAAGCTTGAACGGACGTGAACTACTGAACTATGAAACCTGAAGTCGACGTGATAATTAAGATACAAATGTCAAAATACATTTTATGTTTCAATTCAAATGTCAAAAATCAAAAATAGATTTTATGTTTGAGTTGGATTTTAAGATAACATTGGGTCTAACCAAATATATTTAAGATAACATTCGGTTGGATAATGGATATAAATGCATATATATGTATTTGGCGGTCGGTTTGGACAAACCGCCCAAAAAAACCTTCAGACCGCAGACCGGACCGTCCGGTTTGACCAAAAAAGTCATCAGCGACCAGTCAACGTAAAATGTTTATATCACATATAATTATATATGATCTTGAAACTTTTTGGCTTCTCGTATGATACTGAACCCTCTATATATACATATATTTGTTTAAGAATAAACGATGCTTGTATGTAATATATTATATGAAAATTTAAAAATGTGAGGAAGAAAGAAACCTTGAAGATGACTCAATGTGACAAATTTTTCAAACCAAAAGAAACAAATTTTGTGTAGATCCCCATGCAAACTTACTCAATCTAACACCTTTTTTTTCCTTCCTCACTTGCTCTTTCAATGCAATGTATATCATTTGAGATATAAATTATAATTAATTGTTAAAATATAATTTAAAATAATCTTGAATAAATAAAACTAAATGTTATCAATATATTATAACAACTAAATAAATAGAAAAAACAAATTTAAATTGAAAATTAATCAAATTGAAGTCTAATAATTATAGAATGGTGAAAGAATTCCAACACCTTATGATATATGTAATCAATCCCCACAAACATATGAATTAATAATCCAAAAACATATCACAACATTTTAACTCTTAAATTTTGAATTTCATTTATGAGGTTTTCTAGTTACATTAATTATTTATTTATTTTGGATGGGACAATTAGTTAGTTATTTACTTAATAAAATATTTCAAAATTCAATAATAATAATAATCTTAATGTAACTAATTCAAAAACAATCGTTATATAACACAAAATTTGTTGAATTTGACATAATTAAACTAATAACCCCAAAAGGATCTTATTTCACATCTTTTTATTATATAATGTTCATAAACTCAACATGCTAGTCTTCACTTTCAATAAGGTTTAAATTATTGACCTCTTGAGACTCTAATAATAGCACGGGTCAATCACCCTTTTTGGCTCATTTTACAATTTTATTTCTAAGAGCAAGTGATGAAAATTGCGTTGTTTTTCCAACGAAACAATGAAGTAATGTTTGTATACGTATTACCATTAAAAATACACAATATTGGGACATAGTTTTCTATCAAATTAAGTAAAAAAACAGACATACATTACCAAAGGAGCATGTCTTTTTTACACAGTACCAAAGAGCGTCGTTGAGTTGATAGTGACGGAATTGTCATTAAACATATAAGAGATTTATTCATTGATCTCGACTTGTCTCTAAAGAACTATAAACCAAGAATTGCATTTGAAAGAATAAATGTGTATATATATATAAAACCATATGATGTAAAATATATCGACACGTAACATGTTATTAAAATCAGAAAAAACCAATATAAATTACTGAAAAACGGTGTCTTTTGATTTGTGATGTCAAAGTTCACCGCTAAAATGCACACATGACATAATCTCACGTGTACTCACACCGGTGAAAGACCTTAACTTTGTCTTTATATATTAAATTAAATTAGTTGGGACAAATATATCGCAACTTTATTCATGTACAGAAAACGAAGAATAAAAACTAGCATTATACAATTTATAATCATACTATTTTTACTTTTTTATTGTTAAACTTATACTATATATATATATATATATATATATATATATATATATATATATATATATAATACTATAACATTATTTATTATTATTTTTATATAATAAAGATTCATTGTTTCTATTTATAATAGTTAACTTTTGTGAATTATGATATAAGGGTAAGAAAGCTAAAAATGGATCTCCACGGTCAAATGCATATTAGGATAAGGTGTACCAAAATACACCGGAACAATCCCTGTATGTCAAACGCGATTTTTGTGTGGTTTTGAGATTAAAAGTGATTAAGGTCTAAATACGATCCTTTATTTATATAACTATTGATTATGTCAAATACTTAAATATAATTAACATATATGGATTTTGAAGCAACTAATTTGTTCAAGGCAAATAATAACTAGAACCAGTTGATTGAGTATTAACTATCAATTATGATCAGTTTAATAAATTAATGATCATACTGTGCTCTACTATTTAAGTTAACGATCAAACGAGAGAACAGCTTCATTTGTAACTATATATATATATATATATATATATATGTGTGTGTGTGTGTCTGTGAGTACTGTGTGTATATATGTGTGTGTATATATATATATATATAGAGAGAGAGAGAGAGAGAGAGAGGTTGATGGAATTATATATATATATATATATATATATACCTGTTGTTGAAGGGTAACGATTTGAGCAACACAGCCATAGACAGGATCTCTGAGGCGAGCTTGAGCTTCGTAACAAATGGTGATGACCGCATCTCGGCGTTTGTTAACCGGAATATGCAGGAGGAGTTTGGTAACATTACTAGCACCGAACACTTTATGCACCGCTGCAAAATGGGAAACACCTTGCTCCGACACGAAATACGGTGCGAATATGCACTCCGCCACACACTTCCTCCTCAAAAACTTGCAAGCGCCACAAGGTCCACCACCACCACCACCGTTGTTGCTGCTAGGAAGATTTCCGGTACTCATTTTGAAACGAATGAATTTCAGGTTGCCATAATAATTAAATTGATTATTAGGGTTTTAATTTGGAGGAGAGAGAGAGAGAGAGAGAATTGCGGTGGATCTGTGTGTTTTTTTTTTTTGCAGAATTGAAGGGGAGAAATGGGGGATTAATTATAAGAAGAAAAGGGAGACTTTAAAGGCACGCGAGATTAAGCAAACCCCCAGATTAGAATGCTTGCGTGAAGCAAACATAGCCATATAGCCGACTCATTTTTTCATTTCTAGTCCCTCATCTTCTGAATTTCACAATACAGGCCCCTCCTCCTCCTCTCTCTCTCTCTCTCTCTCTCTCTCTCTCTCTCTCTCTCTCTCTCTCTCTCTCTCTATATATATATATATATATATATATATATATATATATATATATATATAGGGAGGTTAAAGAGAGAACCTCGAAAAATGATGAACGATGAAACCCACCATTAACCGTTGGATCTAAATGATAGATGATTGTTATATTTGAACGTAACTGCATTTATAACCGTGAGGTTGGTTAGTTTATGGAAAATGGTAACCGCCACTATATATTATTCACAACTGTTGGATTAAAAATGATCAATGGTTGATGGAAGGTTTCACATTCTCCATTTTGAGGTTGATACAAGTTTCAACTTTCAATCGATAAAGCCAAAAAATTTGGAAAATGACATAAACTTGGCGCATGGTAAGTGTCATAACTTATGTAACACCCCATAACCCAAAGTAGGAGACTGGTCCAACCACTTCCAATTCAGCTTAAAATTACGATAGAAGTTATTGGTAGTGTAGAACTTATAAAGAGCTCACAAATTTACTCCTATATCCATGTGGGAGGAGTTGTTACAAACTCCCCGTCTTGATGACTCGTATATCGTGCTTGATGAGGGTTGTCCAACCATCTTGATGGTACTATCTACTTAAAACCATGGTGAAATTTATTGGTAACCCAAAATTTTGAGCTTATAAGGAGCTCACAAATCTACACTTCTATCCATATGGACGGGTTGTTACAAAATCCCCCGTCTCAAGGACTCATCATGCCTGATGAAGTTTGCCCTACCATCCCCGATGGTACAAGGATTGTCTCGAATACCATTTGTAATGCTCCATAGCCCAAAGTAGTAGGATTTATTGTTATCCCACACATTTAACTTATAAGGAGCTCACAAACCTACTCATATGGGACAGGTTGTTAGATCTTGCAATACATCCAATTATTGACATTCAACTAATACTTGATTATTTAGATATATCAATTGATCGAGCAAAGATGTTGGCATGCATTCAATGTATTTGGTCCTAGTAGCCATAAAGTTATATGTTCAAATATCAATCAAGACATCAAAACGATGTGTGAGTAGGCATTTGTGTATTTGATTTAAAAATCATGTTGTCACTTGCCATGCATGGTCAGTAACAACGTAGCAGCTAATGGCTAGTAGGGTTCAAATTTCGTTTCGAATATAAGTTGCATTCAGAAATGACGAGGTCAAGACCGTTGCGAAATTGTAACTTCAAGTTTTATATCAAACATGATTTCAAATGTAAACATTATTTAGATTTTAGACAACACTAAAAACATGTTATTATATGATCCATCATCATCATCATTTTGTAGTTTTGTAGATGATTTTTTTGTTGTTGCTTCGACACAAGAGGATAGAAATATGAATAATTGAATATGCATGTCTTAACATAGTGTTTTCCCTTGCTTAACATATCAACTATCTCACACAAGTTTTCTATTCTGTTAATTTTGTACTAATATCAAAGTCTTATAGGATATAATGATGCACAATCCATTCACACAACAATGAAATCTATTGATTTGTACATCGACTAATAGCATAAAGAGTTGGTTTACGGTGTAAATACACATGAATCATTAGTTATATACCTAAAAAATATCACTAGGTAAGTATAACCTACCTACACATTACAAATGATTGATATGGACATGCCAAATAAAACCAATATTAAGCTGAAAAGTCACACACACACACACACACACACACACACACATATATATATATATATATATATATATATATATGTAACTTTTATTGAAGACTTATGCCATATGTAACATATGCTTTCTAATTAAGAAATTTATTGCCTTTACAATCACAATTTTCTGCTAATCAAAATTGATACCTCATGGACACGCCACACAGATTGATCGACCAAGTCCACCATAAAACTTATAAAAAAAAACTATGTGTAAACGAAGATAGTTTTTATGCATCTTAATTAAACCATTAGCTGAGATTCTTCTTTTTACATCTATAATAAGAAAACCATGTATCTTAAAATCTATTGGTCATGATGTACTTGTATTATAATGGAACGTCATCAGTTGCTACCTTATTTAGTCACAACTATCACGTTAGCATAATAAGAAAACTCAGTTATTTTAAAAATCTATTGGTCATGACGTATTTATACGATACAACGTCAGCAGTTAGTACCTTATTTAATCACAACAATCATGTCAGTATAATAAGAAAACTCAAGTTATCTTAAAAATCTGGTCATGGCATACTTATACAACGTCATCAGTTGCCACCTTATTTCCTCACAACAATCATGTCAGCATAAATAATTTGTTTCAAGTATGGGCACAAAAAGGTCCATGCTCGTATCATCGTCATAACCTAGTTAACAAATACTCCAAAATGGACTAGTATTGAAATATATATTTTGAAAGAGATCAAAAGTGTTATCAAATGAAAATAGTGGGAGGTCTAATGTACTTTTATGGATCACATTTGGACTTGAATAAAAAGTATAAGGTAGTAAACTGTAAGTTTATATAGCACGTGTGAGGGGGAATGGCTATGTTTAGCTCTTGTGCGTGTTTTAAGCTGCGTGGAGGCCAAAAGACGCTACGTTGAAAAAGACGCTCATTATTCTCTAAAGTGATTTCCTTTATACTAAAAACATTATTATGTGATTATGACAAAAAAACATATTTATTTTTTAAATATTTTTGGAATTGTGAAATAAATGTAATAATTTGATTAGATTTTTTAATTTTTAATTTACTGTTTTGTTGGTTAATAATTTATTACAAGATTTTTATTTATTTCATAACTATTTTAAGAATGATCATTTATAAAATATTGTTCTTTTATACGTTGGTAGATCTCGTAACTAACAATAAGCATTTGAAAGCAATACTACAGACACGACTCATTTAATAAAATAGGATCATTTTTTTACTTTGTTATGATCGAAATGGTTGGAGACACTTCTCAACTCTCTAATTTATGGATCCATCCAATGGCGAAACCCCATAAGGGCTTTTGGGGGCCATTCCCCCCCCCCCCCCCCCCCCTTCACTGAAATACTACACAGTCCTATATAAAACACATTAGGGTGTCTAGCTTAATTGGTTATCACCTTTGACTATAACTAGGAGGTTATCGTATCAAATTTGGTCCATAGCATTTTTAGTTTTGGTCATTTTTTTCTTTAATATTACATTGTTAGAACATCTCCAAAAGTTTCCAAAATCTTTATAAAAGAAAATTTGTATTCAACTCCAATAAAATTTTCATTTTGAAGATTATGTCACTACTTATATTATTAAAATATTATATATATTTAAAAAAAATATTATTTCTCTCTCCTAAACATTTTATTTTAAGATTTCTCATTGGTGGAATATAATAAAAAGTTTGTCTCTCAAGGTACTCGTTTTTAGAGAGTTCTCCAAATTTGGAGAAATTTACACACTTTCTCCTGTTTTCTCTATCAAAATGCATCATATGCAACAATTTACCTGGTAAACACTAATTGGGTAAGAGTCTTCATCTTTACTTGCAATCTAAGACTTTTGGTCCTTACCATTGCTCTTACAGGGTAAGATTCTCGGTTCTTGCCATGTTTATCTGGTAAGGTAATATGACTTGGCAAACACTTACCGAGTAAGCGTTAAACGGCCTCTTATTCTTATATTAGCAGTTTTTCTCTATAATTTAATATTATATCATAGAAAAAGAGAATAAAAAACAACTTACATACGTATCATTTACGTCCTTCAATTTTTGTTATATTATATTTCGGCCTCCAGATTACAAAGGTCGTGTTCCGCCCCTGGATCCGCCATTACCTCCATATACATAAACTTGAGTTTCTCAAACACTTAAGTTTACGACATCAGATTGAGTGTTATTTTGAACCCCTTTGGCGGGTATTTTATATATCTGCCTAATAAATACTAATTATGTAACTATAAGTTTACTTGTGCAATGCAACATGATACATCTCAATTTTAATGTTTCGTTTTATTCTATAAATGCTGATTTTATGTAACACCCGTGTTTTAGGAATTATTTTGTATTTTGGAAACACATAATATATCTATCTTTGAACTCGACATCAAATTTTGGGAAGTCAAAATAATTCCTAAGGTGTTTATTTGATCTCGGGTTGGATCGGGTCAAAATGGAATCGAAAAGCGGTGAATTTGGGAGTTTCAAAAGGTCCGAGCGACTTCCTGAGCGACCTAAGTCGCGCCAAAAGGCGCCTTAACTACTAACTTTCAGCTCAAAAAAGGTCATGTGAGGCAGTGGTCGAGGCCAGGTTTGGGGGTCCCTTGTGCGCGTGAGGAAAGTCGCCCGGTGTGGATTGGGCGTGCGCTGATGGGATGCAGGCGACTTAGGCATGTGGCCTAAGCCGCACCATATGGTGCACGCGGTCAAAGGGTTTTTAACCCAACAACCGACCTTTCCCCTTTCCCACGACTTTCTCCTCCATTTTTCTTGTTACCCCATTTCTCCACATCTCCCTCATTTTTCCGTCTCTCTTCATTTTCCTTCTCTTGTTCGATGTAGAGAGATTGTGGACCATGTTAGTGTACAAATATGTTGGATCCAAGATCATTGGAATTGAAAGTCAATGCCCAAGTCAAAGTGTTTTAGTTTTGTTAGTTGTTTTGTCTTTGTAACATGTAGGTATAAATAGTCTTTTTCGTTTGTAGAATCTAATGACACACTGACAGAGAAAACTTAGAGAGATAAATATTTTGTGAGAGCATTTTGTAAACCAATTGATTTCAATGGAATTTGTGATTGATTTTATTGTTCATCTTGATTGATTAGAACATATTGGGAATAACAATTGGTATCAGAACAAACACTGAATCAGAATGGATCAAGAATCTGATTTTTGGTGATCGACTTCAAGAACTCGCACGCACACTGTTTTAGAATCAAATTTGTGAATTTCTTGTTGTTTTGGAGTTGTAATTACTTGTATTGTAATCAATTTGTGTCATAGAACAAGTTTGATTTGTATTACTTCATCCAATTCACAGTTGTTTGTGTGAATTTCGGATTTTGGTTTGAGTTTGTATTCGAACACAGTCTCACTGTATTTTTGATTGATTTGAGTTTTTTGTTGTTTTTCTTTGAAATTGTTTGATTGTAACCTGTTCGAATAGTGATCGAGATCAAATTGACATACTTTTTTGGATTGATTTGGAGTATTGGATTGAATTTGGGTTGAAATTTAAGCTTTTGAGACGAGATCTAAGAAATTCACATAAAAAAGTGAAGAACTCGCACGATGAAGATGAACTCGCATGAAATCGAAGTTTGAAATTTGCTAAGTCAGAAACTCACATCGTGTTGTGTACGAGAAGTGCGAAATTCGCATCTTTTGATATACGAAAAGTTGATTTCAGAAAATCTAAGGACACAATTCGCATCTTAAAGTGTGCGAATAGTGAGAAATTCACATCTCAAAGTGTGCGAAAAGTGAGAAATTCGCATCCCTTACCGTACGAATTCTGAGAAATTCGCATCCCATTACGTGCGAAATCTGAGGAAATCGCATCTCAAGCCTGGAAATTTTTCTAAGGCAAGAATTCGCATCGATACGAAAAGTTTGGGTTTGAGAATTATTCTAAGTCCAGAATTCGTATCACAAGCTCGTGCGAAAAGTTTTCTAGATTGGTGAAAATTGTAAGTCTGAAATTCACATATCATTATATGCGAAAATTCTGAAATTCGCATACTACTGAATGCGAAAAACTCAGAACTCGCATCCTTCAGTGTGTGAATTCTAGAAATTTGTATCCTTCTTTGTGCGAATTTCTTTGTTGTGCGAGAAGTTTCTTCTTTGGCGTGAGGATTCTATACTTGGTCATTTTGTGGCTGAGTTTTCAAAGATTTTAATATTTTCTGATTCTGTGTGTAAAGATCAGTGCAAGTCTTATCAAGATGGGATATTTTGAAGATGGAGAAGAAAAGGAAAAACTCAAAAAGGAGAATGAACAACTTAAATCATCAGTTGATTATTATCAAAAGATATCTAAGACATTTCATGCTGCAAAGAAATTGCTCATGGAATAGATCAGTGATTTTTGTTGGGATCTTCATGTTTTTATAGGTAATATTTTTGGGAGTTTTACAATTTAATTAGGGTTTTGACATGTATCTAATTTTTGGGGTTGCTTTTGGTACATTTCTAGGTTTGGTTGTGACCTAGATAAAGTTTTTATAGAGGGATGTTTGTAGATCTAAAGCCTTCACCATTTTGGAAGCTAGAGATGAATTTGGGATCTAGGTTTAACATAATCTATCAAAGTGAGTTTAAGTTGCTTTTTGAAAAAACTTTTTACATGCAAAATGTACATTTTAGAGTTTTAAAGTGTTTTACTTGATGTTTATCAAATGTGTTATTTATTTGATGAGATTTGCACTCTTGGTACATTTGATTTTATAAATCTTGTAAAATGCTTTTATCTGGGATTTTGGGACATTTTTACAAATAAATCTTAAAGAGTGTTTTATAATTATTTATTTTATAAATGAAGGTTATTTGACGGTGATACACTTTCAGTGTATTTGATTTGATAAATTGTTTGCATATTCTGTGTTATGAGATATTTTGGAAGTATAAACCTTATAGTTTGCATTTGGGGATGATCTATCCCAAAATTAGCAAGGTTTGGCCTAATCATACTTTTGAGTATGAGTTTACTTATTTGTTGAGTAAATGTATTTCATTGACTTGCGTCGGCTTATATTTGGGTGATCAAATAAGTGATGATGTTTATTTACATGACTTTGACTCATTTGAGTTTTGGGGACATTTGTCCGATTTAAATTGTTCATTGTTGAGCCTTGGGTGTAATGATCGTTACTTCCTTCAACCTATTAAAATTTTAAGTATTTGGTCATTTGTGTAAATAAAAGAAAGTTTGGGACCCCTTTTGGAAAATTAGGCATAATAAGACTCAATACCCTAAACCCTTCCTCATTTGGCTAAAAATTCTAAGTTGTGCGGCGCTGAGAGAAGGAAGAAAAGAGAAGAAGGAGTCTTGATTGAAAAGTGAGGCATCGAAGAGCTATTCTTGGAAATCAAGGCAATCTTCTAGTAGGAATTTCTTCTTGAGGTAACCCTTGTAACCTTTGCCTAACTTTTGAAATCTTTATTTAATTGGAGAATCTCTGGGTTTTGAATCCCAGTATAAGTCTTTTTAAAGAAATGGGGTTTTGATTGAGAATTTAGGGTTAATGATTGGATTTAATCTTAGGGATTAAATCTTTGATCAATCATCGAGTGTTTGGTGAGGAATCAATGGTGGAAATTGGCACTGTGTGTGACCGATTGTTGTTTGTTATGGCATCGTCGTCGAAAACCGTAAGCCGGGGAGTGTCGCCCACCCACGGGATCAACCGGGAATGCCCAACTCGGGGTCACCCGGGAGTCACTAATCTGGGCCACCCGGGATCTCCCCATCGGGTTGTGCCTCTTTAATCGAGAGAGAGAGAGAGAGAGAGAGAGAGAGAGAGAGAGAGAGATTATGGTTGAGACTAGTCTAACCCGGTAATTACCGGGTGTTTCCAAACTAAGTATTCGGGGTCTAGCTCGGGTAGGTTATTGACTCGATGCGAGGGACTTACTGTCAAGAATATTTTCTTGTAGGAGCTCGTTTCACTTTGAGGTGAATTCGGTTCGTGGATTTAACCTCCTCAAATCCATGTGAGTTCCTTTGTTTTGAAAGCTTTTATAAATGAAAATGGTGTACCACATACATTCTATTGTCTTTTGAAATGTGTACACAATGTTGAAGTTATGAAATATTAAATTGATAACGATCTTATGCTTATGCTCCCTACGTTTTGTTATTATTGTGAAATTACGTTCTACCCTTCTTTTTGGGGTCGTTTGCCATGGCTTATCTGGAACCATCGGGGATGGTTGATCTGTATGCTTGGAATTTGTTTTCTATGATGTTATGCATACGGGGGACAACATCTACTAGGGGGACGAATGGGGATCTACTGGAGGCCCCGAGTTTGTTTTGTCGTGAATTATCGGATAACAATTCCGGACGTGGAATTATTCGTGAAATTGCTACAAGTGGTATTTGTTTGCTATGTCATTGACATTTCAAACTTTATTTTATTCTAACTTGGTCGAGGTTGGGAATTCACTAGACCTTCTGGTCTAACCCTCGCTTTCATTTTCTTAAAAACCCATTTTCAGGTAAAGGAGGAGTTGTTGGAGCCTCGTCAAAAGGAAAAGAAAAATGTTGATAGCTAGAAAGAGTCGGTGATAGTCGGTTTAGAGGCGGTGCTAGTTGTAGACCTTAGTCACTCGGCTGTGATGGAACTATTTCTCTGAATTTCTGTTAAACTTGTTTCTGATCGCGTTGTATTGGAACCCTCTTTGGGATATTATCCTTATTTTATGTTACTCTTGTTTGGGTTGTTACATTGGGTATTAATTTCATTTATTGCATCTTTGTTTGAGAATTACATGTTTTGAGTGTGATTGTAACACCCTAAATTCTGGAAATAGCAACTAATTAAAAAATTTCTAAATACATCAATAAATGATTCATCTACAACCATAATTTAAGATTTAACCTCCATACATACATTCATTCTATACCTACAGTCTATAATAAGGACATGTGTTACTAAAACCCAATAAGTATCGCTATCTCCAAACTGCGGAAGACTTCGTCAAGCTACTCACTCTCACGCAAGCTAGTGCTCATCTCTTCATAGCACCGCTAGGACCAACCCCAACTGAAACCTGATGCACATGCCGACAAATAAAAAGGTTAAGTTTAACGCCTAGTGAGCTCAAGAGTTTTCAACATATATAAAATACATGCTGATGAAGGAAAGAAGTCATTTAAATCATGAATTTCCGAAATGATTTGCCTTAAATAAGAGAAGACTAACTTTCCAATAATGCACGTTTTAAAGACGAATACCCCGACATAAAAATTCATTCACAAGGTAAACTCAACCCAAGACTCACTCGAAACATTTAGTAGAAATTGAACTCCCACTTTATAAATACGTAGATACAACTTATTTTCCGAAACACCCAAACACGGGTGGAACATATTACCCAACTCATAAGAATCATGGATAAAACCTGTGCATATAAAATGTCACCGAAAACATGGATTCCAAAGATACAATAACCAAATAACACCTTTCGGTGACGGGGAAAAACCCGTTTCCATTTAACGTGGCGGAAACACCAAGGCATGCCACATATCCATGTTATACGCGTATCTTCAAGGATAAACAACCATTGACATCAACCCTATCCAGATCTTTAGTCATGGTAGACATCAACCCTATCCAGGTCTTTAGTCACGGTAGACATCAACCCTATCCAGGTCTTTAGTCATGATAGACATCAACCCTCTCTGGGTCTTTAGTCATGATAGACATCAACCCTATCCAGGTATTTAGTCATGATAGACATCAACCCTCTCTGGGTCTTTAGTCATGATAGACATCAACCATATCCAGGTCTTTAGTCATGATAGACATCAACCCTCTCTGGGTCTTTAGTCATGATAGACATCAACCCTCTCTGGGTCTTTAGTCATGATAGACATCAACCCTATCCAGGTCTTTAGTCATAATAGACATCAACCCTCTCTGGGTCTTTAGTCCTTTGAACATCAACTCTATCCAAGTCTTTAGTTCCAAAGAATCACCAAGTTCAACCCTATCCAGATCTTTACCTTGGGATATCTCCATCCTTGACACACTTGATTATGTAGGACTTACATCGTATCATCAACGCCTATTTCCAGATTAAAACACAGGAATCTTATCCCATTTACACCATAAAATCAACCTCTATGCCTATGGATCCATTGCATTACAACCTAACACGTTACATGACTCCAACGGATGAACTAACACATCCAATACATGTAACTCACAAATGGGATGCAACTAGGTACACCATACGACAAGGCTCCTTAACGAGCTACCAAAACTGAACAAATGTTCCAAAGACTCCAACAAGTACAAATCAAGCCCCAAGAGGTTTAATAAATGTTTGGCTAAAACACGAGAGCCAATATGGTTACACAACCCAAATACACATTTTCCCAAAATATTCGATTCTCAAATTATCATTGGCCTTCGGCCCAAAACCCAAAAGGTTTTCCATTTCTAAAGCGTTTTCCCAAAGCCGGGAATGACTCGAAACCAAGGGACTCACGCATGTGTGATTTTCCAAATATTCCAATTCATGAATGATGCATAAAACCCGACAAACACATAAAAGTGTATTTTTCGACCAATAACCCATTCATGCAATAAACCACCAAAACATGTTCCTATGTGACACATTTATCAACATATCTCGAAAATCCCAAAATGTGGTGTTTTACAAGATTTAATAAGTTATACACTTCAATTAATCAAAAGTTACCCAATAACCCAACAATTGATAATTTCATGTAAAACACATAAATGCTTTAAAATTGATATTTTGGCATGTACAACGTTTTCACAAATCAACTTGAACTCACCTCGCTAGATTTAGGCTAAATCTAGATTTTACCCAACGAGCTCTTTTGAAGGCCGCTTAAATCCTCAAGCCGGAAACTTCCAAAACCTAGATCCAAACATTTCAAACCATAAATATCCATACTCAATCATTTAGAAGCATTTCCCCCAAACAATATACCAAAACTCCAAACGAGATCAAAACCCTAGTTTTCTCCAAAACTTACCAAACCCGAGATTTGAGAAACCAAATCACTAAGAAACCATCAATGGAGCATTTCATAACTTATTACAAGAAAACTTACCCTTGAAGACAAAGGGACTTCCGAGAACACCCAATCCAACATTTAACCCGAGCTCCCAACCGAAGAACTTGATGAGGAAGATGAAGATGGAGCTTGTAACACCTCAAAAATCAGAGTAAATTAAAACCTGGAAATCTGACATTATAATGAAAGTAAATCTATTAACTTTCCATAAACGGAACCAGTCATTAAGACTATACAATCCTATACAAGGATTTTATCAAAAGAATGGGACTTAACAATGCCCAACAACAATACTAAACAACTTCAAAACCCCGAGACTCAAAACTCGTCTCTCCAAAAACCTAGGCACCCACCGCTAATGGAAACCTGTTATACACATCATTTGAGAAAAAGTGTCAGACTATAAAGCCTGGTGAGAACATACAGTTTATAAAGCTCAAAGGATATAAACATCAGTATCATAAAGAAATCTTTTCATAAAGGTTTAGTTCGTAAAGATAACATTTCGCCACAACCGGGCCTCTTCGGTCCAAAACTCGTTAAACGATGACAAACGGACCATTTTACCAAGGATTGTGGTGTAACACAAAGTAGACCACCAAATCCGAGTTATGAGCTAAATACATGGAACCATGGCCACGAACTCTTCAGTCCGTACTACGATGTGAGGGAGGGCCCCCAAGGAACCATGTCATACTCGTTCATTAGACTACATCTGAACCATGGCTAGGATCGGGTCTCACATAACCGTACCTAAGTTGCCCCCGAGGATCAAATGTAGCTAACTACAACGGAAGGGGCATATCCTTCCCAACCATAACAACGGAAGGGGCATATCCTTCCCAGCCATAAGTCGACTCGATACCTAGGGATCCACTAGTACAGTCAGGACTTGTCACAATATTTCATGTGACCAACAAAGCTAGATAAATAGCTATCAACACATTTATATTTCAAAATGCCATTTTCCAGACCAACTGCTGGTAAGAAAGATAATCATAAAATCAGTTTATATACATTCTTTCAATAAGCCACCAACATGGGCAAGTAAAACAACCTTTTACTTCTGATAAGGCGGAACCCGTCATTTTAGTCAAAACTGATCGGGAACCCCGAAAATCACCAAAAACTTCATTTATATCAAAATGATTAGAACATAAAACCATACCGTAGAAATACTTCAGATTTCGCAAATAAGAGTTTTGATATGTATAAAGTTTTAGAAAGGTAGTAGGAACTCACCGGTAGGTTTTCAGAATAAAACCTAGAAAACCAGATAATGATCACGGCGAAGAGGTGAAGCTTAAAACACCGACCCCTTGCTAGAAACACCGAAAACTAGCAACCAAACGAGACCTCGAAGATCGAAAGATAAAGAGATAGAGAAATAGAGAGAGAGAAAGAGATATTTTAGATTTTGATTATGAAATCTTTGGGAACTGAACCTCTTTAAGACGGTCTAAGCAACTTCGCGGGTTATGCCGCGACTTCAACCCGCGGCATAACTCGCCCGTGTCCAAAAACCCTAAACCATCCAGTGGGTTACGCGGGTTATGTCGCGACCTCTAGTCGCGGTGTAACTCGCGTAGTTCTCAAAATCCAATATCCAACAGAGGGTTACGCGGGTTGTGCCGCGACCTCTAGTCGCGGTGTAACTCGTGTAACTCACTGTTTCTCCCCAAACTTCACAAACACCAAAACGAGAACCAACCAAACACGGAGTTAACGACAAAAGCTTAACACAAGAATAACAAGATTACACAATGGAAATCCGGGGTGTTACAGAGCTTCTAATCTTTGTTAGGTGGAGGAGAACACTTGGAACATCAGGGATTTGGTGACTTGAAGGTATAAAACCGAGTTTTAGGGTTTGGGTTCGGTTTCTAGAGAGAAAAGGGTGAAATGGGTTGAGAAATAATGAGGTGGGCTGCTCAAAAATCGATTTTAAAACAACCAGAGGCCGCAGGCGATTGTGCCCAAGGCACTCTCGCCAGGGCACTATCGCCCAAACTGTACCGCGGGCACCACTCTGTTGGCGATTGTGCCCGGCGATTGTGCCCAGGGCACTATCGCTAGGGAACTATCGCCCCGAGTGTCCCGAGCCCCGATTTCTTCTATTTTCATCCGAAGCACCCACGATGCGATAAGGTTTAAAAGGTAAGGCGTAAGGGATGCAATTCCATGATCAGAATCAAGGATTCCTCAAGGATTGGCTTTCACAGACAGGAATTTACGGGTGTTACAGTGATGGTCATTCAATTGAAGTTGTGCAATTTAGACTGTAATGCAATGGATCCAGATGCATAAAAGCCGGTTTGTTGATTTGAAGATGGGATCATTGTCTCTGTTTTGTAGCTTAACGCCTATATGAGTGATAGACTTGGGGTAATTGAGCTTGGTGTCTATACGAGTGATAGACCTGAAATGGTTGAGCTTGAGTAGTCGGTATTGCGGAGAGGAACCCGTGTGGGTTGGACTCCAGGACTGTAGTTGGTATTGCAGAGAGAAACCAACATGGGTTGGACTTCAGGACTATGGATATTGCGGAGTTGATATCTTGTTGAGTCGGACTCCAAGACTATGGGTATTATTGTGATGTACTCATGAGGAGTTATGCACCGAGACCCTAGTTTTTTAGGCTTCGGCCAAGTAGAGTCTACACTAAGTCGTCGGGGGTATTTTGGGGATAAACTTGTTCGGAGTCGGCCCCTAAAACCATTGTCTTTTATGTGTAACTCTATTGTGTGTAAGTAGGCATTAGGATCGAGGCATTGTGGAGATGAACTCGTTTAGGTCAGGCACTGGGACCTTAGGTATTGTGGTGGAAACTTGAGAGGAGTTAGCAATGGGACCATGATCTTAGGGTGCTACTTGACAACGTTGATAAATGGATTGTTTTGTGTTTCACCATGAGCGATGGAAACAGGTCTCCCCCGTCAACGAAATGTGTGTTTTGAGTATTGAGTATTATCCAAGAACGTACCAATGCGCTTTCCAGGGAGCTGGTTAGTCCCAATTCGGCTATCGCGCAACTCCGAACTATTCTCAAACATGTAGCCGATATAGATTGCTACTACATTAAGGAAATCTTAATGATCGACTCTTAATTACGAATATCTAATCTCTTTGAAGTTCCATAACTTTGAGGCTAACACTTCTTATGATCTGGGGGTACTTCCCGAGCATTCCAAAATCATTGACCTCGAAAGAACGAGTCGACGCCTAAAATCAAATTGGTCACACTGAAAGCATAGGTATACTGTCAAATATTTCATTTCGGATATGCATTTTCGAGTTAAAGTTGACGCCTAACATGGCACTAAAGTTCCAATCTTACATTTCTAACAAACGAACCACAATATTTCCATTATTCTTGAAGATTCACCCGGGTGGCACACCCCCAACACATGCATGATGTCTACCAACCATCCATCAATTCAATTCCAACCTTACGCAAGTAGCCACCCCATACTTTAACCTGAAGATTCGCCAAAACAGAATGATCACCACTTAATTAACTGAAAGAAAACATGAATCTAATACCTCAATTATTCATACGTGAACCTCCTCATAAGGCTGAAATCCACAATTCAAAACTGGCCACAAGTCGGATCGCCCGACGCGTCAATTCCCAAGGACTTCCCTAGCCCCTAATTACAACTCCTTTCACGATAGGGGTTTAAATCTATAGCCACAATGAGTTCAAGGTTTTCCCAACTCATATGTCAATTTGAAATTTACAAAACTTTCAAACGCAACAATTTTATAACAATCGATCGTACGTATAAAATCCACTACCGTTCACACGGTAAGTGTACACAGTGGTCACATACGCCACACATATAAGACCATATCGAAAAACATTTGATCATTAACACGCGCTAATAATGACAATAACAGAAAATGGGCAACAAACTTTTCAAATGGACCATTATGGTTCGTACATGCATTAATTTATGTCGTGTACGTAAAATAATTTTCTGCATTAAAACAATGTGCAAATTTTTTTTTGTACCAATTCCAAAAGATGAACTTCACAAATCCAAGTTCCCAAAATTCTCTGCTTCAACCATAAAATGTCATGGAATAATATTTCCAAAATGACTCGCATATAACAATTTATTTCTCAAACTTAGCAAAATGATAGAAGCATGCGATTTGGTCAAACGTACAATAATTTAGTTCGATTTCAAACTTTTAGCCGCACGGATAAAACGCTCATTGACCCAAAATGGTGGCTATTATATCATGCATACGAGTAAATCAATATAATGTATTGCGTGAGACTAAGAGAGTGAAATTACCAACCGAAGGACGTTCAAAGCAAAAGTTTAACACGAACCATCCTAGGTTTTTCATAAGTTTGCTCATACCAACAAACTCACCCACTAAGTTGTATACAAAGAAATATGCTTGCATAAAACTCAAAAATGAACCCACTCGACATTGAGACTCGCCAAATAGCATATGGGGTGACATCCACCAACAAAACTCTCATGAAATAAATTTCTCAATAAACCATAAACCAACGCACACAAAGAACTTAGTCTACACATTTCAAGGTTCACCCATACGTCACAAACGTCATAAAATAATACTCCATAAAGCTTAACAAAACTCACACGAAATAAAATTTCCAATAAACTCAGACATCAAAATAATGGAAGATGACTCTTCGTCCAAAACCTTAACATATGGGGAGGAGATCCAATGTTAAGGTCATAAACCATAGTTATTTGTCCAAGACTCTACACAACGTCAAAATACAAATATCGCAATATCCGAAAATAGCGTTGGACAACAATGAGACAAAGAAAGTCTCAGCAGAGTTTGCAACCTCATGCAATCAAGTAGTTTTATGCATATTTAAAATCATGGTTTAAAAACCATGTGTGTACTAAACATCTTTCCAAAATTTCGTTATAGAATTTGACATGATGATTTCAGAAACATGAGAAATAGTTGATGCAATTCATGTTAGAATAAAATTTTGTGCATGAATTTGATCGGCACTCAACGTCTCGAAACCACACGCCTCAATTTCCCCAAACCAAATATCCTCAATTTCTCGGTACACTATTGTCATCCGGATACTCAAACATCTTAGGACCATAATTCAAGGGTTCCATAGGTTCACCTTACAATTTCTCCTCGAATAATGTTGATTCCAAAAGTCTATGTTCTAATCCAACCAATCATTTCGACCCGAAAGGGTCCACTTAATGCAACTATCATACTTATTGTCACTCAAAGTGACAAACGCTAAAATCATCAGCCTCCCCTAACGGCTACCCACTTAGAAACTTATTCACTACACCAACGGTCATCACATCAAAGTAGTACAAGAATACACATGTGACTCGTAAGTTCACCATAACACTGTCCAGGTGTAATTATGAACGTATTGTACATGATCATCCTTGCTACTCTCGACGTGATTCCCGTCCCTAGTGACTCTATCAACCTTAAATATCTTTTCTTAAAGTGCCTAATGGTGCAATTTCACTTTCAATCACTTAAAATCATGCTAGTTTGAGTCTAGGAATCCAAAATCAACACCTAATTCTCTCAAACTTAAGCTCTGATACCAACTTGTAACACCTTCAAAATTGGTAAGAACAACTAATTTAAAATTTTCAACAAAGCCTCAAATAAAGATAAATCCCTTACAACAAGTCCATATTTGAATTAATAATCTAGGTTTAACCATCAACACATGAATAAAGTCTTACACAAAGACTAAATAGGGTCGGGTGTTACTAAAACCCAAATACCAGTGTTATTCTCAAGATAAAGGCAGGAGACTTCACCAAGCTACTCACCCTCGTGGATGTAACTAATACCCAACTATTTGCAACAACGCTAGCACCATTCCCCAACCGGAACCTGATGCACATGCTGACAAATAAAAAAGTTTGGCTAACGCCTGGTGAGTTCATGTAACACCCTCAAATTTGATAAGAGCAACTAATTAAAAATCTCAATTTAATAAAAAATGAAGGACAAAACTTCCACTTTGCATAACAAAGCTCAACATGCCTCGAATATAAAATTCTATAAATAACCTCAACAATAACAAACTTCAGTATTAAACAAGGACCTAACTGAAGTCGGGTGTTACTTAACCCAAGTACATGCTGCTCTTCACAATACTAACGCGGAAGACTTCACTAAGTTAATCACCTCTTCGGGACACCACTAGCACTCATCTCTTTATATAGTCAGTAGAACTATTCGCCAACGAAGCCTGTTGCACATGCCGACAAATAAAAAGGTTAGGCTAACGCCTAGTGAGTTCAAGAGTTTTACATGAGTAAATATCTTTAAAATGATGAACTTCACTTAAAGTCATGACCTTTCAGTTGATGTACTTTAAAACGTAGAAAACAACTCTTATCCAATGTTATGCACTTTCAAAGATGGACACCTCATTTAAAACATGTTTTTATAAATTGATGCAAAGTAAACTAACTCGAAACATGAATATGAAATGACTCCCATTTAAGAAACGCGGATAAAACGTTATATCCCAAAACACCCAAACACGGGTGGGGCAAAATACTCGACCCATAAATCATCATCAAAACCATATATATCGTACGTTCGAAAATATGGACACTAGGTCCAATACTCACGCTACCATAAAAGAAAGGAATCTAAATACCAAGACACGAGGATGACATAATTCATTCAAACCTTAATATACGAGGAGTAAGATCCAATATTAGGGCCCTCATTCATTATCGACCATAAAGAACCAATGACAATAAAATAAGACATCCTTATATTTAAAATACTGGTAGCCGATAACGGGGGAGACCCGTATCTGTTGAGAGTGGAGGAAACACAAAAGCATGCCACCCAAGCAACGTTAATCGCATGACACCTCCCGACATCATAGCCAGGTGTCCCTACGACTTCTTTAACAAGTGTCACCCCAAGTCAGTTGACCTTGATGGACTATTCCGAAGAACTCCACTCCAAAGGCCCGACGCACTTAAAGACTACCTCTCAGGCATTACTTCAAGCGGCGGAGGTCCTAGCGCCTACTTACCCGGTAGCACTAACAGACTCAACCCTCCTAGCGATCACTTGTAAAGTTTCCGGTCATAAAACATGGGTACCGGAGTTTAACCCCACAATACCCAATTGACCATCCCAAAACAGACTGACTTACGTGCCTATGGATCCAATGCAACACAGTCTAACATTACATGTCTAACCCGAAATGACCAACGCACTCGAACATGTAACCAACACCAAAATGCAACAAGGTATATTAGTACGTACGTCATGATGGGGCTACTTGAGCCATTCAAAACCGGACAAGTGTCCTCAAGACTTTTTAAGTCGACACCGAGCCAAAATGCTCAAAACTTCTTTTGTGACCAACGATTAACAACTCCCCAAAAGAATAACGCAATTGACTCACTTTATGCAGACACACTCCCAAAATATGTGTGCAGACTCCAATGCAGTTTAAATTGGGACAAATTACTTTTCAAATGATTTTATGCCATTTACTTCTTCAAAACGACCCGTAACACGAAATTACGCATTTCTCCAAAACAAACACTAAAATGCCTTTTTAACCAAATAATCTCACTTGTGCAATAAATCACCAAACACACCCATTTATGACTCATTTATCAAACTGCCCAAAAATCCCCAATATGGGTGTTTTACAAGGTTTATTAAACCAAACTTCTCAAATAACCAAAACCCATCAAGTAACTCTACAAATGATAATTTCATGTTAAACACAAAAATACTTTAAAATAAACATTTGGGAATGCACAACATTTTCACAAATCAACTTGAACTCACCTTGCTAGATTTAGGCTAAATCTATGTTTGACCCCCAAAACTTGAATCTCCTTTGATGAAAGCTTGAATCTCCAAGAAATCTCCCTAGATCTTAGATCCAACACATCACCACAAAATACTCTTGTATTCTCCAATAGACTTCAAATCTCTTGCTATAGGCATGGAAATGGGCCCCGACCCGTCGGGGAACCCGGTCCACCCGCCCCGATCGGGGATGGGGATTCCCCGCTAAACCGGGGATGGGGATGGGGATGGGGATGGGGACGGGGATCCCCGTTTGTCTCAAAGCGGGGATGGGGACGGGGACGGGTATCGCACTCCCCGCCCCGCCCCGTCCCCGTTATATATTTTAATTAATATTTAATATATATATATTATTTATTTAAACTAAATCGGTAATTCATAATTTTCTATTTCCTAACTAGGTTTATAATATAAAATTGTTATTTTTTTATGTTAGTATGTATTTTGGATGTCAATCAAAATACAATTACTCAATATGGTTTTGAATATTACTCGATATCTTTTGATACATGTGAAGTTAAGTTTTTTTTTTCCGAATTCGGTTGAATTTTTGTTGGTTTTAAGTTATTAATTATTATATGATGTTGTGATTTTTTTATACTAAATTAAATTTCTTTCGATTTTAGGTTTATTGGAAATATGTGATTTTTAAACATGTGCGATGTCTCATATATTTGATTTAAATAGCTTACATAAACGGAAATGAAAATCCCCGTTTCCCCGATGGGGATCCCCGTTGGGGATGGGGATGGGGATGTGATTATATTCCCCGGCGGGGACGGGGATGGGGATGAAGATGAGGGATTGGGGACGGTGATGGGGATTGAGGTCCCCGCCCCATTTCCATGCCTATCTTGCTATATCCTTGAAGAGCTCTCAAAAACGAAACTATGGCAACTTGAATCACCAAAAACGGAGTTGTGATGCAAAAGTTATGAAGAAATAAAGTTCTAGGACTGAAAATCGGGTTTTATGCTCGAACAGGGCTCCACGCGGGTTACCGAGCGGCCTAAGTCGCCCCACAACTCGCTCGGATGTCCCTAAGTCGCCCCGTAAGTCGCCCCATGCACTGTTCGTCCGATTTTCTTCATTTTTTACTGTTTTGGCCGTAACTTCTTCGTTATAGCTACGATTTTGCTCCGGAAAGAACCGTTGGACTCGTAATTGAATCATTCATCCACCAAAACTATAAAGTCTAGGATTCAAATCCAAAGTCCTATATCTTATTTTTTTCCTTCAAATTACCGATTCCTGTATTGACTTGAAATGATACTATTAACCCAAGAATCTCTAAATCCTTAGAGAGAGAAAGTAGAGAGAGAGACAAATGGTGCGCAAAGTAGTAATTGAATTAGATGTGCGTGTGAAACTTTTAAGGAACAAAGACCAAAGGGACTTAAATACCCTTGGTCAGATACAATACTGATAAGCACTAAACGCAGTATTGACCAAGTCCTATAAATACAATGATTACTATAAAACCAGACCTAACAATCTCCCCCTTAGTAATCATTGGCGCTTTGGTATTCAAAAAATATCTTCAATAACAGCACGGACCAACAAAGCGACTTTCAGAAGCTTTCTGACTTTTAAGAAAAAAAAAATCTTCTCAGCATCTTGCAGATTGAAAATTTTCTTTGTTGCTTAAGCTCAAGACGATACACCTCTTTTGAATGATCTTGAATGAACTGTGATTTTCGGAGCAAGAACAGCAAAAGAATTTGAAATAGCTGAGTGAATGGAATCTTTGAGCGAATCTTGATCAGCACATAATCTTTTGAACTCTTTGTCTCTTTAACTTCTCCTTGACTTCTCCCCCTCATGACCTTGATGATTTTAATCAACTTGGTCATGCAAATGTTGGAGACGAGACAGCGAAAGATCTGCAAAATCAAAGAAACAGAGAAAATAGGGGTGGTTTGCGTTCCATGCTTGATACGCAAAGCAAGGTTTGCGTGTCATGCTTGATGCGCAAAACAAGCTTTGCGGGCCATGTGTGAAGCGCAAAGCTGCCTTAGAAAAATTTTACCTTTGAAAGCTCTTTGACTCCCCTTACACAAATGCATTAGATAAGACAATTCGAGATAACATTCATGTAAAGAAAAACAGACACTCCCCCTCAAAAACAGATATAATCTTTGAAATACATCTCTTTGTTCACTCCCCCTTGAATAAGGCATAAACCCATTAAAATATATTTATGAGAACACAGTGATCAGAAATTAATGTAGAAAGAAAAATATACTGAATGTAAATTTTGAAACAACTAAACATATAAAATTTTAAACACTAAACAAATTAAATTTTACAGAGTAAAATATCACAAATTTATCAATCATTTGAAATCAAACATATGTTGTAAGATAAAAGAACGAGTTTAATTGCATATCAAGTTAAAACATGTTCAGTTTCAAAACTTCCAACAATCTATTCAGTGTGCTCACATGCAAATCTTCGATTAGCTTCAAGAAAATGTAATTCTAAAAATATTATAGAGAACTTTGCATGTACCAACACTAAGCCATCAAAAATTAAGATATTCATAAATTTACAGATTTATTGCAACTCAAACATATCACCAAGTATCATGAGATGTGTGCTCATTGGCATCTTTTAGCATTGTGCTCATTGGCATCTTAACATGAGTGTGCTCTTTGGCATCTTTTAAGCTCGTGCACTTTGGCATCTTTTGATCAAAAAGTTTATTAAGTAAAGAACATGTCGTAAACGTAACTTTCTATCTGACCCTGTTGCAGGATTTGGGTCAGCCGCTCCCAGACCAGTTGGCCTTAGGGGACTAGGTGTCAAGCACCCCTTGGAACTTACTTTCCCAGATCAGAAAGGCTACATCGACATATACTAAACCCATTCATACCAGTAGAACATGACTTTCGATCTGGTTCTATTGCAGGATTTCTGTTCGATCACTCCCAGACCAAATGACCTTAGGGGACCAGATGACAAGCATCCCACGGAACGTACTTTCCCAAACCAGAAAGGTCACAGGTACAAACTTTTAAACTTAGAGATTTCTGTATTTTAAGAATTTAATATTCATCTCAATCACTCAGATCAACGTCAAAATGCTTAGCCCATATTTTCATTCCAATCTAAAATTTTGATCGTTTAGGTAGTCTAAGCAAAGTAAACTATAAAAATTCCGACTCACATATCTTTAAAGCATTAATAAAAGTTTCAAACATGTTGCTGACTTTTCGACTTTAGTAAGACTTGAAATTTGACCATATAAAAACTTTAATACAAACAAAAAAACTTGAAAATTTATCCTAGACACATATTTTATTCAAAGGAAAGAAAAAATGTAAAACTTTACTTTATAGAATAAAATTTGTAAAGATTTAAACTTTTAATTAATATTTAGTTGAAACAAAATAAAATTCAACTATTTCATCTTTCACATTATAAAAATAATTTGTGTCTCATATTAAATGAAAATTTTGGGTAATACAAATTCATGAGTTAGATAAACAAGCTCAGATTCTTGAAACATTGAGAAAAACTGGAACACATCATAATCAGAAATATATGCAGCGGAAATAAAATTGATGTACTCACAGTATCCCATTAGTCAGAAGCTTAACTATGAAGAACGAGTTCTAAACTGTATGTGTTTAGAAGTCGAGTCTATGAAGTACGGGTCCTGAGCTGAAGTACTCAGAAGCCAAAATTCCCTTACTCCCCCTTAACATGTGATGCCTGCAACTTTGAATCAGATAAAGATTTGGGTACCCACTTGAATTTGGGCCCTTGTTTGTTAGTTGCAGTTCTTACGGAGAAATAAGAAGTAGATTTAACAGATAAAGCACGATGAATATGATCAGAAAAATAATCACAATCAGAAGAGAAAGCATAATCATCAGAACTCGAATTTGAGGAAGAACATGAGACATATTTTGAAATTCGAAACATTTGCTTTCTAGAATATTTTGAAATTTTATTACATGAAGCAAATGAATCACTGTAATAAAGTTTGTCTACATATTTATCCCCATCAACAATAGATTCTTCAGATAATCGCTTCTTTCTCCAGATCTGCCTTGGAGACTCCCTCACAGTCCGATCTGAAGAATAAGAATCAGAAACATTATAATTTTCAGTTAAAACAGTATCATGTTTCTTTGACTTCTTTGATCTTCTTCTTTTACGCTTCTTTTTATAGAATTGATCATTTAGCAGTAAAGAATTATCAATAATTGAATCAGAAGAAGAAACTTTATCAAAGAAATCAGTCTTAGCATTTGATATTGTAGAACTAGCCTCGGAATCTGAAGAGTTTTGAGAAAGGATTTTAAAATTTGAAACTCCCTTTTTATTTTCCTTGAAATCAGAAGAGATGTTAGAAATAGAATCTGATTTTTGAGAAAATATATTTTCTTCTAGACTTGAAGTCATAAAAGAAAGAATAATGTCAGATTCAATTTTCTTTAAAATATTTTGATCTTCTATCTGATCTTCAAGATATATGATTTTTCCTTATAATACTATCGGAGGAATATATTTCTTCGAATCATAAGAGATTGGAGAACTATTTTCCTTAGAAATATTAGGTGCATAAGGGTTAATAAAATCACCAGATATTAAAGATTTGATAGAAGATATGTCATTTAAAACTTTTTTTCCTCTTCTCGATTTTTCCGGAAAATATTTTGCATTTTCAGAAGTATAAACAAAAGGAATTTCATTTTTCTTTTTATATATCTTTTTCTCATTTTCAATATCTAAAATTTGCTTTTCACTAGTCCAAAAGAATTTGAATTGAGGACCATAGTGTGCAAGATTTAGATATTCATATTTATAAAGAGTGGGAACTTCATCAATCACTTTGTTTAAAAAATGAGGATTGTCAAAACCAAGTCCCCATCTATTCTTAATAGCTTCTTCACTCCTTGGCTTGTTCATGTAAATGGTTTGCTCAGATTGGTCTCTTTTATATAATTTCCATTCTAAAACAATTATTTTCTCAGAAATAATTTTATTTGAAGAAGTCAGATCAGTCAATGAATCACGATAAGTCTGATTTAATTTTTCAAGATCAACTAACTGCTTTTGAAATTTCTCTTTTGTGTCAATTAAAATTGACTTTTCATCAGATAAAGAAATTTGCAGTTTCTCGATTAAATCAGACTTTTCTTGATTTTTAAACTTTTCAGATATAAATTTTGAGCGCAAATCATGCAAAGCATTAGTAAAAACATTCATTTGTGATAAGAAGAAATTATAGTTAAAATCAGATATTACCTCAGAACCATCAGATGAGGTATCATCTTCCTCATCATCACTTTGATCGTCACTAACAAAGCACATAGCCGCAACCTCTTCATTATCAGCCTCGTCATCCGAATGGTCCAACCAGTACTCTTCTTCAGCTAGCAGTACAGTTCCACTCTCCTTCTTTTCAGCTAGAGCCAACTTCTTTCGATAAAAATCAGCATTCTTTACCACTTTGACTCTGCAATCCTTGACCATATGTCCAGGCTTTCCACAGTTAAAGCAATTTATCACCTTTTTGTCATCTTTCTTCTGATCAACTGTCTTAGCCTGTTCATACTTTGGAGTGTATGATTTTGAAGAAGAACCAGTCTTAGAACCAGAAGTAAACTGCAAATTGTTTAACCCAGATCTGTTCTTGAACCGTTTCTGATAAAGCTGAGTCAAAAGAGTCATGGCCTTCTCTAGAGCTTCACCATCATCATCTGTAGACCCATCATAGGCTGATTCAGTCAAAGTTTGCTCAACCAGTTGGCTAGCAATAAGAGCAATGGGATCTACTGACTGAGGTTTATTCTTCTTATCCATCTTTGCCTTCTTCTCCATTACCATAGATTCATCTGTCATCAAGATTTCATATAACTCCTGAATTGGCATTGTTGAGATTCTAACATCGTTTCTCATTCTGTGGCAAGACTTGTTCCACTCAGGTTGTAACGCGTTCAGAAACTTCAAGTTAGCCTCCAATTCAGTCTTGGTAACTTTAATCTTGAAAAGATCATTGATGACAACCCAAAATCGATCAAACACACTCTTCAAACTTTCTCCATCCTTAGCTTGGAACTTCTCAAAGTTGTTCATGAATCTGGTCTGTCGTAACTGAGTAGACATAGCAGTACTAAGCATAATCTTCTCAAGTTGTGTCCACATCAGCATTGGATTATGTTTGAAACAATCAATTTTGTTATAAATGGAGTTAGGAAGAGCAAGGATCAGATTTGACTTAGCCAGACTGTCTGCTTTATATCTTGATAGCTCTTTTTCGTCATATTCACTCAAAGGAGTTTCAACTGCTGTAGCTGGAGTAGTAGCAGTAGCTGGGATTACTTTCATTTTCTTCACCATAGGACCCCTCATACAGAGATTTCATCATGTTTTCCCCATTTGGTTGCCTTTCTATAAAGTTGATGAAACGATCCTGCCACTGTTCGAATTCGTTCTCATTGATCAGTACTGGTGGACGAGTATCAGACCCCAAAGACATCATGATGTCATTCTTGTAGATCTGTGCTTGCAAAGACATCTTGAGAAAATAATCAACTTGAAGTGAATGATCGTCCCAAACTATATATCAGAAAATCAAAAAGCAGATCAAATTGAAATAAAAAAAAATATTTCGTGAAAAAAGAAATTTGAATAATGCATGTTATTTCGCAGTGTAAGAAAAAATATTTCCAAAGATGACCAAAAAAAATTTCCAGACTTTTTTTTTTTTTTTTTTTTTTTAACAGAGAGACCCGCAAAGTGGAGCTTTGCGGGTGAAGACAGAAACGCAAACTAAGATATGCGGCAGCAGAGAGAAATGCAAAGTGAAGCTTTGCGGGTCAAGAGAGGAACGCAAAGTGGAGCTTTGCGGGTCACACTAGAAACGCAAAGTGAACTTTGCGGGTCTAACTAGAAACGCAAAGTGAACTTTGCGCGTGTAGTAAGATCCGAGAACCTGACTTTGCGTGTGTCACTTGAGACGCACAATGAGCTTTGCGGGTCCAACGTGAACCGAAAACCTGAAACAAGAAAACAAAAATTAGTAGAAAATGCAAAGAATATGATAGAAACGCAAAGTATTATGATAGAAACGCAAAGTTACAAGAATGAAACGCAAACTTCAAGAATGAAACGCAAAGTTCAAAAACTCGTAAATTTTCACAAAATCAGATCAAATCAAGAAATTTAACCAAGAAAATCATACACTGATTTTCGAAAACACAATTCTAGCAACATTTAATAACCAATTTCGATTAAACAACACAAAAACTCAAAAACGATGATGAAACAGTACCGAAAACGTATTTTTTTTTCCAGAAAACTTTTAAACTCAAAATTGATGATCTAAACTTGATTTTTATGTAAAACAATATGAATCAAACGAAATCGATTATAAAAAACGATTCTAAAGAGATCAAATTCAACCTAAAACGATCACAAACTGATCCAAATTTTATGAGAAATCAAGAAAACGAGATTTTCTTGAAAAATTCAAGAAAATCGATCAAATTTTCTCTCAATCACAAATTCAGATTCAGTAAAACAATCTCTCAATTCTCTCAAGATCTAGCATGCTCTGATACCAATTGTTAACCCAAGAATCTCTAAATCCTTAGAGAGAGAAAGTAGAGAGAGAGACAAATGGTGCGCAAAGTAGTAATTGAATTAGATGTGCGTGTGAAACTTTTAAGGAGCAAAGACCAAAGGGACTTAAATACCCTTGGTCAGATACAATACTGATAAGCACTAAACGCAGTATTGACCAAGTCCTATAAATACAATGATTACTATAAAACCAGACCTAACAGATACTTTTCGAAATTCGGGGCGTTACAATTCAAGAGTTTTCAATATAAATAAATACATATTGTTAAAAGAAAGAAAATCATTTAAATAATGAATTTCCAAAATGATTTGCTTTAAATATGAGAAGACTCATCTTCCAATAATGCACGTTTTAAAGACGAATGCCCCGACGTAAAACATTCATTCATAAAGTAAATTCAACTCAAGATTCACTCCAAACGTTAATATAAAATGACTCCCAATTTATGAAACGTGAATAAAACTTCATATCCCAAAACACCCAAACACGAATGAGACATAATACTCGACCCATAAATCATGAATAAAACCTATATATATGAAACATCACTGAAAACATGGATACTAAAATACAATACCCAAAACAACACCTTTCGGTGACGGGGGAGTCCTGATTCCATCGAATGTGGCGGACACACAAAGTTAAGCCACGTATCTATGTTATAAGCATAACTTCAAGGATGGACAACCGTTGACATCAACCCTATTCATGGAATGCATCAACCCTAAGGAATGCATCAACCCTATTCATGGATCTTTAGCCCAAACATCATCAAGTTCAACCCTATTGATGGATCTTTACCTTGGGACCTCACCATCCTTGACATGTTTTTTTTGGAAACTTACACCATATCACCAATGACTATTTCCAAATTACAACTCGAGGACCTTATCCTGAATTTACATGATAAACCGACCTCTATGCCTATAGATCCAATGCATTACAGTCTAAACATAAATGACTCACAAGAATGACGACGCACTCAAAACATGTAATTTCCATGAAGACGCAATGTGACACTCTAGATTTTTCAGAGTAAATTAAAACCTGGAAATATGGCAACAAGACATTCGAATCGATATAAACCTCCCATAAAGGGGATCAGTCCTTAAGACTATACAAAACTCACACGGATATAGAATTTATCAACAATACCAATCTAAACATAACCGTCTAGACTAACACACTTGATAATCCAAAATTTACTAAAAGATGGGACTTAAACAATGCCCAACACCAAAATACTAGACATCTCAAAATATGCCTCGAGTCCACGCTCGACTCTCAAAGACCCTGCGCAACCCACCGCTAAGGGAAACCTGTTATACACATCATTTGAGAAAAAATGTTAGGCTTAAAGCCTAGTGAGAACATACAGTTTATTCAAAATCAGAGATATAAACCTCAGTAACATAAAGAAATCTTTTCATAAAGGTTTAGTTTATAAAAGATAACATTTCGCCACAACCGGGCCTTTTCGGTCCAAAACTCATCATACGACGACAAAAGAACCATTTTACCAAGGATAGTGGTGTAACACAAAGTAGACCACAAATCCGAGTTATGAGCTAAACACTTGGAGTCCTCAGCAATGAACCCAGAGTCCGTGCTACGAGGTGAGATCGCGATCCCAAGGGAAACCAATGTATACTCCTTCGCTAGGATCACCATGAACCATGGCTAGTATCAGACCTCACATAACCGTACCAAGTTGCCCCTGAGGAACATGTGATCCATAGCTACAATTTGGGGAATATAACCTCCCAACAAAACAGTCTACTCCAAAACCTAGGGATCCTCTAGTAATGGTAAGGACTCGTCACAACAACATATGTGACCAACCATAAATCAATATATGGTATAAGTACATTTTATAACCAAAATGCTATTCCCAGTTCAACTTCTGGTAAGAATGAAAAATCATTAAAATGAGTTTTTAAACATTCTTTTTACATATCCACATAATGTGCAAGTAAAACATCATTTTACTTCAATAAGGCGGAACCCGTCATTTTGGTCAAAACTGATCGGGAACCCCGAGAATCACCAAAAACTTCATTTATATCAAAATGTAGAGAACATAAAATCATACCGTAGAAATACTTCAGATTTCGCAAATAAGAGTTTTGACATGTATAAAGTTTGTAAAATGGTAGTAGGAACTCACTAAACAGGTTTATACGAAAACCCGAAAACCAGATATCGACCACGACGAAGAGGTGAAGCTTTATACACCGAAACCCCGAGCAATGCACTTAATACTAGCGATTAACGAACCCTTGAATATCCAAATAAACTTTAGAGAGAGAGAGACTTGAAGAGAAAGAGAGAAACGATTTAGAGAGAGAGAATGAGATTCAGAAATGAGAGATATTTTGGGTGGAAACTCTTAAGTCGGCCAGGAGAGCTTCGCGGGTTATGCCGCGACTTCCACTCGCGGCATAACTCGCCTGTGTCCCTAAAAACCAATACATCCAGAGGGTTTCACGGGTTATGCCGCGACCTCAACCCGCGGCATAACTCGCGTAGTTCACTGTGGTTTGTCCAAAACCACCAAAGGCCAAACTCAAACTTGGTAACAAACGCGGTGCTAACGACAAAAGCTTAACACTAGAATACCAAGGTTACATAACGAAATTTGTGGTGTTATACGCAATTAAATGCATCATAAAACCAAAACTCCTCTTCGGGCCCATAAAACGGGGCAAATGCCCCCAAGACTCATTCGAGTCACAACTGAGCCAAAAGCTCCACCCATTAATCGACCAATGACCAAAATCATAAAATGTGATAAACACAAGTGACATATTTATGCAAACTCACACTCCAAATTACATTAGTAAACTCTACATGAAATTAGA